>OW203663.1:10010000-12510000 GCA_934044485.1 Apeira syringaria | reverse complement strand
TGTTTTGGTCGGTTCGTTGACGGTCTCCGTGGGTCAGTGGTCAGTTCCATGACTTCTGGTTCCCGGGGCCCTGCGGTCGAATCCCGGCAGGGGCAAAACTTTGTGTAATGAACACTGTGTAATGTTTGTCTCGGGTCTTGGATGTTTATATGATGTGTTTGTGTGTGTCCATGGCTCCCGCGACAGAGGGAACACTAATACGGGAGTATAAGCGTAATTTTAAAAAATGTAATTTTTTCGTGGAAACTATACAGAAAAATAAGTTCGTGTGAAACTTTATGAAAAATATTTCTTTCGATAATGGGCTTCGCCGGCGTATTAAAGCAAAAATATGTTATATATTATAAAATATATTATATAAAAATATGTAAATCTAACACAAATATATTCACCACTTGCCGCAATAGGGCTCCCACTCTACTAATATACTATACGCTTAAAAAAATTACGGCGCTCCAATTAATCTAGGTCAATTCACAGTGGCCGCTAACGTCATGAAACGGAATGTTGGTCAAGTGCGACTGTTCACTATTACATGGCGTTTCGTCTCACGCGATTACGTTTATTATCATAAATTATAGTGATGTCATGCGAAATAATACGTTATGCGGTCGCATATCTAAGCATAATTTACAATTCAGTGTGATATATGAAATGATTAACAATTTTATTGATTTGGAGAACGAGGTCGAAAGGGCTATGGCCTACATGGGAGACTTGTCACTGACGAATAGGGATGAGAGTGCGATAGGGAGGGGAGGTTGGGCTAAGGGGGACTGAACTCGTAAACCTAAAAATAGATGCGACGACACCACGCCCCCTCAGCGCAATAACAAACGTAACTCTTACCGGAGGATAACGGACAGGACAGACGATTACGTCACTATGCCGTAATAAATAAGAATCAATATTCTTCGCGCGTGCCTGTGAATTAGTATTGTGATAGCAATTAGCTGATGCAGAGAGCATCTGTCAAAACAATATACACCGGAAACGATAAATAAAAGCTTAACTATTACTACTCCATTTTGGATGATTTCGTTTAACATATTATTTTTTACTTATTATAAGTTTGCGTTTGACAACTGTCTCACCTGATGTTAAGTGATGACGTTGTCTAGGATTTTATAAATATAATTACAACATCAACATCATGTACTGTGTGCGTTATGGACAAATTTATTGACATAACTTTATTATTAAGTTGTGTTTTTTTTCTTGGTAGGCAACATGAATACAGCGCGTAATAATCATTCCGTAGTGAGTTCTTGGGTCAGAACTCCAATAGTTACGAACCAATTCGTACTTTGAGACCCATATAAATTATTGTTCAAAATTTGGTATAAAATGTTCCAAAACTATTTAAAGTTTTAACAATTTTAAAGTTTTGATACTCCGTAATGATTTATGTCTACCCTTTTGCAGGTCGGCAAGACTCGCTTATCCTGAGATGAATTGGAGTTTTATAGAAATATCTTAATAGCATCTTGAGCTACTTCGTGAGAAATTCAGAGTATAGACTAAGAGAAGATTTGAAGGCACCTGGCACAGTCATAGTCCAGATCACTAACATTCTTACTAGATGAAGTTTGGCCAGAAGGCTTACTCCGATATGCTAACATTATTTCCAACGAGAAAAAAGCTTTTTATTGAAAACGAGTATTAGATAGATGGCGCCGTTAAAATGGTACGCAGCTTAAATGTTAATGAAGTGTAATCTAGTTTTAATTAAACCTAGTTGAAAGTGCCCGTTGCTTTGCGAGCGACTTAATTAAGCATTTTCGTAGTAAAAGGGCGCCGATATTCGACCGTGTTTTATTTCCATGGCGTTAATTTTTATTAAGCACTCAAAAGTTATAAAGGACTTAAAAGAACATACATTTTAAAACTAATATCTAATTATCTTTAAAATCATCCCTTGAGTGCTCATGTGACAAACGCTAGATCCTTAAAGTATTAATAACCCTACTTCTTTCGCAGTCGGGTAAAAAAACCTACCAACTCTTATCGTTTAGAAAGGTTAATTCAACACATGAACTGACGATGGTGTACAAGTGTTATAACATTATAGTCTGTTTTATAAAAAGCCACCAATCTGACACCAACTATTTTACTGTTACGATACCCGTTACGATAAGCGTTCACTGACGCTTTGCGAACTTATCTGAAATCCTATATACAGGCACTATTGCAAGTCACCGAACTATAACCGAAGTTCAAAAAGTGCGGGGAGAAGGGCAAAACAAGCAAACAAAAAGCAATCTCACTTTAACAGAAGTTTGTGAAAAACGTATTAAAAAACATTGTGTGGGTACACGAAACATTTTTGTAACGGGTGATATAATCAAGCTACAGAACAGGGAAACTTGAAGAAGCCTGCAAACGGCCATGACGTTGTGTGGTAATACATTTGAACAACCAGGTTGGAATTACGCAATGTGTTGATCAGAGTTATCAATTGCCCAACAGAAAGTTAGGAATAAAAAGTTTACGTGAAGCTGTGTCATAATGCCCACGCTCCCCTAACTTTGGGGAATAAAGGCGAAGTTTTGAAACGTCTCGTGGTGTTACGGGAATTAGGTAATAATTTTTATTCATTAACGTTCTCTTTCATTAACTGTTAAGTAATAATTATGTGGTTTTTAAGAGGTCAGATTCATACTTGTATATTGATGGTAAACAAACTTATTTTTGCCATCAATACCAAACTAAAAACGTAATGATTCAGAGGTTTCAAAACGTTTCATGAGATATAGAGCAATTTTTTTCAAAGATAATTTTGAATCGATTATTTTGGATATTATTAATTTCAAATCCCTTTGCGTCACATGATAAAATATGCCATAGTAGTAGTATCATTTTGAATATTTAAAATATGCGTTAGTCTTAAATAATTAATCTGGCTCTACGATAACCGAACCGTTAAATACAGTTTTGAAAATGGAACCAATTAATATAACAGGAAACCAGTACATAGTCCTGACATGTTGAAATAATTCAATTTGATAATAGATAAAAAAAGTAAAAAACGATCAATTTACTATTCTTGCTAACATATTATCAATATGTATAACCGACATCTTATTTCGATATTAACACACGTGACTCGCATCCTAAATCATAGGAGCGATTGACGAATTCGAATCAAACATCAAAGTTTAATCGAAGCTGCCGGATGCGGCCGCAAGTCTGCGTGCTCGCTGCTGGCAGGCAAACCCGCGTAGCGGCTAATTGAGCAGAATGAGCCCTCGTACCGTATGTGAAATGGTCGTCTGATCAATCAAAAAGCGACAGCGAGCCAAAATATACTGCATAATATTAATATATCATGCAGTATATTTTGGCTGATAATACGTACCTAACGTACACACAAAATACGTAAAACACTAATCTATTTTAACTCGCATAGCTCTTACATTTTTAAATGTCACGAATTTCTTCGAGTCTCTAAAGCTTAATCAGAGTTAAGATGGATTATAACAGTTTATAAAAAAATAACTGTTGCGTGCGAGCTTCACTTGACACGATTATAAAGAACTTTTTCGTACAGTCGCGTCATCCATGTTAGAATACATAAGAGATAAAACTTGAAACACAAAACGTAATTGATATTATGTAAAATATTTCCATTTAAATTAGTCTTTTACGTTTGGAATTGAAGTAAATTTTCCATTAAAGATATGTAATGGTACGAGTAAGTCATTTTTTTCCTTTGTTTAGTATCTAATATTTTCTATGAGTTTTCTAAAACTTCAGATTGTCAGTGGGGCGATCTTTGTATTAAATTATGCAATAGAATGTGAAGTTAAGTACGCTTCTGCTTGTCCCGTGTACACCTGCCGACCTGACACGGGCAAGGGTTGAATCGATGGAGCCATGAGCAAGCAGAGAGAGAAACCATCAGAAAGAGAGGGCAGGTGTACAATAACAATATAACGCATCCGAGGAATGCGCGGAATGTTAACTTTGGCCCCGTCAGAAGGGCTCTGAGTGGCCTTCGAAATTAAAACGACAAATATTGAAGTGGCGCACACTCGTTCTAGGTATTATTGATAGAGAGCAGCTTTTTGTACGTTCGCTAGTTTTTAGTTACGATGGCAAACCCACCGACATTCTTACCATGCTCATCTCTAATACGTAGATTCTTATGTAGATGGACACACACACAATAATAATTTCAGGGAAAGGTAAGAGAAAGTCTTAAATTTTAGTTGTATTATAGTAGGTTATATTCATATTGTAAATAATCCAGACAATAAAATAGGCGAAAGGTCGAAAAGTATTCGTGATCTACGACTTTTTAGTAAGAACTGTAAAACCAACGTGTACATAATGATTTTTTAATTATGATTAATTCTGCAAGGCGTATAAGGCGTAAAGGGCGTGCAGTGGACAGACGACCAGGCTAACTTCGCAGGAAGAGGCTGGATCCGGGCCACTTCCAACTCTTCGTGGTCCTCGTTGAGAACAATAAGGAGGACATGCACATTATTCGTTATTCAAAAACATATCGCTGTCAAAAACTTTACTAGAAGTTGATTGACGCACAGGTCTAAAATGTAATAAAACCGGATCATTGAAAAGGAATGATTGCATTTATCAATACTTCTACGCGATTTAAATCAAATAATCAAATTGTCCCAGTCATGATGGACTACAAATAACCCCAAATATGTGCTCTATGACAGATAACACATGAACCGAACTGTACCCACCAAGCGTGTGTTTCCTTTAACTTCTACACGACGACGTTATTGTCTCAACAAATTCAATTAAATGCAAAAGAAGCTGCTTCAACACACATCATCCATCGACTAAGTCAAGAATGCTTTTATCATAGTGTGTAGATGGATGAAAGATAAATTACCTCCTTACCATAGTCTTGCTGTGTCGTCACAGCATTCCATAAAATAATCCTCTTGTTACTTCTGACTTTAGAGCCCCTTTTCAGACATAAGTCACAAGATCAATGATGTGGAAATTAAGAACATTTGAGAACCAAATCATAAATCTTCGAAAAGAGGTTATTGAAGGCCTAGAACTTCAAGCTGTTTAGTACGTTTTGTTTTTATCAAAACAAGTCAACATTCATTTCCTCAAGCATGCAAGAGAACTTTTTATTTAACTTGCAGGTCGGCTTATTTTTTTTTATTTGAACCTGTTTTCTATGTGAGATTACATTACTTTTGCTTCAAGGTTCGTTGCTTTACTTACAGTATCTAGCTACTTAAACCCACTAATATGAGTGTCAGTAAATATTTTTATTGAATCGATTTTCTTTACTTATATATATTGAATTTGGGAATGTAATGGTATTCGGTCGATACATTTAGATAATTGCCAGTAGATTGAATAGTCTTGAATCTGAATAGTCTGTATACACATACTCGTTCGTGTGTACCCAATTAAATATATATTCTTTCCTCCCATTCTTGCTGCAGTACAAGTAAAATACTTGCAATATCAGCAATTTGACGGTGGTTGACCAGGAACATTTTGATTCTCGCCAAAGATTTGAAGCACGCGCACAAAAGTTGTGGGCGTACCTAATTCACTTTTTTATTGTATCGCTTCTGCGATTTACTGATACTTAGTTGTTTCTATTGTATCTAACAACTACACATGAAGATTAGCTGTTTGATGTGAACGTCCCGAGGATTCGGTAACTTGCCACTCGGTAGGTCGGTACCGAGAACTCCCCATGCGGTGGCTTTCTACGAAAACTCATTACACAGGCACGCGTCACGTAGAGACCATAACGGGTTTTATTAGGTTTCACTAACGCGCCCTAAGTCAGCGGCCGCGGACGCATGCTTCTGAACAGCCCTTTTAAACATGGTCATGCAGATGTTTCACAGTTTTCGACACATGCTTTCGGCATGGGTATGAAATGTCTGATTCACACTGCTTCCGGGAAATAATATCACTCATGGCGTAGTTCTTCCTATCTGTCCAGTTTTTCTATTGTAGGCCGCAATACAGTTTAACATCAATATTGACGAAAAGAAAATGACTAGATGGACTACAAATAATCGTGATAAATGTATAGACAGCTTAGAACCAATAAGTGGACGTGACACTGAAAGTAGAACTTAAGAATAACACTACTATCATTCTGTCACAAAATATCAATATCATAAATAACAAAATCCTTATAGCGATAACACGAATATGGATGGCACAAACTTATTGAGGTTTGCCACGTCAAGTGACCTATTGTTATCCTTAGGGGGTACTCGCAACTAAACTAAGATGCAAAGCAGGGTTTCGATTGTCCCTAAACCCAAATATTAGCTTATTGTTACAGGAGCTCTCTAGAGGTCCGCTATTTTGGACTTTGGGCCGTTAGTTTGAGCACCTTCTTCTCAGTTTGCGGAGGACCCAGATTGATTATATGATTGAGATGTGTCGATTACGCTTTGCTAACTTAATTGAAGAGAAAACTTATCAGAGTATGGGGTAGCGAAGATGTGTTTTAAACATTAAGTGTTACACATGTCCGGTTTTACCATAACATAACCGCATGGATTGTGATAAAATGTTGATTGAAATATTTCAATTGGGATAGTTCACAGCATTGAAATTTAGTAAAAGTCAACGAAAAGGAACAAAATATCGAATATCAAATAAAAAAGGAATAAATGAGGTGCTAGTTAAACGGATAACATTGCATCAACACACGCACACACACACACACACAAGACATGTCATTTTTGTGGCATAGTTTAGAAAGCAAAAGGCATAAAATAGGCAGAGATTGTCCGTGTTCGCGTAGGCTCGTTGCGTCGAGCAGACGACGCGACGGGCGGGCGGAGGCGGATCGATACCCAGGCCGCATTGTTGCCCCTGTGAGCGCCCCGTACGTCTCACACCACCCCCGCACAAAACCTGCACCCAAAATTCGCCCCATTTGATCCAGAGAGCACGCACCAATCGTCTTTGTTGCAGTAACATGATGCATTTCAGGCATAGGTCGCATCGTCAACAGTTGTCTATAAAGCATTTATTACACCAAAATAAAGTCTCCATTTGAATGATTCGATTTTCAACTTTACATCAGTCTCAAGAGATTTGACCGGCTGGCCGGTTGGCGCAGTTGGTAGGACCCTGCCTTCTGAGCCGCTGGTCTCGGGTTCGATTCCCGGACAGGTCAAACATTTGTGTGTATGAACATGTCTGTTTAACCTGTGTCTGGGTGTGTATATGTGTATGTATATAAGTATATATATATCAGTCATCAGGTTACCATAGTACAGGCTCTGCCCAGTTTGGGACCTGAAGACCTTGTGTGAAAAATCTAATAAAAACTGGCTAAGTCAAATCTAGCCTATCTTAAGATCTCACATTTTTAAATAACAGGAATTGTTTTAAAAAAATGACTATATGCTAAATAGCCAAATAGCCAAAATAGCCAATTTTCAATAAACGGATGTTTTATTGTAGTAAGAAATGTGTAAAAACATTCGCTTAGTTAATACGCCAGTTGCATCGCAACAAAGGATTCGGTAGTATATAATAGCAAAATACTGGTTGTGAAAGCCTGTTCTACAACATGGGCATGTGAATAAAGTGAGGTTTATATCGCAGTAAGTTTTACGATGAAACGTAATGCCTAATTAGCAAGGCAGTTTATTAGTTAACAATATTTCACACATGACTGCTACGCGTAATTGGAGTTGTATTAAAGGAATGCAATACGTATAGGTATGGAGTTTTAGCGAAACCTAAATATTATAACGATCCGGGAAACATTGGTCATATAAATCAACAAAGCAGGCAAATAATGCCATTAAGCAATTTATAATTTAATGATATTTAATGAGTATAAATGAAAGCATGCCAGCTTTAAGATTTAAATTAAGTAGGTAGAATGAGAGAGCTTCTGAGAGATGTTAACTTGTATACGAACGAAGGAACATGGATAAATTTATAATCTAGCTAAAGCGGAGGGCCACGCCTCAATAATAAGTCAAGGCAAGCAACATTAAGTTTCATCTTACATAGGATAGGAGACGTGTAATAAAGCGTTGCAATTGGCAATTAATAAGGCAGTTGTGGAGTCTCATTAGACCGTGATAGTAGTAATTATGTTGCATAGTTAGCTGCGTAATTAGCTGTCTTATTGTCAGCTAGTGTAAGTAACTGTTGATGTGGTCAAAGCACAGCGCAATATATTTATGACTCCTTGTGTAAAGATTTATCGCGTGTATGCCTATCGCATCTAAAAATAATAATGTTTACCCGTACACATTTTTTCAAAAATCTCTAGCATCAGACCACCATTTCACTTGGCAGTCTATGAAGTTGTAGTCGAAACTAGTACCCATCTCACTAGACCTAGAATGTCAACTAAATTGGCGATTACTGACATGAGTATTTGGTGCCGGATTTTTAATCTTCATGGTAACTTGAAAGTATGCAACTGTCATGCTGTGAATTTAATTATGATGTGAGCTTTAACAAAAAGCCTTTCAATCATGGTTGTTGTTCTATATCTAGTTCAAGTTAGCAGACGGCAATCATTACCTATATGACGGCAATCATACCTATATTATAGGTAATGATTGCTGTCTAGATATATAGAACAACTTTTTATTTATTTATTTATTACATTTTAGGGAATCTTACGGCTAGGTACTTAAGCTAGGGTTATTTGTACAGGTTCTAAAGGCTAATTACAAGATTCCTTGGCTTAGATTTTAAAAGTGATAATACTATATTATAGTATTATCACTTTTTTAAAAGTTTTAACTACATGATTGAGACACGTAGTGTAGTGCACATACCTATTCGTAACATAAGAACTTTAATGTTAATTCAGAAAGAAAAACTATTTCAGGTAACATCAGGAGCTAAACCAATATTTTATTATTGAGAATAGACAAGCGTTTGATCACAATCTCACCTGATGTTAAGTAATGATGAGATCTACGATGGAGCACGCCTGCCTAGAAGATATCTATTCACTCGTGACTTGAAGGCACACATAATGTATTCATCCACAAACATAGATTTAGGCAATGAATTCCACTCGTTAGTTGTACGCACTATGAATGTGGAAGCAAAACACTTCGTGCGACAAGATATAACGTCCGCCATGTATGGATGTCGCATTGCCGTCAGTCTGGTCGTTCGTATACCCTTTAGATCATCAGAGTATAATGGAATGGGGATAGAGGAATCAAATAAGATCAAATGTAATAAGACCTTTTGCTGAACCACCTCCAAAAACAAAAGTATGTCAACGTTGATACTTCAACTGTGGCATAAATTGCTAAGACCATTAGCATTACAATGAATGACCCCACTCATTCGCCCACACCTACGCAGTTGGTTGCACCGAAATTAAGTTCATGTAACGGTTTAGGCCCATCGAAGCCTTTGCCCTCTCATTTCTTAAATGTATATAATAGTTCGGTCTTATCAATGTTGTCTAAAGATCATGTATACATGAAAACTTACTTGTTATATGTTCTTTAGATACATTACAATGTAATAAGTTACATTTTAAAGGTATTAAGTGTGTGTTGACGACGATAAGAGTACGAGGCATTGTAAACGACGTTAAATTGTTTTGTATGGCTTTGTGCATGTTGCAATCTTTTCTTACATTAATTGTACCTACTATTTCATGTGCCGTGGTAGTGCCGGCCTAGAATAGTACTCCCCCATCTTTTCCCGTGGGTGCCGTAAGAGTCGGCTAAGGGATCATGTACCAGGAGGTGGGCAGCAGCGCCTTCTGAGGATAGGAAGCCATACTGCGCTCGCCAACCCGCCTGCCAAGCGTGGAGAGTATTGGTAAATCCCCCCTATATGGGGAGGCATATGTCCAGCAGTGGACATCCTTTGGCTGCGATGAACATAAAATGTCGCACTTTACAATTAGGCAACATACGGCGATTTATGTGACAACCGAAATTAACCGCAAACTATTTCATATTTCAATATAGTTAGTACCCGTCTTAATTTTCAATCGGCGACGTGTGTAATTTTTACACGGCAAATGTATCTCATTTTCCTATAGTTCCATATTTAGAACTTAAAGAGCCATAAAGTGTTCCATTATTACAAATTCACGCCAGGGGAATCGGTCATAACGCAAAATAAAACAAATTTGTAACCTGGACGAACGTATAACATTCTAAATAAATAAATTCTAGCTAGAAAAGTATTTTATGCAAATATTTCTAGGGTATATCATGGAGACGAATAATTAACATTGTATTTGTCACATTATAAAATGGTAAGTTGGTCATAGTCGATATAAAAGGAGTAGCTGGCTAACGTACGTGCTGTGGTAACGTACAGTAACGTAAGACCAATTACCTATACTTTTTTGATTTTAAAAAAGCGCCTTAATTTTTACAACTATAATAATATATGCTTCTAGTACAAAAACTACTACCGAAAAAGTCAAAGTTATCGAGGTACATTTTAATACATTTCATGAGAAAGTTTCCAAGGAAGCGATGGAAACGAGATTTGTAGTGTAACAATAAAATACAACTATAACAACTAATACAACTTTACAATACTAATAATAACTATTACAATTAATAACATAAAGATGTAAAGTTTGTGAGGTTGTAGGGGGTGTAATATCTGGATCTACTGAACCGATTATGAAAATTGATTTACCAATAGAAAGCCACGTAATTTTAAGTGTCATCATCATCACCACCGTTCTTCATAATCACGCGGGTGAAACCGCAGGGCGCAGCTAGTATTTTATTAAATGGAAAACTAGCCTAACAAGGAGCGAGGCTAAGAGTAATTTACACCGACGCTCTTGTTTGAAATACCCGATGATCGATGATGAAGCGAAAAAAGTGTGTCAGCATTGTGGCAAGTGGAAAGCTATCGTCTCTGCCGCACGTAGGCGTAATGTCATGAAAGAGACGGGACTATGCGTAGCGACGTTCATTTATGTATGCGTAAAAAAACATCTGAGACAAAAAACTGGAATTTAACTTCTATAGTCGAAAACAAGAAGAAATTTCGGATTAGAGGTGATCATCGTACCCCGCAAACATGGCGCGTACGAACAATTCTATAGCTTACTTGCTCTCCCACCCAGGGAACCCAAGGTATCTTCACATATTGGACCATATACTCACAGGGTTAAAGTTTAAAATTCCAAGAAGCATAGCGATAAAGCCCTAAGTTCTGCGTGGGGACTTAACGAGGCCGAATTCAGATATGCGTTCGGTTATCAGAGAGGTGGCCATAAATAAATCACTCTTTGAGAGGATGAGATAACCGTAGGGTTATTGATAATTTCAGTTTAGAGCTACATGTCGAAATAGTAGTAAATAGCAGAGTGAATATATATATCTTTATTCTCTATAATGTTGGACAAAACATGTATGAATTGTAAATATCAATTAGGTATGTTCCGAACATGTAATTTAAAATGGTGTAAAAACATTATCATTAAAAGTAGTAAACTAGAAATAGGAACTAAAATTATACATATCAAAATTAACATGTCCGATAAAATTAAATAACTTATGCAGATACTTAAGCATACTCATCATCATCAATTTGATAAGCAAGCTAACACAAATGATGAATAATAATTTCTTTTACAACATTAAAATACATTTATTTTTTTGTTCACTAATTTTTCATCGTGTTAATTTATAAATATGGATTTTTATACAGTCTTTTCATTCATTTTGTTATCATATGTATTTACTACAAGTGAAACATTTTTAATTGCATGCATGTACATGTTCAATATGTTTATATACATGTATTCTCTATGAATGAAAGAAGTAAGTTGATAAATACCTAGCTGAATACAGGCCTCTTCTCTTTGTCTCCAATCACGGCAGTGCTTTGCATACACCTTAATTATATTACAGCCAAAATATAAGAAAAAAAATAAAAATGTATTGACACCTAGTATCTAAGTGTACCTACGACATAAATTCTTTTTTTTTAGATGCGATTTTCCAGTAACCACAGTGACATCTTTTTTAACAAGAATAAAGGTAGCTCTTTAAATGCATCGGGTAACTTATAAAAATAAGAATTTATCGACTCACTGTGGGAAGTACAGTTTATTTCAAGTTTCTTTTTTTTTTCAATCATCCAAGACCCGGGCTAAACACCTACACCCATCGCATAAATGTTTGTTCCTGTCGGGATTCGAACCCAGGGTCCCAGAGACCCACAAGTAATGCCACTAACCACTGAGCCACGTCAGTCTAAATTTGTTCCTTGGACTTCTTGCTACTTACCTCATAATAAAAATGAAAATTTTCAGGATGCTGTTCAACAAAAACACAATGAAGTTCATCGTAGCACTGACTCATTGTTATGTAAGATAAGCGAAGCGACATTCTAGATGTAGAATATTCAATCCGAGTCTTGATTCATAACGTAACAAGGCAATGTCACTAGAGTCTAAAAAGCTTCCTAGAGGAGGTGTTTAATATGAAGTTAGACAGAGACAAACATACAACATGTCAACGGATAGAAAAAGCGCAAGCGAGACGAATATTGTCGGGATTTTTATTACAATTAGGATTACTAAGATGTTAGAATCCACAGGAAAACCTACTAATTATGTTGATGAGTATATTTTATACGTATTTGAGCATGATTATAAAATGAATCTAATGACAGATTATATATCAGTCATTCTGAAATGTGAGTAGATATTTGTAGCCATATGTCCAAATCAAGATAACAAACAAAATAGTTACTTTGGTGACTTTTTATTACTATGAGATAAAACTTACATATATTATGGAGATACATATGTTATTTAACGTTATTAGGTAATAAAGCGATATCGTATATGGACGTGGTGATGAATGAAACATGAGCATCTATCGAATAAATTAAAATCTACATACGAAATTAGCTGCACTGGAATCGATTGTACCATATTTGAGAAATTGGAAGCTCATACCTGAAACAACATAAATTTAACCATTAGTAGATATTTACAACAGTAAATCATAGTAGTTTAGTTGCATGAAAACATTAAACAAATAACAGTTAATAAAAATACTGAAAATATATTTAATTACAGAATTAATCTGTTGGTAAAACTACAATATTGTCGAAGGTGAATTAATTTCACATTTGAAATTAAATATAAATACATATATTCCTCAGGTCAGATCTAAGGTCACGGAAGCGAGCCGGGATCCGTTCCCCAAGGCGTTATAAACCTAGCTACGAGCAAACTAAGCTTGTATACTAACTTAGCTATGTAATTAAAGTGGAACGCATTGCGAATTCGAGATTTTATATGTGTCGAGAAAATGGATGCAAGAAATTTTAGCCCGTTCCTGAAGCTTCGCGCTGCTACAGTTTGAGGACACAGATATGTTTGTAACATTGTCCAATAAAACTCATCCAACCAATTCCAGTATACGATGCACGAACAGTTGTGTGTAGGTAGGTAGGTACTCTCGGTACAGTGAACGAATCGCGATCACTGACCTGCCGCAACGTGCCACTAGTATTGGCCGAGCGCGTCATCAGACGTCGGCACACAGACGCATAGTTAATTGAACAGACATGCTGCATTACTGCGATTCGTTATGTGGAAGCATAAGCTGCTCACACATTGGTGTCCACAAGCGTTTTTTAAAACTTTCTGAGCTCTTAATTTTCAATTGCTCATAAGACGTTCGTATTCGACAGTGGCATCATTTTTCAAATGAAATTACTAGAATTCTTCGAAATTGACATTACTTTTGAATGCGAAACATATACAAGCTATTCGAAAACTTAACGTGAATTTTGAGGGCTGTTTGTAATTATTCGAAACTTATCTTCAGGACTGGCAGGCGCAGCATAGGACGGTATAGACGACCTGACTAAGATCGCAGGCAATGGCTGGATACGAGTGGCATATGTCCAGCTGTGGACGTCCTATGGCTGATGATGATGATGAAACTTCAGGAATCAGGTAGTTGAAATCAGGCCCGAATCCTAGTTTCAAATTTTTAAAGCCTATAATTTTCTGAAAAATCTTTTCAGGAATAGTCGCAAATTGCCGTTCAAATACCGAACACAATATTTAGGGCATAGATATATACGTTTTAGGGTATATCCTTACATATAAGTTCTGTCGGCCTAAACATCCGAAAGTATTTTTAACTATGAACGATCCCATTCTTTCGAAGAACTCTCAAAAAAAGCAAAAGTCATACGAATGACTCAAAGCCCTGTTTTCGTTTATCTACGACTTTCGCATTCGAAAGTGACGTTATTTATGAACCAAAGCTAACGGGAATCTTTCAGAAATTACTTCGAAACCTTCGGAAGTTGGTCAGAGTTCAAGTTATCTTTCTGATGTTAAAACCAATAACCATTTAGGGTCATAGTTAGTATTCATACCATAGGACTTTCGGTAATGTTCCGTATTGCTCGTATGACCTTCCGAAAGATAACGCTATAACAGATAAAACTATATAACTATATGATATTAAATTAAAAAAAATATATAAAACATGAACGATGAATATTGAAATCATTGACGGCTGAAATAGGACGTAATAATAAATCCATGAAAAATACGTGCTTTATAAAATGGGATGAAACAACACATAAAACCGAATGATAACAATGAATTGTCATACAAACGGTTGTGGACAGTGCCGGTATAGAAACATCTTAAGATTTATATAAGATATAACCATGATGCAATCAGAAATTAAAAGACAGCGTAGAAAATTATTTACGGAGAAGTTATTGACACCAATGGTATTAATTATTTAATAATCCAGCTACGAAACCAATGGCCAAGCTTTCTAATCTTGTCATCTACCTCATATAGGTATCATGATTATTTTTGAAGTGTATTTGTTATAGGTAGTATAAGCGCTTCTAGAGGAGCTTCCAGCTATGTTGTGATCTATGTGTCGTATCTATAAACTACAATCGATGTAACTGTCTACTGCCGTTAACTTTGTAGTGGTTGGTACTTGTAAGGTAATGGAGCACTAATATGTTAAGAATTTTGTTACGTGACATCAATTTCTAGCCTAGCGTTCGGATAAAATATTTGACTGCTTTAATTCTGAACGTTCATGTTATCTGTTTTCTTTCTTTATTTTTCAATATACAATGTCACATACTATATAAATGATTTAAATCATTATTTCATTTTGTTCTCTCAGTTGTATGCAATATTATTTATAGAAGAAAAATATGGTCCGATCTAAGATCACGTAACTATAAAAACTGGACTAGACACAACTACAGACATACGCATCAACACTTTTGATTTTACACGAGCTATTTGTCCATTTTGTGAAAACACAGGAAGGCTTTATTTCTGCCTAATTTTCAGTGAGCCATACGTGCTGCCCTACTGCCGGCCCGCTTGAAACTAAAGCAAATTAGGGACATGAACCTAATGTATGCGATCCACGCTTGAGGAGCTACTGCTCCATATCCCTTTTTATTGATATCATTATATGTACACATCTTGCTTTGAAAATAAAATGATTTAAAGCATTAGATTCCTCGGAGCTACTGAGCTGCCCTCGACACGTTCCGTGAGCGACACCGATTTCCTGCATCGCGTCGGGTCGTTGTCGTCCCGGACACGTCATCGTGTCGCCGATTTGCATAATTGAATAACATTATGCATTTATTCAGTGAGGTCGCCCTCGTGTCGCCGAGTGCCGAAACAAAACGGCCGGATGTATCGATGGAACGCATCGTAATTAACTTACACGGGGAGGCGGAATTGAAAACTAGCCTGTACATATAACCTGTTTGGTGGGGGATTTTATGCCAAACTCTTGTAATATTGGTAATATCTGCGTAATACGGTATGATATTTAATATGAATATTATGTAGTACTTATACATTTTTGCAATTTTCAGTACACAATCTCAGATAAGGCAGAACTTTGAAAAAACAAAAGATAATTCAAACCAGAACATTATATAAATTAATAATAATAAAAACTTTATTGACTTTGAGTAAAGGTTTACATGTACATATTAGTACTCTTAAACTAGGTATGCACACAAGGATAGTATATATATATATATTTCATATAGCCTATATAGCTATTTCAATCCTATTTCCAAGTAGATCGAAGTATCGTTTCGGAGAAACAGCAGGGTTGCCTCGCATATCCATTGGCTACCGAGCGACGCCGCTGCCACCGCCGCCGCCCGTCGGCTGTCTCCGATTTCAACCGAAGATCGAGGAAAGCGAAACCACCCCATATTCCCCCACCGCGCCGCGCGCCGCGATGGCCGGGGGAGTTGGAGGTCTTTGTCCCGCCGCGACCCAGTTAATGACCGCCCTCGCGCAGCCTCGTTCAGATATAAATACGCCTACTACACTTGACCTCCAAAGTTTTTATTGGAAAGCACATGTGTGAGCTCACTGTTCTCGTAGCGAGATCGCATTGTAAACGATCTAACGTCTATTGTGCAAACTGCTATCGGCATTCCAAAAGGTAGGTAAACTCATTGGTCGTGAGACAGATAATACTCAGAAGATATAAACTCGGCCATGTCGCACTGTATCAGGAGGGAACTCAAGTCCGAGCTCTCGATCTCGTTTTGGGTCAAGTGTTATAAATCCGCAGGTTGAAAGGGTTTGTCGGACCATTTGAGCGGTGATTTAGAGGGGGGCGAGGGGACGCAACAGGTCGCGAAACAACGTTTTAATTGTATGCCGATAAAGATCGACGTCATCGGAGCGCGACACCTACACGACGCGCCGCGCCGCGGTAAAGTACGATGACCGAACCGAGCCCTAAATGCATTTGTTTTGCACACTCCATGTCTGTTTGAAACTATTGCTTTCCTTGAGGTTTCGACTCATTTATAATTCTGAGGGCGTCAGTACATCACTTGATTATAGGCGAACAAACTACAATATTGTTGTCGGCATTAAAATCCACTTCAAACATTGTAAATATTGTGTGCTTGTAAAAACTTCTTCCATTTCAATAACATCTCACAAATTGCCATTTGCGGTAGAAGTTAGAACATTAACCACGTCTATGGACATTGCATTCAATGACAGTTTAGACACCTTGGGAAGTAGACTCCAAGATACCGGTTCCCTGAGTACAAACCAGTTTCTGATGAACTTTCGCATCTAAGAAAATATGAGTCCGTAAAATGGGGTAAGGGGATCTTTCTTACTGGTCTTTGGAACTTATGCCTAGAGCGATAGTTGCATAAAGTGCTGTTTCGTAAACCGCAAGGGCTGCGAGGTAAACGTTTCAATATCCTTTGTTTCCACTACAGTTTACCAAACGAATTTCTTAGATAAACGATATTATCTTGACAATGGCTAAGTTGGCTAGTTTCATATAAGTACTAAACTCTAAAATTGAATGAAAAAAGGTAACCTTTCCCATTCTTAAAATTTATATCCGTAGTCTTGCAGGTATGTACTTAACTTTAATATTTTAAGCGGACAATTTCAATGTAAAGCGCGTTCGCCCACCACACTGGCTCTGTCGTCCGAGCACTAAAGTCTGAGCCTCATTGTATGTAGCACAGGCTTTGTGTCAGATTACGGCTCAGTCAACATATAGTGGCCATACCTACCAGTAGGTATACACAACTTGTGCTCACAAAACTTTATTACTCCGCCAACCATAAGACGCCTTCAGGCGCAGTTACGTATGTATTAACAGTTTTACTTTCGACGATCTATCAACGTTAAAGTGTGTAACAATTCTGTTGTGCATATAACGTGGTTTTTGTGAACCTCGAGTAGAGGTCTTGAAATGGTCGTGATTTCAGAAGTTTACGATGTTACCTGTCAGCGCTGCACAAACAAAAAAATCATGGGAAATGCTAATGCAGTATTGTAATGAGAGAGCGGGCCGGACGTAAATCATTCGTCGTAAATAGCAATTTGAAACACACTTCTTTTTTACGCTGAGCCTTATTACGTTGAACTAATACTTCAACATGAAAGCGAAGCTTTGAACAATTTCAAAATACTTGTTATATACCGGAATTTTAAGTGCCGAATTTAATTAGGCATCTCCCGTCGAGTGTGTGATGTACTTAAGACGTAGGCTAGTTATAAACGTATATACATCAGATGTGAATAATGTTGGAGATTGAGGTATAAATAGTTCTTTCTGTAAATAAAAAAAACTGCCACCCGTGGTTTTACAATTAGTTAAATAAGTTTAATCGTCTTTTTTGATGATAACAGTTTGTGACACTTGAGATCACTAGACTAAATTAAGCTTAAGTAAAGCGTGTGCTTGAGATAACGTAACTTGGTATTAAGTTTAATCATACAAAATCTTCTAGACGTGTTCTTTTTTCTGCGATAATCTGCCAACCGTTGTTCTGCTTATGTACCAAACAAGTATTTTTTTAATTAAAACTGAATGAAATGAATGGGTGTGTTTTGCTACTAAGAAGGAACTAGGTAGGTATGTTTCGTATTTTGGACTGGAGACATTTTTACATATAAACCATCGCCTAAGCCTTCAAAATTAGCCTACCAACTTAAAAAAAGTAGTTACATAGGAATTTAAATAAGAACCATTGAATGAGTGATATTGTTGTTTTAACTTACCTACTCGTTTTTCATAGAAAATGTATGGGAATGTTTTTTTTATATATTGCCAAAACTTACGATTTGATTTGGTATGTTACTTTGGGAAGTGTTCCTGGTTGGAAATAGAGTCGATTAAGACCAACTTGTTTTTTGACAAATGTCATTTTTTGGGTGAAACTTACAAATATTTTCAAAAAAAACTAAAAATCGCAATATATTTTTCATCAAAATAAAATAGAAGGTTCCTAAGAACAAAACCTTTTAACTACAAGAAAAGGTAGCTACCTTGAAGGGTCCAAAAACTTGCCCCACCCTTTATATTCAAATAGTTTTAGTGCAATGAAAAAAAACGGACGCCCACCAAGTGTCATTTTTGTTGGTTGGCGACTTCTTTAAGAAATTAATCACAACTTGATCAATTTGCCAAGAATATTACGATTACAGCAATACAAGTTCATTTGATAAAACGCTCAAACATATTTCTTGTTCATTTTTACAATGTCACACATTGCAAAAGAGAACAAGTTTGTTGGTCGCTTCAATCAAACTTCTTGGTTATGTTAATACAGTTTTGTTTAAACTTGATCAAGTCTATAAGAGATTGTGTATCGCATTAACATCATGCTTAGCAGAACTTCAGTTCAAATATTTGCAGGAAAAAATTCGGCTGCTAGTAGGCCTTGAACCCACGACTACAGAATACCGTCCTGTCGCTTTGTCCAACTAAGCTATAGCAGCCCATACCACTAGGGCCGAATTAGTTAGAATTACAACTGATTTTTGAGAACTTTGACCTTGAATATCTAGTCAAGACGCTCACACGTTGGCATAATATGTGACGTTTGAGACAACATTTGTAATGTTAAAGTTAAGGTCTATACAAAAATTCAGCTCATTCCTTTAGATTTCGAGGTGAAATGCCTAGATAACTACATACTACTCAGTAGCAGTAGCATACTATACTATCATACATGATAAACATAACAAATGCGCTGCCAAAAAAATTAAGCATTATGGAGGTATGGATATCTACCATGATATCAACTTTCCGAAGAAGCTCACAACGTTTAAATGAGTAATTTGGTTAAGTTACTCCGTAATAACAAACGTGCGTTGCCCAATTTAAAAATAACATTACTTGTTATAACCAAGTACCAGTTTGTCAGGGGTTGCGCAACTGTCGTGTTCTGTGAAACACGGCCCTTCATCGTAATCGTATCGTGAGTGGTCACCATTAGAAGTTTCTCATGCAAATACACCTTTGCCGGCCGACGGGTAACCGTTTGTTACCGGTTCGATAGTACACCTAGTTCGCTTGCTGTGGTGCAACAGTATGCAGGGCCTTGCATTCGCCGCCTGCATTGGCCATGGACCAAAATATCCGCTTTCACGCGCTAAACTAGGTACATTCGAGAACGAAGCTTGCATTTTAGATGCCTAGTTTTCCTCATAGTTTTTACAGTATGAGATGGTGGTTAATCTTGGAAAATGTCCAAATGACCTGTTCATAAACTTAATTTGGTTTAGATGGTTAAGTATCAGATAACTTATCATTTAAATAACTATATTATTTTGTTATGATAGCACTGACGAAAAATTTAGCTGATATGTTCAAAGATTTATCTTTTCATTGATAAATGATGAAATGTGAGTGTCTTCAAAAAATCTAGGTATAATAGTATACCCGGATATCAATTTTATATTGAACTCAGGTATAAGTACGCACGCGTATCGAGACACTTAGATGAATTAATTCTTAGATATATTTTATTTGAAGTAAAGATAAAACGAGATTCAAGTTGGTGTAAGTCGTACACGAACAAAATAAGAATATAGCAACAGAATATAGCTACATTATATATTATGCTTGTTATAAGTAGGAACTTTGCGACTGTACCGATAGGATCGTGCTAGATAGTTAACATTGATATACGTTGTATAAACGCGGCTTGTCCAACCCTGTGCTCTGTAGGGAAGATATCGCAACTAGCAATTGCGACAGAATAACTAAGCTATTAGTCGTTTTCGCTAGGCGGCTTAGCCTAATATATTATGAACACTATGTCGTCTGATGAGATGGGAATTCAAAACTTCAATGGTTTAGTAAAACGAGATATGTTTTTATGCGAAGCAATATTGAACTGTATACATTACTAGATTTGATGAGCGTTCTGGAATCTTAATTGCTACGTAAAAATAAGTCGAGTTGCTTTAATGAATAAACATATTAAGTTGTTGTATATTTAGTGAAGGTAGTTAATTTTTTCTCGACACATGTCGACATATAGCTTTGTTATTTAAAGAACTGATGTATGGTAAACGAGAATCAACTTTTTTCAATTTAGAAAACAAAATACATTCCGAAGAGACTCGAGCTCGCGTCCGCTGGATTGCTGGCGCAGATCACCCTTAAGCCACAGATCATATACAGTCATTGCCCACAGCCTAAGCTATCGAAACACTATACCTACTAAGAAATTGTCTAACTCTCTTGACGTACAAGTACTAGTATATTATTAAGCCTACGGCTTTTTGTTATTTTAATACGTATGAAAACTATGTTCATGTGATGTGTATTTTTTAAATAAATAGACAGGCGATCATGGAAGTTTTGGTTTTCTGCCAGGTTTTGGTATCATGATACTTATTAGCCCGATTTTTTTTTCGTGGAGCCATCTATATTTTATTTCTATATGCATCTCAGGTTCAAGAGAACACATTCAAATACATATAATTATATGTGTATAGCTATAGACTTGTACGATATATGTTAAAGTAACCGATACGTCTAGTGCCAACAAAGTTGAGGAGGGAGTTGAACACAGTTTGCGGTTACATTAATACCTATGCGGTCCCCTAGAGACCGCCAATTAACAATGTATTATAATGATATTTGCAACAGATCTCTAATAGTTTCTGAACTACTTATAGTAGCTACCTAATATCTATATTATACGGAAGTACGCAAATGATAAAGACATTTTTGTTTCTTGTACAATTGCAACGAAATACATACCTTTATAATTAATTACCTATGTTACGTCTCCACATAGGTACAAAAAGTTTGAGTTTCGTTGCACGTGTCATTGACATAAATATCATCATCATCTCAGCCATAGTGTCCCCTGCTGGACTTGTTTACGCCTCACCCATTAATCTTCACAAGAACCCGTTGAAAGCGGCCTGTATCCAGTCTTTTCCTGCGATCTTCAGGTCGTCTATCCACCTTGTCGAAAACCATCCTATGCTGTTTTTCGAGTTTTCCGAGCTATATGCCAGCCCACTGCCACTTCAACTTGCTAATCCGTTGCCATATATCGGTGACTTTCGTTCTTTAACTAAATTATTCATAATTATGGTCAAAAATAAATTAATTTCAATTAATTCTTAGGTATAGGAGTGCCAAGCAATACGTATCAACCACACTGATAAAGAAAAAATCTTTTAAAACTAAGCAAAGGAAAAATTATAGCAGGATTATACAACAGGCATACAGCGTCCGTAATAGAAATAGATTTCGTAAAACCGAAAAACAATAGGGCAAAAGGGCAGTAAAGGCGAACTGTTTATTTTACAGGCAAGCGACAAAAACACAATGGAAATGTTAAGACAAAGCTCTTTAGAAAAACTTAGCCGTTCGGAACAAAAGGACGTTTCGTTGAAAGTGGAGACTTAAAGGGGACGCTTTAAATCAATGTAGGCGAATAATAAAATGTACACGACAATGAATTACGGTATTGCTTGAATAGATACCGTGAGGACGTGGCAAAAATCTCAACCATATTTTTCCATAAAAAATATGCATTCCATTTATTTTTATTTTGCATATCTGACAGCCTGATGAACAAAAAATTTTAATTAACATCCAAACATAGCAACATACCTTCAAAGCAGTCGTTAATTAGAAGAACTGACATCGCAAGTAGTATCGCTATCACGTAAAGAAGTTAACGCCTGACATGAAAATGTCAGTGACAATTGGGGTACATTTAGTTCCGTAAACTTGTGCAGAACCATAGATTATTTTATACCATTTAGGATGTTCTTGCTCTGTGCCTATCACTGTTCCTGCTTGGAGGCCATCTAAATAGAAACAGCTCTGCGATATGGATATTTTTGTACGTACGTAATACGTAAATGGAAATAGATCGGATCTTGTTTTAGTTTGGCGATTCCCATACGTGTCCATGAGCACATTTAAATAATAATGTTCACCAAGAATTTAAGGAAAAAGGGTATGCTGAATACTTTTTGTCAGTCGCTGTCATATAACAAATCATTAATGCCATTCAGGTTGTCAGAAAACTTGAAATAGGCACTAGAGCTTACCGGTTAGTCCATATTGTCCAAGGTGGCGGATTACGGCCAATGCACCTTCTGAGATGTATATCCATGTCTATTATTAGCAAGGTTTTACTAATGATATGCTAAAAATTTGTACCTCCTGTGATTCGTGAAGAACAACATTGTTCAGCAAAAATAACAAAAAATATAACCATTCCGATAATGAAATTATAAAAACTATATATTCTGTACATAGTTTTACTGTATAATAGAACCTTGGTCAGCAGCGCAGTGAATGAAATGTGCAGTTTACTGTAAGCTTGCATCGACAAGCAGTTAAAACAAGTAACCTACATTATAATAACGACGTATTTTAATGCTTCTCATTCTCAGTACATTTTATTTTTACTTATGTTTTGTAAACAAAGAGTTTCGAGGGCATTGCATATACTAACAAAATGTTTATTTCTGCAGCGGCAGCGATACGTGAAAAGTGCTAAATATAGTATTTGACAAATTGTGGAAAATATACGAATACGAGCGACGTCTAGTACTTACTAATGTTGCTGAAGTTTCGTTTGTTTCATAAAATCAGAAAGGTTACTTGAAAAGCTGCTATGTATGTCCATTGAATTTCGTAAATGAGTGTCCATACATTCTAGCTGAGTAGTGCCGCTCTCAACGGTTACATCAGCGGAGACAATTCGTTACAAGTTCTGGAATTGAATTATATTCCGTCATGTCCCACATCGTGACTGTTAGTCGTGTTGCGATAAACAAACAATAAGGAGTTCCTGAATCAACTCCATAAATGATAATTCATATGTTACTCCACACAACACAATAAAAATAATTATTCACTTCTTACATTTACTGCAAATGTTATTTAGGTTTGATTTCATAATGGAAAATATCCTTATTCCGAGTAATAATTGTTAAATATAGAATAAAAAGATACTAATACTGCGTCAGTATTATTAAATTGTTTCAATTTAAGAATTCTTACCGAAATATATGTCGACCGAGCTTCACTGAGATTCTAGATACTACAAAAATATTGAACATGGCACTTTCCACGAAAGACACTATACAGTACAGCAAACATACAAACAAAAAATCCAGATCTCGATGTTTTCATACAGAAGTTATAGCGCTAACGAGTTCGTGAAGACAGCGGCATTGGTTAGTCGCATCATTGCATACGACATGCGACAAGTCGGAAGTCGCATGTTGCAAGTGTTTAGCAGCTCTGTGAGCTTCGAAGTCCATTTTTTATTAATATTTTAATATAAAACAAAAATGGTTTTGTTTTGCTTAATAATATACATTTCATGGTCATATAAATCCTAGTATTGTTTTTTATAGGTTGTTTGCATATAGGTCCCTAGCATGCCCTTTTAGCTTAGACACGTATTTTTAAATTACCTTATTTTATGAGCCTCTGTAATGAGATTGCTTACTTCGCATTGCGAAGGTCGCGAAGCGCATGCATCATAAAACTAGGATGTTTACAGCCGCTCACCGTCTTTGTCTTTGACTGCCATTGATCGGGTACTAAACAAGTTAAAAGCGTCTACTTGGGTTTACTTTTATACTTCACTAACAAGGGGAATAATGGCTGCGTGGCTGAATAATGTCATTGCTAAACCAAAAACGATCTAACATTATGGTCTTTTGAGGTAATGTTTTAGAAATATTTTTTTACAGATAGCAGGCAGCGATTGATATACATATCTTAAAATTAATTGTTCTGCTCTTCCGTACCACTTAGTAATGTAAACAGCCCAAACACAGCATTTTAAGTCATAGAGGTTTATTAGAAACTTAAATTAGCTGGCTATTCTTTCACAAAATCAATGTATGATGACCCCTCTATAACGTGGAAAAAAATCCATTTCTCTCAACATTGTTTAAAACGTACCATGGACAAAGATGTGAATCACCGAATCAAAATTTATTATCGATTGATATATAACATATGACGTGGGTATAGGCCCAGTTATCGGCTTCACGTCGTGGATGGTTCCCACTTCAAGTGTGCTGTGAACAGGATACACTTTTAGACAGCAAAAAGATTGAAGTAGGTACCTACCTCCTCATTCGTAGACCTATCGATTCCGCTTGGTCTCACAATTTGGCCCTCAGTGCATGCATGGGAAGCTCAAGTGTCGAGTGGCTGCATCGACCTACAATGTCGACCCTGGCGTGCACCAGTCACCGGTGTAAAGGTTTATTGTTAACGTAGGAGGTTTTGTTTTACTGCGATGTAGGCATACCTCTTACAATACTTATTTTATCGACTCTGAAATAGGAAACTTGAAAGCAATACCTGTGTCATCTTTTCACTTCTACCAAGTGTATTATTATATGTTATTTATACTATGCAATGACAAGACGTAGTATTAAATATATGCAAACCGACAAGTTTGTTAATAAAAACGTAAATACGTTTTTATTAACAAACTTGTCGGTTATATTTATATTATGAATGGATTACATGGTCTTCTTAATTTTAAAAAATGAGATAGGTACGTGTCGATCACCAAATGACAGTAATTATCGAGCAGCCCGGCCACGCCCACTTGAATTCCACACAAGGGCCAGTCGCGGCGCAGCCCACATTACGAGTATACAAGTGTATAGTTGGATGCACAGTTGTTTATTCTCTCACAGCATTTGAGAGTGCGTGGCGTGCGTGACCCGTCAAACGCCACGTCACGTCACCAATGCACGGCATCGGCAGCCACGTAACTCAATTACAGCTAATTTACAGCTCCCGAATCCAATTTTGTGGTTTTGTAATGCATTTAATTGCAGCAAAGATTTATTCGAGATGTTATCGTTACAAATGCAATAAACTACATTGTATCGGACCGTGTAGCGGATGATTTATGAATGAATAGGAGCTGGTTTGATCCGTTTATCAATACAGCTGGGACTACTGTTTCAACAACACAGGCAGATAAACAGGCCGGCAGCGGTAGGCGTACAGAACCGGCCGGTAAACAAAGCTAGGGTCAACGGCACTGCAGCACCAAAACATCATGCACGCGATGCCAACGACCACCATTTCAAATATTACGACTTTTATGAGTTTTTACGATGACTATCCAAGATCGTGAGTGCTATCTTAGAAAGCTTAGATTTAGGTCAAACGGCTCTTATGCATGCGACCGTTTGACGTTACACTCGTAAATGTCGTCTAGCTTTTACAGAACCATTCCAATCTACGCGATATTGCTTTTACACTCCAATGTGTGGCATGCTACATAATTATAAAGGTCCGCACCGAGATTATTACAAATACATATTTGAGGTTATGTATCTGCGAGAATTCGGCTGATGAAGTAGGTATATACTATTAAGTACCTATACTATAGACATGAACTCATAAAATCTATGTACTATACATATACAATACTGCTGTACAAACCCCAGCCGTTGCTCGCGAGCATTTAACTTTCTTTACTAATATTAACCTAATAGTGACATTGTAATTTATATAGACCGACTTGAAGAATAGGTAATTTCGTGAAATGTGAATAGTGTACTCCCAATAGCGATTATTTGAAATAATAATAACTACCATTAGGTCCGCGTTGAAATATTTGCCTAGGGGATATTAGAACAAGTCAACATTTCTTATAGGAAATCCGCTAAAAAAATACTTTGTTCTTATTTTGTTTATACAAACTTTACCACCTCATTGCACTATCTTAAGCTAATATTTTTAGATTTACTGAAAAAATAAGTAAAATAATTGTTTCCATATAAAAATGCTACTTTTACGACTTTAAGGAAGCATTCAGGGCACTCTTATGCTCAGCATTAAAAAGGAAAAGATTGGAAAAATAAAATATATATCCAGTATAAAAAAAAGATCACACGGTAATTGATGTTTGAATTGCGCGAGTAAGACATCTCTTACCATAATACAAAAAATAGCAATATGTCAATTTATAAATTGAGCATAAAAACACGTCTTCTTAATGTGAGTTACCTTTGAATTATATACTTCTTTATATTATATTATTATTTGTTGTCATAGCGGCAAATTCACACATACGGTAAAAATTTAATAGCTGACTATGGCGGTTTATGAGATACAGCCCGCTGTAAGACGAATGAAGTATTAGCAATAAAGCTTGCTCCGCAGCTCAGCTGCTATCTTCGGATATGGAATCTTCGGTTATCTTCGGATATGGAACCCTATAAAAAACCAAACGTTTTAACATAGTGATGAAATTCGGCTTCATCAAATCATGATGTACCTAAGTTATATTTTATTTCTTAGTCATTGAGACTTTCACTCTCTTTTTATGTGTCATCACTTATCAGTACTCATGTTGCCAATACCAAACCGAGACGTCAAAGGGGTCGGCGATGATTCAAGTTGGGTTTCTCAAAATTAATGTTGCTTATAATGAGAATCATGATATTGCGTTTTTCAGTTTGAGAGCACAAAGATCAGATTGAGAAATTCCTTGTAAATTTCATCGGACCGTATCCGCAAAACATTCCGCGACCCCTCGCTGCGCTATTAAAAATATTCATAACCAAACGTTGGTCAAAAGATGAGGGCACATGATACCACGTTAGCAATTTAAATATGTGTTGAAATGCATTATTTATTTATCGGCATATATGTAACGGTAGATGGAAATGCGTTTGTTTATTATTCTCTACAAATTTAGCCAAACATTCAGCGTCGCATGAATCTTTATTAGGGTTCCGTACGTCAAAAAAAAATTCCTCATAGGATGACTTTGTTGTCTGCTCGTCCGTCTGGCAAGACCAATTTATCTCGGGAACACGTGGAGGGATCGAGTTGAAATTAAACGATATACTCAGGTCTGTCAGTCTCTTTAAGTTGTAAAAAAAACAAAATTCTAAGTTACCGTAAAAAATATACATTTTATGCCGTAAAAAACGTATATTTCCACACTCTCAAGGGACTCAAAATTTATAGGGTATTAATTTCCCGTTGACCTAGAACTATGAAATTTGACAAGTAATACCGTCCTATACTACAAGAATAGAGAAAAATCTGAAACCTATACATTTGTGATTAAATAATAAAAAACAGGGTCTTTATGCATGGAACGGCCGGCGGTCCATATTTTAAAGTGAGTTAAGATATATATTATAGTCATTTGGGGTATTTATGAAAGGGCTTTTTAGGGTACTACTAACTATTTTTACGATATATAGTTTTTGATTTATGACGAAAAATTAAGAAAACCTTTTTATTCAAGAAAATAAAAAAGTAACAAAACAGCTATTTTTGGTAATAATGTATCGACCATTTTGTAAGAAACCCTTGGTGGGCGTGTCCGACGCGCACTTGTCCGGTTTTTTGTATCGTTAGACCACTATCTCACTCCATGCTCAATGACGTCGTGGTGATGTGGTCGAAGATGAAATCAATCTAGACCTAGAATGTTAGCTCTCATGGCAGCATAAAACGGTCACATTAGCTTAGCTTGGTTATCGCTTAGAAGACTTTTTTGCTGTACAACCATTACAATTGCACAAAATAATTATTTATGGGTGAAGTGATGGAGCCGAGGCAACATAAATTGTCTCATAGGTCTTCTTCTACCTGTAGAATCAAAAATATTCCGATGAATAAAACACACGCACTTATTCAAATTTAAAAATATGTTAGACATTGTAAGTTTGTCTTTCCAAGTCATAAATATTTGTATATTTACAACGAGTGGAGTGTAAAATATGGGAGCCTCAAAATGTATATATTCATAGACTCTCCAAAAAAACAGCACGTTTTATGAATACGAAAGATTAAAATAAAGGAAGGCAACCAGAATTTAAATTCCACCGTATTAATAATCATACCTATATTGTAAAGTTTTAAATCGGAACCCCAACCTCTGTTTGTTTTTTATTTTCCATCTGGAGGAAAACTCGAATGTCAGCGACTCTCGGTTGTTGACCGAATTGACCAAATTGTAAAAAATCCGGTTAAAAACATTAAACAAGAACACATTATTTATCTACACTAAAATAATTGTAATCAAGTTTTTCGTTTTTAAATATTTTTGTTAATGAGTTCTCAAACTCAAACTTCTTCGAAACACGATACAGTTACTTTTAACATTAAACTTTTCTTTTACAAAATTCGTGTAATTAATACTATTTTATTATGGGGTAATCGATGCAATATTTCTTTTTTAAAACAATAGGGATCCCTACGAAATCTTAAATAATCCTAAGAAGAATGGCGAGATAAACTAGTCAGCAGCTAGTCATACAATTTCATGTTACATAGACAATGGTTGTAATTCTGCTAATCACGCAAATTAAAGCTAAAACGCCAAAACTCTTTACAATGAAAAAGCTCTAATTCTATTCACATTAAAATTAAAATTTGTATGACACCATATAAAGCTATCTATCTCTAAATAGACGAGTTTTATTCAATTGCAAGTAGTTTCAGTCGGCACGTAATAACGTAACCTATTTTACCTAAAACTATTTAATAAAAAGATTTAAGTTAAGTTATCATTAATAAGTGTCACTCGACTTCGGACTTTATCGTAACTATGTAAAACTATCTTGTTGAACACCATTTTTAACCGACTTAAAAAACGAGGATGTATCCAATTCAACTGCATGTTTTTGTCCTGTACATATATATTATTCCGCCAATTTTATTAATCTAATAACTACAAAAAATCCACGTAAACGAATTAAGACGATCGAAGTCGGTAATCGTTCCCATGTTTGTCAAAAAATAATAATAGTTAGTTTGAACACATTGAACAACAGAATCACTACCATTAAATCTATCGGTCCGCCAAGACGACCAGTTTTTATGAATGGCAGCGCACGGAGTGAATAATCGTCGGTACAGTAATACGACTGCGAACACTATTTCCACTATTTCCGTCCGGCCTGATGTAAGCCTTCAGCTATCGCCAGAGATGTGGGCGAGTGCTAATAGTCTGGTTCTCTGACCTCCTTCCGACTGTGTGACGGCGGCGCTTTGTGACGCAACAGTTTCGTGCGAACAACGCCTCGCAAATCGCTGTCTACTGATTCACTTTCAATGCGATATAGAATTATTTCAAAATCATATCCAATGTTAACTGACTTGAGTAAAACGCCCACTCGGTGGTGTTGGCACCCATTTGCGAAGGATAGGTTGACATCAAATAGCTATAGCAGACTTGTGTACGTCTGATCGCACCGATAGAATGCTAAAATATATTCTTATAATAAATAATACTAGTAAATAATTAAACAACACATTTAATATTTAAATTTAATTTAATTTTTATTTAAATAACTCACTTAGTGTGTAACTTCACTTAGTTGTTTATTTAGTTCTTCTAGATTAATTTCACACCTGTTGTGTAGTACGCATAATAGTAAAAATCAAATGTAATTTAAAAAAGGTACGGATCGTTGAGTCTGTCGAGTGTAGCTTTCTAAATAAAAAAAATTATATATATATTTATACCTATTAGGTACATGATGAGTAATATTTAATGCTATTTAATTAAAATCGCTACGAGGGATATCATGGAGAGAACTGTCGTTTTTTTAAAAAACAATATAAGCTAGTCAAGATCAATGTATGGAACTTATGACACCAAAATATAAAATACAACCGAGAAACATGAAAAACTAAAAAAGATGTTCATAAATATCGGAGAAAAAAAAAACGAAACTGATACTAATAACAATTAAAATTCTGGCAGCCAAAACAACCCAGCCCGAAATGAAATACCCAATAAACAAGTCATAAACGAAATAGAGGCACACTAATAAAAGCATAAAGTTTCGACGTACTAAAAAAAACAACAGTTGTAATTCTATTATTCACTTGAACTTACTCAACTCCTTATTTCTTTACAATCTAGAAGCAATGTAACAAGTGTTCTGTTTGCGCTAAAAATAAAATGTTTACAATTCATTATAATTAGCGAAGGAAAAATAAAACTGCCTGCAACTAGCCAGCAATTGAATGAAACTAATTTGTACCTAAAACTCATAAGTCCTTAGAACAGTTTTATTATGTTGTATTTGGTTATTGTACTAAAACCACCAAGATTTAGTAATCGCGAAATTCCATGTCACCTTATTTTATGTAAAAGCTATAAGCCTTTACATTTCAGATATTTTTTTAAAAGTCCTACATGTCATAAACTTTAAAAAGTACCACTTACGAGTATGTGAATAGTTCATGCATGCCAATTCTGATTGTACAAAATTTGGTGACTTTTTTTTTTTTTTTACTTATATAAGTTTGCGTTTGACAACTGTATCACCTGGTGTAAAATGATGACGTTGTGTAGGATTTAGCACGCAATCTAAAAAAATATAGAGAGATAGAGAAAATAATAGAGAATATACAGACCTATTCAATGGTGACTTAAAGACTCCAGGATTGTACGTATCGGGAAACACAGACTCGGGCAACGAGATCCATTCCTTGGCAGTACGCATTAAGAAAGTGGAAGCAAAACCTTATTTTATTAGTGACATTTTCGAGCGACCATATTTTTCCTTAATCTAAAATTATCGCTGTAACCACTAATGCGCTTGAGTTGTATCAAATAGCAGATAAAAATGTATCAAAAATTGTCATCGGCACCTCTTAAAACAACAATCGAACAAAATCAAATTGAAAATTGTTATTGATAAGTGTTATACAACCTTATAGTAAGTTTATAAGAAATTTATTATTCACCAAAATTTTAGTTAGTTATTGAACAACAATAAAATATTACAATGTACAGTTTTAGAAGATAAAAAAGAATCAAGGAGCAATATATATGTTGTTAAGAAATTTGTCATCTACTCAGAACTGAAAACAATATTATGGCAGGTGGTAACGTAGCTGGCGCCACAAAACTTTGAGCACGATAAAAAAACTGCCGTAAAGTTATATCTAGTAAGATACTAATTGAATTAAAGTGTGGAGGAAGTGTGACATTAATTCGGTAGCAGTCAGGGCAAGGGGCGCGGGAATACAGAGGGGGGAGGGGCAACAAAAACTTCGGGCCCGTACCTGCCTGCCGTTGACCTCATACTCCGATTAGCCTCGGAGTCTTTGTCGTATCGCATATTATTATGCAGTGGGGAAACTTGCTTGAACCAACATAAATGGACTGGCCGGTTGTCGCAGTTGGTAGCACTGTGTCTTGTAAACCGCTGGTCCCGGGTTCGATTCTCGGAAAGGTCAAACATTTGTGTGTATGAACATGTCTGTTTGACCTGTGTCTGGGTGTGTATATGTAAGTCATCAGGTTACCATAGCACAGGCTCTGCCTAGTTGTGGACCTGAAGACCTTGTGTGAATGTTAAAAACGAAAGAAAAGAATTTAAATTTGAGTCTGAAAACTATCGCGAGTTTCTTCCATAATTGTAATGTAACAAACCGACTAGGACTCACGTGGTAAACACTGGAAAATTACTCTCCGACCAGTTTCGAACTTATTTGCAGTTCTTCATCTGGGAGTTATGATCGTGCCAGTTACGTGCTGAGGCTCGCGCTCGCCGCCTGGCACGATCATAACTCCCAGATGAAGAACTGCAAATAAGTTCGAAACTGGTCGGAGAGTAATTTTCCAGTGTTTACCACGTGAGTCCTAGTCGGTTTGTTACATTACAATTTAAATTTGATCTTTAACTAAACTCCTAACTATTAATTTAAAATGTCAGTAGAAATATAAATAGAAAATATCTTTATAACGTTACAGACATCACCATTTCCATACAAAAATATATAGGTTAAGGTATATATAATTATTTATTAGTTTTCGGAATGCACATAAAGGTCTAAAGATTATATCTTTAACTACAGACGGAACGTGAGTCGTAAATGAACCCTTTTAGTAACACTTGTTATCGTAGCTCCAAAACATTTAAGCCAATATTGTGTTTTTTTTTTTTAAATCGCGAGTTTCGTCCATATTTGTTATCTAAGAATCAGCTAGGATTTTACATATTACTTCTTAATTTTCTGCACCAAATGTCACGTGAGTTCTTAGCAAATATTGAGGATGTCAATTTTCTTTGCAACGGGGTTATTAGGGGGTATTAGGTCTAAGCAACGGGACTTCCCCCCGAAAACAAAATATTTCTCTGAAAGCCAAAATCAAAAATATTCCACAGGAAATATTGTTATGAAAGTCCCCAAATGAAGCTACTTACCCGTGTTTCACGGAAATCAAATCCGTTATTGCCAAGTTATAGGTCTAAAAACCACGTAAACGAATCTAAATGAGAAAGACTGCTCTCGGGTGGGTGAAGTAATATGGGAATAAATTAATTCAAAGTGCATAATTAAACATAATTGTAAACTTCACACAAGGTTGATAAACCCGTCCTTCTGTTCTTGATTCACTATGTAGTAAGTTATCAGTGCAGCATGTCTAATCAGATGCCTTTTTAGGCGTACCAGTGTGAATTAATTTAGAGTAAGAAGGCTGTCACAGCCTTTTTGTCATTCCTCTGACGTCCGTCCCCGGCAGCGACTGTAGTAACAAAAAGTTTGTTACGACCAACTGCTGTCGAGTTGCCTGTCTGTTCTAAGGCTTTTATTTGGTACTTAAGGATGGAATAATTACTTAAAATATTGATAGACGGTTGGTTATTTAGGTCTTTACGATGGAAACAATACCATTTAAACGGATGTTGATCTAACATTATTGTATATACAAGGTCTAATAATGTCAATTAATAGGGTTGTTTGAGTGATCGTAAAAATCCAGGTTTTATTGAATCAACTAGAAGGCGCGAAATTAAATTAAATCCGGAATAGATTTGTTTTTGATAGGTCTCATATTTCTCTTGTTCCAATACACATTTAACGCTACGGAAGGTAACCTATGAATCTGCTACCATAAAATACACAGTACCTTGCATTTACGAATGAATACTTTGTCACATACGGTCATTGTAAAATTATCACATCGTTTAAAGAGTTTTATAACTATACTAATTTGTAGGCACTTACTTCATCGGTGACATAACTGGCGATATGGTTCAAATGATACTGGACCGTATCTCTTACCTGAAACAAAACAACGGACAACATAGTTAAATAAACTACAACTTCTCCATTTACAAAGACTTCGTTAACACTTCGACAGAATAAGTTAAGAGGTGGAGAGTGCTGCGCTAATTACTTCTGAGGTCTATTAGTTTAGTACAAATTAACTGTTTCGTGAAGTTTCATTTAACGCCGGCCGAGAAAAGGAGTTGGAAAAGGAAGGAAGCTTGTGAAGCAACAAATTCGTCGGATCCAAGTTTTTAGATGTCGTTCCTGTTTAATATTCCTCGGGCGTTCCGGTCCCAGTGGCCCCTCGCGGCGAACACTTCCTTCTCGTTACAGTGCTCCTGGTACTTATGGGTGTATTGACGTTTTCGCCAGTTCACGTTAATGGTGTTTTTGTCAAAGTATAGTCATGATTTAGGAAGGCAATACCTTCCTCAATGAGCGTAGAAACGGAGCCCTCCAAGCATTAAGTTACAATTATGTACCGTAATGACGATATTTAATACTTGGAAGCCGTGGTCTCAACAGTTTAGTTTAAAGTACCGCAAGACATCTTCATAAAGTCTTATTGGTACTATTTGGCACTAATGAATGGAATGACCGAAGTAATATGGCAAACCATTAATTAATACATAAATATATACAATACACGAGCAACTGGATATTATTACAGTCCATAAACCATAATTGACGTATAAAGAGCAAAATCAGTTTAATTTTATAACTCAATAAATCCCGAACACGTTCGAAAATTAGTACGCGGAGTCAGTTGATTAGCAGATAAAATGTGATAAATAAGAAATAATTAGTTATGAGCAATAATGATGAATGTATAGAATTAGCACGAGTATTATTAATTCAATGACACCAATCACAGCAAAATGATAAATAAGAAGATGAGTAGTTATATCAGAGAAAGCCTGAAAATAACATCACTAAATGAAAACTTGGAGGTCAATACATTGGCTTGTATGGCATGTCCTTAGGACGGATACATATTACTAAGCACGAGGTGTAGAAGAAGTATATAGAGGTAGAGAAAGGCTGAAGAAGTTATGGATGAATTGCGTGAAGAACGATATGATTATGACAGGTGTGAGCACTAAGACGATTAGTGACAGAACGGAAAGGAAGTGAAAACATGTAATGCCGACCTCAACTAGCAGAACAAAAAGAAGATTATATAAATTGAACTTGAAGTGGGAAAAGGACACCTATAACTACCATTTTTATATAATTGTAGTAAGTGTAAGAATAATATAGTAAGTGAAATATTATTTTAGTAAGTTTCTGGTATAAACTGATGCATCTACTCCTAGTGCATAACTTTAAGTTGTGAAAGCGATAAACCTTAATAGACAGAAGGCAGTAAGCAAATATTTATAAACAACGTAAATAAAAAAAATATTTGTATCAAATGCTGCCTAATTGTCAAATTTAGTTTCGATAATAGTACATTTATTGCGGTAAAAGAGGGTAGTTCCCACTAGTTAAAATTAGGCACAAAGGCCGTATGCATACCCAAATAGCCCCAGTTGATTCCACGTAAATTCCACGCGTCTCTACATCAATTTATGCTATTCGCGTCCGCCCTGATTGGAGCGGGCAATCAGCGCAGAAATCAATACACTTACATATTCCAAAAAACAAATTACGTGCACAAGATAAAAAACGGATTTATACTGTTCTGGTGGCGACAACGGAATGTTAAATTCGGTTTGATAACATGGACACGAGATATAAATATATTATAAACGACATAGCTTAAAAATAATGCACATTCATATCTTTTATTATTGTCCTTCAACTTGACGAAAGAAAAGTAGCTCGATACGGTAGGTTAAGACCGCGCGGAGACTAAATAAAAAAAAACCGTCTACATCAAACCAGCTCTGAATAAAGAAACGGTTTAAAGCTCTACATAGTAATGCACTTCTCATCTGCAAAGATATCTAAGGAATTATGTAATAAAAAAAACAATGGTTTCTAGTACAATAATGACGAGATAGGTCCTCGGAGTGGCGGGATTTAGCAGATAAACCCTACATGGACAAAGGAGAGTATCCGAACTCCCGTTAATCCACGTTAACACCCGTGTCCAGATAGCGTGTAAGATTGTTTCCTGTTGTAATATATTTTCTAGAAACATGCCAGTTACTGCGGGCGCATACCTTGGATTCATAAAATACAGTTACAGTAAGAGTAATATTACACTAACCGATTCAATACACGAATAAAATACACAAAGGCACACAAGGTAAGTAGTTCACATGATGTATTGGCGGCGCTGAGTAACCTTGGTGGTAATAATATTTCTTCGAAGCAAAATATTTATTTGCGTCTGTGAAGTAATATATTATACTAGCTACGCCTCGCAGTTTTCCGCACTCAAGATCCTGATGAAGGCTTCCGGAAGAAGCCGAAACAATTGTCGATCGTGATATCGACTACGCGTAAGTACCACGTTATACCCGTAGAAACAGTGTAAAGTAATTATGAGCGTGAGTTTTAATAATATTAACTAACATATACTTTTAAGACACCTAAATATTATATGAGTATGTATATGATTGCGACAAATATATTGAGGATTGAGTACCGCCCCGCGGTTTCACCCGCGTAGATTACGGTTTTCCCGCTCCCTTAATTATCCGCGGGAACTACCTGTTTTTCCGGGATAAAAGTAGTATATGTGTTATTCCAGGGTCTAACCTATCTCCATACCAAAGTTCATACTTAACATATAGGTAGAGCCGTTTGAGGGTGGAGTAAAATAAGTTTTTTCATTGCTTGCTTATCCCACCATACAGTTTACCGGGATAAAACGTTGCCTATGTGCTATTCCAGACTGTAGTCAATCTCTGTGTCAAATTTCATCCAGATCCGTTCATCCGTTCTGTCTTGATTGCGTAACAAACATCCATAGTGGAATTTTACTTTCATTATAATTGTCATGCGGCATAATAATAATATTGTACTCAAATACAACTATCCGGTCCTGAGACCTATACGACGGGTTCCGAACCTAGTTTAGGCTTCAGGTGTACCCATTTTCATGCATAATGACGTTACCTATGTATGAACAATGTTTTTTTTATTATAATATGGAATTGCTGTGTACATAAAAACCAAAATAAAAGCTAATGCAAGGATTTTAAATTCCTTTGCAATTAGGACACAGCTTTTCAGCTCCAATGTTTTAAACGAAACAATTTTGTACGGCCAAGCTGTTATGTCAATGTACGGTCTTGTCTGGTGTCTTTGTAGGCAACAATTTATGGTCTCACTATTTGTGTCGTCGTGTCGTGATCAAATGCATCTCGAGCTTTATATTTATGTCGACAACGAAATCATTAGAGGTTTTACTAATTTTAGAACGGTCTGGAGTTTCAAACGTTTCTGGAAGGAAGTCGTTTATTTATCAACTAACGAACTGAAATGTGCTTTCAAAGGTGCATTTTCCTTAATGTTAGTTAAACTGACTCTCCTATTGGGCTAGCAAATAATGACTTCTACACGGAGATTTTTATTTTTATTTAAGAATAAAAATACAGACAGGTTTTGTAATATTTCGATGGGATTATTTGATTGGGATTTTTGAAGTCAGTTTAAAAATAAATGTATGTGGCGACAGACGCCGCGGCTACTATTTTTCATATTTATTGATAAGGGTATGTCGTAGGTATTATAATATCACGAGCAACGCCCTTCCAGCCAAAAGGGTGATGGGGAGAATACGAGTTTTGTTTTCTTGTAATTTATTGTATCCGGTTTTGAAGCAGGTGGTGGAATGATGAACGCAACATGCTATACAAACAAAGCCTTGTTTCGCTATCAAAAAGTTTTATTGATTCTCTAAATAAAGAGATCTCCATTGAGAACATCCGTCAAGATTTAAAAAAAGTAGTATTGATATGAGCAATAAAAAAACGGTAAAAACAGGTAACTATAATAAATTATGGTCAGAAAAATAATCAACACATATCTAATCCATAAGTCTATTGATCTTTATGTTTCATACGCTATGTTTTGTCATTTATTTTATACCCACAGGTGCAGTTAATCTAAGCATCGGTTTTTAGCAAGCAGTCTAATATATCTAATCTGGGAAGGACATGTTCGGATGTCTTCCTTTTCACTACAGTGAGTCTCGCCAAGAAGTTTGCTTGAAAAAAAATTGATTAGCCCACTACACGGCGACGTTTGGATTCCACTATCGAGATTCTAAAATTCAATATAATTAGTGCACACGCTTGCAGATAAGCAAGTGGGCCGGCGCTGTCGTAGTTTTCAGAAGTTCCAAAGCTGAGGCTAAGGCTGTTGTTTAAGGACCTCGATACAATTTGATTATCGATTGTACCCAATAAATTCCGCCAATTTAGACATAACGCGCTCCGACTGGTCTAAAAAAACTCGAATTATAATTCGAAGTTTTTCATCAGAGGGTCAAATAATAGCTCTATCACTACGAACCTTTTTTGTATCATATTTTTTCGTAAAGGAAAACATAAAAAATCGCTCTTTTTGTCCAAATTAATGTATATTTACCCTCTCAAATATACTACTCTTAAATATACTAGTATTTTTAAGCGTTAGCTTGTACTAATTGCACTGTTAAGTATAAGGTATAGTACCTACAACACAAACCACTAATTACTTATGATATTTTCTGAATTACCTGTCTATACATGACTATTAATTAAATAAACCGGAAACTTAGTCATGGTATTAGTCCGTTATAGGAGACGCTCGTTCTGCTACCCGAAACTACAAATTCGTACAATGCGCCGCAGTACCGTCTACAGTTATCATACAGAATCTTGAAAAGTAATTTTAGTTAAAAATCTCTGCTTTACTAGATATATTTTTGAAGTAGAAATAAACGTAGAGTTAGCGTTTAGTAAAGGGATTTTTGAAGTATGAATAAAGGGGGATTAGCCAACTAAACCTAGTGCTGGGATTTTTCCAATTTTTACCAACGTATTACAATCCACGATAGGACCTAACTAAACAATAAAAAATGAGACTGGATCCTATTCAACAATAATCTAAAACGAACAAAATATACAAACTGGTATTCTAACGGTGAATACAAGTGTTATTTTAGATAATTTTGTCACGATGTTTACAATTTTTTGTGGTGCTATTAATAATTTAATTTAATTTCTGTATGCACAACGCGTGCTTGCCAAAAACAAGTATTTATATGTATGTATTTAAAATGTATAGTTGTCAATCAATAAATGAAGTAATGTCCAATATTGCGCAAAATGGTACCTACCTAACCTAACAATGTTGTATATCAGTAAATTAATGTATACATACTAGTTTGCTAAGATTTAAATATTAGATATATTTAAATCGCTCCGCTTACATACACTTTATGTATTATGTACTCGTGTTATATATAATAAGTTGTGATGTATTTTTACCTGAAAAGTCATGATATTGTCATGACATGACCCTTAAATCAATGGGATAGGTACTCATTCTTGTTCTTTTTCTGCGAAAGGTGTACTTTCGAGCAGAGCGTCACAGACGCAGCGTCTAAAGCGTTACAGACGCGGCGCCAGTGACGCCATAGACGCTCGCTGCGAAAGTCTACCTTTAACTCTACTTCTGATCCTTAGCTGTCCATAAAGCTGTTTGCATCCGGTTCGTTGCATTATTATTTTTAAGTTCTAAAATCAAATTACCCTGCCGTTGCGCGCCGCCGCGGTAATTACGGCCTTCGTGATTAATGAGCAATCAGACCCTTGCTCTGAGCTGCAACTGGACGACAGTGATTGAGCTTCTTCCTCTGTCATAATTTTACCTAAATTGTTTTTTTACGATTTGTGGCTCTTGGCTTTGTCCGTTCACTATTTTCATATTGAATGGTTTTATTTTGTTTTAAAATTGTTATTGACTTACATGTCGATGTTTTAATACCCGTATCTTATTATGTCACTGCGTCCGCGTTGTTACAAGAGCGCATTATCATTTGCTAAAGTATTTTAGCAGGTGTGAAGGAACTTCTTTTTAGTGTCGTGTGCAGTTGTAAATTAGCGTATAACATCCTTTCATCTATTCCAGGTACTATTTGACACTTTTAACCAAACTAGTTGTACAAAACCATGGTCATTATCACGTTCACTTTTAATAAGTTCCCATGAAATATTTGTATTTATAAGGGCCACCTTTACGAAAGTATGGGTGAACTTCTCATCACCTTCATATTCAAAGATCAATAACTGTTTTAACTTGTATATATAAACATCGCTCAGACCCTTGCTCTGAGGATTAGGGTTGCCGCGTGTTCCTTTTGCAACAAATATCCCAAGAGGCACTGCCCCGCAACGACTGCAACTCGCGGCGTTTTAGATTTTTTGGACTGTAAATCAGGTTTCGAGTCAATTTTTGGAACTTAATATCTACTGGGATATCGGTCACGTAATGGCAGTTTATCTTTATGTTCGCAGCGATTTTAATTGGATTGCAGTGAGAATTTAAGAGACACACCGCTACATACATATGATCGAAAAATGGTGTTAAGGTTCACATAAAGCACATGCGTAATTTCGTTTGTTACAAATTAAGGAGAGTAACCAGAACCACCCCTAAATCTCTGTTATTAAAATGAGAGACATATTTCACAACCAAGCTTCTACTTTACTTCTTCGTAATAAAAGTGAAATCAGGCTGTTCCCCTTGGCAACGAAGTTTAGACAGTTGGATCTAAGCAACAGTCTCTTGTCATTGTGGCTTAGCTTTTGGATGGCGAGGAGCACTCCTTTGAGAGATTCACTTCAACAGCTGGGTCTTAAGTGATTAATGTCACTTTTTTTTCCACAATTCTAACTGTTATAGTGGTTTTTTTCCAGAGAGAGATAAGCTGTGATATGTTTTTGGCAAACGACCCACGTCAACCACGATCGTATAAAAACATCCTACAGCAAATCCTAAAACAGGTTACTGTTGTCACTGAATGGCGCCATGATGAATTGCTGGAAATTCCTGCATGTCTCCACAGTATCCACAGTCGGCACAGTAATGATTATACACTACCAATTCGAATTAGAACAAGTGACACTGCAGTGCTACCATCATTGATACTAATGGGTAGCACTGCAGTGTCAAAAATCATTACTGAGCTAAAACTTTAAGTCGTTGGACCACGTCAGTGCTCCTCGAACGGTCTAATATACACACATGTATCAGCTGTCCATCTGTCAAAACTACATTGAATAAACAAGTTTATATGCCCCCTTCCTCCCCTTAAAAGGATGGCTCTTATCATATCCCAGTAGTGGAAACGTAGAGCTTGCTGTGATAACTGTGTTACGGTAACTTGAACAATACAGTTTAGTTATGTGATGTTTACGATGTTATGTAGATATTTCTTACTTTATTTACCCAACATCGGCAAAGTTTTAGTAATTCAATTCGGCGATAAGCACTCTTATTGATCGACTTACTTCAAGCTCTTTCGGGTTATCTTTTTTGCTATGGTCTAAAGGTTAAATACGAAATTCTAAATTAAAACTTACTCCACACAAATGCGACATGCCAATATTTGTAAATATAAGTACATTTACCCAAATTTTCAAAAAAGTTATAACTAGGTAAAAGTCTATCGACTGAAAAGTGTCTTCATAAAAGTTCGAAAGGAAAAGGCCGTGCAGTTGTATCCCGCATTACATTGAATTTCTAAATATGTTATTGATATAAACGTAATTAAAACATTAAAGTTATTTTAAAATAAAAATTCCCCAATCGGCCACGCTGTTCTTAAATTGTACAACTTAAGAAGGCTTTTTTATTTACTTTCTTCTCTAAAAGGAATTTATAGGAAAACTACAACTTCGTAACACAGAAGTGAAAATATATTATAAATGTTTATTACGAATTTTTTTTAAATCCTCATACCCTCTTACTAGGGATCTCTACGTCGCGGGAGGCATGGACAGTAGGTACACACACACACCCACACACACACATACCTATAGGACGAATCACCTCATTTGGTACTTAACTTGGAACACCTAATCCACTCATCCCAAGTTCGGAACTAATACATTATGAATGTGACTTCTTTATTTAAGGTGCAACGTTTTTCATGCTCAAAACAACAAACTTATTACATTATAGATTGTACGGTTACGAAAACCTACATTAAAACTATGTTAATTCAAGTCCAGTTCAAAAATGTAGTAGAAAGCGAAGGAATAATAAACTAGGTTAGTATGAAAAACTATGTACCTTCAACAATGGTGAGTCAGGCCGGAAGGCGGACATTAATAAAATCCAAAGAATTTATATTGATATATAATAATACTGATATCATATATAGATGGGATGGGATATTTTGTATGCAGATAAGGGTAAATATTTCTCTTTTGACACAAGTGGTCGGACCTTTAGCAGAACGTCATCAAAAACCAAGAGAATATCGTTATCGTTTTAATTAAAAACTATCAATCAACGGCAAATGATCAATAGCGGCAGAAAAGTCGATATTATCAGATGCCCCGCCCAGTCAGCGCTCCCCTGCGGGCGACACTGGGACACAGAATGTAAGTGCAGTCAGTAGAAGATATCGCATGTTTCATACAAAAGCATTATACAAAACATTTTGGTTCAAGTAATGATTAAAATACCTAAATATAAGCGAAAACAATACACGTAGTAAATATATACAAAGACTAGGCCAGAAAATCTTAGGCGAAAATAGAACGCTCAGAACAGAAGCTATATTTTTTAATAAGTAGTTCCGTTTGGCATTGATTATATTTACAAGGATATTGATTATATCTGCAAGATTATTGCAGGAATACACATACAAAAATTCTATTAATTGCTCTTATTTCAAAGTCCGTAAACATACATGTATGTTCCGAGCCTACTGGTGGTTGACAAAAGCGGTTTACAGTAATATAAAAGAGAAAATTGATGACACAAAACTTGGAAAACTTTTTGTAAAGTTCAATCACTGAACTTCACTGTGGCCGGGCCCTGGTAACCCAATATAAGAGTACGCGAGGGTTGGGGCGATGATATAAAATTGCTTCTAGATGTGCCTTTCATTTAATGTTGCACTTACCACCCGGATTGTTCAATTTAATGTTGTGTAAATATAATTTATTTATCACACGCTCAAACCGTGCACTGGGGTTCCCTGTGTCGCGGGAGTCATGGACGCACACAATCACATCACATAAACACCCAAGACCCGGAACAAGCACCTACACTCATTACACAAGTGTTTACCCCTGCCGAGATTCGAACCCGGGGTCCCGGAAACACAGAAGTCATGTCAGTGACCACAGAGCCACAGCACCGTTGATATAATGATTACCGATATATGTCTATAAAATGGCAGTTCAGTTAGTTTACATACCTATAATAGTTTATAACATAAATCAATACTTCAATTTAGGCATCAAGTGACGCACTTTTGATGGTTTATATATCTACTAAATAATATTCAGACTAACGCCGCGTTTAAAACTAAATGGAGCCGAGAAAAAGAGAGAGAGAGAGAGACCGAGAAGAATTACAGGCAAGAAACTAGGTATATTCTTTTCAAATAGTTTTTAAAATACATAGGAATTCACTTTAACAGGGGCCTACGATTCAATATGCTCGGCTCACAAAGGCCAATGTTGTCAGCTGTGAGTGTGCTAATTTTTAATTCGTCCGTACTGAATCAATCAATTTTGATTCACTTCTAGATTCAGTGACATAACATGTCATTTTTCGTAGTCTGTTAGCATCTGACTTGTCAAATTCGTACAAAATTGGCATAGGCCGACATACATTCTAACAATAAATTCAGGCCGCTATGAACTTAGCAGACGATAAATTTGTGTCGTTACTATATTGGCATCGGCCCGGCCTAACTGAATATGAACATGATAGTAGACTTCACACCCAGGTTACACATAATTATGGTCATTCGGTAGCCTATTAATTTATGTAAGGAACTACTATGCAGCGGCGTTCAAATACAAATCCTGAAAATGTTAGTAAAATCTGAGTAACTATTTAAGTAATAACAGAACTAAAAGTATTACAGCAGATGACAAAAACATTGCAGAATTTGTTAGCAAGACCGGCACTAGAAAGTCACCTAACATTGAGCTTATCTAAAGCTGTGGTTATGTTATCGATGTTACCTTCACCGAAAAGCTTATACCCGAGGTTGGAACCGGATCAATAGAGACAGCCTGATTGGTGGTAGATATACTACCAGGAGATTATCGTCGCTAAAAAGCTACAAATTCCTTGTTTACATCACGCTGCTCACACATTGTATGATATGTATTGTATATAACTATATGTGTATATTATAGTAGATATTGGTACCGAGGTACATATGTTCTGTTTCGCAATAAAAATCACATATTTAATATTGTTAAAGCTCACGCGCTTACACCAAAACATCGTATCGCGCGTTGATGTTTCGGCGAACGCACCGCACTCAAGATCCTGATGAAGGCTTCCGAACGAAACCAAAACAATTATCGTCGATCGTGATATCGACAACGTGTAAGTTTTCACGTTAAACCAGTGTAAATATTATATTATAACGCATCATTCCGTTCCAGATTCCTTAAAAAAAGCCAATATCGTTCGTTAAATTTACCACGTTGGAGCAGCATTTTGTATAGGAGTGAGACTTCGTGCCTTGTAGGGCGACCGCGACGCTCGACGAGTTGTACTAATATATATGTACTACTTATGCGATCATCGGGCGTAAAAATTCAAAGGTTCAGTGTAAATAAATAAAGGTAAAGCATTAATACAAAAAAATCCGTGTCGAGGTTGTGTCAGAACTCTTCCAGCAATTTGATCAACTTCTCAAACAAGGGTGTCAGAGGGGTGGTGTGTGAACGCACCGGGTGGGACACACCCCTCGCAGCCGCCACGGGCGATTGCCCTCGCCTGGCGACGGCGCCACAGAATACATTCCAGTAAAAATTACGAAACAAAACCAAGGACGCCGCGAATTACGTAACTTTCTATTATCGCATCGGGCGTTTCTATTTCCATGAATGGTCTATTTTACTTTTACACGATTTTATTATTATATGATGTTTGGTTAGCTTTTTTCTCAACGCCTGAAAACCTGTGGAATCAAGGGAAGAATTGCTGATTGATTGACAACTAGTTTACTAGAGATCTCCTAGTAGTAAATTTTCGGAGATAAAGCTAAAATGACAATCTACATTGAAAGCTTGAGGGATGAAATATCCAGGAAATAGTTTCACGTGAAACGCATCCCTAGTTGGGTTGTTCACGGTTAGTTAACCGCATGGACATCGAGAGCATTACAAATTTGAACCCGAACGAACACACGCGTTTGTACACGAAACAACGCACTATTGATCTGAATTCCGCATCATGCGCTGATTATTCCACCACAACGGTCGATGTTTGCAAAGTAGATTAGTTTAAATTTGAATGCATGCATTTTATTTTTGGTTTCGTTCGGGTATTTGTACGATTCGAAGACACATTTAGACCCGCAAAGCAAATGTGTACTTAGAAGCAAGAACTTACATGACCACTGCGTAATTTTTGGGTAGAACTTAAAAATGATTTTAAGCCTTATTTATTCCAATATAAATACAGAATAAGATTTTGTTATTTTCTTACTTACACTTTCCCAATATACCTACACAATTTTAGTAAGTTTGGGTGACAATTGCTACCAATATTATGCTTAACCAATATTTTCACTTTACTACGTCCTAATCCTTCCAGCATATCCAATATACCTACAGACATTTAAACCACAACTTTGAAGATCGTCATGACTCAGTGATCAGCGAGACTGAATTTGTAACCGTGAACCCGAGTTCGAATCCCAGTAGGGGCAAACATTTCTGTAATGTTTGTTCTCGGGTCTTGGATATTTGTGTATTGTGATTGTGTGTACGCGCATGCCTCCCGCAACACAGGGTATCCTAGTGCGGGGATGTTAATGTCAATACGTTTGTTTTTGTTATGTTTCAGGGTATAAGAGGCGCAGACACTATATAGGCTCGCTGGTAATTACAGTAAGAAAGGGTGGACCCCTGAGGGAAATATCTGGTGCATGTTGATATTAAATGTTACATAAATGTACTTTACAGATGACCTATGATCTGAAAAAAAAACGTATAACATTTTTTATTTCCACTTTTCTGGTGTAATAACAATTCAAACGCAATTTTTGAAAAAAAACTAATGTCGCCCGAAAATATTTCTTCACTGATTAACTAACAAGTGATATCATTTTTTTATTCAATCTGAATTAACCTTCATGCACAGCTCTCATAAGTGGTCTCTTTTAAGTTTATTAGACAAATGTAAAACTTTCAACAAAATAAGCTGAAAATACTCAAAATAGCAAATGGGTCTTAACAAGTTTATTTATATTGGTGTCTTCCCTGGAAAACCGCAGTGTTGCTCGGTTGTTTAGGTTCTTGAAGTTACACTACAATGATACTTATCTCGTTATTTATTCAAAGATACCTACACCTTTAAATTGACGGTCGCCGTGGCGCAGTGGTCAGTGTCAGTGACATTACTTCTGTTTCTCCGGGACCCTGGTTCGAATCCCAGCAGGGGCAAACATTTTTGCGATTAGTGTAGATGTTTGTCCCGGGTCTTGATTGTTTGTGTGTTGTGATTGTGTGTGTCTATGCCTCCCGCGACACAGGGAATTATAGTGCGGAGGGTCTGAGTGTGATACATAAAAAATCCTACGGGTAACATGTTACCCACTCCTAAAATTACAACTATTATATCACCATTTTTCTTATAGTTGAATGTTCACCATCGATCGGCTCACCCCATTCCTGCGACCGACATTCGTGCAAAAGCGCTTGAATAAAATCAAATTCATTACATGATATCTCGACAATGGTAGCATCAAAGGGTTGCTCTGAATGAGCAAGCGCGTGGCGAGCGAACACGTGCGCACACAAACACAGGATTATGCAAATTTATTCTGATGGTTCAGTGTGGGCTATATGGTCCAGTTGCACTGGCCAGGGATTTCAGTGAGATGCACCTGATTAGATTTAATAATTTAGGGTCGATATATTTTATGGCTAAGAGAACCTAAATGATTAAAATGGCAACTAATTGTTAAATTTATATACATGTAATTCTATATCATCTAAACACTTTTGAGCAATGAATGAATAAAAAGAAACCAAGGCTCCTGGTATATTCATGTAGAAAACAAGTGGAATTCAACGACACTGCACTGCGATCCTCAGCGGAATAAAAAAAGATTTTTCAGAAATATATAATGTGAAATCATGAAATGGTTCTACTGTGAACAGTACTAATGGAATTAATCACACTTTAAATTGGAGATTTCATTAAAACTAGCATAAGAAAACTAGCCCGAGAAAAAAAAAATTTGATGCATATAAAACCTTATTTAAGACAACCGGTATCTTTATTACACGCGTCCACTCTTTCTTAACCCAATCATCACATAAAATGTGTGGATACACGCATAATTAAATGGAGTACATATTTAATTTCTTTAGTTGTCGTAGTAAAAAACAGCCCATAGTCATTAAAATTTGTTCAAGCTCGGGCTTAAACCTAACTGGTATCTTATATCCCTTGTATTTTTTATATAATAGCATCCCAAAAATTGACCTGTCGATCCGAACGCGTGTCAATCGATAAACGACAGAAACGGTTATATTAAATTGAATTAAAAAAATGAATTGGAGTATGTAATAAATAAATATAATGAATGGTTTGTAATTAAAAACACAAGGGGTTAATTCTAGTGGGTACATCTTGGCAGGGTGCATAAGTTTTCTTTTTCTGAAGAAACTTATTAGACAACATACATTTTTATTATGATAAGTAGCCCTTACCTTACATTCTATAATCCGACGCGTATTAAAAAGTACTCTTCAAGGAATATTATATTGAATACTTAGATATCGTATCAATGTCTACGCTCCCGCAACATAATTTAAAATTAACGAAGACAAATTCGTGAGAACCTCAAAATACAAACAATACAAAGCACGGGGTATAGAGTACTGCTATTTATTTAGGTAATACACAAAATGCGTGTGCACGTGTCAGAGTCCACCCTCATCTTCTAGTCACCCCTTAGCAAAAATACTTCTTACATTTTAAACCTTACTCTGACGTAATAAAGCTTTCTAACGACACAGAAAGTTTTGTCAAAAAGTCTGCATAATTGAGTAGTGTTAGCAATTTTGAAACTTATTCGTTCGAGATAAGGCAGTTGAAATATTAAACTGTCGGATGAAACTCCACTCTATCTGTATATTTTTAAGTGTCATTGTTGTAGGCTCCGTTAATGCAATATTGAACTCTAGCGATCCTGAATGGCGTATCAGGGGATTACTTTATTGTGTGCAAAAATTAAGCACAGTTTTAAAGTTTAGAAATGTGTCACTAAAAGTTACATTGTCAGGCCATTAGAGGGTATAATGCGAAACGAGAGAACCAGCTACAAATTAACTGTATCGCACAGTTTTTTCTTATAAATATTTGTTAGACGAGTTTTAAGAACAAAAAATCAGAGGTCAAGGTGAACGGAGTAGCAGTAAAACGTGTATAAGTATTAGTCATCGAATATTAGGCGAATTAAACGCAGATAATCTTAAATAAGGTTGTCTTAGTGACGGCCATCAAGCGGTCACCGATTCAAAACCCACCCTAGGGTTGATATGTCAATGAAATGAAACGTCGGGATCATGTTAGCAGGACATTTCTCATGGCTAAGGCTCAGTAGGACCACTTTTAGCTGATACCCAGCTTTCGGAGAGCTATAGTTGAAAACCAGTCGACATTATTTATCTATTGTAAAGCGACATAATGCTCAATCAAACGCAAGGTAATTTAAAAAAAAACCGTTTATGACCGTGCAGTCTTGAACCCATAAAAATACATTCGTATTACTTAAAAACATAACTGTCGCATGTTTCAAAGAAAACACTATCCACTACTTAAAGACGCAGTAACTCGTCAGTTTTTTGACATATCATATGACTTTATATGGTATAGAGTACTTTTGAGCACCTGCCAGGCTAGCTACCATCCTCAAGTTTGAAAAACTGTCACAAAAAAAATATTGCATTCAAGCAGCAGTCCTTACCAGTAAACCTTTTAGCTCGCGGTTATATCTTTGCACGGGCACTGACCATCATGTAAGGTAGTGGTTAAACGCTAGATCTATAAATTGGTCAAAAAAGCATAAAAACTATTTATTACTCATATATGTTACTAAAATTATTTTTACTTCCTTTTATGCATTTGTTCTTAGAAAAAGTGATCAGCTATTGAATCAACCATGACCCACAAAAGTGAGATCGGTGACACCCGCCGACGGCGGCGGCGAGCGTCTAGAAACGAACATCAACAATGACTAAGAAAAAACATCATAACAGATAAACAAACGTAAACAAAAACGGCATATTTGCGATCTCGCACTGCGAGATCCGCCAGATGGTAACATATCGATCGTACGCGCTCGCACTACGCATGGCATGGCTGGCCGAGCCTATTATTGTTAATCGCAATCTCGCACGATTACCATATCCATTGTACCATATACTACACTACAAGCTATACGCACAGTGCCTATTCATGTAATCGTGATGAATGGGTGACGTATACTGAGTAAAAACAATGTTACTGTATGACCGCGAATGTTTGTAGATCACATGTTGAGGTTGAAACAGCGGATGTCTATCATCAAATTGTTACTGTAACTCCGTAATCGCAATTTAGCACCTAATAAATAACCGCAGTCCTAAACGTAGTGGTATGTATAAATTATACCACATGCTATTCATAGCATTACTGACAAACAATCATTGTATCAACGAAATAATAACAAATTATTTATTTAGTTTATAAATGTACATTGAAAATGTTGCTAGATATTACTTGACAGTTAGTCGTACGCTAACCCAAATATTGCTAATTTTCCTAAAATAAATTTTAGCTGTTTAGGGGTTAAAGGTAGAGACATACAATAAGTAAACAAAATACTTCCCATTATTTTCCAATAAAGTAAAAATATTGTCAATTAATAAAACTGTTCAAAGTTTCAAACATAAAGAAGTTATGGCTAAACTAGAACCCTTGAATAGGTTCGAAAGTTCTATTTTTCATAAGAGATAATATAATTATATGGTGGGAAAAGCGAACTGGTTCTTTATATAAATATTTGAGTGGACTGTATTTTTCTTTAGGTGGAGTTATGTTACGCCAGACGGTAGGAGAAAACCTCTAATAGCACTTGTGTGGTTCTGCAAGACGGCGAGGAAGATGCACTGCTGCAGGTGGACACAGTTAGGGAACAGAATACAGCAGCTTATAGGAAAGACGCGTGCACGTACCTGTTCTCTCCTGAAGGCAGGATCCTCGGCCCTGGGGCGGTTTGTGCGGTCTCAGACCCGGCACAGTACCACTAGAGTTCTTTACACACACGACACGACACTACACGACACTTTATTAGTTATTTTCTAGGTTGTGATGTTCTTGGAGCGGCGAGGCGGTCACCTTGCGAATTACGACCATTTCAGGCGGTGCGGTGCGGCAGAGTCTTGACATATCGTGGCGTTACAGAGGTAGCCGACCATTAGACAAGGACGGCTATATGTATACGTGCATGCGGAAAGGAGACAAGGAAGGAGGGAACCATACAAGTGCTATCCTACTGAATACACTATGGATGAATATCCACCATCTCCCCCTCCTTGAAGGATTCCTTCAATAAAAGGAATAGAAAATAGTGTTGCGGGGTTTTTGCGGGTAATAATAAAGGTAACATAGAGTCTGTAGCGGAAATAGCGAATTACTGAATTATAACTAGATAAAATACAATAAATTTAAAAATAGCGAGTTGGATAAATATTCGTAAAATAAATAATACTAGTATGATGGTCACCCTACTGAATAGGGAGAGGAGACAACTTTGTTGTCGGCCTGACATACGAGCTTTCACAGGTTTCTACTCGCGCACAATGCACTGTACTGTCTTTACAGTCAGGGAAGACTTCGGAAATTATACCGATTTTCCAACATAAGTGAGGTGCGTTTTCGTTATTTAAAAGAAAGATCGTTCCTACTGTGAGAGGATTGGTAGCGGTACACCAAATTTCGCGCATTGGCAAATTATGGAGGTGTTTGAATATCTTCGAGATCGTTTGTAATGCAAAGTCCATCAAAGAATGTCGAGACAGTCGTTTTATTCGTTCTCCACTCACATCGTGCACGAGATAGAAAGTTAGCGGTTTAGTAGATAGAGCATCTAAAAGAGCGGAATGCGTTGGCTTAAGATTTAATTTAACACAACGTATAAATGTGCGAATGCGGTTGCGCACTAAGCGCTCAGCGGATAAAAAATAATAATATTTAGGTAGCGGTATTGATAATAATATAAGTATCTGCGGTCTAGCAGGCCTGGTAGCATGGTGGTACCAGTCTACTAATTTAGCGTAGGATGTAATTTTACACATAATAGCGGGGTAATACTGGCTGTAGTTCAAGCCCTTTTGTAAAGCGGTAGCGTAAGATTGACTCTTTTGAACATTGCGTATATAACTAGCGGAATTCGTTTGTTGAATAGCGGGATTGATTTAATTCTCAACAACTACCAGGTCTTCAGCAGCGATATACTGCTGCCAGAGTAGTAGTGCGCGGGAAACTATGTCTGCAGAATTTACAAATCCTAAAACGTGACATTCATTTTGCGATGGCAACATAGAATGAAATTCAAATATGAAGGTTGCGACATACGTATGAAACATATGCCGAGCGGAAATTACCCAGTATAGGGCAGTATTAGAGGAAATTAATATAAAAACGTTATCAATGTGACAACTACCGGATAAAAAATTATAAACGACACGTAACAACTTATCGAGAAGCGTAAGTTCGTTAAGTTCCACGCGAGCCAGCATAATTTTTGGCTTCGCTGGTGCATGGTGAGATTTGGTGCATAACAGCGAGATTAGCGGTAGCTCAGATAAATATCCAAGCAATGAGTTAGTGATATCACAGGGTGGATTGTCATCCCATTTAATAGGCAAAAGCCACGATTCCCTGATTATCAAAGTTGTGCGGAGAATTGCGGATGCAACGAGTCCCAAAACTTCATACAGACGAGCTATCATAGACGAAAGAAAGCGTTTCTTAATAGCCGTCGAGGGGACTAACGTCCACAATGTAAATTTATAAGAAGCGGGAAAACAAAGTAGTCTTATATATATTTGAAATGTGCAATCGTTATCGAATGAGATTGATTCAAACTGTAAAGTTTGTAGTGGTTCTGTTGGTAACAACCGATATATAATATGTTTATAGCGACAGTGCGACGGGTGCAAATAAATGCAGAAATATAGCATTTTAATATTCGCAAAGAATACGGTAAGATGTGTGCGTAAATTTAACATATTAATTTTATCGGCTTGCAAATTCCAACCTTTGTTTATATCATTAAGTGACAGCCCTGAGTCCGTCACTGCACTGCCGTCCAAAACGATGCGAAATTTACTAGTAGACTTGTGCTGAATCTCAGGATAGTGCGGTAAATAATAATCTGGCAAAGCACAATCTTCAGGATAAACGCAATATACAATTTTCTTATCGCGATAATCAGAATTAATTAAATTATATTTATTATTCGAGTCATGTGATGGTAAAAACTTTTCGTGATATGAAAATCCTTTCATCGCGTTGGTGTAAGAGTTACTTAGCGTTTGCGGACCATATTTAAATGGAGGTTGTGTTACATAACTTTCCTCTTTATTTTGCGTAGTAGTGGAAGTATATTCTTCCTCACAGCGTTTATTAACAGGAATTAAAGACGCCTTGGAAGGTGGTTCCTTATTGGACCAAGACCTTTCAACGGGACTGCGTAGCGGGTCGCTCGTGAATGCACAGAAGCTATGCAATGAAGAGCGTAAAGCAATTACGGGCGCATTGACTATAATAATATAACCTAAGGTGGTTTCCAAAGCGGTGGGCAAATTATTATCTATGTTAATTTTATTAAAAAGTAAAATTTGACAGTAAATATTTACTCCCAAGAGAAGGTCAATAGGACCAGGCTCAGAAAATTCATCATCGGCCAAAGGTATATTACGTATGTGACTAAGAGCGCTGATGTCAATTCGCGAGTCGGGTAGCTGTGACGTAATGCTATCCACTACCATGGGCTGGATATAATATTCATGCCCATCCTCAAAGCGAGAAGTAAATGTGAGTGAGGTCACTCCTAGAATTGTCTGAGTGGTCCCTGCTATACCTTGGACTTTAGAATAGCGGCTCTGCGTGGAAATGGGAAGCGATAGGCGCTTAATACATTCAGCCGAAATGTAATCAGACTGGGAACAGGGGTCCACTAAACAACGTAGAAAGTGCGGGCGGTTCATGTTATCTAGAACCTTTATTTTAGCGGTGGCCAATAACGCAGTTGTTATTGTATGCGAACCGTGATCATATGACACATTACAAACCGACGTGTTCGGATCATTAGCGGATGCGGGCATATGAGATTCGACCTTATTCGTACAAGACGTAAGGTCTTTGACGGGAGTATTAGGAGAAGGCTCAGAACGAGTTTGACGCCTAGATGTGGTATGACGTTGGTCATAAGCGAGAGCGGACGCGGTAGCGGGTGAATGTTTATGAGAAGATTTCATATTAATATTTTGTTCATTGTTAGCGGGTGAAATAAAATGAAGTAGCGAATGATGCCTGGCCGAGCAGTGAGAACATGTTTTCATAGAAATACAATTTTTAGTTTTATGTTTGACGCTTAAGCAGTTGTTACAGAATGAATTACCTTTTATGAATTTGTATCTATCTAATGGCGTCATAAATTAAATGGCGTAATTCGTTTTCATAAAAGAATAACAGCGGTATAAATGATCATGTTTGTCGTGATGACACAAAATGCATTTATTTTCATCACTTGTACCATACACCCGATCAGTATTTACAAATGATTTAGTTTGAGCATATCTATTGCTTGGCGCGGGTAAGTTCTTACTGCGAGGTTTGTGCTGCACTTGCGGTACTATATTAGCGCCAGCTGATCTTGACAACACTTTGCTTTGTTCCTTTACAAATTCAATAAGATTTGAATACGTAGGTATTTTATGTTTGCGATATGTTATTTCGAACAACTTAACAGTCTCCGAGTCTAATTTCTGAAGTGCCAGATGCAGCAAAATGAAATCAGACAAGTCACCTAGGCTCAGTTGCCTAAGTGCTTCTACAGACGTGTCAAACGTATCCAAAAATGATTCAAGACCAGTAGCGTTATTAGCGGGTAATGGTTTGAAACTCAACAGCTGATTGAGATATGAACTAGCAAGTAAGCAGGGGTCATCATATTTTTGCACTAGTGCCTCCCAAATAATAGGATAGTTCTCAGCGGTGGCGGGTAATCGGGCACATACTGACGCAGCGGGACCAGACAATTTACCTACCAAATAGTAAACCTTATCACTATCTGACAGAGATGCGTTTTCATGAATAGTACATTTAAATTGCTGATAAAACAATGGCCATGAGCGGGCATCACCATTGAATGACATTAATTCTATCCGCGGAAGTTTAGGCTTAGATTTTTCTATTTGCGCTTGCGGGTCCGATTCAAGTTTTATAGATTGCGAATGAGTTTCTATTATCTGTTTCACCAAACAGTACATAACATCGAACTCAGTCCATTCTTGGTATCTGATGGTGTGTTTAGGATCAATTTTAAGCGAAATAGTGTTATAAGAATCTAAAACACTCCCAAAATCTTTGTGTAAATTGTCAATATTAAACGCACTATTCAGCAATGACCTTATACCGGCGGGGTCGCCGTCCACTTTGCCAGCGAGATCGTAAATCCCTTGCATACGCGCAAATAACATTTCGCGCTTTGATTCGAGGATTTTTTGCTGACATTTATCATCATCATAACAATCTTTCAGCTCCAGAGAACCTTCTCTTCTATCTCTTCTACTCATATTTATTAATGAAATAACAATCTATCAATAATAACGAGAGCGCGGTATAATTGTACAACAATGCACAAATAATAAAATCCTAATGTGAAACGATAAGTCAACAGACAAGAAGATTATAAAGTAGTGTGTAACACAGATTGCGTAACAGTTAGTGTGGCGTGCAGCTGATCGGCGCCCGCGCCGGAGCGTGACGGCTTAGCGATGGTTACAAATATTATTCCGTACGAGTCGAGCGAGCGGAGACGAACGAACGTATTTTATTAATAAAAGCGGGTATGTAAAACAAATCGACTTGTATGGAAATAATAAATAGTTAGCGGTATGGATATGAAGTAGTACCCACTTATCTAAAATAAATAAAGTAGCGGGCACTTTTGCGGTGATATTGAAAATAGCGAGAATCAAAATGGCGATTCGCAAGGGTGCCTATGGGCACATCTAGATAATAGCTTACAAAGAATTCCTTTGAATGCGGTAGCGTAAATGTTAAATTAATACTTTTGTGATTTATAAAATCCATGCCAATATAGAAATTATATTGTTTGCGATAGCGGAAGGGTTATATTTATGTGACTCACAAAATGCTACCCATGATTTTGTTAGCGGTAGGTGGGTATGCGATTTATATTTAAATGTCGTTCCTCGAAATATTTTATTAGCGGTAAGTAGGTAGGTGTGCGATTTATAAAATGTTCTACGAAAAGAGATTAACCTATCTCAAGCTCATATGTCTGGCGAATTAAGATAATTATTATGAATTTGACGGAATTATTCGGATCGTAGGACCATTTTTATGGTGGGAAAAGCGAACTGGTTCTTTATATAAATATTTGAGTGGACTGTATTTTTCTTTAGGTGGAGTTATGTTACGCCAGACGGTAGGAGAAAACCTCTAATAGCACTTGTGTGGTTCTGCAAGACGGCGAGGAAGATGCACTGCTGCAGGTGGACACAGTTAGGGAACAGAATACAGCAGCTTATAGGAAAGACGCGTGCACGTACCTGTTCTCTCCTGAAGGCAGGATCCTCGGCCCTGGGGCGGTTTGTGCGGTCTCAGACCCGGCACAGTACCACTAGAGTTCTTTACACACACGACACGACACTACACGACACTTTATTAGTTATTTTCTAGGTTGTGATGTTCTTGGAGCGGCGAGGCGGTCACCTTGCGAATTACGACCATTTCAGGCGGTGCGGTGCGGCAGAGTCTTGACATATCGTGGCGTTACAGAGGTAGCCGACCATTAGACAAGGACGGCTATATGTATACGTGCATGCGGAAAGGAGACAAGGAAGGAGGGAACCATACAAGTGCTATCCTACTGAATACACTATGGATGAATATCCACCATTATATATGTAGGTATATAAAATAATGTTATGAGTGCTCATGTTGTCGGATAAAAAAAAACTGTCGCAGGGCTATTCAATCTACACTAATATTATAAAAAGGAAAGATTTTTTATATTTGTGACCAAAAAACTACTGGACCGATTTCAAAAAATCGTTCTCCATTAGAATTGTACCTTATCCTTACTCGATATGATGTAGGATTAGTAAAACCCCATTGATTTATAAAAAACCCATAACCCTCATTAATCGATAATCCACGAATAAATTTAGGTAGGTACTTGATTAATTATTTTGTATATCTTTGTCATAAAAATATTTTTTATAAAATAAAATGTTTAATAATTAATATTAAAAAAAGAAATGAAATTGCACATGCAGATTAAAATTAAGAATGTAATGGATTACAATAATTTTATTTAAACGTGTATTTATATGAAAAATAAAATAAACGTGGATTGAAATGAAATTTTAATTAGTTTAATAAAATGATTGTACATTAAAATATGTACATAAAAATTTCAATCTTAATCGATAAATATTATGCTGCTGAAAATATAAAAAAAAACACAATTATTACAATGCCATTCAAAATGGTTAAATATTCATCATTTTTATTTCATATTTATCGATATGCTGCAGTGGCTCGGATAACATCTCTAACCTGTGTGATAAAAGTAGGCGGAGACTTTTTATTAACGGATATTGTTTTGGGGTGTTTGTGCGGTACAAAATATTTGGGTTCAATTAAAATTCGTTATTGGAAAAACTTAGCCTGGGGATAGAGATGACACCGCCGAAAGAAAAATATTTTCTAAACATTTATTGATATCGCCGCAAACCAAAGGGGCTATATGAACGAAGGACATATTTTATTGTACTAATTCGATAGCTTATGTAAATGATGCATAGATTAAAAAACAACTTAAGGAAACTGTAATAGAATACCAATATACTTTTAGAAAACTTCTTCATTTTTTAACAACTGAGATCATTTATAAATTGTAAGTTGTCATGATATTATTGTAAAATCAAGTTAAAGACATCAAACGTACCTACTTTAAAAATAAATCAACGCATAAAAATACCAAAGAGGAGAGCGGAAAACTTAAATAAATGATCTAAGGCTCTTAGCACACCGGCCTTTTAATCCTCGAAAAGTCTGCGAACTGACACCGACGGCCGACTTCAGCGAAATGACTAATTGCAAGGCTCCCCGGTCTGATAATCCGTTCACAGCAGGCGGCCTCCAAATTAAAAACCCCTGACACAAAATGTCCGGCCTGAGCCCTGGCTTGGATTACTGCGCCCGCCGTGCCAAAGGGAAAATATTCAGACCCCCAGAGATACCGAAAAAGCGAGGGCGAAACTAAGTTCGCACAAAATTCGAAATCCAAGAGATGAAACAGTAATTTATCAAAGGATTTTGAAGTCCCAAGAAGAGGAAGTGAAGGATGGTTGGCCTTTATCGTAAATTGCAGCCGTGTGCTTATCGACAATTCCGGGAAATTGCAAAAGAATCCATAGATGGATCCATATATCCTATGTAAACCACAATAATAATAGCAACATGATCAAATCTATTGTATTGACTACTAGCGTAATATTTCAAATATGTGATATAATGAATGTGAGCGATATATTTCGATATGAGTCAATGAATCGATTTAGTATGAATGACCACTATAATATGTTTAATCATGGTTATTTGGAGCAAGCATATGAACTGGTTAATAACAATAATTAATGGCCAATATTACAGAGATTAGTCACAACAATTTCATGTTCGCAGCTAAAATTCACACATTAGTGACGGTCATCGTCTTTACAGTAGAATAAGCCCATAACTGGTAATGGATGCGAGTGGCGATTGCCTAACTCCACGAACACGAGAGGGTATATTAATATTCAAATGGCTTTGGGCGACCAGTGCACGGGATCCCGTGGCATTACTCCCATTAATACCGTGGCGAGTTAGACGTACTTATAGGACTTATGTAAACATTCTGCGACCGCTACAGGTTGCCCTTTAAAAACATTAACCACAGGGCATCGATCGTGCCTCGACCAGCTGCCATCTTAGAACCAACTTTATGTGCTTTAACGATGGTAATTAAATTGTATTCGTAGGTCCCGGTTAATTTACAATGTAGAAGTAGATTACATCCATTTTTCTTACTTTTCATCGGCTCGATCGGGCGTGTAGTCATTTCCTTCATCGTATTGAACAGCTGTTGTAAAGGTTACGCCCTTATCCTCGCACCTGCGCCCTCCTCTTCGTTGTTACTTCACCCCCGTTTTGCTTAATAACAAACCTATTAACAGAATCGTCTCGTTTTCCAACGCCCAATTTGAGTTTAGGGTCGTGTCAGATAAATATTTTGACCGTCCGAACTTCCTACAGTACCTACATTATTTAGCATGTGTTCATTATTCATTATTCAGATCGAGAGAGATAATGCCAGACTGATTTTCAAGCTTGTAAGCAGCGATGGAGTTCTCAGATAACAATATTTCGTATACAATTGAGAGACCCGCCATTCACGTTCACCGTTGGTTAAATAAAAAAATTCGGCCGGTACACGTGCGAGGGTAAAATCTACAAAGGGTACGGATTTTTTTTCTATGGATGCATAAAAATCTACCGACAATTACCAGATTAAGAATGAAAAAAAGAGGGCAATTTTTTTTCCGCTACGGTTGCCATTGGCCTTTTTCTTCTGTAGGTGAGGATTTCTCGGCGGGGAATGTTTTAATTAAAAAATCTTCTGAGCCCCGGAGCCGATCGCGTAACGGTAGTCGCGTTGCGCTTGGTAATTTGTATCAAGTGAAAGACTGACTTGCAAGAGCACTCAATATTAATCTTTCAAGGGTTCGTTAATTAAGTGTGCAAGTTGGTCGTCCGATACGAATCGGTTGTTTTGTGAAACAACCAGTTTTGTTTCAGTTCAGATTCGCAGTTTATAAAACTGGTTTCGTATAAGTTCTATTTAGGCGAAACACACCTTCCAGGTTAACTTGTAAACAATTTTTGAAGTTGAAGAGTTTTAAATTACAAAGCCCGGAACAGAGCTGGTCGCCCATGACAGAGCACGCGAGTACTAATGACGGGCTGCGGTAAGTGCACATAATTCTACCGCGTCCGTCCGCTGCGGGCGCCCATGCACGCGATTGCCAGGAGCCCGCACTTTTTTCCTAAGATTAGCCAACATAATATGATATCTAAAATTAAAAGCATAACATCACGGGTGCGATTTCATGCGGTCATTTCGCAGATGACAGTGTTATCTTTCATATGCGATTCTTACTCCATTATGTTATGAACACCGCTTCCGAGTCCTCTATTGTCATGTAATGTTTTGGTATTCGAAAAGACAATTACCTAAGAGGCATTATTAGAATAACAACGGCTGCAGGCAAGTCGTGACGAAGGAATCGATAAGATTTCCTCAAACGTCACATACGGAACGAAGCGACGGAACTAATGCAATGGTGCATCAGCTGCTAGTACGAGTGTCACTGGAGTCTTCAGAGTACAAAAGAGGACAGCGATCGATCGCGTCGTTCGTGACTATTGTTCAGCGGCGAATGCACCAGCGACGTACATCTGTTTCGTTCCTTTTTCACTCGCCCTGCATAATGAAACCGGCCCATTGTGAGGAAAACAGCCACAAAAGAACACGCACTTTGGCGCTGGCCTCGTATTTTATGAGAAAAAATAACACAGAAGCCCCGGAGCCTAAAAGGTGGGCGTCAACGATGTCGGAAACGAGAAAGTCGATGCAACTGTTATGACATACGCGGTTCATTAAGTGTTATTGAAAATAAACAACGGTTTGCTCATTTTACCCGGCAAAGAGGCATATTTACGCCAGTGTTGTTAATTTTAACATGCGTCTATTATTCTACTAATACATGCATGCGAAAGTTTGTGTGTATGTGTGTAAGTGTGTATGTTTGTTACCTCTTCACACTCAAACGGCTACACCGCTTTCGAAGAAATTTAGTATGGCGATAGCTTATACCCTGGAATAACACATAGGCTACTTTTATTCTGGAAAAAGTATAGTTCCCGTGGGATATTTGAGGTAGCGGGAAAACCATAATCCACGCGGGTGAAACCGCGGATCGCTACTAGTATGATATAAACCAACGCCTTTGCTAACAAAATAAATTTGACAATAACATGATTTTAAATCTGTTAATGAATAGACTAGTTTCTTTTTAGAACACAATACAAAAGTATTTGCAGGTAAAGAGATTCTATATGTAGAGAGTATGTTTTACAGGCGCACCTATGGTTATTTACAATAGCTATTTTATGTTACAAAAAAATTTCTTGTGTGTGAAGATTTAACCTAACATGGAATATGCAAAGCGCACCGTAACTTTTTAGTACCACGCAAGTCGTACCTTATTCAAGTTCGTATTAAATTGTACCAGCGGGGCGTTGAGGTAAGTTCAGGCAGGCTTACTAAAATAAAGAAGAAGCTGATCTGGATCTGATCTGAGCTGGAAAAATCTATGGGTGCATAATGAATGCGGGTTCCGTTCTGCTAAAATTGTACTCCCCAGGCGCATCGCTCGCGCCGACGATTAAGTACACTTAATTTCGCCTAAATGTTGCCCAACGGGGAGTTGGGAGACTGTACGAAGCAGCTCCTCACTCATGCGAATCGTGCACCGCGTGATACAAGATGTGCAAGCAACGTGAAGGAGGAAAAAAGTGTCATATTTCGTAATAAACCCACGACACAACTTCCGTTTGAATTGAATACAATATTCCTGATGGAAACCTTGAGCCACTCTTTTGTGGAATTATGCGAGATCGCGAATTTTTTTTTTAAATGTATATAATACGTTGTATTTGCTTCGACAAAATATTCCTAGACAACAAACGCACTATGTACTTCTTTGTACAATAAATAGTTCATAGAAAAGCCCTAGGGGGTAGTACCGATTTGGGTGTAGAAGCTAATTTGATTATCTGGCCGAAAGATTTCAAAAATTTGAAGAATAACAACGACGCACATCAAAAAATTTGCGGTGCTTAGTTACCGTTTAGAAACGCTTTTTATATACTGGCTCTATTGAACAAAACAACCATAAAATGAGAGCAAAAACGAAGTAATAGTTTTCCTGAGAAACAGAATATTAAAAACCAAGTTAAGAAAACTACCCATGACATTATCTTAACTTGCGTAAAGAGAAATATGAAATACTAGCTGCACCCTGCGGTTTCACACGCGTGGATTACGGTTTTCCCACTAACTTAATATCTCACGGAAGCTATACTGTTACGGGGATAAAAAGTAGCCTTTGTGTTTGGCCTAGCTATAAGCTATCTTCGCTCTAAATTTCATGAATATATGTTCAGCCGTTTCAGCGTGAAGGAGTAACATAGGTTATTGATTGATTACTTGCTTATCCCACGGGAACTCCAATTATTTTCGTAATGAAAAGCAGCTTATGTGTTAATTCAGGCTCTAATCTATATCTATAGCAAATTTCATCGAAATCGGTATAGCCGTTTGAGCGTGAAAATGTAACAAACATAGACACATACATACAAACTTTCGCCTTAATAATGTTAGTGTTATACATGGGAAGTAACTATAAATAATACGTAACTTAAAGACGGTTTATTTATTAAAATTATTTAGCATAGTTAACAGAAGTTTGACTTCTGATAAATACCCATGTCTTTTTATCCGTCGTCAGAACAGTAACTAGTGTCATCAAAATGAGATACTATTGGTCAATATAGTTAAGCCCAGACTGTCGAAATATATTTATCAATCTTACATTATTATAATATATATAATAATGTAAGTATATTAGTTAGTATATATAATAAATATAAGTATCCTTATATATTAAGAATCATAATACTAATAAAAGTGAACGTTTGTGTGTGTTGAGGGTTGTGAATCGGATCTGAATGAAATTTAACACAAAGAAAGATTAGATATAGATCGGAATTGCACATTGGCCGCTAAGACCTTAGTTCACGCCGGGCGCAATAATTTAATAATTCGTTCTCTTTTTTAACTATATATTACGTACCTAAATTCAGTATGAATAAAAACGGCTTATGGTGAGGATAAGTAATAGATATTAAATATTTTGCATAATCTTTCGAGCATGCGCTGAGAATTCTTAGTCTATTCTTATCCTTAATCTGTTTATTAGATAAATGTTCCCACGATGCGATAATATTCTGGATCGGTTTTTGCTCAGCTCCACGCGAGGCAAGTTAGCAATCGCGTGATTGTATGTAGCTCGAGGACACGTCATCCATTTCGATTACGATAACTATAAATCCAGTCGAATATAATTGCTATGAATTTAATAATAAGGTTGCAATTAAAGAGTTACGTTATAACGCGAAAGAGAAAAGTGTGTCTAGAGTGAATGAGCATCCAAGGAAGCTGTTCGGAAAGGATTGGGTTATTATTAAATTATTTGATATTGACTGGAAATGATATTTGAGGCATTTCAAAACCTTAGTTCTACTGAACCGATTTTGAAAATTATTTTACCAATAGAAAACCACGTTATTTATGAGTGTCATAGGATCTTCCTCATCAACACCAGCGTTTTACATCACCACGCGGATGAAACCACAGGGCGGGGCTAGTTACTTATAAATGAAAACAGCTTTAGAGAGGTGAAGATTCGTATTGCATGGTTTATTGATTTTTCTGTGTCATATATTAATAAATAACCACCTATGATTTGTAAAGAGATATATATATATATGAATATTTTGGCATATAATATCATCGCAATCAAACGGCGAATATAGGTACTTCTGGCATTTTAGTGCTTTACCTTTTAATAAACGCAGACAGGAACACGAAGGGAACAATTCGAAGCAACATCAACAAAAAATATTGTTACCTGAAAATAATGAAAACGAATTAAATATCAAGCACGCCACACAAGAAGGTTCATAAAAGATCTAGTGTCTAAAGGGTCCGCTAATATACCTAAGTCCTAAGTTATTCCTGTAAAAGGGGACTGGTTACCACCCACATCGACGAAGTGGGCGCCTCTGGCCCCTTTATACTGCGAGACGTCTCAAGTATCGAACTACCTGTTCAGGTAACCTCAAATTTAATTGTACTGAGTATTTGCAAAGGTTCTTGTATATTGAATCGGAGGTAAATAATTACTTACAAATCAAGTAGGTCATGTTATTGGCGCAAAGTTTGGTCCTTATTTAATAACATTAGGTATTACTTAATCGATTCTACGTATTTGGGAGGCTGGTTCTTGAGTATAATGATTCGGCGAGACATCTCAAGTGTTGAGCATCCTTAGTAAAACTTTGCGTAATTGAATTAATGGTAACCCTTATTTCCGGTATATACCTTCAGCTTTGTTATGTAATCATTAGTGTGACAGAGGCCTTCTACACAATTCTTGGTTTAATTACAAAGTATGTTCAATAAACTTGCACAATCATAAACCTTTAGCTTTCGCTAAACAAACACGTACATCAACGTCACGCTTAGTTGAAATATTATCAGCAATCTTAATTTGAGTGTCCAGACAATAGGCCCAAATAGGGTAATATAAATATAATATATTAAATATAAAAAAAAAATATATAAAAAAAATAATAAATAATAATATATTAATAGGGGTTTAAACGCGGCCGTGACTTGCCTTTGGTATAAACTATAAATCCTCTACGTCATACCATAACTGCTGGTTAGAGAAGACACAGCAATCGTTTTTGACTGTGAAATTCATACTAAGCGACCGTTATCGTATTAAAAAGTCGTACGTAAGCGTAGAGGACACTCCATGATTTGTAGGACTACTTGAAACGCATAGTCAAATATAGGTGTTGTAAAAAATAGGATTCCAGCCGAGTCTAAGAATGAAGATGATCGCTATCAGCGCAGGTTTTGCTTGGGAACCAAAATCTTAAATTCTCCGAGAGTCAGCGACATAACTCCAAGTCCAAGTGTAGCGCGAATATGTGGCGATAAAAACCTCAATGCATCGTGAATACCATCTGCAGAGCTCGTCAGGACATGGGCGAGCGATAAAAACGATACCATCGCGCATGCGAATATCGTGTTACGATTACGACACGATCATACCATAGCGGAGGGCGACAAGCACAAAGGTGTCGGTATTTCTAAGCCTACGACGCAGCGACGCGCTACTGTACGCTCTAAGCGTGATAACGATTTGGCTTTGTAATAGCTGACGCATGTTTACGTACGTTACTTGAAAAGAGAATGAAGTTCAATGGCAAGAACACGGACACCGCGTGCCGCGTGCCTCCGAAAAACATTACATAAAGATCGCGAGGTGGCAAGGTCAATGTCGCCGCGAACAAAGATCGCGAAAGTGCTCAGAGACGTTACGTAGCAGCAGTCGAGTCGGCTCGCGCGGATAACTGCGATGTAATCGCCGTAATCCATCCACAAGTCTTGTTTCCATTTACGGAGTTTGCAGCTTGCGATCGCATAGAAGAAACAGCTGACCGCCGCGCGGCACGCGCCTCCATTGCATATTAATGTCGCACCCGCGGCAAAAACACTATAAAATCGAAATGCTTCTATGAAATATCGAACCAGTTTAACAGGCGCCTCAATTACGCAATTGTCGTTTAATATAACGAATAAATCGGTCGGATGTAGCAGCGGTTGCAATAACCAATCGCTTTCAGTTTTTTAGCGAATCGTCTTTGTTGTTCACGCCGAACCTTTTCCGTGTGTAGGCTTACAATTTGAGCTTCATTATAATGGATAGAGGTTCACTGCCTTCGTTTTACATTCGCTTCGATACAGTATCCGGTTTAGAACACCATATGTCTTTAATTTCATGACTGTTATTATCGTTTACAGCAGCACCCCTTTTTTAATAAAGAAAGAAAGAGTCTTACAAAATATAATATTATATATTGTAAATGTAGGTAGGTAGTATTTAGTGAAACTTCAAAATAAATAGAGTATTAACCGCAATTCATAAAAGCCACACACATCGTGCATCACACACAGATATATTTGAAGAACGTTTAATATCTATTTTATCAATTTGTACCTATCTATCGTGAGAAGATTTCGTAGAAACCCTTTACCTATAATGTACTTTACTTTTACGCCTTATCAAGGCGTTGTATAAACTTGAACTATTGCTGAAATAATTTAGGGCACCGACAAGAGGAAAAATTAAGCATGCGGTTTGCAATAACCATCATCATCATCATCTCAGCCATAAGACGACCAATGCTGGACATAGGCTTCCCCATTGATTTCCAAAAGGACCAACTGCCTGCATTTGCAGCATTGCCTGGGATCTTAGTCAGATCGTTTGTTCACCTGGTAGGTGGCCGTCCTATGCTGCGCATGCTAGTCATGCAGCATTCCAGAACCTTTCGACCCCAACGGCCGTGTTCTTCGAGCCATGTGTCTTGTCCACTGCCAACTTCAACTTGCTAATCCGCTGGGATATATCGGTGGCTTTTGTTCTTCTACGGATCTCCTCATTTCTGATTCGATCACGGAGAAACCTCGAGCATAGTCCTCTCCACAGCTCGTTGAGCGACTCTGAACCTGCTCACAAGGCCCGTAGTCAGAGACCACGTTTCAATTCCGTAAGTCATCACAGCTTGTAATTAACCTACATGTAACTCACGCAATGCAAATTAACAGAGAATGTTGACAATACTCGAAAAATAATAATAATAAATATATTATTAGCAGATACAAAACAAATAGGTTGAAGTTACTCGTAATGTAGCGTCATGCAATTCATTTCATTCAGTGATTGAACTAATGATAAATTTGGTATTTGCTTACATTGGTATTAATTTTGTATTTTTTTCAAAACGCTGAGCATCTAATAATGAAAGCTGGATGACAAGTACTTCCAACGAGTATTTGGGGAAATCAATTAGGAACACTTCTACCTAGCATTGGACGTTCTTGAGCAGATATGATGACGAGCCTCGAATCTCGTTGGTTAGCACAGAAAAGTTCCGATGAGAAAACAATTTCGGGACAAGTGTTCTTTTAAGACCAATAAGCGTCATCGCACTGACATACTTGTGTTTTTTTTTATCCTCGCAAAACAATATTTTTCTGAAAGATAACTAGTAAGTACTATTTCAATATTTGCTACTTCAAAAATATGTTTTCAGTGAGATAGCTTTATTGTCGTCAGGAACAAATACAATGAGCGGATCACAATGACGATGATTCAAACAATAAATGACGCCCTGACATTTCTCTCCCTCGCCCCGCGGCGAAACAGCTGCCCTTATCATTTAAAACAAAAACATAAGTGCACGTTTAATAAACCACTTAGAACAATTAAGAACTCATAAGGCAGCATGTCCCTTTCAGATATTGTTGATACGAGCAATCAAAGTTCTTATTGGAATGTGCTATAAATTAACAAGTTTTATAACAGCAGCTGTGTCCATTCCGTGTCTAATAGACATTAAGCTCGAGTGCCCTACAAACGCAGGGTGTACGTACATCAACCATTACCGTCCGTTTAAATAGAAAATAAAATGTTTAATGAATTGCAAGGTAATTAAATTGCAATCTATATTTAATTTTAAAATTAATAACAACAAATTATGCCAGCACCTACTAGCAGCTAATCGGTAGCTAATATTATGGAATAAAATATGATAGATACAAACCAAAATGAAAGTAATAAAAATATAACACTACTTACACACGACACATTGTGGCGAGTATTGGCAAATTCCCCCTATATGGGGGAGGCATTTGTCCAGCAGTAGACATCCTATGGCTGAGATGATGACACACGAAATAGTTTTTTTAATAACATTTAGACAAATAGCGAGCCCTGTACTAACCCTGAGCCTGTGTCATAGTGCCCCAATGAGTAATGTATAGTCCATTACTTACGTTTAGTAGGTATAATGGTATGAAAACTAAGACAATCTCCATTTCAAAATAACTTTTATTAGTTCAGAATCATATTATATTTCGTAACTTATTCCAATAACTTGGTTGACGATAAATATTGGTCGATAATAATACTATTTTATATCATCTATAAATTGATGAGGGACACAAATGATAAGCCAACAGGTTGAAGCGCCTCCGACGACAAACAACCCATTTTCTCGTATAAACTATTCATGCAAAACAGCAGATGTCTGAGGTCGATGACGTTAGACCTTTCTATGTTATGTCGCGTGCCTCGGCTTGCACATGCCATTTTTAATGTATTCTGGAGCGAGGATAAAATGTGGCGGCCGTACGCGCTGCGCCTGCGCAACCACTGACATTACCCGTCAGCACCAAGGCTAGTGCTTCTATTTAGATAGGTAGTTGTGATTGTGAATGCGGGTAGGGAACCTAAATGTCAGGTCGCCAGATGTTTTATAACATCTTGCGACTATCCCTCTCTGTTTCTTTACATTTCACAGTGTAAACTAACACATTATTGTGCAAACTCACGTTCAATATAATATTACGGAAGACGTGTGTAGATAAACTTGGAAAGCAAAAATAAAAAATTTCATGCTTACAGCTTTACAGCCGTTTCCAAAATACCAATGGTTAAATATGCAATAACGGTGTTTAATAGTAGATGGCAAGAAGGAAAACTACATATAATAGTCTTCATATTTTTCCGTATTTCTTGACACCGACATGATTATTTTATGGGCAAATAATTATTTTGTATGATTCGGATAGCGAATTTCACTATTATATTTTAACCGACGTCAAAAAAGGGAGGTGGTTCTCAATGTGACCCGTATATTTTTTATTTCATTTACAAAGATCCGTTCACACAATCTGAGATATTATCACATTAAACATTACACTATAATGCTTACATTCGTTAAGGATGGCGGCAACAGTCGTACTTCTGTATTCTGTCTTACAACTAACGCTTTCTGACATTAATATTGTTATTAGGTTGAATTACGCATGCCTGGTAACGTAAATGTTATAATTATCGTAAATATGATGCACAGCGATAAGCTGTGTTTATTGTTATTGCTTCTCCCCGACATTAGTGAAATCATTGAACTAATTTAGGAAACAATTGAAAATCAAGATGTTATCATTGGTTTAAGAGGTTCGGTTTCGGTAAATAAAACGTGGGATTACGATAATGATAGGTCTATTGTGGGAGACAATTCATTTATTGAATTGTTTACCAATATGAAAATAATAGTAGTAACTGTGTAGTGGCAGTAATGCGTATTTATGGTTTTTCGCAGCGGGAGAAAGAGGGTCCCATTAGTGAAACAGGTCTCGTAACTTTCCACGTTTATTGGGACAATGTTGGCTTCCTAAACCGGCCGTAACACCTGCCGGGGACGCGAGGGGACCCCGAGTTCTTTCTCACTGGTTCTTAAAACATCCAGCGTAATCAATATTAAAAAAATTTGAGACAGGTTTGGATATTGAAGTATTCCAATATTGAAATTAGAGAAGTTACATTTGCGTTTCAAACTAACTGATGGCTGGCAAAGAATAAGAGTAGTACACCTTATGCGTTAAAACAAAATAATATTGGCCACTTTCATATACAGCCGAACACGCACATACCTACCTCGTTTAGTCCCAGATTAATGGAAAATGGCCCATTTGTTTGGCGTACTAGACAGCGGGTGATTGTGTCTATCACCTGAGATCTTTTTGGGGCTATGGCCGTAATACTCGTACGTCCAATTATAGCAATGGACGTATTACGGCTGAAATTATGATGAGGCTATATACACTACGCATTTAATCTTATTCTTGAACGCCGTGTTACATACAGTATTGATAAAAAAAATTGCCGAGGTCAGGCTCATCACATCACAGACAAGAGTTAAATATAATTAATATAGAAGTCAGTTGGTACGGTGGGTTATGCACGATCGTCGCTACCATATGAAAGTAGGAGTTTAGGGTACTTTAAGCAACGAACTCAATATACGTAAAAATACTCTTTCCTTATTACTTATAAAATATTACATTACTATATATATATATATATATATATCCAAACTTACTAGTTTTACTGTTTCTTTGGGATAACTTAAGTGTCGAGAAAACGGGGCCACTAGGGTGAAACTGAAGAACTGAAGAATTAGGCTTAAACCCTTTCAATGATTCTAAAGTGGTAAATATTTCACAGAGTTCATTAGATTGGGACAAACATCGTTATCGTTCGGTCGGTGCAATGCAAATCGAGGTGTTGGAGGGGACGGCAAACTCATAATAATTATAAGCAGGGCGAGTTGCCGAGGTGTGGAGACGTCGTGATAATATCGAACCGTTTGGCTTTATCGTCGTGTTGGGTATTTAGAGTTTTCAACATGGAATCAATAAAACGGTCAAGCGCAGCCGGGCATCCCGCTGATTTACTGTCGACGATAGAATAATATCGAAATTCTCGAAATTACTGATAGAGATTCTCAGATATGCGTTTATTGGAGGGTATTTCGAAATTAACAAGTATTGGTGATTTCCCATAAATAACACCTAATTATGTTATTAAGTGTGAAAGAAGCACAGAGTCACACACAGAGAGAGAAATGCAAGAAAAACAGGTGTTTACGGTTAAATAAAAAAGTTATGAATGCATTACTGGAAATACATTTATGTAGATATACCAACTGTTTAAACTTTTACTATTTAACCTCGCAGTTGTTTTGTAATATAAATACATATCAAATTATTTTACACTTTTAAACGTTGAAGTCGGTTCTCCTTTTCAGTGACTTGCTTTGCTACACGTGAGTAGTGATCAATTGTCATTAACCTCAAAAAGGAAGTCATCCAGATAGACGTAAAACTTTTCAATTATTGGAGTTATTATATATTATTATTTCAGTTATTATATATATTAAATCAAAATCGGTCAAGTGGTTTTTGGTGTAACTCAAAAACCACTTGACCGATTTTGATTTAATATAAATGGGACCACCACGGAACCCTATTAAACAAAAAAGAATTTTGAGAACCCGACCGCAAATGGGGAAGAAATCGGTATCGGAAATCGTACATTTAAAAAAAACTTACACTCTAACATATAACCTGCTCCTTTTTTGAAGTCGGTTAAGGTCTCCAATCGTCGAGTTCACCGTTAAAACAGTTGATTATTTGGACTTTAACGATAAAAACAACCGAAATGTTATTATTATAGGTATTATAGGATTTATAATCTAAATTATAAAAATCTAAAACATTAAAGAATAAATGTTAATAAATTATTTGCATTGTTGAAATGTACATTGAATGTATTTTGATAAATATGTTTAGTTCAATTGCAACTCGCAAATAATAACACATTCACCATTGATTTAATGGTCAGAAGCCTCATTTCAAATGTCTAATGCCTACTGTAAATTCCACTTTTAAATCTTTTTATACCTTTAGCTAAGGCGTCCGTCGCTCAACCATACATTTTTCTCTTGCATATTCAATTTAATTATGGTATAAATTTCTAAATCCATATTATAACAAGCCATAAACAGCCAGAGTCGAATGGAGCTATAGTGGTACGGAAACAGGTTCGTTTATAAGCCACGTAACTGATTACCATCCCGCTTAGACGGCACGTGTCCACCGATTTAGGTCTCTCACCGACGACATGAAATATTAATGACAACTTTACAGTTCGAGACGAGACTGATGTAGGGACAGAATGAGATACGTCTACAAAAAAAATCCCAAAAATTGAACCGACTTCAACGCTCAAAAGTGTGATAATAACTTGTTGAAGTCGGTACCTACCATGATAGTTCACAAAAGTAACTACATATCATCACAATATTGTGCTCATGGTACCGACTTCGACAAGTCATTTCACACTTTGGAGTGCACAGTCCGACACCGAGCTGTACAGTCCGACACCGAGCTCGACGGCGAGCTCGAGGCAAAAACATCCTGGTTAGATTCTCTCCAAATAGTCAAAGAGCAAACATCCTTAGCCTATTCCTTAGGCCCACTTACGGACCACTCTGGTACCGGGGCAAGTCGATCCGGTAACTCCCTGTCCTGGCGACAGCTCAAGCCGAGGTCCGAACCTCAGTGGTGCCCTTGAGCTAGTCGCCTCGTCCTCTCCTAGTGGCACAGCGCCGTCAGCGCTAGCCTCACTAGGCGGTGCGCCCTCTGCGCCCGCACAAATACTGGGCTGAGCACCATCTGCGCTCGCCCCCCCTCCGGTGAAGCTGTAAATGCCGGTAGAGGCAAACAGCATTAGTCCGTTAGAAAAAAAAAAAAAAGAAAAAAAAAAAAACTTTGGAGTGTTGCAAATTCGGTTACATTTTTTGGTAAAAAATATTTTTTCACCCTTTTGACAATTGTTCCCGTGAGTAGCAATGGCCATTGCTACTCACGGGAACAATTGTCACTGTTTATGTTCACCGATGTCTTCACCCGCAAGTATAATATCGTCGAGATATGCGTAGCACTTTTCAGTTATTGGAGTGTAACTCATCAAAATAGATTAATTAACCCAGTTGAAAGTTATGAGGAAACAAACATAAAAAACAAAATACGGGTCGAATTGAGAACCTCCTCCTTTTTTGAGTTCGGATAATAAAGTGAACAAAAATTAAATAACTAGAACAAAATATACTGGAATCATTATGTATCATAGATCAATTAAGTACTTATAGTACTCATGTAATATAACTACTCATACAAAATTGTATAAGCACTAGCGCATCTAGTCATGACTAGACGATATTATACCGGACACAAATCAAAGGTTAGAACCATTTTAACTCGTCTTGTCCGGTTGATTCATTATTAGTATTAGTAGTCCATAGAAAATATATACCTATGTAATTTAAAAATTATACGACAAAGTAGTAAGAAAGAGTATTTGGCGGTGAAAGATTATCTTCGAAAAGATAAGAAGCATACTGAATTGGTTTTGATAAAGTTTTCTATGTCACGAATGATAGTAGTAACATACATCCTAACAATTTACATCTACTAGCTGATTCCCTTACTTCACTGTAGTAACTAAATTTAAATATATATCTATATATATATACATATTATATATAAATGTATGTGTAGTAGTAACCCAGTAACATGTTTATCTTTTAATAACACATACTTCATTATGTAATATTTAGTCAAGCGTCAACTAATATAATATGCGAAATCTGTCATTTTGAAGTACCTAGTTAACGTACGTAAAGATATGAGATAAGCAGCAATTTCTTTAATGTTAATTTCTAACGGCGCTCCGCCGGCATAATTACGAAATACCTTCAGAGATTCTCTCGACTGACGAAATGGGGGAGATACGTAGAGACGCGAAGCAATCGTAAACTTTTCGAAAAGTTCCACCTCGTTGCTCCAAACGTTATTTGAAGTAAACGCGTTTTGGAAATGTCAAGTCAGCTTTACAAATGACAGCCAGCGTGAAGAAGCAAAATTAAACAATGTTATGTGGACAGACAAGGGATTGTTAAAAAAACCATTAGTTCGGGTCCCCAAATAATGTTCCCCTCACGTGATATTGACTGGAAAGCGCTGGTTGGACTTGTGTGGCTTGTAAAAATCATCGCTGCGTTCTTTAACTTTAAATAATTCACTGTTAACTAACATTGTGAAACAAGTTGTATTTATAGCAAATGAGATAGCAAAAATATAGAAAAAAATGTTTGATCTGACTACTTGCAACAGTATCCTTTTAGATAAAGGATTCCCACAAAATCTTTGGATAGGTAACCTCTCGAATAAGCGTTTTTTTTTAGAGAATCTTTTTGTTTTCGTTAGCCTAAAAGCAGTTTAGGAAAAAAAATTACACCTGGGATCACACCGTATTTATTCTATCAATCGCAGCGCCTGCTAACAGCAATATTTATTACAAATGTTAATCTATCTGTGTACAATGAAATGAAAATATATTATACAATATTATTCGATTTGGTCTAATATAACGAGGTCGAAGGTAAGTAATACAAAAAGCGCTTATCGCATACCAGCCCGATTCCCCATTTCGAATGCCCGATTTCCTTCTCGTAATATTTATGTTGAGTTTTAATCAAGTGCTTTTAGCGTCCATTATCATCGAAGGAGTCATTCATCGAGATCGATACTCGGACAAACAATGAAAAGAAAAATACATTAGCCCTCGCATGGCGTGACGGCCTTTGAAAGGGCCCCACACATCACGCCCTCTCCTTCGCATCGGAAGCAGTAGAAATGCAGCGGGATTATGCAGCAATCTGCCATCGGAGAAACCCCTCCCTCGATTCCCTGGCAACGTATCGTGTTGCCAGGATTAATTGCTGTTTACCCCGCGCTTGGGGCAAGTATTCCCGAATTATATCACGCGAAATTGGCAACGGTTGTAATGCAACATTAATTACAATAACTTCGAGGTACTATCTGTGTTTAAATGAAGGGCGTCGTGGGCTCGAAACGCTGTTATCCGGTGTCTTTAACAACAGATTAACAGAGATTGAATGACCAAGTTCTATTCGAAATTTCTTAAACATGAAGAGCAAACTCGTAATGTTCAGACGTCGATGACCGCGTTATTGCCAACACTGATTTTAAGCGTTGATATTCATTTAGGCACTGCGATTCATAAATGCCTATGCACGAGAAAAAGTTACCCTATGAAAACTAGTTAAACATCTTAACTAATATAGGACCACTTCATCAGTATGCACAAATAAAAGGCGATTTATAAGTACCAGAGGCATTTGAATCGATCTGTGAATTCTCGATATCCGACCAAATATCAGGAATACAATCGGACGATTCGACGACGTCCGTGCGATTGATGCTGTTCAATAAATTGTTGACTTTCGTGCCACTAATCGTACTCCCTAGAGCCCCTGGATAAGTGAGATTCCTCACGACAACGGACGAGTGTGAAAACATATAAATGGCATATAAAGCCGCTCGATAAAGTCAAATAACGTGGCCTTTAAATTTGTGTTCACGTTTCGGTTAAATCCGACATATTCGGGATTCGAAAAATGGAATTCAACTCTTCACAATTGGAAACTTCAAACGGCATGTAAGGTAACCTGTAACCGCGCTAACTCGTTCCACAGTCAAATCACGACGTGATAACGATTCAACCTTTTGAAAGTTCGGAAGGGTATTTGATTTCATTTGGAAGGGAAGTGGCGATATGATTTGTCGTACGTTTGTACCTATTGAAAGAAACACACCTTTTGACGATTTATCAATAAGTAAGCATGTTTAAATTGCAACACATGTATATCGAAACAGACATTGTCTAGCTAAATTCTCTGCTAGCAAGTCTGGGACGGCGAGACGATCGCATTGTCTAAACGGCGATTTCCCAATGGGATGCTTCAATGGAATTAGGAAGACGTTTTAGATACATATGTACCTAAATATTTCTTGATCAATACAAGGGAACCAAAAGAAAAAAACATACTTTTTACCTACAAATTTATTCTTAGAATACAGTTGTAAAAACAGTGCTGTTTTTGCACGATCCGCCAATCGTCCTTGCAAGTCCTTCAATTTGCAATGGATAAAAAACGATCACGCGGCTAATTTCCTATGCAAGCCTGATGACGTTTGGACGCACGCGTCTGCCGCAGGCGATTTATTTTAATCGTTAACAATTTAGATAATAACAAAGGGTTAACCCATCGCCAACCGCAAACAAAGAAGCTCTTAAAGAATATAATGCAAGTATACCCATGGACACGCTTCCAAGTCGCTGAATTATCTAGAATCGACCATTCGGCACCCAATCACCCACTTGCCGTTCAGGCACTAATTACAGATATATATGCCATCGGTTTTAGTATAGGCCATCAGTGGAATTATATGGTATGTGTATTGGGATTAGGAACGTTGGTGTACAGAATACCTACTAAGGTTGTGTATAATCGAAAATATTTACCAAATATTTTATCTTATCTTTTATCATATACTAAAGAAGTGAGAACCGTGTGACTGAACATTATATATAAAAAAGGGACAATATTAAGTTTTTATACATATAAAGATTTTTAGAAGAGATTATTAAGCGTGAGTGTGGATGGATATAGACAGAGGGAAGTCGAAGAAGGTATGGATGCCTACCTGAAGAATAAAGGTGTTAGTAGGTACTGAAATTACTAGTGTTTGATCAGAGTGGAAGAGGAAAACTTGGCGCTAACCTTATCTAGCCTGAGATAAGGAAAAGCCTCGATTCTTTTTTGAATTTTCGTTTCTTTTTATTCGGATTTAACAAGCTTGTCATAAAAAAATAGCCTCTTTGGTGTTTTATTGTTTGCAAATATATATATTCTTTTGTACATTACACCTCAAAGAAACACATTGAACTGTTAGAATCTATACACAATTATTATAGCATCTATATTTATGACATGTTTGAATATTATGAATAAAGTTATGTCTATATACTAGCTGCGCTTCGCGGTTATAACCGCGTGGTTATAATAGATGTTGATGAAAAGTAGCCTTTGTTACCTACAACGTTACAGCCTATGTTGCTCAGGGACCGGAAGCATCCAGATACAAAATTTCATTCAATTCCGTTCAGCCGTTCTGGCATGATTGAGTAACAAACATCCATCCAAACTTTCACATTTATACTATTATTGTAGTATAGTGTACAATACTGTATGTCGAAAGGCTAAGAACAGCGGACGTCTATTACTTTTATCTGTATTACCTGTGTTTAAATGACATTTGATTTTATAGCTTTTTGAACACTGGCAAGAAAAGATAGTAGATAAATAGATAGAAAACGCTTTATTTGTTTCTCCAAGTCTTACAAAGGAACTTAATACAAATATTGATGTTTAGAGCATAAACTATTCCAGAGAAACAAAAGGCGGACTTATCGCTTAAAGCGATTTCTTCAGGTCAATCTTTTGTTTTGGAGGATTTTAACTAAAAGTAACAGTGGCATCCTTTCACCTGATAAACAGTAAACTAAATTACCTAACCCTTAACTTTAAGCGCATAAAGCAAATATATTATACATATATATAACAAAACTTACTAATTAATTAAGAGGCGTCTCAAAAAAGGTTATCCTAGAAATATATGACTACGGTCCATTATTTACTTGTTAATATAACTACGGAACCCTGTATGTGGTCTGACATGCCTTTCCTATTTATTTACTATACAGATTAGGCCAAAAGTTCAAAAACATAAAATGTAATAAACCGCAAACAAAATTATAGTTTCGCCATACAATTTTGTCAAATGTCAAAGGTATATCCAGGACAGAGGCAAACCGGAGCAGGTGTCGAGGCAGCTGCGAACACCCAGCCGCTACACGATACATTTTAAAAGAAATACGGCCCATAAGAAATAACAATCGAAAAGCGATACGTAACGTCAACTAATTACTGTGTAAAACAATAACAGATAATTCATTATGCTGTTAACAAGTTATAATTATTTGTCACAAAAAGAGACATTTAAATACTATAGAAAACTTTTATCACGATACAATAGCGTGTGGATGTACTTAAAATTTGAATAAATCTACGCTTGAGAGGCGAGCTAGAGACTAATCAATACCAGGTTCCGTTACTTAATTGACGATCCACATTATCGCAATAACGTTGAGCTTTTCATCCACACTGTGTACAGGTAACAAGTGAATTGAATTGCCTGATTCTGTGTTTCTCCATAGATACAAAGTGGTGTCTTCAAGTCACAAATGAATATTTGTATTCTAGACGGGCGTGATTCATTGTAGACCCATTACATCAGGTTATATAGCTCAAAAGCTTGCCTATTTCCTAAAAGAGGAAATCACAATCAATGGTTCGAGCAGGAATCAATGTCGCAATAGTACGTAGTGTAATAATATTTTAGTGTAAAATGATTTAAAATGTCTTTCTGATAAACTAATTGTCCCCATGAACTGTTAATTTAAACTATAACGAGTATACGTCGATTACTTAAATTAATTTCTTTTAGTTCACTAAACTTGTTTGTTTTAAGCACGGATAGCTTGGTTGTTAGTATACCTCGGTACAGCAACTAAATACAGACAAAGTTATTATTAAAAAGGGAGATGGGGCTCCTCCGGCGTGGACCGCATAAATTATGCTTATGCACCTAATTTGCTGGCACGTGTGTTTGACACTAAATATTTTTTAGATATGCCTAAGTAATTATAAAAATATTGGCTTCCTGTGCATTTACAAAATGGACAAACAGCTCTTATACAACTTATAACTGAAATGTCTTTTTTTTTTCAGAGATTATATTCTTTGATCATATCAAGAACTTTTGATGACCTGCCAAAACCGGTCCGTAGACGCATGTATACCTACAGAGTTTAATTTATAGATTAAGCAAAAAATGTTATAAATACTCTATTATAGAAAGGTTCTATTATAAATTATTTTAAGTCAAAAATATCCCCAACATTATAGTAACATTTCTCAGCTAAATACCGCGTCAGGTTGAGCATTCTAGATCTAGCGTGTTAACATCTTCGACCACTTCGTCACTGACCATCAAGTGAGATAGTGGTCAAACGCTAGATCTATACAGTATAAAAAAAAGGTTTTTCTTAATTTACCTACTTCACACATCTATTTTTAAGATGAGGAAATTTGTTAAAAATTGTTATACACAGAAGTCTATGCCCAGCAGCGGAAGTCCTATGGCCAAATGATGAGCTCATAACGTCAAATGGTTACCAACTAAAAGTATAAGAGTCTCATAGCTGAAATACCTTCTTTTTAAAAAGCTACGCCCATCTTAAATTTTCAATTTATACAAATTTTACAATGACAAAATCTACCGTTGTTTTATCGAACTTCAAGTCGTCTAACTCGCCACTAGGGCCTTCGCTTCGTTTAAACAATTTCCACTGCAACTCGTCCACCGACTTATCCTATAACACCGTTGTCCACAAAAACTGCCCTTACGAAAATTCTAAGAATTTCTGTAAAGTTTGAATCAAATAACCCGATGGGTTTCGTTCCGGATCGAAGGATAGTATATCCTTTCAAATCACGCGAATACAAGGATTTTTTTGGACAAACGTAAAGAGAATAACAAAAGAATTCCAATAAATGGACTCCATTTCATAAGCATCATTGCAAGAAATAGTAATTAAAGCATAGCTCCATCATTAACTACTGAGATATTATTCAAACATTTTATAACACTTCGTTATTCCATAAAAAGCCCTAAGGTTTTCCGAGAATCCGTGTAAGCCAACAGTCAACTAACCTTTTTAAAATTTACATTTTATTGTAGTGTCAATTCAAGTGAAACTGGGGATTTTTTCGCATAAAAGGTTAAGTATGGAATAACTAAGACTTCCACGAAATAGACACATTGTACATCATAATCAGTCAATTTACAAATCGTTCATTGGCAGTAATGGTGTAAGAAATACTAATTTAAATTATACATTTTACTCAGAGAACACAAACTTGCGGCATTCTGAGAAATCTTATAAATCCCTGGGGATATTAATTGTTGCAGATGGATGGTTTCAGTTTAATTAAGGGGTAAGTTTATGTGAAACTTCTTTTTTAACACTAGGTATGAGAAACCCTGAAAAAAACTTTAAATATCAGTATAAGCTAACGTTAGGAGCAGCTGAATTTTAAATTGCAAGCTAACCTATATTCTAATCATACGGTTCACAAAGTGTTAGATTAAACGTTTAGAGATATCAACCTGCCGCGCTTATCAACTAGCAACTGCTGTTTGTATAAGTATAGATAACAATTGTTTCGGCGATTCGCACACGGTTCGATCGAAATACTAAGAATTTATGGGAACAAAGTCGTTTGTTATGTTTTTAAGGTGTTAACAGATGGCGATGACATTATACTTGCGGATGTTTCCAGGCCGGCGCGGGACAAATCCTAATACGTTTACTAATAAAATATTACAAATAAGTGCTTACTCCTCAAACAGAAGACCTCAAAAACTCAGAAAAATTACTAATCATCAAATTTTAATAAACTTTTTAATTTATTTTTTTCCGCTGAAAACACACTATATTTTCTGTGGGTGAGACATATCAACAGCATTTGTCGTTACCGCGAGATTTTTTGATGATAAAGAAAAAATATGATTGAACTAAACTAAAATTTTTTCACCATTAGAATACAAAATCAAATTTTGTTCAATCCGAATGAAATAACCTTCATGAACTGTTCTCATTAGTGGTATTTTTTAAAGTTTATTAGAAATCTAGGACTTTCCACAAAATAAGCTGAAACGCTCAAAATTATCTATTTGGCAAATAGGATTGCGCCTTAAGCACAGATCCTCTATATGAGTTAAGCAATGTCGGCGGAGGCCGCTATTATCATAGTAGTAAGGATATACGGGTTCTGGCTCACTCCTCAGCCTTGAGCCAGAAGCCGGACCGCGGGTGGCTCAAACTAAAAAAAAAAAAAAAAAAAAAAAAAAAAAAAAAAAAAAAAAAAAGTAAATCGGGCACGCCGGATCGATCTGTGCTATCCGTTTTTTGATATCTCTTCAGGATTCCGAGATAGTTTTCAGGATTCTGCATCTCCAATACCCCTCATTACCATTAGGCTAATTACGGTCCGCGACGCGCGCTCGCCAGCAACCCTCATTACCATTAGGCTAATTACGGTCCGCGACTCGTGTTCGGTCTCTCTTTGTGTGAATCATCAGCGTCAGCCTTGAGCCATAAGCAAGGTGGTTCAAACTAACTAAAACATGCTACTTTTGCTTATTGTACTTAGGTATTTGTTTCTATGATATCAATAACAACAACCACAAATTCTTATATATTGTATTTCTCTTTATTCATCTATAAAACAGCATTTATACATATTATAAAGTATTACATCATTCACCATTGTTTGTGAACCGAATAATCGAATAAAATCATGCATTCTCTTTCCGACGAATTTGTAGTACAAATACATCAAACAGTACTCGCCACATACTGAAGTATAATCATTTTGCACCCTCTTGCTGTTAAAATCCCACACTCTGCAGGTTCTATTCAGAAAAATTCTATGAGGTCCTGTGGGTGGTCGGCCGAACGAATCAAAATATTGACCTACTTTGTTTTTATCTATGTGTATGGCTACCCAGTGGGAGCCAGGTTGTGTATCTGAATCCAAATTGCTAACTATATACGCTGGCACTTCGATATGGATTGGTAATCTGTTTGCTGCATATACGTTATTTTGTATGGAGGGATTAATTTTTGATAAATGGTCCTTAATCTCTATTGTGTTCATACTGTGTAAACAAAACTACGTCCTGCACTTGTGCTACCTTGTGATCCTAATCGTCGAATGAACACCAGGCCACTACTTACGTTAGTGTTTAAAACATCTAACCTAACCTAACCGACGATTGAGCACCAGGGCACTTCTCACATCGATATTTTAGATACATGATCCTTAATCTCTATGGTGTTCATACTTTGTGAATGTTCAGTATAACAATTTATATAAAGAAAGCTTTAAATAAAACATATGAGCTATGTTGAGTATTTTATTTATTGATATCATCCTTATATCTACAATACAATACAATTTTATCTTAACTACTATAATCTACGATCACGTTACGATTTTTGTCTATTTCAATTACATTATCGAACTCAGCATAAACAATACAGTTGATAGTTTGAGATAGAGACGTATCAAAACGAACTTCTAATCTTACGCTACCATTTCTTATCAGATTCCAATGACTTAATGAGTTAGCTGACAAGTCAGGAGTTAAGTCAAAAGCTAATAGACAAAAACCTTTAGCATATTGCTCTCTAGATATTCCATTGCCTTCGTTAAGAAAATGTATGCCCGTTCCTGAGAATAATGTATGATAGGCGGCAGTGAAAGTATTATTCTCGAAGGATGGTTGTAACGCTTTAGAAGGTATTTGTTGACCATCGATATATAAACAAAATGAACTCATATCGAAATTTTCAAAATTAAAGGGATTTTTAGTAAGGCTACCATTGAACGCCGCGTTATTAACGAACCCGACAATACATCTTTTAGGTATTTGCCCCAAAAATATATTATCAAGTGTTTTTCCCTGAACCCCCGATGGTATTGTTAAAACTTTAACTTCGGCTCGAGTAATAGGATATTTAGCTGTAGTGGAGGCTAAAACTTTTTGATGTGCAAGTAAAACCGTTGGATTTATTCGAGCTCTACGTACAAAGAAAGTTGCATATTTGTCCTATTACTTCACATTTGCATTCTTGTGTAGGTACTTGTGAAACGTTAATCGTTATCATTACAAAATGACCGCTATTAGTAATTGGATTGACATTCTAATGGTTTTGTCATATCACGAAACGTTAATCGTTATCATTACAAAATGACCGCTATTAGTAATTGTATTGACATTCTAATGGTTTTGTCATATCACTAAACGATTTTTAATGATTATTTATTTAGTGTATCATCTTGGTATATATATTCGAAATCGATGTAGCGCTCTCAGAATTATGTGAGCAGTGAAGTCTATTATTTCTGATATTAAAGTGTTGTGAGTTAAAAGTTTTCAAAATCAACAATGGAGGTAAGATTTATACTTTATTTTTATTTATGTATTAGCATTTATAAAAACTGTGCAAAGCAGGTGTTTGTGAAAAGTCAAAGAGAAGTTGCATGTAGGTACGTTTATTTAACGATAACTTGATTTTGAAGCATTGATAGCCCAGTGTTAATATTCATGGACTTAGGGTATATGTTTTGAGTGTTGTGACACATATTTCTATCACATCGTGATACCAATTTTTGTGAGTTCTTGTAAGAATCTATGCATATCATTTAATATTATTGCTATTTCTATTTCAGAACACATTTAACGAAGAGAATACTTTCAAGCAATATTATTATCAACAATTGTCAGACGAAGACAGCAATGATAATATAACCATGAACATAGAATCTTCAAATTTAAAAAGAAAGAGGGAGCAAAAAGAGAGTTTAGATGAATTTTTCGAGTTTCCCAACAGCAAGAAGAAAAAACAGTGTTCATCAGTGTCAAGAGCTCAGCCGGATGGTGGCATTGCTTTTATTTCAACAAACAATGACGATGCATCTAAGTCACAATACATGATTAAGATTGATGTTTACGAATTAAGCAAATTGACAAAAATACCCAACTCGCAACATTGGAAACATGCAAACATACGAATCAAATATTATGCTGACGACAAGAACAAAAATTATGAGAGTATTAAAAATATAGTCTACAACATTACAAAAGAAATATCTAAGCTGGATACATGTAGAAAGTTGTATTTTAACAATAGCTCATGCTAAATAAACTTTAATTCTTATATTACTCATATTACTCAGAGTAGTTAATACTTTGTCCGTTACAATACATATTTAGCTAATTGGATCAACTCATCAGTGTTAATCTCCTTGCATTTAATACCATATTCTAAAATATAAATAGTCAATGTAAATCAAATGTAAGCACCATTCTTATTTTAACCTTGGTATAGTCACCTGCAAGATGGAAAACGATCAAGCTGTTTGGTTAGAAAAATCAGAACTATTTGATTCAACCTATGACAATGAGCTATACCAAATTTGCATAGCAGCGGAAAACGATCAAGCTGTTTGGTTAGAAAAATCAGAACTATTTGATTCAACCTATGACAATGAGCTGTACCAAATTTGCATAGCAGCGGAAAACGATGATAAGTAAGTAAACTCGAGTCATAATCGTGTAAATATATTTCGTATTCAAATGACTTTCTATTAATATTTAATTACTTTTTCAGTCAACCAACATCATCATACACAGTTCAAGTGGGGCGAGGAGGAGCTCTCAAAAGAACTGTTGGCGCTGATACCATGGGTAACGATGCAAAGCGACAGAGGCTTGAAGAACCTACATCTTCAGCTGACTCTAGCCATCAGCATCAGAGGCTTGAAGAATCTACATCTTCAACTGACTCTTCCCATGACTCAGAAAAGGTACACTGCAACTCATGTGATATTCTAGTTACTAGAAGATACTATACGAACCATATTAAGAGCAATATGCACAAAAATAATGTATCAATATTGCATAGTTCTAGAGATAATATATCGATAATAGATTCGGCTTTCAGACAACGCATAATTTCTTACAAAGTTAAAAGTAAAAAACAACCTGATATACTTTTTGAAACACCAGAACTGTTTCTTAATTCAGTTAGAGACGACTTATGTTTTTTAATTAATAAAGCTATAAAACAACATTATAGTTTGAAAATAAACTTTGTATTACATGCGGAATTTGTACAAGAAACAAAACAATTGGCTAATTCTTTTGATTTTCAAACAAGTAATTTCTTAGTTACCCAAGCAGATGACTTAGACATTTTTATGTCAACCTTACGCGACACTTTAGCAAATAAAATATGTACTTTTGAGAAGAAAGATAGTGGTTGGAGTTTGAAAACCATTAATTACATTGAGTTAAATATTAATAAATTTAACCCTCTCCGTGGTACTTCATATATTGATCTACCTAAAGATATTAAGCTTAAAAAAGCAATAATAAATGTCAAAAACTCAGATAATTTATGTTTTAAGTGGTCGCTGCTTTCAGCATTATATCCAGTTAAAAAAAATTCAGAACGGCCATCATCTTACAGCATTCATTCAAATAAGTTAAAATTTAATGGAGTATCATTTCCAGTTAAGTTGACGGATATAGCGAAAATCGAAAAACAAAATGATATAAGTATTAATGTGTTTGGTTTAGAGTTTGATACGAAAACAAAGAAACATTCTATTGTAGGTCCACTTTGTTTCACAAAAAGTCGTAAAAGTACTCATGTCAATTTATTATACATACAAAATGGAACGAATGGCCACTATTGCTATATCAAAAAACATGTCGCGATTAGTAAGCAAGCAAACATCTAATTTGAATGTTGCTATTTACATTTGTGATGGATGTTTGATACGATTTCCTACCAGAGACAGGTTAAGTAAACATCAACAAGAAGACTGTTCTCACATTACAACAAAGTTACCAAACAGCGAGAAAACATCAAAAAATTGGTTTGGGGAACCGTCATCAAACGACACATTAAAATTTGATAATTTTGAAAAGAAAATGAAAATTCCTTTTGTAATCTACGCAGACTTTGAGGCATTTTTAAATCCTATACAATCATGTCCCAACGATTCATCTAAATCATACACTAATAACATTCAAAAACATGAGACTTATAGTTTTGGATACTATATAAAATGTTCATACGATGATAGATTATCAAAGTATGAGACATATTGTGGTCCAAACTGTGCACAAGTATTCATGGAACGTTTGTGCAATGATTTGAAAACCATATGTAAAAAAAATTGTTTCCAAAGATCCCCGAAGTCCCCATCAGCTGATCATACCAATAAGATATCTAATTCGAAAACATGTCACATATGTGAAACTAATATTACTACTGAAGAAGTTCTTGATTTTGATTGGCAAACGGGAGAATTGAGAGGAATTGCACATGAAGTATGTAAGAACAAGTTTCGTGCCCCCCGTCACATTCCGGTATTTCTACATAATTTAAGTAATTATGATGCTCATTTCATTGTCCATGCACTTAATTTTGTTGAAGGTGAAATTGATATAATTCCACAAAACAAGGAAAAGTACATCTCGTTTTCAAAACATCTAACAATTAATAACCAAAAAGTTACCTTAAGATTTGTTGATTCCTTCAAATTTTTACCATGTAGTCTTGACCAGTTAGTTAAAAACCTCAAAGATGACGAATTTCACGAACTCAAGAACGCCTATCCAGTTAAAGAAGATTTCAACCGTCTTCGTAAGAAAGGAATTTATCCATATGAGTTCATGACTTCATATGACAGTTTAAATTCAACATCTTTACCGAATCGAGAACAGTTTTATAGTTCACTTACTGATACATGTATCTCAGATGAAGAATACAACCGTGCCCAAGATGTTTGGCAACACTTTGTTTGTCGTAATATGCTAGACTATTCTAATTTATATTTAAAAACTGATGTGTTGCTGCTTACTGACGTGTTTGAAAATTTCAGAGATATTTGTCTTAAAACATATGGCTTAGACCCGAGTCACTATTACACTGCACCTGGGTTAAGTTGGGATGCGATGTTAAAACATACAAAGGTTGAATTAGAGTTGTTAACTGACATTGATATAATTGCATTTATTAAGACTGGTATTAGAGGTGGTGTATCTCAATGTAGTAATCGTCATGCTAAAGCAAATAACGAATTTTTAAATGACTTTGATAAAAATATACCTACTTCATATTTAGCTTATTTTGATGCTAACAACCTTTATGGATGGGCCATGTCTCAATACCTACCTGAAGGTTGTTTCGAGTGGGTGAGTCCAGAAACAAATTTTAAAGTTTCTGATACTTCTGAGTATGGTTTTATTCTTGAAGTTGATCTTGAATATCCTAAGGAGCTTCATGATTTGCATTCTGACTTTCCATTGTGTCCTGAAAATATTTGTGTAGGTGAAACAAAGGAGAAAAAACTAATCCCAAATTTAAATAACAAAATAAAATACAAGATTCATTACAGAAATCTAAAACAATGTCTAGCATTAGGACTAAAATTAACTAAAATTCACAGAATACTAAAATTTAAACAAAGTCCATGGTTAAAAAAATACATTGATCTAAATACTGAACTAAGAACAAAAGCCGTGTCAGATTTCGAAAAAGATTTTTACAAATTAATGAACAATTCGGTATTTGGAAAAACAATGGAAAACATTGAAAAACGAGTAAACGTTAAATTACTTACTCACTGGGAAAATCACGGTAAAAGTTTGGGTGTTCAAGATTTTATTGCAAAACCTGAATTTCATAGCGTATCAATTTTTTCTCAAAACTTGGTGGCTGTACAGTTAAAAAAAACTAAATTGTGTTACGATAAACCAATTTATTTAGGGTTTTCCATTTTGGACATATCAAAAACTCTGATGTATGAGTTTCATTACGACTATATGCTGCATAAGTTCGGTGATAAAACGAAACTATTATACACTGACACCGACAGCTTAATTTACCAAATTTTTACAAATAATTTTTATGAAGACATTAAACCTGATCTCTCTTCACGATTCGATACGTCTGATTATCCTTCAGACAACATGTTTGGTTATCCACAAATCAATAAAAAGAAATTGGGATTTTTTAAAGATGAAAACAATGGAAAAATAGTAAAAGAATTTGTAGGGTTGAGATCAAAGATGTATGCAATCCAATGCGAAAATAAATTAACAACAAAAGCTAAAGGTGTAAATAAAAGTGTCACAAGAAGGATGACAATGCAAATGTATAAGTCCTGCTTGTTGAATAGAAATATTTATCATGATACTATGTATAGATTTCGATCAATTAAGCACACTATATTCACACAGCAAATTAATAAAGTTTGTTTATCATATAATGACACAAAAAGATTTATATTACCTAATAATGTTGATACAATAGCATGGGGTCATCATAAATTAGGGTAAGATGTAAATATAAACATGTAAATAGTTTGTAATTATTTTTGTTCAAGTTGAATAAATAGTGTAAGATATTTGTTTAGATGATTAAGATGATGTATTATATAAACTATTATGTATCTTTAAAACATGATTTGAATTGATAAAATGATATTCAAATAAATAAATCAAGTATGTCAAAGAAATGTCTTTTACTTTATTCCTATACCTAAACCAGTTCACACGTGTGCTAAGATGTTTCATTTTGTTCATCCGTTTACTGCAATAGTAGCCGGACCAAGTGGTTGTGGAAAATCTAATTTTGTTACTAATTTCATAAAATATTCAAAAGATATTTGTAGCACCCCTTTTATGCAAATAACTTGGTGCTTTGACGAAATGCAACCTTTGTACAACCTAAAAAATGTAAATTACCATCAGGGTATTCCAGATCTCAGTATGTTTGATGGTAAAGATGCAAATCTTGTAATTATTGATGATCTGATGAGAGAATCTGATGGGCGAATTGTAGATATTTTCACCAAAGGCAGTCATCATAGAAACTTGAGTGTATTTTACATTACTCAAAACTTATTTCATCAAGGAAGAGGACAAAGAGATATTTCACTAAATTCAAGTTATATCATTTACTTTAAAAATCCACGTGACAAAACACAAATCCGGTATTTGGCACGTCAAGTAGCACCGGAAAATCCAAAGTTCATAGAAGATGCCTACAAGGATGCCACCAAAGAAGCACATGGATATATTATGATTGATTTAAAACAAAATACTAGTGATCTATGTCGTATAAAAACTAGTGTCTTTCCCCCAGATCATTATTGTCATGTATATGTACCAACAAAGGGGTTTAAATATGCCAAGAACCAGCAAATTCCTATCATTTTCAAATAATGTCGCGAAGCCTCAAGACGCACAAAGAATTGTTATCTGCACTGCATAAACTAAAACCAAAATATAGAACAGCTCTTTTAAAGTCATGTGGTGATGGAGAAATAAACTGCATTTGTGAATGCATTCATAACGTCTTGCAAGGTAAGGTGTCGATTGAAGAAAAAAATAAGAAAAAATTAAAAAAACATAAATCTCTTCTTCGCAAGTTAGTACGCAAAAGCACAAATAAAGTAAGAAAAAATATTATCATACAAAAAGGTGGTGCATTTTTACCTATAATATTGGGTTCAATACTAAGTGGATTACTTGGTTCTTTTATTAAGTAAAGAAAAATGGAGCATGCTAAAAAGATGTTACTTATTGAACCTAGCATGATAGAGAAACTAAATCAACACAACAGTGTAGATGATCCAACATCCAGATTAGATATTGAAATGAAAAACATCTTAAATACGAATATGGATGATAGAAAAAAATGTATCTTATACTTACAAATACTGCAGAGATATTTACATTTCAATGAAGAAAATCGACGACCTGTTGAAATACCGATAATCTCTAAGAATGCAGAATTATTAGAATCAAATATAAAAGATGAAACTGTAGCTAAGCATCTAGTCTCTTCTCAGATACAGAACGAAGAAGAAAAACTTCAAGTTAGCACTCAAAACAGGAGTAATATTTATTCGTCAAATCAAATACTCAGTTGTATTCCAAAAACATATGCTAAAAAAGGTGAATCGTTGTTAAATTTGCTTTCATTGAGTAAAAAGAAAATTCGATGGGACGATGATGGTACAGTGCTTATAGACAATGAGAAAATTCCAGGAAGCAATATTGTTGATTTAGTAAATGATATACTTAGGCCACTCAAGAGAAGTGATCCAATAGGTTGGGAAAACTTTGCAAAGACACTGAAAGATATTAAAATACCACTTACTTACTTAGGGAATCCAAAAAGAATCAATTATATTAATAAACTACACAAGAAAGAGCTTGGCGAAACTTCAACAGATGAAGAATTTGGTACTCCCTCGGATAACTCGGATAAATACAGAACAAAAATTCGTAAGAAACTTGACTGGGAGAAATGGACTCCATACTAGAGGATAGTGAATTGGACCCCATACAACTTATAAATCAAATATATTATAACGCTGCACATCCTGCTGGTTACAGTAGCATAGAAAAGTTAACAAAGGCAATGAAAGGTAAAATGAATAAAAGTGAGGTTAAAAAATGGTTGCAGTCTCAAGAAACGTATACGTTGCATAAACCTGTACATAGAAAATTTCCTAGGAATAGATATATATTATCTAATATTAACGAGCTCTGGCAAGCTGATTTAAGCGATATGAGGACTTATTCTAAATATAATGAAGGTTATAACTACATACTTTGTGTGATTGACGTATTTTCTAAATTTGCATATGCTAGAGCCATTCAAAAGAAAAATTCTGTAACTATTAAGCAATGTTTCGTAAGCATATTTAATGAAGCTAATACTACACCTTTTCATATACAATCTGACAAAGGAACTGAATTTGTATCTAAAGATGTGCTGTCATACTTCAAAAGTAAAAAAATTAATTACTATACTACAAATAATCCAGATATTAAAGCAAGCATAGTAGAGCGATTTCAAAGAACACTTAAAATGAAAATGTGGCGGTACTTTACTCATAACAATACTTATAGGTACATAGATATTTTGCAAAATTTAATATATGCTTATAATCATGGTTATCACTCCAGTATAAAAATGAGTCCAGCTGATGTCAACTCAAGTAATATAATAACGGTTTGGAATAACTTATATGATAGAAAAATCAATACAAGGACCTTCACTATCTTAACTCCAAATTTTCATGTAGGTGATTATGTTAGAATTACTAAATATAAGCATGTATTTCAAAAAGGATATGAATCGAATTGGAGCGATGAAGTATTCATTGTCTCTTCAGTAATAGATCGCTCACCATGGGTGGTTTATACATTAAAAGATTTACAAAATGAACCAATTGTAGGAACGTTTTATGAACGTGAGCTCCAAAAAGTTACGTATGACTCTACTTCACACTTCAAAGTAGATAAAATCATTCGTACTCGCTTATCTGGTGACAGAAAAGAAGTGTTAGTCAAGTGGAAAGGTTATCCAGATAAATTTAACAGTTGGATTTTAGCATCTCAATTAAAACAAATATGATAAAAGAAAGTTTTTATTTAACATTGTTAAGCAACAGTTCTACAGAATATTTCCCAGAAAACAAAACCACGCTTTTCTCAACTAAGTTGCCAAAGCCTATAATACTTGAAGGATCATGGTATGTCGGCGTCGTTGAGTTTCAATACCCATGTACGATGTTTACAGTTCAAGATCATGAAAATGTTGTTTACATCACAAAAAAAATGCAAATGCCTCAAGAAATACAACCTTCTCTTGTGTACTACAAAACTCACATTCCAGCTACAAACTATGACAATATTAACCATATTTTAACAGCATTAAACAACATAAAAGAAGACATAAATTTTCGTTATGATGTAATATCAAAATTCGTGAATGTGACAGTGAATGATGAAAACATAAAATCATTAACATTGTCAACTCAACTGTCTCTTCAGCTTGGGTTTGAACCAAATAAAAATCTCGTTGGCAAGGGCTTTGGAAAATGTCCAGCTAACTTACACTTAGGGCTGCCGTCACAATTATTTGTTTATTGTGATATAATCGAACCACAGATTGTTGGAGATGTGATGACTCCATTACTGAGAATAATACCATTAGACCCTTCAAAGTATATTTATGGAGCTAATAAAATGCATGTGTTTTCACCGCCTCACTACTTACCAGTAATGCGGAGAGAGTTTGATACCATTGAAATAGATATAAGATCAAACACTGGTCAAAAAATACCATTCCAGTTCGGAACGGTGTGCATTAAACTACATTTTAGCAAATTATAATGTATTCTCAACACAGCAAAATATCTTGTCCTTATGAACATTATTATTCACGTCAAGCTGGATCCGGTATTGGAGTAATTTACAAAGGAGTCCCATATCAGCGTGGTCATGGAATCGGTAGCTTTTTGGGAGGGTTGTTTAGGTCAGTTTTACCATTGCTTTCTAGTGGGGCTCGAGTGATTGGCAAAGAAGCTTTAAATGCAGGAGTAGGTCTTTTATCTGATATGGTTAGTTCAAGACCTATGGAAGAATCGATCAAATCACGACTTAAGGAGGCAGGCTCTAATTTGAAAAGGAAAGCCGATGCCAAAATTGATCGCATGAACATGACTGGTTCAGGGTATAAAACAAAGAAAAAACATCACTCTTCTCTCATTTCACCATCGACCACTAAAGCGAAAGCTACTAAAAAGAATAAACTAAACAAAAAAATTAGGGACATATTTTCTTAAAATATTTTTATAATGTCTTTTTTACATAGTCATTCCTGCGAGTGCATTAAGTCAGAATTAGATTTATTTGCTTTACCGTCTACACAAACTAGTATAGAAAATGGAATGTGGATACATTATAAACCAATTTCATCTCTTGCTGATGATGGACCCATAGAATTTCAAGTGCCAGGAGCAGGTGATGACTACATAGACTTATCTCATACGTTGTTACATATAAAAGCGAAAATATTAAACCAGGACTCTTCAAAGCTAAATTCATCAGCTGTGGTGGCTCCAGTTAATAACTGGATGCATTCAATCTTTAATCAACTTGATGTTTATTTGAATCAAAAACTCGTTTCTCCACCAAATAACACATATGCGTATCGTGCATACATAGAAACTCTGTTGAATTATACCCCCGCAGCTAAAGACTCACATCTAACCTGTGGTCTTTGGTATGAAGATACATCAGGAAAAATGGATTCAACTGACGAAAGTAATAAAGGATTCACAAAACGTCAAGAATTTGCTGCTGAGAGTAAAGAAATAGAAATGATGGGACATCTGCACGGTGACTTATTCAATCAAGAAAAATTTTTGATCAATGGCGTTGATATGGCTGTTAAATTAGTGCGATCAAGAGAAACTTTTAACTTGATGGCTGCCTCGAATGATTTAAAGTTAAAAGCACGAATTTTGGATGCAACGCTTATTGTACGTAGAGCTCGAATAAATCCAACGGTTTTACTTGCACATCAAAAAGTTTTAGCCTCCACTACAGCTAAATATCCTATTACTCGAGCCGAAGTTAAAGTTTTAACAATACCATCGGGGGTTCAGGGAAAAACACTTGATAATATATTTTTGGGGCAAATACCTAAAAGATGTATTGTCGGGTTCGTTAATAACGCGGCGTTCAATGGTAGCCTTACTAAAAATCCCTTTAATTTTGAAAATTTCGATATGAGTTCATTTTGTTTATATATCGATGGTCAACAAATACCTTCTAAAGCGTTACAACCATCCTTCGAGAATAATACTTTCACTGCCGCCTATCATACATTATTCTCAGGAACGGGCATACATTTTCTTAACGAAGGCAATGGAATATCTAGAGAGCAATATGCTAAAGGTTTTTGTCTATTAGCTTTTGACTTAACTCCTGACTTGTCAGCTAACTCATTAAGTCATTGGAATCTGATAAGAAATGGTAGCGTAAGATTAGAAGTTCGTTTTGATACGTCTCTATCTCAAACTATCAACTGTATTGTTTATGCTGAGTTCGATAATGTAATTGAAATAGACAAAAATCGTAACGTGATCGTAGATTATAGTAGTTAAGATAAAATTGTATTGTATTGTAGATATAAGGATGATATCAATAAATAAAATACTCAACATAGCTCATATGTTTTATTTAAAGCTTTCTTTATATAAATTGTTATACTGAACATTCACAAAGTATGAACACCATAGAGATTAAGGATCATGTATCTAAAATATCGATGTGAGAAGTGCCCTGGTGCTCAATCGTCGGTTAGGTTAGGTTAGATGTTTTAAACACTAACGTAAGTAGTGGCCTGGTGTTCATTCGACGATTAGGATCACAAGGTAGCACAAGTGCAGGACGTAGTTTTGTTTACACAGTATGAACACAATAGAGATTAAGGACCATTTATCAAAAATTAATCCCTCCATACAAAATAACGTATATGCAGCAAACAGATTACCAATCCATATCGAAGTGCCAGCGTATATAGTTAGCAATTTGGATTCAGATACACAACCTGGCTCCCACTGGGTAGCCATACACATAGATAAAAACAAAGTAGGTCAATATTTTGATTCGTTCGGCCGACCACCCACAGGACCTCATAGAATTTTTCTGAATAGAACCTGCAGAGTGTGGGATTTTAACAGCAAGAGGGTGCAAAATGATTATACTTCAGTATGTGGCGAGTACTGTTTGATGTATTTGTACTACAAATTCGTCGGAAAGAGAATGCATGATTTTATTCGATTATTCGGTTCACAAACAATGGTGAATGATGTAATACTTTATAATATGTATAAATGCTGTTTTATAGATGAATAAAGAGAAATACAATATATAAGAATTTGTGGTTGTTGTTATTGATATCATAGAAACAAATACCTAAGTACAATAAGCAAAAGTAGCATGTTTTAGTTAGTTTGAACCACCTTGCTTATGGCTCAAGGCTGACGCTGATGATTCACACAAAGAGAGACCGAACACGAGTCGCGGACCGTAATTAGCCTAATGGTAATGAGGGTTGCTGGCGAGCGCGCGTCGCGGACCGTAATTAGCCTAATGGTAATGAGGGGTATTGGAGATGCAGAATCCTGAAAACTATCTCGGAATCCTGAAGAGATATCAAAAAACGGATAGCACAGATCGATCCGGCGTGCCCGATTTACTTTTTTTTTTTTTTTTTTTTTTTTTTAGTTTGAGCCACCCGCGGTCCGGCTTCTGGCTCAAGGCTGAGGAGTGAGCCAGAACCCGTATATCCTTACTACTTATCATTTTACAAATATGTATCACAAGTTTTTAATAATTTGTAATATTTACACGCGTGTCACGACATAGGTCAATTCCAAGAAACTGAGAGAGTTGACTGAAGTACATTGAAAGACTACTATTACTATTCTAGCTATCATCATTATCATCTCAGCCATAGGCCATCCACTGCTGGACATATGCCTCCCCTATAGATTTTCACAAGGACACCGGTTGGGAGCGGCCCGCATCCAACCCTTGCCTGCTATCTTAATCAGGTCGTCTGTCCACCTGGTCGGTGGCCGTCCTATGCTGCGCTTGCCAGTCCGTGGTCTCCATTCGAGAACCTTTCGATTCTAACGGCCATCGGTTATTTGAGCTATGTGCCCTGCCTACTGCCACTTCAATACTACATTTAATACTACATACAACTAGCACTTGTAAATAGGTTTAAAGAAGTAGAAGAAAATACATTTATTTTATAGAGTTTGAATACGTTACGGAAGACAAAGAGTTTCTCAACATGAATAATCACAGTATTCCTATCCATTACAATCTTACTATAGCATCTACATATTATTATGTACCTGTTAACAATAGGGTTGACAGTTTATCAATATTTTTCCCAATATTGTGTTGATTTGCACTGGCACAAGTTAGAAAAAGGTAAATTAAGAAATGACTGGACTATTTAAATACTTGACACTTGTGTACAACTCCCAACAGAACTTTAAATTAAATAAGTTTGAGATGGGTTCGTAGATAGTTTATGCTGCAATTTTCGACACTAGTAACGGAATCAAAACCTACAGGAGTATACCCTGTAGGTTTTGATGTGTGTCGAAAGTTTCACCGTGAACTTAAACGTAAAAACTGAATCTTGAAATTTGGTACAAAGATCAACCGAATCGCACTGGGCCGGTTTTTACAATTATAAAAGCATCTGTTTCATTTAAAAATAAATTGTTAACGTGACTATATTATTATTTCTGTAGTATGTTTACCCTTGTTATTACTATATTTGTTGTGATTTCGTTCTTTGTTGAACTGTTGTGTGTTTTACTTGAATAAATGTGTATTATGTCTTTTTATCTAGTAGGTGCTAGCCCTATACACGCAGTATTTCTACCACAAACATTTCCAGCCAGCCACTTAGAGGGTCGAACGAAGCGGTCGATAATTGCATTAGCGGAGAACCAGTTTGGACATCGCTGCCCTTTGACTGCACTGATTCTTTCTGACGTGCAACATGAGAACCGACCGCATAGGTGTAAAAGGTGATTAGTCTCCACATTACAACTCACATTTATACTTTGTGACTAATTTTATCGACACTAGCAACATTTTAACGGTATTTCGACAAAGTATTCTGTGTCACTAATATGCAACGGAATGCACTTGGCATCAATCTGAACATTTTGAACAGTCACATAAAATTTTATGACTACGGGTAGTTTACGAGTATTCCTCTCATCTCCAAGAGTCTCTCGAGACTCTCACGAGTTTTTATCAAGAAACTTAGACCAAAAGTTTCAAGGAATACAATGACTAAAGTTTATTGTTGATGGCCCGCTGTCATTGTTGACAGAATAGCATAAACATAACACCCATATTTGTCGTTCGCACGAGAGGTAATATAAAACAATACTTCTACTATAATTTGACGATGCTGACCCATTTTTTACGTCGCACGCGCGTCGATTGTCACAATTAGGCAAATGTTTCAAAAGGGGTTAGCGGATAAACAGACAGAATGACACGAAAGGCAACTTTCATATACATTATTGATAATATTAGTTTGAATGAGCTGTTATTTTATGATCAATAGCAGTTTTAATTAGATTTATGCGTATAGTAACGAAAACGATGGTATACGGGTCGAACTTGGTGATAACAATGTAAATCGTCGTTATATTGATTCCCTAAAGTGAAACAGCGGAAATTAAATTTTTCCTAAAATATGTTAGGTATTCAGATTATTCGCTTGGAAAAACCGACCAGATATAAAATAATAGCACCATTAAGGAAGGAAGTGGTTTCGCTAATTAATGAAACAATAACTACCTATTTGCTAACGCTAATAAAACGGCTCAACCCTAAAATGTCTGTAAGTCCAAGTATCAATAGCTAAAGACACAGGAATTAAGAGTGGCAGGGGGGCGTAATCCCGCTGGATGCTAATTTCACAGTAGTTTTTGTTATTCTCAATATTTAGTTATTGTTGAGGTTCTCGAATATGGTATATTTGGGAAAGAAAATACAAATCCATTTAGAAGAGCAACAGTCTCTTTTGTATTTAGAATAAACATTGAAAATAATGAGCTATGATGATTTATCTTATAATGTATGTATGTAAGTTATGTTATCCTTTAACACAGGTCAGAGTCGTTTGGCTGCGGACACACATTGAAGAACTGCGGAAAGCGTGGATGGATATAGAGGTAGACAGGCCAAAGAAGATATGGATAAACTGCGTGAAGATTGATATGTTTACGATAGGTGTGAGCACCAAGACGACAAGTGGAAGTGAAAGAGAAAAAGATGTTATAACGAACCCACCTAACGTGGGATAAGAAGATAATTTATTTTAATATGAAGACCTCGGATTTGTTTGCCGCGTCATCTCGGCTGTGGTTACCTTGTAAATATATATATGCCCCTACTTAGCGTTTATAAGCGAACTTATCTTGAACTCGATGTCGAAACAGTTCTAAGATCTCTAAGGTCTAAGCTGTTAAGTTTACACGGTTCACACTAGTAATAAATACTACAATCTCTAGGTAAACACAGATAGACTTGTGTTTCCCAAGGTTGTTCTGTTCACATTCCACATTCACCAGGCCGTGGTTGCGTGACCTGACTTCGCTTCAGACCGGCTCCGTATTAGATCTCCTCGTACTGTATTCAATTACCGTTAGCAAAATTGTTAGTAGGATGCAAAGGAATTTTAACACGGATTAGACCTAACTTGATTAAACGAGACAGAGAGCGATGGTGCTAAAAATGTTTTACAAAATAGAGCATCCAATTAAATTACGCTCAATATACGACTTCATTTAGATGGGTTTGGCTTTTTTCTTCAGAATACAGAACAACCCTTCGTTACATGTTATATGATAGTTTTTCTACAAGTTTTCCTACTTTAGAACAGTAAGCACTTAGTAATAAGTTTTGATTTTTATTATTTGTAGGTCTACCGTTCGACCAATATTTAGCTCGAGTTATAGTTAGGGACGTTACAGTTGAGTGTGAAATAACGCTAGAATGCTGACTGACAATAGATGACAGCTCCATGGACACATATTTTGCAGTCGAGTGGAATCTAGTGAAGCGGGCAATGATAAGTACTCCATAACCATGCAGTTGACTCAATAAGGACCTTTAGTGTAAGCCAAGGATCGTGATCCAGAATATCGATTCAATGAGAATCTGATATACTTGTAGGCCGTAGCCTACAAGTATAACTCCGAGGCTTGAAATTTCAATTTTTTTTAAAGCGTGTGACTATTCGCCGCCATAAAGCGTAGTTATGTATACTAAAAAATTATGAGCGTTCTAGGCAAAACCATTTTAGGTGTGGTCACGTTATCAGTTGGAACCAGTACTTGACATCTATTTCGCGTACGTTAGTATAGTATATTGTAATTGTGATAAACACTGACGTACTTGTGCTGGTGTAACATTAGCTAAGCGTGAGTTACGTAAGTGTCTAGATAAATAAAATTGTTATAAGCTATACCCTTACTTACGTACATAGTAACTTTTATATAAACGTGACTTTACTTGAACTCCTGAACTAAATAGGTAGGCAAAGGTATTTAGTTAAGTTTGATAAGCGAAATAAGCGTTCCAACAACACGTGATGAATATAACTCTTGGATTATATTTGTCAGATCACAGAAAGGTATTTTCGTATGTAATAAAGCTTTTTTTTATATTCATTACTAGAGTAGTTTTTAGTACTATCTTACTTGTTGGTCAGATACGATTTAGTCGAATGTGAAACGCTAAATATGCCTGGTATCGCCAACGACAAATGTCAGAAATATGCAGTTTATGTATTAAGTGACAAGTCAGGATAGTAATTACCCCAATACAATGTTATGAAATACATATATACTACTCAAAACAAAATAAGGGCCACTAGCTTATTTGTAATGTTGTGCACTTTAGTAAGTAATCTGAAAGTAACTGATTAGTAGATTATATTGATATGGATTACGAACTCTTAGGTTTCTGATCTCTTTCATGCTGGTGTTCGTGTTCCTAATTTGAAAAGTACTGGCTATCATTTTAAGAAAAATTTAAATTGGATGGTATACTAATGTTTTGCTTCGATTGTCTTCTATGCTTGTATCGCTTGTTTAAGGAGAAAAGTTTTATTTTTTCAATTTTAATTGATTATTTGTCATTTCGCGTTAACCATGCCACTAGTACGAAGGCACATGGATACGATTACTGCAACCAGAGCCATCACAATGATTCAAGAAGGCTGTTCACAGCGTTATGTGGGTTTGCAGTTGGGTTTTTCTCGCAGAGCTATCCAACATGCATGAAACCGCTTCCAAGAGATCGGCAGTATTACCAGAAGACCTGGTTCAGGTAGGTTTCGTATAACAACCGCGCACGAGGGTCGGTACGTCCAGTTAAGTACTCTTTGTAATCGTACAGTAACAGCCCGTAAGTTTCAACACCACCTACGACTGACAACGGATATCCATGTCAGTGACCAAACTATCCGTAATCGATTGCACGAAAACCAGTAAATGTCAAGACGACGAGTTGTTCGAATCCCGCTGACCAGGGTTCAACGTGCAAACGGTTAAGGATTCTCCCGTCAGTCTTTGAACTGGGGGATTAAACAGTGGGGGAAGTGCTTTTTTACAGACGAGTGCAAAGTCCATTTGTTTAATGATGATCGGCGTATTAAGGTGTGGAGACGACGCGGCGAGCGGTTTTCGTAGTCTTGCATCCACGAAGCACACACAGCTCGAGCGACCCAAGCTGTACTAGAAGAGGTATTACTCTCATATTGAGGTATTACCATGGCCAGCTAACGGTCCGGATTCAAGTCCAATCGAGCATAATATGTGGGACCAATTGAAACGAAGGGTTAGAGATTACGAGCAAGGGGTCTACAACCAACAGCAGTTGATTGACACTTTAAAACGTCAATCTAGTCTTTAAAATGTCTGGGAGGAAATTCCATATGAAAACGAGAGAAATTTGATCCAGAGTATGCATGCGAGGCTTCAAGAGTGCATTGCTAAGAGAGGAGGACATACTCGTCACTAAAAAGAAGAAACAAAAGTGACAAGAACAGTATTTGTCTTTTTCCGCTGATTTTTTTGTTCATGTTTTCCATTCAATATGGCAAATTTCATTATGAAGTTTAAAAAGCAGCAATTCATGATCATTATTTTGTAGTTACATAAGTTAAACAATGTAATGTCTACTGATTTTGTGGTACAGCATCAAATCTTTAGAACGGTACGAGATTTCGTAGATCCGATCCATTGAACGCTTGACTGAAAGCAACACTCACAGCCACGACGCGATTATTGCTTCAAAACACAACTTTTCATATACCTACATAATAAGGTAAGGAACAGGTACCGATGACAATATAGAGGCTCGCGGGTTTTTACAGGCAGAGGGTGGGATAAATTCTGATGCGTGTTGAATTAAAATATTACATATGTATATAATACGGGCTCAAAAAAAGTACTTATATTTTGAGACTTTTTAATTATCTCTATTCTATTTTTGTATCCTACTGTTGAAACAATTCAAGCGCATTTTTCGTTACCGTGACAATTTTTGATAAGGGAAAAATATGGTTGCTCGAAAACATTTTTCACTAATAAATTAGCCAATAAAATTTTGTTCAATCAGAATTAACCTTCCTAAACTGTTCTCATAATAAGTGGTATTTTTTAAAGTCTATTAGACATGTAGAACTAACAGCAAAATAAGCTGAAAAGACGCGTTACAGATTTTCTCCAAGAGCTTCCTTTGTTTAAGTAAGTTCATAATATTTAGGTTACATTCGAAATAGTTTATGTTGGCCGTTGTAAGGCACGCGTCAAGTCGACGGCGCAACAATAAAATATAAATAAAGAATAATGAAAGTTGAACGACCAAGCCTTACTGATGACTCAGTTTCTACCTGACCCTAAGTCTTTTTATTACAAACGCGTCTGTGATCACCACAACGTAAAGGAATTCCGTACCGTCTTCCAGTCAATTATTTGGCCTCAAGGTAGAATAGAGTAGTTTTGTTTTGAATATACGGTTTCTTGGCGATATGGCTCTGTCATCTTCGTAATCGTAGTGTCTTTAGCATCTCTTATCTAGTTTTTCCTATGTGGTTTGAACTGATATTCCGCCGTTCAAGATAGTGCCTGTTTTTTGCACCCGAAATAATTGCCCATTAAATGGTTTTTTTAAGAGAAACTGAAATAGCCGGTACTTCAGTAAACGAAGTCAGTTGGGATAGAATGAAACGAGCTTTGAAATTCAAATGAAATTACCAGCACCGTGGCTCCCGATTTCATAAGTACAAACGTACGCAACAGCCGAGGGCCAATGCGCCTGCGCACGCTTCTAATGACAGGGAACTGTGGGCAGCGGGGAGGGGGGCAACCGGTCGCTGTGATGCTCTGAGGTATGTAGCTCTCAGATCACCCGCTCTGGGAGGGCTGCGAGGCGCAAGAGAGGATAAAAACCTTAATACTAAAAATTACCTTACCTATATTATTATATATTGTATATATATGCTCGAAAATAAGTATATACATATACGTAAATTATGTGATACTGAATGGTGTGGCAGGTGTAAACTGCAGGTGACTATTATAACAGTCTAAGGAGTGCGCTACGAAATTTAATAAGCATTATTACGAGTCACCTAATTGATAGCCCAGATGTATGTACCCATGATCTAGCCATCATTAGACTTTCAAACTGAAAAATGCATATTGCATCAAGACATTGCAAACATTTGGGCTGGAGCGATGATAGCTCAGCTGTGGGGGCATCGGCTGTCAAACTAACAGACGCTGGTTCGATCCCTACTATTGAACGGCTTGAGCTTCCGGTGAAGTTGGTTGAAGCATGGTGAAGCACCGTTATCAAATTCCCAGTATGGTGTGGTAGAATACTTTCGAGTAGGCTGGTTACCACCCCTAAGTTTGAAAAACTGTCACCAAACGCAGTGTGTTCAGGTCGCAGTCCTTGAGAGCCAATAAGCATTATAGGTCAATATTACGTGATAGCATCTTCGACCACATGATCATTGACCATCAGGTGGTCAAACGTTTATCTGTACAGTACAAAAAGAGGAGTTTGTCCTCAAATTGAGTCAGTATTGATTGTTGCACTGATAAGTTAATAAATTTCATTCCACGATGAAAAAAAACGTGGAAATCTAGCGAATGATGAAATGTGCTCTCAAAGAAAGTCATGAAACCGAGGCTCTTGGTTACAAAACTTCTTCAAATTGATTATGCTTGATAATCGGCTTTAACACAGTTCATTAATAAAATAAAAAGTATCTATTCAATTTACTTCTTTATCCTTTATGTGGGCGCATAAATCAGGCAAATTATATATATTTATATATATTAAACGCGTCCCAAATTCACCCAATCCAAAACTTTGCTTAATAGTGCAACCCTATACAGTTTTATATACAAAACAACCATAGGCAGTAACTTACCTCGCTGCATTCGGGAACCCGTTCGGTGTCCCCCGGCGCGCCCGGTTAGAACTCCTAACTTTTTATTTTACTGCTCACCCTTTGTGGCTTAGGTTCGCGTGAATGCCCTACTATCTACCTACCGATCCTGAGATCCTCGTTCCTTTTATACGTAGTTTTCACGGTACAACTTTCGCGCCATCACTAGACTGGTACATCACAACAAAATTGCTTGAAAGCTGCTTGATACATTCTGACAGTGATTGACATTGCGGGTAGAATGCATTTCTTTTTTTACTGATTATAAGCTTACGTTTCACCACTATTTACATTTTACACATATTTGAGTGTACAAATGCCTTATTGCCAATTTACCTTAAGTTAATCGCATACAAAATATTGACAGTATTTTTCTGTTTTTAAATGTTATTTTTCTTAAATTTTTATTAATAATAATCGCTAAGCAAATATTTGCATAGGTAAATAGTTGCTGTGTGCTACCAGCGATGACGTGCGGAACCGAAACGTGGTGACTAAATATGGGCCTTGCAGGCAAGCTCAGTCACACAACGGGCTATGGAGAGGCCTATGCTCGGGTTTTCTCTACGCTATCGAAACTAGGGAAACTGATCCGTAGAAGGGCGAGTGTTTCACACAGAAGAAAGGAAATTAAAAAGTTTAAATATATGATTACTTTATCTTTTTTACCATAATTAGATCATTTTTGTAATATTTTAAATTAACACGTATAAGGATTTGGCGTGCCCCTTCTGTCTGTAAACACCCGCGAGTCTGTAATATCATCGGCACCTCTTAAGCCACTAAGGTGAAGAATAAAGCCAATTGGACATCTTTACAAGGATTTTAAAGGAACTCATTAACAACCAAAAATAAACAATAAAAAAATATGTGTTACTTATTATTATTAATAACACGGAATGGAACTCGTTGCCCGAGTCTGAGTTTCCCGATATGTACTATCCTGGAGTCTTCAAGTCGCGAGTGAATAGGTACTTTCTAAGTTTGCGTGCTAAATCCTAGACAACGTCATCACTTAACATCAGGTGAGACAGTTGTCAAACGCAATCTTTTAAAATGTAAAAAAATCTATATTTTTTAATTAATTATGTCAATTTAAGATACAAAGATTGATTCAATTCTTAAACTATAATAGTTTTAAACTTTAAACAATAAATTCGTAGAGATGTAACGTACCAACACTACGTGTATTTTTAAAGGAACTATTTTGCGAGCGAGATAAAATATATCTATTGCTCCTAATACTAAGAGTTAGCGGGAACGTGTACGTTTTTGTTCTTCCAAGGTTATCGGGCCTTATCTCGAATGAAAAGCAGCAAAGTTTATGACTAGCCGTACCGCACGCGGCTTCGCTCGCGTCCATACAGGCCTACATGTACAGGCATAAACTTTCATCTCTGGATGAAAGGAAGACACGTAGGAAGGGGCTGGGTGCGTGCCGCGTCACACCGGTCCTTGTGGCGATCAATGCGGGAGGCGTATGTCCAGCAGTGGACACCCTAAGGCTGACATGATGATTATGAATTTTCTCTGCTCTTTCATGAAAGGAACTCATTAACAAAAACATTAATATTGATATTAAACTAATGAGTCAGGGTTTTTTTTTTATTGTTCTCATTAAACGTACATTGGCATTACTCGTCTCCCTAACGTTTTATCGATATAAAACTTTTTCTTGCTCTTCTTTACGGCAGCAGCTGCCAACGAAACTTTTTTTAAAGGTTACGTTTGATCGCTGTCTCACCTGATGTTAAGTGACAATGCAGTCTAAGGTGTAGCACGCAAACTTAGAAGGTACCTATTTACTCAGGTTCCTATCATCCCAGCCTATGATACAATTTATATTTTATAATGGTTTTCCGAAAAGCTTTTTGTTGTGCCAGCAGAGAGGTTAAAAACCTTAAAAATAATTCAGTAGTTATCTGGGTATCAGTCGGCCGAGCTTCACTCAGCGTTTTTCTAGGCAAATATAATATATTGTAATCGTGGAATATAGGTACTCTTCAGTGTCAGATTACAGATAAAATTGTGTACAAGAAATTTAACAATGTGTTACTTTAACTATGAATAAAAAGGAGGCTGTAATTTGTAAAACTTGATTTAATCTGTGTAAATGATTTTAAACGATTTTTTACTTGCATAGGTACGATCATTTATTTAGAAACTATATCTTCGTTTAACACAGTTCAAACCATGAACATAAGAGTACAATAAATTGTACAAGGCACATAATTGAGTGTTCACCAATGCAACCACACCCAGCTTTGGACATCAGTGTTATCAGCGGTAATGGTGACCCACATTCGCCACTTAACTGACATTCTATATGTAGGTATAATGTATCAACAACTGCGTTTGGCGTACTTCGAGTTTAAGTCAGTGTCTTAGAAATATATTTTAACAATATTTAGGTAGTGAGGATATTTGTGGTTGTCTAGGTTCTATGTCAGGATAATAGACCAATCAATAATGTCAAAATGAAAATATTCTATGTTAATAGAATGCTATTGAAGAAATAATGGCCCGCTGGTAACAATCAAGATAACCCAATCAATATTCCCAAATTATATCATATCATAACCTGATAATTATTTTTTTTAAATTGATTCTAATCTTAAGGATCTATGTACTTGTTTAATGCAGCCATTTGCATAATATTATGTGATGTTCTACCAACTCACACAGAAAAGCTTCTGCTAGAATGGTTTTCCATGCAATGAACAAGTCTAAAAGCAAGCAGTTTAGATTTTTCATTGTTTTGAATATCTATGGTATACATTTATATCGAAATATAGTTGTTTATTTACTTTTTACTAGAAATGGGAGAGCTTAATATTCAAGAAAAAGAAAAGGCTCAGAGTCGACAACAGACCTATGGAGAGGGCTATGCTCGGGGATTCTCTACGAGATCAAATCAGAAATGAGGAGATCCGTAGAAGAACGCATGTCACCGTTATAGCCCAGCAGATTGGCAACTTGAAGTGCCAGTGGGCAGGGCACATAACTCGAACTGATGGCCGTTGGGGCCGAAAAGTTCTCGAATGGAGACCACGGACTGGCAAGTGCAGCATAGGACGGCCACCGACCAGGTGGACAGACGACCTGACTAAGATCGCAGGCAAGGGCTGGATGCGGGCCGGTCTTTGTGGAAATCAATGAAGGACGCTATGTCCAGCAGTGGACGTCCTATATCTGAGATGATAATAATGATAAATATGTAAGAGGCGAGACCTCTGTCAGGAGAGGCAAGAAGTTTGAACTAGTAGCTGCCTGATTGATGTTCAACACTCAGTACCAATAACATGCTAGCTATCTCTCTCACTCTCAGAGAAGAGCTTCATGGGTAAAGGTAAAGAATATTAAACATTTACATATTAGTGACCGACCGAGAGTTCGGTTTTGGTTTCGGCCAACTTCGCGGCTAACATGTGCTCGCCTTCCGTGCCGCGCGCCTAAAAGATAAACTTGTGACGTAACTTAATTACTGTATTTTTATTTTATTTAACACTCCCTAACTGTCTATATGTATATTCAAATAAATATGTAAAAAATACACTAGATTTCAATATAAAATAAAATTGTTAATATTTGTGTTTGTAAGTCTCGATGACGGCCGAAATTGAGAGCCTAAACGAAAGTTCGTTATCGGCTGAGAAACCTGTTTCGGTCGGACACTAATACACATACACAAAATGTTTACTATTTTTATATAACGTAGGAGTATCCCTTTTCACGTTATCAAGCTGATTCATTTGGAAGCACGGATATAAATTGTACAACACTGCTAACAGCTTGAAGCGCCTGCTTGAGACTAGCATATCTTCGTTCAGCACATGTAGATGGTTATGAAGGCAGAGGCAGCACCATCCGCCGCAGTAGCCTCCACATGGGCCGCACGAGTTATGTATTAACATAACCCTTTGCTATCTACTACACAAGCTATATCAACCAGTGCAGTTATGAAAAACATATACATGTATATAGGTATTGTAATCAAAAAAGACTGAGAATTGTCTGCACAGGACTCTGCCTATCAGGATACAACTCACCCTGTACAACGCCCACAGCAAAGATCAACATCGAGGTAGTAGTAATTTTTATGAGTGTGTATAATTGTAACTTATTGCAATTTACTTTATTGTTTCTTCGATGATAGAGGCCTGGATTTTATAGTACAGGTCTCGAGCCTAATGGGATCCAGTTGCTCGCTCCATCACAATTTTGTACAGATTTTTATTTATTTATTTTATAAATCAACATTCACACAAGGTCTTCAGGTCCCAAACTAGGCAGAGCCTGTACTATGGTAACTCCATGTGCTCCTACGGTGGTCCTGATGACTGATATACATACTTATACACATATACACACCTAGACACAAGTCAAACAGACATGTTCATACACACAAATGTTTGATCTGTCCGGGAATCGAACCGGGGACCAGCGGCTCAGAAGGCAGAGTGCTACCAACTGTGCCAACCGGCCAGTCAGATGACTTTTATCTATCATTAAATATTTTTTTCATTTTCAGTTAGTCCTATTCATGACTGTACAAGGGATAAGTATATAGTTCTACATTCAAATGCCATATTATACAGGATTAAGTTACACGTCAATTCGAGATAAGAGTTTTAGGCATGTTTCATATCATCAATATAATGAAAAGACAAAAGATTACACACTCTTATCATGCCTCGTAACAATTTTTTGTGTGACATTGTGATAATGACTAACATTTACCTTGATATTAAAATCAAGTCAAGTTCATTATTAATTCTTAATGATATACATTATTGTATTTGCAATGAAATTTATCATAATTCTATTTAATTTATTCAAATTCATCAGCAATCCAGCGGATCCATGTACAAGACCACTCTAAGACTGTTTTATACCATATATAAGTTAGTTTGTCCAATGTTATGGTATATGGTTTAAGACATTTTATTCAAATCATTTAAATTAATAAAATAATTTAATTTAATTTTTACTTTCATTTCATCCAAACCATAATAATACTGTGAAGGCCAAAAAGTCTGTAGGTAGGAAAATGTTACACAGACACCATCTGCTACGAATAAACAACCAAACAAGAATCTAGCCTTTATGTCATTTCTGTCTGTAAATTTGCCTGTTATTAATTACCTTATAAGCTTATAACTAAAGAATGGCTAGAAGTAACTAGAAGATTCCTTATCAATGAGATTCTCTTGTAGGGTTGTGTTTTGTTTCAATAAAACTTTAGGGAGCAGTAACATATCAAAACTCTGGAATGGCTAATTATGACTCAATGGTGTTTCGAGTCGTTGTATATTATTTTTGATATTAAAAACACAAAAATAGTATAATTAGGACAATACGGATATATCTAAGCCCACATCTTATACCATATAATTAAATATTTTATTCTTTTGTGAGTTAAATATTAAATAATAAATATTGGCATGTTTATTTTCGGCTTAGTTAATCTGAGCAGACCTAAGGAAGTAATACCAGGTACCATCAGGTTTGTTTATCAAACATCTTATTTTTCTTAGTTGATATTTTTATGAATTTTATGAATAGTTGTAAGCTCTAAAAGACATTTCCAAGCTTTTGAAGCACAACATAAAAATTCAAAGAACCTAAACTTTATTATTAATTTGTTTTGAACTGTAACATGAGTTAACATCTTAATGATATAAAATGGGGTATGATGTAAAAAGGTATGTTTTGTTGTTCTATTAATTGACTTGTCCTTGGTATCAATAAATACATATGAATTATCAGTTAACAGAAGAGATTATTAATTTAAATGTACAGAGATTTATTTAGTGTGACGAAATATAAAAAGCACCCTTATTTGCCTTTGCATTTTCAGAATATTTAGGTAATGATGACGTTGAGCTATGGGTTATCAAGTTTTGATTAATTTCACAACTCCAAACAAACAAACATAGTCATAATTTGAAAATGGTTGTTTTTTCTATTACTCAGAAGGCATTAAATTCTTCATATAGGTACCTATGGCTTTTAGCCAGGAAAAAGAAAATGCTGTACTTTTGTTATCATATAATAAGGTTTTTCCGTTTCAAAATAAAGTTCTTAGAGGCATCGTTAATGCTCCCTGGTACATCAGAAACGACGACCTCCATCGTGACCTAAGAATGGAAGTTGTTGTAGATATAATCAAGAAGTATGCAGAAGCTCTTCTTAAGAAGACTTCATCACCATGTAAATGTCGAGGCTATCCTATCGCTATATATTTTGAGTTAGTGTAGTGAACTGTCAGTGAATAGCTAAGTTAGTGCTATCTTAAAGAACACAAGAACAAGGTGTCTTCCCCTTAATAGAGACAATAAGATAGGTGTTAATGGACACATTCTTAATGGTACTCGTTTTAGCAAATTAAGTCAAAACCAAATTACTCATTAGCCTTTAGGCTAGATCGTAATTGAATGATGTACATGTACACAAATGTACAACATTTAGATTAAAAATATATATATATATATAATAAGATTGAGAGAAATCATTTTCATACATTAGTCTGACTGGTAGATCTAGTTAAAATTACCAAGGGACACTTAGGAATTATCCGATGAAATAGGTAAATAAAAATGTATTAGGTTTATTTGTGTAAGTGCATTGTATTAGTTGCCTGTATGCCTACCCTGTACCCTGTGTTACATAAGTGTATCTACCCACAAAAAACATAAAACCCCCCATTAAATCGTACCTATCTAGGTAATAACTAGGTACTGATAACCGAAGTAATGTCTGTCAATTCTTGCATCGAACGAATCAATATATTAATCAAACTTCATCGTAACAGAGCGCAGATAGATGTCAATTATCCAGCTGGTTCGGAAAAGCGGTGTTAGCGACCAGCAGTGTTATCGCGGTGTCATTGTGCCGAATCATTCGCGTAATACCTATTACGAAAACGATTCACGGCGCGGTGCTTAACAAGTCAAATGGAGAGCGCGCGTCTACGAGATGGCCCAGCGAGCTATTCCGTCAGAGGGCATTCAACCGCACAGAGGCGGCTTAGCAACACCAAACTTTTCACAATGACCATGACATCGAAATTGAACAGCCTCCGGTCACTGGAGCATTGACTCTTGAACGTTGTTATCGCAAACAAATACTCGGCTGGTGTTTTTACTGACTGAAAACCAATAGCTCTTACCTGTCAGACGATTCGGAGCTGTCGTATCTGTCGATGCATCGCTTCTTCCTATCTTCACCGTGCACAACGCTCGTGTACGAGGATTTTAGGGAATCCGCTATAACCGCGCGAGAAGCGGCCACGCCGAGCGTCTCACTTTTCTCACACGAATCTCTGCCATCCAGTTCTCTGTAAAACGATAACTTCACACTACCGCCATTGAATGTTTGATCACTGCACTTTTTTGAGTCAGAAAGTGTTTTGTCGGGCGCGGAAAAAGTTAAATCGTTATCTCGTTGCAGACCGGCTCGATTTTCAGGCGACCCATCCGCCATCTTTGAGCGCACGAGTGTTTTGTCAGAAGTTTCGGTGCGGCTCCACGGGTGTGCCTGGCGCTAGCATCGCGCGCTGCAGGTGCGGACTGCGGGGTGGTGCGGGTCACATGACGTCACGGCGGCTGCGCGGCCGCGGGGGCAGACCGCGTGACGTAATGCCCCGCCCCGTGCATGTGCAGGACCGCTGTCATTGGCCGCGCAATTACGCAACGTATGCCTATTCAAACACGGGCGCGGAAAGGAACGTAGGACTCGGTGCGTAGGATCGGCCCTTTCAACCAACCCTAACGTTACAAGTAATGCAGCCTAATGACCACACTTCACACATACCACAGCAACTCAGTGATGATCTCTGGCAAATAAACTTGAAATATGCGAATAATATAAATAATCGAAAACAACTTAAACCTAATACGTTTAGTCAAATTTATCGAAAATCTACAAAAGTGATCTAGACCACCATTTAGTTATAGGTTCGGTAATTACCTACTCTTTATGTAAGTACATAGAAGATTTAGGAATCTTTAACATTTAGGTCTTATCTTCTTAAATGTACACATACCTACCTATATTCCAAAATACTAATGGAAGTTGCTAGCCTAGCCTAGTCAGCACAAATATAAATAACGTATTAAATATGTAACATGATCATGAAAGCTAGATAACTTTGCGTAGTGCTAGGTAGGTATAATACATTTCGGTATGGAAGAATCCGAATTGATAATAAAGACTTAAAAGAAAATATCAAACTAAATGTCTCACTTATTTTCCTAGTGATACCTACATAGTGATCCCACTCTATTAATGATGTTCTAAGGTCATTTGTATAGGTAGGCTACCTAATTTCATTTTTTGATGATGAGAATAAAGTGGATGTGGGTCACGATAATTTCACTTTTAATTAGCCACTACTAGGTACTATCGACAAGCACTTGAGATAGTAGAGTAAGTATGCAATTAATATCAATTTGCTTGCTTCCCCTTTACTTTATTACCTTGATCCAGCCCCACTTGTAGTAAAATATAGCTGTCTCGTTCTCTCGCGAGCTACCAACATAGAATAGAAAGAGAGAGATGTCTAGTATGCTACTTTTTAGGATTACATATAAATTTCCGTTACCCCTCCCTACCGGAAGTTAGAAGTTGCTTTCTGATCAGTGGTTACTGGTTAGAAGCATCAGCGAATATTTATAAAAAAGTTCAATTTTTTTGAGGTGCTATGCTATGACCACCTATCACGTTATAGATAGATTTTAATAGTAGGTATGCAATTAATAATGTAATTGATACGGTAGGTAAGTTTCTTAGCAACAATGTCAATTTGATTTACGAAAAGAACTAAACTGGTGTGTTAAATAAGATGGTTTTTAATACAGTTGATAAAGTTCAAATTAGTAGGTATAATAATTAAGAATGCTAATACCAAAATTAAATCTATTTATTAAAATGCAGGTATTATCTAAATATTAGGTACCTACCTACCGGCTAAAATTATCTAAATTTGAATTAAAATTGTCTAACTTTATTGACTTAGGTCGTAGTTGTTTATCTAAAACGAGTAGCGGCCCGCGGTTTCACCCGCGTGGATTACGGTTCTCCCGCTCCCCTCAATTATCCCACGGAAACTATACTTTTCCGGGATAAAAGTAGCCTATAATATTTTAATCCAGGGCCTAAACTATCTCCATGCCAAATTTCATCGAAATGGGTATAGCCGTTTAAGCGTGAAGAAGTAACAAACACACGCATACACACAATTTTTCGCATTTATAATAAGTATTATGTAGTAGGATAAGATAGAGCGTTCTAGGAGTTATACGAAATTGAATTCAAGCGTAAATCTCAGATAGAATAGTAGGTACCTACCCTATCTACCACAAAAGTAGCATTTTATGTGATGTGTAAATAGAATAAGGCCTCTTTAACTATAAAGAATTTTAGAATTTTTTTAGTTTGTGTGATTACGTAACAGAATTATATCTTTAACTGTCACTAGGTGTCTTAACCTACTTACGTGCTACCTAAAATTATAACGGACTCAGGTTCATACTAGCTAATCGGCTGCCATCTAATAGGAACACGTTTTGCATGTGGCAACTTGTTGAAAACGTACCATGATAGTTCAAAAGTACCTATTATCAAAATATTGTGCTCATGGTACCGTTCTTTGACAAGTTATTTCACACTTTTGAGTGTTGAATTTTGCTCATCACAGAAATGTTTGCCCCGGCCGGGATTTGAACCCGGGGTCGCGGTTCCAGTCAGTGTCGCTGATCACTGATCCTCGACGACCGTCATACCATTTCTAATCATGGAATCAATTTTATTTGTCATTGCGTATGTTCACCGATGTTTTCACCCGCAACTATAATGTCATCGAGTATGCGTAGCACTCTTCAGTAATTGGAGTGAAACTAAAAAACCACTTGACCGATTTTAATGAATTTAAATGGAACCACACGGCAAGCACTAGCTTTCAAATAAAAAAAGAATCATCAACTCAATTCAGTATTCTATTCACCAAGTCGAAAGTTCTGAGGTAACAAACATATAAAAAAACATACGGGTCGAATTGAGAACCTCCTCATTTTTTCGAAGTCGGTTTAAAACTTCGATAATAGCCATACACATCACATTACATCTCAATTTCACGGAAGCAAGCAGCGGCGGCGGCGGCGCCACGAATATTTTGTACTAGTGAGAGTATCGGTAAACACACTTATACATTGCGCCGTTTGGCTAGCTGATTTACTGATTGATTTGTACTTAGCAATTAATGGTTATTGTTCAAATAAAAAGAACTATCTGGGTAAATAATTACATTTTTAAGACTGTATAATGTTTTACTGTTTTTATAGAAATAAACAACTATTTTGTACTAAAGTATGAAACTATAGGTAGGTATGCCATCGTTTACGAAATTCATATTACCTTCTTGGGTTCAAGATATCTTTATTTCTCATAAGAAAACATTTCACTTATATGAGAATATAAACAAAAGTGTTGTTATTTACGTTGCCGTACTAAGCAGATAATGTTTAACTATTGTAGGTAAATATAAGTCGGCCGCTGTCAACAATTGTGTTCGATACCGGCACATACCGGTCTTGCACTCACACAGAGTTAAGCGAGTTACATCAATCGATGGAAGTGGCTCAAGCGAACTTGCACAGTATTAATTTTAATGATAATGTAGGACATGTTGAATAATAATTAGGTATATGAATAGGTATTAGGAGTAATTTGTGTTGCCAATCATTTAAATGTATATTTATGTTATTTGAAAAGGATAAAACTATGATGGGGTAGGGTTTAGTTTTATGTTCATATTCGGAGAGCAAAACAGTTTATGTATACATAACTTTTTTACCAATAAACAATTTTGAGATTATATGCGTACATTTATAATTTTTTTTGATAATAAAACACGAGAAAAAAAAACGAAGTTTTGTTCTACACTAAAATGTATGTATAAGTAGGTACATATTATTATTATGTTATAAAAGAGGGGGTGTCGAATTCATTATATAATATTACAGTTTTTTTTTAAATTAAGTCATAGTTTGGCATTGCAGTCTTTTAAATCTCGGCAATGAATTCTATAGGTAGTTTAGCTCCTTCGGTGCCAATTATCTTATTTGTTAAGCCCAGCAATTCATTAACAATGCAATAGCAGTTCAATTGTTATCGTAATAAAGCTTTGTAGTTATTCCGCTAAAATTATAATTGCATCTGGATTGCATTGTACTTAGGTAATTGTATTAGGGTAGGAATAAAATCTGTGTAGCCATTCTAATTTATGCTCCAAGTAGAATAGCAAAAACGACAATTCATTAACAATCTATGAGCAATGTGCTATTAGGTAGAATTGATACAAGCTTATAGGTACCCACCTATAAGCTTATTTTAGGCCAGATGTGTTCGCACGCAACACGCCTCCTTACCATATCTCCCTTGTTTGTCAGATCTGTGCCTACCTACAACGCGAAAACAGTGTTTGGTATAGAATACTTTATACACCAAATGTTACTGTATCGGGATCGTCTCTGCTTTAGTCGCAGCGGCCGAAACTTAGTCGACTCAACCACCAATAATGTTATTAATGTCGACGAGTATCAAGTTGTTTCGTAACGGCTACACAAAATGCTATATGGGCAAGGTTAGGTTTAGTCGTTATCGATCCCTTAAATTTATTTTGCCATTTACGAGCACCTGAAGCTGTCCAGACGTTTTGTTCTATACTTGAGCTTGGACTACCTACTTATGTTTTTTAGTGTTCAACAACCTACTCTTTTAAATAGTTTTCACTATTAGTAGAACTCATGCTTGTACATTATATCTCAAGACTATGAGGTGATTTTTTTCCAGCGTTTAACCGCGATCTTATATGAGATTGAATTACATTAGGTACCTAGTGTACGGTAACCACCATTCCCTAGAAAACGCATATTTCGTCGTGATTTGGACTTACAAATTACCTGATTGCCCAGTTCTATCAGTATCAGTAATTGGATACACATCATTATCGACGTTCAAAGGATTAATCAACGGCGCTTTAGGTACCTACATAGGTGACAAGGACATTAAAATGAAACAAGCAGTATGTACCACAAAAATAAATATATTTCACCAATAAACAAAAGTATAACAACCATAGTTAACAGTTATCCATCATTGTATAAAAATTGAACAATAAAAACATCTAAAATAATATGGTTACAACAAGAAAGATACCACAGATAACCTACAGTTATTATGAAAAAAAGCACCAATATCAGTTTATTACGAACAAATAACACAGATAATACTTACGACATAATCAACGTAATTCAGAAGGTAACTATTTTAAGGCGGTGGAGTGATTTTCAGTATCCGCCTGGCTCGCTACCACCTTTCAGTTCACTTAAAAGATGACAGCTGTCTTTGAGACCGAGTTAACATTCTAGGTCAAGCGTGATCCATAGCAGATCGCATCCGCACGTTTTGAAATTCCCGATGAATCTGTAAATGTCGGTATAGGCAAGCATTTCGTTACAAAAAAGTCTTGAGGTCACTTAGAACATCCGGTATAAGTTTGAACATATTGGAACACATTGTCCCATTAGTGTTACAATTTATACAATATAAGTTTAAAAAAATGCTTATCGACGCGTCAAATGTCTGCGAAAATTGTAAATGTACCTATATTATACTTTTTATATGTTTAAATTTAAGGGGTCCATATTTTCCTGTGTGACGTCATATCGCGACCAGTTCCTACAACATGACACCCATTTTCTTTTTTGTTTGGATCATGTAGGTAATCTTTATCTTTCTCTCCATCTTTTTTACCCGACTGCGAAAGAAGGAGGGTTATGTTTTTCGGGTGTTGTATGTATGTATGTTTCTTTGGCACGCCCTAGAGCCTAAACGGCTGGTCGTATTTTTATGTCAGTGGTATCAATAGATTCGCCTTGGTCGTGAGAGTGTACACTGTACACTGGGTACATCAAAAATATTAAAAAACAATATGAAGAATTTATGGCGCCAAAATGTATTCTCAAAAAAGTTAAATGTTTTCAAAATACATCGAGTGTGAAGCGTGTAATGCCTCTGACTGCGTTTGTAAACACTGTCAATTAAATATTCAAATCAAATCAAAAAATTAAGATCATTGAAAACCATAATAAAATATTTAAATTAAAATCTTGTTTCTATGTTTTCAGTTCTTCAATGAATTAATTAAAGATGGCATGATAGTGGCGCAGTCGGGTTTTTTGTTTTTTCAATAATATTTTTTTATCTATCTTCCCTTCTACGGTACTGATAAAAATCTGCCAGAGTAATATGGATACATTTGCATCACTTACACCAACGAAGAAGAAAGTGGAGTCAATAAAGAAAAATTATTAGAAATTTTTAAAAATACGTATTGAAGTTTTTGTCTATTAAAAGAATTGAACTTTGAAGTGTGATCGGCTCCATTATCGCCTAATTACTACTTGTATCATATAATCACTACATAGTATAAAAAAAAGTAGCTTTCTCTGTCCCTATATCCCTATGTATGCTTAAATCTTTAAAACTACGCAACGGATTTTAATGCGTTTTTTTAAAAATAGATAGTGATTGAAGAGGAGGTTTATATGTATAATAACATCCATTAATGACATAGGCTATATATTTTATACCGCGAAGCCGGAGCGGGCCGCTAGTGTATAACTATTTGACTAAAAAATTCTGGTGGACTTGTATGGAGTATGTTGTGGAATACATTGTTCGGAATGCAATTTGTTCATCTATGAAAATAAAATATAAAAACCGGTGGTTTAAGAACTATAATGAAAATCAAATAATTACATTATGCACAACATTCTACACAAGTTACATTATGGAATGATTTGGTTTTGTACAAAAAGAAATGTGATGCTCATGGCAGGCCGAATTCTAGAGAGGTATTCGATCTATTACTATTGTTATATTTGTATTTTAGCGAATAAGATAATATAATAAAAGCCTTATCATTTTAAATAATTTTAGTTAGTGTGTTTAACAGATTTAGGAGCACATTTACGAGGATAAATAATATATTAAACTAATTACAATTAGCATGTCAGTGATAAAAAAACAATTAAAATTAATAAATATAACATTGATTTACATTCGATTAATAATATTATATATGAATCATTATAAAACATATTTCGATACATCCTTACGTTATCTATTCCTTAAACTAGTACAGTTACGTATAGATAAATAAATCATATTTAGGATCTGTCAAATTGGAACTTTAATTATTGCAAATGTCTGTGAAGAATTGTATAGCAGGATTTGTGTGATTGCGTGATAGAGTACGAACAACAATCGAAAAGAGTAATCGTATGGCAGTGTGTATTTGAAATCGAGAACAAAGCATTACGTTATCTTGTAAAACTGTTTGAAGCTCATGATGGCTCAGCGGTAGGAGCGTCAGCTGTCAAACAGACGGACGCTGGTTCGATGCCCCACCAACGGCTACAGCTTCAGGTGAAGGTAACACCGTTATCAAATTATATTTATTGTATTTGAACCCAAGACTACAGAACACGGCCCTGCTGCTTTGCTTTTTTTTTTACATATTATAAGTTCGCGTTTGACAACTGCTAACTAAGCTATACCAGCACTCAACTAGTAGTCGAATGTTTGCCTTAAAAAAATATGAACATAAGTTCCGCCTAGCATGAAGTTAATGGAATGAACCACAGAAGTGGAGACAGTTCCATAATCACTTTTTGAATAAGCAACACTGGGACGGTATATCGTATAAATAATATATCTTACTCAGCTTGAATTAGGCAAGACATGGATTGTTCGATTACAATGGAGATGTTGCTGATGTACATTTTCTTTATTCTAAGATACATTTTAATTATACTCGTATGTTATTCTTAGTTTAATTATACTTCTAAAACTTATTTCATCTAAAACAGATTTGAAACGTGGACAGACGACCTGGTTAAGCTCGCAGGTAAGGCCACGTCATTTTATTTCAGTGTGACGATTGGGTGGCATAGGAATCGGTAAACTAAAGAAATATAACTAAAATACTAAGCAACACCTCTACTGAGTCTGAATACTTTTGCTCCCTCCTAGGTCCATAAGGAAGTAGGCATCATACCCTCCATAGAGACTCCGCGAGGAGTCAACACCTCATTGCAAAGGAAATCTAAGGGCATATCGACTAAGTAGCCTCGTATAAGGTCTATTTTCCTGTTGGCTAGTGCTGGGTCAGTTTGCCAGAGTGTTTCCTTGTGCTCCTCTTGGTATGCTTTTAATTCAGCAAATGAGTGGACCGAGTTCGTCGGTATCGTGTGGAATACCTGTGAACAATAACAATGATTAGAAACAAAAGTCAAATGAATTTATCACTCCTCTTGCTCAAAAAGTGCATTAAGCTAAAATAACATATTTAGTTATATGATATAAAGTTTTTTAAAAGTTTTTGTGTGTTACCAACGAGCCTACATAAACGAAAAAGTCTTTATTGGGTTTAAAAGTCCGCTATCTGTCATCACCACAGGTAACTGATTTTCTTACCAAAGCCAATCTGATCTTTCCGTGTATGCGTTTTAGAAAATAGAACTAAAAGCGGTTATCTCTTTGGTAGAATGCGTGCATTGCATTGCGGCTACAGAAAGAAAAGTCACAATATTGTGTTGGTTGTTTTTTTCTTGCAATCGTAGTGAAACATTGAGGGCAGTGACAGTGATGAATAGTTTTAACTCACCTCTTCGTATAAATCAGTGTTCGTTTTGGATGTGTCTTTCCAGATGTCCCTATAGAAGTGGTCGCAGACGGGGTCGTCCAAAGATACTCCGAGTCGGGTCAGATCTACGTCCATATATCCGAGATGTTCGCGGAACAGCCGTTTCCGCAATGCGCCCGCTACGCGACCGCAAGGGAACGTCTCTCCGTTCATTGAGCCGTCTACGAATTGCTCATCCTGGAATTGGGAACAGTCATCTTAAAAAGGTGAACATACTGCAGTAGTCACCGCTATCTGACATCTTGGACTGTTATTTTTTTGATACTCAACTTGCTTAACAATTGTTGGTCCAAGGTCACATAAGTAACTTAATACGAGCCTTTTGAGAGGAGATGGCTATGTCAATAACTAATACATAAATTAGGATTAGGATTTAGTACATCCTAAATATAACTGTGTGTCCCTGCATCATGCCTGCAAACTTCTGGTACCAAACACAGACTGGTCCAAGTTTGCCTGCGAAAATACTGCAAACTCTCGATTCCAAACGCGAGCTTTGAGTCCAATATACTTGGCAAAGGAATATACAGGAAGGAGCAATGGCGTCTGCATTAAGAAATAGATCAACGAACCAGAGCCAGGGCAATAAAAGTCATCGCTGAAACTATTCAAGGAGCCGAAAAGATGGTCAGCTTCCAACTTAACAACAAAAGGTACGAGCTGATTACTGAAAAAGATGCTTCGAATAGTGTGTCAGCGTCATATGCATGGAAGGCGCTAAAAACATGAAAGAGACCAGTTGTGGCTGTTATTCCCGGATCTAAATATCACTGATTTTAAAGCTTTGGATAAGACCACGACAGCAATGCAAGCAGAATACATGGGCCTGCTGCTGGCTGTAATCAAAAAACGAGAAAAAGAGACTGTGGCCTACTGCACAGTGAGGCCACAGAAAGTATAGGAATCACAACCGGACTGCGTAAGGCTGACTCTCTGTCGTCTCTGGAACAACCACATTTACCATTGGAACAGCTACGCCAGCGACCCAGGGCCACGCTCCGTTATATTAAGGAGTGAAGATGGCTCAGGTAGTGGCTAGTGCGAGCGATGCACAAAACACCCCAAGCGGGATATCCCGGTACTGCACATAGAGTGGTCGCTGTAGTTACCTGTAAGATAACCGCGATCTCCGAGTCTCTGGTGCCGAGCATGGAGCGGTCGTTGATATTGGCGCTGCCGCAGAGCAGCACTTTATCGTCGACGAGCAGCAGCTTGGAGTGCACGTAGATAAGCTCGGTGAGCGGCTCCCCGCCCAGCGTGCTGTGCGTGCGCAGCCCGTGGAACGTTATATACTCGGACGGGTCCGCCACGCCGCTCTCGTACAGTCGCGTTATGATAGCCTCGCGACTCCTGACAACAATACACGCCCTCGTCAAATATATTATAAAGGACATGTTTTTATTTTATTTTCTTCTACTATTCCCTCCGGGTATGTTATGAGGAGGGATGAAGATAAGATAACAAAAGAGTACTCAACATGAATGTGGATGGATATATAGAGGTAGAGAAAGGCCGAAGGAGGCATGGATGGACTGTGAGAAGAATGATATGTTTATGAAGTTTGAGTAACTGTCGCCAAACACACGGTGTGCTTTGACAGCAGCTATCCTTGTGAACCAGTCAAAATTGTAGGGCTAACATGGTTCCATTTTGAACCACGTCGTCATTAACCCTCGAATGAAATAGTGGTCAAAACACTAAACCTTACTCATAATTTATTTTTATTAATAATCAGAATAGATTTTTTTTATGAATTCCAGATTGATTTTGTAGGAATTTCAACACATAAATTCAGTAGTTTTTTATGTACATTTTTTTTTATGTATAAGTTTTAAAAGTTACTATTTATAGTTTTCAAACTAAACTATTCATTATAAAGCTGCAAGAACACACTTCATGAGATATTTTTAAAATGATTAAACAAACAAGGGCAGGTACTAGAATATATTATATCCCACCACCATACTCTTTTAACTTACTTCTCCGGTGGCCAGAACTACATGAACAATAGAAAAAAGGAAACGCTACTACTACATCACAAGTTACCAGATTAAATAATTTAAGAAACTTGATATATTGTTTGTCACATACGCAAAGATAAAACAAATGTTGTAATCTGTAGCCAATCACTATCATAATTCAAAATGGGTAGCCTAATAAGTCAATTAAATTTTCTAAAGCTTAATTTTTCGGGCTTAGTTGCTCTTGCTCTTTTATTTTATTAACCTTATTTTTAATATATGTTTTTAATTATAAGAGAACTATAGCCTAGGAGACAGAAACTGGTCACATATTCTTTTTTTTATTTTGAAGTAAGAAATCACAAAATTGGAAGAAACTACTGTCAGAATATGTCGATCGGCAATTTTAAATACATGTACACAATGTCATATAACTCATGGAAGCTTATGCAAATATTTATTGAGTATCTCAAGGAAACACTTGATTTCTGCCATCCAGGAAACAGTCGTGACATTATTGTTTATTGAAGGAATGGAGGAGACTTACCGGGATATACTCTGGTAGTTCCAGTGTGTGATGGCATGGAGGGAAGTACCGGAAGGAGCTCCCACTTCCCCTTCGAAGCCGGGCAAGAGCGGCATTACCACGAACACTCGAAACTTCTCATTGGCGCGGTACGCTCGCATAATTCTGTTGTAAAGAGCTTCGCCGATCTAAAAAGGTAATAATTATGTTATTGTGGCGGGAAACTAAGACGGCGTAAATTTACGTTTTGTTTTATTTTCCATAATGAGTGTTTCTTGGGGTGTTAATGTGTAATAATAGTGGATTAGAAGTAAAGTGGAATGAAATGGCCTAACTGGCTAATATTAACTTCTTCATTCCTCTCACCAATTTCCAAGTAAAGTTTCAGTAACTGTTAAAGTATTGACCCCGACAAAAGGCAAACGTTTGTGTGATGAGCATGGATATTTGATTGATTATCTCCACGTCTCCCGCAACACAGAGAATACCAGACAATCAAACGGGAAATAATATATTGAAATTAAAAAAAATCTTCAAAGACTTCACCAATGCGGTCAAGGGTAAGCTTATTGCTTTAAAAAACTTCTGAGGGATTTTATCTGTCTAATTTACAGACAGGTTTCGAACCCTATAATAATTTCATAATATTAACACTGATTTATGGACAAAATATTTGGATTTTTTATGTTTACTTGAAGTACATTGTTTTCTCAAAAAGCGTATTATTATGTCTAATGCACAGACCTCTATTATTACATTTTAATTATGAACAGTGGTCTAATTTAACTTTGGTTAAAGTTTAATAGGCGTTAGTATAAAACAAAAATTTTAATGATTAAAAGTATACTAAGGTTTAATCGCGTAATTACTACGCCACAGACTTGTAAATCGAAAACTATACCAGGCACGCAGTAATCGCTCACAATATTCAGAGTTGCGTTCGGCACCTTCATCGGACAAGCCAAAATTTGCTCTGACAACAGATATGCAATGTTTACGCACTCCATTCCACCATTATTTGCTACAGCCAATTTAAAACGATTACACTAGCTTACGTCAGCATGTGTCTTCTAAACTACTACTTTCTACCTCTAGACTTGGCCAAATCTTGGCTGACTGAGAAAGTGACATTTGCAACTGTGTTAGTGGAATTCATCATCTTGGTAGGCGAGTTCTTCTCTGTCCAACTCAAATATTCATTCATCAACAAATAATGGTTTAGTAACTTGTGGTCGATGAGGCTGACGAACGAAGCACTGAGGTGTCATAGTCGTGGGTTCGAATGTTACCGTTTTTTCCTGCAAATATCAAACTTTAGGAATGATTTTCTAGTCAGTCTACACTAGTCGCCCCAGCACGGTTTTAGTACACATTTACCTCACCGCTGCCGCGAATAGATTTCGTGGAAGGTCTTTACATAAAATACTTAGGACACTTATTAATTTATGAGTTCATGTGCAAGTAGTAATTAGTATTTCCCTTTTGCCGGCCTCCACCTGTTAGTAGCACAAATGAGTATACCTGATTCCGCAGTACCTGATTCCTAACCGCCTGGCTGGAGCGAGACTGCGTGATGAAGAACTGGTTCTCTATATATATGTAATGTTGTGCGCGTGTTATTGTATCCACGTAGGCTTCGTGGATGGATTGTTCTACCGTGTCCGGGTCTAGGAAGCCGCATGACCAACTTGAAACACTGCGGAGTACCTGGAAAAAATATAGACTTAATTATGTAGTAATCATACTTTTAATATGCTTACATTCTTCTAAATTCTAAACAAATCACTTTCATAATTTTACTTGTCATGACAAATATGTAATTAGAAATTCATTTTCAAATCATAATAAACAATATTGAATTATTAAGAGCATAAATGGTTGATTTATCTTGATAATGATTGACGTTACAAAAACGATACAAAAATATAAACTGACCAGATTTTTTTAGTGTTCTCTTTCCCAGTTCGTTCTCATGACGAAATTTAAGTTTTTCTACTGTCTGGTGATTTGAAAGTAAAAACCGCGGAACACATCACATAATTAAACATCAGGTGAGACAGTTGTCAAACGCAGACTTATAATAAGTTAAAAAAAAAAGTGTAGACTTAATTCAATATTCTCTATAAAAGTTAAAGCGTAGACATGATATCAACGTTAACAAATCATCATCATCATCTCAGCCATAGAACGTCCACAGCTGGACATAGCCTCCCCCATTGATTTCCACAAGTAGCGGTTGGAAGCGGCCGTATCCAGCCCTTATGCCTGCGATCTTAGTCAGGTCGTCTGTCCACCTGGTCGGGGGCCGTCCTATGCTGCGCTTGCCAGTCCGATACAAAGCCCTAGTTGAAATTGAATACTACAAATATTTTTTTCTACTTTATAGATCTAACATTTGTATACTATCCCACTTTGTTGGACAGTGACGATGTATTCTAAGGTATAAATCACGCTAAGCCTACATATTTACTGACTCACCGCTGCCTGAACACATTATGTGTTTGGCGACAGTTTTTCGAACTGTCAATTGCTAGCAGCCAGCAATTGCAGGTGCCAGGCACCGGCCTGGCTAAGTACCACCCTCGAAATTATCCTATCACCATCACCATGTTGGGAATTTGATAACGGTGTTGCCTTCATCGGAAGATCAAGCCGAAGGATGGTGGGATCAAACTAGCGTTCGTCAGTTTAACGGCTTACGCTCCCACCGCCAGGCTATCATCGCTTCAAAATATTGTTTAATAATCCTACTAATATTATAAATTCCGAAGTTTGTGTGTATGTTTGTTACCTTTTCACGCTCAAACGGCTACACCGATTTCGATGAACATTGGTATGGAGATAATTTAAGCCCTGGATTAACAAATAGATTTCTTTTATCGCGGAAAAAGTATAGCTCCCGTGGGATAATTGAGGTAGCGGGAAAACCGTAATCCACGCGGGTGAAACCGCGGGGCGCTACTATGTAGTGTATAATATTGATTACGTGAGCATGAGTAAATTGAATGTAAAACTTTACCTGGCATGAAACATTGTTAATGTCCACATCAAGAAACTTTTCCAGATCTTGCAATGGTTTTATATCCGTGTATGACTTAGGCAGCAAATATGGGTAGTTGGCATTTTGCCTGAAAACATCAAATAAATGTTATAAAAAGTTATCTTTCTTTGCTGTGAGCCTGTATAAATACAGGTAGGGGCGCGACGCGAAGGATACAAATATTTGCTTTATTTGTGATAAAATTGTTCATCAGGGTAGTCTGTGCTGTAGAGCAAGCTTTACCAAGAATAAAAAAACTTGCTTTTTCAGATATAAATTATTATTTATATATACCAATAATATCTGCATACTGTAATAAAGCATATTGCTTACTGAAATAGGTGTACAATTTTTCCTACCCGTATGTTTTATGATTTTCCTAATTTAACTCGGGGTTCAATAGGTAAGCCTATGTCTAACAATAGCCCGGTATGACGATAACTGAAGTGAACAAGGCTGAGAATTGCATGGCATGGCAAACATTTCGTGCAAGAGGCCAAAAAAAGAGAGACTACTCTGAACAAAAAAAGCGTAATTCCAGATAGACCTCGTCAGATAAAATTCTTCTTTGTGATCCATTTTTAAAGAATTTATTATTGGACTCACCTAGCCTTTTCCAATTTAATAGCGTTCCAGCGCTGTATAAAGTGTCTCGCGACGTCTCTGGCTGCGGCTCCCTGCACGACGACACCGATGTCATGCCACGGCATTCTGGGCGTTGAGCTCCTATCAACTAGGTCTGGAATGCAATGCTCTCACATAGAACACATAACTGATATAAATCGGCTTCTATTCAAGGCATTGAAACTAGTGGGGGTTAAAAATATAACATTTGAATTATTTAAATCCGATTACGATATCTGATTTAAATTAGCCGATATTAGCCGGTAGTGTAATAGGCCGGTAGCCTCAGGGTAGTGAGTATGAGCCATTAATCATAGGGTTGCCGGATCTATTATCCCTTCCGCTAAAGTAGCGGTTTGCTCAGGTTTCTGAGAACTGATATTAAATTATTGTATTTTACGAAATGTATAACACCCCGGAGTCTTCAAGTCGCGAGTGAATAGGTTTCATCTAAGTTTGCATGCTCCACCTTAGACCGCGTGACATCAGGTGGTGAAACGTAAGCTTATAATCTTAAAAAAAAACCTCATAGGCTATGTTAGCTTTTACGTTACGTTTTGACTCATTTGAATTTCTTTAAACCAAAAAAAAATAAGAATAAGTTTAAAAAAAACTTAAGCTTACACTTGGAATTATTGTATAATTTTACATATCTAATGGTAATAATTCTGTTATTCAACACAACTTTTGAAGTTTGTTGATTCCTAATAATAATACTAAAATTAGATTTTTTAATTAAAATTGCGGGAACTTTTACTTTACAAAAGTCGTCACTTATTTAGTGCCAAATGAAACGACCAGCAGTTGGCCACCTATTGAATACAAGTCGTCTAATGTTAGAGATAGCGTTGTAAGGAGTTATATGACTTTGAATTTTAGCACAAATAGTAAAAGAGCCTTTTGACTTTAAAGAATTTTAGTAAGTGTGATTAACAGAATTAGGAGTGTAAACTCTAAGGCTTTCACGGCCGGCGTTGCATGTTGTATGTATTGCTTCCGGGCTGTTTGGCCGTGGTCTATGTGAAACTTTTGTTCCAGACGTTTCGTCGATCACTGCGGTCGACATCTTCAGTGGTGCACAGAATTAGGAGTATTGGCTATTTCACTCTGTTTTTTTATGTTATCATTTGTGAGGTCGTGTATAAAAACTCTAAACATAGAGTAAAAGTAATACCTTGTTGTTGTTGTGTACCTTCCATTTGCGGTTAAAAGTAATTATAATACTTAAACAAAATAAAATTAAAGAATATTACGATGTCAAATCCAATAAAAATAACTTTCAAAGAATATATATTTTATTAATAATTATATCTTAAGTTTCCTACGAAAGATTGCATAGGATTTATTCTTTTAAATATTTCGGCGTTTTATTTTACACAGTCATGCACATAGCATAGAATTTAATGTAAGGAGTATACTCACCAACAAAAGGCAGATCTAAATTATTAAAGTCCTTAACAATGAAATTGGTATAATCCTTCCCTATCCACAATTTTGAGTTTCCTTCAACATCCTCCAACGCATCTTTCGTGCTTTCTGTAATCACTCTTCCTTCCACCACTTTAGCCAATGGGGTAGGTTCACACACTGTCCGTTTCACATCCGAAACTTTGATTCCCAATGCGTCTGTTAGAAGTATTTGATCATTCGATAACGCGTATTTTTCAGCCTTTTTCCGTTCTGAATCATCGAACTTTTGTTCTATTCTCTCTTCCTCGTATGGTGGGTATATAATACTGATTATATCTTTCCCTCTGTCTGTGATCTTATCTAGAACATTCCGTTTGTTGTGTTCCGGAGTCTCAAATCTGGAGAAGTCGGTGATGGTGGTTGTGGGTGCGATTAGCAGATGGTCGCCGGGTTCTAATACTGGAAGGTTAGCTTGAGGGATATTTTCTGTTTCATCGTTAGGGTCGGGAGGTTCAGTATCTTTCTGGGTGTCGTCTTTGCTTTTCTCTTCGATTTTCAATGTACTGCTGTAATTTAAAAGAAATATTAATAATTACAGAAATGAAATCCGTGGTATTAACATTTTTAGACGTTAGATACTGGCCGGGATTTGTTAGCATGTTTTTGGCTGTGTAACGGTTCCTACTACATAGCGAGTAGAAATTACTTGACTATCAATATTAATAATAATATTATTAAATAATAATATTATTAAGGCTTGGTCAAAGTAGAATCCACGTTTGCGAACTTATTTGCATAAAAAGTCCACAAAGATTCAGCAAGAAGCATTGCAAAAAAAGTACCTCATGTTTTTATTTTTAGCTGTGTAACATTTCCTATTGCATAATATGTAGTTTTAAGTATACGTTTAACTTACTCATTCAGACTTATAACAAGGTCTTTAGAAGACTTGGCCAGTTCTATGGTAGCTTCTAGCCCGTTAGCGTGAGGGACGTAGAGACCTCCACCGCCAGGAGAGCTGGATGTTTTCTTCTTCGTTCGTATTGAGTTCTTCGGTTGTGGAACGTTGCCCAAGTCTGTCAACCTGCAAAACCATACTCAATGTTATGACATTTTTTTACAGGGTAATCAAATCAGTCAGTAAAATTTGCATAAACTTGCTACTCAGAATCCTGATAATTTGTATGGCCATTTCACTCTCTTCGGCTAACTATGATAGGATTTGAATCAGCACCATTATTATCTTCGTTAGACTGTCTTCTGATGACAGAGTATACATCTATTGACACTCCCGTAAGTGAGCATGGCCGGTCAAATCAAATTAATATATTTGCTTGAATATAGGTACAAAAAGGTCTTAGGCTAGATTAATATAATATGTAGTTCTATATTGCGACCTTTGAAGGTGTGCAAATTACATATTGTGTTATTTAAATAATTATACATTTATACGTTTTTTTTTTTTCTGCGTTTATCTACTATTAGTGTTTACTTTCAGCAGATGTGTTGTGGGTGGTTTGGCTTATTTAGCTTATACCATTAATACAAAATATTTTAGTCATCAAGTTTTATCATTTAGGAATTCCTCAATGCAATAAATACGATTTATCAAGCAGAAACTTTTTTAAATTAAATTTAAACACTTCACAGTGCTCTGAATTGTCCTCATATAGTCAGAGGAACCTTGTCATAATATATATTTACTCTTTTTAAATAATAATATTTATTATTTAGTCAAATATTATTAATGTCAAAGGGCAATGCCCACTTGTATGGGCATTTCGGCCTGGAGTGGACAGTAACTTTAGGTATAATTGTGATATAGGTTTGTTAGATTATATCAGTAGGTAACATAATATTAGGATAACTTTGTATCAAAATGTTTGGTAACACTATTTTCCTACATGTGATGTACATGATTGCCGTTGGGTTATTTAAAATAAAACTAATGCAGTTTCAATACTTTTTATATTTATTCAGAATCATATGTCAATAATACATTATCCAGGAACTGGGCAGGTGGATTAATATTACTTTGGTACCTTGCCCAGCTCAAATACCATATGACAGTCATGACATCAGCGCAGCAACCAACTGTCCTTCGGCCCACAATACAATTACAATATTGTTTTACGGATTCTCTTCCCAATTCATTATTATTTTCATATAATATATATATGAAATATATCTTTCGGCTTATATGCCTACTTTGAATTTTTGCCCTTATTAACCTGTCATTTTCGGCTGAAGGAAAATCTTCTAGTAAGTTGCTGGCTGTATCCCTGCACACTTCAATCGTATAGGAACCGTCATTTCTACTGTGTTCAACATAATATGAGCGTGCTTGCTTTAGTTGATAAGTTCCACAAGCAATTAGTATTAAATCACTATATTGAAGCCTTGGAAATGATACACTTTCGATGTTAACATTAATGTTTAGAAACTATGAGCGTGTCCTGTTAACATTATTTACATTTACAAAATCGGCAACATCATTATTTGTATATAATTTCCTATTAATTATTTCAAGAATTGCACCAGCATCCTCCCTGTCACTTATTCTTTGGTGACACTTATTTATCAACGCTGCAGCTACACGGAAATCTGTCATTACACGTTATAATCCATTGTCCAAAGAAAATACGCATTTCAACAACATGAACAGACAAAGTAAACCAATTCACAATGCCGAAAACAAACAGCTGTGAAGTGTTATATTTATTTGACATTTGTCAATCTGTGGTGTTTTGCTGTGTTGCCATAATAAATATCCAATAATCGATAAACTAATCGATAGGATCGGTCACTCGTTACCTTAACCTGCTCAGTGTACTGGAACATTAATATGAATGATTTAAAAAACTAAAAACATGAAGTTAGCCGAGTTTATGACATTACTTGGAATTCAATCACTTCACTAGCAAACCCTCGCATCACGAGCGTGAAATAAATGAACACCTAATGGTTAGAGCCCGATGCTTGATATGCATAAAATGAATTGACTCCAATAAAATAAAAAACGTCTAACTAAAGTAAATCTGATAACATCTATGAAGCAAAAGAAATCACTTTAAGCTACCAAGCTTACAGATAACTCAAGTGCTCAAGCCCGCTACCAGTGAGCAGCGCGCTCATGCTAGCAGCAATGCCCGGAAGCGGAATGCTAATATGTACGTTGAACAAAAGTACCAGCATTTTGATTATGCGTTGCTTTAACCAGACGCTCTAATAAGCTTTTGAAAACAGAATGAGCTCACCGCCCCCACGGGCCCAGAGTTTCAACACCAAACGGTTCAAATATGTAACCACTGCCCAGATTTCTATATTTTTGTCGCTTGAGGTGTTTAGCCGAAGCTGCCGCAGCCCTAGCCCCATTGTGCGATTCAGGAAGATGTGACGGAGCTAAAGTATTGACACAGGTTGCATCCAATACCAAAGGGCGTCCCATTTTCTGTGGAATCTCCATCAGATCTTTTATCATTGTCACGCATTAGATCATTCGGTTCGAGAAGAGCTGGAACGCTGGTACTGGTAAAAGCCCGGCGAATGATATCATTGAGACTAGCGTGGCGGGAAATTCGGCTAGCACTTTTGACGAGCACGACTTGCACGAACTGCAAAAAGTGAGCACAGTCCATGACTCTAGACCGCGTATCTAAAAGTTGTTTCATTGCTTATGCCCCCATTTTCCTCCCAAAAGAAAATCGCCGACGCTTAAAAAATATCAAGCGCATTTTTCGACCGATTTTGACTGAAATGGGCAACCTGCTTGCATATTTTAGTTAAAATCGGTCGAAAAATTCGACCTGTAGGCGGGAACAGACAAACTGACGGACAAAAGCATCAAATCTCGAAACAACCGCTTGAGTCGAAACAAACGATCTTTTTTCTCGTCATGTGATGCGCGCGACGCGCCGGCCGCGACCCTGTGTTTCCATAATTAAGTTCGTGTATCGCGTGTTCTTGGCTGCATCGTAATATCGACTTTTCGAGATTTATTTTCGAGATTAATCGATTAAATCCCTAATCATAGTGGCAGCACTGCTTTGATAAAACCGAAATCGCTGGGATATAGTCAAAATAAAATTATTAAATATTATTTTTGATAGATACACCTGGATACAAAAATACAGCACAGTAATTAATTTTTTAAATAAATAGATTTATTGATGAAATTGAATTTTGTTGGGCATACTGTCCATGTAAGGCCGAAAATGGACAATGCCCTTTATAAATATTATTTAAGTGATTTATAACATTTTAAAGCGATGATAACTCAGCGGGGGGAGCGTCGCCTGTTAAACTGATGGACACTGATTCGATCCCCAACAACAGCTTGAGCTTTCGGTGAAGGTAACACCGTTATCAAACTCCCAGCATGGTCGTAGGGTACTTTCGAATACCCGCTACCAACCTTAAAATTGAAAAACTGTCACCAAGCACATAATGTGTTCAGGCAGCAGTACTTGAGAGCTAGTAAGCATTCTAGGTCTAGCGTGATAACATCTTCGACCAAATCATCACTGACCATCAAGTCAGATAGTGGTCAAACGCTAGACCTATACAGTACAAAAAAATATTTGTTTAGTCTTCTATGAGCAATACTTATTTTTTTAGGTATGGAAGAGTTAATATTTAATAATTAATTTAGGAATTACCTGTGTTTATGATCATCCCAGCGTCCATAGCAAAGATCGATTCCCCCGAGGAAGGCCACGGTCTGGTCGATGCAGACGATCTTCTCGTGGTGCGCCCAGAACAACACGCCCGCCTTGGCGTGGTCTGGGTGACGGAAAACCTAACATTAGAACAATATTTTACTTTCTTATAAGAAAAAATAACTTCAATACTTGCAACATGTTTTATGACTAGAAAGATATATGATGTGCATGTCTGAAGGACTGCGAGACAAAATGCTACCGTGTTTAAAGAATTCATTAATAACTTAAGTAGAGTCATATTTTAGTATTGCATATTTATATATTATATAAACTTTTTCTATTTGTTATTGACTAGATTTGAAATTATTTCTAATTAATGAAATATTAGGTCTCTGAGAAATGTTTATATCCTAGCAGTGGAAACGTATTGAACTGATTATGCACAGTTACTGATAAGTTTTGTATAATATTCTACTTATCATATACATATATGCATAATATGAAATAGTAGCGTAACTGATTTCCACAAAGTCAGTATTACTGCACTATCAATAATTAATAAAGAGACTCGTGATAGTGCTAATGTGCCTCTCTTATTCGAATTGGGGGTGCCGAGTTCTGCACTGACATTCCACTTGGGGTGAACAATCGGGTGTTTTGGGCATATGATATTTTGTGATATGCCTTTCTATCTATTGTTCTTTTACTTTGCCCGTCATAATAATTAAGCCATATGCTGATTTTGGGCTCAATGATTGCTGCAAATACATTTGTAGGTATATAAAATACGTTGTGACACATGCCTGCTACAACACAGGGGTTCCTAATGCATGGGTATGAATGAGTGAATTAAAAAAAAATTAAGACTATTTGCACTTAAAATAAAATGTTATATACATACTCACTTTAATATATTCACTAGCTAATCTGCTCTTGCTGTAGAAACTGTTGATACCCAACGCCATTTCCACCTCTTTGTAGAGCATTATGAATACTTTCACACCTTGCGCCTGTAACATAACATTTGATTTATCAAATACGATTCTTAAATAATTGACAGTTTTTATTACATATTTATTGACTAGATTTATTACTCACCACAAACATTAATATTTTTAAAAAAAATGGTTATATTACGATTGCAATAAATTACGTGAAATTATGACGGGTGGTCACTGAGAGCGGGGAGGACAAAAATTCACGTAGGTCACGCTCTCACCGACTTAGAATTGTAGAGTAGGTACTTAGGTTTACTACATGAGTAGTAATTCTAGTTTTACGTGGAGCCGATACGGCCTGCATTGGCGTTCGCTTTTTGTTCCTTTGCTGGCAAATTTTGTCAATTTTTTCCCCTGCCAAATACCCCATCCTTCATAACTCCTGAATATAAAGTATTGCTTTTGATTGATGGCACCACTGCTCCAGTCTTAAATTAGATGTTCTTCATTCATGTAAACCGATTGTGTTGCACGTGTGCTGACGTCGAAATCATTTCATGGTATTTGATCCATAGTTTCCTCCCGCTAACAACCTCTGCAAGCGACTATCTCTACTACCAGTATTATACATGATAGTTGAGGAGTGACCAGTGATGAGACTAATCATGATGTGAAAGTGTTCTCTCATTAATTCTTAGTATGTTGTACTTATCATAAATTTGTTTCCGAATACAGGTAAGCTGAAATCGATGATTGCCAAGAGACAGAAAATAGAAGTACTGTAATTTTTAATCAATAAGTTGTGATTGTTTGTATTAGAGATTTGCGAAGTTATTCATTAATTTAAAATAACTGATTTTAGAAGCCTACAATTTTAAAGTCCTAACACTTATACGTCCTGTATATTCTATTATAGAAATCGCATAAGGTATACTTGACTGTGGAGTAGAAAGATTTTAAAATGTTTTTATCTTTAAGGCGAAACATTACAAAAAAATAATATAGCTTACCGCTTTCCTCTTCAAAATAGTATCCAACCTCCAATAATTAGGATTGAGTGTTGGTCTTTTCATGTAGATTTCAGGGCTGAGCCACCAGTCTGCTATGAAAATTTCCTCCCTGAAACCAAATTAATATTTACAAAAAAATATTTGTAAGTGGATATAGGTGTACCATTTTTTGTAAGCAATTCGAATCGCACCGCATAATTGAATGCAAGTAGTAAAATGATATTAATTACACAATATTAGTGTTATGTATATAAAACTAATATTGTGTAAATATCCTGATAAAATTATTTTAACCTCTTTATACAACACGACTATAACTTTTTTTTTGGCTCAAGTAGCTCTATGCCTTCCTCTTGTTCTACTTTTTATGTTTCCTTCCTTGCTGTTTTTATGAAGCTATCGTTACGTATTAGGTGGCCCAGCATCAATATCTAATATTTTCTACATATATCATTTTAGATGATTCTATTCTTTCATTAACTTTTTTCAGATACTTCATTAGTAACCTTTTCTGTTACCTTATTGTCGTCGGTTTACCAGGAGGTTTAAATAGATACACCTGCCTCAATTTTTTTAAACTCATTTCTTACGGGAATTCACATGAGTGAAAGGCTAGGTCACCTGGAGAGTTCCATAGCGTCAGCGACGGCGGCGAGGTAGGCGGCGCCGTCGACGAAGGTCCCGGCAGGGGTGGCGCCGCGGGAGGGGGCAAACGAGTGGTGCACGTTCGGGGATGTGAACTCGCGGGCTGGCGGGACGATACATAATTGGATCAGTTTCTATTCGGCACGTCTTACCAATATACTTCTATCATCGGTACGGCACTGCTCTGCCGCTATGTTACGTACTAAGAGTTTTGCTTCCACTGCTATAATGCGAACTGCTTAGTTATCATGGGCCTAAAATACTGTAGATAAATGGGATTGAAAAAATATATTAAAACTGATGTATTTGAAGTCATATTTTTGGCGTCAAATATCTCACACAATATACAAAACATAATCGGAATAATAGTTTTGAGTTTTATGACAGAAATAGATAATTAATAATCCGACTTGATTATGTGTGTTTTGATTCTAGGCGTTTTCAAGCTTGAAATATGAACTTTTGAATGCGCAATGGAGTCTTTTACGGCTTTTGCATTGCCGCAGTGTTAAAAAGGCGCTAGTGGTTTTAGCCAGTGGAAGGGTTATATCTATCTATCTATCGATAAGACATTGCTGAACTAGTTATTGATTTCAAGTGGGTACTTACCAGTCTGGCTAGCAACACTTTTGAGGTATTGCATCCATTCTTTGCTTTTGCGCTTTGTCCAACATTTGATAACCATTTGTCTGCTCTGATTCAAGATTTGAAGACCATGATTGAGACCAGTGGAATACATGCCGCTTGATACTTCGAACCTTTGAAAATACAAGTTTTTACACACTTCCTTGTTACACATATCCTATTATATATTTTGACAGTAATGCTCTAATGGACGATAATTGGTAATAGTTAATGACATACAAAGGTTAATAAAGGGTCAGAATGTTTATAGACGTTAGAACTGAAAGGATTAGTCAATATGTAAACACTGAAGAAAGTTTTACAAACATTTAGTATGTTACATTTATTGCCACATCTTGCATACCATTTGGGTATCACCATCGCAGCCATAGGACGTCCACTGCTGGACATATGCCTCCCCATAAAGGTAGGATTTGCCAATACTCGTCACGCTTGGCGAGCGCAGTATGATTTCCTATCCTCAGAAGGCGCTGCTGGCCACCTTCTGGTACGTGATCACTTAGCCGACTTTTACGGCACCCGCGGGAAGAGATGGGGGAGTACTATTCTAGGCCGGTACCCCACGGCACGTGGCACGTATATCATTTGGATATAGTCTAGTATATAAAATTTCGTTCCATGGTGTTTGTGGTCACACTCCTCCGAAACGGCTCGATCGATTCGCAAAGTATTTTTCACCCTCCCACCTCTCCCCTCTTTTTTTTAGATAGCCATTTTAGAATTTTTTGCATGAAAAATATCCAAATAATTTAACCGTCGATCTTGAAGTAATTTAAATGCAGTGTCGTGTCACTTAGTCATTTCGTAATTTATAAATATGGCAGAACAATGTTGTCAGCAAGTATATTATATTTTTCGTACAGCGTGCCTTAGTCACTTTCTTTTTGCAGCGACAAGTCTTTAAGTTACACAAACACATATATTAGGTATTGGAAAGAGAATTGCAAATTGTAATGTGTACAGGTTTCAAAAAATTCACGGTAAGCCGCCTAGCCTGATATCAATGCAATGAACCAAAATACTATTTGAATCAGGGGATGGCGTCATCGCTCGATTTGTTACCAATTGCAATATTGGTGTATGTTACTATTAATAGTTCATTTAGAGGTAGATGGCGCTAAATAAAACATCCCCACAGATGTAGCTGTAACAAAAATTTGATCATAACTAATGTTGCAAGAACCCAGTAAAATAGTTTTTGTTCAACAATACAGGCGGTAACGTTCGGATTCAGAGAGCGCCGAATATAGTTAATAACAATATAACGTAGGTAAAATAGAATACAAGAAGGGATCATAAAACTTTTCTTTCGACAAGTGAGAATATTTCAAAACGAAACTGAGGATTATGAATGTGTTCCAATAATTGTACATGGGTTATGATAATTAACACAGTTGGTAGCTACGACCAAAACCCACATATACTTTCAGATACTCACATTTCCTTTTGCTGCATACAAACAAAAATAAAATAAACATTAATTTGTGGTCCCAACACATATAGTAATTACGATGCAACTGCAGTTTACATTAATTTGTGGTCCCAACACATATAGTAATTACGATGCAACTGCAGTTTACATTAATTTGTGGTTCCAACACATATAGAAATTACGATGCAACTGCAGTTTATTATCTTAGACTAATCTTTTTTCTTTTATTGGGATTAGGCAGGCGTTTGACCACTATCTCACCTGATTTTAAGTGATAATGCGGACTACGATGGAACACGTAATATAACTTCTTCCTCATCATTGGCCGCTCCCGTTCCTTCTCCCTTGCACAGAAGAACCTGCTCAAGGGAGAAGGTGGCGGAGTTGGTTCAATGAATACATAGATTGTAATGTTTCGATATCAAAACGCTTTATCACGAGACACGTTCACGGCCGGATATAGACCTTAAAACAACCTACACTGAGGTTTATTGTCACACTTAACCCTCAGATCTCCACTTTAATGATATGTATACGTTTGTCAATCAACACACTTGCAAGTCCTTATTAATTAGGACATAGAGGTCAAGGTGTTTTGCTTGTACTTATAATCATTTAATCACATTTTCAGCGAGTCGTGTCCACGGCACACTTTAGGTCTAGTATATTTCGAGAAGTATTCGAGTTCAACGTAATTCCGCTGTTCTCACAGCCATTTGTAAATGTATGACATAACACAATGAGTTCCACGACATTCGCTCATTGCTTTTTGAATGCACCGAGTGTGCATTCAAAAAGCAATGAGCCTTCAAATGTAGAAACGCACAAAGCCTCCCTTTCACATATAAACGTACATATATAGGTATTAAGATTTAATTCATAAATACTTACCCTTGATCGAAAAGCATGATTCCTTTAATGACCCCGTCTCGAGGGCGAATGTAACCGAAGAAGGTGTCTTTCACGAAGAACCATCTTTCTTGCCATTTTGCGCAAACTAAACCCGTGCAGAAGTAATTACATCTGCAACACAATAATGTTGGAATTAGAAAAACGTTATTTTGTTAGTACTCGTCGTTAGCCGAATGACTTAATTCTTCTGCCAAAAAGTTCAGATACAACTTAATCAAAATACAAAAAAACGATAAATATCACACGAGTTTTAAGCCTGTTTCTAGAACCTCAATAGCAGGTATTGAGTACAAAAACAGTGTATGTATCTCTATATATATTTAACGTTTTGCAGTAGGTAACTAATAAATTTAAACAACATAATTCTTCTACTTCTTTTGACGTATATTCTCTTTATATGGCGTTTATAGTTGAAATCGGTTTATCGATTATTGTTGAAAGGTCGATATTCTGCTAGTGACAGCGTGAGACTGTACGGTATAATGAAAATAATCAGCCGATAAAAAAAACACTGACCGTTCGGACGGTGTTAATACACTGATGAATGTAATTTATTCTTCACACAGTCATTGGATTCAGTGTGAAAAATAATTATCATTATAATCTACAATTTAATTCTATGGGACTTGATAAAATTACTTAAGTCATAAATAAAACGAGTAAAGACAAGTGGAAGTAGAGAAACAAAGTTTACAGTCCGATATTTATGGGACCACATCATTAGTTGATATTTAAAGAATTTCTAAGCAACGCTGCGAATATCTTACGTTCCATAACTGAAGTAGCGGAAAAATCGCGAGCCCCAGTTAGTATTTGATAAATAGATTTTTTCTTTTTTTAGGTGAAATAACATACCTGACACAGACCATGGTCCTAACTAGTCCGAAGCAGTTACACCCCGCCTGTCCTGGTTGTGTGGATCCTGTGCGTTTCTCAATGATGCCTTCTTTGCCTTTAGTGCCTAGCTCTGCTATAAACGACAAGTTGGATACTTCCAGGAACTTCACCTGTGAAAATAATAAAGAGAAAATACTATTTTTAACTTTGATTCTAACTTTAAAGGGTAAAGTATTATTCTTTTCCCCACTATTCAACATATCGTTTGTTTTACGCAATGCAATGGGTCGCCAACAGCAAAGCTTTGGAATCGATACAACTTAAGTTGCCAATTATATCACTATTTGTATATAGCTTAAGTTTATTATAAGTTAAGCCCGATTCAATTTTTTAATTCTCGATAATACTAAAAGGCGCTAAGGTTTAAAATAGCTCAGAATGATGGATATTTTAGACAGACTTTGTTAACAGATCAATAGTTTTTCACTAACCATCGTGATCATGTAACAGATACTACTTGCTCACGGATCCTGGCAGACATCTTGAAATGGGAAGGCACACCGACTTTTTATCCCGCCAGATGGCACTTAGAAGCTAGTATGTTATAGTCTGTCAAATACTTTTTCCTTCGATTTTTTAAAGGTTATGTATATAGGTAAGTATAAGGGTAGCTTACGTTTGACCGCTGCCTCAAGTGATGTTACGGGACGACGCGGTCCAACGTGTATCATGCAAACTTAGAAGGTATCTATTCACTCACGACTTGAAAACTCCGGGGTTGTACATATCGGGAAATACAGACTCAGGCAGCGAGTTCCGCTCCCTGGCAGTACGCATTATAAAAATGGAAGCAAAAAGCTTCATGCGTAACGGTGTTATAACTACAATGCAGCGGTGGCGCATAGTCGTACGTCTGGTTGACCGATGTTAGAATGGAGATAGTGGAATTAGATTTTGTAATTGGGGAGTCCGTGTGTACACAGGGAAACCGTGTGATTGAGGGATATAGAGCCGTCCTAATTCTATGACCCTTATCATTGAAGTGATGAGCAAGATTGACGTGAAGATATAATAAATATACATTCGCTGAAATGTAACCGAATGAAAACCGATAGGCAAGCAACTCTACGCTGGAGTTCAAGGCTCTGAAGCCTATATTCGACCAGAGATTCGCTGCCAATCATCTTTCAACAAGGAAACATTATTTTAGCTATAAAATATGCCTCGCCAGGTCCAGTTTTTGAATGTAACGAAAATAAACATGTGATTACAGTGATGTATTGTAACAATTTAGATCTTGTTACAATATGGTTAACCTACTCAATAGTAAGTTAATCATATTGTAACAAGATCTGCTTTTCCTTTTTTAGTTAGATTTCAAATTGACTACAGCCATTAGTAAATACATTAAAGTTATATTTAGGGAGGTTTAAATATGATTTATAGGTATAAAGGACAGCAGTCAAAAACACTGGGTTTTCATCACAGTTTTTCAAACTTGATGGTGGCAGCTGGACAGATATATACCAACACGATGCATACGCGATACTCCATGCAGAGAAAGATTATCGTGTCCGGACTTTAAATGATGCCCTTTACCAGAAACATTAGCCGGCGTGGATTGAAAAAAATAGGTATCATAATAAGACTAATTAATATATGCTACCGTGAAATTCCTTGACAGAGAAATTTGATAGGTCAAACCACAAAACAGATATTGGTCTTGCCTTTGACCACTGTCTCATTTATTCGTGTCCACGCGGTCTAAGGTGATGCACGCAAGCCTAGAAGGTACCTTTCACCTCATTCACTTGTGATGTTTCTTACTAACCGTTTCGTGATGGTTTCTGTATATTGCAATGTTGAGTAAATTATATAAGTATTCTTCTAATTGCTTCATTCTGAGCTGGATACCTTCATACGTGACCATCACTTCAGGCTTCTTTGGAAATCTGGAATAGACAATTATTATATTATATTTCGAGTCTTTGGTCTAAATGAGGTTATAAAGAGCCCTATATTTTTTGTGGTTTCTTTTTTTAAAACATTCTAAGAGATTCAAATCCGTACCCTCTAGATCACTGGTCGAGATCTGATGCAGACTTTTCTTGTTACTGTTTAGAATGCATTTGCCGTTTTTTAAGTAATTCTGATATTATATTATAGAGATTATAAACATAATATTTACACACTCTTAACATCGCTTTGCAAAATAAATATAGTGGCACACAAAAAATCAGCAAGAAGCTTGACATTTGTTTTTGTGTGTTTTTAACTTTGTAGCAGGCGCTTCAAGCTTTCAGCGGTGCTGTAGAATTTATATCCGTGCCATAATCTGCTAAAATAAACATTTTAAAAAAAAATATGTTTGATGGAATGTTCATCCAATATTTCCAGATAACATTTAAGAAAAAGTTGCAGCATGAGGTTAATTAAGTAGATAGTATAACAATATTGAGTGTTGCAGCTTTCTAGCTTTTACAATTAATGAACTAATTTTCCACGTGTTGACTGTTTTGAAGCTAAAGCACCTTACAGATAATTACATATGCACGGGTCCTTAAGATATTAATGTCAATAGGAATGCAAAATAGACTATCAAATATGTAACGAATTTACGTACCTGGGCAATGCCCCCTTTCTTTTTTTTGGCCGAACATCTTTCCTTTTACTCGAGTTATTCCTAGGTAACGCTTCCAAAGCCACCTTCTCCGCCATTTCTTCCGTGTTCACTGTGTTCTTAAAACTAGCTCGTCTGGATTTGTGATTTTTCGTTGGGAATGGAATGTTCAATGATGCTCTGTACAGAGTGAGTTGCTGGTGCAGGTACAGAATGTGTTTGTATCTCTTCTTGATCGTCCACGCGAAGTCCCCATGTTGGAGGGATATTGTGTATCTGAAATTGGCAGAAATAGGTGCTAATAGATAGTAAGTGGTGCCATGAGCACTCTATATTGCTGACCGCATCAGCTCTATGGTAATAACAGTTACGGTTAGGGTTGTTGCATGCAATCGAGAATGAAGTGTTAAGATAAATAAAATGTGTCTACTGCTTTCTCTGTCTAGGATAACATGTATAAAAAAAAATACCCCCACAATTCAAAATTGATTTATAACAATACATAAAAATATCCCCGTCCCGCATCGTAACTGGAGCCAATGATCCGGCGACACTAGCAGTGATTCTTCTTTGAATTTTGACCAGTCTTTGCATCAGGTACGACCCAGAACGAGAGGCAATACCTCTGTAGCGTAATCGGCAGCCAATCTCCATAATAAACCCGTGTAACTCTTATTTTATAATGAATTTGTAACTGCTGACTACAGGAAACAACAGGATTCTAGGGATAGTTATATCCAAGTGTAGCGATCGGGGGACAGTTACGAAACACTCAAATAAAAAAAATTATACACATGATCTTTCTTTTATTTAATATGATGTCCATATAATTAAGTACAACAAAAACCAATTGTATAGTTTCTGAAAAAGTTTTCATAAAACTATAGAATTAACATGTAAGTACGTTTATATATCACTAAAAGATGATTAAATAAATAAAAATATGATCTCTAAAAAAAACTTTTTAGGGCGAATTATTATAAATGTGCTTAATATATTATGTTCAAATTTTTGAATGAAACAGATCTGCTACTATTGGGATTTGCCCAATAGTAGCAGATACTATTGGGATTTGAACCTATATACCATCTATAGACGTATATTAGACCCTATACCGTCCTATCGCTTTGCCATCTAAGCTTTAGTAGAATTCCAATAGTCGTCCGAATTTTTATCGGAGGGGATGTTTTTCTTTTCTCGAAAAACAAATATTTGAACGTACGTTTCGTCTAGCATGATATTAATGCAATGAAACATAAAACTCTTAGTGCCTAATATCGTTAATTTGTAATGTGCTCTTTTATCGAGATCCAAGAAATATAAGAGATTTTAATACAAAAGCAAAAGTACAAGGACGAGGGTTTGCGCTATCATTAATATTTGGGTTTTTTCCTTTATCAACCGACACTTTATTACATTTGTGTTATACTCTGTAACGCTATGGTTCATTAGCGTAAATACGATAAAAAAAGATAAGCACCTTTGAACCGTGTGTATACGTAGATGCTTTGTTATCTCTAATATTTCATTGCTGTTGTTAACTTAGGCTGCGTCACAATATTTTTTTCACTCTTGCGCAAAAAGTCCGTCATTGCCAAGTATGCTCTACGCCAGGGGTGGCCGACTTGATTAGATCCAAGATATACGGTTTATGAAAATGAAACAGCATAGTTCAGTACATAACTATGTAATATTATTTATTTCTTGAAAAGGGAAAACATAAGACTGAAAATAATTCTTATTAACTACTTATTTATATAAGTGTGCGCATTGCGTTTGAGCATCTTCCGCTAGATTAGAAAAATCCGGTTTGTAGTTGGAAATTGCCAACCTAAAAGAATCCAATGTATCAGCGTCTGTCAAGCGAGAACGGTGTTTATTTTTTGTTTGTTTTAAGTAGGAAAATGCTGACTCACATAAATATGTTGAACCCCAAAACACTAATGTAGTTGTTCATAACATTTCTTCAAATTTGTATATTTGCACTGGACTAATACTCGCGATCGACCGGTCGATCGCGATCAACCGGTTGGCCACCCCTGCTCTACATAACGCTCTATAAGCTCTAGGGTTAAAGCATTTATTTTACTTTTTTATATGTACAGTATAAGACTACAAGAAAGTCTTTATTAAATTTGAGACTCCGCCATCTTGAATCACTATTGAGCCAAACTGATTTTTCCGTGCGTTTTTGCAACGCCAAAAATTGCCTATTTTGCAACTAAAATAGGCAATCTGCAATTAGTTTGGGATCCCAAACTATGCATATTTGTAAACATGTTATAGTGTAGTTAATGATAAGTCTAAATAAATAAATATGAGGCAATACTCAGCATAAGAGACAAAGGTTTGATATGTCACTGATTCTCCATTCGGCACCCCCATTTCAGACTTGCCCAAACTGACCCATTTAAATAGCCCATGCTGTATATGTAGTTAAAAAATAAGTGGTAGAAATACGAGCTCGCCAGCAATAATCTATCTTATGGAGACTTCCAGTTTATCACTTTATTGTGCCGATGCTTTTCATCTATTTACGTGCTATGAAAATATTATATATTATACTATTTTCAATGCCGCAACGAAAATAGGAACAACGTGCAGTATGCGTTAGCATCTTATTATAGTTTGTGCGTCTAGTTAAAAAACTCAGAGCGCTATGTAAGAGTGTTGTACGCAAGAAGAAGTTGTACGCTCTAGTATGCAAGAGTGTTATGTACTGTACTTATAAATGTTCGCAATCGACGAGCGCATGCATTAAAATGCTCACGAAAATAGAAGGAGTATGTCAGAATTGTACCCGGTAGAAACATGTAGACTCTGCCTACCTCACGCTAAGAGGAGGCATGATTATACAATGCATTATCTGTGTAAATCTACTGAATGTGGGCCTCAAAAGTAAGCTTAAAATCACACAACGAGGAAATGTAATTATGTTTGGGGTTTCTTTTAAAAACGAATTCAATTTTAGAAAAGATTCCAACATCTCGCACGAAGTGTTTTGCTTTCACATTCATACCCAAAGCTTACTTCAATCCATTGCGTGTACCCATAGATAAGATCTACATAAGTAACTTCAAGTCACGAGTGAATAGGCATGTTCTACACAGGCGTGAATCACTGTAGACATAATTATTCCGTAACATCAACTGTGGCATTGGTTTAGTTGTCAGTAGACAGCAACAGTGGTAGAATTAAACTGATGGCAAATCGACTCTCTGCCACGCAAACGATTGTGTATGCAATGGATTAAGTTGCTTTCTTTGCTGCCAGATTGCTATGGATCTAGTGCTTCAGAACTCTTATATAAGCTAGTCACTGTTTCATTAAGATTTTACTCACAAATTAGGATTGAGTAGGTGGGTCGTGACGCTGCGTTCATTCTCCACGAATCTGACCTTAATTTCGACATCTGGAATGAACACTTTCCTGTGCACCGATTTGAACTTCACAGGAGGTTCGTGGACGGCTCTGAACGGAACTGCATTGCTGTCTGTTGATGCTGTAAATTGAATTAAATGGAAAACTAATGTCAATTTCATTTTATTTGCTTACGATTAAGTTAAGTTCCTGTGACCCATGACACAGTATCCTTATTTATATACACGGCGCGACATATTGCCCGTAGGTATTTAATTAGCACAAAACGTGCATCGTATATTAAAAATAACGTTTACTTGAAATTTATTGTTTACTAGCGACCCGCTCCGGCTTCGCACGGGTATAAAATATATAGCCTATGTCATTAATGGATGTTATTATACATATAAACCTTCCTCTTCAATCACTCTATATATTTTAAAAAACCGCTTCAAAATCCGTTGCGAAGTTTTAAAGATTTAAGCATACATAGGGATATAGGGACGGAGAAAGCGACTTTGTTTTATACTATGTAGTGATAATGAGATAAGTAGTTAGTGATCGATGATATCACACTAGAGCCTGAATAGCACTTAAGAACGCCTATCTGGTCACACTGAGTGTTTAGTGATAAATTTAAAAACTTGTGAGTAGAAGCTATATTTAGGGCATAATTAGGAGGGCAAAAACTCCAACACCTTCGTATATGGCATAACACAAAAATTGATCAGTGATTTCTAAGTCTGCAAGAGAAACCTCCCAACCAAACCTGTCAATATGTCTATACTAAAACTCTAGTGATAAGAATATACAAACACTTCAATACCTAATGTAACCTTTATATATATTGTAATTTACTTTTTGGAAATAAATATTTATTATTATTATCTGGCAACGTTGTTTCTGTGTCAAATCGTCAATTTTTCATATTAGCATAGCGATTACAAAGCGATTACCTGTGTTTATAAGTACATGAATCTATAAGATACCGATTAACTTTCATTAGTCATGACTAATTTAAAACAATGATAAGACGTAATTAAAGCTATGGATATTTTTAAAAACAAAAGAAGCGGTGACTAATAGACTTATCGACACCATATCGATACAGAATGATAAAAATCTAAGAGCCTATTTGCCCTATTCTACCAGCTCTTGTGGACCTTGTGGGGATCAATGAGGGAAGCCTGTATCTAGCAGTGGATGTCTTAGGTGATAGGATGATGATGAAGGAATAAGTTACGTTAAACATTGTGTAGCTCAACTTATTCAATGTTAAAGTTTATGAAGATATACAGATGTACAACTGATGTATAATGCAAATTCCAGTTCTAAAAAAATTAATGAAACTGGCCCAACATTTCACACAAGAGGATGTAAAAGGCCACAACTCAATTCTCAGAAAAATGTCTAGTAAGACGCATAATATATGTTCTTAAACTGTGTTTTCTCATGAAATCAGGGGACCTATAAAACTGTATTAGATCATTCACACTCACACCAGGGAAACAATAATTCTGATCAGAACAGTATTATGAGATCTTGGTTCTGAACAACTCCACTTTATTGTCATTTAGGTACATGTATGGTGTATTCTTGGCATATTTACAGTTCTGTGATGTAGATAAAATAGTTAGCCTATGATATAACAAAATAGGGTTAGATAAACTTTTATTCTTCAACCTACACAAGCAAGTCGTTTTAGAGACACTAATTTATTGCTGCAGTCTAGAGTTCAGATTGTATAATTGGTACCATCATCACAATCACAAGCAAAAGTAGCAAACTTCCGTTTGGAAATAACTAGTACTATTATGCTTACTCAAGGTGAACTATCATGCTTAGCACACAAGGTTAATACATTTTTCATTGCTATATAATTCTTTGTACACTTGCTGTTTCACACAATTTAATACTCATATCACATAGCCATAAATAAGTCCTTGAGTGTGTAGCAAATTGATCATCATGGTCTGGAAAGAATCTCATTGATCATATTTTTACTCAACTCACATTGTGTATGAAACTATTATGAACAGACATTGGCAGAATTGTGACAAACTTGTTATTTCGTAAATTATACTTTTGCATGTCCTTGTTTTTCATCAGAGATTTCCCCTTGGATATTAGTCAATATGATATTTTTCTTGACATACTCTCTAACACTGTATGTGATGTACTTTTTTAATAAGCCACATGAAGCAGTAAATTAAATTAAAAAATAATAATTAAGTTTGATAATGAAGTTTTAGAGTACCCAGTAATCATGTATTTTTATAACTATTCTGATATATTTATAGTGCTTAGACTATCGCGATTCAAACACATAGTTAATAAATTGAACAGGAACAGAACATTGCATGAAGACAACCAGTTTTCTCGTGACCACAACCAATGCAACTTGTTCAAAACATTGAGGTAAATATATTACTAAATTTTTAAAATTAAACCCCATACAATTTATTACCAATGTCTTCAAATAACGAATGCTTAAAAACTACAATTATTGCTAACCATCACTGGCTGGAGGTAGCAAATAAAATCGATCTACAAAGAGTCCTCTTATTACCACAACAGATGCAAAATTTCATGCGATTAAGCCCCTCTTCCACTCTGTTTTAATTAATTAACAATGTATTCTGATATATCTACATTCTACTAAATCAATAATGTTACATTAACTAAAAATAACAATCTGAAACAATGTGAAGAGGCCATATTTCTATTTATAAGCTTAATGGCAATTGAAGTTAGTTTTGATGTACAAAATAACTAAGCACTTGAGGCATAGGCCATTTCAGAGGGATCCATCAATGTGATAACTCTAGAGAGCTGGTTCAAACACATGTTAGTAGACAAGACACAGTAGCAAAAGTCACAAAAGATAAGTCAGATACTTACTGCAAGCATCAGTCTCTTCTTTATTCACTGAAAATATTTCCGGGACAGCCAGGCTCTCGTCAAAATCTGAATCCAGGGTCGGACTGAGGGAGTCCATTGCCTGGAATAAACCTGGAATACAGTCCCCAGGTGTTGAGGGAGGTGGGGTCTCCATCCCGTAGTTTGTGTACCCGTAAAGTTGTTCATCTAAAATAAATACATATATTTAAGTCTTATTACTTGTAAAAGTAGTATTTGATTCATGTATCATTTTTAGTTTATTTGGTGATTCTAATGAGTGCTTTTTTAAGACTTTAGGCTTTTTTAAATACTTTTTAAAGAATTTATTTATCTGCTGTAGGTAAAAAAATAAGGATAATAAACACTATGCTAGAGTAATCCAGAATTATAAATCTGTCGACAAAAATGCAGCAAGTGTTACTATTACTTATAGACTTTGTTAAGTTACAAATAATTGTAATATATTTGCTACATTGTAAATTTCTGTTTTACCATTTTGCCACATATTAGAGCCTGTAACAGAATGTTTGAAATGGCCATTCAGGTAGTAGCTCTATAATATAAATAAAATTATCATTCAAGGAAACATCAATCAAATTAAAATGAGGAAATAGTCATAAAACCCTACTACAACATAACATAAATAAGTTTCAGGTAATGCAATCATTCCTTTTTATGATAGGCAAATTGTTCAAGTTCAAAAGGGAGAGGTCAGGGATTGAGTATAGAAATGTGTTTATTGGATAGTATACAGGTACACCTGTAGGGGATTGAAGCTCGGGTCACATTGCAAGATGAAATAATTTAAAACATAATTTTAAAAATGGTTTTCTTTAACCTTGTTTTTTTTAATAAGACTGACTTAAGTCGGCAAAACTAAAGGTATTGAAATAGACTTCTTCTTTTTGTCCTTATCCCACACTAGTTGGGGTCGGCACAACATGTTTTTCTCTAACATTCTCTTTTATATAATCAGTCACCTCAGTGCTTACACCTTTCATAAACAAATCATTCTTCACACAGTTCATCCATACCTTCTTCACCCTCTATATCCATAATTATACATATACATAATACATATCCGTAAATCCACAAGTATGATCAGTGAAGAATGAACATGAGCAAACATCTGGCATCAACTCTTGATGTGTAAGTTTGTAGACAAAGGTTACCACAAAATCTTTTATTTGCGACAGAGATGAGATTAATTCAAATTGGCTTTCTGAAAACCTTATTGATGTTTATTGCAGATAACATCAAAATTCAACAATAATTATTTTAAGCAATTATTTATATCTGCCTTTTCATATTTAGTTAGTTCTACTATTATGTTTGTGTAGCTGCTGGTTATTCATAGAAATAAATAAATTATTGCTTTCTTTTACACAATTTTAAGATAATATTTGTAGTACAAATTAGAAGCCCTTTAACCTACACGAGTTAATTCACAAGTATTGTAGATCAGTCAAGATTGAACATTACCAAACATCAGTTAATTCTGCGACTTGTAATAGTGCACACAGTGTATTTTAGATAATGGTTTGCTATAAAATATTTAGTTTGCATAAGTGGAAAGGTTATTCAAAATAGGCTACTGAAAACCTCATTTATTAGTTTGCTGAAGTTTGCTAAGATCATGATTTGAATTAATTGTCTTATAATCAGATTCACCGTAAGTATGTTGTAGAGTGGAGAGTATATACATGAACAGAATTTTGTATGGTAATTCAATTTCAATGAAAATTTATTGGTTATTATATGCATACAGATTATGAGTTAGAGATAAGAATAAAATATCATCAACGGCAGTAAATATGTTACATTTAAATCCTATTACCATTATAAATAAACACTGATAGTATTCCTTTGTCTTGATATATATGAAGACAACACAGACTTTACATCAATAAATTATTACCACTGTAAAAGTTAACACAATTTTGCGGAATTCACAAAAACAAAGCACTACCTCGTTTTATTAAGTTGTGGAAACTCAATGTTAACTCTTTCCGTTCCATACGTTCTGTGTAATCTGAGTCTTGTTGCACTCGTGATATGACCGCCCATCCATCGGCGTGCTGATACGATATGTGCTGCCCATTGCACGACACTAACCCCACACTTGTGTACATAATCTACACTGATAAGATTATGATGATAAGAAAATTCAGTTGTATTTTGACGGTGACAGAGATCGTATTGCACTTACGTGACGTAGCTCGGAAGTAACGTTCGCGGCTGAATGCGCAAGACCTCCAGCTCCAACTTTTTCTTTCTTCAGATTAGTAAAGAAAAAAAAATCTAAGTTTATCGCTGGAATCTTTACGTCTGTATGTTGATGAATGAAAGTTGAAACAAGGCACTTTGTAGGCAATTGGCAAGCTCGATGGAGACGGTGACTTGATACGATTCATAACATAATTCAAGCTTCAAGCCTCAAGGATTTTCGTAATGAAAAACAAGGATTTGAGGTCAGATGACGTAAGATTGATTAGTTAGATTATTAAGAAGTAGAGATGGGTCAGTTCGACTTCGCAATTCGAACTCTCTCGAGTTGTGCTCAACTCGAACTGACTCGAGTCGGACCTCACGAACTCGAGTTCAAAAATGTGAGCTGTTTAAATCAACTTTTTTAATGATAAGTTGTTTCAATTGAATTTTATCAGTTTTGTGGTCAATTTTGTGATAGAGTACAGTAATTATAATGTAAATGTAAATTCTTTGTCAGGTTGAAATAGGCATAATAATAAAAAAAAAGACGTGTGGCACTCGGGGACTCCGCGGTAAAGTTATTGCATAGCATTTTTATCAACCTATGCAATTAATATATTAATAACTTATGCAGTAACGCCGATACAACCAATGCCACCTAGAGGCGAGTTGCTGAACTAAACAGACAAGCGTGATATTTCAAAAAAGTTAATAAAAGTTCAGCTATTCATCGATAGATGGCAAAACTAAAAAGTATCACCGCTGTGCCGGCCGGAGTGGGGGGTGTTAGGTTATTTTCGTTACCGAATTTCTGGATTCGGTCTCCACGCTCAAGGCCCGCGATAGAAGCTATTCAATAGCTTAAAAAATTAGGTGTGCTCTCTATGAGAGACACGTTGACATTATGGTGTGAAGTGGTATATAAAAAAGTATATTTACCATATCCTATCTGCCAATTAGAATTGATTTAACTAGAGTTATGTGGATTTTAACTCTAGTTAACTCGAGTTGAGTTTATTCCGAGTTGGCCCATCACTATTTTGAAGTGTTGTTCGAAGTCAAGTCTGTTCAATTTGTCCTGGTCCTAACTCAAACTTATAATATCCGTATTTTGGAGGTAAAGGAAAGTCCGGATATATGTAACGAAAACACTTTACTTTATTCTTATTTTAATTTTACGCTATTGTTTACTATTTTAAGTAGTATCAAGAATAGTTTCTTATTATTAAAACTCATCTCCGTCTCCGTACAAGTTTTCGCCATGCCCGTTGACGTCAATATGTCAGACCAAATTATGACCGACGAGCAATGATAATATATGTATATTATAGTAAAACATCATTGCCGACGAGACCATGGTCTTTCTGACCTTAAATTCCATCAAATTTACCTATGCTTCTTAAATGACTTCATAAACATCTGTTACACTGAATGAAGAAGCCACTTTTTGTCGTATCATTTCATACAAATAAGTATAATACGGCTTTGAAATGGCAGCCGTATATTTGATACCTAGCTTACCGAAAAGCTGTTTATTACGACAATAGCCGTATCAAGAACATTGCTGTAAATATTATAAAAACTAGATTCATAAAGTCATCGCTAAAGCGTTAATTTTAAAGCCATAACATACCGAATGTAGTCATTAAAGTTACTCTTTCGTATACGTCTATATATACGTCTGGGTACGCCATTTACGAGTAGTATCGAGTACCGAAACGTTACTTAGGAATGCTATATACTATGAATTTCTTTACTCGCGTGTTTCGTATTATCGATATTAGTTTGATTGATGCATTGATTTTGCATGATGGCTTGCGGTTTTATTTTACAATACTAGCTGTGCCCCGCGGTTTCACCCGCGTGCATAACGGTTTTGCCGCTACCTCAATTATCCAACCAAACTTTCTTAGGGGAAATCTCAAAATCCTTTTTAGGGATGCCTACGTCATAGTAGCTTTATGCATGCAAAGTCTCTGCCCGATCGGTTTAAAATTGACAAAGTTTCATACAAACTTTCATCCCCTATTTTATCCCTTTGGGGGTAAAATTAATCAAAATCCTTTCTTAGCTACGTCATAACATCTACCTGCATACCAAATTTCAGCCTATTCCGTCCAGTGGTTTGGGCTGTGCGTTGATAGATCACTATGTCAGTCAGTCAGTCACCTTTGAGTTATATATATTTAGATATAACTTAATGTATGAAATAAATATTTAAAACATTAGTTATTGGGGATTAACGTAGAGTTTACCTAAAATTCTACTCAATTTACCTATTACATCAAACTAAACTACACATACACAGGTCTGGTTTCAAATACGGTTAGGTTAAAAATGCCATACAATACTTATGCAGCTAAGTATTTGATGTAAAATCAAAGTATGTTTTAAACAACGTGCGAATGGCGCGATTTCAAGTTCATACTGTAAGCAAAACGAATCTCTATGCGATTCGATGAGATGAGGTATGAAATGTAACGTAACGATACGAAAGTAACGAGTACAGATTGGGAAAGTAACGAATACATGGGGGTACACTGTATTTCGTTACTTTTACACCTCTGGTTAATTGAGAGCACTAACAAACCTTCTGTATTTGTTACCAAGTAACAAGTAGTCGATGTACGCCTTCTAGTAATACGTACTGAAACTTTACTCTCAAATGCATTTTGTCTGGGTCGTAATACGGTAAAGTAAAAAAATGCACTTTACTCAGTTATGTACCTAACTTTTAAGTATGTTTTCAACCAAGTACGAATGACGCGACCTCAAGGTACGCCCGCAATGCAACACGACTCGATGCGTCGAGATGTTATTAGTTAAGAAACAAAAGTAAAGTAAGTAACGATACGATAGCAACGAGTACTGATTGTTATGGTAGCGAATACATACGCGTATACTATATTTCGTTACTTTTACACCTCTAAGAGTATTTAGGATGTACTCGTAGGTAAGGTACTCGCTAGTGTGGCTATTGAGAAGATAGAAAATCTGCCGAGCACTGTAAGGAAAATGCAATAACTAGGCCACTAAAATTTAAACATTTCTAAATTTAACTAATAAACGTACCAATCTTTGAGAACATCCTATAGTGATATTCTGTTCTAGTGACATTTCGAAAGTGAAGTGTAAGTGATATGAAAGTAGGTGATATTATAGTTTATTAGAGACCCGTGTCGGGCACAGCAATTTTAGAATAGAGGCCAAACATTATCTTTTAATAGATATACCTACTGAATTTAAAATAATGTTGGAATTGTTATTTGGAAAATGATTATGTTACACTTTCCTACATAATTTGAACCAGTTTTTTTCTGTTTTTACACAATATTTTTTTCTTGCACCAATATTTTATAATAAAGTAAAGTTTTCTTTAGTCGCTTACGTAAATAATAAACAAGTTATAGGTACATTTTTTCTTTATTATTCTTACTCCTTAGGCCCGTTATTTATTGACATTGATTTATGTCCTCGACAGAATAGTAGGTAGCTTTTTTCAATCAAAAAAACACTTTAATTGGTTGAAATATTCTAACCTAGGTACATTATTATTATTCGCGCTTAGGTACAATTTGTTCCGGAAACTCAGTCAGTATTTTGGTAAACATTAACGATTTATTATGTTATAAATTTGTATATTTTGCGGAACGATTGCGCATAAATACTGCAATATTGCCCAGCTCTTTGGCAACAAGCCTCATTCCATGTCAATAAAAATAACGAAACAATAATAAGTTATTAATAGGTTTGATATTATGGTTGACTATTTGTGTCGAGTAATTTTGCTTAAGACATGATAATTTTTCAAATAAGTAGATGTATTGCAATTAGATCTTTTTGTAATATCGTGATAAAACACATATTGTAGTGACGGAGCAAAAAGAAGTGCAACCTCCTATCTCCCAGCTTTATTTCTACTTATTGTACATTAATATTTATTTGCGAGGGTTTGATTGCGTTGGTTAAGGGGTGAGCTGTCAGCTAAGGTGTGCTTAAAGGCAAATTTCGCAGCTTTCGCACTCTGAAACGCCTGCATGTTTTTTACTAGCAGTGTGTTAAAAGTATTTACGTACCTCCAGTAATAAATGAAATAGGCGCTTAAATTACCAAAATTAGCAGCAACAAGGTGGCGCTAGTGAGCTTGAGACTCTGCGAAGAATTCCTTGCTTTACCAGGAACGCATGAAAACTCTGCCTCTTGTTCGGCAGTCCATCTAAAGCTACACTCATAGAAAAATAATTCTTCTTCTTATCTCAGCCATGCGCGTCCACGGCTGGACATATGCCTCCCCCATATAGGGGGGATTTGCCAATACTCGCCACGCTTGGCAGGCGGGTTGGCGAGCGCAGTATGATTTCCAATCCTCAGATACGCTACCTTCTGGCACGTGGTCCCTTAGCCGACTCTTACGGCCCCCGCAGGAAGTGATGGGGGAGTTCTATTCTAGGCCGGTACCACCAAGACCAAAGAAGCCAGAATAAGAATAACTGTCTTAAATTTAATTACATATTTGTTTAAAGCTTTTTCCACAGGCCGCTAGGTGGCTCGTTTGTAGATTATGATGGAATCTGTATGCAGATAATATAGACCTATCTAACAAATAATCACTTGTGAAATTAGCTTTGCAATTTGCTCACAAAAGTTCAAAAGTTTTAACTTCACTTTAACAAAGATTATTAGTTGCCGTTTAGAAATGAAGCTACGCAGTGTGTTAACTATTTGCCCCTTGCTTGGTTTTGTGTATGTGTAGGGTGAGCATATGTATTAAATATTCAGGCTATTAGCAGTGTTGTACAATTTATATCCATACCTTCATGTGCTGAAATAAGTAGTATATTCGTATACAATGCATACTCCATTGTATTCTGAGTGGGTTAACATTATAGTTGGAATATATAAGCGGCGATAGCTCACACTGAAACTGACGGTCGCCGCCGTGGTGCAGTGGATCCCGGCAAACATTTGTGCGATGTGTAGATGTTTTTTAGATTTGGAATATGGACTTTAAGGTTCTTGAAAAAAATAATTAAATACATCTTAAGCAATTCACTCAAACATTTCAAAGTTATAAGAAAATATAGAAAATAACACAAATATAATAAGATATCCCGCAAACATAGGAAAATACTGTAGATTAACAAACATCATTTGTTAATCTACTGTACAACAACAACACTAACACTAATAATAATTATTTCTGTACAACAACACTAATAATTTCTGTACAAAAAGTTTTTTTTTTTTTAATGACAAAGATTTTGTCATCACATATATATTATATATATTATTTGGCATTAGAGCCTAGCTCTATATTATAAAGGGAGGAAGGAATATACGCCTCGGTTGTTGAGTATAAGACAAAAAAGTGAGATCTAATTGGGTGTCAAGTTCAACGGTCAGTCCTAACATTTATTTATAACTATGAGTTTTATAGTTTATTGCATTAACAACACGCTAGGCGGAACTTATTTATAACTACATTAAACATTTTATAACCACTTAATGTATATTTTTTTCTTATAACTTAGGATAATATATTATATTAAAGCCTGGCCTGACTTGGCTTGTTTTAGTACTGCCACTTTGAGCTTCCCCACAAGGCCCATAGTCAGAGATCACGTTATGGTACCATAAGTCATCACTGGTAACACACACTGATCGTAGACGTTCAGTTTCAGGCATGGCGGTATTTTGGACGAGAAGACTTCGCGGAGTTTTCGAACACTGGCTAGCCGAGTGGGATTCGACGATTGGCCCAGCCGAGTTGCATTCAACGATTGTTGGACATTTTGATTAAATAGATTTTAAGTCCATTTCAGTCATACAGTGGGAATTTTATATAATTTTTTTTTTTTTTAATTTTTTTTTTTATATATAATTATTAAATAATTAATATTTTTATATAATTAATTATTAATAATTTATATATATTTTATATGTAAATCTGAAACTATGAGGAGTAGCGAAAAGTATTCAAAGGAGTATTTGGCCCGACTTTGATGTGACCTAAAACCGCATTATTATATTTTATGACGATCAGTATTTTGAGGCTATAACACGTTGATTAAAAAAAAACACACTATATTATTATATCAGTCGATAGTGTCGTACAGAAGGATCTAATTCTTGTATGTGGAAAACTTAAGGAAAGAGATAATTTTCTTTAGAATTCAGTTCCTTTGTTTTTTTTTTATTATTTTACTATAACAATAGCTGATTAATTGTTCAAAATTCATTCAATAATTTCATAATTCAATAATTTCATCTTCTTCTCTTCTCTCAGCCATGTGCGTCCACTGCTGGACGCAGGCCTCCGCCTCCCCCCGTGGGGGATCAAATCCCCCCACTGATAGGGGAGATTTGCCAATACTCGCCACGCTTGGCAGGCGGGTTGGCGAGCGCAGTATGATTTCCGATATTCAGAAGGCGCTGCTGCCCACCTTCTAGTAAGCGATCCCTTAGCCGACTCTTACGGCACCCACAGGAAGAGATGGGGGAGTACTATTCTAGGCCGGTACCACCACGGCATAATAATTTCATAATAATACCCAATGGGCAAACCAGGCCCACTTAAAAAAATTCCTCGTAGGTCCTGTGTATCTGATGCATATATAGAGTACCTTTTGATTATACTCTTACTTCGAAAAAAACACAACTACTCGTTGTATTAATGCTCTCCTTGCCAATAGAATACAGAGTTGATGCAAGCAGGAACTACATTCCTATTTACTTAGTCCTTTATGTATGTCTATTACATAAGTCCACGAAGTTGCCGACCATTCGTGTAACGTTGACCATGCGCCATCGTATTGCCTAATTAACTCAAACGTTAAAATATGTTAATCTATTGTCTTTATGGATGTAGGGTGTCCGAAATTACCAAAAAATATTTATGTAAGCATTGAATGCCTTTCATTTTTGAAATGAGACTGAAAAATCGGTCCTGAAAAGAACCCATTGTCTACGAAACGTAACTAGTTCGGCTAGTTTTACCAGCCAGCGCTTTTGGAGCTTTAGGGGTGAACGGAGAGTAGGTGGTGCAAGGGTCGTCTAAAGCTGGTTGGACGGTATAATATCACGGATTAACATTTACACATGCGGTGGGCAGCAGCAAGCAGCAGGCCTCGACGGCAGAGAGTGTCGCAGCAGCACTGACCGCAGTCGCACCGCGCACATCGACCGACTCTCGCGCATACTCTCCGACGCACGCTCGCAACGTAACACACGCTTCCCGCCACTCATTCAAATTTTCAAACGAAAAAAAAACGAAATATATTTTCTTCATTGCGAATGAAGTGCAACGGCGCGTGAAAAGTCCGAATCGACGGCGACAATCGACGTCAGTGTCCGGATTGCATCGAGGACGTTGACATCGATCCGTCTGATCTAAGCCCCGATTGATTCGGACTTTTCGATATGTAGAACTTCGGGAAGCGTGCGTTACTGAAAAGTTATCTCCCCGGCAGTGAACGTGTTACTGTGTTTCGTCAAGTGATAGAAATGGTGAACTCTACCTAAGGGATACTAGTGTTTTACGAATTTCGTGTTGATAGCAGACCGCAGCTGAGGTGAGTTTCGAATGATTTTGTATTATTATCAAGTCAATGATAAATATTTCGCTTTCTAAAGCGCCGGCCATGAGTGCTGGGGCAGTCACGACCGCTTCGATAATTTTGCACTAAGAAAACATTTTAGTAATTATGATCTGTGAGTTGGAGTTTAAGTCGAGCAACTTGTAAAAACTCGTTTTATGAAAGTAAATGGTCGGTACTTGGTCCCCACTGCCGCTTGCAACATTTCGCTGTACAGAGAAAATTGAATTACTTTTGTATAATCTACTTGAATTACCTAATGATTACAAACAAACGGTTGTACTCAGTTCATGCGATAACAGCTTATGTACGATCTAAAACTGTTATTTTAACTTGGCTGTCTTGCTAAAGCTGTCCTATCAAAGCTGTCAAGTTAAAGCTGTCTAGTTAGAGCTGACTAGTCGAAGCTTTTTGTTTGGCAAAAAAGAAATAATTTTTCGTGGGTACATTGATTTTATTGGAGATCTATTATTATGACCATTACTTTTACATAGTAGGTAAATGTAGGTTTATTATTACATTATTAATAGGCTCTAGACCAATTATTATAATGGACCAAAATAGACATTGAAGTCCCTTGCATTATTACCTATAGGGTTCCGTCGAAGCTTTGCTTTGTTTTATTTTATATTCTAAATGATCATGTTTAAAACAATTTTATACGTATGTAATTTACATGAATAGAAAAAAATACTTACTGAAATATTTTGAGAAATTAGCACAACTACTCGTGAGTTCTATAAATTAGAAGCAAGTAGATGATATCACCTAAAATAACATTATAATACCAGTCTACCAACGACCACAATCACTGTGCGTAAAACGTTGATTAAAATAAATAAAATATACATCAAAAGAATAAGATTTGAAATGTAATGTGTAATTATCTAGGATTAATTCATCTATTCATGTACCTTCCTGTTTGATATATCTTCGGTTATAAAATGATGCTAATTTATTTACTTTCAGATGACAATATATATATATATATTTGCATATTTGCATCATATATATATATATATATATATATTTATATTTAATACTGTATAGATCTAGCGTTTGACCACTATCTCACTTGATGGTCAGTGACGATGTGGTCGAAGATGTTATCACGCTAGATCTAGAATGCTGATAATAAATATAAATAATGATGATGATGAAAAAATATTTTATACCCAATCGTTATACGTGCCAACAACTCGAAGGACCACATTTATTTTTCAGGTACATTGTCAGTCCATCTATTAGTATCAAGTCCATTCCAACCTAAGCATAACTGTAACCACTAAAAAAATATATTTTCCCAGTTTCATAACTCTAGGCCACAATGACCAGGTATAAATTTGGTAAATGTCGCAGACCTCGGCTATTGGTCAACTTAACGCTAACTTAGATATTATCAACGGCTTTGTCGTGGGCAAGTTATGTACTCACAAAACTTATTACAGTGGACAACTGCAGACCTTGACAACTGCATTTTTTTCAACTTTAGCTCAAGTTAATAAGATTGGTTAATATAGTAATAACTTCTCAGTACGTTTATCTCAACGCTTGTGATAAAACAATGGAACACTTATATTTTCAAACTGTCACATTTCCTAACATAAAAGAAACAGGATATTGCAATTATATGGAAATATAGATGGGAAAAGAGCAGAAATGTTTTTAAGTGATAACCTCTGCTTATCTTCTAACGTGTGGCCATGTGCGTCCACTGCTGGACATATGCCTCCCCCATATAGGGGGGATTTGCCAATACTTGGTACGCTTGGCATGCGGGTTGGCGAGCGCAGTATGATTTACAATCCTCAGAAGGCGCTGCTGCCCACCGTCTGGTACGTGATCCCTTAGCCGACTCTTACGGCACCCACGAGGAGAGATGGGGGAGTACTATTCTAGGCCGGTACTACCACGGCACCTGCGTGCCTCTGCCTATAGACAGATACAATTCGTAAAGAACTGCACTGCGCCTGTCACCCTGAAATATAAAGTTGGTAAGTCTCATGTTCTTCCCTTCAAACCGGAACACAGTAATGCGAACACTTCTGCCTGGTGGTAGAAATAGAAATGGTACCATTATTTACACACTGAAAACTGTTCCTTATTTCTAGCGTAACGTTGTTTTGTCTCTGTTTGATTTTAATCAAATCGTAAATCGCAATTTTTAGAAATACAAGAACGTAAATAATTATTCGTATGATTGCCTAACATTTTTTTCGAAGGCAGAGCTAGTTCAATGGTACTCTAAACTGACGATCTTTTATGAAAGGTCTGATTAGCGTGGATGAAGCTAAAGAAGTGTGTCGTAGCATATGGAAGGATGTGGTCTTTGCCTACCCCTACGGGAAAGTGACGTGATTATATTATAATGATAATGATTAATTTTATTTATTTACAAAACATAGTCACACTTATTGTTAATAAATATGTTTATGACCTCTTATGATCTAAAGATCTTATCTAATTTAATTAAATTAAATTAAATACATTCAATTAATTTAAATTACCACTTCTCGAATAATGAGCTCCTGTCCCAGTATTAGTTGAAAACAGTGTTTTAGGGTACAGGGCCTTCCCATTAAATGGATATGTATGGATAGGTATATGATCAAATTTGTGATGTATAATGTAATAAATAAAATAAAAATGAAAATGTATTTATTATGTGTATGTATGTACAGTTGTAATATATAAGTTGCCTAAAATTTTGGTCAGGCTTATTTTTATTGTTATATTTATCTTTATAAGCTACTATTGTTTCGCTATGCTTTACAAAACTTAAAATTATAGGAGGCGAGGAACTATTTGCTGTGTTTTCATTGTTTAATCATTCGTTCTCGTTATGTATCTTATATTATCATCCGATTGCTAAAGTGATTTTTACACAAATAGCAATATTTTTCAGAAATGCAACATCACTTTGATATTAAAAAAAAAAAAATTTTTTTAACATTCACAAGGTCTTTAGGTCCCAAACTAGGCAGAGCCTGTGCTATGGTAACCTGATTACTGATATATATACTTATATACATATATAATATAAATAATTAAATATATTGATAAATAATTATCGAACTGCCATAAATAACAGATGAAATACTAATATTTAAACTGTGATTCATGTTCTATCTATTTGAGTCATAAATTTGATCTGAGAGCATTCATAGTTGATTACTACTTTTTGAAAATTATGTATTGTTCTGAATTATATATATTTTTTTATATATTAACATTCACACAAGGTCTTCAGGTCCCAAACTAGGCAGAGCCTGTACTATGTTAACCTGTTGACTGATGTATATACTTATATACATATACACACCCAGACACAGGTCAAACAGACATGTTCATACACACAAATGTTTGACCTGTCCGGGAATCGAACCCGGGACCCGCGGCTCAGAAGGCGGAGTGCTACCAACTGCGCCGACCGGCCAGTCTGAATTGTATCTGTGCTAATCAGTTAATTGAATAAGTTAATATAAGAAATTATTTTTTCTATCTGCGCTCCGCAGCTTCACCCGCGTGGACTGCAGTTTTCCTTAGTTAGGAAAACCGCAGATAACGATCTTAAATACCACTGGAACTATACTTTATTCGGGATAAAAAGTATCCTATGTGTTATGCCAGGGTAAAAGCAATTTTCGTTCCAAATTTAATTCAAATACGTTTAGCCGTTTCAGCGTGAAGAAGTAATAAAAACTCAAACGACAAACTTGCGCCATTATATTAGTGTGAAGTGGGATATTTAATACCAAAATAGGAAACTACCAAGTAATTAAATAAGTGAGGGAAAAAATCAGGAAATATTATCACTTGATGCTGTCGTCTACTAAAGAGTAGGCTTTAAATAGCGCTAATTATTGGCGTAACATATGTGTGTGTCATTTGACACTGGTGCGCACCGCGGATTTTAAATAGTGCAATTTGCAAATCACCACGTGTTCATATATCATATTATACAAGTGTGCAGGAACATATAGCGTAACGTACGTACCATAATTATTGAAATAACAAATTTAATTTAGAAATCAATAAAATAAATAAATGAACACAAAAAGTTATGAGTGACACTTGTTTTAATAATAATGAACAAGCTTTCTGGTTCCATAGTTTCGAAGCAACACACAGTTAACTTAAAAAATTAAAATTAAAATGTGTTAAAGCACTTAATATGACGTAACGTATTTAGTCCTTTTATTTAACAACTTAACGAGAAGCCAGCCTTGAATTTAATGCAGTAATTTCGTTACTTAACTTTTTCGTGACTTTGCAGCTGCTGTAGTTTTATTAAGAACACCTTATTACGAGAAGTTAAGTACGAGGTGTTAATTTTGTCAAAGTCACGGTTTAGAAGAAAAAGAGATGGCCACAGAGCATGTGAGTTTCAGAATGTAATCAGACGGAACGAAACAGAGGAGGTTTGCTTTCTTGGTCCGATTTATTTCCAATCAATACTGGTACGGTGCAAGGACTGATTGCAAACTAGGAACCAGTGGTTAAGCAACCACCTCGCCTCTACTATATGTAATGTATGAAAATTCAAACAAATTAAATATTGGTCATAATATCATTTTATACACATCGTGTAATTTAAAACGGTTTATTTACTTGCCAGCTTACACTAACACTTTTTCTTATAAACAAATTGATGTAATCAAACCAAATCTGGATTGAAACTCGACGTATTATAGTTATAGTGTGTTTTCATCAAGCGGATAGTCATCACATATAATTTATTAGCTTTCAGTTTTTACGTTGTTAAGTACTAACTATTATGTAAACGGATGTGGTGAACTAAGGGCTAACGTTTATAGATCTAGTGTTAGTAAAAATTTTGTTTATAATTATTTTCAAAACATCATATTAGCGCGAATACTTGCAGAGACTGCATTATTTTATCCATAAAAAATTAGAGAGTAAAATCATGCTTAAGACGTTTATTATTTGATAATAATGTTGGTTCGTCTGTCATTATGTAAAAGTAGTAACATTCCACGTGTAAATCGATCGACTTATAGAAAGTGAATGCGTGCTACTGTCCGATATGCACACATTTCTCTGTGGCCACGCGAGTGGTTTTACTTTTATTTACATTTATTTTAGATTACTATAAAGCGATTCGGTGGAAAGTTATACTAACTACAGTTCAGCCGAAATAGTATACAGGTGGCGCATAAGACATCACTCTGTCGGAAGAATTTAATATTTTTTGCAAATGGCGGTAAATGTCAATTCTGCTTTGAAATTTGTGAAGTTAATATATATAAAATACACGTCAATAATATATGAATTGATTTACTCTTCAAGAACGCGAAATAACGCACGGAATAAAAAGCCGTAAAACGACTACTGTGAACGGCGAGCGCTGCAGAGCTATGCTCAATGAGTTTTTTTCTACTTTAATTGGACAAATTGGGACTGAAGAACATGTGGTCAAATAGAATAGAGCAACAGTGAAACTGTGAAGGCTGCATTTCCCGGTCGCCAGATCTCTCGTTTTAGTGATTTGGTGATGGCACTACCCGGCAAGATCGTCCGGCTCGATCGGTCAAAATCGATCTCTCGTTTTTGTCAGGCGTTCTTTCTTTTAACAATGTTATTCAAGTAACCCTACAGAAAGAAATGTAGAAATCTAGTCACGGCAATGTAAAAAAGAATATTCATCAAGAATGTGGAAAGTTCTGTCAAGATTGATGGAAAATGCCACAAAAAAATTTTTCATTTATTAAAAAAAATACAGTCAGAAAATATCGGGTGACAGACAACATTTACGCCACCTTACTCTGACAGTTCAAATTAGTAGTCATTGTTGCAGCTAAAAGCATCATATATACAATACTAGCTGCGCCTCGCGATTTTACCCGCTTGGTGATGATTGATGATGATGATAAAAGGTGGTCTATGTGTTATTCCGAGACCTGAAGTATCTAAATACCGCATTTAATTCCAATCCGTCCAGGCGTTTGAGCGTGATTGAGTAACAAACATCCATCCATCCAAACTTACACATTAATCATATTACTAGCTGTGCCCCGCGGTTTTACCCGCGTGGTTATGTTGAAAATAAGCCTGTGTGTCAATCTAGGGTATAACCTATCTCCATACCAAATTTCATCCAGATCCTTTCAGCCGTTATGGCGTGATTGAGTAACAAATATCCATCCATCCATCCAAACTTTCACATTTATAATATTACTGGCTGCGCCCTGCGGTTGTACCCTCGTGGTGATGAAAAACGGTGATGATGCTGATGATGAGAATTAGCCTATGTGTTAATCCAGGGCATAAGCTAACTCCATACCAAATTTCATCCAAATTAGTGTGGCCGTTTGAGCGTGAAGAGGTAACAAACATACACACATACACACTTTCACACATGCACACAAACTTTCGCATTTATAATATTAGTAGGATAGGATATAGTGGGATATATTATTTAAAAACATTTTGTTGTCAACTGACATAATATTAAATAAGATTTTTTAATATCACAGAGAATTTTCAACACAGCTATCTTCCTTGTAGGTGGTGAAGTCGCCGAAAAATAAATTTGCATAACCCGTAGTTTTTTTACATATTATAAGTTTGCGTTTGACAACTGTCTCACCTGATGTTAAGTGATGACGTTGCCTAGGATTTAGCACGCAAACCTAGAAGGTACCTATTCACTCGCGACTTGAAGACTCCAGGTTTGTACATATCGGGAAACACAGACTCGGGCAACGAGTTCCATTGTTGCCGTCACGTTAAACAAAAGTACGCTCGGATTTAGTGGAGCGGATGTGTTTGCGTACGGGTACAGTTGATAGTAAAGTAGCTATTATGATTCTACAATAGAACAATATAAATTATAAAACAATAAAACTTATACAACAATACTCTAGTACCATAGTATATTAAAGAGGTACTTCAGGACGCGACTGTACCCGTGCTCAAACACATACCTTCCACTGGCGCTCTTTACATGACGACAACTATAACGAGTATTCCCTGTCGCGTAACCATGGTTACCAAAAACAACAAAAAGTGTAACGGTGATTCTCAGCGCGACTTTGTAAAAAAATGTGTTCAATTTGTGAGGAGTAAGTTTCTGACTTTCCTCTTCTTTTTCCTCATATAAACTCATGCATAGTCGTGAATAACAATCCTTGCTAGTAATTTATGAAAATCAATCAATTAATCACTTCAATTTTCCCGTGTGCCTTAAACAGCTCCTTGAAAAATTTAACAAAAATATCGTAATAGTTACATAACCAAGAAAATAATGTGAATGTATTTGGTCTTGTTATAGATAAATCACAATCAAAAGCAATACTTTTACATAACTGTATACAAAACTATTTACATGTTATCTATAACAATAGATGAATAATTACGCGTTCGTGAAATGAGCGTATTTCCAGAGCAGTTTTAATATTTTGTAGCTAACAGTACAATGGAATTCGTTTTTTTCGCACATGTCATTAAATAATACTTAACGCTAAAAAGTACACTAAGACTGTTTATATCATTGTGATTTATGAAAGAAAGTTTTCGTTTTCAAGAGAATGGTAGAAGATGTCAATAGTTGCTTTGAGAGACATGTTTGAGAGACAAGTATATTTTATTGCACCTTTATGTTGTCATTTGGAGAATAAATATGTAGCGAGGTTGAAATTTACTCTTTTTCTTATCTACTATGAAACGGGAAGGTACTACTTTAGGTAAAACAGGCATTTCCTTGCGAGAATTGAATGCATGTCATTCTTATCCTTATTCTTATGTCTTAGATTAAAATATCAACTAAATTACATTTGACACACCGAGATTAGTCAATATTACATTAATTATAGACTAAGAATATTAAATTTAACGATTCATGACAGCATTTAAGAAAATGTTTTTCAAAGACGGCCTCCAAGGCTCAGTCATCATTGATATGAATTCTGGTGGCTGAGACCCTGAATCAGAACTCATCTCATGTTTGTCTGGGATGTTTCTTGTGATGTCATTGTGTGTGTCCATGCGTTTCGCGACACAGGGATCTTAGTGCGGGGGCATGAGTGTGATAAAAAAGTGTCTTTTACACCTCATCAAGATGAAGTCTCAAACATGGATACCAACTTTTATATTTATTAATTTAATTTAATTTAAATTTAACTTGATTGATACGATGGTATGAACTTAACCCGTGACTGCTGAAAGTCCACCAAAACGTACGTAGAACTCAGTGTACAAAAAACAGTTTGCACTCCGGGAGTGCCGGCAGAAGTAAAAACTTGAACATTACCGTTGGGCATTTTTGAATAATTTTGGAATGGTTAGGGAATCATTTTGCACGAATTATTTTATTTTTCAGTATAAAAGTAAGTAAGTTTTTTTTCTCACTAGGGTTGGATTATTGTTTCCAAATGTATATGGGACGAATTTCGAAATATAACCGTTCCAAAAAAAAAATCGAAATTGGACTACATGTCATACATAAAAAAAATATACGCGTCGAACTGAGAACCTGCTACGTTTTTTTTCGTCTGTTAAAAAAGTAACTCGATAACACGGTGACGAGTGAACCTCAGAGAAAGTGTCTGAGTAATGCATCCTTATTCAGAAATGAAGAGCTAGAAACTTTTACATTAACCATTGAATTGTTAATGACTGCTTGAAAGCTCAAACGGTATCGACTTCGTAATAAAAGGCAGCTTTAATTTTACTTTATATTAAGAATAAAATATTAGACAAACGCGAATAAAAATAATTATGTGAAATATCAATAAGGTTGACACGATTGACTATGTTGTCTTATCACAACAAAATGAACTTAATAAATTATTAAAATAAAATATACCATGTAAAATACCATAAAAATAGGCCTCTTTTCTCCAAGATCACGCCTTTGGTATTTGGATGGATGTCCGCGGGCGCGTGATCATTATCACAAGCCGAGTAAGCCGCCTGTTCTTTTATCCTGGTATCACATAAAACCATTATAAAACTGATAATTTTACCAAATACCTATAATGTATCCTTCAATGCATGTAACAGAGAATGTACACAGCGATAATTGTTCGAAACGCCGCTAAGTCGACGAGTAATAGCATTTGCGTACAAAAGACATCAACGCGCGCCGAGCTCTTTATAGAAAAGCATTATACAGACGTAACCCATGAAGCTATTCTATTACCTTATGCATTCTTTTCATGTAGCAATACGCCAGATGTTAAATAAAAATATTATTTAAAGTTTGTCTTATTTACATTTTTTTTTAATCATGCACCCTTACAAGTAGGTGAACCAAAAATAGCTCGAAGTCCTCTTTCCTTCATAGAGATTTGTCTATCGAAGCGATGATAGCTCAGCGGTGGTAGCGTTGAGTGTTAATCTGACGGTCGCTGTTTCGATCTTTACCAATGAACCAATTGGCTTGAGCTTCTTAAGATGATTGTTTGCGGTGATCTAAAAGTTAAACATGACTGTGCTACCAGGCTGACACGAGTTCATGATACGGGTCAAGGTCGCTCAATGTCATAAACAGTGGGTTCAAGCCGGAGACTTGTAGGAAGAGCGAATATCCGAATAGCGTGGCGGAATGCGAAACAAGGTATTATAATCCACTTTCTATTGGGTATTGCAACGTGCAACTGCGTTTCAACTTGACCCACATACAAATCTAAATTAACATCGCGGATTTTATTAACACTAATTTGGTATTAGTAAGAGGTGACTGATAGAGTTTGCATTGTTTGTAAATTTTAGACTGTCGCGATTCAAACGCATTGTTAATAAATCAATCGGGGCTTTGCAAAGTTTGTTTTTCTAGAATAAAATAAAACAAGCTTAAATGGTTAAATAAATTTAAAAATAACAAGTTATAATACATAAACAATTTTTTTACTGTTATTTTTTTCATAATTTATTAAGATTATAAAATGTATCAAATTTTATTGCTTTTAATTTTGAATTCCGTATGTCGACTCGACACATTTGGGAGAAAAAAATTTTACCAAATAGTGGAACCGACTTCAACACTCAAAAGTGTGAAATAACTTGTCGAAGTCGGTACCATGATAGTGCAAAAGTAACTATTATCAAAATATTGTGCTCATGGTACCGACTTCGACACATTATTTTACACTTTTTAGTGTTGAAGTCGGTTCCACTTCTTGGTAATTTTTTTTTCACCCTTCTCATTGACCTTTTCTTTGCCGAATGTTAAGAAGCCATCCAGGTATACGTATCACTTTTCACTTATTGGAGTGTAACTCAAAAACAGCTGGTCCGATTTTGATGAAATACAAATGGGACTCACGGCAAGTACCAGTTTTCAAAGAATCATCAATTCGGTTCACCCAGTCGAAAGTACTGAGATAACAAACATTAAAAAATATACGGGTCGAATTGGTCATGTGCTCCTTTTTTGAAGTCGGTTAAAAATGGCAGCCATTAATCTCCCAAGCGTCCTAAGCACGGGTTGTAAACTAGCTAGGGTCGACTAGGAAAGCACTGCATGAACGATACAGTACATAAGTCTTCACATAAACCTAATCTAATGCGCTAGCATTAGAGCGTGCTTAGGACATTTTCATATGTTCAAAAGATTTCGCTGAATCCTTTATTTAAAATGAACTATGTGCGATATCGCGAGTCGCTAAATTAACTCAAAGTAGCAAACAAGTACAACAGCATACTAAATATCAAGTCAACGACCATGAGAATCACAATTTTTCGCGATCTTCTAGCGACGGTCATCTAATCATCCAACGCTATTACGTTGGCATTACGTGGAGCGTAGCGAAAGTGTCATTGATATGTTAAAACGGTTAACTAAAGCAGAGTAGCCTTGCTTGCGCCGGCGCGGATTTAGAAAGTGAACCCCTTAACGCTTACTTCCTACGGTAGCATTTGCATTACACTGTGATTATCTGCGTTAAAATCTACGCATTCCGTTGCGTTACGGATAATTTTTGTATTATCAGTTCGTTACTTTAAAAAAAAAATAAAGGTAAAGTAATCGACCACTATCACTCTTGATGGTCAGTGACTATATGATCACAAGTACCTCGAATATTGACTGGCTCTCTAGGATAGCTGACTGAACACACTTGTATGTTTTATAATAGTTTTACAAACTTAAGGGTGATAACTAACCTAACCAGGCGTACACTGAAAAGTATCTACAATGCCGACGTACATGATTAGTTACGAAAAAACTAGACATGAGGACAGACTATGTATTCCTAAGACAAGACTCGTAAAGACCCAAAGGCATGGCAAATATACGAAAATAAATATGTACAATAAGTTACCTAAATCTGCTACTTAATTAAAATACCAATAGTTCAAACTTAAAATCAAATATTTCTTGACTAGTAATGCATTCTATAAATTAGATGAGTTCATGGATATCAAACTTTCAGAAAAGTCTTTTCAGTGACCTAAAATTAAAATAAAAATGCACTTGCTCCTTATCGATTTAATTGAATAATTGACATCAATATTTCCACTTTCATATGGACCAGTCTTTAAAATATATATTATTAATTAATCAATTGAATAAGTAATTATAAACATGTATTGACTTGCCGAAAATAACGAATGTTATTATGGTTAATGAATAAAAAATAAATAAATAAAAATAAATGAAGAATTTGTTGATCTTTGATAATCCGACTATTACAAGAATGCAAAAACTGTCATCAGAACAGAACGCTAAAAACCACTAAACCTAATAACCGAATTTGAGTCTTCTACCACACGTATCGTGAACAAAATATTTTTAGGAAATCTATGATCTAACTCATTGTAGATAGGCGAGATACTGAAACTAGAGAGTACATATCTATTGAATATTACTTTAAAAAGATGTTTTAATTAACCGAAAATTAACGTCGTCGCGTCGTCACAATTTTTTTAATAAAAAGATATGTATAAATGATGGCGTTGGTATACATTATAAAATTATTCGGTTAAACTTTTTTAATGTCCCTATACCGTAAGTACGATCTAATTAGGTCAAAGCATTGTTGAAACAATGATAGTCGAATAGTGGTGAGTGGTTGGAATAGCTCTCGGGGTGGAATACTTGAGGTAGCGGAAAACCGTAGTCCACGCGAATGGAACCGCGGGGCGCAGCTAGTGTTTTTTTAAATTACCTTTGTGCTCAAATACTGGCCCTATCCTTTATTAATTTAATAATCATAGAATTTGTTATCTACTTTAAGCAGCGAAAACGGAATCCTGGCTAGATATTTTAACAGAAATGTTATTAAGTTTTAATTTCAAAAGTGAGTGTTTATGTTAACCATCTGACGTTGAACTCCCAGTACTTTAAAATATAAGTTTATATTTACTTAGTTTAGAGTCTGGTGTATTTCTGCGTCGGGTTGTCGCAGATCCATGATACTCTTTCATAACCAAATTACTGGATAAGCTGCAACCTTAAGAGTAAGTAAGTATCGTATGCATAAAAACTTTTTGCATTAAACATTTTTATTTATTTATTATAATGTATAAGTGTTGGTGGATTAACTGTTAAGTGTCCGTGAAAGTGAACTAGTGTACGAAAGTAAAACAACATGGCCTGAATGGAAAATCTTTACTCCTTTATTTCGTTCGGTAATCTCCAAGTATAGGTAGTTTCCGTAAAGTGCCCAAATAGTGAGGAAGGGGGAAAGGGGAGGTACTTTCGGACTAAGATTTTAGCTTATGCTCATAACTTGATAAATATAGTAATATTGATAAACGTTAACAAACGTAAATATTGATTTACTTGACACTGAGGATGTAATAGTAATGCACAAGAATTGCGGAGCCACAACGAAAAAAATAAAACAACGAGTAAGCATTGAGATGTACAACAACATTTGAATTGACGTCTTCCTTCGTTATTAATCACAACAAATAAATAGCTCAAATACAATAAACTAATTATCACCCTAATTACAACCGACAAAAGGTCAAGTCTGTTTAGATGTCTGACACTTGACGACTTCCTAACATTGTACTACAGCATTAGCATACAAAGCAATGACTCGCGCCCCATTGTATAATTGAGGTGTCAAGTTACTTCATTCATACATCATTTTGGATCTATCGGGTTTTATGAGCTGCCAAAACTGTTCCTTTTACTTAATACTGCAGCCCTTTCAAATGCAGTATCGAGGTCAATTGTTTTTTTTCGGAGTTTTGGCATAATGTGCATTTAAATTTAAGCCGCAATAAAGAGGTAAACCTTCCGGTTTCTATATTTATAGATTGTGAAGTAATTATGTGTTCAAAAACGCACCACATGGACAGCATGCCTTTATTTACGTAAAGTGCAATGATTAATTAAGAAAAACGGCACGGAATGTTCTACCCAGGATACTAGAAAACCAAAACTTGGCTATTTCACCAAGTTCAAGTCCATCTTGCCTACTTTTTAAAGGGAGCATTGACTCTGACAAAATTATCTCATGATCTGTGCATAAGATAATTGATAATAAAGTCGTGTGAAACGAATTGAAATCCTCATCAAAAATGTCGTAAGATAACCTGGGGAATAATAGAAAAAGACATATTAAGAGATTTGTATTGTGTATCGCATTAACGCTATGCTAGGCAGAACTTCAGTTCAAATATTTGAAGGAAAAAATTCGGCTGCTAGTGGGACTTGAACCCACGACTACAAAATACCGTCCTGTCGCTTTGTCCAACTAAGCTATAGCAGCCCATACCACTAGGGCCGAATTACTTCCTTCCTTTATTAACATCTTGCGAGGATGTTTTAGCGCCATATACCTTTAATTGTATGAACAATTAATTAATAGGACTGATAGACCAACATTACATTTGATATCGTATCAAACGAAGGCACCCTACCCTTATTTTTAAGAGATTTTTATTGTGTATCGCATTAACGCTATGCTAGGCAGAACTTCAGTTCAAATATTTGAAGGAAAAACTGAAGACATATTAAAATTCAAGATTATATGTAAATTATATGTTTAAAATAGCGCCAATTCTGTTAATAACTCAAACTACCCCAAATTATCTAAAATTATTAATATGAAAAAGCTCTCTTATTACAACTAAAAAAATATAATTCGTTTAGCTCTTTACAACGCTATCTAATACAAGGCAGGTTTTATTCAAATGTAGTTTTAGCCGGCACCAAAATAGCGTAACGACTTATTTTACCGAAAACTGGCCACATATTAATAGAAAGATCTAGTTTTAGTATTTTCATATAGGTATCATACAAGTTTGGACTCTAATGTGACCGTATAAAAACCTTTAAATCTTATTATTAACGCCATTTTAGTTACTTTCAACAACAGAATCACTGCAATTATTTAGTGTAATAAATAGGTATTCACTTAAAATTATAACAGAGTTAATTGATGTAAAGAATCTATTGAATTAATATGTGCTCTAATAGATTGTAATAGGTACAGTATCGATTGTGATCTATGTAAGAGGTCAATTAAATAAGCGTTTATTGTTATCCGAGATTAGATCCAAGGTCCCAGGATGCTGATAACTGGCACTAATTTGATTGTGGTGGCTTTATCTAGGATGTGGCAGTTTGGGAAATTCGGCCAAGGCGTATGATGGATACGTAGAGAAGGATAGGGTTGCCAGGTGCAATATTTGAACTGACTTTGCGTATTTTTATTTGAAACCCTCACGACTCGGGAGGACTCTCAGGATTTGTAAAATGTAACGAGAATTAATCTCGAGAAAAGCATTCAATTTACTTTATCAACTTTGACGTTACGACTAAGTTGCATTGTCTGTGGTCACGAGAAGATGTCTTTTCCCGCGTAATTCGGTTTTTACCGACCAACTAGGTTGAGTAACATGCTCACCGGTCACAACTTGGATGGGTGACCAATGGTAGCATTTCAAACTAAGCGTGCATTGGTCTCGTACTCTACGTTATGTCGTCTCTCAGCTGTGCGAACTATGCATAGTTAAATTATGCATATAGCATAATCTGTCCAACATGTTCGCATTTAGCATAATATGTATACGACTTTTTATCTTGCATGTAATATATTGCGTATGGTAAAAATGGCTATGATATCATCTCCAGTTTATTCCAGAAAAAGTTACACTTCTGTTATAATCTGGAAATGTATATCTATCAGCTTTACATTTAAACTCACTCTTCGATTCAAGGCTTCAATTGAAAACAATCGACGTCAACAAAATTATAACTTATTCGAAAACTCTAACCTAAAAATTTTACAATTACAAGTACAATATAAAAACAGTCAAAATGAGTCAAAGTATGTATGTAATTGTATTTATGTAGACGACAACCAAGCAAGTATGTTAAACAAATAAACAAACGCGTTCACACTCACACCCCCTCGACACAGGGTATGTGTCATACACTAACATCCATGAAAAGAGAACAAGCATTTATGCTCATCACATAAATGTTTGCCCCAACCGGGATTCGAACCCGAGGTCGCGGTTCCAAAGTGAGTGTCACTGATCACTAGCCAAAACGACCGTCAATTTAGGAAAGTTTTGCACTTCTAATTGAGGATGCAAAGTGTGCTTTTATTAAAACAACGTAACTAATGAACAAATATAGGCCACACATTAATATCAAAAATAATATGTAGATAACGGAACAGTCTATACATTACTGAACATAAGGATATTCCAAATGACTATTTAAATTTGTTTAATTAAAAACAAATGCTAATTTCACTCGGAAGTACACCATTTAATTTATTCATCAACCGTTACATCACTATAATTACAATGTTTTGAAGATGGAACTCAGAATTTTGAGGCTTATGAGGTAACTGTAAGGCGTTTAAAAAATAGTGAAGGAAATGACATATAACATATGTTAAATAAAACCTGTTTTTAATAGCTTGGTTCTTTTCAATTTATCGATATATTAATCGATCTTCTTATATAACAGTGTTAGTCGTTGATCATGGGTCACACCTGGTGTAGGCATTCTACTATTTCCGTAGAAATGCATTACCATAGCATAACCAGAACATTACGTTCATACTGCTAAGACACGAGCATTTTTCTCATACAAAGCATCAGAGTAGCCATAATGCACTACGGTGGACAATGCAAAATGGCGGGTAGACTAGGCTGGCTACTAATAGTCACCAATTTGCAACATCAGGTCAGGCCTATGTTGCTCTTCAAGAACGCTGGCGCTCTGTTCGTAATGTTACAAGTTCCGGCGGCAGTAGAATGCTAGCTCATTAGTTAAGTTCGCATAGGTGAACTATGCTATGTACAAGCATGTCCATTAAAAGAATATTAAATGCTTCTTAGAAACGAAAGAGCAACTTCAATGCCTAATAAATAAAAAGCTTACATCAATATACTTACAAATATCCATTAGTATACCATATAAGCTGTAATTTACCTAAACGATAAAAAAAACAACTCAATTTTTAATCATAGTTTGATTTAAAGCAGGCAAATATATCAAATCGAATATTATATTTAACATATTTGTTTAATACATAACTAAAGGAACTTGAATTTTGCTTACTTTAAAATTAAGCTAGAGAGCTTAATAAAACAGCGTACAACGATATTTCTCCAAAGTTCTTGTTTCATAAGAAAAACATTGGTAGATAAAAGTGAAAAAAAAGTATTATCGAAGTACATAGTCGATTCCAAATCTTTACAGCTTATGTATTTTAGTATTTGCTGTTGTATATAAAACAAAATGATAAATATGCTTAGGTACGTAATTGTCGAGATTTGGCGATAAAATTTATACAATCACATTATTTAAAACATTCTCTCTTTGCCAACCCTACAAGCGCTTTACCATAAAGTCCCATCACTCGCGTGCGCACGGCAAATTGCAATAATCATTAATTTCTCTGCATTGAGTTGTCATAATGTATTAGTACTTTATAATTATGCAATTAGTATCATAACTGCTAGATGTAACTGAGGAAGTTTACGAATGTTCATTTTATGTTACGTGTACATATAATATTGCCTGTTCAAATTAGACAGATCAAGTCCATGGTCACTTAGAGTCCGTAAAATAACTTTTTTTAAGTATATATGTTTATTATATTTGAGACATTGTATGTATCCATTTTAAAACCTATACTTGTTCACATCTACCGTGTATAATATTACGATTCCTGTCCATATAAAGGTTGCCTCTAAGAAAATGCTTAAAGCGATAAGGCCAAAATAATGGTTCTACCAGTGTTTATATATTTTAATTTGTATTTTTTGGTGTTCAAAAAAGTGTTTTGATTGATTGATAATACACGTAACATAAAATTAACATTGGTTATGATAAATAAGGTTCAACATAAATTTACTTATTTATCGAGCATATAAAGCTATTGAAGTGTTAAGATTTTTATCTTTACTCGAGTTGATAGGTAGTCGAACTTGAAAATATTGTATTGGCAATCAAAATTTCAATTCAGTGGTCGGTTTTCAAACAAAATTAAACCATCGGCAAATTGATTTAGATTCAAATTATTGCACAAATTTCAAGCTCTTTAGACTATATACCTCCTGATCTATAAACTTTGCTGCCAATCAGTCAAACCCAATTTATGCTACTATCAAAAAGTACAAGTAAATTAATTAGTAGTCTCTTGAACACTGCACCTAACCTAATAGTTTGCGTGTCAATTTTTGACACGATAGGGTACAACAACAAGCTACAACTAATACCTATTACTCGTATAATTACCACACTCAGAGTGAGTGTCCATTACTTTTTTTCGTCCGTGACATTTTTATATTCCGGTTGAGAAGTATACATGGAAGGTGCTCTGTATCTAGGATCAACAATTAAATGTCAATTGTCCAATTATTGGAACATGACGTCGTTAAATGACTTTGAATATGAATGATCTATGTACAAATGATCTTGAAGATAGCTAGAATGCAATCTGTTTTCTTGATATGTATCGGCTGTGGCTTAGTTTTTAAAGTGTAGATCTGTGTATACTATATGTATACATACATATATATTGAGTGGTTTTTTGCCGTAAGGATTTGACCAGTAAAGTGGCGTAGTAAGATGCATCCTCGTTGCCTTTAAAATGTTAAGCGATCTGAAAAGTTCTGGAACTTTTATCTTACTTGTATAATATCAACTGAGTTGAAATAAGACATTTATAAACATATAACGTTCGTAATAAGACAAGGAATCTAGTCTAAACAAAGTTAGATATGAACATTATAGAAATAGAGCAAACATGTCTTTTTTTCTTTTTCTTTTCTCAGCTATGTGTGTCCACTATTGGACGTATGCCTCCCCCATATAGGGGGGATTTGCCAATACTCGCCACGCTTGGCAGGCGGGTTGGCGAGCGCAGCATGATTTCCGATCCTCAGAAGGCGCTGCTGCCCACCTCCTGGTACGTTATCCCTTAGCCGACTCTTACGGCACCCACGGGAAGAGATGGGGGAGTACTATTCTAGGCCGGTACCACCACGGCCACACATGTCACTAATATATAAATGATTACATAATTTATTCCACCAATTTGAATCAGAGTCGACAGAGAGAGGACTTTTAGATGCACAGAAAAAGATAACAGAAAGATACCTTAGTACATAAACATTATTAACTTAATAGACGCGTGTTGCATTGACGTGTTTGTGTTAAGGAAATGCAAAGTAAATGCGGAACAGATGCAACGAAACAAAACACGACCGTTGATGTTTTGTTTAAATTTAATTTAATTCAACTTTCACCGAAATAGTACATTACGTACATTACTTTGCTGAAGCTGTAATATATGACTTTTTCTTGCTGTGTTGCCGGGAGATGCCTTAGTGTATAGGTACATTAAAATGTCAATGTTATAAATATAATTTTAGCTATTTAAAGAAAAAAAGGTTACTTTTGAGGTGTCGCAACTTCTATGCAAGTTTCTCAAAGCAATTGTTTAAACCAGTTAGAAGATAAACGTATATTGTTTGCTCTGGTCACTGTAAACTAAAGGTGTTATTTTAAACTAAAGTTGTATTTACCTCTAAATACATTTAGTTAGTAATAATCTAAGTATGTATATTAATTCTCTCTGACATTAACAAAACATCTCACTATTGACCTAATTCATATTATGTTACTAATATTATTTAGTAAAAATAACTAATAATTCAGGGACCCATTTAAGCAACCCATACATAAAGATTAAGTCAATTAAAAAATAACGAAAGATAACTAAGGTACCAGTGTGCACGAGTGTGGATGTTTATAGAGATAAGATAATGCCCAAGAAGGTATCCTGAGGATGCATTTCGTTAAGGATGATGTGTTTTTAAAACGTAAAAACATGTTATTATATCAATCTGGTGTTTCACCACTATCTCACTTCATGGTCAGTTTTGATAAGGGCGAAGATGTTATCACGCTAGACCTAGAATGCTTCATCATCATCAACATCATCATCATCATCTCAGCCATAGGACGTCTACTGCTGGACATAGGCCTCCCCCATTGATTTCCACAAGGACCAAATTTTGTCTTATCATTTGGGGGGGTTTGCCAATACTCGCCACGCTTGGCAGGCGGGTTGGCGGGCGCAGTATAAAATATGACTCTCAGAATGCGCTGCTTCTGGTGTCCATCCTTCTGGTGCGTGATCCCTTAGTCGACTCTTACGACACCCACGGGAAGACATGGAGGGGTACTATTCTTAGCCGGTACCCCACGGCGAAGCTAGAAAAGCTAGAACGCTTACAGGCTCTCAATTATTGCCGCCTGAACATACTATGTGTTTAGAGTAGTGACAGTTTTTCAACCTTGAGGATGGTGGCTAGCCAGACGGGTTTTCGAGAGATATCACCATGGTATGCCGCTCCCAACTAGCGTGGGATAAGGACAAGAAGAAGCATAGCCCTAGTAGTGCGACAAATGATCTTGTCCGAGGTAGGGAAGTCGGAGTGACACATCACAGGCTATCAAAAGCGACAACAATGCCCACTTTCAGCGAGAATCCTCCTAATCTAGAGTCTGCTACTTTATGTCACTCTTCCGTAGGTATTTGACTGACGAATAAACAATGTTGTATCGAAATTACCCCATTGTTCAGTACAGTCAATAATAAAAGTGGGCTGCACACGAAAACATGCAGCGTTGCAGACCGAAACGGCACTTATGGATAACTGGGACATTACACATTATCGCTCAATATTTTGCACAACGTGTTACGTAATTGAAAACCGATTAATTGGAATACATTTTGCTGTAGACATGTGCGGTTTGGCTCACGGAAGCTGAAGCCAGATAATACTAGTTTTGTATATTGGCTTGATAATACGTTAATAGAATAAATTGACGTATCAAGCAAAGCAGACATTTGCAAAAAAAAAACTTTTCATCTTCTGCAGAAAAACACAATAGTTTTGCCTCCTATTAAAATGTTACCTGCGTTCTACCTCTATGGAATACGGGTTTTCCGTCACCTCAGTCACCCATAGGAACCGTGAATTTATCCTGTATAAAAAAACAAGAAAAAATGGAACCGACTTCAACACTCAAAAAAGTGAAATAACTTGTCGAAGTCGGTACCATGATAGGTCACAAAAGTAACTATGATCACAATATTGTGCTCATGGTACCGACTTCGATTCCAATGATTGATTCCGTGAGTAGCAAAGGTCACTGAAAAGGGTGAAAAAAAAAATTTAACCAAAAAATGGAACCGCCTTCAATACTCAAAAGTGTGAAATAACTTGTCGAAGTCGGTACCATGATAGGTCACAAAAGTCACTATGATCATAACATTGTGCTCATGGTACCGACTTCGACAAGTTATTTCACACTTTTGAGTATTGAAGTCGGTTGCATATTTAGTTTAAAAAAATTTTTCACCTTTTTCAGTGACCTTTGCTACTCACGGGATCCATAATTGTCATTGTGTATGTTCCCCGATGTCTTAAACCGCAACTATAATACCGTCGAGGTATGCGTAGCACTTTTCAGTTATTGGAGTGTAACTCAAAAACCGCTTGTCCGATTTTAATGAAATTTAAATAGAACTACCACGGAAGTATACTCTACTCGTATCAAACAAAAAAAGAATCATCAAAATGGGTTCATACACGACGAAGTTGCAAACACACTGAAAAAAAAATACGGTTGAATTGAGTAACTTCCTTTTTTAAGTTGGTTACAAAGTAGCCTATGCTATTCCAGATTATGAGTTATTTTCGTGCCACATTTCATTTATATCCGTCTAGCCATTCTGGCGTGATTTACACACCACTACTCTCACTCACATACTGTTCTTACTCGAAGGCCGAACTGAAATAAAACTTATTTCGTAAATTATTAAACAACTATTTATAATCTTTGTCCATATTATGCTCGTTCTGCCTACATATAAGAACTAATACATTAACATTGCAAATTTAAGTTCCGGATTCAGTTTACCTAAAAGGCTAGCTGCCTATTTTATATTTAAAAATCACTAAACATCAGGTGAGATGGTGGTCAAACGCTTGCCTATCCACCATAAAAAACATTTATCATTAAAATATTAACATTTAGGTACATTAAATATTCAACTAAGTTTGCCGCGAAAAAGCTCTCAAGTGGGGCCTTACTATCAGCTTTGTAAAATCCATTCAAGTTCCGTGCAGTTCTAAAACATGGTTTAAACATGCCAGAGACAACAATAACCGTTCACCTTTGAGGATATCAATGTTCAAACCGTTCACCGAAAGGAGCGTGATGCCATGGTGATGGTATGACATTATACTAAGCGGTTAAGCCAAGTTTTAGAACTGCTCGGAACTTGAATGGATTTTACAAAGCTGATAGTAACCTGACATGTCGTATCGAGTGACGTCCTTGGGGCTTGGGACGATCTATGAAAATGTCACAAACAACAATGACCACAGATCACATTATATGATCGATGTAACGTTTTGCAAGAAGTGACGTGACTCATTCTAATTGATATTAAATTGTCTAATTAAATAATACAATATAGATAATTAATTGAATGAAACTTATAGAAGAAACAAAACAAAATAATTTGCAATAATAATATTGATATGTTTTGTTTTCATAAATAGTTTACTTTTATTATTTCCCTATTAGCCTTTGTAGATTTTCCTATTTAGTGAATTTGTTCTTAGTGAAGACATTCATTTGGTTATTTTAGTACCGTTGAATAGTTCCTCATACATCAATCTATCCTAACTTGGACAAGTTTATCATATTGATCATCATAGAAATAGAAATACCAAATACAACGATACTAAAGAGCAGATTGTAGTAGTGAAAGTGGCAACACCGCTGTCTACTACATATTCTGGCAATTACGACCGCATTAATTTTTATTGCTGTTCTGTCTCATGTAAATTTTAACTATGATGTTACAGCGTGTAATGAGATGTAATGATATTTTTACAAAATAATAACAAGACCTGAGTATCAAATTATAAAGTATAATACAATACTTTAATAACATAACAGGTACTACGAGTACGATCAGTTGAACCTCGAATATTATATAGCAATAACTTTATAGGCGGAACAAACTTAAGGCTCACTGGGTGTTAAGTTGGTAACCTCTGCCTATAGACATTTACAATTCGTAAAGTACTGCACTGCGCCCATGATCCTGAGACATAGAGTTGGTAAGTCTCATGTGCTTTTAACTCCACCGGAAATCTTACCCTTCAAACTGGATTACAGTAATGCGAACACTACTGCCTGTCGGTAGAAATGGTGGCGGTACTTCCCCGGGAGAACTCTTGCGTAGAGGGCTACTACTATTCATGCTACCAGTATTGCCCGATTAAAGAACACCATTTTGGTCACACACCGCATAGATCAGGTTCTTAAATAGGGAGCTGGTGCTGCAGGTCTGCAGTGGCTTTTTGAAACTTACTTACTAACTTAAAAAAGATTGTGTTTCTCTCGGGCTTAAGTTACATAAGTTCTGCCTAAATTTGTAATCTACGAACCGACTAGGACTCACGTGGTACATACTCGTTCATAGATTACAATTATGAAAGAAACTCGTGATAGTTTTCAAATTCAAATTGCCTAAATTGGTCAACATACGGAAAGTTACTCTTCAGCTAATTTGTGTGTTAATGAAAGAGTAATTTCCATATTTCCCGTTAATCATCAAGAAACACTTTTCCTGTCAATTAGTCCAACAATTAGATTACCTCACATGAGTGACGAGCTCTACAAAACATCTGGCGCGTTGGAAAGCGTTGCTGCAACGTCGACCCACCGCCGCACAGCATGGCAATCGATGCATATTGAGGAGGAAATGGTGCGTGGATGCCTTCACGTGGCCAGGATAGGCGTAAACCGGAACACATTAAGTATAGGCAGTTGTAGATACGTTATGGAATTGGGTCCTTTGCGTCATTGATATCATATCGTCATGGTCTCAGGCCTGACCATTTGCTAGATACACAATTTTAAATATTTTCGAGTGACCATATTTTGTACTTTATTGAAAATTCTCGCGGTATCAACTAAGTGTGTGTAAGGTATCACACACGTGAAATAATGTCTTTTCAGTTATGAAGAAATTATCGGACTTTCGTCCGTTGGGCTAATATACATATATATATATATATTACGGATATAGACAATTGTTTTATTCCAGTTTTATGGTTTATTGTATTAACTTACGTTTAAATACAGGTCGGTATACTGTAGTTAGTGGGTTCACATCCTAAGCGTAGCCGAATTTTTTCCTTAAAAGTTGTAACATAAGTTCCGCCTAGCATGATGTTTATGTAATAAACCATAAAACTCTTATAATCAGGGTATGGTGCCTTTGTTTGACACGTTTTCAACTGCAATGTTTTTTTTTTGTCTTCCCTGTATTTAGGGCATGATGGCGTCAACTGCCATGTTGGTCTATTAGTTATTATATATTATTAATAGTTTATACAATTAAAGGTAGATGGTGCTAAGAAAAACATCCCTTCAGATGTAAAAGGAAGGAATAAATTCGGTCGACTTGTGGAGTGCTACTATTAGCTATTATTACTATTTACTAGCTTAGATGGCAACGCAACAGGACGCTATTCTGTAATTGTGGACTCAAATAGCCCACTAGTAGTCGAATATTTTTTTTCAATATTTGAATGTAAATATTTTTATTAACTACGTATGTGGCTATCTCGGGATTATACATGGTCTTCAGTAGGGTAGTATTTAGTTTTGCGCTTACCAACATATAATATATTTTGTTGATTCATTTTTATGCTTAGAAGATTTGTAGGTGTGGAGTGGTGCGTGTTCACCAAAATGTAAAACGTCCGATTACCAATTTAACTGTTGGTCAAACAGTTTTTACCATACAGTAACCGACGGTTAATTGATATTCGGACTGTTCTACCACTGTAACATGCCGGTTTTTAACGATATTTAACCCGGACAAATGAAAATAATTGAATATAACCTCGGATAAATGAAAATTATTGAACAAATCAACATGCAACAATTTTATTGTGTCATAAGTGTCTTGACTCATAATTGTAGATCGGTGTGGTTCGAATATAATTTGTTCTTGAGATGTTATGGTTGCATCGTTGAGCAATGTAAGGTCAAAGGGCTGAGGGCAGGTCAGAACAAATTAGAAGCGTTGCTAAATATCTTCATATTTTTAAACGACTTTTTTGTACGCTCGCGGTATGTACAATTGTTATTTGTTGAATTTGAAGCAATATTATTTCTACATACAGTGTATGTGTAATATAATTGAAATCTTCGTGATACCTATGGTATGGAAGCAATATCATTATGGAAGCTTTACTACGTTAAAAATTTCCGGAAAATATTTTTCTAGTGAGCCACTAACGTTTGAATGATTAAATTAAATATAATCATGTTATAGTTAACGAAACCAACCCATAGTATAATTAAATCTTGATACACGATATTAATTTAATGGTACGATTGCAGGTGTTTTTTTCAGGAAAGTGTTGACTGAAATGAAAAAAAAAACCGTTCGAGTAGGAAGATTTAAAATAATATATTAATGCTCTAGTTAAATCAACCAAATTTTGTTACCGTATAACTCAGTATTGCTATATTAATAAAGTAGCTGCACCCCGCGTGGAATACGGTTTTGCTGTAACCTCAATTATCCCGTGAGAACTATGTTCTTTCGGGATAACAATAGTCTGTGTTACTCCAGGTAGACCCTGGACCTATCTCCATACCAAATTTAATCGAAATTGGTGTAGCCGTTTGAGGGTCAAGGAGTAAACGAAGTTTTTAAATATTTGCTTATACCACGATGACCATACATTTTACCGGGATAACAACTAAACTATTTGCTATTCCAGACTATAATCTATATCTGTGCCAAATTTCATCCAGATCTATTTGGCCGTTCTGGCGTGATCGAGTAACAAATATCCATCCATCCATCCAAACTTTCACATTTATAATATGACTAACTGATAACTATTTTTGGTATAGTATAACGATATCTGAATTTGATGAAGTACTATGTCGACCGAATCGATTGGATCTATATCCAATATAAAGGTAGTCCTTTAAGTTAGTACGTAGGTAGGTTTAGTACGTTTTTCAAGATAATGGTCCACCATTACAAAGTAGAAAATCATTTTTCATACATTTAAAACTACATAATAAAGTATAATATTTATGATTATTAAATTGATGTCGGTAAAAATGAACAAAACAAATAAATATGAAAAATGGAACCGACTTCAACACTCAAAAGTGTGAATTTTGAGTGTTGACGTCGTTTCCATTATTTGGTAAATTTTTTTTACCCCTTTTCAGTGACCTTTGCTACTTACGGGAGCAATTGTAATTGTGTATGTGCCGGTGTACATACACAATTACAATTTCTTCACACTCAATAAGTAAGTCATCCAGATAGACGTAATACTTTTCAGTTATTGGAGTGTAACTCAAAAACCACCTAGCCAATTTTGATGAAATTTAAATGAGACCAAACGGGAAGCACCAGCTTTCAAATAAAAAAAATTATCATCAAAATCGGTTTACCCAGTCGTAAGTTCTGAGGTACACATAAAAAAATACAGTCGAATAGATAACCTCCTCCTGTTTTTGAAGTCGGTTAAAAGAGGTGTACACAATGCTCATGTGTGGTGTCTGAATATGCCTAAGCATAGTAGTGATAGTACGACATACGGCTCAGTTGGGGCTAACCTTTAGTGTGACAAAGCACAATAAATTATTTATTATGAAAGAGTTGTTAATCAAGGTTTTATCACGTTTTATGGTCAGCTGCCATACGAAAGTTGTCGTATTCGTCAGAGAAAGCGTTTGAAGTGTGCAGGTGACAGGTTTATATTGACCACCTCTGGGCTACCACAAATAAATGAATTATAGGAGAACTATTATCTTAACATAGTAAAGATCAGTCATGCGAATCACCAGATTAATATTATGTAAACACTAGCTGCGCCCCGCGGTTTTACCCGCGTGGTGATGATTGATGATGATGATGATGGAAGTAGCCGATGTGTTAATCCAGGGTCTAAACTGTCTCCATACCAAATTTATAGAAATCGGTGTAGCTGTTTGAGCGTGAAGAAGTAACAAACATAAACACAAACTTTCGCCTTTATAATATTTGTAGGATTAACGAAAACATTACATATGTCTAAAAGTTGCCATAAATAAAATAAAAATTCTACGGATTAGGTACGGTGGTAGATAGTGAGCTGTATTTGTATCTATCTAAATTCATGCATCAAAACCAGTAAAGTTGTCCAAAATAGATAAATTAATATATATTATATCAAAAAGTTTTATGTTTCACTCCATTGAACTCATGCTATGCGGAATTTATTTATGCTACTGAATCGTTTTTGCTACTCTTGGGACTTGAGCCCACGACCACATAGTACCGTCCCTGTAGCTTGACAACTAAGCTATAGTAGCAGTGCCGCGTTCACAGATTATAAGTAGAAAATCTGCATTGCTGCTATTGACCTCCTTGGTTTAGCTGAAGTTATATTTTAATGGTAAAAAAATCTAAATTATGATACAGTTGTCCATAGAAGGTAATTTTTTAAAAAATATTTTGATATATTGTCTATAAAGACTGTCATTCAAGTTATGTTTTTGATGTTTGAATCTTTCCATTTTCTTAGGAGATTAGATAAAATTATAATTGTAATGTTTGTTTGTTACAGTGCATGAGAATGCGAGCCGGTGTGTTGTGGAGCGCAATTGCGCTTGCGATCATCGCAGTCTCCAGCGCACAAAGGAGAGATACACAGGTAACGATATGTTTTTTTTATTAGATCGACTTAAGATGGGACTCGACCTTGTATCCTCTGATATGCCAAGCCCTGTATATTACCACATAATTACATTAGAGAGACTCAGGCCTGGGCTGTAAAGTTGTCTAATGATTATTATTAAAGAGTTATTATTAAATTATCTCTTTTGATATACTACGGGGACAGCCTTTTCAAACCATTAATTTATTTATCAATTCAATTAAATAAACATTTTGTAACATTAGTATTAATTTATTTATTGTGCATAAATATAATGATATTACATATACCTAAATCATTAGTCGGTAGGTAGTAGTATATAGACCAGTAATATAACTAACTAGATCAGTAATAAATATAACTTTAAGCGGCGACCCAGGGTTCAAATCCCGACTGGGGTAAATATTTCTGTGATTAGCATATGTGTTTATTTTCGGGATTCGGATGTTTTTGTTTTGTGATTGTGTGTGTCTATGTCTTCCACGATACATGGTATCCTAGTGCGACAGAGTGAGTGTGAATGCGTTTAAAAATAGTTATTATATTGTTTACATTAATTTTGACTGGCCGGTTGGCGCAGTTGGTAGCACTCTGCCTTCTGAGCCGCTGGTCCCGGGTTCGATTCCCGGACAGGTCAAACATTTGTGTGTATGAACATGTCTGTTTGACCTGTGTCTGGGTGTGTATATGTATATAAATATATATATAAGTATGTATTTAAGCATATATATCAGTCATCAGGTTACCATAGTACAGGCTCTGTCTAGTTTGGGACCTGAAGACCTTGTGTGAATGTTGTCCCATATTATTATTATTATTATTATTATATTATTTAAGTGGATTCCTACTAGTATAGTTAGAATGATTAAAGTCTACTTTCCTCAACCAACACTCAACTTCAAGTTAAAAAACTTACATATTATTCCTATACCTATTTAAAAACTAAAACCTCATTAAAAGACAAGACGTACGTTTCTTATTTTGAAACTGTTACATTGATGTCTGCTATCCGTGCTATATTTAATACGTAGCTTTGTTTAGGTACATACGTGAAAGTTCTATGCTCAATGCATTTTGATAGTTGTTCAGCTATTAAATATTATTGCCCAAAGATGTACAATCTACCCACGCACATAGATAAGTATAATGGAACACTCAATGTGAGTTTCTTTTGTTATGTGTTTGGTAGTTTATCTTTACTTGTCGTTGGTGCTTCAATGTATTTGATTTTCTCTCATTAACCTTCGAGCTGTCTCATATAAATGGATTCAATTTTAATCTATATTTATTCTGTAATGTGTAAATCCATATGCGTTTGAATCGCTGAATTGAAACTGTCTGGAAACAGTCGTGTTAGAGGCAGCCTATTCTATGTCTGTGTAATTGGTCATTAAAAAATTAGAAAATTTCTAATGAAATTGTAATATTTTTCTTACAACCAGATTAAGTTCTGTTTTGTTTTGAATCTCCTTTTAGGCTTGATAAGTCTCGCTCATGTTTTCACGGTTTTTTTATAAATTTGTTACTTAGCACACAACTAATATCTTAGCCGACTTTAGTTTCCGTCACTCAAACCGCAGCGTCAACCTTTTTCTCGTGATTTGCTCTATAACTGCCGACTCTTTGAAAGTGTAGGCTTTTGTTTGACCGCTTCACCTGATATGGGCTAGAATGAAGCGTATTTAAATAGATAAAATAGATGAACACTTTATTGTAACACCATAGTGTCTCACAATGAGCGATATTATCGCTCATAGAGATCTCTTCCAGATAACTTAGAACAGAAAGGAACAATAATTGCATAGTTTTGAGGGCGGTGTGGCGTGTTTATCTTTAAGATGCAACCTTAAGAGATATCTATTAACATTAAACTTCCAGCATTTTAAAAGACCAGACTCGATTCTTGAAATTTGGGCTTTTAAAGAGAAAAAAAACTGCCAATTACTTTTTAATTGAAAATTGAACATTTGTCATTAATATTAAACTCATTTTAGCTAGTTTGATTGAGCAGCGCCTTACTATTAATACGTCAGTTTAGCTTGGCATTATAATTTTAATTAATTTTCAAATTTTTTTTTTACTCTTGCCGGTAGTTGAACATGTGGTTCTGCCTGACATTTTCTATCTTTTTTATCGCGTTTTCAAAAACATATCACATAATTTAACTGAAATAATATTAACCTGTTCAGAGTTATATTCCATCAGGTTAAAAAAGAAAAAAAAAAGGTAAACTCGCTAAGAAAAAAATTGATAAAACTAAAATAAATACTGTTTATAAGACCATTCTGTACACTTTACACAATAAATGACTTATTCTTTTCATTCATAACCGAACTAATTAGAAATGCTTCGACTACTACTACCTAGACAGATCTAGATCTAAAAGTTTCTCTCATTTTCATGCAGCTTTCTAACTTCCAACTACGTAAAGTAACAATTGGGTAAACTTCAATCAATATACAAATACATAATTATATTGATTTTGTAAATTTGACAAAAATAAACTTCAAGCTTACGATGGTGATGCATGAGTCAGCCTTTATTTAGCCAATATTACACTTAAAACCTTTATGTACGAGTTCCAACGTTTAATTACTCTTAAAAACATTATTTTAATATCAACAGTTTTATTATAACTTTAATACCAACAGAGTTATAATATAACTCTAACTATAATGAATATTACACTTAAAACCTTTATGTACGAGTTCCAACGTTTAATTACTCTTAAAAACATTATTTTAATATCAACAGTTTTATTATAACTTTAATACCAACAGAGTTATAATGTAATGTTTTTGAGAGAAGATGCCTTTATTGAAATAAAATCCTAGTAACTAATTACAATACTACAGCTACTACAAAAACATTTGAGCAATTTTTTTTTTTTTTTTTTTTAAACATTTACACAAGGTCTTCAGGTCCCAAATTTTTTTTTTAAACATTTACACAAGGTCTTCAGGTCCCAAACTAGGCAGAGCCTGTATTATGGTAACCTGATGACTGATATATACTTGTATACATATACACACCCAGACACAGGTCAAACAGACATGTTCATGCACTCAAATGTTTGACCTGTCCGGGAATCGAACCCGCGACCATCTGCTCAGAAGGCAGAGTGCTACCAACTGCGCCAACCGGCCAGTCTATTACCTAGGTATTGTCAGCCTATAGATAACTCAAACCACTACCAATTTTGAGAGTAATTAAACCTTTGAACTCGTATATAAAGGTTTTAAGTGTAATATTAGTAGAGGACATTTATAATATAAAATGGTAGCGTGTTGGGAAACACGTAGGTAGGTACTTATAGTGACAGGCGATATGACCAGGCTCGCTGAACTACCAAGGCTGCGCGACCAACAATATAATATGATCATTTTCATACTCATTCACGTTTACCTACCAGCTTTGACGAATTGAGTTCGGTTGATTTAGTTTCGTTTATAGAGTTCTCAACGTATTGATCTGTTGATGTATCAATTAACACAGTACTCATTTGTAGATACGTCAATAAACACGCAACTAAAAATGTCTAGTATATGTTTGCAATACTAAACTGTTTTCTTATATATTTTACAAGTAGCGCTTCGCAGTTTCACCCGCGTGGATTACGGGTTTCCCGCTACATCAATTATTTCACGGGAATGATACATTTTACCGGGATAAAAAGTAGCCTATGCGCTGTTTCAGACTATAATCTATCTCTGTGTCAAATTTCAATTAATCTTCATTATTCTTATTCTAGGCCGTGGTGGTACCGGCCTAGAATAGTACTCCCCCATCTCTTCCCGTGGGTGCCGTAAGAGTCGGCTAAGGGATAACGTACCAGGACGTGGGCAGCAGCGCCTTCTGAGGATCGGAAATCATACGGCGCTCGCCAACCCGCCTGCCAAGCGTGGCGAGTATTGGCAAATCCCCCCTATATGGGGGAGGCATACGTCCAGCAGTGGACACACATGGCTGAGAAAAGAAAAAAAAAAAGAAATTCTTATTCTTATTCATCCAGATCCGTTCTGGCTTGATTGAGTCACAAATATCCATCCATCCATCCAAACTTTGATATTGATAATATTAATGTATTAGCTGACCCGATAGATGTCGTACTGACTTAAATATGAATATTAAATTCGGATTGGTATAATTAATTGATAAAAACAATAAACACATTCATATGGTCAAAAAACTGGCGTTGAATCACCATAATGTACCATAAAAAATATATTGTCAAAAGTGGTAACATACATTTATTTATAACATTTTAGGAAATCTTAACGCTAGGTATAAGCTAGGATTATTTGTACATATAAATTATTGTCTTTTTCATCATCATCATCATCATCATCACAGCCATAGGACGTCCACTGCTGCACATAGGTCTCCCCTATTGATCTTCACAAGAACCTGTTGGAAGCGCCCCGCATCCAGCCTTTGCCTGCGATCTTAGTCAGGTCGTCTGTCCACCTGGTCGGTGGCCGTCCTATGCTGGGCATGCCAGTCCGTAGTCTCCGTTCGAGAATTTTTCACCCCAACGGCCATCAGTTCTTCGAGGTATGTGCCATGCCCACTGCCATTTCAACTTGCTAATCCCCTGGGTTATATCGGTGCCTTTGCATTCTTCTACGGATCTCCTCATTTCTGATTCGATCACGTAGAGAAACTCCGAGCATAGCCCTCTCCATAGCTCATTGTGCGACTCCGAGCCTGCTCTGGAAGCCCATTGTCCTTTTAGTAACAGCTAACTAATATCAAATTTATAGTTATCTAATAACCGTCTCTCATGTTATTTGCTAGAAAATGACTCATCGACCACTCACAGTGTTCTTATATAACAATGAGGGCTTATATAGTTAATAGTTATTGGTTATCTTGCGTAGTTCGAACCATACATTTGTGAATACGTTCAGAGATTGATCGCGTTTCCAAATACTCTGATAAAATTAAAAATATGAAAGCGAATTGATGACATAATAATAAGTAGTACGGATTAGTGCGACTTACAACCGTATACAAATTGCAAATGAATTGCAATGCTTCCATCTCACTTTCTATAGCACTCGGCACTCCTTCAATTGAATGACTCTTGACTTGTCAAGCCTACTTTTCTTTAGGTCAGTTTAGGTTATCAATGACATACTTAGCGAGTTATTTTATTGATGTAGGTAGATGCTTTTTTGCATTTTATTCCACAATGCTAACTTTCTATAATCGTCAAAACGCGAACCGCGTTCTTTAAAAAAAAACACGATCCCCCAAAGCAGAATTCATCGATAACAAACCGAATCGATTCTGTTATGGATAAATTACAGACTTTTTAAGGAGCTATTCAAAACGTTCGGTAGACAATTTCGTTGATGATAGAAGTATCGATCAGAATATTCCTTATATTTACGAAATACGAGCTAATTAAATTAGACCATAATATAAAATGTGCGAACAATATCGAACCGATTCGATTCGGTTGTTCTGTTATCGATTGTTCTTTATCAGGGGGCGGATGTCCAATGTGGTTGAAACGATAGTGCAATTAACTACCTTATTTGCATGTGTTCCCGTTTTTCATTAAAAAAACGTGAGCCTCACATACATAAAATAGTAAACCAAATATATTTTCACTTTTGTGCCGGCTAGTAGTTATTTTTTGGTATTTTATTAGCTCCGCATTTCATATGACTTTAGCCAATAAGAAATATTTCAATTCTCAAGTTTGGTTGCACCAAGTTGTGGGCATAAGCTCGAAACTCTCCCTTCTTCTCCTTTGATTCAGTAAAGTGGTGGACACTTTACTGAATGAAGGTTTTCTTGGTAACTGCGGAGAGAAATAAAGATGCTACATTTTACGATTTAGGCCATTTTCTTCCACTTTCCCACACTTGTGCACGTTCACGGAACGGTCAATAAAAATATTAACCGTCAATAATTTAGCATTATTACATATCAACATTCGTACAAACACATTTTGAAAAATAAAACAAAATGTAGATCTTCTCCATACCAATTTTCCGCCACAATCAGAAGTCACAAAAATGTACAGGATTTCATTACTACGAGTAACTGGTGAGAAATGGCATTTGAATATGGAACCTCAAAATTGGTGTCAAAACTTTTAGGTAGGTACCAGAAAAAGAAACACCGAAAAGATATTTCAAGAATATTGAGCTAGCTATGGCCTCCGCCACTTGCACTGTATCCTTGAAATATGCATACAACTTTTTTGCCAAAAGAAAAAAATAACACAGAAAAGAAAAATAATGCACCTTCCGCGCGCGAATATATACTGGTCTTTAATAGATCGCAACGTACATAGCATATGTATTAAGTATGTAGTCGGGATCGTATTTTTGTTATAGATTTAAATCTGTTTAGCGTATGTTTCAGAGATAACGTCAGAGTCTTATAAGAAAAGAATCGCAATTATCGTAGTTATTTGGATTAATTTCTGACAAACTTTGACAGTGGTACTATTAATTGTCCAAACGCTTAATACCAAGTGACTATTATAAGCTTGACTTTGAAAATTGTCAAAATGTTAACATCAACATTCAATGTTGCCTTTGTAATAACGCTAACTAACAACAGTACAGACTGACAAGTGGCAGCACGGTGATATATACTAATCATGTCCCTTTTCTACTCATCACGCACAGTAATCTCCATTGTCTATAAGCTAACTAAGCACGAACGCACCAAAGTCCATCCACCTCGCTTTCTAGCGTCTTTGACCACATTTCAGTTGATGCACATAACTCATTTGCGTTATCTCAACACAAAGTATTTTGCATTTATAGTAACACGCTAAGTTACACCACAAATTAGCTACAAGTTGACACGTTGATTACTTGTTAATCAACGTACAATTTAGCGTATTTACGGAAAAGTTTGTTGGAAACAGTTTTACAAATGAGCAAGTTGTCCGGTACTAAAAAGTAGTTTAACAGATGGCGCAATAATTTACTTTATGGAAAACAATAATTTAGACGTACGCGTAGGCACTGACGGTTTTAATCGTCGATATAAAGTGAGACAATTTTATTTTTCTTTCAAACCAGACTTTGGTTTGAACCGTAATCTCGCATTTTGTGTTGTTAGCCCAAAGACATATTTTGATTTTCGAGAAATCTTTGGCATACATGTGTCAATCGGCAAACGAAAACTTAAAGTTATACTGAAACTACAACAATACCATTTGAGTAACTTACTAGCCGTTGCCACCTTATAGCTCTCATGTTCCACCCAGCTACCAGTTAGCAGCGTACCCAAATGTGTGGACAGTGTGGAGCCAAATAAGTGCCAGAATTGTTTGTGTCGCATCGAACTGGCGCGTGGCGCAGCGCAGTGTAGGGTGTTCCGATAAGTTTTGGAAAATGTAACGAAATCGCCGTCCCCACAGGCCCAATATCGCGACACCAAACGGCCCAAATATGTAACTGTTACTTAGGTAAGTATATTTCGCCGTTTTGATTGGCCCGCGCAACTTAAAGCGGTGCCAGCCCTAACTTGTGTCACGAGAACATGTAACTGGCGGGCGCATATCATCTTCGCATGTGTCATAATCATAAATTATTAACTGAATGTGCGATGGGTTTAAATTATATCTTTGTCATTAATAGGAAAGGTAGAAAGCGAAATTAAATTGTTAATATATACTAATTTCATTTTAAGGTAAACGTTCCGTTTAATTTATAGCGATTTGTATGTGTTTGGACATATTCTAGACATGAATGCCAATGTTTAAAATTTATGTAATGTTGTTAAATCATTGCCATTACTTGCACGCAAACTCTTTATCTTAACTTTGTAGAATATAAAACGCAATACTGCAAATCTATACATATAATTACTAAAAGCAGCAATGACAGTTTGTCTGAAAGAAAAAACAAATGTTTCCTCTTTGAGGAAATCTCTTAATCCATCTTAATCCCTTAATCCTAGAACATTTTCTGATTAGAAGATTGAGTAGTATTATATTTGTGATACAATTCAATTTTGTGTAGCACTGACGTTTCCCTTGGGGAGTATTATGCGTTTCCTCCGCTAGCTATCCCAGCCATCCTAACTCCTTCATGTATCAGAGTATGGCTTTGGGTCCCTGGCACAACTGCTCCAGTGGTTCCATATCTAGCTATCCATCGTAACCATAAAATAAATTATCTTACTCATCTTATTTTTAGAATTTTAGTTTAGTTGAACAAGAGAATCACTACCAATATAGGTCATTTAAATGGTGATGATGATGATGAAGAGATAAATTATTAAATGATAAGAAAGGTACTCAACGCAACAATGATTAACTTCTAGTTCACCCTAAAAAAAAATCCGTGGCATCCGTCTAGAAATGTCACGCGTGGAGATTAAATAATAAGAATTCGTAAATCACCGTCCTAATAGAGTTGATCGTTTGCTTTGGTAATATGCCTAGCTTGCTTCTTGCCTATTTCAACCAGTGGTTCTGTAAGCTCGCCTTTACCTCGATCATCTGCCGTCATACAACAATCGGCCCCACAGACCGCAATCATTATTAACCACTATTCGAGTAATAGCCAGCCAATTTTGTACACAGCTCATTCAACTGCATCTATCGAATTATATATAGTTTGTAAACGCTCACTTTTGTATGATGTCCTCGATTGGGAATCCTTTGAAGTAATGATGGCTTTAGCAAAATTGATCGTTCGATGGACGATCGATGTAATTTGAGCAATATAACCTATTCCTCTACGCTATCGCGAACAATGGAGACCCTTTATCTAAAATATACCAAGATTACTATGGTGAGTTTCCGAATAAACTTAAATGCCTCATCATCATCATCATCTCAGCCATAGGACGTCCACTGCTGGATATAGGCCTCCCCCATTGATTTCCACAAATATTCGGCCACTTAAATGCTTAAGTTTGTCCATTGACACAGTTCGTTATGGCATTGGTGATTCAAAGAAGTGTTTATAACACTCCCCAAGTTTTGTTTCATCAAGAAGTGGGCATAAGCTCGAACATAAGCTTAGCCCGAAACTCTTCCTTCTTCCCTTTTGAAGTAAAGGTTTTTCTTTCTCCTTTCAGTAAAGTTGTGGACACTTTACCGTAGTTTTCTTGGTGATTGCGAAGTGAAATAAAAATGCGAAGTTTTACGATTAAGGCCATCTTGTTCCCCTTTCCCACTCTTGTGTACGTTACAAGATACTATGGTAGCAGCAATCTAGCATTAATTACTACACATCAGCACCCGAAGAAACACTCGTTTTGGAAAATAAAACAAAATGTAGATCTTATCCATATTAATTTCCCGCCACGGTCGCTAGAAATGTTCTGAATCTACGAGTATAACCGCTACTATTGAGAATTGGGATTTGAATATGAAACATCAATATTTTTATTAATATTTGTATCAAAACTTATAGCTACACACCTGTAACTTTTGATACAAATATTAATAAAAATATCTTATGAAGATAAATTAGGTAGTAGCTATGTCTAATTAACGATAATATTCCTTCATAATTATGGTGTACAACTCCTCTAAGTAGTGCTAGGAATAATATTAAAACTCACGTTCATAATTACTTTACACTGTTTTTTACGGGTATAACGAGGTACTGCCGAATATTGCTGCCGCCCGCAGTGCGAGACGGGACGTTGCGACTAACGCACCGCACTCAAGATCCTGATGAAGGCTTCCGGAAGAAGCCGAAACAATTGTCGATCGTGATATCGACTACGCGTAAGTACCACGTTATACCCGTAAAAAACAGTGTAAAGTGCTAGGAATGTTTATTATCTGTATTGAATGTGCACTCTACAAAGTAAACATACCCTAAGAAATACTACCTTGGTAGTATATTTTGTAATAAGTAGTAGGTAATAATTACCTTAATGATGACTAATGAATAATGATGGAATAGAGTAGGAGAAAAATCATGTTGTGACGACCTCACCTAGTGTGGGATTAGGACAAGAAGAAGAAGTAGAAGAACAATTACCTTAATGACATTAACCGTTAATATTTTAAAAAAAATATGTTTAAAGGCTTTATGAAGGCGCTGGCTATTTTTATTAGCCAGTGTCATGGTTTTTCATGTTTCCTTATAGATATTTTCAAAACAAAACTTACAAAACAGTTAATTTGATTTAGATTGTTAATATTATGTTTGTTCTAATTTCTAGAGTTCGATTCAGAATCACTTAAAAGCAACAACCAATTGAAACATAGAAAGATTATTACCCCCTAATAAGGATGTTGAGATCGAGCAATATATCACGGTGATACTCATTAGGGGTCGGCCATGAGTTCACAATGACATTGTCACACATGTACACAATGACATCCATTATCTTGAGAAGCTTTACCACATACCTGAGACTAAAGGCAGAATGGTAACTTCGAACAAACTCAATCTGCTCATTGTATAATAATTATAGGTGTATAAATTAAAAAAAAATAATTAAAGGGCTCTTTAAGAAGCGTCATTCAATAATAACATTAGTTTAAGTAAGCAAATTAACGTCCTTTTCACTCGGTAAAGGAGACAGCTTCTAGTATTACAGTATTTCCTTATTTCCAGGGCGCATGGTCACCGCCAATTTGTCTTAGAGCATAATTGGTTAGGCAACGTTACGCCATTGGGTGTTTTGATGATTCCCAAATTGTGACGGCCTGTCCGTCAATCTATTGCAGGCCTTGTTGACTTCTCTATGAGAAAAAGGCTTGTCTGACACGACTGGGACAAGCAAAGGAGACTTAGGAACAGTTACTCAAAAGTAGACGGTGGTAGCAATGCACGCAACTTATTGCATAGTAGCTTTTACCCGCGACTTCTTCCGCGTGGAATAGTTACTTCTAGGAATCATTTTTACTTATTTTTTACGCAATATTTTTCATTTATGCTCCGCTTCTATTGGTTGTAGCGTGATATTATATAATCTAAAACCTTCCTCGTTAAATGTATTATCTTACACAAAAAAACGCAAAAGATTTTTCAATGTTTTTATTCCTGATATTAGCGAGTTCAACCAAACAAACCAATATTGAATATAATAATATGAATAGCTGAAGAGCTATTCATATTATTATATTCAATATTGGTTAATATTTTTATAAAATAAAGCATTTATATCTCCAAAATCTTAACGATAGTAGGTACCTTAAATCTAAAAAAAACACAGTTTTAATATCGTTACAATTTTGTTAATAAAGAACATTCTATATTAATTTTCAATCCCCAATGCACCCTCGGCGAGATAAACATAATTTTACCATTGAGTGGCCTATTTAAATACCAATTCTGATGTATTTAAATTCATAAGCACTTAACTTTCAACCCTTTCAACTTTTATTTTAATCACTTAATCAACAACTTATGTAATAACTTTCAAGACTTAACATCATAATTAAAGAATTAAATAATTTTATTAAGTTAAAGTCTTGAAAGTTATTATAACAGTATTCATTTCATTAAATGGTTACAATAAAAAATGAAAACTTTAGCCAGGGGTGCATTAAAAGGGATGCTATTGGGGTTGAAAGTTTATACCGAAAAGGCAACGCACAGTCTAATATATTGATTAATATTTTCAGCTGGGACAGGACAGGAACCTGAGATGCAGAGTTCTGTTATCTATAATGTTTGAATGATTTCGTTAAACATATTAATAGGGTTTGACCTATGTTGAGTTGCTGCTATCATCCGTACTGCGACATCACCTTGAAGAAGCGTGAGAAGCACGGGGAAAGAGGAAATCAACCCATACTTATATCACCATTAACGTTCTTTACGGTCAATTAAAATGAAATATTCCTTGGAATTACGCAATGGACGAACAATGAAATTAATGATTATTTTTTGTTGTACTCGTTCAAGCGCGAAGTATTTAGACGGCTGCATTACAACTTGCATTGTCAACGAAGCATGTATACGCAAATGCTTGAGTGTATTTAAGCGTGAAATTAGGTATTCAAATTTGTTATTGATTAATGATTACATACTTTGAGTTTTGTTAGTGTAATCATAAAATTTCATCTTTCTGGCCACGTACCCCCTCTCCCCCTCTCACTGTGATGATAATGTGTATTGATAAACTGTTAGCCTTAAGTGTCCATAGTATGTATGCGTGTGAAGTATATTAATTAGCTTGTTTTGATACTTTAGTATATACTCACCAGAAAGTTCAGTGAACTATTTGACTGAACAACATATAGAGTCAGGGAATCTTGGAGGAGTTTCAGACTAAACTCTTATGAACGAGCCGTTGATAAAACTGCTCTAGCGATTTCTCTGAACGTTTTTATATGGGTGTGCAAAAAGTTTACCTACCTATATGTGTGAGTCTTATTTGGAACCACACCGGGATATCGAGTGCCCTAGTTACTGATTACTTATATGAATTTTTGGTGGTATTGAATAGCAGTAAAATTAAAAACAAATCTTTATATTTAATATTACTTATTTTACCATAAGACATTGCTAGAGATCTAGCAAAATACCATACATCTTTCATAGGATAAGTATATATTTTCAGTCTGCTTTCTTAATGATTATGAATAATATCAAATAACTGTGTATCTGTCACATATGAACTGAACTTTGTAATTTTTTTAAGGTAAGCACTATGTAACTATATGAAAGTTTTCAGTTAGTGGTATTATTTCAATGTTATGTCACAATCTCGTGTCGGAATCGATATTCAGAATCGAGTCAAGTCACTCGGCACAGTGACTCGATTGGAACGAATTCAACACCTCAGGTTAAGCGATTCGTTTGTTTTTATTTCGCACGTAACTCTTGTCTGTGTCAATGTTAACATTTGACACTAATTAAATTTTTCATAGTCGTGATTAAATTAAGAAATTCATTAAGTGTTTTTGCTGTTTGTTTTGTTCTTATCATTCAAAAGTATGTCAGTCTTGTGAGTCTTGTTTTCAGCAATTAAAGTGAAATTGTTCCCATGCATATATTTATTCAATTTTCTCTCCTATATAATGTACATAGGCATAGTTAGATGAAATGGCGTTCAAATGCCTTTTTTTAAAACGACCGAACACTTAAATATATATTTTTTTAAATTTTATTTTAACCACACACACGAGGTCTTCAGGTCCCAAACTAGGCAGAGCCTGTACTATGGCAACCTGATGACTGATATACATACTTATATACACATACACACCCAGACACAGGTCAAACAGACATGTTCATACACACAAATGTTTGACCTGCCCGGGAATCGAACCCGGGCCCAGCGGCTCAGAAGGCAGAGTGCTACCAACTGCGCCAACCGGCCAGTCCGTTTACCGTCCGAATTACCGTCCAAAGGTCAAAGGCACGAAGTTAAAATTTATTACCAACATTTTTAACTCATTTGTCTCTCGTCGTCTCGAGTGCTTAGCTGTTTAATTTGTGACGTCATACCAATATCTCAAACAAATTATTTAGTAACAATTTGCAGGAAACGGTCCTTCACAACTGGACCGACCTTAAATAATGGGAAAACAGACAGAAAGAAACGATACTTCCTGAAGCTTTTACGCGAGCGACATGGCATTGCAGTGTACTTGACCAAGTTTGTTAGTAAATTTTAACGGTCACTAAGTGTTTCGTAAACATTAATTAAATATTTCTTATTTTAATTATTATTGAAGTAAACTGACTTCTTTAGCGGCGTTGTGCACTTTTGTATGGGCAAAAAATGTTAAACTCGACATAATGTGATATAAATTGTCATGTTTGTGTACGATAGCGCAATAAATGAATATTGTATTTTACCACATAAATAATATAACTTTTATAGTGATAAATAAAGCAATTCGTGCGAAAACATTCCCTAACCATTCCAAAATATTCAAAAATGCACAACGTTAGTGTTCAAGTTTTCACTTCTGCCGGCACTCCCGGAGTGCAACCCGTTGTTTTTTTTAATGCAAAATACCGCTTGAATAAATGTTATTATTATTGTAATAAATAATCATCATCTCTGCTATAGGACGTCCACTGCTGGACATAGGCCTCCCCCATATAATAAATAATACAACCATATAAATTAAAAGGTACAAACACTCAAACAATTTATTAATAGACATTGCAGCCTGCAAGCGGAGCAAAAGAGAATTCAGATCACGTCTAAGGCTGAAGTCTGATGCTGAAGACTTTTCTTAGACTTTACTTAAATCTAACATTGAAAAAGGAATTTGAAATATTCAGTGACAAATAGACTTTGTTTTACATACGTGTAGGTAAAGTTGTTTTTTGGCGTGAGGATTTAAATCTGAACAAGCGAGGGTTTTTATGTTTGATTCACGAGCGAAGCGAGTGGTTTAAAAGAAGAGCCCTGAGCGTAGCGAAGGTACCGTCCCTAACAAACTCTTATTTATCTGTGTCAAAGTTCTAGTACATATTATATGACAGTTAGTAGCTACTGAGCTTAATTATTTCATGCTGTGAAACGGCTTTTCTACGACGGCGATAGTAATTCCTACTTCAGCTAATGATCTTGAAACGAAACTTTGTAAACAGGATTTATTTGCTCACTAGCTGCGCCCCGCGGTATCACTCGCGTGGACTACGGTTTTCCCGCTACTTCAAATGTCCCACGGAAACTATACTTTTTCCGGAATTAAAAGTAGCCTACCTATGTGTTATTCCAGGGTATACGCTCTCTTTAATTCAGATTTCATGCAAGAGTTCCAAAAATACGAACGACAAACAATCTTTCGCCTTTATAATATTAGTGTAATAAATCGTTTGTCTAATATCAATGGATTCCACGCGTACTAAGCTAAACGCAAATTACGTACTTTTCAAAGACTTATGACGTAAAGGCAATTGCCAAAAAATACCAGAACTCGTAAACCAGAGCATTTAGCGCCCACAGATAACGTACAAGCACAGTAGACGAGTAGAGACTAGCGACTAGAGATCTGAGGCATTACCCGCAAACAACGATATTATATGTTTATATTTGGTAGATGTCGCACAAGCGCGCGGAAACTGAGGCGGCAAAAATAAGTCAATTGTAGTAATTTTGAGTACGATGCGTATTTCAAGCGCAAGTCTAAACATATAGCTATACTTTTCTATATTATTTGTACCGTATTATCTGCCGCTGTAAGCATGTTTATGTCGTAAAGGAACAAAATCTAAGCGCCGCGCAGTATGAATATACGTCATCTTTAGTAAAACATCATTGCCCGCAAATGTTAAAAGTTCAAAGTATTAATTAGTATGAACTTTCTAATTAGCCATGACTCTTTTAGTAATACTCTTACTTACTATATATCACATTGCAATGAGGGTAAGTATCAGAAGCATTAAGTTGAGTATACTCAACTTAGAAGCTGTCATATTCACCATGATTAATTACGTAGGTATCTATAGATACCTACGTAATTAATCATGGTGAATATGACAGCTTCTGTTGTCACATTGACAAAAGTTATACTTCTGGAGGCGTCATAACAATAATGCGAATAAATACGTAGAGATGAAGCGATTTCTTAGACCAAAGAAGTGGCAAAATAAATTTTGATGAACAATTTTACGTGTACACGATGTGTTTAATTGAGTCCCTGAAAGGGGTAAAATTAAGTAGCATTAAGTAGGTTAGTAAGTGTTTTGTATGTAGCATTTTAAAACGTACTTAAATCAATGCAAAACTAATTAGAATAAATCAATGATGTTTTACTAAAGATGACGTATATTCATGCTACGCGGTGCTCAGATTTTGTTCCTTTACGACATAAACATGCTTACTGCGACAGATACAAATAATATAGAAAAGGATAGCTATATGTTTAGACTTGCGCTTGAAATATGCGTCGTAATGAAAATTACTACAATTGACTTAATTTTGCCGCCTCAGTTTCCGCGCGCTTGTGCGACATCTACCTCATATAAACATATAATGTCATTGGAATAAATGTAATTAATAATTCTATAAATCCGATTTCTCTGTAACTATGTTTTTTTAAATTAATTTCTTTTTCTAGTAATTATTTGTCACTGCCATTATAAAATATTGATTACTTAAAAATACCACAAATATTCACGTATGTATTAGAATATCGATAAAAATTTGCACTAGGTCGAAATAATGAAATAGATTTATAACACCCACCGTCTACTCGTTTCTGTCCATCCAAAGGTTGCCTGAAAGAACTCGCTACAAGCGATAAGACCTCCCGTTGTAGTACTAAGTATTAAAATTTAAGTTAAGTTTATAATTTCATATTTCATTTCCGTTGATAGTGGTAATATGGAGTTTTTGTATTGTATACGGTCCGACTCTTTCTTATCGCATGTCAGTGAGTTGCATTCAAAATGAACCGATTTAACCCCTTTTTATTGTGGCCTAAACATACTTTTTTTTTTTTTTTTAATTTACTTATACTTATTTAATAATCTTCACTTCAATATGGTCTTCACTTCAAAGATAGGTCTTAGAATTAGGACGACTCTATAGCTCTCAATCACACCGTTTCCCTGTATAGGGACGGAGTCCCCAAGTTATGTACCCCTTGTGTAGGCTTCGCTCTGAACTGCAAGGCTACCTTTTTCTAATCGCGTAAACATATTATCTCGTAAAATATTTAGTCTAACTCATTTATTTATATGACCTCCCGTGTACCAAAAGAGAATCAAACTTGTTATCTTTTACACTCTCGATGTCTTTACAACCAAATGACCAAAATGACTACTGTGAATGTAAGGGCTCACATAACCACAGCGTTTGTTCCTTAAAAAACATTCACTTTAGACAATGCTGTTAAATAACTTTTTAAAGCATTAAATAACTTCCATCTGATAGCTGTTTATTGCGTATAGTAGCTTAAAATTGAAAGTCAACGCGAATAACAAAACAGTTTGGATTCCCATCACGTCGTTGTGTCAAAACACTTGGCTGAGTGTAAGCTCCTTTCATTTTATATGACTCATTTGGATTTCCTCAGACCTACTAACAAAGTATTCAACTAAGACTACTAAGTAATTAGCAACTATTTCAAATCAAAACACAAATCGTTTACTTGCGAATACGCACGAATAGTAGTAATTAAACAGAAGAGATCTTTGGCTATACTTGGCGTGCATAAATTACGTATATATATATATATATATCTCCATTATGACAATACAATTTCATTATCAAACTTAGGTACAGGGATGAAAAATTTGAGTACATGTCCAATTAACAATCATTCTATTATATAATGATTCGTTCACATTGCCTCATTAATTAAAAACAATTTTAATTTAATATATAAAAATATTACTACAATCGATTATAATTTGTGGCAATCAAATGATTCAATACTTGAGGAGCCATACAAAATATGCTACTATTCAATTGCCCGGTCCTGTTAGAAATGTTAAAATCATAGTCTATGGAAATCGCGGTATGCTCCATTACCATAATCTGCGGTATTACAATAGATTAATAAGTTCCTCATTAATTGATTAACAAAATTGAAATGTACGTTTTTTATTAGGATGTGCTTTTTTGCTTCGTGCATAAAAGCTTGCCAAGCGACAACCAAACTTCTCATTAGACAGAAAACATTAGTGTCAGAAAGGTTTCGAAATCTTACAAAATTTCGCATTAATAATATTAGTGTATATACTCATATTCTACTAGACAAAGCAAAAAGTGCAATAAAACCTCTTTTTACATCGACGGATAAAATCAATAATCGCATTGCTTTTGTTTCGATTTAGTTTCAAGTCTATTAATCGCACATCAAATCACTTTAGCGTTTAAACGAGTTGAAAAGGCGGAATTAGCTACTGCGGAAGATAAAAACTGGTAATAATTACCTACTCCCAACTAATGATACTGTTTATAATATAAGTACGATCCAAGGTTCTATATTTTGCTCCACTTCTCTAAACTATAAAGGCTAAAAACAAGCAGGCGGTCGTTAATATGTCATTAAATCGCTGACCGGTTTCACTTGACTTTATTTTTGCAAAGTTAAAATTTCAATCAATAATTTTCAATCAAGAATTAGTCTAATGACAAAAGAATGATGACTTTTGCTGGATCTTAAATGCTACATCTATCTACTAGTGAGGTGCTCTCTAATATCGGTCTTTTAAAAAACAAAGAAATATCATCATCTCAGCGATAGGACGTCTACTGCTGGATATATATACATAGATAAGCCTCTGCCTTTGATTTCCACAAGGACCGGTCGAAAGCAGTCCGCATCCAGCCCTTGCCTGCGACCTAACGGATATTGGTCCTTTGAGCTATGTGCCCTGCCCACTGCCCCTTCAACTTCGTGCCGCAGTGGTTACTGTCAGTGACATGACTTCTGTGTCTCCGTGACCCTGGGTTCGAATCCCGGCAGGGGCAAACATTTGTGCGATGAGTGTAGATGTTTGTCCCGGGTCTTGGGTGTTTGTGTGTTGTGATTGTGTGTGTCCATGCCTCCCGTGACACAGGGAATCCTAGTATGTGGTTATGAGTGTGATATAAAATAAAGGTAAAACAAAACTTGCTAATCTACTGGGCTATGTCGGTGACATTTGTTCTTCCACGGATCTCCTCATTTGTGATTCGATCGCCTAAAGAAACGCTGAGTATAGCCTATTCTACAGAAATATACTCGGCTTGAAAGTTACATATTAAAAACTAGTAGCGCCCCGCGGTTTTACCCGCGTGGTTATGATTGATGATGATGATGATGATGAATAGTAGCTTATGTGTTTATCCAGGTTCTAAACTATCTCCTATACCAAATTTCATCGAGATTGGTGTAGCCGTTTGAGCGTGAAGAGGTTACAAACATACACACATTACTTTCGCATCTATAATATTAGTAGGATAGGATTGTAAAGTATGATATAATATTTTGATTAGTGATAGATGAACGTCGGTTGTATTTTGTAGATGATAGGTAATAATGCTACAGATTCGGATATTCAATCAAACGGATTTATTACGGCGTTAGCAGTCTTTACTTAAAAATCTAAAAGGATACTACTTTTAAAATACTTCCATCTCCATAAGTTCGAAACAGCCATACAAGAATTAATTATTATTATGGGGCTATTTGGCACGTGATTTGCCACAATCAAATCTCATCCCGATAATAATGTTTATGAATACTTCCATCCTTATCTAAACATTGCATATAAAATTTTAAAAAAATATGTTAAAGTGATTCAAATGAGAATCACATATTATATTCGAATAGGTAACTTTGAAGTGAAGTTTCCGCTAAATGCAACTAAAGTTTTTGGTACTCATCATAACTATATATATATACTTACTGGCTTACATTTACAAAGTAATCCATAGTACCAGGTAAATGTAAATAACTGATAATACTTAGTATATTATATTGACTAAATATAGGTTGAACGAAAACTATGAATATCTTGACCTCCCAACTTAGTTATGTATTGCTCACAAATTACCAACCGACGGTAGTTTGTTCTCAATAAATACTTATTTTAAGTGACCTCATTTTATTACTTTACCGGTTTAATTATGGTTCCTAATTTCATATTCAATTAAAGTTTTATAACATAAGTTTGGTCGTTTGGAAAGAATTTTGTATTATGTTTTACTTTTCTTTTCCCTGTGTTCTATATGCCATAAGTTGACTTAACTTTATACGTTAGATAGGTACTATATAAGAAAGTAAAGAAAGTATATTTTTGACTGACTTCAAAAAGTCCCAATTTTTGTCAAAAATATGCATGCAACAGCAGTTGGGTTTCCATAAAAAAATGAAAACACTAGTAAATTAAATGTACTTAGGTACGTCTATTTTGTATAAATTGTTTTATTAATTCTTTATCGAAAATATATACAAGTGTAATGGTATTATATAGTTGTATTATCCGGTTTTACTCACGTTTATAGTCGAAGTTTCGACCTAGGAATCGGGCATATCCGATGCCCATCCTCAGGTGAGTTTACGCTGTCAGATCGAGGCGACCACGAACCCTAGGTCGAAATTTCGACTATAAACGTGAGTAAAGCCGGATAATACATCTATATAATAATGTGTCAAACTCACGAGAATTTCTAATCAAGTTTAATGTTATTTACAATTTTCGATGAATATTGATACACTTCCAAACCAGTCTCCAACGCGTGACGTCATGTCCTCCAGAATTGGACCACAGAGAAAGTATGTAGCAGTTACCTTTACAACCGCTTCTTTAATTTAAAACCTTATTCGCATTCCAATTAGGGTTACAAAAGCTGCAAAGTAATTGTTATTATCAACGGATGACCATAATTATGAATTGTATCATGATTACGTGATAATGCAAATGAAGACTTACTTTCTATCTAGTGTGTGTACACATAATAAATGAAATATTTAATATTCTGTGTATTTCATTCTTTATTCAACTGTTACTTAGTTTGTTATATTTTTGTCTAGTTATACATCTAGGTTGAGCGTGATTACATCTTAGACATCGAAACAGATCATCAAGTGACATATAGTGTTCAAACTATCATCGTGATTCCAACAATCATTTCATTTCATTTCGTTTAATTTCATTTAATGTGATTACATTTCAAACCTATGAATTATATGAAAAAAATCGATGTATAAATAAATGTAAGAAGGTATATTATTCAATGTTTTTGAATCGATTGAGTCCCTATCATAAACTGCAATCCACCGATCTGATACCAATACATACCGCTAACTAGTAGGTGCTCATAACAAACCAAGTGCAAGAAGCCAAATGCGGAGCCGAAACTAGGGCGGTAGCTCTACAATTATTTACGTAGAATATTACGAACACCTCACTTGTTCCTATTAAATACAATCAGAGCTAAAGTCTTCGTGAATTATTGTATGGCTTATAAATGTCATTTTATTGACAAGTAGACTATAAGTTTTATAGCGGGCTGTGTGATATGCAGTTATGATATTAAGGTCATATAACGATATGAAAGTTTGACTTCAAATTGCTTGTGGCAGTTGCGGTTATGCATCGTAATGTCATCTGGCTCATTTTAGTAGACATTTATGTTTTAATGTGCAACGGTCCACGGTTTCGTCCGCGTGGACTACGATTATATTTTAAAACATAGAGTGCATAATTCTGTGTCATATTCTTAGGGTCCATTCAATTTCCGCACCAAATGTTATGCACTTCCATGTTATCGTGCTGATAATAAAGATAAATCACACACATTTCGTGCTGTGTTCGCTCAGTTTTGGCGAGAGTCAGCTGACGTTCTAGAGATCACTGGATCGAATTCCTTGACTTGAGTTTTCGGTGACATTTGATAGTTTTAGAATTGATAGAACGTTTGTGCTAAATGCCGCACTACGGATCGCCATCAAGGTTGAGAACAATTGTGACTTTCGGGCAACTATATTTGACTGCCAAAGTCATAAGCAACGAAAATTCAAACTAGTCTTGTCTTTTTCGCTGGTTATCTACCCGCAATCATCAATTAGTATATATTTCTCTTAAATCGTTTGTTAAATACATCAATTATTATAACGCTTACCACAGTGCTAAGAAAAACCAATTGTGTTCGCGCGCATGTGTGAAAGTAATTATGTGTTTAGTTCGCGCGTGCGCATATTCGCTCAACATAGCGTGCGCTTGACCCGCTTTTGTTGCTTTTCGATCACTTTTGTTTTCTTTATACACATGTTAGATGCGACAAATGTAAGCGGAGATTAAACTGATCTAAATTTGAACGCAAGACCTAGAATAAATTGGAATACTGGCAGAAAGTTGGTATTGGATTTTTTATTTTCCTATTCCATGGTTTTTTCCGAGAAGAATGTTTGCCTCAATACACCATACTGGCCAATGCGGATTGAGGAATAGGCTAGCGGCTAGCCCAAGTCTAAATTTTCAGGCACAGAGTTATTTGAGCAAGGCCACGTCAGCTGTTAGGAGAGCTAGAAGAACGTCGTCGAGCGGTTCGACGTTCATAAATAGTATTAATCTATAAATATATATATATTTGTCCTGAAAATCGAACGTATAATGTATGTACATATTACCGTGTGTATATGAATAATTATCGTGAAACAGGGTATAGGGTAACAGGCTAAATAGTGCAAAGAATGAGTAGATAACATAGTTAACAAAACTATACAAACCGACTTCTACTACACACATTTTCAACGTTCTCTTTAAAACATTTAAACATCATGAATTTAGTCAAAGACAATTAAATACGCATTATTTAAGATAAGAAAAACTTCAAAATGAGTTTATCTAGAAAAAAGTTCTTAGGTAACAAACATTTTAAAAACTCAGTTGAATTAAGAATATCTTATTTGCAGTGGACAAATAAAAAACAAAACAAAGAAGGCACATAGAATCCGAATAAAAGGTATTAGGCAATGACGCAACTAAATCACTTAACATTTAACGTCTGATTCACAAGTGGTCTATCCAAAACTCGAAGCACACTTGTATAAGGAGCCACGTAACGCACCGTTTTGGTGGCAGATGAAAGGAATTGTTTTAGAAATGAATTAAACCCTCCACACACACAACAAAGAATAGATGTGGTTAAATCAAATCAAATCAAATCATGTTATAGCGTTATCAGCCCAATGCGTTCCCAACGTTTGAAAATAAGCCTTTCTCTTTAACGGAATACTAGCCACAATCGACGGTCACCGTGGCGCAGTGGTCAGTTTCAGTGACATGACCTCTGTGTTTCCGGGACCCTGGGTACGATTCCCGGCAGGGGCAAACATTTGAGCGATGATCTTTGTCCCGGGTCTTGGGTGTTTGTGTGGCGTGAATGCGTGTGTCCATGCCTCCCGCGACACAGGGAATCCTAGTGCGGGGGTCTAAGTGTGATAAATAACATAAATAAAAATAAAAATTAACTATGCTCGGCGGACAGGCTAAGGGCCAGCTCGACCTCTGACGTGTTTTAACGACTGTAATCTTAACACCTTAACCGGGATATATTATTATGTACCAAAATCATATAAAAAATTTCAAAGCTGTCGGTGTTATGGTTTATATGTCAAATTATATACACATATACATATATGTAGAGTAGAAAACGTATAGCTAAAATGACGCAGTGATTGTTACTAATGTAATGTAAGGAAGTGATTCAGTATCACGTAATATCTTGATTATCTAATAGGTCATCACATTGCAACGCTCTTCTGAAGAGAAAGATATATTTTGTACTCTTGTTTTTATTATTATTACAACAAATCTATTTAATAGTTGCTGCTCGCTGAATGACCGATCTGATAGAGTGAACTCATTATGATTTAGACATGCCTGAAACAAGAATTATTCATTTTTGTGAGTAAAACTTTCAGTGACTAATTGACAGTTCATTATTTTAGTGCAGATGTATTTATACAACTTAAATTGGTACGCAGTTGTGACTGCACTCAATACTTGAAAAAGCTGATGAGCCCATAGAAACACATGCAAATTGTAGGAAGCCAAATATATAATGCAATGGTCCTAATACATTCCAAAAAAAACCTTATCGAATCTTTTTAAACTTTTAGCAGAACTAAAGCTGCAACCCTTAGATAAAACCTCCATACAGTTATTTATCTTTGTGAATGCTTATATACGTAAGCATATATCTTGCATATAGATGACGTTAATTATGGAGGTGTTTACATTCTACAATTTCATATTTATTTATTTTATTGATTTTGTAGGTATTTTTTTGATATCTTACGGTATCTTTAAGTTATAAAACTTTTCGTGTTTTAAAAGCTGTATTGTTATGTGCATACATATTATATTGTTTCAATGCACTTTTGTAACTAATGCACCTGAAAATCTATTAACAATATAACCTGACCTCATTTAATTAGTTCGAAGCGTTCACACAATGTTTTTTTTTTATAAGGCAACCTTATCAGTCATGTATCAGGGTCGAAGTTGGAAGCTATTTGATAATCGACCACGAATCTGCGGTTATTTACAAACTACGTTTGACCTAACACTCATCGGCACTAACAAATTATTAAATTTTTCGGCACCAGATAAGACCGTGATTTAAAATTAAATCAGCTCTAATTTGAATTTCATCATCATTTCAGTGTGTGACCTCTCAATTCCTTTTGTGTATATTGTGTCGAGTGTATTTTATGTAATGTGTAATTAACCAATGCAAATAAAATATTGACTAAGTGTTTTAATAATGTATATTTATATGAGCTTTTGTGATATAAAAAACAATTCAGCCAAAGGATGTCCACTGGAAGCATGCATTAAGCATGTTCACTATAGGACCTGCATCAGCTTTATTCCGTGATATTTTGAAGGTCATCTGTGCACTTTGCGTCTGTTTACCAGTCCATGGTCTCCTTTCGAGAACCTATTGATCCCTCTGATAAGTTTCGCGTGATATCTACCATGTCTATTCTGTCACGTCAACTTAGTATTCCTATGAACCATGTCAGTGATTTCGTTTCTATTTTACGAATATGATTTATGTTTCGATATTTTGGAGACACCCGACAATAGCCCTCTCAATACCTCCCTATTCAAAATTGAGCTTGCTTCCGAGACAAACACGTTTCATTCATTCATTATCATTCATTATAACTTTACTGATAATACATGGACATCAAACACCTTCTACTTGAGGGATTCTAACATTTTGAATGATAAAATATCACTAAAAATTAAAAACATTAAACTTGACTGAGTATTTATTATGTTGTTCTATGGATCTATATCTAGACGCCCAAGATACAATCACAGCCTAGTTTGGGTCTCTGTGTATCATACTGACTACTACACTGTAATATTATTATACACAATGACCTTCGTTTGCATTGATCTAGTTACTGTCTCTGGCGGCAAACTTGTATCAGTTATACTTATTATATAAACAGTATTTAAGCTATATATATCTATAAGACAGTGTTAAATATGTAGGTTGTGACGAATTGATTTATTAATTAACTAATTCAAGTCGATGTACTGCACTTCCTTTTTGTTAGTCGCTCAACAATCTATTGTCTAGCAGAACCTTCCATTGTAAAGAAAATAGATAAAATATAAAATAGTAGTTACAACTGAATATTGATCTGTATTGCCTGTAATCACCTTCTTAGAAATAAATATCTAATCATATCTAAGTAGATTTATAGCAACCGCGTCTGCACCAAGAACAAAGGGCGCAATTTTTAGAAATCCAACAAATGCCAATGAACCAAACTCAAAATTTGCCCAGAGCAGTTGCAAATTGTAGCATTCTAATTAACTACATCAGTTTAAAAATATATTAATTTCACCCATTGACTTCACAATGCTACTACTACTGGCATCCATTGATAGCGTTTAATTAATCATCAACAATCCTGCACTCTGTCTGAATAGAAGGCCTGAACCGTAATGGGAATGAATTAAGCCGAATAACATGCGTGAAACCATACAGATGATGAGTGAATAACACCAAAATATACATATTATGCTAAAAGAGAATAACAAATAAATAAAAACATGTAATGTTATCTAATAACCAGACCACTCGTGGTTAAGACGGTCTACTGTTTAATGGATGACCATTCCTTTCTAAAACTTGCTCCAAAGCATTAATTTGTTTTTTTTATTCTGTAGTAAATAACAGACAAAAAAGTACCTGTGAAGTAGTAAATAAATCAATATAGTAGTGAATAGGTTCCTTCTAAGTTTGCGTGCTCCACCTTAGACCACGTCGTCGCTTAACATCAGGTGAGACAGTGGTCTGAAAAGTGCAGGGGTAAAAATAAAAACTTGGCAGTTGTACTAGACCTATGCGAGGTATTAAATAATAAGTTTATAATCAACGAGTACATAATATGGAATTGTTTAAATAATAAGCACTTACATACCTATGTCGAGGGTGGTATGGACACATATAAAGATCCAAGAACCGATGACAAACATCTAAGATCATCACAGAAATATTTGCTCTAGCCAGAATTTGAACCCCGGGTTTTAATGTCAGTGTCGCTGATCACTGATCCAAGGCTACCGGAAATTAAGGGTCCAATTGCGTTGTGACTCCTAGGAATCGTACTTTGGTGGAATTGATGGTTCGCCAGAGTTCTGCAACTAAAATCTGAGTTTGCACAAACAAATGCCATGCTAAACCAATTAGAGGTTTATATAAAGAGCCCTGAAGCAGTACTGACCCATTAGGACACGTTATATTTAGTACTTACTGGCGCGTTAGTCAGGGTGCGTTATGTTTGGCTAATATTGGCAGATTTGTAATTATTGTGGTTATTAGTAGTCGTAGAGTACCTACATATTTTATGATCTTAAAATAAACGTTTTAAGGCAGAAATATTGCACTCATAAACGCAAACGTAACCCATACAAATGAAGACTATTAACAATATTTATAGAGAAAGTAATCATTAGACTGTGGGAACTGTACTTGAAATACAAAGAAAAGTAACAAATTAATCTACAATTTAGCACTTAACTCGTTATGAAACAATAGATTAACTGTGATACTGTTACGTAAATGAAGTTGTTACGCCAGAAATTATATCAGACATCGAAAAGGTGGACCTAAAGGAAAACTGCATGTAGATAAAATGTAACATTGTAAAAACATTCCCTCAGAGGTTTTTGCAATCTAGTAATACATTTTGGACGGCTTCTACCTATAGCTTAAATAGCAAAATGACAAGACAATTATTCTGTAGTGATGAGTTCAAATCTCATTAGTAGCCGAATATTAATTAAAAAACTTGAACGTCAGATACGGTAATGAACCATGAATCTTCGAATCGGGGTATAGACACCGCTTGATAATAATATGTTATCCATTGCAAGTGTACGGGTCCTCTTAATAGTTCACACAATCAAAGGTAGATGGCGCTAAGAAACACGTCCCTTCAGATGTATCTGCAATGAAGGAATAAGTTCGGACTGCTAGTGAAGTGTTACTATATCGTAGATGACAAAGCGACAGGACGGTATTCTGTTGTCGTTAGTTCAAATCCCAACAGTAGCCGATTTTTTTCCTCTATAAATTTGAACGTAAGTTCTGCCTAGCATGACGTTAATAAAATGACTTGAATGATAAAAAAACTTTAACATAATAGTAAATATATGAAAGGACCACCATTTTAAAAACACTATGCAATATCTGAGGAAATACTAAAAGAGCGTTTAGAGGGAACACATAGAAAATGTGCTTCTTCCGGTTAAATATTATGTTTGAGAAATTTCCACATAGACGTAACTGAGAGCATATTTCCGTGAATAAAATATTTTTAATTACATAAGTATTGTGTCGAATCCACCTCGTTTTACATGTTTTTTTTATACGTTTTAGTGTCTTATTTCCTTTTTTATTATTTTTCAATATTGATTTTGAAGGTACATATTCGATATTATTTCTGACATTATTATTTCAACCATGAAACAAACCAGCATTAATTCCTATTATTTTTGATCTAAAATCTAGGTCAGCTAAGGGTATTTTATCCAATTCTTTGGATAAATACTTTATCCAAAGATTTATTCTCACTCAATTTTAATTAATAATAAGGGTACTTATTTTATTATCTTTAGAGAAAAAACCCGGTATAAAAATGTATAATCAAAAAATGTCAGTCTTAAATAATGGCAACTCTTCAAAGTGTTGTTGTAACAGACTTAATAAATTATATATATCTTTATATATTTAACTAGTAGCGCCCCGCGGTTTTATCCGGGTGGGTAAAACCGCAACATAATTGATGATGATGAAAAGTAGCCTATGTGTTAACTCAGGGTCTAAACTATCTTCGTACTAAATTTCATAGAAATCGGTGTAGACGTTTGAGCGTGAAGAGGTAACAAGCATACACACAAACTTTCGCATTTATAATATTAATAGGAATATAGGAAGGATTCTACTGTACGTGTGTATGTCACTGAACTCCTCTTAAACGGCTAAACCGGTTTGAATGATTTTTTTTGTATGTGTTTGGGTGGCGCCCTGGACGGTTTAGATTCACAAATCAGCCCGGCAGATGGCGCTGCAAGGAATATAGGAAGGATTCTACTGTACGTGTGTATGTCACTGAACTCCTCTTAAACGGCTAAACCGGTTTGAATGATTTTTTTTGTATGTGTTTGGGTGGCGCCCTGGACGGTTTAGATTCACAAATCAGCCCGGCAGATGGCGCTGCAGTCGGACATATCGGAATATCATGCAGGACAACGTCTGTCGGGTCCGCTAGTGTAATTATATAGTTATACTAAAATAAGTTGAAGATAAAGCAGGTTTCAAAACATAGAATATAAGCAATAACCAATTTCAATTCTCTCTAAATCAATTTTGATCCAAATAATTGCACTATAATTCAACTCCAAATGAGATAGGTACCTTTATTGCAAAAATAATAGTTCAAATTTTATATAATATGTGGTTATCCTTTAAACCTCTTAAGTTGCACATCGCAGTAATTGGAACCCGTTCACTAAAGATTTTCGTATAGTTAAAGTTTAAACAAAATATTTACAGAACGGACAATGCATCAAACAGCAGTTTATGAAACTTCAATTATAATGAATTGCTAAATGTTATTTGACAGAACCGGTGTTTAGCTAATAACGTAATGGTGGGTAGACAATTTTATCAAATACTTACTCTTATTATAAATAAGTGCCCTATTTTATTTTGCAATTTGCCAGAAATGAGATCGTGATTTGCAGATTCACCAAACTTATATCTTTAGAAACAATTGTAATAAAAAACTTTTTAATTGTACGTAACATTGATCAATCAATGATTGTTAGAAGTCTAATATGTATGTGTCAATGGTGTAGTGTAGGCTCTACTCGAAAATCATAACATTGACATGTCAATTCTCGAGTGAAAACTACACCATTGACACTTATTTATTGCTTTCGCAAGCTACTTCTAGTTTACTTTTTTGTTTGAGATATTTAAAAAATTAAATTAAATATTTTTTTCAACGCATATTATAATTAAACTAGCTGACCCGGCCACGCGTTGCTGTGGCCAACACGTGGTAATTATGCTGTTAAAATGTAGCTTATATGACACGTTCGTAGATTTACCATAGCAGCGCCATCTATTGATTACTTACTCAACCCAGTCGAAAGGTATCGACATATGTTAGAATCATTTGGAGTTAACAGATAATTGTGACTGTAATAAGTGTGCTAATAATTAGCAATAAATTAAAATTGCGACTATAATTTGAGATTTAAACTATCCTATCTCTCAAGTTGGATCGAACTGCACATGGTGTGCGAATTTTATTATAATCGGTTAAGTGGTTTAGGAGTCCATTGAGGACAAACATTGTGACACGAGATTTATATATATTAAGATTAACCTATTACTAATAACTTAGACCTAACTTTTTAAATACGATCTTTCTTTTCTCCGTAGATAGGTCTAATCAGACTTGATTAGCTTAATTACGCGAAGGACTTTGTTTAGTGCTTAAATGCTAACAGACGGGAATATTTTTGAAACAATAGTTTTTAGCCCATGTCAGAGACCTACAGACAGTCTTAAATTTGTTACTTTATCTATTGTTTTAAATACTGAGTCTGCCAGGTTAAATATATTGATATATATTTTCTAAAGACAAAAGGACGTATTAACTGCTGATAAAATGACATAAGTTGATTATACAATTTTAAGAAACACAATAACAGGTTAAAAAATTAGGGCCATTTGCATGCGTGTGTGGCCAGGCTAGTTGAGACTGTATTTCATCAAAAAAATATTGTTGTGGAGTGCGATGGGTGTTTTAAAATATGTACATAATCTACGAAAATAACTAAGATACTATTTATTACAATCATAATTAAACTACATATAGCTTTTGTAAGCAATGTACATCACTAAAATGTTCCAGTACCCTTTTGGCAGCGTATAATGCTACCACCATCGACTTATTACATATCAGATAATCTGGTAACGTTCCCATCTCTGCTAGGTCACACTTTAGACACTATCTTGTCTGAACCACTTGGGTGGTATAAGAAGTGAATAATTGAACGTGTATTCAAGTGTTTGGAACTGTATCCATCATACCTTCACCTGACATTTGCGTAGCTAAAGGGTATCTACTTCTGTGCTAAAATAAACTTACGTTTTATTGTAAGATATTAAAAGTTCAAACGTGTCTACCGGCAGGCTTAGCATTTTCGATACTGTATAACAAGGCAACGTATGAAAATGAAAAGTTGTTCGAACTTCCTTAAGTAAGTGTTATTTACACTGCAGGTTCTTAACCTGCAGGTTTCTTTACCGGCTATCACAAACAAACATCTCACAAAAAGTATTTAATCTAAATGCGTCGATTAATACGAATGTGGATTGCTGCGTAATTACTATCATATCTTGATGTATCGATAATTACAATTGTTGGTAAATTTACTTTGAGCAACTTTGACAGGTGTTTACAATGACATCATTTAAAAAGAAAGATTTGATACGCTGTAAGATCGCCTCCCTATGCACTGGAGCTCGGTTACATAATTATATTCATATTTATTAAAATAAATCTATTATCACTTCATAATGGAGGATATAGCATACTTAAGGATCGCTACCAATCATTAACTGTAGCATAAGGCATGAATAGTATAAACATCCCATTACTTTCCACATGTAATACCCTGAGCTGCCCCTAAAAGAGAGAAGTTCGATGCAGTGTTAGTATCGTGGTTTTAAGTGTCAGCCGTCAATCTGACGTTTTCCCGAAATTCCCTCCGGACTTGAGCTCTCGGTATGCTGCCGCAGTATGGGGGATATTTTACCGCCAGGCTAGCTGTCGACAAGTTTAAGTTGGAAGGATCTGTCTTTAAACAGACAGTGCGCACATGCAGATGTTCTAAATAAGGACGGATAAAAAAAGGATCCCTTTTTATGCGTCTGAGGCATAGATATTATTATATAGCACTATCTATATGATATATTTGTATAGGGCATCCCCAGGAGCTGTTCGAGTCAACAGCTCCTGAGGATGCCTCGTGAAGATGCGAAACACGTGTCGAAGAATCTATGAGAGTCCATTAAAGTTGTATGTACGGAACACAAATAGTACGAGTCTTGCCTCGTTCTCGCCGGTTTCCTCAGAACAGTCACGTTTCTATAATTGTTAGAATGTAATCCTGTCTACCTGTTATTACTTCACCTAGTTACATTAACTGCCGCATCTTACGTTTTATCTATTCCATTCCACTATTTTTCATTTTGACTAAATTATAGTAAAAAAAAATTTGGTAATGGAAATGTCTTTTCATTTGATAACAAAGTGCACAGATAAATACTTCGAATGTATTGGCCTTAATAGATATTTAATCTACTATTCAAATATTGTACAATTTGCCAACTTCCTATTAACGCATGAGGCATCGTCGCCCTGGAATATGAAATAGTGCAAGATGATTGCATGGGTCATCTAGTATTTAAAGGGCTCATTCAAACATTACGTACTTCACCAGCCAGCTGATTGTTATGGTGTCCACATAGGGCACAACAATACAGCAACAGGGGGCATAAACGCGTGTGGTTCCCTGCGGGTATTTCTAGAAAATATTTCACAACGTCTCACTGTTGTTAATGATTTTAGCGGATACATTTTTTCTTGTTCTCGGCCGCCGCAGTGCCAGGTTTTAAAAGGCAATGCAGGCGGTATACTCACCGGGTGAATGGGGCTGAGCAAGCTATATCTCAAGGTGAATAGTGACTTCTGGAACGGTTTAGCTTAGGTTAGAAGCAAATAGCATAATGTGCGACGATAAGGCAAACGTCTGAAGGTATCAAAAATATATTTGCACATCATCCTATGCACGTTTCTTTATATGTATTACTTTATGTTCTTTCTTCTTCTCTCTACTTTATTCTGATTCTTCTTTATATTACTTTATCGCGTAGCAATTCTAGCAATTCTATTATAAATTCAACCTACATTTTTAATTCAAAACCCTTATTTCACAACAAATAAAAACGGTTACAATACGACGTCGTAGGTCTAGGTGTACATGAAATATAACTGGAATTTGAAATTAATTAATTCGCAATTAGCGTAATAATTTATATTGATTCAAAAATGCTCGCGAGCTATTTTACAATTAGGTGATAGCTCCCATGTCTGTTAGTGATGGCTATATAATCTTTTATTTATTGGAAGAAATATTGATTGTCCCCATCAAAAATGAAGCAAAATAATGATATAAAAATATATAATTAATGGTTGAACAATAAATTTCTCGTGTTCAGCTTTCAAAGCGATCGGGATCGGTGTTATTATTAGCTGATATCTTCTTAGATTCATAACGAATTACAACATAAACTTGTAATTGGGTTATAATTACTCTCCTGATCACGACACGAAATAATTTATTCTTTACATTATTAATTATTTTAATTATACGTAAGAGTACTGAAATATACACAACAAATTCCTGGAATACTCCAAATATTACAACACAGTCTTTGCACCTTTCTAAATGTGGACTAATTGCTGGTCATCATAGCTAACGAGAGTGATGGCGATTATTTCACTACTCACTTGCGCAGACGCATAACAGACAATGTTACAGTACACGAACAAACAGTATGAAGTCTGCTTACAATTCAGAATATGCATAAACAAAAGAATACAGTCTGTATCGTGTCGACCGCATCTAATGATTCAATGGTACTACTAATGGTATAACATACTACGTAAGATTTTTCAATATGTTATTTATCCAATGGTGTAAATGTAGAAAAATAATTATTTTGAATGATATTAATTTGTGCCTTCTCGCTTATAATCGTAAACTTCAATGTATGCCGATTTCTTAGACGTAAATAATATCGTATGAAAGTATGTGAAATCCAGAATAATTATATTAATTTTCTATTATATTTTAAATAACAATGAATTATAATATATCTTTTTATTTATCTATTTTATAATATATTTTATATAATTATTATTTTATTGAAAAAAAATATTTCGATACTGACTAATTACTCATATGGTAAAAAATTAAAGAATTACAAATATATTTGAAAAAAAATATGTAAATTTACACTAGCTGGTATGGAAAACTGCAAAGATTCCTAACTGACAAGCGTTATAGTGTGAGGTCAGTGTCGTATTCACCAGCGCAAGACGAAGTATGCAGCTCGATTATGAAAAAAACAACTGAATATACTCTAATTGGAAACGTCACGTGATGCATGTTAGAAGTGATGAGTTAGCAATAAATATTGCTCTGATATAATTATGTATATGTAAATTTATGGTATCAAAAATCAGTATCAAAGCAAAGCTTAGGCGGGTTAGTTAAACAACTCTTTGCGGCTGTGTCAGGCAAGTTGGGTAATATCTAATAGTAAAAACTTAGGGCTCTGGTCTAACTAGTATACACGGTAGACTTTTTGTAGCTACGTATAAATAATGATCGAAATTGTTTATTCTCCCTAGAACTAATTTTACCCAAACACGAATTAGAGGCTGGATATCTGAGCTTGGTGAAACCCACTAACTAGCTAGTGACATGCTGAAGTTATACAATAATTAGGATAGATGCTTAAACATAATGCTCCTAAAGTAACCTAGATTTAAAGTTGTAGTCCGCTATCGTAAATATTTTTATAGGTTCCCGTAGTCTGCCAGGGATGCCTAACGACTGGGTCACTAAAACAACAAGTAGAGCCGATGGCTCAACGCGTTCCCAAGGCACTGAAGCGCTTTACTATCGGTTATCCATCCAAATATTTTTGACCACTGTAAGTGCTGTAAGTACACTAAAGGGGAATTTACACTTAATAATTGTTGTAAATCTTCAAGCTACAGAGCATACCGTCCAGCGCACTGAACGAAAGCTCCACCCACACAGCAACCTTGCGAGAATTGTAAAAAACATTTTACGTAGTGCAATCCATCATGGTGTAAGAGTTTATCAGTAACTTTATAATTATGGTACTTTGTAAACCTCAATACCAAGTTGTTTGGCTTTCTCAACGTCCTCAGTGTTATCGGCGACGCAGCCACGCGTGACAACCGAAATGTTTGCATTCAACCACAGATAACAGTAATAGTCACCTCGCGTACACAGCATACTTAGTAGTCGATAGATCCAGATTACAAATGAGTTACAGTAGGTCAGCTGATTACGCGTGCGCAACTAAAATAATAATTTCGTTCATTGTTTCGGATGGTTTCAATAAGTTCACGCTCATTCCGCATGGAACTCTGTATGGATTGATAACTGTTTTAAAATACTATGACCCGGCTGGTTTTTTAAACATTTTAAGTTAATTATGATAAATAGGTATATTTTGTTTTTGTGTGAATTGTATGGCTGAATGGCTCATCATTAGAGGCAGCTGACGTGAATTTAGATAAAATGTCACGTCACTTTTATTATTTTTATCTTGGAATAATCACATAAGATAAAAGCTGCTTAAAAACTCTTTCGTATAATTAATAATGAATTACAAGTAACATTACATGCCATTTTTACCCTGCAATATTTTCATTCGTATCAAAATTGTATAATTTAAGTTCTACTAAACTAGGCTTCGATGGATTTTAAAATATCGATAAGAAATCACCTTCATCCACACGTATACTGTGCGCAATTTTAGATGCACAAGTTTATGAGGAGCTGCATTCATTTTTATTTTTAACTAGTAACGCCCCTCGGTTTCACCCGCGTAGATTACGGTTTCCCCGTTACCTCAATTATCCCACGGGAACTATACTTTTTCCGGAATAAAAGTAGCCTACGTGTTAATCCAGGGTTTAAACTCTCTCCATCTCCGTACCAAATTTCATCAAAATCGGTGTATCCGTTTGAGCGTGAAGAAAAAACATACACACATACACACAAACTTTCGCATTTATAATATTAGTAGAATACAAGGTCAAATGCAAGCGTTATAAGCTTGCGTTTGACCACTGTTCCACCTGAAGTTAAGTGATGACGCGGTCTAAGATTGTAGCACGCAAGCCTAGAAGGTACTTGGTATTCCGTGGTGTAAGTCTTTTGAAATAATAATATGTTCAAAGTGCGACTTGATACATGAGTTGAATATATAATTTACTTTACTTTACTTTGGAAAGAAACCAGATTGATCTAGATATATCTTATCAAGCAAACTTTGAATAACTTTAGAATGATAGTTGAAAGAGTTAAGTTGATGATATTTGATGATTTTAATAGTTAACAACGCCAAGCTGCATAACTGACAATAACTGAGTAGGTGTGTTCGATAAGAGACAGGACAGGGTATCACCATTGGACAGATCACTCCTCCCACTGGTTCGCCTTGTCCTTTATGAACAAGCGGAATCGTACTTTCAACATGATACAGTTTACAAATAATAAGATTTTAACGGACATGTCTGTCTGCTTGTATTTTGCATGAAATCTTATTATTATAATATCTACTCCTATACTACTATAAATCTTATTTTACTCGTTTGTATCCATTTTCGATTCATCTTACGGATTCGGTTAAATTTTTTCATGTTTTTTACATCAAAACTCCAAATATGGGCCAATTATAAAAAAAAAACGACAAAAGGGAACCGACTTCAACACTCAAAAGTGTAGAATAACTTGTTAAAGTCAATACTATGATAGTTCAAAAGTACCTTTTATCAAAACATTGTGCGCATAGCAAGTTATTTCACACTTTTGAGTGTTAAAGTGCACAACTTATAGTTAATAATAAAATATAAGTTTAATAGTTAATAATAATAATAATTATTAATAATTAATTACACAAAAACCCAGACACAACATACACCATACACTAACACATAAATAAAGAAAACGTGGCTTCCTATTGGAAATAATTAGAATTTTCAAAAATGGTTTTGATCCAGAGATTACTTCCTACAACCTCATAAACTTTCTTTATAAGATTAATATAGATTATTAATAATTGTTTTTCTTGTTTCAGGTAATGCGCTACTTTAATATTTACTAACCTACACTGTGGTAAGAAAGTCACGCATGTGACAAAATTGGGTACATACAAAATAATCACTTCATAAAAGGTTTGATAGCGTGTAGTTTATTTATTACTATACTTGTATCTGCGCCCCACGAATTACTGTTCATCTCCGTGGACTAAGGTTTTCCAGCTACCTCGAGCATCCTATGGATACTATACTTTTTCGGGGATAAAAATGTTATTTCAGGGTATAAGCATCTTCAGTCGAAATATCATGCAAATCCGTTAAGCTAATTTATCGTGAAGGAGTAACAAACATACAAAAGACAATCGACAAACGATCGAAGACACACTTTCGCCTTTATAATATTAGTGTGATTTAGTTACTGATATACTGCGGTATATCAGTAACTAAATCGGTAGTACTCCCCCATCTCTTCCCGCGGGTGCCGTAAGTGTCGGCTAAGGGACCACGTACCAGAAGGTGGGCAGCAGCGCCTTCTGAGGACCGGGAATCATACTGCGCTCGCCAACCCGCCTGCCAAGCGTGGCGAGTATTGGTAAATCCCCCCTATATAGGGAGGCATATGTCCAGCAGTGGACGTGTTATGGCTGCGATGAATGAATACTGCGGTATTAGTTACTGCTATACTGTCAAGTGATCTCGGGTGTAAACGTAAATAAGTAAATTATTAATGTTTAAAAACTCTCATGTGTATTACACATTATAATAAAAAACAGCCTGTCAGACGTGTGAGACGTCCGTTTCCATAGGCATAACTACGTTACTACGCGAACTCCGCCCGGGTATACGCCTATGGAAAAGGATGTCTTTTCCACTTCTTAAACGGAAATCGGACTTAACCTGATGGTATTAAAACGAGACTGTTGGTTTTTCTTATAACGCAAATTATTGTTAAAATATAACCCCTTAAAAACTACGTAATTGCATATAACTTTGATATACATTGTTGCATAAATAAATAAAAAATTAAACATACCCAATATCACTCTCAATAGAATGACAATACTAATGACACCTTTTAATATAAAATCCATCAATCACTTATGCTAAAAAGCGTGCCAAAGTAATATACATACATACATACATACAAACATTTGAAAACCATGACTGCCTCTGTCGCAGTCGGGTAAAAACTACTTGATTTATACGTTTGATATAATCTCGAAAATCTTAGTTTTATGACATTTTTATCATCATTACCTCAGTCCTTGAGAGCCAGTGAGCATTCTAGGTCTAGCGTGATAACATCTTCGACCATATCACTGACCATCAGTGGTCAAACGCGAGATCTATACAGTATAAAAAAAGTCGTAAGACCTCACATTGCTAATTATATTATCTTTGGAGCGCACGCAACTCAAATAAAAAAAAACCCAAGATCCTGAGAGCTTTGTGACGTAGCTGAAACAATTGACAATCGTGATACGCGTGTTCATATTTAGCTCATTAAATTATTAAAATACTATTATCGTGTGCTTTAATAATATTTAGGTATAGTTTATTAACCTACAATGTTACCAGCGCTACCTTAACTGCTAATTTAATCCCTAATTTAACTAGACACGGTTGTGATTCAGTAAGTAATCGTATATATTATTAAGGCACAACAGGAATAAAAGTGCAAATGTGTATACTCGTATAATAAAATACTAAAGTAAGCCGTGACTACGTAAATCTATTAATTGCAAGATTTTAATGAGTTTGAAATTCAGGCAGTTCAGATATTATTAGATACCTTATGGTTCAAATTAATTTAACACCTCACGCTCGTTATTACTTTATACTATTTACCTAAACGGGTTAAGCGCGACACTAATGCGTATTTGATATCACGATCCACAATGTGCTTTTTTAATTTTTGTATAACTTCATAATTCAAATGTATCACCAATAACGTATTTTCAATCTAATGTGGGTATTATAATGAAAAAACAAAATTATAGTTAATGCAGCCGTCTGGTCCAAAGGCTCATTAAAGGTATTTCTTTAAAGCGTAAATATTCATCATCATCATAATCCCATGGGACGTCCACAGCTGAACATAGGTCTTCCTCATTGATATTCACAAAGACTCGTTGAAAGCGGCCAGCATTCTGCTCCTTCAGGAAAGGAGCCTTCTGTTCTTTCGACTGGCCGGTTGGCGCAGTTGGTAGCACTCTGCCTTCTGATGCCGGGTTCGATTCCCGGACCGGTCAAACATTTGTGTGCATGAACATGTCTGTTTGACCTGTGTCTGGGTGTGTATATGTATATAAGTATATATATCAGTCATCAGGTTACCATAGTACAGGCTCTGCCTAGTTTGGGACCTGAAACCTTGTGTGAATGTTAAAATAAATAAAAAAAAGAGAACGAATTACACGGGTATTTAATTTAAACAAATATAATAAGAGTTTTTTGATTTTAAAGAGTTTTAGGGAATTTTAGCTAGTTTTAGTGATTATAACGGAGCAACGATCTATCACTCAGTTGAGTACTTAGTTAATATGTTTCGTATAGAATAAAACTAATTAACATGTTATTTATGAAACAACTTTTCATTATTGACATGTCATTTTTTATTGACTGCACAAAACAAATACCTTCGTTGTGTATTAAGTAATAGTTTCTTCGTGTTATATTACTTTAGAATGAGGAAGTAGGCTAGCTAGTGATTCGACGCCCGGCCTGTCCGATCACCCATATTTAATTTACATACAGCTTATAGTATAGCTCAGGAAAATAAGTTGCCAAATATGTTATGAACATTTTTACATTAATAGAAACCATTAAAATCAAAGCATTTAATTAAAACTCTTTGTATCAGAGTCTTTGTATACGGATGTCACTATTGCCGACCTAAGTTTTGTGGTTTAAATTTATGCCTTGCGTTAGTTGATATAAGCACTTTTCTAAATGTCAGCCATAAATAAATAAAATCACAAATATCCTATTTGCAAATGAGTTAAAAATATATCACGTAATTAACCTTATAATGGTAACATTGAATGGCGTAACAAGTTTTTCATTTAGATTTATGACTTTTATTACGTTCCTGATCTCATTGAAATTAAACTAAATGTCAGTTACTAATTGATATTGAAGATAAAAAGGATTACTTCTACTTCTTATTTTATTTATTTTAAGTTTACGATTTATTATCTCAACTGGCAACCTAATTTTAAATGACATTTACAGTCTATCACACAGTTGACTTTGAATTGTATCTGGTCGTAAATTGTTTAGTTTTTTTGTTTGTTAAGTGTCAACTACTTTACTATTTAAAAATGGAAGCGAGCAGATTTTATTTACTTGTAGATAGATGTGATAAATATTGTCTTTTTATTATAGATCGAGGTACTTAAGTATCGAAAAATCAATCACGTGCTTTACTTTCAGAGAGATATTTAAAGTTTCATATGGGTTTGTTTTTAAATTATAAATAAACAATGAGATATTTCTTTTTATTTTTCAAGTCAGTGCCCTTTCGATGTTTCACAACTGTTATTTATTATTAACTAACGGCTAATTATAAACTGTAAAAACCAGAACTGTCATATAATATTGAATCCGGAACTGTTTGTTTAGTGTATATCATTCTCGCCTCAGTACACGCTGGTACTCGTTTCTTCAGTAAGAGGAGTTCGGACGCACAAAAAGAAGAGTGGGTGTCCTCGCTTGAAAGATCACTTGACTTGATCTTGGACTTCCCGGGTGAAGTAGGGCGTTCGAATGGAGTGGACATTAAGCGGGTACTGGTATTTACTGACACAGTGTAACTAATTATTTATCTTAAAATGGCGGTAAAGTACCGTGCATCGGATGTTCTTGAAAACATTCTGATTTAAAAAAAAACGGATATTATTCACATTCTGTTTTTTTTAAGGGCATATGCCTTTATTAATATAAAACACTAATAACTAATTACAATACTGCAGCTACTACAATAACATTTGAGCAATCCACTAGCTTGGTAGCCTATAGATAACTCAAATGTTCTAACCCGCTACCGGCTGGCAGCGTGGCCAGAATGCTAGGAGCATTGCCACGTTGAATTGCAATGCTGATTCGTTGAGCCAAATATGTGTTTTTTATTTGATCATGATTTTTATCTCTTTCACTGTCTTTATTTTCAAAATACACTTTTAATTATTATATTTTTTTTTGTGCAACGAGATATTTTTCATCTATTCAATCAAAATACCTACTTCTATACTAAGCTTAGATCATTGTCTGTTAAATTTGGAATGAGTCCACCCACAACACATGGTATCCTAATATGGGAGCTAGCGTGATTCACACATTTTACCTTTTTATCGTACAAGGGAAGAACGTCTGATTATGATAAGTACCTAATGGCATAATATTATGAAAATGTAGTTTCATAATGACATGCTGGCTGAGGGCAAGCGACGGTTAGGTGGGCAGCACTTTTGTTACAAAGACGTGCTCAAGCGATATCTCCATGCATGCGATATCAATACTAACTGTTGGGAGGATCTTGCATCGAATAGACAGACGTGGCGCTCTAGTGTTACTCAAAAGGTTAAATTTTTTTGTTGAAAAATGGAACCGACTTCAACACTTAAAAAGTGTGAAATAACTGGTTGAAGTCGGTACCATGATAGTTCACAAAAGTCGTCACAATATTGTGCTCATGGTACCGACTTCGATAAGTTATTTCACACTTTTGAGTGTTGAAGTCGGTTCCATTTTTTGTGCCCCAATTTTCAGTGATCTTTGCTACTCACGGGATCAATTGTCATTGTGTATGCTCACCGATGTCTTCACCCGCAGCTATAATATCGTCGAACTGAAAAGTGCTTCGCATACCAAGCACTTTTCAGTTATTGGAGTATAACTCAAAAACAGCTTGTCCGATTTTGATGAAATTTAAATAGGATCACCACGAAAGTATACACTAACAAACAAAAAAAAATAATCAAAATTGGTTCATAAACGAGGAAGTTATCCGCGAACACACATTAAAAAAAAAAGAAAACATATATACGGTCAAACTGAGTAACCTCCTTTTTGAAGTCGGTTAAAAATATTGTTGTTGATATGCATTTTCTAGCAATTCTCACTAATAGAATAAATGCGCAACGGGTGTGTTTATTTAATTGATAGTTACGTTACGACTCAAAATACCGATTTAGATGAATTTTGGCACAGGTATAGATGTGCCCTGAAGACGGTTATAGGGGGTGCTTTTTTGTAGGTAGAAATAGGGAAGTGGTACATTTTGTATGAAAAATTAAACATATACAAAAATATATTATTAAAAGTCAACGCGAGCCAAGCCGCGTGCAAAAGCTATTATAATATAAATTCGAATAGCAAGATGATTAACACTTAGGTAACTCTAAATGGACAATAATTATGGCAAAGGCCAGCAAGTTACGATTGCTCCTGCATACAAAATAATCCTTGATATATAGAACTCTATATCAGTTATTTATATATTTATGTTTGAGCAAAAATATTATACATAATAGTAATCTGGATTACCTCGTCATTACTCTCAGTATTTTAAGCCGATAAGGAAATGTCAAACCTTTTGGTTTATAGTTGTGCTGTCTGAAATCAATTTAGTTTATAGGCCCGTTTTAGATTTAATTTAGTTTTAATTAAATGTTTAAGGTTTTTATTTTAAGTTAGATTATTTTATTGCTATTCTTAATTATTTTTAAATTATGTTAATGTTACCTTGTTAATGTTACCTTGTTAATGTTGTGGATATAAGTTGAAATAAGAGCGAATAATTATTGCTTCTTATGATGATTGTACATGAAGCCAAATAAAACATTGTTTTTTTTTTAACCTTCATAAAAAAAAAAAATTGTTTATTGATAGGGTAATAGATTCTTCAAAGAGACATAAAATTAGGAAGTTCTTACCAAGTTAATGTTACCAAGTACTCAAGTTATCACTGAATATCACCAAAACGTTCTTAAGGTTAATGTTATAAATATAATATATAGTTCGAGGATATGTTTTAATTACTTTTAATAGGATAGTGCGTTAAGTAATAAGAGATTATGTCAATATGTCTTGAATTCAAGTACCCACTGATAAAAACCATCTAAACTTTTTGGAGTTAATTATTATTTATTTATCTACTTGGTTTTTAACTAAGTTATTAAAAACTAAGTAGGTTTAAATATATCAAATTTATCTAAACTTTTACAATAATCTCTTTAGATACCCCTTATGTATAGCAATTAAATTAAAAAAATAACTATAATTCTATAATTGCTAAAGATGCCCTATCTCTTCGTGCCTGTATCAAAATAAGACGAATCACACAAAGATATTGTATTTATTGTGACACAACGTGAAGTATTTATACAATCACAAGTACACAAATGGATATAAATATTAAAAAAATAATCTAATAATTGACGACTAATTTGCCGCAAACTCAGCATTTGTCGCAATTAAACACTGCCACTAGCACGAGTACAAAACAAAAAAAATAAATGTATGCATTTAATTTTATACACACAATAAGCACAATGGGGGACGGCCTATGTCCAGCAGTGGACGTCCTATGGTTGAGATGATAATGATGATGAATGAGCACAATATTTTGATATTAATTACTTTTGAACTATCATGGTACCGACTTCAACAAGTTATTTCACACTTTTGAGTGTCAAAGTCGGTTCCATTTTTTGGTAATTTTTTTTTTAAAATTCACACATCGCTTCGACCAAACGCTCCAATATCCAAAGCGTACTCCAAGACTATACGGAACATACGTTCCATCGAGCCGATTTGGTTAGTACCCGAAAAGTTCTAAATCGGAGGGTTGATAAGTAATGGAAAATCCGATAATAGGCGTACCGAAATGAAGCGGCTTAAATATATCCACCACTTTGGTTGGCATATATTTACGGTTCCATTTGTTTCATTTTCAAAAGATAATGATGACATGTATCTGTAATTGTCAGTAAGGCGGTTACCAAGAATCTTGTAAATGCTGCCTTTTTAAGGAAAAAGAAATCGCGCATGCTTTTTGGCATTATCTGGTTACCTTTTGCGATCGCCAGTTTAAAGTTCACAGAATACTTGAGAAGGTAATTGCTAATAAATACCTTTTTATATGTCAACACTGATGTACTGTTATTTGTAGTTCAGTTTGTGGTCAACGAAAACGGGTATAATACAAAAGCATTGTATTGTGTCGACAAGTATTGTTGCACCGATTATTAGTCGAGGCATAATCAACAAAGGGCCGGTTTTTATTTTATTTTTAGAGCCAATTCCACGCTATCCCACTAGTCGAGTGACGAGATGCGGGCCCACTCGCGCATTCGCCGCTGCGCCCGTCGACGCCGCTGCCCGCCTCGCGGTGGTCCCACTTCGGGAAGGGACCCATCGTCCTCGTTCACCCCTCGTGCACGATGCACTTAAAGTCAAGGCAACCAATATTTAAAAATTGATGCTGATGCTTGAATTTCTCTCAAATATAATGCAATAAATTGTATATGTCGTGGTTAAAAGATGGGCAATGGTTGCATATTCTGACAGTTAGTTTTTTTTTAACATTCACACAAGGTCTTCAGGTCCCAAACTAGGCAGAGCCTGTACTATGGTAACCTGATGACTGATATACTTATATACATATATACACCCAGACACAGGTCAAACAGACATGTTCATACACACAAATGTTTGACCTGTCCGGAAATCGAACCCGGGACCAGCGGCAGAGTGCTACCAACTGCGCCAACCGGCCAGTCGAAGTTGTAAGAATACGTATCAAAGTAATAAAAAAAATGTACTTATCAGAAAATTAACATAATATTATTAACTTTATTCATTTGTTATATAAGCACAAAACAGAGTTGTAGTTATTTATTTTCTTATATTAGAGATTTTGCGATCAACTAAATATATTTAAAACATGGTTAAAATGGTTTTATTCTTTCCTACTAACGTTTCTATGTACTAGAATACCTGTTAGCACATCGCGAGTTTCTCGAATGCGGCCTAAAAACATTCTCAATGAAACTTTATTGAAGCATAAAGTGAAACTTGGTCCGAATATGTTTAAAGGTCACTCACTCATCTGCTACATATTTGTATATCGTAATACCTGTATGCATTACACAAGCACGTTTAAATATGACCTCAAATGAAGATCACCCGTTTAAGCCGTGCTCTTCATTCGTTATATCACTCATTTTTTTTTTATAACGAGCCTAATTATCATGTCATGTTCAATTAATAGAATCGTCTTGCATTTGCAATACACAGTCGATGAAGTCTAACGCAGGTAACTCACGCTGAGCCTCATGATACTACAGTAGTGATCTGATTGTATTAATTTAAATATAATATATGTATATATTTTGTCATAATAATTGACTTATCTATTTTTTTTATTAAAATATAACACTAATAACTAATTACAATACTGCAGCTACTATAACAACATTTGAGCAATCCACTAGCTTTTGGTAGCCTATAGATAATCCAAATGAACTCGTTGCCCGAGTCTGTGTTTCCCGATATGTACAATCCTGGAGTCTTCAAGTCGCGAGGTACCTTCTATATATCGGGATATATTGGTTTGCGTGCTACATCCTAGACAACATCATCAATTAACATCAGGTGAGACAGTTGTCAAACGCAAACTTATAATATGTAGAAAAAAACATGTTCTAGCCCGCTACCGGCTGGCAGCGTGCCCAGAATGTTTTTTTTATTTGTCTAAAATCACACTAATATCTAAGTTAAGCTTAACATTTTGTATAATCGCACAGATGCCTTTATTAAAATAAAATACTAATAACTAATTGCAATACTACAGCTACTACATAACATTAGAGCAATCCACTAGTTGATGTCAGCCTATAGATAACTCAAATGCTCTACTCTGCTTCTAGTTGGCAGAGTGCCCACGTTGAATTTCAATGCTGATTCGTTGAGCCAAATATGTACCAGCATATTCGGCATGGTCGTATCGACCAAACTGTTTGATAAGTTTTGGGAATTCCTATGAGCTCCCGGTCAAAGTCAACTTAGGATTAGTTTTTCTACTTTGCCAACGTGTGAAATGTGAGATTATCAATGTATAAATACAGACGATGATAATTATATTAAGTAGACTCGCTAAGGTTATACATTTTTTTTTCATTTATTATTAATATAAAAATTATAATAGTGATAATGTTATAAATGTCTAAAAACCTAAATTAGGTTTCACCATATACTAGATAAAAATATAATATAAACCATACAATTGAGTCTCATGTCCAATGTAAATCAGAAATGTATTATTAAGATTCATTTTTAAAGTCATGTAAACAGAATTTTCGTAGTATTTATTAATTTTTAGTAGTGTTCCGTCATTTAAAAATCTCATCTTTTCAGGTTATACTTTTAGATTGGTGCCATATAAATTTCAATGAAACAAGCATCAACTAGATAGGGATCTACTAAAAAGTTAATAAAAGTTCCATGTCTAAAACGTTGGTTTTTAATTTTTAAACTTAGTTATTAACCTTGCTATTAATCGTATAGATGCGGAGCCAAGCTCGATCGCATTTGTACTACGATTTTATTTTATTAGTGTGTATATGGCTTAAGTTTAATTTCGAGAGATATAGTCCTTGTTAGAAAAAAATAAGATGACCATCTCTTTAGCACCGCGTCGAGGTTAAGTAAGATTGCGGTTTAATTAACTTTTGAAAAGGTAACGTCTGAGAATGTTGATGTGTTTCATTTTGAAGTTCTGATTGAGTGTCTCAGATCTTACGTAAATAAAGTCTGGGAAGATATCTTTTATATTCGGGGTTATTTTAATTTGATTCGCAGGCTTGCTTACCGACACACTTGTATATAAAGTTATATAAAGTGATATTTTACTGGCCAGCGGTGATCTAATCGTTGAAAGTAAAAGCCAATCCAGCATGTAGATGCGACTGAGCATTAATGTCTGACATTAGTGCAACTTATAACTCATATAACAGAAGCAGCTCTGACAGATTTAGTAACTAAGCAAGTAATAAATCTAATAACACAGACGAAACCACTGGGTTCGTAAGAATTAAGCTTCGCGAAAATTAATAAATTGATCCTTAAATTAAGTAAGTGAATTCAAAGAAAATAATTTATGGACAAACATTCCCTAATGACTTGAAATAGTGACGAAAATAAACGGTAAATTTTTAATACAGAAATGTATAAAATATGAGATTGTTTTGCTGCTCTGGTTCTCCGCATAGACTTGGTAGTAGCCACAATGGAAAATTATAGATAGACATCGTCCATTACCGAAATATCACTTTATATAAGCTGAAAGTGGATCGTGCATTGATATCACACTTGATAAAATTTAATGTTTCACAATATTTAATTGATTTTAGCAAACTTAATAATAATTTAATATAAAATAATACCTATTGCGCCATTCCAATAGGTAACCGATCTAAAGATGGCGCACGTAACTGTCGTGGTCCTTTCACAATATGGTAGTGAATGATCGCTCTCGTCGATACCTATCTTCCTTGATGTAACATCTTGTTCCGTGTTACAGAATAACACCTACTCACTATTATTGTTTACACTATTACTGCTCATTCTCTGCCCTTTTGAAAACTACCGAATCGATTAAGTATCGATTTCAGTATCGATACGATCGCATGTTTATCTCGTTTATTCAACTTTATCGAGCAATTTAAAACCACGAATATATATTATGATTTCGCAATATCATTAATCGGGTTCGGCAAGATTTACTAACATTGTTTATATTGGAACGCAGCATTAGAGTCTTTGTTATTGATGAATTTCTTAAGTGCGTAAGGGATACTAAAAAAAAAAGAACCATATAAATCGGTTCACCTAGTCGAAAGTTCTGAGGTAACAAACATAAAAACAAAACATACGGGTCGAATGGAGAGCTTCCTTATCTTTTAAGCCGGTTAAAAATAAATAAATAGTTATACTTTGACTTTTTTATTATTATTTGAAACATTACTCGCCACAGACTCTAGGGTCCGTGGCATTTTTTAACATAAAACTTAATTGATAGATTTACAATTTTATAGATAAGACATTTTACGTACAGTGAGGAAAAGGTGTACTTTGACTTTGAATCTTAAATGCTTATTGAATTATGTGTCAAAGTTCGTTATAATATGTATTCAAACGATTCAAATCGGTGCCTCGCACACCCTCAGTTCAAGCACAATTAAAATCTTTATTTCGATTTATAGCACACGTGTTCGATAATATCTAGACTTGCAACAGTCGTGCCACACATGATTCAAAATTGAAAAGCTTGATTTCTATCGTTGTGACATAACTAGTAGGTACTTTAGAATTGTGTCATACGTCAAATAGAAGGCAATATGTTTGGCGAGAGACAGGAGCAATAATCGTGACTATAATGTCTGGTCACTGTAAGGAGGTGAGACCCTGTCATTAAATTAAATAGCTACTTTCCAAATTACAATCTACTAATTGATTGATATGTACCTACAACATGTTTCTTAAAGAGTGTTTTATTTAAATAAGAAAATAACCAATTAACCTTATAAAGTGGTATATACTTTGATAAACACATGGTAACGTGTATTTGAACGTACGTCCTTAATGCCTAAATATGTAAATATAATAAATAATGTTGAATCAAATTTAGAATTTAATCAAAATTGTAATCAAATTCTCAATAAAAATTGGAAATCAAAAACTCAAATTTGGGTTATCGTGGGAAGGTTCTCCCATATTGGACGGGTCCGTCGACATTCAACTTTTAAAAGTTGATGGACGAGGACTGTGTCTTTGTTTCTAGAGGAAAATGGATGATCAGAAGCGAGTATGTCCTCGTGGCGTCAGCGTCTCGTCTTCCAACTAGATGGTCGCTGGTGTGTTCATTAGGAATATGGAAATGAATGAGTTAACACTTTCCAACTAGCTGTAAAACCTACCTTTATTGTACAAGCATGTTCCAATGATAGAATAGCTAATATGAATCATTACGTTAACCACTGCACTGTCTAGTAAAACACCTACAGCTATGACGTGGCGTTCTATTGCCTGCCAATGGCGAGCTCAAACTGATTCGGGACGGGTTTCAGCGTTTTAATATGGACTTTAGCGTGAATATGAGACGTTTTCGTTTTGAAAAAAATGAGTGAACTTTATTGAACGCTCTGAATCGGAACGCGGCCCCGGTTCTTCTCCCAGCCTTTCATAATCATCTGTGTGCTAGATCAAAAGTTAATGTAAGTAATTATAGTAAGCTTCGATGAAATACGGTTTAGTGATTTATAATGTGCAGCTATAATTACATGTTCAAACATGGGTTAACTTTAAGCCATTGATTTCGAAATAAGGAAGTTCAGTCTAGGTTAGCATAGTTTTATAGAACGCAATTAATATTGATAGATGTTGCAAAAATTTAAGAGAATAAATAGGTGACGTTATACATGAAAGTTACCCTTGCGTGTTAAGTCGAAGATTTTATCGTCTTAATTATTATGTATTGTGTTATTTTGATATTATTTAATATGTCATCATCTTTGTTGGGTTTCAGCGTACCCTTGAGACTAAGTTACTTTTGAAAATAGAATAGATGCTTCACATCCAAAATGAAAATATTTAGGTGTGATTCGTATAACCGAAAATACAACAATACGTTTTACAAGAATTAAAAACAATAGTTTAAATCAGTTTCTCTAAGGGTTTCAATATATTTTTACACAGTTGTCGTATAACAGCGTCAAGAAAATAAAACATGACATTATGTTCCGTGAGGAAAAAAAAAAAAAAAAAATTCCGTAATTACCCTTCAGGCTGCGAAAGTTGAATTCACCAAAACATTGCTGCGCTTGCCAGTCCGTGGTCTCAATTCAAAAACCTTTCGACCCCAACGGCCATCAGTTCTTCAGCTATGTGCCCTGCCCACTGACACTACAACTTGCTAATCCGCTAGGATATTGTTAACGAGCTTTGATCATGTTCGACAACGTTACGATTAATTATTATTTTTCAAGGCTTGCAATACTGTTTCTGCGTACTGGTATTACCTCTTCTCTGATTGGTTGACGTTAAACCAATCAGAGAGATGGATCGAGTGGGCAGACTACGAGTTTGCTTGGCACTGTACGGCAAGGTTGTGTACTTACATTTAAAGTGATTAAAAATGATTTGAAGTACCAAAGTGATTTTATTTAGAAATACTATACTACTGTCGGAATAAATACAACGAGGTTCAGGAAATAATTGCCGAATTATCGACGTGAGGTTTCTAGTTTCTATCGAAACAACGAGATCTACAATAAAATGTCGATGACTTTCGTTCTTCTACGGATATCCTCATTTCTGATTCGATCGCATAGCCCTCGCGTAGAGAAACCCCAAGAATAGCCCTCTCCATAGCTCATTTTGCGACTTTGAGCCTGCTCACGAAACACATAGTCACTTATATATGGAGTGTGATAAATACATGCATCTTCCAAACCGGACACTAGTTTAGTAAATGCGTCGGTGTAAATTGAATCATCAACGTTTCTATGTCCAAATTAATGCCATAATTTATGGTTTATTCAAAATTATTCTCAAATTAGGACTGTCGTGGGAGAACCTGTCAACATTTAAATGTTAAAGGATGAAGGACGAGGATTGTTTTTAACAGACAGATGCTTTTATTAAAATAAAATTCGAATATCTAAGAACTATACTACAGATTCTACAATTTCATTTATAATTACATACAATTACATAAATTTAAGAAATTACAGCTGGTGCAACAGCTGGTGCTGTTGTTAGCCTATTTATATGTAAACTCTAAGGTTTTCACGGCCGGCGTTGCATGTTGTATGTATTGCTTCCGGGTTGTTTGGCCGTGGTCTATGTGAAACTTGTGTTCCAGACGTTTCGTCGATCACTGCGGTCGACATCTTCAGTGGTTCAGGTCCGAGCGGCGACAAGAGCGTAGAACTCTCCTTCGCGGCGTCTTCTCTGATACTGATCAGTAATCAAAAATAAAAAAAAACCCGAAAACAATACATACAACAAGCCTATTTATAGCTTAAATGTTCTAACCTGATATATATCAGTTGGTAGTATACCTAAAATGCTAGCAGCATTGCCCAGTTTAAATGCATTTGTTTATTCTTGCTTTGTTTCTAAATACATTGTTGATCATAAGCTATTAAAGCCTCCTGCAGTGTGGTGTTTTTGATACTTAACTCTCAAATTCACCTCCAATAAAAAAAATTTTGCTCCTACTTTTAATTCTGTTTACCACTCTACCTATTATTGATAATTGTTTAAAATATGAAAGGTCTGGTTTTTGTTTATGATAAAGTTCAAATTCGTATAACACAACAATGTGAAGTGTGGGTAACATATAATCAATTATGTTTAATCTTTGTTGTTTTAGTCTCCATTAATTTAGCATGCGATTAATTTATGTAAATATATTAATGTCATATTGTCTGCGTTTAGTAAAAATAATTTTAATTTTCAATTATTATACGTAAGTGATTTTTAATCATAATGTTATCGTAAACTGAAAAAAAGTGTACGTATTTTAAATAGATTTGTTTACGTTGCAGTAGCTTTAAAATAGTGAAAATAAGAATCTATTTATTTATTATATATTTTATTACAAATGGAAACTCCCACGGAAGTAAGAAGCCGTATAAACTGTAAATAAACAGTCGTGAGTAGGTAGGCATCCGATGTTACATTTACATTTTAGGGTTCCGTACAAGAATAAGAAAATTCTTCAAGTGTAAAAAAAATATTTTTGTGAATTCGGATTCCGGAAAATCTTCGCTATATGTGCAATTTAAAATGTTTACGAGTCGATTCATTTGATATATTTTATTATACATATTTATAATTCACTGATATAATGACACAGTTGCATGCGTTCATGAGTGAACGAAGTTCCAATTTCCAACAATGAAATTATAAAAGTACATGGTGAAATAATCAAATAATAATGTTAGTCTTGCATGTACATTTCTTCAGGTACAGAACTCTCCCTTCGTGAGCTCGGCTTGCACTTGATTGCCATTTTTACAGTGGTAAAATATCAAGTTTGTAGAAGACATCATCTGTCAGCGTAAACCTTGACATTTGGCCTTATTTGAAAGCAATTAAAGTGCATCCATCATTATCTTATATATATCTCACTTGTTTACAAAATATAACCTAATTTAATAGGTCAAGGTTGTTTTATATTAGAGAGGAGCATATTTTTGATACCTCTTTTGTTATTATAAAGATATACAAGTGCGTGTATATAACATATGTACCTTTTGTATTACCATGTTTATTTCTAATATATATCATAATATCAGATCATGGTGTATATCAATAATATGTAATTAAAATTGTGGTAATGTCAATTTAATAAGTTTTAACTAAAATTATTTCTGCCTAAATAATAACCACATACATATCTATTCATTCATTCCATTTTCTTCCATTTCAGTCAGTCGGTCTGATTCTTCATACTGTCATTTTAAAAAATATCTTAAGGTGCAGCGTTAAAAAGTGTTAAATTGTGAACCAAATAGGCATTAAACTCTAAAATATCTCGTCCATTAAATACTATAAAATAATGTAAATTGCTGTATTTTCACTTGCTTCGAGTAAATATATCGAAATAAGAAATCTCAACACGAGTTTTGAATAAGTAATCCCTGATTAGCTGGCGACAATAACCACCCCTGGTTATCAATGCTTTACCAACATTTGACATTATTTTAGAATAATAGATAATACACCATAAGAAAGCCAGTAAACCTTTATTGAGTGGATAATTATTATTGCAATATTACGTCTTTTCAAGTAAATTGAAGTCAGGGGCGTGAGGAGATTTGAATAAGTCCGTGCTTAGAATCTGCGATGGGAGATTAGTAACGCGATGAATTCTTTATATATCTAGTTTGAATTTTTACCCTGACGTATTGCATTTCGATGTTGTAATGATGTTTGAAGGTCAGCAGCTGAACAGCTTCTTGCATTTCAATGAGTCCCCATCCACTCAAAAGAGTGTATAATGAAAACAACTTTTACTCTTAAAATTCGAAGCGAATATGGCTTATATAAGAAATAAAAGGTAACAGTGACTGACGACTGTTCTATCAGCTCAAACCTCTGGATGATTTGTGGATACAGCCAAATTCTAGCCGCTAACCTCGTTCGCCCCTCCATTTCGTAGAACAGTTTTAGGAACCAACTCTCCAGTAATTCCTCGAATATGCAGACTTATAAATGAAAACAGTGATTTAATTGATATATTTAGCGATTCTATAACTAAATTAAAAAACACGCTTTCCCGGGATCCTCGAGTCACCACAATATGACCAATTTCATTATATTATAAATATATATTGTTTTAATATATATATATATATATACATATATATATATATATTACAATTTGAAAAATTATTAACATAAAAAGTAGCGGCGCATTGTATTGTATTACATCATATTATGTTAAATATTTGATATAATTATATTATTTTTAAGGCAAAAGTACTAACAAACATATACTCTGTTATATTGTAAGTGGTATTTCCCTTAATAAATAGTGCATTAAGCAAACTAAGCTACCTAGATACTAATAAGATTCGTTGTTATGTAACTATTGTTGGTGAAATCAAATAAACAAATAAATAAATTCTTTTAACGGTTTAACGAACTTAGCAGTGCTACTACAATTATTAATACCTACTAATATCGAACAGTTTTAAATTGTTTAAATTTACGCCGTTAATAGTGTTTGGAGACCCTTCAATATTTAAGAGAAGAAAACACAAGTCTGGGCATTCACAACACGGCGTATGTGTTGTGAATGCCCGGACTTGTGTCTACAGAAAAAAAAAATTTTTTTAATAAGTAATATACCTACACCTATGTCCTGTCTCTTAGTTCGGCACCAGTGGAACGATTATTTTCATGTTATCTTTATATTTATCTCAAAATCTTTATTTTAATTATTAACAAAGTTTAAAATAATACAAACTAAGTTACCACTAACTTACATTCATGTACAACTTATGGTATCTAAAAATACCTACAGTTAGTCTAGTAACGACTGGGTTGATTAAACAACAGGATTGCTTCAAAAAAGCAAGCGGACCGACTAAGGAGAAGCGATCGCCGTCGTTAACGCATATCCTACACTCTGAGAATCATGTTTAATCTCTTTTTGAAGAATTCTATTTTGTAGCTACTCGGGAATACTGAGGTGTAGTGTATAAAGAAATGTTAATTAATATGTGAGGGTAGGTTAAGTAGGGTAGTACTAGGGACCAACAAAAAATTAATTGATCATTGCCATCTTCGCGCGTTTGATTGTACTCCTGAATCTCGAATCAATCCTATTATATTCTATGAGGGAGGAATCTGTTTCTAAATATTACGGTTGTGTGGCGAAAAAAACATCAGGTGAGATAGTGGTCAAACGCTTGCCTATTCTAATTAAAAATACGATCGATTGAATTGCTCAGTATGAGACTCATTGTTCAATTATTTGTAGATGTAGATACGGGCTAGTAGGCCCTTGAATTCAGTTGGTCTGTCTGACAGATAAATAGTACATACAATATAAGGTAGGTGGCGCTAACATATCCCCTCAGATGTAAAATAAGGAAGGAATAAATTCGGACGGCTGGTGAAGTCCTACGAATAGCCTAGATGGCAAAACGTCAAGACGGTTATCTGTAGTATTAGGTTCAAATCCCTCTACTAGGCGAATGTTTTCCTTCAAAAATGTGAACTATAACGTTGTAACAGCAATATTAATAACAATTTAAAAAAAAAAAATAATAATTTTATTCTGTCTCAGATTACTTTTCAGTATATTTTATAATAAGATTTATTTCAGATGGGAACAGTATTTATGTAAAGATTACATTACAATATCATGCCTGTATCTACAGCTACATTAGAAACATATTTCGGTGTATTCTTCAGCAATAGTAATTTACATAGGTCAAATACATACCATACAAATCAAGAACAATAACTGTAAAATTACATATTGATGATACATCGCGGTGTATTTCTTCATTTGTATTGTCTGATGCGGTACAAAAGGAGGTTTGGTTTTGACCTACATTTCAAACAAGTATAGGTATTTTGAATTTTATTTAGAACGGCTAGACTAGAAATTATGTAAGTGAAACGAATACGAATTCTTTATGCAGGTTTCGTTAGGCTACAGAATGCATGTATGTATTGTCAAAGTTTAAGTAATAGTAGGTACGTAGTGTTGAGTTTGTAATGGATCAAGTAACACAAGTTTGAGAGTAATTTACAAAGGGAGTCGGTAATCCTTTTCAAATTTAAATATATAACGTTTTCTATTGATTTCTTTTTGGGGATTTTTTTTATTTTTAATATGTTATAATTTTATTTTGTTCTTAAAACTGACGTGGTTTTGACACATTATGAATGTATAAAACACGGGAGTTACTCACGTAATAAGTCAGAGGGTTCCGACTATAGTTTCAACCACATTCGGTGGTCTTTTTCAAGGAGAATACGAGGCAAACCGTGATCGCGTCCGCGAGCGCCCCGTATTCTCCTTGAAAAAGACCACCGAATGTGGTTGAAACTATAAACGGAACCCTCTGACTTATTACGTGAGTAACTCCCGTGTTTCATAATTATAATTTAATTTTTACTATTTTATATATTCGATGGCATAATAAGCCTTAGCTAATATAGTGATAATATTAAAAATCTAATTTTAATTAGATTTATCTTTTATTTTAGTATTATAAATCTATCAATTACGTTTTATGTTAAATAATGGCCTGTGGAGAGTAATGTTTTAAATAAAAATAAATAAATATATGATTTTGTTATATAACATATCATCACCATAATCCATCTCGAATCTAAATATCTCTGTGGTATATAATTATGAGATCAATCCCAAATCTACATCATTTTCTAGCATTTAAAGAAATTATCTATAATCTGAAGCCAAGACAAGATCTGCGCCAAATCTTCATTCCACTTGTGAATGGGAGCTATCAGATAAGCCTCGATCGTGAGCCATGAAGATGTGAAGATCTTGATATGTCGTGACATGTTTATGAGGAGAAATGATAATATATAGACACGATTAAAGCAAACGCTGTGAAGTATTAAGGAACAGGTGCAATTTTTCTACCTCTGTTTTTAACCAACTTCAAAAAAGGAGGAGGTTCTCCATTCGACCCGTATGTTTTTATTTTATTTTATTATTTGTGTTTGTTACCGCATAACTTCCGACTGGGAGAACCGATTTTGATTGTTCTTTTTTTATTTGAAAGCTGATGCTTCCCGTGTAATTCCATTTGAATTCCATCAAAATCGGACGAGCACTTTTTGAGTTACAAGTCAAAATCTGAAAAATGCGTGCTTATACCTACGCGATATTATAGTAGGCAGCGGGTGAAGACATTGGTGAACATGCCTACACCACAATAAAATTATCTCAAGAGTAACAAAGGTCACTAAAAACAATGAAAAAAAATATTTTTCCGATTAACCGACTTCGATTAGTTGTTACACACTTTTGCGTGTTGAAGCCGGTTTCATTTTTGGTAAAAATTTCTATTCATAATCATAAGCATAGATTTATTGTCCTTTATGGTCCCACTGCTGAGATACGGAAATCCCTCTCAAACAGAGAAGAATTGTCAATAACACCACGGTGGCAAATGCGGGTTAGTGGAGAAGCTCATAGCCAGCCTAATCATGGAGTTTTCCGCCCTTGGGCCTTCAACATGGCGGCGTAACAACTGTTATCTCAAGACAATAAAAGACAACAAGACAAGACCAACGGCTTATCAATCAATCATCAATCAGTCGTTTCATTTATTTCGAGTAATAATAACTCGTAAAAGCGAATATTTTTAAACCTATTAGTCACATTGAATAAATTATAAAAATACAATTGATTAATTATATGACATTAATTGATTTATTTAATTGAAATTTAATACCTATAATCTGTGATTATTTCCTATCGCAATAGTTTTGAATAATTATTGTATTGTATATAATTTAACATTATGCTGTTTGCCAGTAAGCGCAATTGACATAATGTGTATATTATTTTTATTTATTTTAGAAGACAATATATTAATATTTACATATCAATTATTGACCAAATAGCACTTGCATTGGTTAGACAAGGTACATTCGGTTATGACTCAAAGACCTTGGAACGCGTATCCGACAGTCTGGTTTTGAACTTACATTGTACCCGCTACTGCAATATAACAGCTGAGAAATCTACTAACAGTGGCCTGCCTATAGATTGCTCAAATGTACCAACGTGCTACCACTTAGTTATACGTTCACCCAAATATTAAGCAGCATTTTAGTTACATACGTGTCTTCAAAGCTTTCTGATCTAAAAGTACTATAAGGCCTCAAGTATAATTAATAATGCACAAACAGATACTACGCTTAAACAAAATTGCACGTTGATCTGATCAGGTCAAACAAATTGCCGGTAAAATAATCTTTACTAGTAGTATGCTATTAATAAACTGGCCCATATAAACATTGCTAGTAAAAGAAGAAATAAATTATAAAAAATCCTACTAAATAAATATTTTATTTGACCAGGTGCGGTGATCAAAATACGAGTATGCAACTATTATAGAGTCTGAATTTATATTTATTTTTATTATTATTTATTTATAGCATAAAACATACTAAGTAGAAACATACCGGGCAACTATTAAAAACAACAAGCTTTGCAGTTCCCTACTAAAAATCGTCCGAAACTCAGCGCCGTTTGTGAACTACGACGAACAACTGCTTGTCTTCCGTTTTTTCTAAATATATAAACAGAACTGACGAAATAGTAGATATTTAACAGATATTAAAAAAATATTAACTTTTTTAAACAATGGCTGCCTTAATTGTGAATCAAACGATCATAAACCGTCCTGAGCAAAACGTTATCATCGAATCGTTCGTAGGTTAAATGGAAGGAATAATATTATGTAGCTCCAAGGCTCACACTTCGAAATTTATTCCGAAACGATAACTACCGACTTTATGTCGCACCGTCGGTGCGGTAGGTTTTGAAGTCTTGTCTCAAGATCTGGTTTCTAAAAGAGTCTATTAATAAATAAGCTTTTAGCTCGTTTCTCGATTGCGATAAGTCTACAGTGAGAAGCCACAAAACTAATTAGGCGAAAAACTCTAATGCCCGCAAAAAATCGCAATCTGAGGGACAGATTTCCATGGAATCGGTACTACCTATGGAACGACTGGAGCAGTTTTGCCAGCGACCCAAAGCCATTTTCCGATATATGAAAAAGTTGGTATGGCTGGGATAGCTGGTGGGGGAAAAGCACGATACAGCAATACAGATTACAACACCCACGGGACGTCAGTGCAGCACTAATCACTCCCAACAAGAATAAGAATAAAACGATAAGTCAAATATATTTTTATAGTTTCGTTCCAAATTTGAACGGTATAATCGTATGCTGTTAGCACACCAAGTGATTGATAGATACATCTCACGCAAATAGGTTACCTATAGTGTAGATATTTAAATAGGTAGTAGGTATATAATATAGTTATGTCATTACCATTACGTGCACGCAAGCCGCTAAATTACCTTTCGTTTGTAGAATATGGATTGCAATATTGCAAATGGGTTGATCGACCTCGTGTAATATTTATTAGATATTTATGATATGTAGGATGCGGCGTATACTTATACTTGAATATGTTTCTTGTAAACTTCCTGCCTTATTTTAATATTAGATAACAGGGACTTAGAAATCTTGCGATAAACATAAATGTAAGTGGGGATGTTTCTAGGACAGGATTGCTAAAAGCTGGTTTTAGATAATAATTGCAATTATAATTTCAGTCGTAAGGTATTTACTAGTAGGTAGGATATGTATCTGTTTTAGATATTTTAAAGAATCAATTGGAAATGCCAGGGATCCAGCCTCCAATAGATCCACAATCCTCCTGTCATCTTTTTTTAACACACGCCCGGACCCCTTGTGTCGCGTCAAAACATATCCAATTCCCGGTATGTCTATACACCCACCTATAGACATCTCATCCCATCAATGCTTTTCCCGGCCGATATTCGAACGCGACAGTTGCCAAAATATAAGTTTCCGTTGGATATCTGAAGGGACGAAAAACTGTAGTCAAAGAGGGCAAAACCGTGACCAGCAACTAAATAATTTTGATTGTTCTGTTTGGACACCGCATCTAACTTGACATTACTTAGGTAAATTACTCTTTGCAATGAATAATTAAAAGATTATTAAGAGAATCAAGGGCAGATTTCCTGATAATTATTTGATAACAAATTTAATATCAAAATCTATAAAACTGGTCGAATCAAGTCCCATTATACCTATTGAATAATTAAATAGTTTAAAAACTGACTCAATTCATTTAATAATTTCTTGAAATTGAGTATATTATGTATATTGAGTAATTTCTATAAAGATATACTGAACTGATTTTGATGAAATTTTATGGGAGTATACGCAAGTGTATATTATCGAATGAAAAAGATTGGTTCTCAGATCAGTCACAAATGATTAAGTCGTGTCCGAAGGCCGAAAATATGAAACAATAATGTAAATAAATAGAATTGAGAGTCTCCTCCTTTTTTGGAATTTGGTTATAATGAGTGTAATGTAACCATAAAAAAAGAATATTATGATATTCATGCGTCATGTTTTGACGATTTTTTTTTGTAAATAATGCGTAAAACAACATATTCCATTGGATGGCGATCATGCAAAATTGTATTTTTGAGACAGTCCGATAACCTACTGAGGTTATATCCCTTTAAGTATGTTATCATTGTCAACTTAATCTGGTAACCTTAAGAGGGCATGGTATTGTTATACGACACATGGGCACAGATTATATGATAGTTCACGTCCGGAACCGTTGCAAGGCTTTGTCGCTTTCGGCTTGCAACCTTGAACGCTTTTACGGTTGCCTGTTGACAGGTGGAAAGAGTGATGAGCTGAAAGCGGTGATAGACACCGTCATATTTTGTACACATAATCAGGCAAATCTAAGAGAAAGCTTCAGCGAATTAAGAGCGTTCGTTGTGCCACGGATGCTTCTTGTAGGCTACCTGCGCTCCGTGTAAATTAATATGGAATTAATATGGGACAACAACATTCACACAAGATCTTCAGGTCCCAAATTAGGCAGAGCCTGTCTTACTTACCGTTACTATGGTAACCTGATGACTGATATTATATTCTTATATAATAATAATAAATATATTTTTATTGACAATAACTTACAGGACATAGCTAACAAATTCACACATATTTAACAGACTAATTATTTGGTAGTATAATAGGCATGCACCTTAATCGAACTCGGGACCAGCGGCTCAGAAGGCAGAGTGCTTCTAACTGCATCTTCAAACTAATTAGTTTTAATATTTCTGAAATTCTACCAAGTGTCTCAGCTGGACATGGCATCTTGAAAAATGATTAAATTAAAATACGACAGTATTCTCTACGGTTCAAGGCCTAAAAAGGGCTGATTTTTACCTAAAAAAATGGAACGTGATGAGACATAAAAAACTTAAAATTAAAAAAACCCTATATAATGTTATTTTTTTTATATGTCACTGTGTTTTCTGAAAAGTTCTCCAAATAGAATTTTGAATTTACATATATTCGTTATCAAATAAAACCGCCACAAACATGCACTGCAACGACCACAAAATTTATTTTAAAATAAGTATGGTACACGCCTACGCTTGTGCCTTGAGCAGCACTCAATATATCTGCAATATAACATTACTGAAGAAAGCCAACAGGTTTCACACGAAAGCGATCGCGGTCTGGTTGACTTTCGCTTCGATTAAATGCCTACCAACTGATTAATTTGGGGTTTTTATATCAATATGTTTACATATTTGCAAGTTATAAGTAGACCGCAGCAATACCAAGCTATGTAATGGTTGTATTCCAAAGAAATTCCTTACTAGAAATGGGCAGGTAACTACTTCGCGCGTATACCTGATACCGCATACCTGAGTTGCATTGTTTTATATCACACTACCCCCCTAGGATACCCTATGTCGCGGGACGTATGGATCCACACATACACATACACAAAGATCCAAGGCTAGAGAACAAATATCTATACTTATCACATAAATGTTTGACCGAGCCAGGTTTCGAACCTGGGGTCGCGGTTCTAAAGTCAGTTTCATTGATCACTGAGCCCGAGACACGATTAATATAATATATTATTATTATATATAAATTTAATATAATATTATACCATATATGAGCTGCCGACTTAATAATTTAAACTAAGCTATTTTATTTAACACACACACACACACACACATTCATAATCATACTGCGCTCGCCAACCCGCCTGCCAAGCGTGGCGAGTATTGGCAAATCCCCCCTATATGGGGGAGGCATACGTCCAACAGTGGACGCACATAGCTGAGAAAAGAAAAAAGAAAGAAAAGACACACACATTTAACACACAGTTTAATTTTACGAAGCATTTAATGATATTTCAACACTAGCTATTATATATTCCCGTAAAATGTATGATATTGATGGATTACCAGCTGATCTTTTGAAACGCCATCTAACCGTTTCAATTGAAATGCCATCTCAGCTTCGATGATTGATTTCTCAATAACATAACGTGGTATGTTACGAACAGTCAAAATAAGTCACGACTTCGAGCGGCGATGAAACTTTAATATTACGATAATGTCATTAGAAGGTGCTTACGCGTTTAAGTGGTAATGCAATATGAACTAAATATTTAACATTATACTAACATTAAATTTAAGAACTATATAAAACTAGATACTAAATATACATGAATGCTCACCTCTCTTCTGTAGACCCCTATGGGAAAGATGCGTGCATTTATGTCGCAGAGACCACATCCTTCCAATTGCTACGATCCCGACACATTTCCTTCACTTCATTCACACTCACCAGACCTTTCATACAAGAGCGTCGGTTTAAAGTATTCTTGACCTGGCCCTTTCTTAGAATTGCCTCAATCTGATTTCGGAACGTTCGCCTAGGCCTTCCTCTTATAACACTACCGTTCATACCTGTCCTGTACCTGTTTAGTCAATCTTTTTAACCGACTTCAAAAAAGAAGGAGGTTATTCAATTCGACCGTATATATATGTTTTTTTTTATGTGTGTTCGCGGATAACTTCGTCGTTTGTGAACCGATTTTAATGATTCTTTTTTTGTTAGATAGAATATACTTTCGTGGTGGTCCCATTCATCAAAACCGGACAAGCGGTTTTTGAGTTATACTCCAATAACTGAAAAGTGCTACGCGTATTTTGATGATATTATTGTCGCGGTTGAAGACAGCGACATCCCGTGAGTAGCACAGGTCACTGAAAAAGGGTGAAAAAAAAATTTTTTAACAAAAAATGCAACCGACTTCAACACTCAAAAGTGTGATGAGCACAATATTGTGATGATAGTTACTTTTGTGTGAACTATCATGGTACCGACTTCAACAAGTTATTTCACACTTTTGAGTGTTGAAGTCGGTTGCATTTATGTTAAAAATTTTTTTTTCGTTCAATCTCTGTATGACCAAACATAACGTGTTAACATACTTTTCACAATTGTAGTTACTATATCTTCGTGTACAACATTCCCTTATCACACACTATACTTTACCATGTCACATTTTTTATTCTTTCTTAAAGTATTTGAAGTATCCAAATTGGTTTCACATTTGCAATATTGTTAGGTTATGTTGTATCCTAGAGGAAAGGCATTTTCGCATTTCTTTAAAATCTATTAAGCTGAAAAAGGTAACAAGCGTACAAACATAAACTGTCGCATTTATAATATTTATATAATATTACAGAAAGGTGATTTTATTTAATAACTAGATTATCACGACAGGAGAAAATGCGGGGCATAGCTAGTTAGACATATTTCTGAATTGATGTATCTAGAAATATGTGTAACTAGCTGTGCTTTGTCGTAATGACTAAACGATGAGACAAAATCATATCAATAACTGGTTTTAAGTAAAAGAAAATAAGAGGCAACCGATAATTAAGTGATAGCGGCAGAGCGGATGTAAAGATCGTGAGAAAGTTATTAATGATAACGTTGTGGACATATTTTATGTACATAGCAATGTAAAGGTGAGCCCTGTAAATATGCCGATAGATGTTCATGCGAATTGTCGAATTAAATTAAAAAATCTACTTCAATATCATGCTATTTAGACTAAGTTGTCACAACTTTAGACTTGAAAGCGCTTGAACTAGCGCTTGAACTGTGTCCTCCATCATAATGGAGGACACAGTTCAATCGCATTTGCGAATACGTGAGAGTCTTTGATAAAGGAAAAACATAGACTGGAAAATATTTTTTAATTAATATATTAGCAAATGAATACGAATTTTTGTTCAATCAGATTTAACCTTCATAAACTGCTTTAATAAGTGGTATTCTTAAAGTTTATTAGACATGTAGGAAATTCAACAAAATAAATTGAAAAGACTCAAAATTGTCTAGCAAATGGTCATGTCTTAACAGACCTTTATTTTTTTGTTACACTCATGCCCCCGCACTAGGATTCGCGGGAGGCATGGACACACAATGACCTCACATCAAACATCCATGACCCAGGACAAACATCCATGCTTATTACATAAATGTTTGCCCCTGCCAGGATTCAAACCCAAGACCACGGGGACAAGAAATCGATTGACAACTGAGCCACGGCTAACGTCAAATACAAGAATTACGGCATTATGTGTACACTATAATACTGTATAATACTATAAACTCGTATCGTTTATGACATTGCAAGTGTTCGGTGGAGACTGGGGTCAAGGCAGCCTGTGCGTGGCTTACACTAAGGCGGGGTGAAAGGAAACTGGCCTGTGTGCCTTGGGGGTGCGATCTGTGGTCAGCGAAATAAAGTGCAAAGTCTACTTTGTCATTGTTACGTATAAGCTAATTGTAATTAGCTTAACATAAATGTGAAAGTTTCGTTAGATTGATGTTACTTATAATCACGCCAGAGCGGCTTAACAGATGGAATGTTTAGTCCAGAGATTATGTCTCAAATATTTCATAATCATAATCATAATCATAATAATCATAATCAATTTATTCATAAAGCCAATTTACATGTCATAAACTATTATAATAAATAAACTATTGTCATCAAATTTCTTACAAGATGTTTGTGAATCAATATACGTGTAGTAAGTAAGTACATACGTAAATATTCTTTTACATCATATTACTTAAAAAAAAAATCAATAATAAAATTGTACAAAAGGTACTATTTCAATTTGACAAATTCTTCATAGCTATAGAACGAATGCTCGACAAGCCAGCGTTGTAAAGGGTATTTGAAGCTCGACAGACTGGGAGCTCCTGTTATGTGTTCCGGTAGTTTGTTGTAAATCGTCGGACCCATGATGTGAGTGAGTTTGGATGACTATTCACCAAGCTTCTTTGCGTTATGAGTGTTGTAGGTGTGTCCGCTGCTACGAGTCGCAAATGATTCCAAGCATAGAAACAAACTCACCTCCCTGTGAGTGCGTACGTTTTGTTGATTTCCAAAAGCATTGATTTAAATATTCATTTATCTCTATTGAAATTTGTGTATTATATATATATCATTGTATATTATATTTGATTTAGTTAAATTCATACAATGATTCTCCAATTCAATAATCAATGGGTATTTTGTATATTGTAAAATACAATATCATGGATTTTACTAAAATAAATGGATTGAATGAATGAAAAAATTAAAATGCACTATCCAAAGTTTACCTATTGGTATGATTAAACCATTTAATGTTTTGAGACTTCAATCCTTCAATGTCTCTAAGGAAATAATAAATAAACAAAACAAATGAAAAATATATATTTATTAGATCAAACACCAACAGAATGATAATTCCATACAATATGTTCACATAGATCCGGCTTCATGCAGCGAATTGGATCTTATATATTGTTAAAGTAGCAAAGAAATAGTTGCAAGTGAACCTATCATAAACGCGGCCACAGGTTTTGCCCAAGGCCCCTTACTGGTTTGAATTGATATATTGTATCATGTGCTTTGACTAGGGATTCCCGAGAACTCTTAATCATTGATTGTTAGGTTGTGACATTAAAATGTACTCTTAAGGTTTGACCATTTACTAATTAGACATTTTTGAGAATCTTTTGACAAAAACAAAAACGAAGATAAACTCACTTTTATCCGTGTGTGAGTATGTGTATTCTAGGTGTAACGTCATAAAATTGTATATGTCATATTAACAGCATATATATTCACATCGTGTACTGTTTTGAGTTTGTTTTGAGCTCGAAATGTTTTTCTTACCCTATATATGTCTAGTTCGACTACTATCTTACTTAATTAACTCATGTCACCGTGCTATGACAATTTAAAAACAATGTCATATTTTAATTTAAATCCAAAAAATTGCAAACGTTACTTTATTGCTTCAATCGACATTTTTTCAGTTGAATCTTTATATAAGAAGGCTTTTAAAATCATTTTCCCCATCAGATCCCAATAGTTAGAGGTCATAATTGCTTGTTTACAAGTATAAGATTTGCTTGAGATATAGTATGTAATTTGCAACGTACAGTTCCAAACTAATAAATACGAAGCTTCAATTTCCGTTTCCTGCAGTCAATCGAGTAGAGCCAAGCTCCAGTCAACTACAGTAAGCTCGTTTAGTTACTACTTGGTCTATCCACTCGCTCGAAACAAGTGCCAAAGAATGGAACTTGATACTAACCGTTTTCTTGGTTGAATACCTCAGTAACTTAATACATGTATTGTTCGCAAAGCTGCCTTACTATCGTATGTTTTATTATACTATAATATAATTATAGTATAATATTTACAACACAATTACGCAACACAAATATAATTATATTATTTATATAATTGTTTTTTATTACACAGTTTAACATTAAGACACATTAAAGGATTTTAGATAAACATTAGATAAAATATTATGTATCTAAATATGCGATAGACTAGAGAATTTTCAAACTAATATTTGATGGGTTCATGATAGTAGAAAAGAGATCGGTAGGTCTGGACAAAATAACATTCTACGAGCGGTAATGTAAGTGTCAATCTCATACATTTTTTAAGTTTTCTCTCGGAAAACATAAAAAATGGCGGTTGACACTTCATAGCGATATATCAAGTGATGTTAAACGAAACACAAACGATTCTATTCTCCCGAGAGATTTGTAGACAGCCATTTCGAGAAGTGATAACGCCAGCTTGTTGATTCGTTTGTCCGCTAAGCTAGCGACCGCGCTCTCGATAAAGCGCTAGCAGTTCGAGAAAGAGAATCACTATGAAACGATGCATCTTGTCTATGCCACTACAACAATTAGTTTTATAGAATCTCTTTATACAAAATTTATTTTTATTAATACCACAATTCATCATAATAAGTAAATTAAATCTATCGTTCATTGCATTAAAGCCATGCTAGGCGGAAACGTTAAAAGTTTTGAAACAAAATCGGCTACTTGTCGCATTTGATCCTCAATCTTAAACCCACGACTACAGTATACTTCCTGACGCTTTGTCAACTAAGCTATAATAGCACTCCACTAGTAGTCCGAATTTAATCCGTCATTTTCAGTTTATTGCGAAATTTTTGAAAAACATAATTTGTACACACGTACAAAGTTTACTTTTGACAAAAGAGATTGATTACACAATAACAAATATCGCAAAAACTAGTCCAGTCAGATTATTTCAGGTCGTTTTCCGTTTAACAGATTAAATAAATGGATATTCATTCTCATGAAGGTGCGATTGCTCTAGTGAAAGTCATAATATGAACGAGATTGCAACTGGTACGGTTGTAGTAGTTGACGTTTCAATAGTTGGGAGTAGTTTATGAGCCCCTAGTGGCACCCGCGGTTTCACCCGCGTGGAATACGGTTTTCCCGCTACCTCAATGATCCCACGGGAACTATATACTTTTTCCGGGCTAAAAGTAGTCTATGTGTTAATCCAGGGATTAATCTATCTCCATTCCAAATTTCATCAAAATCAGTGTAGCAGTTTGACCATCTAGAGGTAACAAACGGTCGCCGTGGCGCAGTGGTTAATGTCATTGATATGGACTTGCTCATTTATAATATTAGAATGGAAGTGTGCGGGACTATTATGAATCTTATAAAACTTATTTCAATGCATTAATATAATCACAATAGCCAAGCTAACCTGATACTAATCTGAAGACGTCCGGGACATCAACCTGTATGAGATGAGAATGGTACTCAAACAACTTAAGAACTTCAAGGCGCCTATTAGTGAATCCTAGTACTCAGGCAAATAACAATTTGAAGCTTTGGACTCTATGGAAAGGTGAGCCAAAAAGATCATTGGTAACGACTCTCTTGTCGAACATAGGCTACAGAGCCTTGAACACCGACGTAGAGTTGCTTGCCTATCGGTTTTCTATCGGATCCATTTCGGCGAATGTGCACTGGAATTACACAATTTAATTCCATCATCGGTCAACCAGACGTACGACTATGCGCCACCGCTACATGGTAGATATACTTACAACCGTTACGCACGAAGCGTTTTTCTTCCACTTTTATAATGCGTACTGCCAGGGAGTGGAACTCACTGCCTGAGTCTGTTTCCCGATAGATACAATCCCGGAGTTTTCAAGTCGCGAGTGAATAGGTTCCTTTTAAGTTTGCGTGCTACACCTTTGACCGCGCTGTCACTTAACATCAGGTGAGATGAGAGTGGTCATACGTAAGGTTGAAAAACTTTCAAAAAATATCTAAATTAAACGCCCAGATACAGTATTGAATAAATGATATTAAGTAGAACTTGTAAGTAGTAGACTCCATTTATTCTAGTCAGTATTGGTAGTGATTCGCTTATTCAACTGAACTAAACTAAAATGTGTTAAAACCAATCCAGTTCTTATAAGGTTACGATAAAGTCTAAATTAGTATGTGACTTATCAATAACATCACTAAAATTAAATTTATTTATTAAATTTGGGGGTAGATATAGCGAAACTAAGTCGCCACTTATTTGGTGCCTACTAAAACTACCCGCAATTGGCCAGCAATGGAATAAAACTCGTCTAATATTAGTGAGAGCGCTGTATGGAGTTATGCGAATTTGAATTTTAGCGTAAATAGAATACGAGTTACTTCAATTTGAAGAATTTTAGTGAATTTTAGCTAGTTCGTGTGATTAACAGAATTAGGGCCTATCACTTATTCTTGGTCGTGCGCCGTGGCACCTGAGTAGGTATAGGTCGTGACCGAATCATTACATCGAGCGTTTTGTTTAATACGAAAACCGTTTGTACATTACTGCAAGCAAATTAGATGTACAGGTAACTATTTAATTAATAATAATAATTAATTGAGAAAATACGTTCTTGTATGAAAGGTCTGATGAGTGTGGATGAAGCGAAGGAAGTGTGTCGGGATCGTAGCAATTGAAAGTTTGTGGTCTCTGCCTACCCCTACGGGAAAATAGCGTGAACAGGTCATGTATATATGTATATTTTTTATGTCATCAGCATCATGTTAAACAATTTAAGACGCATCTACAGCTCTCAAGATACAGTCCATCGAGCCACATGTACACATTCGAAAAATCCTCCTTGTGGAAGGGTACGGTAAAAAGAGCGCATTATTTGGTAGTGAAGTTTTTTTTTATTGTAGATGCAATTGTTGTTTTTTCATCACAATTAAATTACCTCCTTTAGTAAGTAGTTTTTATTTTATTTTAACTTATATTATATAACGATTTCATTTCATGCATTCTATGTCAGCGTAAAGATAACTCAAATGCTCTAACCCGATACCAGTTGGTAGCGTGCCCAGAATGCTCGCAGCATTGCCACGTTGAATTGCAATGCTGATTCGTTGAGCCAAATATGTGCCAGCATTTTGGTATATGTATTGTCTTATATTAGCAGGAGCCGACAGACGTTGCAATGAATCTAGATTTAATATTGGTATAATCCGACTAATATTATAAATGTCAAAGTTTGGATGGATGAATGGATGTTTGTTACTCAATCACGGCAGAACGGCGCAACGGATCTGGATTAAATTTGGCTCAGTGATAGGTTATAGTCTGGTATAGCTCATAGGCTTTTTATCTCTGGAAAATTGATGATTCCAGTGAAATAATAATTGATGTAGCGGGAAAACCGTAACCGGGTGAAACCGCGCGGCTCTACTAAATAAAAATAATATACACGGTTTGAGTTGCAAAAAATTGCATTCATATAAAAATATTTGAAGCTCTGCGCTTGACACATACGTGTCGATAGAAACACTGAAGAACAAATCTGGATACTTTTCATTAGCATAAATAAGGTAAAATATTACTAATTACGATAAAACTCAAAGCCACCAAAGTTTTATGGCCATTAATAACCTTAACGGTCGGTTACATGGACTTGTTAGTGCTTAATAACGAGTTATCTAGACTTATGTGTGGTAAGGTGCAGGTGTGTTCACATATCACAGAATAAGGGCACACGGACATTGTGCGCATGTGCAGACCTCTCACTTTAAATATATCAACACTGACAGTACAAGTAACTCTGTTGTTCAACTAATTTAATTGAGTAAAGTAAGGAAGTCCTTATGCAGTGATGATAAAATTCAAATTAGTGTATCACATAGCGCTTCCACATAGTGCGTACAACTAGCGAGTAGAATTCATTTCCTAATACTTCGTTTCCACTTCAAAAATAAACTGGGTGTCTTTAGAGATATACATACATTAGAGTTTTGTTGAATAAAGATATTATTATATATTATTATTATTATATATAGAGTCACGAGTGAATCTTATAGGCAGGCGTCATCACCATCACTAGAAAAACGTATAACTTTTTAAATATGATAAGCTTGCGTTTGACCACTGTCTCACCTGTATTGTTATTTGCCGACGCGGTCCCAACGGAGCCGTGATGGTACCGGCCCAGAACAGTACTCCCCCATCTCTTCCCGCGGGTGCCGTAAGAGCCGGCTTAGGGACCACCTACCAGAAGGTGGGCAGCAGCGCTTTCTGAGGATTGAAAATCATACTGCGCTCGCATACCCGCCTGCCAAGCCTGGCGAGTATTGGCAAATCAGTGGACGCCCCATGGCTGAGAGAGAGACGTGGTCTAAGATGGAACACGCTTGTATATTACATATATTATTGTTATTAACAATTATACTATACATATTTTGTTAAAAAAAAATAAGTTGACATATCATCCGCATAGTGTAAAACTATTCCAATATAAGTATTACTGATTCTTAACAACGCTAGTACAAAAAATTTCTCTTTTATAAAGGCGAAATTTTGTTTCTCGTTTGTATAAACTATATTATAAATGCGAAAGTTTGTATGTATGTGTGTATGTTTGTTACTTCTTTACGCTCAAACGGCTACACCGATTTTGATGAAGTTTGTTATGGAGATAGTTTAAACCATCGATTAAGGGCCCACAAAGGATACCTTTATCCCGGAAAAAGGTATAGTGTATAGTTCCCGTGGGATTATTGAGGTAACGGGTAAACCGTGATCCACGCGGGTGATCCAGCGTGAACCACTATATTTTTGTGTATATATTTGCCTGTAAAAGGTGTACGTATCGGAATATAATGCTTATGGATTGGTTCATATTATAATCATATTGTAATGTAACAAACCGACTAGGACTCACGTGGTAAGCACTGGAAAATTACTCTCCGACCAGTTTCGAACTTATTTGCAGTTCTTCATTTGGGAGTTATGATCGTGCCAGGCGGCGAGCGCGAGCCTCAGCACGTAACCCGTATAATCATATTATAAAAAAATATATATTTAAATGTATTATATGTACACTGTTGGCGTATCAGAATAATAATTAACAGAGTCTCAAGTCAGAAGAAATAATCTCTCCATTTAGTTACAGACTCTAAGAAAGGAAAAGATTTCATATCACTAATAAGTATCATTGGAACTCCTTATGAACTGATTCAAAAGGTTACACAGATTGGTTATTTTAAAAATTTCCTCATAATTCCTCTTCCTCGTTTTGGCACAGCATTTAAGGGCTCTGTTTGGTCGATACTCATTTTTTGGACGTCTTGTAATTACAGCTGAATAGGGACATAATAATTCAAATATAGCGCCGCATGTGGCAAAATTGGTCCTCGATCCGATCAAAACCTCAAGTAGGATCTATACTCTTCGGAACCGCCACACCCTGTACGAACCTCGTTCACTACCTTTGGCGTTTTCATCTCTTTCTACAACACCTCCAGCGTAACATGGGTGACAGGAAGCCTTCCGAGGATACCTTACAGTCCACTTCTCCGACGAATGCAAGGGCCTCCCCCGCATCACAATTGTCTTCGTTTTCAAGATTTCCAGTGAATTCGCGAGTAGGCTAGCTGAAGTTTTCACACAGCCCGATGGCTCTCTGGAACGGACAGACGGTTTAACATGCCCTCTCAAACACGAAAACGTCAAGTTATAGTTACTAATTAGATGGATGATATATTGAGCTTAAGCGGAGTTTTTACGACGCGAGCACGTTGACACAGAGCGTTGCTTAATTTAGTTGATCTGTTATGGTCACACACGCTTTTTATCTTCTTGTGTTGTGTCTCAAGTAATGTTAAATGTTGTTGTGGTCTTTTGCTCTTTTTAAGTGTGTATAATTTACTTTTTCAATTATCTCATTTCAAATAGCATTAACTATTCTAAAATCTAGATTTTTAACTATTGTCTTTGTTTAAAAGTACTCGGATGGAAAATTAACAATCACTTATCGTCTCTCATCGGGATCTAAACTTGCATTGGATTAATTGTGTATTGTACTAGTTCGGTCAACTCAAGGTTAACGACTTTTAAATGACACAAGTTGTAATCTTACTACTACGAGTATAATATAATTACGTAGATTGATATTTATTTCTTAATGACGAATCAATTGGCTTGACGGATGATGAAAAAAAAATCATTTATCCAACCTCACTTATAAAATACCTATATACATATATCGTTATTATATTACCCTTATTTTGAACCTGATAATAGATGATCATCCTGTCATTTTGTCTAATAAACTATTGTCTTTATAGTACATTACTGTTTTTACGTACGTATAAAATTTTGGCAGTCTTTTTATGTCTATCCGCTTGCCTGATAACCTTGCCTGTATACACTCTTTGGGAATATTTCAGTCGAAATTGAACCAAACGCTGTAAAAGGGGTAGCTAGTACGTGTAAATATATGTTTTACTTAACTTATTTTGTTTCATGCATGACAATAGAAGCTGGTAAAATGTCTCTCCGTTATGTCATTTGAAACAATGGTATTTCGGTTCCAATGACCGCTTCTTGCTGTCCACGCATTGTTCTAAGCATTCCCCGCTTTCTTTGTTCACGTGCATTAAGTAAGTGGTTAGACTATTGCACAATGTCAGGTGTGCTGTAATGAAGAAGCTTATATTGCATTGATCTTTATCGGAGTCATATGATTTCATTCTAAAAATAAAGCATTTTCGACGGTCGCCGTGGCGCAGTGGTTAATGTCAGTGACATGACTACTGTGTCTCCGGGACCCTGGATTCGGATCCTGGCAGGGGCAAACATTTGTCCGATGAGTGTAGATGTTTGTCTCGGGTCTTGGATGTTGTGTGCTGTGATTGTGTGTGACCATGCCTCCCGCGATACTGGGAATCCTAGAAAGATCAGACATGTATCAGACCGATAGTGACTGACTCGCCTCATGCACTCGCCTACCAGATAAGCAAGTTGTGATGGTAACTGGGCACATATCGTGATTTTAACTAATAAGTTATTACGTATACTCTGCAATTTTTAATAGAAATATTTTATATATTTTCCAGGTGGAAGGTTTATCGCGGCGAAGCAGAAGATTACCAGTGTCGTCATCTACTGATGGCAATAGCATAGCTGGCAAGTTGGAAAGCGCACAGCCTACCTTCAGGTCACGAGGGAGCAGGCGTCATGAAGATACAACGCGTGACACGAGTACTGTACGGTCAAGATCCAGAAGCAGAGTTCCAACTGAAAGGATCCAGCTGGTTGTTGAGACCGAGCGACCTCAATCACAAGTTAACAACGAACGATTCAATTCAAGAAGGACTCGAACACGCAGGCCCGTCGAAATTGAGGCGAAAGCGGATATAACTTACACATCACAAGACAATGTAGCCAAAAGTAAGTCCCGACAAACTGTTAGAAGAATACCAAGTTCTACTACTACTACTACTACTACTCAAACTCCGATCGAAGTATCTTCGCCAAAACTAGACGAAAACAAAATCGAAACTATTAATACTAACATTGACGATATAACAAAAATAAAAACTAAAAATGACTACAGTGCCACTACGCAAATTAGACGAAGAAGTTCGATACCACAAACAACTGAAACCATTGCGACTAGAAGAGGACGAGGACGAGCTAGTGCTAAATCCAATGCTCGATCTCTGGATTTGGATGATTCAGGAACAACAAACTCAATAGTGATAGTAGAAAAAGCACCAACAACTGCCAGAACATCAAGCGACTTAAGAACTGCTAGAAAATTAAGATATAAAACAAGACCAGTAGAAACGGACACCAATTTAACAGGCGAAGGGATCATAGCTTTGAATGATTTAAAATCTAGTCAAAAAGAAAATATTACTAGTCATTCAGAAATTAAAACATCGGACCCGGTTGTGGTTGAACGAATTGTGCAACAAAGCACTGAAGCAAATAAACCAAAATCTACAACATTGAAGGTTACAAAGGTTGTCAGGCGCCCTCTGGCAAGGGGTAAATTAAATAGACCAATAATGCCAGAAAAAACTAAGAGCATAGAAACAGAGATTAGCGATGATGACAATTATCCGGAAACCTTCAAAGCTTTGATCCAAGCAAAAAATGCATCGGTAAGCAGTTATTATCTAAATAAATCTATACATATTTTCTTATTTGTAGTCAAATGTTTGACCATATTGCACATTTGGTGTACACACAGTACATTTCCAGTGTAAATTATAAACTGACTACTATCTAAGTAGTCAGTTTATATAGTAGCACTGGAAATGACACGGTTAACTAAACGTGTCCTTTTTCGTACCTAAATATAGTTTTAATTATTAAAGTTATAAAATTATGAGAAAAAAGTTCTGCTCATAATCTCTAAAAACTGCATTTGTCACTCTTCCCGCACCAAGCACCGACATAGTGCAGGGCTGAACGTGAAAGCAAAGATTTTTGCTGGTTGAGTTTTTGTGAGACAACAGTTTTAGTCGTACATTATTTAATAATATGGCATGCTGCACCTTTCACTATTAATTTCATCTTTATTAATATTCTTCCTTATTTCTTTTGTAAATAATAAATTGTCACAATTTCAGACACACACAAATTCTCCAGTAAGTGAGAGTTTGTCAGTGAGAGCATCACAGAAAGTTTATAAAACTTACAATGCTTCATTACAGTCTACTCAAACTGGGCCTGCTGTAAACAAATACTCAAGGGTAATATAAAGGGTCACTAGCAGTTATTACATGCTACTATTATCTTACTCTCATTTCTTACTTAATACACTCTATTTACTAACACCGATCTAAATTAACATGTTTTTTTTCTTGTAACGTTATTAATTACATTGACTAATACAAGTTTTTACTAACTAATTTAATAGTACCACATTTGTTATTAATAATAATTTATGTTTATAGCGCAACAAACAAACACCAATAACAAAAAAGGAGGAAAATGTAGATAAAACAGCTAACAACACGGCAGAAACAGAATCAAGAGATACTGAATATAAGCCAAGAGGAAAGTATTCAGCAAGAAATAAAAAATCAACAACTCTATCGCCGGATGCCACTACTACTAGCAGCGTTTCAAGCCTTAGTTCAGAAAAACCGGCATTCAAGTACAGCAGAAAATTTAAAATCACTACTACAACGCAAAAAACCATAGTCGAAAACTTGGAAAATAATAAAGGCGCTGAAGTCAGTACTACCATTAAAAAACAACAATTACGACCGTCTATTTATTCGAGAAAAATATCAAACAGAAATTTTGCTGGTAGCACAGAAGTTTCAGTTGCATCTGAAAATGGGAGTAGAAAAGAGGTAACTTTAAAAAATGTAATGAGTAGAATTGCACTACCTAGAACTTCCTATTATGCTCGTATGAGAAAAAACAGACATGAAATATCAACATCAACAACAGAAGACCCATTTACTGAAAAACAATCAATGAACGTTGCTGAAAAGAAAACGGAAGATACTGCTGACATGCCTCTTATTTTTACTTTGTTGGATAATCCTGATAAGAACAAGCTTGTGAGTGAATCATTGGTTATAACTCAAGGTAATGAAGAGAACAAAGACCCATTTATTATATCTATTAGCAGCACAGAATCCGGAGAAAGTATGACTGAAAATGAGGTACCAGATACACCAGCCGTATCTGATAATGTACCAATCGTTACAGTGACACCAACAGTGATTGTTAAACAAGATGTTGATAAATATAAATACCATGCAAACTATAAAGATCAAAACCCAAAAGACAAAGAAAACAAACTACGGGTGTTATCGACAACAATCTCCCCGGTGAGAAATATACAATCGAGGAAATATGGGAGAGCACGATTAACCAAAGGGAAAATTGATGATTTATCTACCACTACTACAGTGAAACCTCGAGAAAAGAACATAAGAAAGTTTAGTGAATCATTTTCCAAGACAACTGAAGCAACGAATAACGGCGTAAGTATATTTATATTTTCTGTACTAAACATGTGAAATCGTGTTGTGATATTTTATTCGAAGATTATCGTCGAAACTTTACAGATTACACCTGAACCCGAAAAATCTAAAAGTAAATATAGCTCCAAATATCGAGCTTCGTATCTCGATAAGCCATTTTACAAAGCCACTGTACCATCCATAACTTCATCTACTGTAAGTACACAAATATACTAAACCAAAAACATAAAATATACAGTGCAACTAGTCAAAATTTATTCGAACTTATATAACTTTTTGATAAGCCGATAGGACAAAGCCCCTTTATACAATTGGCGTTAAGAATCATACATTGTTGCACCTTTCCATATCAAGTTCATGCATCATTAAGCAATAAATGAAAAGTTAGTAACGTTGTATTAAAAAAATAATGATCTGCAATAATCTGGTTTAAAAAACATATTTCGTCACCATTTTAAGTAAATTATGCAACATACAAGCATTTCATGGAAAACTAAACTAAAGATACTCCTCTGAACGTTATATTAATTTTTAATTCATCTAAAACTTATGCAAATTCTCATTTTCAAGCTGAAAAGAAAACGTTCAGTGTAGTATTGTTATGTACACTTTATGTTGTTATTTTTTCTACCCAAATAACGGAAAATTTCTCATTGCTAAAGGCATGGCTGAAATTCTTCGTGACTGACCACCTGTTGACAAAGTCTGTAGAAGAGCCTAACTGGTTTGAAGGCAAGGATTTAGATGATGCGACGACAGAGTCTCTGTCAATGCTACTGGTCACTACGCCACACAATCATCAATCATCATCCATTGCGCCGGTTAATGGAACCATTTAGCTGTTACATCACCAAGACCATTTCGTTTCACTCACCACATCTATTGTAATATAACAGTTATAGTTTCGTTTTAAAGAGATGGTCAAAGACGCATTGTGTTAGTGATACGACTCGAGTGATTCGAGTGAATTTTTTTAAGTCGTATTTAAGTGAATACAAATTTGACTCGTTCGACAAATTCGATACGAGTTATCGTGTCGACTCGGCGCGCCGAGTAGATTAAGTAAGCGCTATGCTAGATATTACTACATTCATAAAACAACATGGGCCACCGACGGACCAGAGAGACCGTCGATGGCCGACGTTGCGGGCCTTGGAGAATAATCCGTCGAGTACCATATCGGCCTGGTGTTATATAGACCACTACAGGTGCATTAACTGTATACTTTTTTTTGTTCAGCTAGTGTCAAGTGTAATATTCTTAAAAGTTAGCTTAATCATGTTCTGGGCATAAGGTATAATCTTAAGACCGAGCGTCCCTCCCTGTTTCACCTATGATTCGGTCAAAGAAGATATTCGCCCATTATTACAGCCCTTTACTGAACGAAGAGTGTGAAAAACCATAATCATTTTGATTACCACTCAGAACTTAAAAGAACAATAATTTTGAAACTCAGCTCGAGTGATATATGCTAACTCGAGCTTAAGGAATTTACTCGAGTGACTCGAAAACTCGAGTTCAACTCGAGTGATGTAGTAAAAATACTCGAGTGGCTTCAGTTACAAAATCCTACTCGAGTAGGATTTTGTAACTGAAGCCACTCATCGCATCAGTACATTATGTTACGTACGGGCAGTGATATGATATGGTACATATTTTAAAATGACATTTTTATTATCTTTTAATTCGGAACAGTCTCTTTAAGGCAAAACAATGTTTATTCTTATTATAACTATTGTCGAATGCATCTGAAATTATGTAAAACTGCTTGCTATTTTTATTATTTTGCATTGTTTTAAAACCTTAACCAGGCAATGTATTTACATACATTAAGTATAATAGTGTCCATTTTTTATATTAATAAGAGATTAAAATTGTATAGTATTTTATACGAAATTGTTTTTCATATTCACTAACGCTACGTCCCATATTACCCAGTGTCATTCTTCACTAACAGCTGTAACGCACCGATTTTTCTAAGTTATATAGATTATAAAGTGGCTTTGGTCTACGCACAAGTTTCTACCCAAGTACAATAATTGTACGGATTCTTTTCCATACAAGTAAAACAAACACACATATACACACTATTCTTATATTCTCACTGCTATTTGTTTCCGTTTATATGGGTAAGATAACTTCTTATTTCAGGTAGAGGGAGAAGAAATTCAATTAGGGCCAGACCTGAATGCTATTGCAATAACTCAAACACGAAGGACACTGTCCTCCGCAGACTTGAGGCTAGAGAGCTTGGTGAAACCATCACAGGTTTTAAATGTTGAGGCTTCACACCACTCGCCCTCAGTGACAGTGTCTATTTTTGACGCTCTTGCTGAAATACTTACGTCAACACCCAAACCCCACCTCTCTACTACAACTGAAGTTACAACAAAGCCCCTTAATACTGATGTTACACAATTACTCAACGGCGTGAGTAACATAGTAAATGTAAATATTTCCGGAGGTGTGCCAAGCCCGGATACGTTTATTGACGCCAGTTCAAGCACTACACCTAATTCTGTACAAAACACCGATCAGACTGTGATTAACAATGTATCGGCTGGGGAAAGTGTCACACAATCACTTAGCACGGAAATTATAACTCCTACAAATACAGCTCAAACTCCTATCCCAACTCCTTCCACTCCTGTTTCCGCTAGGAAACCTTTTGCATTTAAGGTTTTGTATTCAGATACAGAGCCACCAAAAGACAAACTTGCGACTGCAACTGATGCACCAAATCAGCCAACGACTGACAATCCATCAACGGTATATAATACTGTGTCTGACCTTTTAATATCAAATAACAATTTAGTGTCTTCAGAACTAACTAGCATGCTATCAAATAATATAAAAAGTATTCTTCAAAATATGGATGAAGACAGTAGATCTAAAGTATCTGTAGATATGGCAAATCTATTAAAATCCTTAATACCCCGCGCTCTAGATGGACTTGCAACTGGACTGAGCAACGGTGACTTAATCCCGAATACCACTCCCTACAGTTTGGAGGATATTGAAGATACAGCCAATATTAAAATAGATGCAGACAATAGTGCAGACTCTCAAAATATCCTGCAAAGTGTAGTGACAGATAATAATGTAAATATTGTATTTGATAATAGAAATTCTTTAGTCAATTCTGCGAATATTCCTACTCAAGCTGTAAATAATACCCTTGACATACTTACACTAGAGACAACACAAAGTATAGCAGCTCCGTTTAATAATCAGACGACGCCAGCAAACTCTTTGGTCGTTACTGAAAATGTAGAGCAACGTTTTTCTATGGAGTCTTTGCCCACAGCAACGCCGAACGTACAAATGCTGACGTCGTCTGATATCTCAAATGTAAATACAAGCAATGTAAATAGTGAAGAATTTTCGAGTTCCTCTACTAACAACACTGTTCCTCTTCCTTTCCTTACCAATTTCCAAGTAAGAGATTTTACTACAAGAGATGTTGATACTTTTAATTTTAATGACGTCACAAAATCACTACCTCTGACATTAACACCTAATTCACCAGTATCAAATACTTTAAATATTGATATACAAAATCCAACTGAAGTATCACCTCTCCAACTTTGGGTATTAACAAAGAAAGCAAAGGTATTACAAATGATTGAAGATCTTATTAGACAGCACAACACTGAACTTGTTACAGCTCCTTCATTCAGTGACATAAGTCCTTCAAATAATAACGTACAGTTATCTCAACGTTTGACTGACATAATGAGCACGATGACTTTTACAACTGATACCACGACGATTGTTCCAAGTGAAAATACTCCTACTTCCACCTCCTTCCTACTACCTCTTTATCTTTCTACAACTAGGAAAACTCCTCAAATCGATGTTACGACAAGCACTGATTCTACAAGTTCCGACTCTGGTGAGGGTTTTAACTTATTGGATTCAAGCCTACCAACTACAACTGATGCGCCACTAACGACCATTCTGTATCCCACAAAAATTGAGTCTCGTTTAAACTTAGACACACAATTGTCAAATGATACAGTAGAAACAATTAGTAGTACCACAATCTTATCTACAGATAGCACTCATGGATCCTCTACTTTAAATACCCCAACGGAAGCAGCGCTAAATCAAGAAGAGCTAACAGACTCACCGACCACATTATTTAATATTGATATAGAACAGACTACGACACAAGAAAATATTGAAACAACCATTAGTGCAGCTAACTCTGAAACAACTATTCAACAAACTTTAGATACTACTACTCAATTTATGGAAACAATCACGACATTAAATGATGAATCTACTACAAGTGCTACAGTTGTAACTGAAACTACTCAGAACACTACACCTTTATCAGCTCCTAGTATAGCGACGCCAGCTTCAATACCGAAAAAAGATTATGTTATTTTCGGGATACTTCCAAACAACACAGTGGTACGTAAAGATCCTAACGATGACGTCCTGGAATCATTAACAGAAGCAAGCCCATATATCGTTTACGGTTTACTACCTAATAACACTATAATACGTAAATTTCCAAATGGAACCAGAGTGCCACGGATCATGCAAAAAATTGACATACTACCAATCAGTCCATGGAGTTTAAGAAATCCATACAGCCCTATCCATAACATACCGGCCATTGTCAGACCACAGTCTAATCCCATCCGAGTATCCACTAATACTGTGACCTCCACAGACATCACCAATAACGGAACGGAAAATCGATTAACAACAGACACTGTAAATAACCTACAAATGATGGTATTGACTTTAATTTGTTTCGCTTGAAAGCTTGGGGCTTATTTCCACTTGCAGCAACCAGACGCGCCGTGAAAATGCATGCTGGTGAAGGTACTATGGGATTATTATCTTAAGCTTTGCATCTTCTGCACTAAGACCGCTTTTCAGATTAACCTCGCGAGGCGTAACATTTTATTTCATAATTGCAGATACCTCCATCGACACTTAATATTAAAAGCAGTTTGTTGGGTATACATACAGCCACAAATAAGCTGCCTGCTGAAAAAAGCACTGCCTCGCATGTATTGAGTTTACGCACAACTACAATGCTACCTTCTATTGATGAAATTCTGCTTAATAGTATATCTTCGGCCGCTAAACAGGAGTTGGTCATATCCTCAATGATAAGCTCCACTCATGAACCAAGAATATTAACACTGGATATTGATCCGGAGGTATAATCATATATATATATATATAAACTTCATCACAATATTTATTTCATTACGGTTATCTTTTTCTTTCGTTGTTTTCTCACTTAACACTGATTATAAATTCATTAAAAATTTAACAACATCCTAACCCATTAAAAAACTTTTTATGGAAAACTGAATACTCAAAATTTTGACTCAGGTAAGTGGTGAAGGCTTATGAGTATCATGATGAATATCATGTCAAATTCAATAAAATGATATTTTCAAACTGCACTTAACATTTTGCCTAAGTACAATCAAATTACGAGTTCTAACGTATTTCAAATGCATTACAGACAAAACAAATACGCACAGAAAAACCTGGTAATGACAGAGATGGAAAAGTGTTTAAATTCATACCAATCGATGAAGTTATGGTACAGACGCAAAAATCTAACGTATTGAAACTTGCTACAAAGTCACCATTAACAACAAATACAAACATTGAAACCCAAACTATGCCCCAAGTGACCACATTTGCCAATACGCCAACACAAACAACCACGATGGAATCACAAGCAATCAGTAGTACATCAAGTAACTCTGAAACAATGACTGCAAGTACTGCAACATCAGCTGACACAGCTACAACTATTAGTACTACTAGTGGATCACCAACAACTAATCAAGCAACAACTACAACTACTGAAACAATAACCACTACTCAAGCAACGTCAACTACTACAACTGAAGCTACGACATCTACAGCTAGTGAAGCAACTACTACAACCACTACAACAGAAGCCGTGACTATGGTGGCCACTGCAACAACCCTTCCAGCTTCAATAATGAAAACAACTACGGTAGCTCCTTCAACCACCGAAACACAAGCTACAACACAGATTTTAACTACGCTAGCCCCTACTACAACAACTCAAGCAGCCATGTTAACTACACAACCACTGACAACACTCGCATCTACAACAACCACAACCGATTTCAGAACAACGATTGTAACAAAAAACTTTGATGAGGAAATAAGGAAATATCAACAAAGTATTGAAAATAATCAAAACTTGCAAACATCGGCACGAGATCCTAAGAACTTGAATATTCCAAGCAATGTTAACCAGTTATTAACTAGCGCAGCATCTGGAACTACTACGAGATTTGTACCCACTTCTTCAGTTCCTCAAAATGATCCAACAGCTTTATTACAAGCATTACTCGCGGCAACAAGGCAAAACCCTAGCACACTATCTGTAGCAAATTTTGTTGGAAACAACAGAGCTACTCTTGAGCCTCAAACTACTACAGCTCGCTCTATAGAAGAGGATATTCGACAATTTGAAGAAGATACCAAATTCTTAAAAGCTCTTTTACAAGCTACAGGCCAAAATCCCGCAAATTTAAACATTCCTTCTCTTGATAGCATTTTAGCGACTAGGGTTCCAGATACTACTACACAATTGACAACCACTCAACCGACCACTACAACCGCTCCAACAACCACTAGCACTATACAGGCGACAACAACATCTAGACAACAGACAACTACGCAATCAATCGAAGAAGATTTAAAACAGTTCCAAGAAGATGCGAAACTTTTACAAGCTCTCTTAAAAGCTACGGGTCAGAGTCCAGCTAATTTAAACTTACCGACTATATCTGGTATAACCTCAAATATAAGAGTTGCTTCGAACCCTCAAACCACTTCTATCGGGTCGAGTCCTACGACCCCATTGAACGTCAGGCCTGTATTTTCAACGACTCAGTCCAGTCCAGTGTTCCAAACTTTTGCTCCTAGACCTGTGTCTACCACATTACAGCCTACATCGAGTACTACAGAAGACATTGGCATTTCTACCACTTTCGCGCCTTTCAATCGAAGGCAACAGACAACAACAACCAACAGTGTTTCACAGTCAGGACGGCAAGCTCCGGGAAGATTTTCAACGACTACTGAAGTACCCAGCACTTCAACGTTCTCCGTAGAAGAAGATTTACTTTTCCTGCAAAACTTGGTAAGATTTTCCGATCAAATTAAATTTCTCATGTGAAATCGTAAAATTATTTTAAGTTAATTTTTATTATAGGTGGTGTATTATTTTTCCTTTAAATGGTAGAAGTCCACTAATTTTAATTTCCACTTTCTAGCATATAATAAAGATAAAGATATGTACGAGATAGAGACAGCATAAACCGTGTTAAATCGTTGTTTTTCCATAATTGAAAGTCACTCACAATGAACATTCCTTTATCTCATTCACTCATCAAGTAAGGTACTTCTTTGAAAAAAGTCTCATCAGCAATGTGATTCCGTAAATAAAAATCACCTAGGTAAAGTGTATGAGTGTCCACACATACAAGCGCTACTCGTCTATGAGCCTAGACAAGATGCATCGATTCTCTTTCTCTGACCACTAGCGTTTTATATTCGTTTTCGTTGATCACATATTTCAAACATTTTTAATGCTTTCTTTCGTCGTTAACTTGCTTTTCAGAAGTCGTAATAAGCGGCAGTAGTTATCAATTAATTTATTTTAAATATTTTGTATGTTCTTTTTCTTATAATGTTGGTTAGATTGCAAGAATGCAATACGAAGAGGATATTGAAAAGAGAAAAAAAGATTATTGGTAGTTAATAAGAAAGCACATTATTCAATTTAAGAACGTGGTTACCAATTTATGAGGCGAACTTAAATATAGTATGTCTCAGGCTTACGACCGCAGTAATGCATTTAAACTTGAAGCTATAGGCATACCCAAAGCGTCTAACATCAGACAAACGCACAACCTACTTATTTTGGAGACGAGCATGAAGCAATGTTTTAGAAATGTTCATAATTACGGTTTTTTAGCTTACCTGCTAAAAAAGTATGTATATATGTAGTATATATGTAGTATATTAATTACGGTTTTTTAGCAGGTAAGCTAAAAAACCGTAATTAATATACTACATATTTCGGTAGTAATCTTTGTGCATACTAACTCTTTCCAATAAAAATAGAACTGTCATGAATAATGTATAAAATATTCGTGAATTTTATTCTTTAACTTTCATGAATGTTTCTTATTATTCTTGAGTTTTTGATTAATACAAAATATATTTTTCTGTCGATGCACGGCTACCAAAAATCGATAGATTGCAGTCTCTTTCAGTTAAAAAAGTCACGAACTCATTTGACTTAATTTTTGACGAAAACTGTTATGTTCAGGTATGATAATGTATTAAAAATCGTTTAGTGTATACGCAACTATTATACTAAAAAATGGCATGTGTTATTTATCTGAAATCCGGGTCATAACAATGTGTTATCAATTTGAATGTTAAAACGAAATTTTATAAATTATATTTTTGAAATTCTAATTACAGTGGGATATGATATTTTTATTGCTTACTAACAAAACCATCTGATAGCACCAATCACTCTCATACTGTAAGAGTAGATGATGTTCCACTGCAACTTTCACGCGAGTAGTGCTGAAGTGCAGAGTTTTCTTCTCAGCCATAGCTTGCTAGCAGTTAGCATATTGTGCTATTTTGCTCACTAGTTATACAGAGACATTTATACATAAAATATAAGTTTGTACATTTGTATTTTTCAGAAATCTGTTCTTAACACGAACCCTAACAATGAGGACCCCGAGGCAGCCCTCGCTAACCGCATCATATCCCTGGCCGTCGAGAGAAGTTTGACTGAAATACAATCTGGCGCACCAAACGACGCAGTTCGTACAGGAAAAAATATTAACAACAGCGCTGATAACCAAATAGTACCAACAAGCTCTAAAACTACACCACGGCCTACAACCACAAAACAGCCAACGACAACGACGACGACGACAACGACAACAACATCTACTACTACAACAACACCTAGACCAATCACAACCACTTTGCAAGCCGGTGGACCTTCTATAGAGGACGATATAAAACAGTTCCAAGAAGATACTAAACTCTTACAGGCACTGCTGAAGGCCACTGGGCAAGATCCGTCAAAATTCAACATACCAACTTTACCGAACATTATCCAACCAACTGTGAGTTTAAAACCCAGTGTCAATGACGATTTGAAACTGCTCTCAAACTTACTTGCTTCACCAACACTACTGAACGAGCCTATTGACTCACTAACACCGAAACCTACTATGATATCCACAATACGAATGACTGACAGTACCGCAACCGCCATGCCTTTTGGCGCTAGGATAGTTGTTAAGGACGATTTGAAGAACTTGCAAGACGATGGCAAATTGTTAAAAACTTTGATAACATTGCAGGGTGCTCAGGAGACTACTACCATGAGGAGTAAACTTGCAATTACAGGTAAATTCTACGCGTATTCTATTTATTACGTTTATTATATATTAAATTAATCTTCATAATTTTCTTGGAGGCATTAAGCAATATTCATATAATTATATACACAGCTGATAGTTAATTGTGTCATATTGACGGTCTTGACGGATCTTTGTGTTGGTCCTTTTAGTTTGTTTTCGTAAATTGTAAATCAGCTGCTCTAGTAGTTTTTTTTTTTTACCTTGGACAGACCACCTGAATAAGATCGCAGGTAAGGCCTGGTTGCGGGCTGCTTCCATCTGGTCCTTGTTGCAATCAATGGAGGCATATGTCCAGCTGTGGACGTCATATGGCTGAGATAATGATGATGATGATGATGATTTTTTTTATCCCTACACCATTATCATATTCAATATATCTATGAATCGTAATTGTCTCAGCCATAGGGCGTCGACTGCTGGACATACGCCTCCCCATTGATTTCCGCAAGGACCGGATGAAAACGGCCCTCATCCAGCCCTTACTTGCGATCTTAGTGAGGTCGTCTGTCCACCTTGTCGGTGACCGTCTTATGATGCGCTTGCCAGTCTGTGGTCTCTATTCGAAAACAATTCGACCCCAACGGCCATCGGTTCTTCGAACTATGTGCCCTACCTACTGCTACCTGCTACTCGTGCTTCAACTACACGAAAATCATATTCCTATTTTTAGGAAATTAAATCAATGTTAGAATTAGAAAAGTGGTGAGTACATGTTGAAGAATTAAAAAGAACATTCTCATCTTTTACCTCTCTGAAAGTGAAAAAAAAAACACGACTCATTACAAATAATCTAGTAAACCCGTAATAACCAAGCTTCACTAGTGTTAAATCACAAGCGCTCACACACACAATAACAATAAAACCATGCCCACAACGAAGGTCATAAAGTAGTTAGGAATTTTACCAGAGTATGATTTCAAATTACCCCAAGCGGCGTATATGAATACGTTATGAGTTTCATATGATTTGCTTTCTATCTGCCACTTTTTTTAGGTTTTAAATATTTCAGAGCTATCATTCCACGAACAAGCCAACTAATAAAGAAAATAATAAAGGAAAATAATAAAGATACATTAGACGTCGGAGGATTGTAACTCTTGTGTCGTAAAGAATAGATTTCTCAAAAAGACTTGTTGAAAGACACTATGTTTTTTAATTTAAATCCGCCACCGAAATCTCTAATTATACAACTTATAGATAGATTTTCTTGCACGGAAACACTTTCACGTGCGTTGTCTTTTATTTTTTATGGTCTGAGCCTGAGCGTTCACTTGTAATCTTTATCTACACTAATACTAAAAAGAGGAAAGATGGTATGTTTGTAACGGATAACCTCAAAAACTACTGAACCAGTTTCAAAAATTCTTTCACCATTAGAACTCTACACTACTCCTGAGGCTATATTTTTTATTTTTAGGCAATAAAAAATAGGAATCCTTACTAAAACTTCAATCTTGTAACCGTGCGAAGCCGGGACGGATCCCTAGTTACTTAAAAATATGCATAGCAAAACTGTCACGTGCGTCCTGATCCTATGTTTTTCTATATGTTGAATACATAATATGTACAATCAAAAGTATTATTGCATTTTTTTCAGGCCAAACATCAGATCAGGCTCTGAAGAAATTGATACAGCAGCAACAACAATCCACAGGCATGGTTTCCGAAGCAACTAAAGCGCCTATATCACTGAGTACCGAGTTTGGCAAGAGCAACGATGCATTGCTGGCTGCATTACTGAAGGAGCAAGGGTTTGGTCCCACTACGGCAAGTTCCTTGGATGAGCAAATCAGGCTTGCTGTTAGTTCACCTTTCTTTATTTCTGTCCTTTAGGCCGGGACTATATACACCTGATTTCAAAAGTATTGGAAACACTATCCGAATTAAATTGAAATACAATTTGAGAATCGGATTACCTATAGACCTGGTTTTGATCTAATAATGCGAATGATATTTTGCTGTTTACTAATAATGAATTATATTGGAAAGTTCTTTGCTAATGCTTAAAATGCAATATTAATTAATTTTGCAGGTTCTAAGGTTTATGTAAAATATTGACAAGCATTATTAGATGAATTTCTAAAACTGTTCTCCAGTCTCATATTTCTCAAGCGATTATTTAGTCTTATATTGTCACATTTAACTTCATTGCAATCAGCCTTTGCTTATAATTTACAGCAATCCATAATCTTATCCCTCTTTTCTGTGCTTAATATATTCACATTTCAATTCAACTTCGCTGCTTTCATGTTTGTCAACGATCATATGTTTACCTATAACCTCCTAGGCTTTACTGAACCAAGTGGTTGTGACACCAAAAGCAAGAAGGACAACGACGCCACCACCACCGCCACCGCCACCAGCTCCAAGGAGGCCAATCCTCGATGGGTTGGCATGGTTGTGGCAGCAGTGGAGGGAGACTGGCCCGGGGCCTACGCCTGCTCAGCAGAGGCCAAACAGAAGGCCCTCGCCTTCCGCCAGGCCCGCTGAGAGTTCGACAGCCAGAGCCAACTGGTTCGGCTCTGGCCCTTTCGTCGGCAACGCTGACGACCGGCCGACTGCTAACAGAGTGGGTTTCTCATCTGTATTGCTAAAACTCTGTGATTGGGGGTGAGGTGACGGATCCAGACCTTAGATTAAATACTGCCATTGGAACGATCTTATTAAGCCATGTCCATATTTCGAAACTTGTTCCTATTTAATCTAAGTCTCTGTGTATGTATATTGTGTAAAATGTTTTTGGGCGGGTTGTAAATAGTGATAATTTTAGATTTTAGCGTACCTTTTATATTTTTCAATATTTCCTTATTCTTGTGTTTTTGTAGTTAAATTATTTATTTAAGATTGGCTTCATTGGCTTGTAAATAAATATTGTGCAGTCAAGTATAGCTTCCTTTTAAAGGTAGCTAGCGTATAGCTACCTTTTTGTAAAATAAAGTAATTTTATGTGTATAAAGTGTATTACTTGTGTGTATGTAAGTGTGTGTTTAATTATTATTGCGTAGGTAGAACTTCCCTCTGCACATTTTGGTTTAGCAATTTTTGGTTAACAAATGAAAAGCAGTAACGATTAAACTTTTATAAGTACTACTAATAAATAGTTATTTTGAATAGAAAAGAAGAGATTGAATGAAGCTACATGAGTTCAGACGGCATATTAGTATAAATAATAATAAAGACATTCTCTGCAATTATCAAAATATAGATACATTTTATAAAATATAGTAAAATAAAAAGTTTAATCTTACTCTACTTCTAATAATAATATTATGGTGGTAACAATAACATCCACTGTTCATTTTTACAATCCACTTGAAGTTTTATAACTTAGGTACTGTTTACATAAGGTTGTAAGCAGCTTTGTATATAATTATATATATGTTTTGATTAATATGTTTGTGGTTTGAGTGTCTCTTTAATGTGTAAAAATGTAAAAAGTGTGTAAAAACGTAGAAAAATGTGTTGTGAAGTGCATGACTCCCTTATCCCTACTTTGGTGAGTAAACATTTACTGATTAATTTAACCTGAATATGTAAACTTTACTAAAAATTAATTGTTATTTTAGCCGTTTAGTAAGAGTTGAGTTTAGAAACTGGATATTTATTGTGTACTGTTGGTGTATTGTCCTCATGATCATGGCACTTGGAACAGTGCCTGAATATCGAGAGAAAAACTTCAACAATATACGCTAGTCTTGGGTTATACAAAATCCAATATCTGTGATTTCTGTTACTGTGACTTCTAAATATCTGTGACAAGTACCTGTGATAAAATTCTAGCAGACATTTTCTTATTTTTCTTTACCGGTCATATTGAGCGTACAAAAACAAGTCATTGTTTGTCAGATCAATTGAATTCAATATTTATTACACAGCTACGTAATAATACACATCGTATTCAGAAATAGATGATTGCAATACTAATAGACGTCGCAAATAAGAGTAGTATCTCTTTCTAGCGAGCTATTATGAATCATGCATGAGAGAGAAAGATATTGAAGTTAACCGAACAAATTGAAATGTTACTATTTGTTCAACATTGTTGTCACATTGCGGTGTATACACTTTTAAAATACTAAGTGCATCTCACTCTGACTTATTGATTGTCATTTATAAAATACTAGATGCATCTCACTCATCTCATGACTTTATGATATAAGCATGCGAGTATTTGCGAGAACTTTTGCAGTCAGACACCGAGCTCGACGGCGAGCTCGAGGCAAAAACATCCTGGCTAGATTCTCTGCAAGCACAAACATCCTTAGGGCCCACTTACGGACCACTCTGGTACCGGGGCAAGTCGATCCGATAATTCCCTGTCCTGTCGACAGCTCAAGCCGAGGTCCAAACCTCAGTGGTGCCCTTGAGCTAGTCGCCTCGTCCTCTCCTAGTGGCACAGCGCCGTCAGCGCTAGACTCACTAGGCAGTGCGCCTTCTGCGCCCGCACAAATACCGAGCTGAGCACCATCAGTGATGGTCCCCCCTCCGGTGAAACTGTTAATGCCAGTAGAGACAAACAGCATTAGTCCGTTAGGAAAAAACAAAGAGAACTGTTGCGCTGCGATCACAGTCATACATGTGACAGTCACAGGATTTAATCAGCCCTGTCACTGTGATAGTCTGCGATTTTTCTGTACCTGTGACTTTTACCTGTGATGATAAATACACCTCAAGCCATGTCATCATCATCATCATCTCAGCCATAGGACGTCCACTGCTGGAACTTTTCGGCCCCAACGGCCATCAGTTCTGCGAGCTATGTGCCCTGCCCACTGCCACTTCAACTTGCTAATCCGCTGGGCTACATCGGTGGCTTGCGTTCTTCTACGGATCTCCTCATTTCTGATTCGATCACGTAGAGAAACCCCGAGCATAGCCCTCTCCATAGCTCGTTGTGCGACTCTGAGCCTGCTCAGAAGCCTACTACACGGAAAATATCCCGTCTCTAAAGTCAGCTCTTATGTTAGTAGTGGTGATAGTTTAATATGTATGTATTTAAAATTTCATCTTTTTATTTTAACTATTTTCATTGTTATAATATTAACATACTCACATACATGTGTATATAATGTGTCGAGTAGTAAAAATGCATGCAATCAGTACAGCACTGTTGCTCTTTGTATATACAGAATACAATAATAATATTTATACATGACGCTCGTAAAGCTTATACAGCGTAGCTATTTTAAAAAAAGTTCCTTATTATAAACGAAGTTATTTTGTTATCCCCGACGCAAAAAGAGAGGTGTTATAGATTTGATGTATATGGTGGCCGGTCTGTGGCATCGTAGCTCCTCAATAAATGGACCGATTTTGATGCGTTTTTTTCTCTGACAGCTAATGTGATCGGGACGGTTCTTAGCTACAATATAAATGAAGATCTGTTCAAGCGCTTCAAGGTCATCCGTTCTTTTGTTTTACTGTGGTAGGGATCTTAGGAGCATTTTTTATTTCATTTGAGACACTGTATTCTGGTACCAATGAGCTACTCCGATGACGGAGCTCAAAGTTTTTCTTTTATTTTTTGGAGTTATTTTCTATAAAATATTTCTAATTGCATTCTGTCTAATATAAATGGTCCCTGTGCAGTGTTGCATTTTTATAGATTTTGCTTATTTCATGTATATTTGTTTCTGTATATAATATATTAAAATACATATGATATGTTTAACCTTGTACATTACATTATTCGAAACATAACCGTCTCTATCGCTAATTTTATTTTATTTAATTTATATTATTTAAAACTAATTTCACAACCTTATATACTGGTTTTGTAAAAGAACATCTCTGATTTGTATCTAGGTTATATATATTGTTCACTTAAAGGTTACAGTCCGACAACCAATTTATATACCCAATATAATTTGGTTCATTTTCTATCGGCTTAGAAATTTAATTCTTAAAAATCCTTTAGTAACTTAATGTTATGTTGTGTATTATTATGTCTTATTCAAAACTTCAATATTTGAATATGAGGCAGTATATAAGTTTACTAATTTCTTAAAGATAATTTATCTTAGAAAAAATATCAGAAAAGAGTATAAACGTTTACCCATAAATTATATAAGAGTTAGAGAAGTATAGTCAAAAGATAAAGCTATAAACATATATAAGCGGTTAAGGATTTTCTTTCGACAAAGCCATAAACCTAACCTTCACCGCCAAGCTTCCACAGTTCCCTTAGAATGAGTGACTAATAGCTAATCCTAGTGATCTGACTAGATCCCGCTGGAACCACCAAGGGCGGTGGCGTCGGAACAAGCTTCTGGACCTGGAAGAGGGCAGTTGGTGTCTGCAGCCATCAACGTGACAAGAGCTTTCTCACAGTTTCTGGGCGCCGCAATACAGGTAAGCTAGGGAACCAGGGATTATTAGGTATGGGATATTAGAGAATCGTCAGTAAATTCAAGGATAATGTATTCCAATAATAAATATAATATATACACTAGTAGCTATACTCGTATCAGTCGATAAAATAGATATAAGTTACTTTCATTCAACCCATAATAAGTATTTGAGGTTGAAAAGATCATGGTGGTGGTTTCGTGATGTTATTAGAATACACTTTTGACTACTTGTGTAAAAAATATTAGTGTACCTACATACAAAAAAAAAAGTTTTTTTTTCCCGGTGACACGTACCTACTTGTCGTCAAAATGTCCATTTTACAGTGAGCTACGTTACAACGAAAGATAATTTTATTTTAATGATAATAATGTCCTTTTTTTAAGTTTGCAGGATAATTAAATTGGCTGTTTGTTTCGTAAGTTTTCATTTGTACAAAATTAACAACGTGTGAATCATTTAAAGCTTAGCTTCGTTGAAATCTAGCGATTTTTTCTAACTTGCCTCTTAACTTTGTCGAAATTACTAACTGTGCATTTCTTCAAAGTGTGTCTAATGAACTCGTATTTTATGTATTGTGCTAATGATGTTGTATTAATTTATAATTAAATCACTACATTTTCAAATCTCATTGATTATCGCACTAATATAATAAAGGCGGAAAGTTATTACTCTTCACGCTGAAACTGCTATACGGATTTTCGTTACAGAAATGAAGAGCTCATACCTTGGAATAACATATAGGCTACTTTTTATCCCGGAAAAAGTACAGTGGACGGGCGCAGTACAGTTCTTTATGAATTGATCTGTCTATAAGCAGAGGTTACCACTTTACATCCTGTGGGCCTTTTGCTTGTTCCGTTACCTTATCTCATCAAAAAATATTCTAGAGCCACCCATGCCGCTATAAAAAAATATAATTTTATAAACTTTTTACTTAATTTGCTGGCTCAACGACCCAAAGCGAGTCTTGCTCCGATACGAAAATGTGCCTGTGAACCGCGGGCTTACTCTTGCCGCTCGATTCCGATTGATTGATACTCTTGAACGCAACACTAGCGCATGATTGGAAAGGAGTCCGATGTAATTGACACAAACACAGAATGTCGTTTAATGAGATCGGTACTGATTCGGATAAGAATTGGATTGACATCGTAACTGAGTTCAAGAGTAAGCCAGCTGGTGCTGGTCTTGTGCGGCTTCGCGCCAGTACATTTATTAAGCTCGTGTAAATCAGCATTTACTGTATCGCTGTACCTGAATAAACTCTGGCTTGAATTCATATAAAACTATACATGTTCCAGGGTGCAGCTCAAACAGTCCAGAGTGTGATTCGAGCTGGTCAACGAGCCGCAACTGACGTCTACACCAACGGATCAGGCGCCGCCGGGTAATCCCGACGAAGACGAGCTGAGAATTCCGGAATTTCCCGACGGGTTTCTAGAATTTTCAGTCAGCTTCGGATTCTCAAACATTTGCGGATTTTTCGGAAGTTAAACTTGTAAATAGAGATGGACTCGAAACTTTTCCGGAAGTGTTATAGTACGCACTATGTGTAGCGATCGCCTGTACTCAAATGTATATAGTTGGATACATGATAGGAATTTAAAATAGAGATAGGAATGTCCTATGTTTCGTCAGAACTTAAACTTACGATGTTTAAAAATGTGCAATTGAAATTAAGAAGGTCAAAGACATGTCGAAAAATTATATATAATAATTTTAAAATCTTTAGATATAATTGGTTTAGTTCGAATAATTTTTTTATAATATTATGTCTCTTGACTTACATTTTAATCTCTCAATATCGCCAAACTATGAAATAGATATGTATGTATTTCCACATTTTTACTATTTGGGTTATTTGTCATCATGATTGATTTGTTATGGGAAACGACGCACTTTAATGACGAATACCGTGTTCCACTATTATTTAAAGATTATGAATCATATATAAGTAAAAGAGTTTCGTACTTTTTTATTTTAAAACTGTTTTATAATTTACGTTAGCAAAAGGTTCCTTATCTTTAGGCTGACGATATTTTTTTAATAATATATATGTACAGTTTTGAGGACTAGTTTTTAAACATTGTGATTTTAGCTCTATTATAGTTTGTAATATTTAAATTTCTTTTTATATTTCTATAATGTACCCCCTAGTGGCGATTCAGCTATGACAGCTTAAAATTAAAACTAAATTTAATTTTAAATATTGCAAAGTGGATAACATTAATTTACTTGTTACTTTTTACTGTTCCCTGACTAAGGATATGGTATATACAATTTTGATTATATATATGCGGCGTTCTACTGAATACTTTTTAGGAACATTTGTTTCTTAAAACAAATGATTGACGGTGATTGCAAACTCAACGTGAGCTGCTGCATTTATTAATAATAATAATAATAAAAGCTTCTTTTTTTTATTTATTTTTTATTCAAAGATTATAAGCTTGCGTTTGACCACTGTCTCACCTGATGTTAAGCGACGACGCGGTCTAAGGTGGAGCACGCAAACTTAGAAGGAACCTATTCACTCGCGACTTGAAGACTATATAGCTAAATGCATAGCCTGGTTTTCAATGTTAATACTACTAATGGTATACAAAGGAAACTCACTGTAAAAACTCCCCGTAAATATAAGTAAGCATGTATATTACTTGGTGGGCTTACCGATTAAATACAGAAACATACTTTTACCTTTACTATGTCACTACTTACCTACTCGTACATATTGTAAACTTTAATAGTAAGCGTCTGTTCAAGCGTCAATTCTATACATTTATATTTACCTGTTTATACGGGTATAACGTGACGCTTACGATGACGTATAGACAGTTGTTTCGGTTTCTTTCTTCATCAGGATCTTGAGCTCGACGCGTTCCTACGTGTCATGCTATACCCGTATAAACACTGTAAAAACATAAGTAACTGTTTTGATCAAAAAAATTTGACAAAAAATAAATGTTGACCCATGGCTACGGATCAAAAAATGTATTGAACAAAAATTGTCTGGACTGTGAATATAAAAACAGGCCCTTATGCTGTCATACCAGAATCACCTTGGGTAAAAACTTGCTTCCTAATACAGTTTCTAGTAAAGTATTTCTATTACAGTTTGTTATAATAGAGTAAGTATCAGAAATGCAGACGACTTAAAAAAAAGATTTTATCTTTTCGTTATTTGCAATTTAAATGACAATGTTTACTCGTAACTTTACACTGTCGATATTTATTTCTTAAACAAAACATCGGTTTTATTTTTGTACTTTACTGCCAGTTTGAAAGAAATTTGAAAAAAAAATGAACAACCTTATAATATATACTAACTATTGGACGATTTCTTTCGAAATATTGTAGAAGGGTAAAATTTGCAATATGCAGTCTATTAAATATTTTGGTCCTTCTTGATCAATTAAATGTAAAGGTAGAGTTCCCATGATAGACGTTGAGGAACTGCCCAGATTTAGGTATATTGTCCACCCGCTGAGATAATGCGTTTAGTTTGTGCTCATACTATACTAGAATAAAATGAAACAGCTATGAACTGGATTTAATTGCGTATACTTTTTTATTTATTTTGTTCCAAACTGTTTACTTTTCAGTAATCGTAGCTTGGGACAAACTACGTTGACAGACTGACATTATTATATATATATATTTAATGTATGACTCACATTATATACTCTGGTGGTCTGTACTATTTTTTAATTGCGGAATAACAAATATTAATAAATTCTACTGTCAAATTCATTCTCTCAATGGCCGCACTATAGGGTTTGTTAGGAACCTTCGCTCTGGTGAAATACGAGTAATATGCAATAGTTTAGTCTAGATGTAGGTCGAACTTAGATCTAATTACATGTGCCATTTAGCACGTGCTTGGTGTTTCGCTTCTCCGTCTTATAAAAAGTTAATACTATACATATTGTATTTAATAATCAAGAACAGGTATAAATATGTATAAATATATATTTATACACAAATCTTATATATTTAATAATATATTTATCACAGACATTGCTTAAATTACATCTTAGTTTATACAAGTTATAATATGTTTGCTTTCTTATATTATGAACACTGTAAAACTATTTTGAATCCCAAAAATTATAAATAATATCATATATCTGTAATGTTTATTTCTATTTACCTTTTTACCAAATTGTTTAAATTGTAATATATATATATATAAATACAGTAGATTTAGTCACATGTTTTACACTTGAATTAATGTAAAACATATCCCTTAATGATATGTACCTCTCTACCTTTTACTCTATTACAGTTGAATCTCACTAAACCGGCATTTGAGTAAATCAATTCGTCCAATAATCCGGCACCCTCCGCTTTTTACTCTCCTGTCACCGTCACACAGGCATCACTATAAACCCCAAAATTGACACAATAACACCTACATTGTATATCTGTTATTTGTAGCTTCAAATTGGAAATAGTTAGCTAAAAATGTCAAGTAAAACAGCATCATGGGACTCTCTCTGTCTTCTTCACTATCACTACATAGTATAAAACAAAGTTGCTATCTCTGTCCCTATATCCCTATGCATGCTTAAATATTTAAAACTACGCAACGAATTTTGATGCGGTTTTTTTCAATAGATAGAGTGATTGAAGATGAAAGTTTATATGTATAATAATATCCATTAAATAGTGGAGAAAGTAGTGATACCCGTGGAAAGCCGGAGCGGGCCGCTAGTAAAATATAAACGTATGATTTTTTTATACAATTCAATAATCTGAACATTCCAATAGTAGTTTTCAATAGTGCGAAATTGGTGAGAACTCTACTGTATAAATAAATAAATAATAAATAAAACTTTATTTCAGACCATTCCTTAGTCCAGAATAATATGTATCATATTATTTATGCCACACATACCTATTTCATTTAATCGCGAATAGCAAGCCGTATCGTTAAAAACTTCATCACTGCCTCTAATTTTTAAACTTTAGTTTTAACATTTATTTCATTTTTTTTTTAAATCTTTATTTTTAAGTGCTTTGAGTCGCCTTGCAACTATATAATTCCAAATCCCCTGAATGTAATTACGTAATTTTAGGATTTTCAAACAAAAATGTTACCGAAATGTGGTATAATTTAATATATTAAATAAGATAATTTATGTTAGACTGAATTACCAACGTTATTGGTTACTTTAAAAAATAATATTCCAAAAACTAAGGAAATCCGGTTAATGGCAATACTGATTATAATTCTCGACTTATAATAAAGTAATGATAATAAGTCTCTTGTCATACAGTGTAAACATTATCCGCTTTTTATTATCATGCAGGTCATGCTTACATCACTACATTGTAAGATTATAATTTAACTAGCTATTTTTATTATTTAATTAACATAATGATTGACCAATGCGATTGCGTTTCTAAACGGTATTTATAGTATGTATATAGTGATTTATCATAACGCTAAGGAGTCTTAATAAGAAAATAAATTATTTTGTATTAATTATTAGTTGTTGTTTTAATTAATTATTAATGAACTTCCCTTTGGTACTCATTTTGGATGAAAACATCATCATCATCATCATCATCATCATATCAGCTATAAAACGTCCACAGTTGGACATGAGGACATGAGCCTCCCCCATTCATGGACCGGTTAGAAGCGACACTCACTGCGATCTTGGTCAGGTCGTTTGTCCACCTTGTCAGTGGACGTCCAATGCGGCGCTTGCCGGTCCGTGGTCTCCAGTCGAGAAGCTTTCGACCCCAACGACCATCGGTTCTCCAAGATATGTGTCCTGCTCTCTGCTACTTTAACTTGTTAATCCACTGGGCTATGTCAGTGACTTTGGTTCTTCTACGGATCTCCTCCTCATTTCTGATTTGATCTCCTAAACAAACCCCGAGCATATCTCTCTCTATAGCTTGTTGTGCAACCCTTGAGCTTGTTTACAAGGCGCATAGTAAAATACCACGTTTCGGTTCATGTCATCACTGGTAACACACACTGATCGAGGACTCATTTCTTCAGGCTTTGTGGTATTTTAGACGAAATGATGTTACGTTGCTTCCCGAATGCTGCCCGAGTTGGATTCAACGATTGACCTTTTTCTCAAAGTTGGATCTGCCTAGTTGGATCGCTTGTCCTAGAGAGACGTTATGGTCAACAACTTCGAGAATCGAGCTCCCAACTGATATGGGGTTGGACGCAACATGTACATTTGACATAAGTTTTGAAGACAAAACATGGACAAGAGTCCATGTTCATTTTAAATTCCACCCGTTGAGGAACTCGATTGAGGCCATCGAGCATTGTGCTAAGGTCTTCCATGGACTCTGCCATAGCCACTATGTCGATGAGTTAAGATTTTAAAAAAGCCATCAACGTATGTACTACCAGTACTATACAGTACGTATGTACTACTAGTACAGTACAAAAAAATTTATTTATTTACTTGTCTGTACACTAGTCATCAATTATAAACTAAACTAGACAAACTTTGGAACGCGTAATTTTTGGAGCCAACCATGGGTCGCCAGCAGCCTTAATGCTCATTAATTCTGAAATAAAATGGAAGCATAATACAGATATCTTGACTGGCCGGTTGGCGCAGTTGGTGGCACTCTGCCTTCAGAGCCGCTGGTCCCGGGTTCGATTCCCGGACAGGTCAAACATTTGTGTGTATGAACATTTCTGTTTGACCTGTGTCTGGGTGTATATATGTATATAAGTATGTATATCAGTCATTAGGTTACTATAGTACAGGCTCTGCCTAGTTTGGGACCTGAAGACCTTGTGTGAATGTTGAAAAAAAAAAAAAAAAAAAAAAACAATGTTTCTTAATTTATAACCTACATTTTTTATTGTTTTGTAAGATTCATTGAATTAACGACATAGACGGGGCTTATGTTAATTTTTTTGCAAAAAAAATTTGAATTTCAATGGGTCTTGAAACTATGACTACAGAATGGCGTCCTGTCAGTGCTGGACTCAGCACCCCCAGTTTAAAAAAAACCATGTCACTTGAAATATTATTATAATAATATTCCTTTAAAAATGACAGTTTTTTGTAGAGTCCTATTAGGATTCTCGGCAGTTTTAATTTTATTTCATCAAATTAAGGTTGAGCTAATAATTTATCTAGAAACGTAATAAAGCCTCGTTTGTATTCGAATTCAAGTCCTAATTAACAATCCAAATCTGAAAGCAAAAAAAACAGGTGTTCTAAATAAATGGAAATAACTTATATTGGGTTGCTTAATTAACATATAAATATATAGCTTACTGGTTTTTTTTTACAATGTACAGAGCTAATATAGCATTATATATTGTGTAATATTCTTCATACTGCAAATATTTCTAACATCAAAGAGTGGTAGTAGTTACATAAACAGAAAAACTCTAAGTTTCAATTCTACTAACACTGCTCATAGATTGCTAATGAATCATCGTCTTTGCTAGTTTTGCTAATCTACTTGTAGTAAAATATTTGTAATGCCTGCACAAATCTGTCTGAAATTTCTACCGCAATGCAAGTATATAATACCCACCTACAATGAAACTGAGATGCAATTGTTATTTTAGCGTAATACCAAGTTTATTTATGATTACATTTGACTTATACATATTGACATAGAGATACATTTATTTGTTGTCTTAGCACACATACATTTACATTAAGAAGAATATATAGTGAAGTATGTGTTATAACGATTGCATTGTTTATGACAATTAGTTTTCTCTCATTAAATAAGAGAATTGGCACCCTGATAATTATGACGTTATGTATGATGCATCCTCAGAACTGAACGAGAACTTCGCATAGAACTGCGTCTGTGTGTAGAATTTATATTTTCTTATCACTTGGAAATCTGCCATTAAATTTATGTAAGTACATTTATGTGTAAATTCTGAACCCCACGTGTGAGTGTAACATATCGACAGAATACCAAATTGTACCTACAAAGCTTAGAATCAATCAATAAAGTTTTTTGTGACAAGTCCTTGAACGGCTTCGATTGACTTTGCTTCGAGGATTCGACACAAACACTTTTTTGCCTCTCTTTAGGAGTTAAAATATATCTAAGAATAGTAATTAGAGGTAACGGTGTATATAAAGAACAATAAAAAAAAACAGCAGGTTGCACTCCGGGAGTGCCGGCAGAAGTGAAAACTTGAAATGGTTGGATGCAGGCCGCTTCCAACCATAGTCCTTGTGGAAATCAACGGGGGAGACCAAGTTAATCCAAGCTAAGTCCAGCAGTGGACGTCCTATGCCTGAGATGATGAAAAAAAATGTGCGAGAGATAAAGTCTTTAGACTTGTTCTGCACAAGCGTGAACTCAGCGATGCGGTTGGTAAGAAGTGAATTTTTGAACTATAATTTAAAATTGTCTAATAATTAGTCAAAATATTTAGTAGGTAACCAAGAGCTTTAATTAATTTATTGGTTATTGTTCAATATATTGGGTACCCAATAAAGGTGTAGTTTTCTCTTTATTTCAAAATCTTTAAAAAGAAAACCTTGGTGTGAATGTATACGTTATGATAAACAACCATAGATGCGCGGTGCTTGCCGCGGTGAAATGGTAAGTGGTAGTGACGATTTTTTCGTATTCCCGTCATCCTACGGCAACAGTAAAAGTATCGAGATAAAAATTAGCCTACGTATCATACCGGGTTATAAGCTATCTTCATTCCTACTTTTATGCAAATCTGTTCAGCCGTTTCAGGGTGAATAAATACAAAAATACAAACGAAAAACAAACTTTCGCTTTGATAATATTAGCGTGATTATAATTATAGACATGTTAATATTACATAGGATATTTTATATTATCAATAACCCTTACCCTCAATATTTGTTTGTTGCAGGAAAGCCAACAACTTAGAGGAAGTTGTTGACCCGCAATTTTATTGTTGTCGAAGTAAACGTAACACTTTTTAGTTATTGGAGTGTGACTCGAAAACCTGGTGTAACAGGTACACTCCATCGAACAAAAGAAGAACTTTGAGAATCGGTGCAAATATAGCGGAAAATCGGTGAACATAAAAAAAGGATCCCTCTTTTCCTCCTCCTTTTTGGAAGTCGGTTAAAAAGTGAATAAGAAAAGACGTTCAGGCGGAACACTCTTTGAAGAGTTCGTACGAAACCCTTGAAACCGAAATTAGTGTACAAAGTAATAAATCAAAATTAATGCATTAGTCGCTATCGCCATCCACCAATCTTGATTGGAGCATAATTATTTCAACACAGGTGTGAAATAAAATGTCATAAAATTATAGTTTATTTAAGACATATCTTTTTATATTCACAAAAAATATATAATGCCAGGGGGTCATTTCAAGTTTTGTTACTTTTTATTCTTTATTTAAAAGTTGGGCGTTTGATCGCTGCCTCGATTCATGGTCTGTGACGATCTGGTTAAAGGTGATATCATGTTAAACTTCGAATGATAACTGGCATCAATAGCAGTTGCTTGAACATACTGTGTGTTTGGTGACAAGTTTTTAAACTTGAGGTTGGGAGGTAGCTAACTGGGCGGGTGCTGAAAAGTACTTACAAAAATACACAAAAAAACCCCAAGCCAGGGATGACGATGGAACCAGCCACCGTCAGATGATGGCCGTCACTTAAGCCGTGAGGTTATCATCGATTTTTCAGGTTTATATCATAGTCCATGCATTAAGATGGATGATTTCAGAAGCTTCATTTACATTTTACTTTATTACCATAAAGTAAATTTAAGGCTGCTATAAAATTTGATGCTATTCAAGAACCGTCGGTATGAAATACTGAATATATTAACATAACTTGGTAACATGCGTTATGCAAAAATAACTCATAATATAAATATGTCTTCCAGCATGAAATAAAAGCTCTACGAAGAACCTTCTCCTCCGTTTGGTCCTCGTTATCCTCATGACTGAGGGTCATGACCACTTCCGCCATTATCTTTTCCTGGATAATTGAGCGCCATCTGGATCTGGCAGAGTTGCTGGCAGTTTGCAGAAGAAATCCTAAACTAAGAAAAACATATAAATAATATACGAAGTACATAGATAAGCTAACCTTTGGCGGGCGGATTTGTTTTCAGAATTTTGGCTGCATTTTGGCAGTATATAAAATAAATTTAAAATTGTATAAATAAAACCAATTTTTTTCCTATATAAAACCACATAGGAACGGATTATATTATTTCATAAATAGTTTATTCCTCAACATTAGGATAAGAACTGCCTTTTGGCATCATTTACCAATAATGCTCCCTCGGTATTAGGATACATTATTTTGGAATACGGCGTTAAAGTCTTAACTTATCTTATAAATTCATAATTATATTGAAATTTAAACAGTCGCATTCACACTCACACCCCCGCAATAGGATACACACTATTATACACACACAAGCTCATTACACAAAGATCCAAGACCCGAGAACAAAGATAGTTGTCAGCCGGAAACGGCAAACATTTGCCCTAGCTGGAATTCGAACCCGTGGTCGCAGTTCTAAAGTCAGTGTCACCGATTACTGAGCTACAATTACAGTTAATTCAGAAGTGCGTCATCGAGGACTATTAAACATTTTTTTAAATTTTGATACTTTTGTCTCAAATCGAATAAATTATTTTATTTTCGATGGTCACTGGTTTTGATACTTTCCGGGTTATATATAGAAAAAAGCTCCCATGAACGGAGACAGAGTATCAAAAGAAAGAAAGAGTTAGTAGTTATTTTTGGCAGAACACAACAAAATAAAAAATAAAAAAACGGTTGCACTCCGGGATTGTCGGCAGAAGTGAAAACTTGAACATGATTGATGATGATAATGAAAATTAGCCTATGTGTTGTTCCGGGACCTGAAGTATCTACATACCAAATTTCATCCAAATCCGTTCAGCCGTTCTGGCGTAATTGAGTTACAAATATCCATCCATCCATCCATCCAAACTTTCAGATTTATAATATTAGTGGGACACATATAATTAAAATGGTAATGTTATTTTTTAAAACAATGAAATCAGGAAAGATTTCAATGTTCTAGTTGTTGTCAGGAAATATCGCATTCTTTATAATATCGGCGATTTGATAACCGAACTCAATTATACTTTTAACAAAACGAATTAATCATATAAAACTACCAACAAACGAAAATGTTCCTAATTCGTGACACATTTACGTTTAAATTTCAACGGCGGTCTACTCTCCCTCCGTCTTACGATCTGACGCGAGTTTTACATTTTTTCCCCATACAAAAGTGCACAAGGCCGCTAAAGAAGTTTTCACTTAAAAAATTATAAATAACAAAACTAATAACAATAAAACGTGTATACTGCACTGTTGCGAGATGACAGTAACGAGTCCCTACTCAGCATATTGCTAGAGTTTAGCAACCTTAGCAAATTTTCAGGAGGAGCTCATTGACTGGCAACACGAACGTTTAAAAACCATCTTTGCAGCTACCAATCGGAAGTGTTCCATCACAATCATCTCTGACATTCATGTCCAACATTGCTATTACCCTCAATGAGTGCACTCAGGCCAGATATTTATGGCCCCATCAACCTTACTTACACTCATGTATCACTAACTGTGTAACTAGCATTCGATGTCTATAAAAATATGATATACTACTTACTGCCCTGTTACTTTTTATTCGTGAAAGTTGGTAAAACTGACGTTTGAATTCTATAAAACATAGCCTAAATGTTAGCTAAGATCAATATATTAAAGATAAGCAAGGATATAGATAAAACGGTAAGGGAATCAGTTCATACAAAATTATTTTTTTTGGTGCTTTTACAAGAGGGGTTAACACGGGAATTACTCACGTAATCATTCAGAGGGTTCCGACTATAGTTTCAACCACATTCGGTGGTCTTTTTCAAGGAGAATACGGGGACGGTCCGCTAGCGCCCCGTATTCTCTTTGAAAAAGCCACCGAATATGGTTGAAACTATAGTCGGAACCCTCTGACTTATTACGTGAGTGATCCCATGTTTTTTACATTCATAATGTGTCAAAAACACGTCAGTTTTAATAACAAACATGTTACATATTATTTCAGGTAATAATAAAATAAATAAATTGCTTCTTCACAAAATGTTTTATTTCTGATCAAATTTCAGTGCAGTACCGCGCAGGACTCTAGGCGGTATTGGAACTAACTTATCTAAGAAATAGCTTATTGAAAAGAAAAATGGAATTAACGCCTCTTTATCAAAAGTCAATTTATAAAAGTCTGATTGAACATTAGCAATTCAAAACGCAATTAGACGTGACACCAAAAATATATGTAGCCTTAAAGATACCTATTAATATTATTTATATATGTTTACATAGCAATTTATAAAAAAAATGCGACAAAGTCAATGTAAAAGTTGCAGAACACGTTTGTGGACTGTAATTAAAATAATCGAGCTTGTTTTTATAGTTATTTAAATGCCAGGTTTCGATCTAGAGCTTTGGGCAAAGTAATTGTTTCCCGAGTAAAAACCCCAGGGCAAACGCAATGTTTTTTGCAGTACATACAATGCTGTTTATGCTTATTTAAATAGTGGTATTTTTTTAAGGTCGATACTTTCGTGAACTTAATGTGTTGAAATATTAGTCTTCAATGCGAAATGTGGCAGTGCCGTGGTGGTACCGGCGTAGAATTGTACTTTCCCATCTCTTCCCGTGGGTGCTGTAAGAGTCGGCTAAGGGATCGCGTACCAAGAGGATGGGCAGCAGTGCCTTCTGAGGGTCACAAAATATACTGCGCTTGCCAACCCGCCTGCCAAGCGTGGCCAGTATTGGCAATACCCCCCCCCCCCCATGGGGGAGGCATATGTTCAGCAGTGGACGACTTATGGCTGTCATGATGATGATGAATGCGAAATATTCGGTATAGAATAATGACTTGTTTTTTTATATTAAATTATTCATTTTAACATTTCAATAAATGAATACATTGCATTTTGCAAATGCAACTTAAGCGAGAATTAATGAGTGTTTTTGTTGATGAACTTTAAGGATATGGTCTCGAGACTCATCTATATGAAGAGTCTGACCTGTAAAACCCGTTTTCACACAAAAACTATTCATTGAAAACGTTTTTCGTTTCATAACATTCTAATCGAATAAGATAGATAGATAGACAACACTTCATTGCACTAAATTTTACAAATATCAACTATAACATCATACTAATATTAAACTTAAAGTACAATCGGCGGCCTTATCGTTAAGCAGCGATTTCTTCCAGGCAACCGTTTGCTAGAAAATTTACACTAATATAAAACTGAGGTAGCGTGCAGTGTATAAGTTGAACAGACAGATGTAATGTAAATGATGAAAATGTTGTTCTTTACAAGATAATACAATTGTTATCAATATTTTTCACAGTTAATTATGACGCTTGTGCTTTAAACTTAGGAGTGGATGATGCAAAAATATTTTTGAAAACGTATCTTCAATATACAATGTCTTGAAAACGGTTAAATTTGGGGTACGGTGTTGAAGTCTGGTGTTTATTGCACTTTGTGGTCCTAGGGGTAGTGAGACCGTATCCTTGAGCTAGGCATGGTTGCGAGGAGAGGGTCATTCCACCCCTGAAGGGGTCCGTGGAGACGGACGGTTGCGGCACGTGCGCGGTGATTGCCACGATTACTGTTCCTACCATTATAGCGGCAGGAAGACACTGTAGTGGCTTTGGTTGGTTGTGGATTTTTGCTGCTGCTGTGGTGCAGTTGGGGTTGGAAGCCTTAAGGCCGTCCTCGAGCTTCGCAGTGGTCGCGATTCCCATCCGAGTTCGACATACCCCGTCTAACTCCCCTAAGTAGGTGGAAGTGTGTAAATGCATTGAGCCACGAAAAAAAAAGTGTTATGGTGTTGTTTAGTCAAATCAGTCAGGAATGATGGCAACTAAAACTTCTTAAAAGATCTAGGTTACCTTAACCAGTAAGCCTGTATGTATGCGTATAATATTATGCATAATTGATATACTCATTAGTATAATGTTTTTTACCCAGTTTAAAAAAAATATAGTTAGTTTAATTTCGTGTTTAAGTGGTACTCATTGAAATTAAATAAATAAAAAGGTTTCTTCCGGCTGTGGCTAAGCTAGCAAAGCTTGGCTTGCACTATACCGAGTTCTACCATCACACTATGCTAACTGATGATGATGATGATGACTATGCTAACTTTGCTGAAAGCTTCATGCCTGATATCAGATTCGTACCGACCGGGCTCTTGTTTGCGTTGCCCATATCAGAGACCTTGGGTGGTCTGAAAACTCTGACACCAGACTAGTCACTAGCCTATCTGCAGACCTGCATTAGTCAACGTGTTTGACATGGCCAATACTCTGAGAGAAAAGCTCGCGTCCCTGATGTCAGTAGTTGTTTATGGTAAGGCATTATTAAAAACCACTATATTGATTATATCAACATGTCGCTTACAATTAATCAAGCCATGATTCATATCTTACACAATAAGTGTAGTGTATTTAGCAAATACTTAGATAATAATTTGTAATGTTTCATTTTTTACAATATCCGTAATGTGGTACATAAATATTTAGTTAGAAAATGTCAGTATTTATAGATCGACTCATTGAATTACAAATTCAAATCTGGGCTTTTCCTGTACTTGTAACAAGAAGTAAATAGCGGATGTTAGGTTGATAGTTCTTGTGAGCTTATTTTGAGTAGTTTTGTTTGCGGAACTTTTTTGACTTTGACCTACGCTAGAGACGGAATAAAGAAGGCTAGAAGTCATAGGAAAAAAAGGTTGGATTTCCAGCTTTATGGATGCTATTAATCTTGAGTCCTAAAATCCACGATATCTATTTATAAGTACTCTAATCCGTATCAAATTCCCCCCCTACCGAGTGTTTTTGTCACCAAAAAAGTAGCCATGTTAATCGATTAAGTGAAACTGTCACTTAAGTAAAGAAACTAGCTTTCAGCTGTATAATTTCGTAAAATTAGGATAAAATGTACCAAGATCACTATTGCGAGTCGCCGAAATATACTGGACATACTGGTATTATAACATATTTCTTTTAATAGTGGTGAAATGCCTGCTCTGGGCTTTTTGAACTAAAATAAGAAGCTCTTTGTTCGACTTTCCTTATTAGCTGAACAACATTAGTCGCTTAAAAATTAAAAAAATTGAATGTGTAAAATGTATGACCAATATCGAACCGAATCGATTAGGTTAGTTGTCGATCGTTCTGAATCAGGGCGCTTGCTCGATAGAGTAACAAACATCAACACACACATTCTCACAAACTTTCGCGTTTATATTATTGATGCGAATGTAGTCGTTTGAAGTTGATGCATTATAACGAGTAAAATAATCTAATGTTACTCAATCTTGCAATTTTTAAATTGTGAGGGTGGACTACCGCCATTACTACCACGGGCGTTTGACGGCCAGTGACGAAGTGGTCGAGAAGTTATCACGCTAGACCTAGAATACTTACTGGCTCTCAAGGACTGCTGCCTGAACACACTACGAGTATGTGCTTGGTGACAAGTTTTTAAAACTTGAGGGTGGTAGCTACCCAGGCGAGTACCAACTCGAAAGAGACCTATCACCGTGCTGGGAATTTGATAACGGTGTTACCTTCACCGGAAGCGCAAGCTACTTTAATTTTCTCTTATTTCATATTCTACACTATCTAATCTAACATTATAAAGAGGAAAGATTCGATTGTTTGATTGATTGTTTGTTTGTTTATTTATTTGTTTGCATTGAATAGGGCCCGAAACTACTGAACCGATTTGAAAAACTCTTTCGCTGTTGAGAAGCTACACTATCCCCGGGTGACAAGGGATATTTAATATTTTCAAAAGAAATTTGGATTCTTATAATTTTTTTATGAAATTTGTTACCCGTGCGAAGCCGGGGCGGACCGCTAGTAGAAATAAATGAAATATACCTACCAGAAGAAATAAATCAAAGGGTCGAGAAAACAAATGTCGCAAGCGTTCTGAGTCAGTTTTAACCTCCGGAAATACCACAACCATGACGTAGGAAGCTGTTTAAGCGTCTAGCCTTTAGTACGATACTCCTTTCTCCTGGTATTTGTTAAATGCCACATAATCAGCCTTTGACGTTCAGAAGAATAGGAGCATGCACCTAATTTGCCTCAGACGAAATCAGGTTTGTGCAGCAAGTCAAGCTCTTTTATCTTTTCTTTTAATCTAACTCATTTAATATCTTTATATATAATTTTTTTTTATGCGTTTGGGTGGCGCTATGGATGGTTTACATTTACAAATCAGCCCGGCAGATGGCGCAGTTAAAATATCATGCAGGACAACGTCTGTCGGGTCCGCTAGTATTTTTATAATTAGGCGAAAATACGCTATCACAAAATATAGTACTTCTAAAACTAACGGCTGTGTGCCGTTGGTTTGTATTTATATGTAGCCCAGTTATTAGTTACGTGATATGAGAGCGTACCCTGACTCTCTTTGTAACCGACTTCAAAAGTAGAAGATTTTCAATTCGTTGGTTTTTTTTATGTATGTGCCCCGAATAATCTGCCAATTATGAATTTATTTTGCTCATAATTCGCAGGTTGTCCCATATAAATTTTATTGAAATCGATTCAATGGTATGTTTTTCAATCCAAATAACTAAAAGCCATGCCATCCAAGTTAACGAATTAAGGCCATTGAAACCGAATGTCCCATATTTTCGGCAAAAAAAATAATTGATGATATCATTGATATACACAGAATAATTGGTAAGGAATGTTAATCACGGTCTTTATGTAGTTTCCAGAGCTCTACTAGAATTATGATTATGTATTTAGATATCGAAGTGGAGAATTGAACTTTGCCATTGCACATTGCCTATGTATCATAACCTTATTTATCACTAACAATAGGTACATAGAAATGGTAACACGCAGCTGCAACCGTGTTTTGATACCGCACCTCGAGTACCTACATACATATCGTGCTGGACTGGAATATCAATAAAGAGTATTCTTCATAGGAGTAACCTTCTAGGCTTGCGTGCCCCATCTTAGACAGCAGGTGAGACCGCATCCAAACGCAAACTAATATATATAAAAAAAATACCATAAATTGGAACCGACTTCAACTCTCAAAGGTAATAACTTTTTGAAGTCGGTACAATGATAGTTCAAAAGGAACTTTCATCAAAATATTGTGCGCATGGCACTGATTTTGATGTTATTTCACTCTCTTGCTGAAGTCGGTTCCATATATTGGTAATTTTTTTTCTCGCTTTTCAGCGACTTTTGCCATGCAGTCACGGGATCAATTGTCATTGTGTATGTTCACCGATTTTTTTCACCCGTAATTCGCACGCCGCACGCAAGTCGTCCAAGTAGACGTAATACTTTTCAGTTATTGGAGCATAACTCAAGAACCGCTAGACCGATTTTGATGAAATTTAAATGGGACCACCTCGGAAACTACTATTATTACTGAATACTGTACTCAATAACAAAAAAAATCATCAAAATTGGTTCGTAAACGACAAAGAACAATAAAAAAAACATTCGAATTGAGTAACTTTCTTCATTTTTAAAGTCGGTTAGAAATGGCCCGACTTCATATAGTTATAGTAGATAGTTCACAAAAGTAACCGTCATCACATTATTGTGCGCATCCCTCTTTTTTGAAGTTGGTTAAATAGTTATATTAAGATACAGTTGTCCATAGAAGAGCTGTATCATAATGTAACTTTATAAATTTTTTTCTATACCGAATATTGTCTAGACTAAGACTAAAGACTGTCATTCATATTCTGTTTTTATTTTGTAATGTTTATCTTTTTCAGTATGAGATTAGATAAATTGTCATTAAAAACCTACATCTAAAACATAATTCTTTCTTATTAATATAATTCATAGAAGTTCTGTATTATATTCACAAATATTGCATTGGAATTATTACCTCACAAAAAACGCCCTACGTGGTCTCCATTTTGGTCAAACCCGTCCCCGTACATACCTATACTGTATAATTTGAAAATTACCCATTACGATATTATAAAATAGAATGACGGAACAATATCAGTTTATATTCTCAGAAGTGTCAATCGAATTAAATCAGGCGAATCACTAGTTGGTACAACTTCGCCCCCGGCTTCGGAAATATGATCGATCGAGATAGATTCACGATGGCATTTCAATGATATTAACCACCGTTTAAGCAATAGGTACTACGAGTTACCAAAACAAACATAGAATAGGCCATAGTTCAGCATCGTGGGCTGGCATTTTTTGAACTAGGAAATGGTCGGGAAATTGTAATGAGTTCGTGTAACTCGATTAGTAATTTCGTCAGTTGCTGCATTGTTTTTGAAGTCCTCGAAGTTATAATATTACAAAGTTAAATTACCGCCCGTATTTTGCTAAGAAAGAATAAATATTGATGTATTGATCACAGTTCGTAACGTGCTAACACAACACAACTTTACACAATCCTACTAGTATTATAAATGCAAAAATTTGTGTATGTGTGTATGTTTGTTACCTCTTCTCGCTCAAACTGCTGCACCGGTTTCGATGAAATTTGGTATGGAGATAGCTTATACCCTGAATTAACACGTAGGCTTATTTTCATCATCAACATCATCACCATTTTCCATCACCATACAGGTATAACCACGGAGCGCTATTAGTAAAAAAAAAACAATATCATAAGCTAACCTTCGATAATAAGAAGTAAATTAAACTCAAAAACAAAAATCCTTTTTTTATACATATAGCAATAAGTTGACATATAGCTTGCGTTTGACAATTACTGTCTCAATGACGTGGTCTAGGATGTAGCACGCAAGCCCAAAAGGTCCTTTTCTCGGGCCTAGCACACGACAGTATCCAACGGTTTTTTTCTTAGTTCCCTAAATGCAAAGTTTTACTTTCTTATTATGCACTCTTAATTATGCAATTTGGACACATGTCACTGACATTCATGGATAAAACATTTGGAAACTTTGTGTTGAAAGCGGTTACTAAAGTCAATAAAACAATAATGGATACACTGACTGATAAAAATATTTTTTGGGTTTTTACCTGCGCCTACGACATAAACATTTTCAGCAGAGTTTTTATAGAAATGGATTTATTAGATACCATCTAAGATCCTAGCTATGATAATGTTATTGGTAATATACTTTTATTACCACCTGCCTGATAGAAGCGACCATCTCTGGGAATGATACATTATTTACTTACCCACCTCATTGACTATGAACAGGGTAAATGATCTGTGACCCCCCTCGACGTGAGTAGTCTAAAGTTAGACTATCAGCAGAAGATTTATAAATATAAAAACATCATTAGCGTCGAAAAGTAGAAATAAACCTATGTGTAACATAAGAAGCGCTTGCTGCGCACGCAATCTTTGCTGCCGATTTTCTTACAATTATGCAAGTCAAATATTCTCCAATTTCATCATAACTTGCTGGGCTCTGGGCTTTCCACTTGATTTTCTAGCCATTCTATATTGCGCAAGTGGTTTTTACGATATTGCAACGCTATAATTGTTGACTTGGACCATTGGACATTGCTAAAAACTGTGAAATATAAGTATTTATAAAGGTTTCATAGTGCTGTTAGCTGAGGTATGAAGGATTTTCACAATTAGTATTTATATTGAATATGGGTTTTAAGTGCAAATACAAATCACACTAAACACACTAATATTATAAGTGATATAATATAAGCATCGATAGTGATCGCTAACCATCAGGCGGACCGTCTGCTTGTTTGCCATCTGTTACATACAATAGAAAATATGATATAGGCGTAACTTTGTCTGTCGTTTCTACTTAGGTCTGTTACTCCTTCACGCTATACGGCTCAATTACATTTGCTAAATTGGATAAATTGGATTTGCATGAAATTTGTAATGAAGTTAGCTTATACCCTGGAATTGAGCATTCTAGGTCTAGCATGATAATATCTTCGACCAAATCGGCACTGACCATCAAGCGAGATAGTGGTCAAACGCTAGATCTATAAAATATAAAAAATAATAACATAGCACAAAGGCTACTTTTTATATAGGACATTTTAATGAACATTTCAGATTTTGGATTGTCAGCAACTCTTCGCCGCTGTTTGAAGTCTACGTTTTGCCAGAGGGCCGCTACTTCTGATTTTGACCGGCTGAGTTGAAGGTTATTCAACTGACTCTAAAGCTTGAAGTACCAACTTCAAGCTTTAGAGTCAGTCGGCTGTGCCATCCCAAAGATGAGGACAGCACTTTATGCAAGACCGAATTTTTGAGTTGCACTCCAATAACTGAAAAGTGCTACGCATACGTGGATGACTTTATAGTTGCAGGTGGAGAAATCGGTGAACGTACACAATGATAATTGATTCCGTGAGTAGCTGAGGTCACTGAAAATGGCGAAAATAACTTTTTCGCAAAAAATGGAACCGACTTAAACACTCAAAAGTGTGAAATAACTTGTCGAAGTCGGTACCATGCGCACAATATAGTGATGATAGTTACTTTTGTGAACCATCATGGTACCGACTTCGACAAGTTATTTCACACTTTTGAGTGTTGAAGTTAACTCCGTTTTTGCACTTCACAATTATAGGCCTACACTACAATTAGGATAGTGTGATTTTCACCATCATCACAACATCACTGACCTGCGAGTAAGATAGCGGTTAAAGCTTTTTAAAATATTTATCTATTTATAGATCTGGCGTTTGACCACTATCTCACTTGATGGTCAGTGACGATGTAGTTGAAGATGTAGTCACGTTAGACTACTGGCTCTCAAGGACTGTTGCCTGAACACACTATGTGTTTGGTGACATGTTATTAAACTTGAGAGTGGTAGCCAAGCAAGTACTCGAAAGTACCCTACCATCATGCTGGGAACTCGAATACGGTGTTACCTTCACCGGAAGCTCAAGCCGTTTGGGATCGAACCAGCATCCGTCAGTCTGACAGCCGACGCTCCCACCACCCAGCTATCATGGCTTCCAAGCTAAAGCTATAAAGTTTCTAAAGACGTTTGTACAACGAATAATGAGCAAAAAAAAATTGGTCTTTTTTAAAAAAATAAATTTGTCGATGAGTTAGGAAGTACTAGCAAGTGTGGCTATTACTACGCTGTAATATTATTGCTGACATTCACTACCATCGCTTTAAGCTAATCCTTAAGCACTGCAAATAAAGAAAGAAAAATACAAAAACTTTCTGTCAAACGTCGATACGATTCCAGATATTATATGCAACTAGAATGTCCGTAGAATGAATTATACGACTTGCAGTAATATAGTGCCTCTGCTACATTTGAAATTAAATGTTGCTATGAAATCTCTTATTCGCGGTATCTTATACAGTTACATTGTAAGCAAAGCATTCAAATGTATTGTTTTAAACAATACATGTTCTTATTTAATGGTACAAGATATCAATCATAATTAGATATTTCTAAACAAAGTCATAAGTAGTGAGATAATTCACACTAAACAAAGCCCTAATATCATTGTCATAAAAGCGACGACCACTAACACATTGAATCCGTTCGTACCATTATCTCAGTCCAAGATTCGTACAAGAAGTAAATAGGACGAGTTTGACCACTACATTGAGACGGCGAGTTTTTTTCCGACCCATGTAGTATGAAGGTACATAATGTGTAAATGCGCAGGTACCATTTCATCGGAAAATGCGAAAAAAAAACAACGCCGCTCGGCCACAGCGATCCGAAGTAGGACAAAGTAGGTCGGGTAGCTTCGACTCCGTTCGGAGGGATTCGTGCGTCGTCGGAGATCGCCGCGCGCGCATACTCCATCGAGACTCGCCACGGTCGCAACGCGCTGCAGGCAGTCAAGTATTCCCGTTTAAAAGAAAATAAAGCGCGGAAAATCGAGCTTTCTTTCGGAACGCGACGCGATATGGACTAAAATATAGCACGAATATTAATTGTTTTGTAATTAAACTATTACTTGAAAGTGATTCGTGTTGGACTTTGTTGCTAAAATGCTGTGGGAGTCTGGTTTCGCTGAGGAGACAGATACGGTGAGTTTTATTCAATAATTACTAACATGTTTTCAAAATATGTCTTCACTTAGAATATAATATATATATGATATTAAATTATGAAACCGAGCCGGTTACACACAACATACCTGCGTCTGTGTGCATAACATAAATGTGCGTGTGTGTGCGCAAACTTTCTAGTTTTCGCTCGACGCTTGACGTATTTACATAAAACGTGAACAGTTTTTCATAATGTAAGCTACATGGAGGCGTATAATGCGTATTTTAGTGAGTAAATATTCATCGTGCACGACACTGGCTGTGAGGAGATTAGAAATAACTTTATTAAAAGCAAGTAAGATATAGCTGAGATGTGGATTATATAGACTTTAGAGTTGACGCACAAGACGGATAGATGGCGTTGATGTCGCTCTTTCATTGCTAGCGGCATTTTAGTCACGATTCGCGTTGATGGTTTTGCAATAAAAAGCTTTGAGTTACCAAGCTGTTGGAATGTTTAATTTGCTGCTTCGAGTACGCCTCAATCTAAACTTGTTTTTCTTTCTAACTCTGCTATTTTTATTGAGGCAAAGTACGTATTGATATGATTATTATGACATGTGAGGTTTGTTTATCCAATGTATTTATTATCAGTGGTTATCATGACCCTAATGTACGTCACGTGACCCTGGTGACCTTCGGAGTACCGATAGGAGCCATGAGAGCGTTATAATGTAGCACGTGCTCTGAGATAGTACAGTCGGTAAAAAAGACACAAGAAGAATTTAAAAAAATCTATACTAATTTCTTAGACTGCACTTATCCTTAAAATTTAATTTTATTCATAATAAATTCTCGGCGCTTATCACATGTGTCCATTTACACATTGAAATGTTTTTATTAAGATTGTTTTGTGTACATAAGGGTTTAGTTAAAGTTGAATCATGTGCATTAACTATAATAAGTATACCGCAGATATAATCAAATGTGTAAAACTTAAGAACAGCAATACCTTGCGAAATGCTTGACAAATACTGCTAGAAACTTTGAAATTTTTACTAATAAATAACGGTTCATTATCTTACAAAATGGTTTCATGGATGAATTTATGTTTTAACGATGCGTATAATTTCTTATAAAATACTTAATACTTTTCTGCTGACTGTATCTTAAATATTAAAGCTTATCGGCGTGATGATAAGTAACGTTTAGATATTGAGTTATCTATTAGAAAGTGACGAGGGAAGTCAATAACTTACATCAGAATCACTTCAACGTATGATTTAAAGTTGCAGTTTGTAGGATTCGTACTAAAAAGTAATAGCAAGTAGTTTCAAAACTACAACACCGACTTCTGCTTGTTATGGGCGAAACAGTTTCGATAACTTATCAAAAGGGAAGTAAAATACTAAACCTATATGAGTAAATTTTTACGAATATAATCTCAAAAAGTTAAAATAAAAAAATCAGTTCACAAAATGTGACGTTGTAAGGTATAACACATTTTACAAGAACGACCTAATTGAGAACCTCAGTTTTTGACGTCGGATAAAATGTGAATTAATATGCACTGAAGCACAAAGCGGGCATTTAAGTAGAGACCACGTAAAACGTTTCTCAACCTAGTTCATTGGTTGCGATAGCATAGGCCAGCCTCATAACAAACGCAATATAAACGTCATAATTATTATTATAAAAGTAACTAGGTAGCCTACTAACAAAAAGTTTACTACTGAATAATATATGGTGACGTAACTCGCTCGTCTGAATGTGTTTTGTAATAATAACTATTATAAATTGTTGTTTTTGTTTTAAAACATGTTACATGTGTGAGTTATCGTGTTGGGGCGGGGCTGTGTGTAGATAATTAATAGTTCTGTCCAAAAGGTCACTTAACGTAGCGACGCCGCCGCCGGCGAGTGAAGCGGCTCTTACTGCGAAAGACTAAAAACCTTATAAAAACACTTTTATTAATTTAAATTAAATTAGTCAATTTATTAAATAAAATATAATGAAATTTTTTCACTAAAACTCGGGTATTCTTAATAGTTTAATGTATTTTATATAATATTTATAGTAATACTCATATTTTGCCGTTGCTCGGCCTGCGAATTTAAACATATAATTTTCGGAATATTATGTATGTCAACGAAAATAATAACGAATTAAGTTAAATTATAGTCGCAAATGTTCATTTAAATATAATAATACGTAGATTTAAATGATATATATTTCATGTTAGGGAGGGTTTATAATTCTTCTACTACTTAAACGTTATTCTATCAACCATGATTTTAGCTTTCATTCGAACATTTTACACGTCAGCTTTTTTGGATAGGTAGGTTAAATTAGATTGTTAGGTTTTATGGTATAATGTAATAAATTAAAAACAAATTAACCATTGTAGAAAGATCAAGAATGGCATGCCAACTTATTATACAGTCATCATGGCTGTCTGATATTAACTCCATGACGTATCTCATCAGGGTGGAGCTTAGAGAATTCAGAACTTTTTTTTTATTTTTATTTATTAACATTCACACAAGGTCTTCAGGTCCCAAACTAGGCAGAGCCTGTACTAAGGTGACCCGATGACTGATATATATACTTATATAGATATGCACACCCAGACACAGGTCAAACAGACATGTTCATACACACAAATGTTTGACCTGTCCGGGAATCGAACCCGGGACCAGCGGCTCAGAAGGCAGAGTGCTACCAACTTCGCCAACTGGCCAGTCAACTTCGAAGGGGTGAAGTCCAATCAAATTGCAACAGTGGCAGAATGCTGCAGGAACACTGTTACACTGTGTTAAGTAGAGAGGCTGATATTTTTCCAAAGGCATAAAAACCGCCAACTCTCGCTTCAGCAAACAAATAGCATTACAAAAGCGCGATAGCCCCAACATCATGCATAACCTATTAATGCACGCAAGGCATTGAGGGCTGTTCTAGAGTACCTTGCCCATAGGCTGTACGTGTAACGGGTTGACAGTATGCTTTGAATAAAGTCTCGCAATATTTAAAAACATTTTTAAAACTTTACAAGAAAAAATTGTATATGCCATAAGTTCGGTTTGCGAGTCTGCGGATAAATGCGAAAAGTAAAGATTACAGAAGGTGACACACATCCAATCGGACTGCGGCCTTTGTGTATGATACCAATAGGTTCCCTAATTAGAATCTTTCACGAGGACTTATACAATTAAATAAGATAGCAAGTATATCTTCTACTTACAGTAGAATTTTCTGTTTAAATTGCTTTATTTAAGTAAGTGTACTCAGCACAATAATTATTTTATCTAGTACATTTCTGACACTGAAATTGATAGCTTACGTTTGAAATTGAATTAAAAACAAATGGATAACGCACCTATCTTTATCCATTTGTTTATACGTAGATGTTATCTTACAATTTGACGCAAATTATTCGCTCTACAGGCACAGATGTTTCTACGTTAGTACGACGATATTGTGAAGGAAATGAAACTCATTATAGGAAATGTATCTTTCTTTCGTTAAGTGGTTAATTACGTACATTACACCATTTTATGAGGCGGTAATCAGCGTTATTTATGGCGGTTATTCTTTGGAAATGTTGCTCCGATTAGCGGACATTGTTCACTTTACAATCGTTGAAAACGTATTTCATTCCATAGAAGATCTGTATCATAATGTAATTGATTGAATTACAATTTATCAAGTAGATTAAACAACGTACTCCTCGGTCACACCTCCGAAGGGTGACCACTAGTTGAATTTTCAACTAAGCATCTCAGTCCTCCAGACGGCACGTTACGCCGTCGGTCCCGCTTGTTGTCTTCAGATAACAGCCGTCAGGCCAATTCGGAGGCCATTGGCAAGTTTGTAAACTTAAACGTTGCGATGGCCTACTAGCCTATCCGCCAGCGAGGATTAATATTGGCCAGCGAGATGGACTATGAGCAACACTCCCTCTGAAAGAGAGATCCATGTCACAGCAGTGGAAATGTGGAAACGTAAAATGAGTACTACTATTGTATACGTACGTCTGCCAATCGCCAAGCCAATGAGTTCGTTGTAACGCAACTCGAAATCGAGATGTTGTATAAAGGTATTTTTATTTGAAAGTTTAATCTCTTTCTCAGTCTCAATCTCAAAGTTACTATGCTTAGCAGTAAAAGGAAATCTTTTTTAATTAATATGATTAAAATTTAATTCGTAATAAACATTAGTTATTATTAGTATTTGCAAAAAAAATATTACAATGTAAACGCATCAAGGAATATTATATTTTAAATATTTAGAATATTCAAATTGCATCGCAATAAAAATATTTTGAACTAGTTCAAAATATTTTTTATAATATTCAACATAAATGATAAAAAAGCTGGTTACGGATCGCTTCCATCTGGTCCTTGTAAAAATCAATGAGGAAGGCATTACGTATAGCTGTAGATGTCCTATGGCTTAGATGATGATGATGATGATGAACACAAATATGTTGTAGACGTTATAAAAATGAAATTACTTAACATATAGACCTACTGCCTCATATAGCCGAGTATAAATATAAAGAAGCCTGGATAACGAGCGTGGTTGCGCGTCATTAGAGCGTTGTCAGCAATTAGCGCGCTTTCTCGACAAATCGCCGCGTTTCTGGCGCTCCGTGTAGAAATACCCTAATTGAATGATTGCTGGCATGGAAGATTATCCATAATTACGTCGACAGTTTTGTTTTAATGAACTTCTTTGTGAAGTTTACAATGAACATCTAGATGACCGCGCTTCACTGCCATGTTTTCCCTGGTAAAGACACTCAGCGCTAAAACATCACAAAGGCTTATCATGTATACGTATTCCTAGATACTCTGAAATAAATATGTGTGTACGACATAATATATGTATGTACGAAGATTCTTACGAACCAGGTTTAACGTATGATAGTTTATACGCCGAAAAATTAAACAGTGCCCCTGTGATAGTGAGTATATGACCTGAGTAACGAGAGAATGGTAATCCAAGCGGGTGAAACCGCGGGGCGCAACTGTTAGTTAAGTCACCCATTTAATGACCGAGGATTACGTTGCTTAATCCTATATAATACCTAATAATTTTTAAGGAAATCTTTTGTTTGTGGCAGTGGATACCCTAAAAATGACAATGTCATATTCACCGTAACGTTTTAAGAGATTTCGATTACATTACACAAGCTCGCAGGCGTTTACACGCAGAATGGGCACGTCAAATGCTGATAAGTATGTGTTGATTTCAAATACCACAAAATATACTTTCTTGGTGACCTACGGGCTCATAACATAACCATTATTACTAATCACATTTTCAGACTTTTAAATTTACAGTGAAGAAACAGTTTAAGTGCATTTCGTTACCAAAAGATTTTAAGATAAAGGAATAATATAGTAGATATAAAATAATATTTCACTAATAAATTAGCAGATTAATCAAATTTTGTTCAATCAAGATAACCACTTTTGTGCTGTAAATAAAACCGATAATATCCGAACATTATTTACAATGTGTTCGAATCGCGAAAGTCAAAAAATTACATTTTTGTGCTGCTATCATATGTGGTATTTTTAAAAATTTATCAGTGTGGCACTTTCAAAAAAATAAACCGTACTATCAAAATTATCTTTTAAGCAAATGTTAAAGCCTTTAAATTTAAATAATTTATTCTAACCATAAGCTGGCAAGAAATGTGAGCACGTTGTGTAATTTTTAAAGCTCATTTTAATACACCAAATGGATGTGGCGTTGCATACTAATAGACAAGTTATCCGGCTAGTTGGTTAGCGAAAATAAAATGTATTGGTTAGCCTTGAAAGTTGCAAACTCACAGAAAAATTGCGAGTTATGACCTTTATTAATGAACTATATTTTATTATATACTAGGTATAAGTGAAATCCGTACGAGGGTAAAACATTGATAACTTTTAAAAATAAAATCCTGACTTCCTAAAACTCCTGAAGATCGACGATTTTCTTTCTACGCCATCTTTGTTCTTTCACTTGTCGCTTTTTGTATTTAAGGAGCCCTTTCTCTGTTTGCCTAATATTTTTGTATTATTTATAGTTTTTTGTAATTATTTATATCTATTGCTTGTATTATCGCTTATTCTTAGGTCTAAAAGTGTCGATCGACAAGACTGCAAGTCTTTTCATGAATATAAATAATAATCATAGCCTTAGAAATTCTTCTGCTGGACATATGCCTCCCCCATTGATTTCCACAAGGAATGGTTGGAAGCAGCGGAACCAACCCTTTCCTGCGATCTTAGTTAGGTCGTCTGTCCACGTTGTCGGTGGTCCTCTAATGCTGCGCTTGCCAGTCCGTGGTATTTCGTTATTCGACAACCCTTCGACCCCAACAGCCATCAGTTCATCGAGTTATGTGCTCTGCTCTTTCGTTATTCTACGGATCTCCTCATTTTTGAATTCGTTCGTGTAGGGAAACCACTCTCCATAGCTCGTTATGCGACTTTGAGCCTACTCACAAGGCCAATAGTCAGAGAAGCCAGACACCACGTTTCAGTTCCGTAAGTCATTACTGGAGACATAAACTGTTCGAAGACCTTCGTTTGTCGATCTATTTTATATCAAATAATATTATCGGTTTAATATCTTCCTTTAGATCCGAACATAAGAACTCTAAGATTGCACGTAATCTTCAAATTAAATACCTAGGTAGATATCTGTTTACTCATGTTATTTGTTTCATTGTATTTTATTTTGTACAGTTATCATGATAATGCAGAAATAGTTTTAAATCTAAAATTTAGCCAACTCGCTGAATTGAATGAAAATGTATTTGATGCTAACGTAGTTTTTTATTACTTGATATTTTTTTTTATTTATACTGTATAGATTAAGCGTTTGACCACTATCTCACTTCATAGTTTGGGACGATGTACCATGCTTATTTGCTCTCAAGGACTGCTGCTTAAGCACACTATGTGTTTGGTGAGAGTTTTTTCATACTTGAGGGTGGTAGCTGGCCAGGCGGGTACTCGAGATACCCTACCACCACGCTGAGAATTTGCTAATATGAAAGAATGCTTATACTGTCGTATAACAGAATAATTCTTCAAATCGGGTGACAATTGACGGAGTCCTAATCTGACAAGCAACGAAATTGCTGTAGGTATAATTGTTAACAATTACATTTTCAACTAAATTAATTCGATGACCCGTGATTGTGCCGATCGGCAATGCTACATAATGTGATTCCAAGAAGAGATTGCGGGCATATTTCAGTATCTCTCAGTAGTGGTCGTAGTAAACTTTAGATGCTGGCTTTCACGACTACGGCAACAGAGAGGTTATATTGAACTTCATAAACAATATAAGTACGTCGTAAATGATTCAGTAATAAGCTTTAAGCCCATTTCAACAAGGAAGAGATCCCTTTGAAGGCCACTCAATTGATGTAGAAATAATCTGAAACCAACAAAGAACACTGACTATTACCGCTATTGGCATAAAGCCGAGATTCCTACAATTCAAGTTACTATCTTACGTGCAGTTTTTATCAAGCCGTACAAGTTCTCATTTCACTGTTAGGCGATATTGAAACCTAAAGCTTGGTTTTAAAGTAAATATTGAAATGATAGTGAAGACAATTAAATGGATAAATTACTGTTTAGTACATCATAGTATCGTTAAAGTATGTAGTAATTTTAATTCATTATTTTACGTTTTACCTTTAATGGAGTGCGATTAAAATGTCATTTTGTTCTAGTAATATCAAAACGGAGACCATATAAAGTATCTTTAATTAATAATCAAATTAAAATCTTGAATATAATTGAACTAATTTACTCGTAATAATGACGTAGGTAAAAATAAAACTACATAGATACACCCTGCAACCCCATTAAGTAATGTATAAAAGTTAAAAAAAAAAAAAAATGACGCTTTTGAAATGTACTTAAAAAATATTTGAGATCCATGAAAAGATTGTCGTACAAACTTTCAAATTATTGTATTATCATCGGTCCTTGATAAGCATTCAAAGTTTCAAATAAATCCGATAAAAAGGGGGCAAAAATCACATTTCAAAATTCCGTTACTAGATATGTAAATATTCTGTTTAAAAAGTAGCCATAGATATTATGATCTCAGTGACCAACGCGTAAAAAATTCAACTAATGTTGTAACTGTTTCTCAGACAAGCCGCTAAAAGAGAATAGGGTCCATTATTTGGTGATTTTCACTTGTATTCGTGTCGAGGACGGACTCGGTGACGTTACGTGAATCCGAATATCATGTGGATGTGGGAATAATTTGATGTGGTATATCGAGTACGGATTATACTTACTTTATTTATGGATCCGTTAGTGTTAAGAGCGTAGCTGTTACTGTTAAACCGATTTGATTATATGTATGTAATTAAATAATACAACAATTTTTGCAAAGTATGTGAATTATATTGACTTTAAAAAGAATCACGTACATAACGTGATTCCTTAGAAGTAGAGTAATGTTAAAAAAGATTAAGATAAAAAATATTGTACTTAGATCACAAGATAATCTTTTTCTTATCTTTTATTTTAAATTGTACTAAAATTTTATGAATAAAAGTTAATTAATTCTCAGTCGCATTCGAATTTTATACAGGTTGCTAGTTTTATTGTCATAATAAGATACTTAAGACGTCCAAATGAATCATTTGTCCCCATAAAAGTATATTAACCATTCTGCTTTTTTTAAAAAAATCTAAGTAGGTTCACATGTATAAACACTGTTACAAATTAAATTAGTCATAATCATTTTAACTATTCATTTATTAACAGTCCCATTATCATAAGTGGATACTTAAGATAACAAAATTATAACTTGCCTTAAAGAAATAAATCAAAAAGACAAATCTTTATTTCTGTCTATAATTTGATTTGGTTTGTTAATGGAATGGATGGATGGGTGCCGCTTTTAACCGGTCTTTGTGACGATCAAAGGGGATGTGTCCAGCAGTGGCCATCTTATGGCTGACATGATAATGATGAGGAATTTTCAAGCCTTACAATAATTAATACAAACTTTGGATGTGAAATTAGTTAAGTTTATAGAATATGTATATACGTTATTGTCAAATATAAACAAAACATGTTTAAGTTTTACATGAAATGTTAGAGCTAAATAACAGGTAACTATTACAATAGAATAAAATGATATATAATAGAATAAAATGATAATTTTTAAGATTACTTCTTAAAATTGAAAATGTTTTTTTTATCACTGTTCCAGAACTTAGAAACTAATAGATAAAACACTGCTAGTATTCTAGGTGTACTGGCAACATTTGGTAGATTAGAAAAATTAAGCTATTTTTAGGCTAGGTTATTGCAGTAACAGCTGTAGCATTGTCATGAGGTTGTACAATAGATAAAATGTTTCTTTTTACTATTAAAATCATCCACATAATATCAGCGATACTAATTCTAAATACCGCATCCATGTATCTATCGCTTCATAATTCGGTTACATCTTTGAACATTCTCATCGCGTCTACTGATTCACGATATTGCGAAAGTTCGTCCAAATAAGCGGCAAGTCGAAACAGGAAAATAAAGACTACATTTTGTAAACTACTTTTAGAGTGATTTTGTTGAGAAATTATGAGTCATGCGATAATTAGGCGCTTTGTAATATTTCTTAATAACCTAGTTTTTTGACTACAGCATACAAGCGTCTGCTGCCAATTTAGTTAGGATTTACATTAACACATATTAACTAAATAATTTTGGTCTTCAAGCTTTCTTGTACTAAATATAACTTGAGAGTAATACAACCTAGTAAAATTATAGTTACTGTTTTTTGCTTCAACTTGTGCGTTGTTTGGCAAGTTTGGGGCAGACCTGATGACTGATGTACCATGAAATATTCTCTAAATGTAAAAATTGAAATGAAAATGAAAATTACCAAACTAGTAGAAAACATCCTGATAAAGATAACAGGAGAAAGCTGGATACAGCTGCTTCTAACCCTTTGTCAGACTAACGCGTGAGGCGTATGTCCAGTTGAGCTCTACGCCTAAAATTATGATAAACGCCGGTGTTTACAAATACGGCCACAAATCACCTCACGATCTTAGTGCGTCAATAAGCTGTGAAATGCTATTTTTCGGAATTATTAACACTCCAGTTTATGCAAACGACATGTATATGTTAATTTTCCGCCAGAAAAGTGTAGGAAAAATACTACTTCTGTGGTCTACAATCAGGTGTGCTATTGCGAAACCTGTTCTATTATACTTAGATTGTGTTTTATAGCTTACCTGCAACTCGCCCAGACGCCCACACACCTGGGTATCTGGCCACCGTATTAATGGTAATAATCCCACTAATATTATAAATGTCTGAGTTATTATAATAATAATATGGGACAACATTCACACAAGGTCTTCAGGTCCCAAACTAGGCAGAGCCTGTACTATGGTAACCTGATCACTGATATATACTTATATACATATACACACTCAGACACAGGTCAAACAGACATGATCATACACACAAATGTTTGACCTGTCCGGGAATCGAACCCGGGACCAGGACCGGCTCAGAAGTTAGAGTGCTAACTGCGCCAACCGGCCAGTTTGGATGTATGTATGGATGTTTGGATGTTTGTTCCTCTTTCACGCCAAACTACCGAACGGATTTTGACGAAATTTGGAACATAGATAGTTTATACTCTGGATTAACACATAGGCTTATTTTCATCACCATCATCATCATCATTTATAATATTAGTAGGATTATTGAGACTGCGGGGCTTAGCTAGCTTATGATAAATTATTTCTACAAATACAATTATGCACTCCAGTGAAGCGATTAAAGTTGTCCATGGAAAGCACTACACGAATGCAATATTTCTCGCTGTACGATAATGTCAATTGACACACTTATGTGGCAGTACTTACAGTCGGCCAAATAATATCGTGTTGAAAATCAGTTGACATTATAAAACAACAAGATAAATGTATCGTACATCCCTTTCACTGTTCATTATCATCATCATCATCATCATCATGCCAGCCATAGGACGTCCACTGCTGGACATAGACTCCCCCAATGATTTTCACAAGAACTGAATGGAAGCGGCCCGCATTCAGCTCTTGCCTGCGATCTTAGTCACGTCGTCTGTCCACCTTGTCGGTGCCTTTCCTATGCTGGGCTTGCCAGTCCGTGATCTCCATTTTTTATTATTGTAACATATTTTTGTATCCTGTATCATGCATAATCCTCCATATCATGTACAATTGTACATAACTTATCAAAAACTTTATTATACATTGGTAATTTTGTTGTTTGTGGCAACGGGTAGATTAAATTGACAACATCTATTCATTTACTTTGCATAACAAAGTCTAGGCCGTGTTACGAACAAAGAGCTCGAAACATAGCGTAGGGCACAGCGAGCTCACACAAATCAATCCAAACAGCTCGCATTTAACGACTCACAAATCAAGCTTGCATGATCAACATAAAATAATCGAATAATGGCTGTAGGCGGCGAATGAATATCGATTTTATGTATCGAGAGACTGTATCGAGTATAGACCAATCGCAGCCGTGAAAGGGAAACTTTAACGTCATAGGCTACGTTACGCTTTATGCGACCTTGCTGTTTGTATAATGTTTCTAATTATTACCAAACTGTCATGTATTTGTTCGGTATCTACTGTAAACTGTACTGACCGCGAGATAAGACTTACGACGGACGCCATATTGTTCGTTTTTTGTTGCGCCACGTCATCAAAGTTTCGGCAAAATCTTCATTCAACGTTACACTTCATTACACTGTGCTTTAATTTTCAATTAGGAAATCAGTGAAACAAAGTTTCAAGTATTTCTGGGTATTCACCCTGCCAAGTGGTAGAGGCTTGGAAAATTTGAGCTATATGTAGGTTGGCAATGGCTAGTAGGTTACTGCCGTAGCTGTAACAAATCGTAATACATTTTTAAATTTTATGTTTTGATTTATTGGATAAATATAAATAGAATTTTGCAAGCAATAATTTACAATTTCATTCGAAGAATCTTTTCATATTTCCATTTTTTTTGTTCAAACACGAAAGTTTGGGGCATATTAGCTAGTAGTCTAGATTTTTATTAGAAGCAACCTGCCTAAATACTTTCACAACAATTTATATAACTAAATCCAGAATGTTTTCTGAGTTTTCTGTCTTAAGAGAGAAAATGAAAAAAAATATAAAAATATTCCTCCGCTCAGCTTATAGATAATTTAATTATGTTCAGTGAATAACTAAATTGCTACCATTACCAGAATTTTATTGGTTTCTGGAGTCATTAATCTGGGTCAGACGCGTTTATTAGTTTATGATGTTAATTAATCTATTATTTAATTAACCAAGTATCTGATAACAGGTTAATAAAAATACTTAACTTTATGTCAGAATGGGTACACAAAGCTACCATTAAACAATTTGATTCCAGTAAGAAGCATATTATTAAAATTGTATACAAATACTAAAGCCGTACTACGTTGAGGGAGAATCACTTTATACGATAACCACAGGCAACCTATTTGGCTACTATAGACTATTCACGATTATATTGTATTGGTCATCTATGGTATTATCATACTTATAAGCATGGTAGCAAGATTAGGGCATAAGATATGGAAACCTATTCACAAATATAATGTTTCCAAAATTTGACAAAAAGGCTTTGTAAAACTGTAATCGTTTTTGGCTCCACACGGCATTATTGCCTTTGTCAAATCAAACAATATTTTTTAATATTTTGCATTTGCTAAAAATTCATAAGCCGATACCTACTTCCCTATTACCTTTTGCTTCACAATGCAGCACTTAACTGAAACTTTACTTGTAGGTATTTTCTGGCCGTAGTGGTACCGGCCTAGAATAGTACTCCCCCATCTCTTCCCGTGGAAGAGAAGGTGGGCAGCAGTGCCTTCTGAGGATCGGAAATCATACTGCGCTCGCCAACCCGCCTGCAAAGCGTGGCGAGTAGTGGCAAATCCCCCCTATATGGGAGAGGCATATGTCCAGCAGTGGACGCACATGGCTGACAGAAGATTTTCTGGTCTACATTCACTATTTTCCAATCCATTGCAATTATAAGTAAAAGTAGCTACAAATTTTGACAACTATACCAACATTTCAAACGCCATAAAAACAAAACGCTACATAACTTAAAACTTAATCAACCACGTTAAATGCTAAACCAGAAATGGTAAACTTTTTTATCTGAGACAGTAAAAGTAATTCGATTAAAATAAACATTTCAATTTTCCTGGAGTTAAATTTAATTGTAATAATACTGACGTTCACGAATCCAACTTAATACTTTACTAACTTAACCATATTACAAACGCGGAAAGGTCACATTCATGTGGCATTTAGCCAAGTATAAGCCAATGGATGCATTATAATGATACCTCTGAACAATGAAATGTTACAAGCAATACTTATAGTATTGTGCGTAGTATATGCGAAATGTTTTGTACTAATTATGTAGGTGTGCTGGAGGTTAATAAATTTCAATGTAAATCATAAGTGTATTTTTTAAAAATTCAATTGTCTAAATATACATACCTATATAATATGCCATTTGGCGACTCGTAATCGAGTCAATGGTAAATTATGAGATTCCATGAACTTAATTGTTCGCAGTAGGCATTCTAATGCCTACTGCGAGGCTATTACAAAAATCCATGGTCTCATTTAATTTATGACGTCTGTGGTCCATTTCATAGTTTGATAACGTGATGAAGAGAAACACACGAAAAAAATTATATATACGGCGTCACCGCTGGTCAATTTACATTTTATTATGTGTTCTTAATAATATTTTTAATAAACAGCTTTTTAATAATATGCAAATAGATATAGATTGGGAATTTGTAATTACGTCTGTAGAATGTGAACAAAAACTGATCATAATTTGGTCTATGTTTTTTTGAACAATTCACGATGACAACCCATTAAAATTATACAAATTACAATTTTATACCGTTGATTTAATTGATGATAACATAGTATTTGGTATATTTGGCTGTTAAGTGTGTGCAATAAATCAAGTATTATATTTATTATCTAATAATTGATTATTTGGAACATCTTAAGCAATCACGTGACTCACAATATGATGTTTACGATGAATCAACGCGCGCCATTTTTAAGCAACAATGTTAACTTAAACTGATCAAAACCTTGCAAAATTAAGACAAAAAAATAAAGTAAAATCAACATGGCAACAGTATAACAACAAGCTTGGTTGAAAATAATCTTGCGACGACGGGAAAACCTGAGACCTTGAGAACCGGTCCCCTTCACCGCGAGCGTGGACCGTGGTACACGCCTTAGCTGCTACTATACCAATATTTCATCAGTATCTAAGCTCCAGTGATTTGCCGAATGCTACGCAAAAACGGAGCTTCATAACAGCTCGTAATATGATAAATACAGTTTATATGATATTTGTAGCAATAATATTATTCAAAATATAAATTACTGGTATTTATATTTTGAATATTATTATTGCAACAACCTACTTAGCAAATTATCTCATGTAACATTGACATAAAAACTATTAGGAAAAGCCTTGACTTGAGACTTTTTTTTTTGTAATTACAGACGAAGTAACTTTTGACTATATTACATTCAATAAACATTTTCTATTTTATATAAAAAACGTAAAAATAATTCATAAGCTTGAACACAACAAATATTACTTACAACTGCTTTAAAATCGTCATTTGTGTGTATAACATAGATAATGAAAAAGATCGCGTAGTGCATAATGCTATATTATTCCTTCCTCTTTTTCGCGTATAGTGCTATTATACTTTAATATACGTTGATAAATGGTATTGCATAGCAGCATAAATGAATTTAGCACTTGATAATCTCAACATGTCTAATCTCATAATATCCATAAATAATCTATCAAGTGCAATAAAAAAGCTTAAGCGCATAGCCGACATGGCAGATTGCCGTAAAAATTTGAAACAGTTAGTTACACAAATATCGTAGTAGGTATGTCACTGTTCTAGTGTGAGACCCGCGTTGATATTCAACTTATGTATAACAAAATCTATTTGCAGATTTTGGATTGTCGTTTCTGCATTTTATACTCCAGTAGGTGTCTATGTACAAAATCGTTTTGAATTAAACCAAACGTTCTGATACAATATTAAATAAATAAAAACACGACAGGTATCAGAGTATTCAATTCTGTTACTTGAATATTTAAGTGTTTTAATACTATAATAGCTGCGATCTTCGGTTTTACCGGCGTGGTGATGAAAAACAGTGATGATGGTAATGATTAAAATAAGTCTATGTGTTTATCCAGTGTATAAGCTGTCTTCATACCAAATTTCATAGAAATCAGTGTAGCCGTTCAAGCGTGAAAAAGTAACAAACATACACACATACACACAAACTTTCGCATTTATAATATTAGTAAGAAGTAGGATAGGATAAAATTATTTACATAACAAAAGCGTCTCCAAGCTACTTATAATATACATACAATCGTTTGATTTCTACCTTACTTATATAACGACAGTTGGTAATTATAGTAATGATGTACCGAAGAGGATTCATGGCAAGACCTAGATATTGTGGTGATGACATATTTTCAAAATTAATAAGTATTAATAAGTAATCAATTTCTAAGAAATTGTTTAACATTATTGACGTCTGAGTAGAGGAGGCCTGTATTTATAGCTTTCAATGTTCATAATTTCTGTGTTTGGGATTGTCAGTGGTCAATTTAGGTCTAACGTGATACCATCTTTCGACCACATCTTTACTCACTGTATGTAAGATATCACTATCACTTTGTCGTTTGTATGTTCGTTACTCTTTCACGCTGAAACGGCTAAACGAATTTGCATAAAATTTGGAATGAAGATAGTTTACACCCTGGTATACACATAGGCGATCACAGAAAAAGTATACTTCCCGTGGGATAATTGGGGTAGCGGGAAAATCGTAGACCATGAGGTGAAATCGAGGGGCGCAGCTAGTTAACAATAAAAATCCTTGTATTGTTAATACCTCTCTTTATTATTTATATAGAGCGTACTGATGATAAAATCAATCAAACTAATGATGTTCGCACGGACCTGCCTTCGATAAAAATGATGGGTAAAGAACCAGACACTGGTCACGTATGAAGACGTGATAGCTGTCACGGAATCATTAAACTTAAGATATCATAATTTTTTGTACGTACAACGATGCCCCATACGGGAGTGTACCGCGAATAAAATAAAATAGTTCTTTCCGTATTAGGGACTATTTATAAATTACGTCACACGGATTCTTTTTGACCCCTCCCCCCTCCTTGCCACGGGTGGTCACATTTGTGACTATCCCTACCCTTACCTACCTAACTTGATGTGACGTCACACACTAAGCAATTAATCATCTCGAAATTATAAAATAAATATTTTTATATTTTCTTATTAATTTATATGTACTTACGTAATTTTGTTAAATTTAAACTTTTCCTTGTTTTCTGAGATATTATATTATTTATCAATTTATATTTTTCGGCTTTGATTTTATATCAGTGCTTACCGATAGAAGCTAAATGCGGAACAACTTTACGTGTGACGTCACAGAGCTTAAGACTCCCCCCACCCCTTGTATGTGTCTATGTCACACTTCGCTCATCCCCTCCCTCCCCCTAAAGGAGTGACGTAATTTATGGAAAGCCAGCTTAGGAAGGCTCATATACATAGCTAAAACAATTATTTGATAACTTTGGAATTCAGATCTGAATACCATACACTTATAGCCAGGATACCGAGAGAATGCGTTTGATCATTAGTGTTTGTAATATTATTGTGGCTTTTAAATAGTAACAATAACATTGAAAAATATCATACATATATATATAATATACACATATGTAATAAAATATCATACATCATATAATTGTAGCATTTTATTTTCTTTCAATTGGTGAGAATATATTAATGAAGCTTGATTGAAACGTCGAGGTAAATAAACTACTAAATGTCTTTCACGCGATCAAGCGCCGATCTCTTTATATACTTTTTCGAATCGCGAAAGTCTAAAATTACAATTGGTTTACCTCATTACATTTAATATTACATATTTTCACCTACAACTTGGTCCAATATAGAAATGAAATATTCCGATTACCTTATAAAGGTATAAAGAAAATGCGATAAGATAAATGCAATCTTATCATTTTGCGAACTTTGGCTTAAGATATGGTTGAACGAATTTATTGCTTTACAATAAATACGATGTGCAATAAACTTGAGCGTCATTCATCAGCCGACTTTCATACATAGCATATGTATATACCGGTATTATTTAAGTTAAAATAACAATTGGGCCTCAGAGGCTTGAACTTTAAGTAACAGTGTTTCAGAGAAAATAATAAAAACGATTTACTACAACATAGTGATTACAAAAATATTTATGAAATATAAAATGGTGGTGTTAAACACAGTTGGATTTAATGGTGGTTGGATTTCCAGTGATAAATATTATCAGGTAATTAGTTTATGATAACAATTGACTGTCTCAGTAACACGATAAAGGTGCACACGTCAGGGTGTTCCTACCAATTTTAAAAAGTAAGAGGGAGCACTTATATGCAAACAAAACTATGTTTTTAAAATTGTATTATCTTCTGTGAAGCTCTATTTAACTTTTTGGTAATTTTGGTGAAAGCAATGTATATATGGAAAGATTAATTAGGCAAATTTCACGCCTTAACTTGTTAATTAATTGTCGAATAGGTGGACATCTATAATGATTCTGTAAGTTTAATATACATAAATAAATAAAAAAATTACTTTCTTTGAAAACTTTTGTTTACTGAAAATACTAGGAGTATCGTTATTCTTATTTTTATTGAGATACTAGCTAACCAGGCAAATGTTGTTTTGCCATAAGTTATCGGAATGTCAAAGCACGATACTGTTTTTTTAAATTCTAAATTATGTACATTTTTGAACATGTACATCATTCAATTACGATCTAGCCTTAAGGCTACTGAGTAATTTAGTTTTGACTTGATTTACTAAAAGGGCTGAAATTATAATAAAGGAAAAAAGCACATTTCATTCAAATTACTTCACGTCAATGATCGTCAGTTAAATTACTTGGATATAATAATATGTTCATAAAAAATACCCAAATCACGATGATTAAATATGTGGTAGGGGTAGAGGAGTTTGAAAAATACTTTATAACCTATTCTCAGGTATATACGTAAATATACACAAAAAATTTCAAAAAAAATCAGGCAAGCCGTTGTGACACGAGATTAGTTATAGTAAAATATATATATATATATATAATATATATCTTTATTGTTACTTATATGGAAATAAGCGTTTACTACCTCATTATAACAGAAAAAATGCATGCATGCTTAAAATTTTACGTCTATTAGTCCTTACCCTATATTTTTGACCAAACTCTACGGTGCCCATATCAACTTTAAAAATAAGCATATGTGTTATGGAATAAATTTAAATATAGAAGCGATATGACGTTAAACAAAAGTGATTCCCAAGATTGTCTGCAGTCACATCTTTATCGGTTAAAAATTCTAAGAAATAACCTAACCCATGTCGGCCGTGACGGCTCTATCTCGTTTTACGTCACTGAAGATAGCAAAATGTGTTGTGCACCCAAAGACTAGTGATGTCATCGATGATTCGAATCTGCTTAAGGTTATTCGTATATATTTTCCTCATTCACATTACTTAAAAAGTAAATTTGATTCTAAGGCACAAGAGTCGATTGGCATGTATAGATAATGGTTTTGAGTACTGTTTTGTTTCTGACGACTGAAAAGTATAAAAGTTCTATCTATATCAAATTATTTCAATGATTGCCAAACGCAGTTCAGTGACTCGTGTTTTAGTCTCTTTGGATGTCACTGTAAATGCTTTTGATTATTCTAGTTCTAGTATAGTTGCCCTAATGGTCAGTCATGCAATGCGATTAAAAATGAAATGTAAGTATTAATCATTTTAGTCAATCATTAAGAGCTTTGTAAAACATGCAGATTTTTAACCATTTTTAACCACCAACCACCACCATACACAAAACTCAAAGTAAATTTGCCTTTGCCTAGTTCACCAAGTCACGATAGCGCTAGCTATTACTGTTACAAAATTCCAGGTACTAGCAGCGATCAGGTTAAGATAAGTCATTTATAAAAAATGCCCACTACGTGACTGAATCACAGAGGTAACAGAGAAAAAATGTAAAATCTATAAACATTCACGATTTAAAAAAATGTTGGGTTGAGTGGGAAATGAGTGAAAACTTTTAAAATTAGCTTATTTAAATGTCAAATATATGCAAAAGACCTTTAAGATTATTTTACGCGACAAGTCAAGTCCATCTATGTCATATAGATATTATGTCATATGAGAAAGAGCCAGGTCAAGAGTATTCTAAACCGCTCTAGTATGAAAGGTTTGAAGAGCGTGGATGTAGCAAAGGAAGTGTGGCGGCATCGTAGCAATTGGAAGACTGTAAATTCTGCCTCCCCTACCGGAAAGAGGTGTGAATATTGTTGTATGTTAAACTGATTGCATAGCTTCAGCACTGCATAGGTACCTTCTATAAACTACAATAATCACAGAACTCTTCTACATTAATAAGAATAATATGGGACATAATTCACACAAGGTCTTCAGGTCCCAAACTAGGCAGAGCCTGTACTATGGTAACCTGATGACTGATATATATACTTATATACATATACACACCCAGACACATGGATATATATACATTATGGATATCCGATGCATTATAACGTTATTACGTTATTGGTATGCTAACTAGTGGGAAATTCAAGGGAAGTTCGGACGGACACTTCTAGTAGTTAACGTTTTAACAACGTCGTGGTTAAAACTTGATCTTGTCGTTACCATCGTGATTGTTAAGATAATGACGTAATCACTCCGCCTGCCTTCCGCGGTTCATTCATTAAAATACCTACTCAAAACAGACAAAAGAACTTGACTACACGCGCGCATAGATACATTTAAACGCAAGGCTACAGACAGAGTGAGATACATGTTCTGTCTCACGTATCCTAATTAAAATGGAAATATTTTCCGTCGTGCATAATATACAACATTTTTGTTATTATTCAAATAATATGATAATATTTTATTGAATAAACTATTTAGAGATTTTATTGAGCTATCCGCGGGGCTGTACAAAAGACATCAACGGGGGCGCCAGCGAAATGTCTATTTACATTCGACACGGAATATATTGTATTTTCTACAATGTATTTATAAATAAACTAGAAATACATTAAATGAAAGTGATTTGAGATCATCAAATGAATAAATTCAGGTAAATTAAAATAAAGATATATGATACCAAAATATTATATCTAAATAACGTAAGAAAGGATGTATAAAAGTGATTTTCTTATTATTTATGAAAGTTTAAGCTTTGTTTGTATGTCTGTCCGCCAACTTATTTTAAGATAACGGGAGTAGCACCTGTACCTACAAAGTACAGGTTTTCTGGGCAAAATTCTTTAACTATCTAGGTCCATGTTGCACACCCAGCATAAAATTGGGTAGCATTCTAAAATACATACACCGATCATGGCTGTGTCTCACATAATGGAATCTGTATAGTTCATAAACTTTTGTCTTCCTTATTTCTACGATATGTTAAGCCACACGTTCTACTATATCATTTTATAGTTCTCTTCAATAATCTCGACCCACACATACGGTTTCCCATTTCCAATTAAACAACTTCAAAGGTGCTGCAAACGTCTACAATCTATTTATAGCGCATATTATGTAAGCGGGAATGCCACTGACTAACTCAGCCTTGTCACACTCCATTCATGAATGCAAACCCCGCTCGCAAGTCATACGTCGCAAAAAAACAATTGACATTCAATATTTTGCGAGCAAACACAATATGCCAAGCGATGATGACATGTCGCAAAGGATATCTCACCAATGCTAGATTTTGTTGTTAACACTTGAGTTTATAATGATTCAAAAATAGAATGTGTTTGCAGAAATTGGGGGTGTGTCATTTTATGCGGCGTCCTCGAACGCTCACAATGCACGATCTATTTTTTCGTAAGAAACTTTTATGGAACTCCTAAAATTAAGGTGTTAATAACACGGTTTTCATGCTTATATTGTATGTGGATATTCTCCATTCACTATGTAGAATCAATAAAGTATAAAAAAGTTTTTATTGTGTTCGGTAGTTATTTTAATTTTAACTATTCCTCTCGTATCGAATTATGGCGTGCTTAATTTGAGCACAATCAAAAACAGACACACACGTAAACAAACAGGCCTATCAAACGTTTCTTTTTAAAGACATAAGATAAACAGTTCTTAACATGAAACGTGTCTTATTTCGATTTAATAAAAAAAAATCGTTATATCATCTCAGTCAAAGTCATGAAATCATCTTCAATTATTTGTTTTGTTTTTCGGCCCTTTTTAGACACAATTTGGTTAGATAATGTTAAGTCATGATATGAAAGAAAATAATTCAGTATTAGATCTAAATCAGAGCGCCGTCTGCGCTCTGATTTTTTGTGTTTCTGTTTAGTCAATAAGTGCAAAAATAAGGTATACAATTTCGTAGCTAGTTTTACTAAATTTAAAATTCTATCATAAATAATATTTAAGTGATATGTGCAAACCTGCATTTCATATTATAATATAAGCCTGCATATCGTCTGTGAACTGGCAATAGGTTGTATCTAAAAATATATAACAAAATGTGTTAAAAGATGACTGAAATAAGTAAAGAAAATCGTAGAAAAGGGTAGTTTTTCAATGACTCACTTGGAGTATTTTTAGAGTTTACTTACTAAATACATTTTTATTTTATTTTTTATCGCGTTCACACTCACACCCTCGTACTAGGATACCATGTGTTACGAGAGGTATGGACACACGCAATCACAATACACAAACATCCAAGACTTGAGAACAATCATCTATACTCATCGCAGAAATGTTTGCCCCAGCCGGGATTCAAACCTGGGTTCGCCGGTTCTATAGTCAGTGTCCCTGATCAAGTGATCAGTGAGACATGACGTATTTATGAAATAACTTTATTACTTCAGAAATGATTAAGTTTTTAAACTTGCCTTTGAAATTGCATAATAACAGATATTTTGCCAGTTCTAATGACACAATCGGTAATTATGTATTTAACAATAAATCAAAGCCAATACTAATTAACATGTAGCTTTAACCAACTCTTAGTGGAAGTGTTTATATATGTTTGTTGTCTCTTAGCGTTTATAATTTGAAAACCTTGGAATTAATTGTATTATTGTTACAAGCACCTCGATTTAAATTTGGACAGGATATGCTTTTATCATATAGTTCACGATGGAAATTAACACAATTACTTTTTAATTTTTATTAACGTGTACGTCAAAAGTTTAATTGTGTTAGTCGTGACGTATTCGTAACATATAGTTCCGATGTCAGATCTAATAATTTGATATTAGTTTAGTAGCGTACTTCCCGTAGTGACGCAGGCGTCCATTGAGGCAAAGCCTCCATGCGCAGCCGCCGAGCTCAGTGCCCCTGTGATCTATCCGACGTACACACGCACTCATCTACCGAAAAGTGCAAACTCCGTTCACCCTCAGTCATTAACTTAAACTATAACCAAATTACTATATTTCAATTGACAGTGATTTTTAAATTTAGAGTTTTTTAAAATCGAATGTAGCAGCCGGCGCCGGTACAACCTAACCTCAAACTTTTGAGATGGACGCGACGTCAAAGGTGCATCAACCCCGGTCCGTCTTTGACAACTGACTTGCAGGTGATTGTGTGAGTGCGGCTTTTGTTTTGTATACGAACAGTGACATTTGGCTAAATAAGGAGGGTGAAAGTTGGCAATATCAAGTGAGTTGATCAGTTTATTCGTTCGTTTGGTTCCATTTGGGTAATAGAGGTATCTAGCGAGCCTATCTTCAGTTATTTCGAGTGGAACCTATTATGTTGCCATAACTGATCTATGTATTACGTATTTTTTGTTGGCGTGTTAGCTTCAACTTTTAGTCAATTATTTTGACATGCAGCGTTCTGTATTCTTTTGTAATTGTCTATTTAGGTTGACTTATCACAGTTTTTGATATATTTGAGAACTGTAAACTTATTTAACAATATTTTTCAAATATGCCAAATGGCTATAAATTTATCACCGATGTGAGTTTGATTGGGACCTTGTTGTTTGGGAAATACCAAACGATATTTTTGTGAGATTGAAGCATGTCTTTAAACAGCAAAAACATAAAATACAGGTTCGAATTCGATTGACAAACAAGATTGTTTTATACGCTTTGCTTGCTCTTATCCCTATAGATTCATGGTTGATATTCGCGTGCTTAGCTGTAAAGTTTCATCTATCAGGCAACGGTTATCTATAAACAGTTGAATAACAATGAAATGGGACGATATAATGTTCTATGGTACCACCACAGATTACAAATCCTGGATCTGTGGTCTCTAGTTGCTGATATTTTAGAAACTTGAGTTAATTCAGACAATAGACTGCTCAAGTGTACAAACTATTATAAAGAAATAACTAGAATTAAATATAAAACAATAAAATAGGTTAGAATAAAGACGTTCAACGAATACGGGAATTCCGGTCATAAAGCCAGTATAATGGCCAATTTGACTTTAATCTAAATCTGACATCTAGACAGACAACTAACTTGTGGCATTACTTTGAAATTTTCGCGAGCGTTAAATGTAGTTTTTATATTTTATGTTAATTTATACATGCACATGTGTGAGTGAATAGGGTAACACTAAACTGACTGGTCGGTTGGCGCAGTTGGTAGCACTCTGCCTTCTGAGCCGCTGGTCCCGGGTTCGATTCCCGGACAGGTCAAACATTTGTGTGTATGAACATGTCTGTTTGATCTGTGTCTGGGTGTGTATATGTATTTAAGTATATATATAAGTATATATCAGTCATCAGGTTACCATAGTACAGGCTCTGCCTAGTTTGGGACCTGAAGACCTTGTGTGAATGTTTTCCCATATTATTATTATTATTACTAAAACCATTTGCAATTGTATGTTGTAAGCTGCAGATATGTTTTTTAATTATGTAAGATTGATCCAGAATTTGTTTTCAAGCATCTACTTTTGATCGGTGTCATACTGTGCGTAACTGTTGACGATTAAATTACAGCTCTGAATTAATGAAATATAGTTCTATTTAGCAGCTTTTTCGGATGAGTTTTAAATACCTACTAAAGTTTTGAAATAAAATTGAAAATAAGTATCCGACACAATATTTTGTTAAAAAAACCTTTGAACATCACGATCTGAATAGATATAGTGTGTGATTTATAATTCAATTTAATTACAGTATACATTGTATATGAAAATCAGATTGTATATTGAATTAAATATAAAAATATTAAAAATAATTAATTAGGTATCCAACTAACAATGTTAAGAACAGTGAATATTGTTTTTTTACAAACCATTATGTTCTTTGACGTCCAGAAGTCTTATATTAATCTTTATTATTATAGCATAACAGGACTATTTTTATTGTATATATAAAATGTATTTATTAATACATTTTAGTTGATTTCTTTTGTATAAGATGAAATACGTTGTTCCTGATCTGTTATGGCTTGCTTTTTCTTTAGAATTATGACTAGATTCTTGACGAGCAAGACTAATCTTATCTAATATTTTTCAACAGAACTCCAAAAAAGCAGGAGGCAAATTCAATTGTATATTTTTTCTATGTTTGTTGCTCACTTGTAGTCTGATTTCGAAAATAATGTTAATTTTAATTTAGTTCTATCTAATGAAGAATGTAGAAGTAATGTATTTTTTTATTTTTTTATTATGGGACAACATTCACACAAGGTCTTCAGGTCCCAAACTAGGCAGAGCCTGTACTATGGTAACCTGATGACTGATATATACTTATAAACATACTTATATACATATACACACCCAGACACAGGTCAAACAGACATGTTCATACACACAAATGTTTGACCTGTCCAGGAATCGAACCCGGGACCAGCGGCTCAGAAGGCAGAGTGCTACCAACTGCGCCAACCGGCCAGTCAAAGTTAATTGTCAAACTTGGTAATGAATTACATTCAAAATTACCATAGAATATATGCCGTTAATGCTGACAATGACGCAAAATAGGCAGAGGGACCCATTCAGTAAAACAGGCGGAAACTAGAACAAATCGAGTCTTTGTCTGCACTGTCTGAAGCGTCTTTGTAAGGTTGTTAGGTTGTTACAAATATAGCATTGTTGAAGTAACGTAAATACCCCAAGGTTGCCGAAATTGTAGCGACTGCATAGACATCTATTGGCCATTCGATTATAATAGAGTGACGTCAGATCTTGGCCTATTGTCTGTTTTTGTGTGGTTGAATGGAGCCGGCTTCCTATAGATTAAGCGGACACGTTTTCTAGTACTATATAGTACTCTGGTTCGTGTCACTCAAGAAACTGTAGAGTCATTTCCCGCATGGAGTGTGTCTGTAAAACTGCATTATCTTGGTTACAAAGTTGTAAAAAGTAATTGTTTAAGAAATGAGAATCACAGTTTTGTTTCAAGTGAAACTCAGTTTAGTCAGTTGTAGGGTGGCAGGCTTGAGCTTTTGCTGAGCTTGTAAAAGCAAAAAGTAATCAGGTAAGCATGGTTTTCGGAATCAAGAGTGATAAGTCACAAGAAATCTTTAACTTTAAGTTAAATTCAAATTTCTCTTTGTACTTCTTACTTAGCTATAATAGTGCTTAAATTTTCCAATTCATTATCTGAATATATGCACATTCCAAATTAACCTATAAAAAGTATATTCCTAAAATCTTTATTGCCGTTGATTAGGCGTAAAAAGATTTAAGATAGTTTATAAAATTGAACTCATGCTGTTTGGTGACAGGCGCCACGGAAATGAGCTAGCAACGCAGTTTCTACTCAACATTTTAATTTGCAAACTCGTTCAAAGGAATGTAGTAAATGTTTGGTTCACGATTTTCGATACCTGCGTAATACATTTCCTTGAGCGTAACTAATCTCAAATAGAAAAAAAAATATAATTATTCATATATGCAAGAGCACGCGCATTGTCTAGCTTGCTTGAAGTACTTATAACAAAATAAAAATAATTGGACGGATACCAATAAAATATTTGGTGTTTCGAATTCCACTGCCAAAGTGATTTATTTCTATTCCATCATAATAAACTTTAATGAATATTTTATATAGACATTTTGGACGATCTTGTTAGTGATTTAATTTGGCCCATCAATCTCAATAGAATCATACACGAACAAATGGATATAGACAACAAGAGAATTGATGTGAATTTTATGTTTTCTTCCCTTCTCTTTGATAATTTAAATGCTTCTAAACCGTTGGGTCAAAACCTGTTGACGTTTCGGCTGTGCATAGATTGGTCAGTCAGTGAGTTTCTGTAATCATCATCGACGTCGTATATGTATATTATGAGTGGAATTCATTGCCTAAATCTGTGTTTCCACATGGATCTGGGCATCTTCAAGTCACGAGTGAACAGGTATCTTCTAGGCAGGCGTGTGTCATCGTAGACCGCATCATCACTTAACATCATGTGAGATAGTGGTCAAACGCCTGTCTATTGTGAATAAAAAAAAATCTATAGATGAAGTACCTATAATAGATAAAATAAATGCAAATGGAAATGAACAATAACATTGCGAATCTCATGAGAACTATGTAAGGAGTGCATTGTTTTAAAGTAAACAAAAAAGCAGAATATCAAGAAACACTTTGTCTGACTGATAACCTAACCTAACCGGTTAGACAAGATCATCTATATTTCATCAGGACTTGTAAGAAATCTTCTTCTTTCTTAGTTAGGCTTTGGAGGCTGAAGAGATGGGTCTGGCACTATTGAGAGTAAGTTTTTATATCGAATATCAATATTACATGTACCTTAGCTACTTACGGGTAAATAGCTTGCGGGGAAGTGATATGTATAATTTCGATCTGGAATACTTTTATTTCGTTTTATCGTTCTCACAAAACATCATTAAGTAAAGTACCAACTTCTTTTTTCGAAGATAGTGATTGACTAAGTTTAACAAAATTTGCCACGATCATACAAATGACGACAAAAATCTCGATTTTGTCGTATTTTTTGTCTCGATATGTATCGATTTTGTTGCGTTCACAGTTTTCCTCATTACGTCTAAGTAGCTCAATATATTTCTTAGAAGTGACTTTGGGCAAATACTGCGGTGCCAATCAGTTGTTCGTGATACTTCAATAAATATATTTCCAATTGCTATCCAAATGTTGACAATCGACGGTAATTATCATAATTATTTCTCGCGCGAATTTACGTCTTGTTTCTTACGGGAGCGGCTTGTTCGTCATTACCGAATTTAGAATTCTTTGACGTATTAATAAATATACATATGCTGCAAATTGTTATGTTTGGCCATCTGGATCAACGTTGCTACGCGCGGCGCAGGCGCAGGCGTGCCTAGCGCTGTTCACGTGGTAGAACGATGACCTAACCCTCTGTAGTCTACGCACGAACTTGACGAACAAATATTTATCAATACGCAATTAGCATTTACCTTAAAGAGTTGTTAGCATCTACAACAGTTATTTTACAGCTTGCCTGTTCCCAACAAAAAAACAAACTGTTTTCTTACGTATGTTTTTTTTGTCTGCAGATGCCACAGACAGTGCCACGTTCCGGGTGCAGCCCGTCATCCGCCTCGCAGGACGAAAGGGCCGTGCCCGGGTCCCCAGCGGACCTCCAGCATCTGCTCCGCCTGCTAGGCGCCGCCTCTCCACCAGAACCCATGCTCCATTCTCCTCAGAACCCGCACACAAAACCACCTCCTCCCTATCCTGAAGACAACAATTTCCTCGACCGCCTGTACGACTTCGAAGGCTACCCTACCCCCTCACCGTCATCGGACGAAGGGTCCATTCCAACCGTGGCGCTGCAACCTCCCTCACCTTACAACTCACTCCAGTATTACTCCTCCATATCCATCAAAGAGGAACCGAACAGATTAAACGTGCCTGATTTTGCATCACCCTACCCTCTATCACCGTCAGGATCTTGCGTATCATACGGCAGCAATCACACGCAATATAGTACATCACCAGTACCACAACACGAGGATTATATTGACATTGAGGAGCTTCTAAAAGAGAATCAGATACTGCAAGAAAGCGTTCAACATAACTACATCACACCTAAAATAGAAGTAGAAGAGCCCAGAGATCACATACTTCTCAGATCAGCACTCGAAGACACATCTTTCCAAAAAAGGCTCAATCTTAGACCAATTCCATTCGAGCTGGGCAGTGTGAAGATGGAAGAGAGCAGCGGAGGAGACGAGTCTTTGGTAGCACCTGACATAGATCGAGTCCTGTCAATGGCCATCGAACAGTCCAAGAGAGACGTGGACAACACATGCACAGTACTTGGAATTTCTCCAGGTGAGTCATCAGAAAAAGCCAATTCTATTAGTCATCTTTATATCAATACTAGTAATAAGTAACTTGAATGCCATTTAATTCTCTTATTGACAACAGCATAGGTTAAGAATGTTGTACATGTGCCTTATATGTGTACTAGTAATCTCGCAATTAACAATGACGTCACACCATCTCGGTGAGCCAGAAAAAACGTACTTCCACGTAGAGATGTCAGCTACTGCTTAAGTACACCGTCATTATAAATATTAAATGGTTTCTGAGAATATCATCACAACGGTTGATTACGTAAGCTGTATGTTTGTGTTGGCCCACTGATGATCTTGGCGGCTGATCGCCTGCCGTGACGTTAAAGTGCCTTTTGATTGTAATGCATATTCAAAGTAACTGGCCAGCTAACAGTGCTAATTTATTCTCTGGTGAAACATGTCAGTCCTTTGTACTGTAAACAAAATTTTATGAAATGACGCTAATGGTGGAGCCAAATAAATAATTTTTGAAACGACCTTTGGAACTTTATGAGAATAGGCTTGATAAGTTATTTTATTTACAGATCCAATGCTTTGGAGGACAGATGACGTAAAATCTTGGGTCACATTTACACTGAGGACCTTTAATCTGCCAATAGTGCCTGAAGAGTACTTTGCTATGGATGGACCAGGACTCGTTGCCCTTACCGAAGAAGATTTTAACCAAAGAGCGCCTGAGGTAAGGATATTTAATAGTGTGAATATATACAAACACAGTGAAGTATTAACTGACCGATCTATCATTAAACCTGAAACTACTGAAGAGATACTCGACTGGCCAGTTGGCGCAGTTGGTAGCACTCTGCCTTCTGAGCCGCTGGTCCCGGGTTCGATTCCCGGACAGGTCAAACATTTGTGTGAACATGTTTGTTTGACCTGTGTCTGGGTGTGTATATAAGTATATATATCAGTCATCAGGTTACTTGGGACTTGAAGACCTTGTGTGAATGTTAATAAATAATAATTCTCAAAATTATCATTGTGACCGCTCACGTCACCTTAAATAAATCTACATTCGTCCATCTAATAGTATAGTTTATAATCTCTCTTTATAGCGCTGGAATTTCGAACGAAAATAGTAATCTAAATCGACTGTGGTGGACATTTTCTTAAAAATAAAGAATAATGTTTGACCGATTTGCATGAAATTTCTACGGGAGCAAGCTAAAAGAATGTCCTGTCGAACGATAATAATAATAAACAATATTTTTCAAATTAAATACAAAGTTAAAATTATTTAATGAATTTAGGCATACAGAAAGCACCAATTACTGTTATTTTGTTAATTCAAAACGACTAACAAAGCGTTGCCAATTCAATAATTATTTTTGGGATTTAATGACAAACACTGATACTGTGAACAGAAATAAAATCAATAAATCTATTCCTCCAAATCGTAAACCAGTCTATTTTCGAAATCAAATTTTGTAGTGTGAGATCTCGCTGGGAAAACCAACCGCAGGGGCAAAGCTGGCGGGTGCAGCTAGTACTACACTTAAGTGCGCAATAAGTAATCAAGCGCAAGGTGACCCCAAGTTGCAACAAACCAAAGTACAAAGTTGATTCAAATCCAATAGATAGCGTATGTTTATTGAAGGAATCTTGGAGTAAAAATATTTACAATCAACATCATATTATTGGTTTAATATCATGTAATCAAACACATTCCTTACATTTACCTAAACATAACACAAGTTCACAACAACAGTGTTCAAGATATCAAAAGTTAATGGTGCCTGAGGTCATTTTTTATTTACACTATTTAATTCAATATATTAGTTCATGTTTATTTGCGTACCACTGCAATTTCAACTTCTATATAATACTAGCTGCGTCCCGCGGTTTGACCAGCGTGGTGATGATTGATAATGATGATGAAGAAAAGTATTTTATCCAAATCCGTCAAGCCATTTGAGCGTGAAAGAGTAACAAACATCCATACAAACCTTCGCGTTTATAACATTAAGTAGGATTATACCCAGTTGAAATCCTGCATCTTTAATATTTCGGAAGCTTAATGACCAAATACAATTTTATTTTATTTAAAAACTATTTACAATCTATGACAAATTGTGAAGAAATATCAGTTTTATTAATAATAGTCTCTGGATCATCAAGCAATTTGTTAATTATTGCCTTAGTTTTTGTATAGTATAGCTTACATCATGATTTGAATAGTTTTGCACATATCTGCCGATTTAATAGTTTAATAACTGATGAAACAACTTTTGTAGCAATCATGTTACTCATAACACATTTTATTTAAAACAATGCTGCATGCTTTTTAGAAAATTTGAATAGATACGTAACTAGATGTATTAACATGTACATTTGAAGTTATAGTAATAACATGGTAACTTTAGATTATATAATTAAGAATGTAAATTAATGAGTGATATTGTTTATATTGTATTGTTTTAAGCTTCTATGTTACGATTTCGTTTCTTAATTTATGTTATTAACGCTAAGGGCCATAGATGTAGTTGTAAAACAATATTATCTTTTCGGTCTCATATATTAGCTTATTTAATATTTCCATATTTGAATTTGACTATTATTTTTACGGTAGATTTTTTTACATAACTTAATAAATCATTAATGAAATAATTCCATGTACATAATGATAGTTTGAACTATCATAAGCATGTTGCTACCGGTAGAATGAATTCCCAAAAGTATGAAATAAATTTTTAACTAATAAGACATTTACTTCATTATATAGCTACAAGTACTTCTTGTTATGAATTTTATTTTCAATTATTTTGATGGAATTGAGGGTAGCATCTCATATAAACCTGTTTTGCGTTGTAAATAAAGTTCAACTCGTATGCGTTTACGCTTGTTACGTTTGAAGTTTACGCGTTTACGTTTGTTGTAGGTGGTAGTATCAGCAAGGAAGACAGTACAAGGAAAGTACTTCTTACGTCTTGATAAGGAAATCCGTTAATGAGAACCCGATTGACGGTATTATATAAGTCGACACACTTTGCCTGTTTAACAACAGTTTGTTTTGCAACGATTGTTATGTCAGGTTGAGTGACTTTGATAGGATAAAATTGGGGCGTTTATAGAATTATGCAACTCAGCTAATTGGAATCGTCGAGAACGGTAAGACCGTCTAATCGCTCTGCGGGTGCGTTCTAGTGGGTATCGTTATCACGCGCGGCTGCCTCGAGACTTTCTCCAAGGCCGATGAAAGTCAGTCGGTGACCACCACCTACCTCATTTGGCTTCATTGCATACAAACAAAACAAACAAACTCGTCGTTTGTTTTGATGCGGCCTTCAAAGGCCCTTCTCTGATGACAGCACCTCAAGCTTTCAGTTCAATAACCTTTACCTAATTGAGCATCAACATTTTAACATGAACGCCAAACTGAACAACAATTTAAATCTAACTATTGCTATACAAAACTGCTTGCTATATCTACACATAGGTATATCGCTTTACAGGCGTATCTAACAGAACAAGTTTCTAAAATTGGATTTTAAGAGATCGCGTTCTTGAACAAATTTATCGGACGTTTGGAGATTCATAAAAAAGTAGCTGTTCGCAATAAACAAGTTTCATCAGACGTGTTCGTGGTATTTTAGCGGTTTTGTTTAGAAACTATGATAGAGTAAAGAATAATACAATCATATCATAGAAAACGTCTGTTTCCCGGAGGAGTAAACAGGGATCATAGACTTCCACTTGTTACAATCATGACATATCTCTGTTCCTTCCTTTTATCAGATTCATCAAATACGCCCGTTTGTTAAGAGAGTTCCTAACCTGCGCTATACTATTATATTTTCTAAAATTATTCTAAATTCTAAAAGATTCCCAATCAGCCGTCTAACCATAACGTAATTTCACTTCACCTATGTTATGTCATTGGTGGGCACACCACAATCTACCAATGACAAGAGAGTTGAATGACACTTGGATGAAAGCACTAAGGACAAATATGAAGTGTCATTAAGCTCAATATTAATTGTAATGTTACGTAAAGTTAGACATTTGGTACTAATTCTCTGGTTCAACTCAACTAAACTAAAATTGTTTAAAGTCAAAACGCTATTGTTCTATTAGCGCTAAAATTCAAATTCATAAAACTCCTTACAACAATAACTCAATAACTCTAATATTAGACGAGTTTTATTCAATTGCTGACCAAATGCGGGTAATTTCAGCTAGCACCAAATAAGTGACGACTTATTAACTAAACTACCCGCAATTTCAATAAAAATATCTATTTTTAGTATTGCTATAAGTGTCGTATTATTAGGATTTTAGATGATTAGGATATTAGGACTTAATCATATCATAACCGTTGAAGAACTATTTTATTTTCTACAATTTATGTTAGTTTAGTTGAACAAAAGAATCACAACTGGTAAGCTTGCTGGTCTAAATACGCTCGTAGAAGTTTTCTTTTTCCACTATAATAAAGTGTTTGTGTTTATTGCAGGCTGGTAGCACGTTATATGCCCAGTTGGAAATCTGGAAGGCGGCGAGGCATGAAGCATGGAGGAGTTCAACAGCACATTGGACTGAACTACAGCAGCCTCCTACCACCCCTACGCCTGCTGCTCTCCCTTCAGCTGATGATATGAGTGATGGTAAGCAATCTAAGACAATATAGAAATTTTCAACGAAAAAAATTTAGATTCATTGGACGTCAATATTCGATTTCCCAGATGGCCGATGTTTGGTGGCCAGATATTCAAAGACCATTCGTTTTCGGTATCAACGTATCCCTTACGTCAAATTTTATCACCGAGAATGTTGTAGTAGATATCACAGTCTTTAAATAATTTAATACTATTAAACTATCAGGTCTGGCATAAAATTACTAACACGCTTAAAGCTTTCTATTTTCATTTGTTATTCATATAAAAAAGTGTATACGATATTTTACCATGAGAAGAGAAAGATCAAAAAAATTTAGTTTCACTCGAAAAATTTCATCATGTAATGTTTTCAGGTAAAGGAAGTCATGAAAATAACAGCAAACTAGCGTATATTACACACAAAAACACATAATCGTTAAATATATATATTTAAAAAAAAAATTACAAGCTTACGTTTGACTACTGTCGATTTCCGAGACGTCCGATTTTTTCATCAAACTTTCGCCTTAATCAAGTTATTACATTTAAATAGCCCATACGTTTCAGCTAACATCATCGAGTAAAGATAATTTCTACGCTGCAGCGAATAAGACATTACGTGTAAATTCATTCTATATCACAATGATTTAAATTTCCAAATCAAATGAGTTCAATCATACGTTTTTAGACCGAACTACAATTGGACAAGTATTAAACTATCTAATCACATAGATAAAGTAGCTGATAACAAAACAAATGCACACACATTTATTTAAAAAACATTTATGGTTACGAATACTTTTATTTATATTGATGAGTCAGAGATTAAGATTTCTATAAACAATTCTCTAGACGCAGTGGTTGTTAGGAAAGTATTAAAGTGAGATGTGGAACAGCGCTGCATCAGGTGTGCATTGTGCATCACCGTTAGTTAAGCTAAAGGTGGCATACATGCGATCTGACAAACAAGTTAATGATATATGGACGGGTGTTGTAAAAGCTACAACAGCTAAACACCTTTAGAAGGAATATTTAAATTAAGATGTATTAGCCACAACGGGGACACTACTATTAGAGATAATACGACATATACTTGCTAAAGTAATTATTAGAACTGATACGCTAGCAAAAGAACAATGAGCAATATATCAAAGAGGAGCGTAAATGTAATTAATTACTTATTGTTATCGTAGTTGTGTGATTGGAAAATTCCGTTTAATATTTTAGTTTTCTTCTCTGACATCGGTTACAGCCTATTGACCCTTCAAACCTAAATGCTATTTTGAAAAACAATCTGAAATTTGAATTTACTTTAATCTCGAAAGATACAAAGATGTTATAAGTGATAACATTTACAGCAAAGGGAGTCAATGTAACACGCGAAGGCCAGACAGTTATCTCATAAATAAAAAAAGTGTCAGATAGTAGCACAGGAAATAGCAATGGACAATTATCTCTGACTTGTCAGCCATCCACACATGCTCGTTTGACATAGAGATTTATATCGGAAAGGCCCTCGCGATAACTTCATTCAATGGAGGTCAATGGGTTATCTACTGAATTCAATTACAATTTAAAATGCGACACCAGGCGCAGCTATAGAAACTTTGGGACTAAATTTATTCGATGGGTCCAGCGAAATAGGTAGCGACAGTAAAATCAATGAAGCAATAGCAGCATTATTCATCATAACAAGAAACTTGGATTTTGAAATCAATGACCAACAAATTTGTGATAGAATGAATTGGACTGTAACGTCCCGTACGGAATGGCACGCCTTGTTACAGTTAGACCATCAATCAGACCTTTGCCGTCCTATTGCCATGTCGGTCCTTACTTGTGTCCACTCCATATACGTCAAGCCAAGTTTTTGTCTCGTTTTCCGACGACACAGATTGTCTGGCTTGCGCTTGTGCTACTAGACTCGCAAGGCCACGCACAGACACTGCCTTTCAAAACGTTTTACACCGATGTTCACGTTTTATAGTCATTTATTTTCAGATTAAATTTATACACAGTGCTTAATATATCTCACTAATTCTGGGTTTTCTTCTAAGCCTTACGACTCGATGGCTAAAATATACTTGCTTTTCCTGATCAAAATGTTTAACACGCTAATTCTGTTTGCCGCTATTTGGGATCCACCTGCAAGTATCCATTCAACACTTAGCTTTCTTCTTTAAATAGCAGTACCCTATTTCTGTTAAAATGTTTACGTGATTCGTCTCAATGTCAGTATGTTTACACGTCTAGCACTGAAGGTCGAAATTGTACATTTGGATAAAGTTTACACTATCACAGTTAAAAATACACTTCTGGTTGTAACGACCTAGCATCATATTAAGATGGTAATGTACTTATACTGGATGATAGATTATGTTACATACTTTTCAAGAAATCGATAGCTGATTGTAATCTTTTACGAATCTAGTAGGTATATTAAAATCCATTGGCTGCTAACATTGCCTAAATTAATACTCTTAACTTTACGAATATAATTAGTGTATATTGATAATGTATTATTTTAGTGTTTTTTTAGGGTCGTATTTTGTATACTTGATAACTACATATTTAATTGATACATTGCTAAATATATGTTTTGTGGATAGGACTTTCATATTTTTATTATTATTCTCTATAAGATATTAAAGTCCTGAAATCGAGCTAGGCTATTGACCTGTATGGCTGTTGATACAACATACACACTTTTACAGTTACGTGTGAAATTAGAACTATAATATAGAGTACAGAGATATTATATAAAATAATAATATATCCCTTCGGAACGTAAATAAATAACAGCAAATAGTTTGAAACCCTCTTATAAGTATTATTTCTCCAACAGACGAAGACTCAGAACCAGCTGGCGCCAGTAACCCTACCGCTGGAGGAAAAGCCAAGACCGGCAGCACACATATCCATCTCTGGCAGTTCCTAAAAGAACTGCTGGCGTCACCCCACATCCACGGATCTGCTATTCGGTGGTTAGATCGAAGTAAGTACAATTCCTTTAACCTTATTTCTTATTGTCCTACTAATTTATAAATTTTAACTTTGTTTTATTTATTTAAAAGGCATTTGCAGGTTTCTTATTTTATATTTATGACGTAACTTATAATAAAGTATTAAAATTAGGCAAAACAGGCGCTTAAGTCTTCTCAAAAGGAGTCCTTACCTTTTTTTATAATAGTCTGATACCAAGAAAGTTTAAAATAAAACTTATAATTTAATACCAAAAGCCTGCTCTCTCAGAGTTGCCAAAATTACCCAAATTAATTATTCTTGCTTAAGTTTATACCATGGATATTATAACAATCGAAAATATTTAATGGTATCGTGACTTTCTAAGTCTCTTTTTCATATAAAGCACGCGCTCTCGGTAGCATTCGTGCATTAAAAAAAACACTAAAATATACAAAAATTTTAGTTCTTAGATTACCTATACAAATTGCAATTTTTGTATATGATTTAAGCAGTCCTTGTGGTAAGACAAAAAGGTGACCTGGTGAAAATGCTGCCATTTTTTTAGGGAAAATATTTGAATTCAACCTCAATCAAGTCTCATTATATTTGTTAAAAATTGAAGGTAGTCGTTTTGAATGGTTATTATACTGTAGAGTATTTCTCTTGCGACAGTATGCCGACGGTTTAGAAGTAAAAAATAAATCATAAACATACTTTTGAGACATGAGTTGGAATTTTTCAAAATTATCTTTTGTTTTTCATCAACCTACATTTGCGCTCTATCTTTTTGAAGAGGTTATCAATCCATTATAAAACTGACGAAGAGTATTGATACATTGATAAGATACATAGATATCTTTCTAAGTACTATGTATTTATAAAGATGATAAAATTTAATGTATTTTAAATGTTACACGTGTCTCAATTTTATTAACATTTATTTTGCGATTTCCTTATCGTATTGACGTAAATAATAATTTCTGATTTAGGTACCTACTCTTTTAAAAACTTATGTAAGAAAAGTGTTACTGTGTCAAAAGACTAGAAAGCTTAGATAAAAAAGGTATTTTCACGATAGTAAAAGAGATAATTTTTCAAAGAAACTGATGATATGACTCGCAAAGAAAACAGTGACTCACAAATAATACCTATTTATTATAAAGCTACTTCATTTTATTTATATGTATTTTTTTTGATATTTTATGTGACAAGAATGAATACACCGAAGCGTTTTTAAGAAATCGATGATATGACTCAGACAAAAACTATGACTCACGGAGCGACTTTATTTAAATCCACTTCTTTTCATAACCATAACTATTATTTTGATCGTATATTTTATGCAACAAAGGTTAATAATCACAAGTGCCTTTGTTACATAATCTTCTTTGTTTGAACCAGTTTATTGTCTCTATATTGTAATTGGACGGTTACAATCGAGCTAGTTACTAACTATGTAGATATATATAGAACGCATTAGGTAGGTACCTATGTGTTAATATGAGGTAGTAAATAAGGAGGCACATAAAAGTATGCACTGGAGATTTGCACAAGTGTCGACACATTTGAACAATAATTTTCCAACAATTTACTAATAATTTGTTCATGTTTAAGACAACACAGTGGTCAAACGCAATACCTACGTATAAAAAATACGAAAAAACTAGCTGCACCCTGTGGTTTTGCCCGCGTGGTGATGATTGATGATGATGACGATGAAAGGTAGCCTATGTGTTATTCCTGAACCTGAAGTATCTACATACCAAATTTCATCCCAATACGTCCAGCCGTTTGAGCGTGATTGATTAACAAACATCCATCCATCCATCCAAACTTTCTCATTTATGATATTAGTGGGATTACAAATGAAAATGTAGCTCCCCCTGTAGCTTGTTAGTACTTTTAAAAGATATAAAAATAGGCGGGAAGACGAGTCGTGAAATAAGAATTATATTAAAAAGGAAAATAGGTATACTCTATTGGAGAGTAAGACTAGGTACGTCTGTACTAAGTACTAATCTATGAAACAGATAACTTCATACGTCAATGTTTCATAATCACGGTGCTTGATATCATTACAACTAGTATGTATTCAGCAATATATTTTAGAATTCGATATCACGACCACTTCCAAAAGCATCTAAAGATAATGTCGTCGGAAAATTCGACAGCGACGACATTCTTTAATCAAGGTGATCAGGCCAGTTACTGCCATCTGGACGCTTTGAATTGTTCATTCTTTGTCACGATTTCCATACTTGCTGTAAGGCAGAACTAAGAGATCAAGAATTCATACTAGAGGTATATAGTCAGTACTCTGGACTTGAGTGAATTGATTGAACCAACATTCCATTCTCCAAGTAGTAATATTCATTTTGCTCATCCAAAGTTTCATAGTGTTAACTGAATGCCGCTTTGAAGCGGAAATATTCGGCCGTAATCATTCAAAATTCAAATTCAAATTCAAAATTCGTTTATTTGAGTAAATAAGGCTTATGCTACATTAACAATTTGTCTACCTGGGTTCCAAACTAGGCTCGTAACCTGTGGCATGGGATCCAGGCCTCTTACGTCTAAATTAGAGAAGTACTGCCTAAATACTGTAGTGATTATAAGAGATAACGTGGTTTATCCAACTAATAACATCAACTAGTTTCATCATTTGTTGTCTTGTGTGTGAGTCTGTGTGTATGTGTGGGGGGTGTGTGTGTATGTGTGGTGTGTGTGTGTGTGTGTGTATGTATGTGTGTTGTGTGTGTGTATGTGTGTTTTAGTGTATGTGTGTGTACATATTGTATAAAATAAAAATAAAAAATAAAAAATATTGTTTTAAAATATTTAGCGTGTAAGGTTGGGATAGTAAACTATTGCAAATCAAGTAAATCAGTATTAACGATAGGAATTTGCTTTACGACTTGACACGCGCGCTTTCGCAAAATATAAATGTATTTTTGTCATTTGGTATGTTACTGGAAACAGTTAATCAGAGCACTCTTATTCATAGGTGTATTTGAAATAATCATGAATCAGGCATTTCAATATTTCAAAAATAAATATATTTAATACTAGATGCGCTCCCCTGTATCACCAGCGCGGTGATGATGATCAGCATATGATACTCAGAAATAACGTGGCTTTCTATATTGGTAAAAGAATTTTCAAAATTGCTACAGTAAATCCAGAGATTACCCCTTACAACCTCACCACTTTATAATACATATTATAAGTATAGTATAAATTCGTTGAATGATTCAGAAACTTTCGAATATATAAATTAAACGTCCATACGCACTAATTCAACAAATACCGTTTCAACGTCTCTCCTAAAGTTACTATTTACATTCGCGAATCAAACGACATATAATTAATTCATGCCATGTCTTTACAGATAACGGTGTCTTCAAGATTGAGGATTCAGTGCGTGTCGCCAGACTTTGGGGCAAGAGAAAGAACCGACCGGCCATGAACTACGACAAACTGTCTCGAAGCATCCGGCAATACTACAAGAAGGGTATCATGAAGAAAACGGAGAGGAGTCAACGGCTCGTCTACCAATTTTGTCATCCGTACTGCTTATAAATACTCGTAGTTTTTTAATTAATGTAAATATTTATTGTAAATAAGTATGTAAGATCCGCGGTAATGCGGACAGCACGTGGCGGCTGGTAGCGTTTTGCGGGTAGTCGTAAAACTCTTCGCAGTTGCAAAGTTAGTGGCGGCCGAATTTTCAGATGTTGAATATGCGAGATGCGTCACTTCGATCGGAATTGCTAGGCGTCTTGTACACTATCCCTCCAAAAAATTCGAGAAAGGTAATTTTCTCTGGAATTTTTCTGGATGGGAGACCCTTAGCTGTATAGCATAAGTTTTTTTACCGGCGATTAGACGTTGACGATATGATTTATTTTCGAATCGAACTATTAACGATCGTCTTTGTCGAAAGTTGGTAATGTTTATCCCATATATCTATGATATATTTCTAGTACGTTCTATGAACTTTTAGGTAGATAAGTTTAGTTTAAAAAGCGAATATTTTTTTGTATTAAATGTTGGAATCCATGTAGTGATATGAAAAGAGATTATCCTAAGTAATTGTAAAAAATATTATGTACTTTATTTAAACTTAATTAAAAAATTAGAAGGAAATATTATATTATAGTTAAGTCATGACAAGTTATGTCAGCTTTGCAATATTTAGTGTAGGTATAGTTACTGTAATAAGGCGGAGAAAAATCCTGTGCAATGAAATACAAAACTAAAGTTTGTAATTTTGTGCCAAATAGACAAATACTTGAGTTTTTTTATTGGGGGCAAAATTTTTTATTTGTTTAAATTGAACATTGACTATAACCCGCCGAATAAAATGTTAATATTTTGTCAAATGAATTTGCATTGCGGTGATGGGTTTTAATAAAATAAGCGTCACTCGAGAATTTATAAAGTACTTAATTTAGATTATTAAATTTAAGTCGAATGCAGTTAGCGTTCTAATTAAATATCTAATAATATTTGTTATTGGACCAAATTAATGTAGATTATATGAATCAATGTTATAAATAACACCTATATCACAATAAATGTAAATGGCCATTTTATTCTGTGTTTCATTTATTATAATACTTATGTTTCTTCACATTTTATTTATTATTCAGTGAACATATAATATTTGGACTAATTGTTTATCAATGAATGTTCAAAGTGACTATTCACATATTTACTTGGGTTGGTTGAGAGGTTAGTATTGCATACTAAATGAAAGTGTTCATTTATCTTCATTCATTATGTGAATCAATTTGATTTCTAGTCGATACTCTTCCATTAACAACAATAATGTTTACAAGAGAGAGAGCCACCACTATCCCTGATGATAAGTTATAATGCTAGATAGCATACAGTGCGTAGATACAACGGATTACTTCTGCCAAGGACATACTTACATAATATTCAGTACAACTACGTTAAATTAAAATATGGATAGTTTCTTGAAACCAGATTGTTATATATGGGGCAACATAATGAACCCAAAATGTAATCGGTTAGAAACCGACGCGCAAGCGACTAGCGACTTGCGTCAGTGCTCTAGTGCCAGAAGTATTCTCTCAGGGAACCCGTCGCCTCCACGCCCCGGTCCGATTGCGACAAGCAATCGAATAGTGAATAGGTACCTTCTAGGTTTGCGTGCTAAATCCTGGACAACGTCATCACTTAACATCAGGTGAGACAGTTGTCAAACGCAAACTTATAATATATAAAAAAAAGCAATTGAGTGCACGAACCTAATATACAGTGATAATATGAAGCCAGTTAGTGGGCCTATGTCTAAAAAATAATATCATTATTTACGTCACATTTTGTATCAAAAGAAATGTATGTTTACTTAGCTGTACATTGCTGTACAGCAGTTGTATATTTGCTAATTTCGAAGAACAGTATAGGTACTATATTAATGGTATTACATTGTATTAATGTACTGTAATGGCAAAAGTTGTCGCACTAAGCGTTTTGCTTCCACATTCATAGTGCGTACGGCTAGGAATGGAACTCATTGCCTAAATCTGTGTTTCCGCAAAAATACAACCTGAGTATCTTCAGGTTGCGAGTGAATAGGTATCTTCTAGGCAGGCGTGTTCCAGCATAGATTGCATCATAGACGGACCGTTGGACTTTGACCGCTCGCTTATCAGTTCGCAGCTGACTGTTATTTGTTTAAAGCGAACACCTTTAAGGATTTTTGAATTAAAATGTCTGCCAAATCGATGGAATCTGTTATACGTGAGCTTAATAAAACAGTGAATGGCCTACAGAATAAAGTTGCATCACTGGAAGATACAATTTTGGATCTAAAAACCCTTATTAAGCAATTAATTCGCAACAGTGAAAATGGTGAACCGGTAACAAAAGGGTCCTCGGACGTAGTTGAGTCAAAAAATGCACCGCAAACAACTCAACGCACGACGCGTGACGCCCGTATTCGGGCGATTTCGGCAATCTCCGTAATAGCCCGGAAGGAAAAAAGAGGACGCAATGTTTCTCCTTTGCTCACTGAGTCTGTTGGACTCGTCGTGCCTACCGAGGCCACCCAAAGTTCGCCGAATGACAGTGCGCCTCCTACTCCGACAGTCCCGATGGTACAACCTTTGACTACTGGGAGAACGACACATACTTGTTTGGATGAACTAAATGTAAACAATGGAGCCGAATGGTGCGAAATAAAACAACGCCGGTCACATCGCTCACTGCCAACAAATGCAACGCGTGGCACGGCTGCACCGGGTTCATCTGCTTGTTTGTTGTCCGCTGCTGAGCGCAAATCTTACTTGCACTTGTATTACGTAAAAATTGGGACCACTGCAGAACAAGTGATGGATCACCTAAACACTATATGTCCGAATGATAAATGCAACGCTGAAGTTTTAAAATCTCGGGGCGATTATGCCTCCTTTAAACTTACTGTTTCGACTAAGAATGTGAATGAATATCTCTTACCGGCGCACTGGCCTGAAGATGTTTTTATCAAGCCCTGGCGCAGTGGATTTCGCAAACCGCTGCAAGCTACCCAGGAAAATTAAACAGAAATGTTACATGTTCTTTTATCAAAATGTACGAGGTCTACGCACTAAGCTCGATGTTTGCAAAAAAGCAATTCTTGTACAATCAGCTGATTTATTTGCATTCACTGAAACATTTTTAGTAAGTAGTATTAGTGATGCAGAGCTGTTCCCGACTGGATACTCGGTACTGCGCCGCGACCGAAGAGGGGATGCTGGCTGGGGTGGTGTACTGATAGCAGCTCGGGATCAGTACAAGTTGCAGCAAATATCCGATATAGATGGGTATACAAATGATATAGAAGTTGTCATCGGTCTAGTGAATCTAAAGTGTAAGAAATTAATTTGTTGTGTTGTATATATACCTCCCAAATCAAGCGAAGAAAAATATTTGAATACTTTCAGAGTCATAGAAAACTTAGTAACAAAATTTTCTAAATTAGATATTGTAATATTGGGCGATTTTAACTTGAATTCATGTGATCAAAATACATTAATGCAGTATAACTGTATGAAGAGTTTTTGTAAATTAAAACAATATAATGATGTTACTAACATGTATGGTGGAACTTTGGATCTAGTGCTGAGCAATCTGAGTGGCGAGTGTATTGGTGTTAGTGAAGATACGGATCCTGTTGTGCCGATTGATTTATATCATCCACCGCTGTCTGTGTGTGTCCGTAGCGCTTCTTCAAAGCAATGGGTTACTAAATTGTCACGCTCGCAGCAAACGCCAATTAAGTCTCATTGTTGCGACGAGAGGAATTTTCGAAAAGCGAATTATCCGTTATTATACTCTAGAATTGCCGCCATAAACTGGGATGAGATATACTTATGTACTAACGTTGATGCTGCAGTTACTACATTATACACTATTTTAGATGCATGTTTTGAGGGATGCGTACCCTTAAAAAAGTCCTACGATGGCAGTTCGCGATATCAATATCCTAGTTGGTTTACATCAGAAATAATAAATAATATTAAAAATAAACATTTCCATTTACAGAGATTTAAATTAGAGCAAAAAAATTTTAACAGAGAAATGTTTAGATACTACAGACAAAGAGTAAAAGAACTAATTGATTTAACTTATCGTAATTATATATGCCAAACCGAATGTGATATAAAAAATAATCCGAAACGGTTCTGGAAATTTGTTAAAAATCAACAATCTACAAGGCAATCGTGTGATGAGTACCAATATTGTGGAAATACTGTATCTGGCATTGATGCTGCAAATGCATTTGCTGCTTATTTTAAATCAGTGTTTTTGGCAAATCCACCTACACTATCATCTGAAAAAGCTGAACAGGAAACAGTCAGCCCATTCTGCTCTTCCCGCGTCGCTTTAGATAGTATTTGTGCATCTGACCTATATTTTGCCATTAAAAAACTTAAGACTCATACATCCATCGGGCCTGATGGAATACCTTCATTTATTATAAAGGATAGTTACGTAGCATTAAAAAGTCCATTGTTGTATATATTTAATTTAGCTCTAAATACTGCAACCTACCCATCTAAGTGGAAAGTTTCGAAAGTAGTTCCTATTCCCAAGAGTGGCCCTAGATCTAATGTAGAAAACTTTAGGCCTATAGCTGTTCTTTCAGGATTCGCAAAAGTATTTGAATCAATAGTGAACCGTCACATTACCAGGCAGGTCAATAAGCAACTTAGTGATGCTCAACATGGGTTCAGGGCTGGCAGATCTACTGTAACCAGCCATATAAACTTTATTGATTATACAGTTACGCAAATGGATCTTAATAAGCAAGTTGATACCGCTTACTTTGACCTAAAAAAAGCGTTTGATTGTGTAGATAATGACATATTACTCAAAAATTTTTCCGCAATCGGTTTCACTGCAAATTTATTAAATTTTTTCTGTAGTTATTTTACCAACCGTATTCAATATGTACAAATGTCAGGCTACCGCTCTGAGCCTTATTACACCTATTCCGGTGTCGGTCAGGGCAGCACACTAGGACCTACTCAGTTCTTGATAATGATAAACGATTTGCCGAATGCTATCAAAACGGCTAAATGCCTTATGTTCGCAGATGATCTGAAGCTTTTCTTGGGAATAGACGGTACTGCTGATTGTGAGGCGCTACAGAGGGATATTGATAGCGTTCTTGAGTGGAGTGAATGCAACCATCTGGAACTCAACATATCAAAATGCAAATGTATCACCTTCACTCGTGCTCGCTCGCCAATTTCGTTCCCATACAAAATACGGGAAGTCCCCCTGGAACGTGTGGAGTACATCCGAGACTTAGGACTGACAATGGATAGTGAGCTTACGTTCAACAACCACATCATCGATGTGTGTGGACGGGCCTATAAATCCCTGGGTTTTGTCATGAGGCAGGCCTCTAGGTTTAACGACCGAGCCACTGTAATTACTCTGTACTATGCCTATGTGAGAAGTAAATTAGAATATAACTCTGTAATTTGGGATCCACACGAGCAGAAGTACAAAGTAATGATAGAAAAGGTTCACAAAAAATTTGCACGTTATCTTTATAAAAAAATATACGGTTTTTACCCTTACATGTATCCATCTCTATTTGTGGCAGGAATGGTAGGTATCAATACTTTAGAGCTTAGGCGTAAGTGTGCGATAATGCTCCACTATTTCCTGCTACTCAACAATAAGGTAGATAACCCTACAACTCTGGCGCGGTGTTCACTATATGTACCGGACCGGCTACGAGCGCGACGGGCGGCAAGCTCACGACGCTTGCTGTCAGCCCCGCCAGTGCGCACGCAGACAGCTCAATATGCACCTACAGCCCATGCAATTGCATTAATAAATAGTTTGATTGCTCAGGAAGCTGATCTAGATATCTTCCATACTAAACATAATATATTTTTAGACCTATGTATTGATTTCATAAGTAAGTTATAGGATAATGTGAATATGTAAATGTGTTGATGTGTGTGACTTGTTGTGCGATTTGGTGAACAACTGTAAGCGCAACAAGTATTTTATTACAAATAAATAAATAAATAAATAAATAAATCATTGCTTAACATCAGGTGGGATAGTAGTCAAACGCCTGCCTATTCACAATAAAAAAAAAATGTTGACCTATTTTTATTACTCCAAATAAATCTCTTAAATAATTGCTAGATCCCATTTCATATACCTATAGATGGCATCGAATAGGGAACGATCAGGGGTGTTCACGATGGAAAGCAAGTGCCTCTAGAAGTATTCTTGTTCGAGTTGGGCGTGATAAGATCGTAACTGAAGGAACATGCTGTTTAGCTGCCACGTGCAGCTGTTCCAGTGGTATTTGGGCTGGTTCCCAATAAATATCAAACATCACGCAGACCAGTTGTGAGTTTGTGATTTGACATTTTTTAACTGACTTCAATAAAAGGAGATTACTCAATTGGACCGTATATATGTAAAAAAATTTTTAGTATTTGTAGTTTTCGTTTTGTAGTTAGACCTTTCTACTGTTGTAAGACACAGTTCAAGCGCATTTTATCGGTACCGCGAAAATTTTTGATAATGGAAATGTATGGACGATAGAAAATATATTTTCACCAATAAATTAGCCACTGAAATCAAATTTTGTTCATCAGACAACATTCATGAACTGTTCTCATAGGTACATTCATTAGACATGTAGTGTATTCTACAAAATAAGTTGAAAAAACTCAAAAATACCATAATTATATTCATCGAATGAAAAGACTTGTACAACACTCCTCTCTGAAAGGAAGGCCCGTGGGTCATTATAGTTATTTATTAGTAATTAACGTTACTGGGCTAATTATGTCAAGTTGCATTTCTTTATACATATAAAGATGGCTAGGCGTTTTGCCACACCTTTTAGTACTTTGTTTAGTTTCATCTCCTAGACCAGGGGTCTGCAACCTGTGGCACATGCTGCTCTTCCGATGTAAAGCTCTCCCAATTCCGTAAACAAACATTAACTAATTATAAAAGAGTTAAAAGAGAGTAAAAAGAGAGAAAGAGACAAGAAGACAAAGTTTTATTGGCTTTTCGAAAACTACATTAAGAAACACACATCAGTACACATATATACATTATTATCCTTTTTTAATTAAGCCTGATTTGCGTATGCACCAAAGCAGAACAGTGTCCTCAAACAGCACCCGTTCACGACGACGTTCATGACGACGTTCACGACGACTTGACACGTGTGCCAGCCATCGCCGTTCTCAACCGTATTTGTCTGAAGATGTAATTATAGAAATTGACATAATTATTTTTTTACCACCACTCTGGCTCGACTTCTAATGGTCATTTTGATGCTGCATATTTTGATATTTTAATGTGGTCGAATAGACCCGATAGTTTCAATAAAACATGAATTTCATCCATAATAGCCTCAAACATTACAGCACATATTGTTGTCCTCACAAAAAAAATACTCATTGTCTGATTATGAAATATGTTTTAACATAACTTGCAACTTAAAGTAAAAAATATATAACAGAGTCTTAAGTAGGCTTTGCTCTCAAGAAATGTGACCTCATCTGCCCCAAAACGCCAGAACAAATAGCATGCAAAGGAGGCTTTTGTGCGAAAAGTGCACAAATTCATTGCATCACGTTGCGCAAAGATGACGTCATTGTCGACCACCGAATTCCAACAGTGAAAGTGCCTTTCGCTGCTAGGAGAGGGGAGGACGACCTCAAAGGGGGGACAGGGGTGAGGGCGGAAGATACTTGAAGTCCATTAGTTTGGTGATGCGTACAGTTATCTGTGTACTATACTTTATTCTGTGTTGTATGTATTCAAGTGCATATGGTTAGGTTATCACACTAATCACACTAATATTATAAAGGCGAAAGTGACACCGATTTTGATGAAATTTAGTATGGAGTCTAGTATGGAGTTTAGACTCTGGATTAACACTTAAGCTTAGTTTCATCATCACTGTTTTTCATCACCACGCGGATAAAACTACGGGGCGCAGCTAATCAACGATAAAAACACCTATAGACTGTAATTAATAATAAAAATAAAATTGGTTGTCTGTAAAGTCGGTTTACGGACGATAGATTTACGTGATAACGTCATAATCATTTATGACTTTGACTTTGACTTTGATTTCGACTTCGACTTCCACTTCGACTTCCACTTCGACTTCCACTTCGACTTCCACTTCGACTTCCACTTCGACTTCCACTTCGACTTCCACTTCGACTTCCACTTCGACTTCCACTTCGACTTCCACTTCGACTTTCACTTCGACTTCCACTTCGACTTCCACTTCGACTTCCACTTCGACTTCCACTTCGACTTCCACTTCGACTTCGACTTCCACTTCCACTTCCACTTCCACTTCCTCTTCCACTTCGACTTCGACTTTGATTATTTTATGTAATACAAAACTCAGGTGGAACGTTACGCGGAACGTTAGGTACTATTTTTCATTTGTGTTGCTGGCGTTCATCAATTTATAAAACGTTATCACGTCAATAAATAAGACTAAAGTATTTAGTTTTTAGAGTTAATTATATATAATATAACATCAGTATTCTGCCCTAATATTTGGTACTTACTGGCTTTTGCCCGCGACTACGATCGCGTAGAATAGTTACTACGTAATTTTTGCCCGTTTTTACAACATTTTTTATTTATGGTCCTTCCTATATACTCCAATGTACTCCTCCTTCCTATATATGTACGCAAAATGTGGAACGCGCTTCCTCCCTCGGTATTCCCTAGTAGGTAGCTACTATATGGGATTCTTCAAAAGGAGAGTAATTAGAGTAATAAAAGGACTGGCCACGTATCGTAATGCTCCTAGTGTTAAATAATATATCCATAGGCGACAGTGACCGCTTACCATCAGGCGGTTATTCAATATTAGTTAAGATGTTGATTTATTTAGGATATATATTTTATACCGTTTCTAGGGGTATAATGTGGTATTTACGCGTAGTCGATATCATTATCCGTACGGGATGGTACGTCACAACGAACGCATCGCACTCAAGATCCTGATGAAGGCTTCCAGAAGAAGCCGAAACAATTCTCGATCGTGATATCGAATACGCGTAAGTACCACGTTATACCCGTAGAAACAGTATAAGTAGTTTTAAATGCCAATTCTGAAGTATTTAATTGCGTAAACACAAAGCTTTCAGTATAAACTTTCAACCCCAATGGTATCCCTTAATGCGTCCTAGCAAAAGTTATAATAATATTTTTTTAACCAACTAATACATTTTCAAGACTTGAACTTCATAAATAAAGAACTTTTCATTTTAACTTTCAACAAAAATTGCACATCCTTAATATTATACACCCCTGGCATATTTTTTGATCTGCTACCAAAGCAAAGGTCAAGTTTAGTGTTATATACCAATGACCCGGTGAGTATAAGAAACAAATTAAGTTCTGGTACTTAGTTATTGTGTGCTGTGATGATGATGATGATGAAAAGTAGCTTAGGTACTTATGTGTTATTCTAGGACATGAAGTATCCATATAGGTACTAAATTTATTCGAAAATGGTGTAGCCGTTTCAGAGTGAAGAACAAACGTACCCACAAACTTTCGCCATTATAATATTAGTAGGATAGGATTACAGTTTTTGGAATATTGTTTCCTTCAAGCAGGTAGAGATACCTGTGAGAGCCTCTTACAATAACTATTTTTTTATATTATAAAAGCCGAAAGCATTTCCGACTGCGCTTTGAATGTATGTCGAGTTTTGAAGTTTATATCTCTTACGCTTTTTATAGTCTAAGTAAATAAGCGACAGCGATGTACACCAAATTACCTAATCCGCTGGCGGAACGATCCAAAGTGAGACTTGGCTTCCGATGCAAGAGAACGTCATTGGTGCCAGTTCACAGAGTATAGTTTGCTCATTGCATTTGAACACTATCTTACACTTAATAGCATATAATATATAACAGCTCAGGTTTATTGATACTCCTACCAACAACTCATGACAACTTCACTCGTCGAAACAAGTCATAATTCGTGATTTGAGAACCCCATGTTTGTCCCTACATACGGGGACACTGACTCAGGCAACGAGTGTCACTCCATGGTGGTGAGTATCGTACATAAAACGGTAGTGCAAATAGCGCAGTGACGTGGTTACATCCGCCGATGAAAATTAATGTTGGGTACAGGAGGCCTACCAGCGTCTCTTATTGCGATTCAGTTTACGGCTAGAAACTAACCGTTCCATACATTCGTACCATAGTCTCACCCAATCCACCCACCTTTACGTTGTGTCCAAAGCAACGTTGCAGAAATCAGTTCAGTATTAGGTCACTTTCCTAAAGTTTACGTATTTTTACTAAAATACTTTTTTAAAAGTTTTGGTCATAACCGTTAACTTAAGTAATTATTATTTGCTTTATTACTCATAAATTATTCTTTGATCAACAGTATAAGGGAATACTACTATGATAATATTCTAGATTACGTTCTCAAGAAACAAAGAGAATGGCAAGATGTACTTACTTTAACCTTCTGTACCGTTTGGTTCGCTTATCTTTACGAAAATATCAAAAGTAAAAACCAATTTACTGACAATGTAACAATTAAAAGTATAATACTTTTTACCAAAAATATTAATATATCATACCGGTGCTTCGCAAACACTTCGATGGACATCTAAGAGTTAATTTTTTGATTGGCTATGCAGGGTGTTGTTAATAGATATATCTAAATATTATTTTATTAAATAACATGTATACCAGATTAGGTGTCTTTTTAACTTTACAATTCGCTGTCATCTTGTAACTTGCTCCACAATAAAAGGTGGCAATGAAGGTCGTCGGCATTCCAAATTTCTGAGTCCAGCCGTCAGCCGACCCGCCAACTGGTACGGCCGGTACGGCGCGGCGGCGGCGACATGGCCGCGGCTGTACCTAAATCGATTAAATCAAATGAGACGTAAACTTTATTCTGATTCGACTGCGATTTTGATGCTATAGAGCTCCAACACAACAAAATCTTGTAGACATATTAAACTCTAGTGCTACCGTAAGCAAAACATTCATGGACATGATAATGAACACCATCATGTTTGTTAAAATATAGTACCTACACTGGGTTTGCCTGATTTATGCTAAAAGAATATTTTTTTAGGCATAATGATATTAACGTACGATAGTAACGTAGGCTATAAAGCGGACTTCTAGATAATAATATGTAGGTACCTACTAATTAAACGCGGGACAATTTTTTATCACTATCATCATCACCATCTCAGTCATAGGACGGCCACAGGTGGACGTAGCCTCAATGATCTATAGAAGGACCGATTGGAAGCGGCCTCACCTGTATAATATATTATATTTAATATACTTAGGTATCTAGTTACGCAAATATAGTTTCTTAGTTTTGCAATTTTTATAATTTTTAGATTGAAGCAGTAGATTTTTAGAATAAGCCATGATGCATTCCAAGCCGATTTCGGCTACGGCGACCATTTAATGTTTCTGGGTACGGTTGTACCAGTTACCGGTTGTGCGTTCTCACATGGCTGATATACCCAATTTTTGCAGTAAATGTTCGAGAACAGAAGCAGCATGTGAGGACGTTATTAACATAATTGTACACAATGTTGGAAGGTGGTCTGCTCTTCATTCGCTCCCGCTCGGAGTCAAGTTCGCATCTTCGACTGTCCTCAAATGCATACACATTTGCATGCACTTTTTGCCTCCATTCTAAGCGACTGGCAGCTTCCGACTCCCATGATGAAGGCTCAATCCCACATCCCTTCATATGTCTTTTCAGCACATCTTTATACCTCAGAAACTGGCCTCCGCTTTTACGCTTGCCTTCCTCAAGTTCTGAGTAAAAGATGCGCTTGGCCACCCTTTCTTCAGGCATTCGGGATACGTGCCCGCACCAACGAAGCTGCCTTCGCATTAAGTAGGCTTCCACTCCGCACACATTCGCACGTCTAAGAACATCAGTATTCCTGACACGGTCAGACCATTTAACGTTTAGAATATCGCGAAGACATTTCAGGTGGAATCGATCGAGCGTACGAATGTGGCGGCGATACAGACACCATGTTTCTGATGCATATAGAATATTGGGCAGAACAATAGCCATGTACACCTTTATTTTTGTTTCTAATTTAATGTCGTGTGACCGGAACACCTTGACGCACAGTTTACCAAATGCCGCTGAGGCAGCACTAATTCTGGTGTTTATCTCAGAATCAAGGTCACCTTTGGATGTTATGGTGCTTCCCAGATATTTGAATTTATCCACATGCTTTAAGTTCATCCCGTTGAGCTGCACAATCAAGGGCGCCTGTTGAGTGGCGTCAGTAATCATGACTTCAGTTTTTGTCACACTGATTTTCAGCCCGAACTTACAACACACCGAGTCAAACTTGGACATAAGCTCTTGTAGATCTTCAGGAGTTTCAGTCACAAAACACAGATCGTCAGCGTACATTATCTCAGTAATGAGATCAAGAGAGACCTTCGTGTGCGCTTTTAACCTAGATAAGTTAAAGACACCACCATCAGATCGAAAACGGATTCGAAAAGTAATAAGCCATAAGTAAGTACTAACAATTTCATTGTCGCAATGCTGCCCCCATTTTGTGAACAGTTTGTTACATGACTAAGGCTGCTGTTCACCAAAATTTAAATCGTTCGATTATCAATTTAACCGTCGGTCAAACGGTTTTTACTATTAACCGATGCAACAGTTAACCGAGGATTAACTGATCGGACGTTTAAATTTTGGTCTGTGGTCTGAGTTCTGTAGGTCTCTGCTATTTAATACATGTGCTGTTGTAGCACCTGTGCACGTCAGCGGTACAGTGTGATTTCCTTCCAACATCAATGATATTGTATTATATTAGCATACCTAGGTAGGTAAGCACTGCTTGTATGCGCGAATATCTGAAACTTATTGGTGCTAACAAGGAATAGGGTTCATTTTGATTCGTATTACAAGTGTTGCTGTTTACCTACATGTTACTAAATTTGATTGGATTGGAATTTGTATGGCGAATAGATCGTTCAAAGGTCTTGAGTAGGTATCCATTGTTCGTTGCCTATAAGTATATAAAATATACTACTATAAGTACCTGTATTTTATTCTTTTGCAAAGGTTTGCTTTGGATCAATGATGGGCATACAGTGCATCTAGTGACATCTATCGATAGCATAAGTTTATTAAGTTGTTTATGCTGGTTTTTACACGAATAACTTATTAAGTCGCTATGCTGTTGAAATACTAATGTGGTTTCTAAATATCTAAGTATTATACGTGGGATGATGATGACTTTATTATGTAAGTGAACAAAATAAATTAAGTTTTTATACATGCTCATTTTGGTTACACTACGTAAAATGAAACGGCATTCTTTTGCTGCGAATGACGTCACAATTGACGTCAGAAGTAAACGCTAAACGCTTCAGATCAGACGCTTCAGTTCAGTGACGTACCGCGTGACATTTGACATTTAGGGTATAAGGTAGCATTTTTTTACTCGCATTTGTTTTTATTTCAAAGTAATATATTAAAAACCAAAGCTATGTAAAAATGAAGAATAAATAATAGTTAATTCAGTGGTTAATAATTCTTCAAGTCGTATTCGTGTATCGTGCTCCTAAATACAGCGAAGAAATATTTAACGTCTCGCATCGCTTTGTATTTTTGCTGTAATGATATAAAAATGAAGCCTGGGAAGAGCGTAGACATAAGCGAGGAGATAGCCGAAGTGCACACTGCAGGAAGATCTCCATCTCCAAAACAAAAGGCGAAGTCTAGATCAAGGAGTCAGTCTGGTTCCCGTAAACTTTCAAATGGCCATATGAACAGTCCAAACACAAGCGAAGCAGCACCTAATACGGATGAACCCCCAGGAGATAAGTCTAAACGTGATAGCTGGATTAAATCGGAACATGAATCTGTAGAACTACCCATACATGAACAGCTAAAGCAGGGTATTTTAGGTTTTGTAGAAAAGGAAATTCAAAAGACAGATAATCCTTCATTTGTTTTTTATTCACATGATCCAAATGCCTTAGACGAGAAGTTTATGAAATCGTTATCACGGCCATCAAGTGGGCATAAAGAAAAACGAAGTCCATCTTACAGGAAGAAGAAACGACACTCATCAAGGCATAGAGACAAAGATCTTCATGACTTTGAAGTGCCAGGATCGAGTCTCAGTGCCTTAGAAAGGGTGAGTTTGAAAGGTTAAATAAAAGTTCAGGTTGAAGGTCATAGTTTGGGAAGAAATGCTTCTTAAAAGGTCAATGGTTCAAAATACAAATATAGGTGTAGGTGTTTATACTTTTGTGATATGATGTCTAAATTTTTGATATACTTCACTTTGAAGTTGAACAACTTTCAACAGATAATTTCCATTAAAATTTTAATAATTTTCTGAAGTTGTATACTTGTAACTTAATTACCTATATCAATAGTGAGATAGTTTATCAAGTTACCATTGCATTACCTTCAATCTCTGAGGCCATTATCTATCATTTACTAATGTAATTATTCCATTTCGCTAGTGAAAAAGATAAGTAGTGATCCTAAAACAGAAAATAAAACCTTGAAATTTGAGATGCCTGCCAGCAATAAATTTAAAAGAAATCTATAATGTAAGAATGTGAATTGCATGTGCTATTCATATTTGAAGTGCTCAATAGCAGAAGAATATGATTAAGACATTATATTATATCCCACACCCCATATATTTCATTTCAATTATTTTTAAGAGACATGCCTTCTACGTCTTTCACTGTTTACATGTTTACAGTATGTATTTCAGTCATGGATCCTGCATTCTGGTTTGTGAAGGACTTGCCCTAGTTGATGGTTCAGATTCTTGTTGTTACTCTTGTGAGTGGGGGTACCTTTGTTCTTTTATCTATTTTAATACTACACTTAGCTGAAATAGTTTGATATTACATTTTCTTTCATGGGTTAAACAGGCATGGACCCATATACCTTTAGAGGAGGAGCTTGAACCCCATAGCCCCCCTCTAGCCAGTGGTAATAAAAAATAAAGTTAAAAACATTAAAGTTGTCAACTTTCTTAAGCAACTAACACTATCATTGTGAACATATAATAATAATGTTGTATTCCCGCAATTTAAGTCTGTACATTACTGTTATTTATGATTAAATTTTTTCAAGATTGTTTTTCCTGACTAGCATGCAATCTAGGTTTAATCTGTCATTTTACCATTTCATACATTAACATTTTCATGTATCGGCTGTCAATCAAGACTTCTATTAATTCCAGGTAGACGATTACCTGAAAGAATACAACAAAGAAGAAGTAGTCACACTCTCTGGAGAGTTAGAAATCGAGCCCAATGATGTTGAGAACAACAATGGGACCACTAAGGAGCTCCGACACAAGCCCCGCAAGACCAGAAGGAAAACTAGAGATGAACGGCAGCAAGACAGTAATTTTAATGGAAAAGATGTTAGTCCTAAGGTTTTCAAGACTGGAAGTAAAAGTAAGGCGCCATCTAAACCAGGTAATTTCAAATTTTATTCTACACATTAATATGTGTCTATAATGTTGATTTACACATTTATATAGACCTATGAGCCAGTTGTTTTGCCAGGTCAGGCAAATAGTAGTCGTAATATGCATTTGTTGTAGTGTCCATTGATCAATATAATAAATTTAAAATAAAACTCTAATAACTAATTACAATACTGCAGCTACTACAATAACATTTGAGCAATCCACTAGTTATTGGTATCCTATAGATTACTCAAATGTTCTAACCCGCAGTCCCGGCTGGCAGTGTGCCCAGAATGCTAGCAGCATTGCCACACTGAATTGCAATGCTGATTCTTTGAGCCAAATATATGCCAGCATTTTGGTCACGCGTTGCATCGATCAAACGCTCAGATAAATTTTGGGTCCCCACGGACCCAATGTCTTGGCCCCAAACGGTTCAATTATGTAACCACTACCTAGGTTAGCATATTTTCGCCGTTTCAATTGCTCCGCCGAATAAGCCGCGGCGCCAGCCCTAACATGTGTCTCAGGAAGATGTGACGGCGCCAGAGTGTCAACGCATGTAGCGTCCCTTACTAAAGGCCGCCCTAACTTCCAGGGAATAAGTGTCATGCCGTCAGGTCTTTTACCATCGTCATGCATGAGACCATTCTGTTCAAGAATGGCTGCAACATTGGCCCTGGTAAAAGCCCGACGGATGATATCGTTAATGCTAGCGTGGCGGGAAATTCGACCAGCACTTCTGGAACAAGAAAGCCCGTGGTGACCGAGTTGATCAACTGCACACTGGCAGTGATGGGCTTCATAGCATTTTGCACCCAAATGTAAGCTAGCAGCTAAACGAAAAGCAGATGGGTCTAAAAGATTACCTGTACTAAAAGGAAGAATTGTCTGTAACCAAAGACCAGATTCCCACACAGAAACAGCAAGAATACGAGCATGATAAATTTTAATACAAATGACCAACAAAGGTGATTAAGTATTTGTCAGCATTAAGGTGACATTAACGTCACACGGTACATATATATATCTTATATAAAAGTACATATATAAGGTACATATAATACATATAAAAAATATAATTAAATTATAATAAAGATTGGATTAAATGACCCCATGGTATTGTTAATAAAATTTTAAAATATACATTCATATACAATCTTCCTCTGAGTTTTAATCAATTAAAAATCAATAATGAAATGCTTTTTTGGATAATTGATTCATGTTTTGAAATTACTCTTTGAATTATGTTAAAATAAATCAATTGAATTAAAATTTCCAATCATCCATCCAATTCATAAAATTATATCAATATTCACCATCAGCATCCCATTCGAAGAACACTGCTGGACATAGCCCCCCTGTTGATATCCACAAAGGCCGGCAGCAAGTGGTCCCCACCAAGCCTTCTTGCGATTTTAGTCAGGTTATGTAAACCCCTATCCTAACCCCAACACCCCTCTCCATATCTCAATGTGCAACTTTGACCTTGGTTACAAGCTGAGAAGGCCTATAGCCAGAGACCATGATTAATTTCTGTAAGTCTTCACTGGAAATACACACAATAGTAATATTATATAGCAACAATATTTCATGATATTTAAATCAATAATATTGTAAATGTTGAAATTAAACCATATTAATTTTATTTCAGCTCGACCCACTGACCTAGCCGCCATGCTTGAAAGCCTAGAGTCAAGTATGCCATACCATGAACAATACATAGACAATCCGTTCTCCTCTCCATCACCACTCACATCACCAAACGATGAGCGATTAGACCCTTTTAATGGAAGACGACCAGAGAAAATATATTTACAAGGAGGTGGCACATTTAGAGCCATTTCGAGGGATAGAATCTTAGAATCACAGCAGTCGCGACAAGAAGACAAATATTTAAGGTTTGTTACGTTTTTGACCATGCAGTTATTTAAGAGAAGTTTAGTACACACATACTATTTCCGAATGGCATAAGTATCATGCTTAAGAAATAATTTCTGTTCCTAGTGAAATTTGAACCCACAACACATATTTTGTGCGTTTGAAATGGGCTATGGAACAGTTAAAGGGCCCAAGACGATCACGTTTGGTGTTCGTTTTGGTGCAGGTGGCGCTGTGACCTGTTTTCGTTCACCGTTCGAGATGCTTGAAAACTGTTAAAACGCCACTTTTGACCCACTTTCGAGGTAGCGTCTTTTGTGATCATTTTTTGATAACTCAAGGATTGACAGTTACTGCAAATGTGAGTATATATAAGAAAACATGACAAAATACGTTAGTGTAATGTTTTCTTTTAATATTTATTACGAAAATGTAACTCTCGCGAGACATAGAAAAGCGAAAAAGTAACGTTTTTGTCTCAAATGCCACATTCCCAAATCGAATGCTTGTTCAGTTGTAAAGTGCCATAAACGCCACCTGTACATCTCGAACACCAATAATGGTATACATTTTAAACATGTTCATAATATTTGAGATAGGTGGCGCTATGGAAAAGGTTTGTTCACATTAAATTATATTTTTTTTTGTAGTTCAGCCTACCCCATAAAGCTTATGTGCAGAACCGAGAACCTAAAACAATCGATCTATATTTTCCAGAATGGGGGACATAACACCTCTAGACCTTGCTATCATAGTGCAAAAAGCTTGGCGCAGTTTCGCTCCAGCTTGCCACGGGATCCTCGGGGGCTTATCTCTCATGCATCTGCTCCTCATCAGCTACTCGGATGGACTGGACGCAGGACATCTCTCCTTCCACGCCGTGGTAACCATGCCATATGTTGCCAGCTATTACTTCTTCTGCGTTCTCTGTCTGCTATCTGTTTTAGATAGGTAAGTTGTGGTTTGCTATTCATGCACTCTTTTTAAAATTATCATTTATCTCTGTGCCAGGTTCATATGCAGCACCTGAAGTAGTTTCTGACCTTGCAGTGATCTGCATAATTAGCCCATCTGTAGAATGCTCATTTAACAAAATGATACCTATTTTTTATTGTATTGTACTGTACTGTTTTTATCGAGTCGAATATCCATACTCGCACAGCTGATTCGCTGTCATATAGAAAAACACTTGAGCATATTCCCTCTCTATAATTCGTCGTGAGACTTAAGGTTTTAAGAAGTGCCGCTTGTATTGCAGAGGGTCGCGATTGTCCACAGGCAGAAGGGACAGGACCAAATCCTGATATGTGAAACAAAATATACTTTACTGATGAACTACAGGCTATAAAAAAATATTACTAATCCCATTTTTATACTTTGTAAGTCCCTTTCGTCTGTTGTAAGAATTATAACTGCCTTTCTTCTGGTGTAAGAAACAGTTCAAGCGCATTGTCGTTACCGCGAGAAGTTTAGGTAAAGGAAAAGTATGGTTGCTTGAAAGTTTATTTTTTATTATTAAATTTTATTTTTTTGGACTCTATTACATCTTTTTGTATAGAAATGTGCCTGCTCGAAAATGCCAACCGAAGCGTGGTATCCAGATGCTAAACATATTTATTATTTCTTTTTCAGATTAGACGTGATCAGTTTGGACCTATCCCGTGGTCTCCAGCCGTACTTCCAACCGATCGTGCTAGTCATACTATATACTGCATGTTTGCTCGTTTGCTGTGCAGCGCGGATGTACGACGATCTCATGGTGTACCAGTACACTTCGCTGGTTAGTAACTTCACTGGGAACGTCACGACGGTGAGTCAACTAATTTTTGAAGGCATAAGTAGTCTAGCGGTTGGAAGGTCGGCTGTCAATCTAACGGACGCTGGTTCGAATCCCACTAATGGCTTGAGATTCTGGTAAAGACAACATCGTTATTGAACAGCATGGTTATAGGGTTCTGCTGTATTTGACCGGCCAGAGCTCGCTCTGGCCGCTCTCGATCTTTGACCACATTCTCACTGGCCATTACATTAGATGGTGTTCAAAATGTAGATAGCTTGTACGAGGTGGAGAGTGTTGGCTGTCAATCTGACGGTAGTTGGGTAGATTAGCTTAGGCTTCAGCCGTTGGCGGAGATTGACCTAGCGTCTGTCAAGGTGACAGCCGACATTCTTTGAAGCGATGATAGCTCAACGGAACTGTATTTTTTGTTATGGTATGCAGTATACTATACACCATGCGTAAGTATAAAATATTTATTATGTAGGTACCTGTAAATTTGTACATGATAGTTTTTTTAATACTCTATAGATGTTGTAATATATTATTTTAAAATGGTTGTGTTCACGCTGAAAGCTGAAGCCGATCAATTTGTTAATTTTTTAATCTGTAAAACTACTTACTACAATACACAATTACTACAACATAACTAATAACTACTACAGTTATTTTGAACTAGCTACACTATGTTTGTTTTTTTTTTCCAGCCAACTATACCGACTTTCTACCACACATGGACTCACTTCTCTATCTGGCGCGCAGTTCTCTCCATCCTCGGCCTAGTCTACTTCATCATCTCTAACCCTGAGGATCTTGTCCACAACAACCTGACTAAACTGCTACAGTACAAACACGAGCTACAGAGCATTGGATGATGGATTGGGTAGCTTTAGATTTCCTACGTTAATATTCTTTTAATATACAATGTGTAACAAAAATGTGTAAAAATACTGAAATGGGCGCATAGGTTCAAGAGTTATCAAAATATGGAACCTTGATTAATCAATAAAAAATATTCATGTACGTATAATATACCTCTTTAGCAAGTCGGTTTAAGCTATTTTTTTTAATATTGCTAGTACGACTTTGGGAAGCAATAGCTGGACCGCAATCGTCGGGACAATGCCCGCATGTATGGGTTACCTTTTACACATCGTGACTATTGTCTAATCTGGATTTTAAGTGTACGCGGCATTCACGGCGCGCATCTTTTGTACTCAGAAATATTTAACATATTAAAATAATTTTGAATAAATCATTTAAAAGTGTTCATTAATGTTACATTTAGTATTCTGGGAAATTACTGTTGACTCGGTACCCATATACATATTTATACACATTCTATAAGTAAATATCTTAAACATTAAATCATTCCTTATACTACAAAATCTCCGAAATTTTGGATGTAATGATAGCTTTGGAGTGTTAAGTGTCTACTGCGAATCAGGCAAGCTGGATCGAATCCTGACTAGGTTTTGAACTTGTGTTAATAGCATCTTTAACAAATTCACAGCATAGTAGTTGGTTACTTTCTACTTCTCTTCGCCTGACTAGTTTCCATACCGTGTCACATGTCAGCTTATAGAAAACTAAGTAGGCTAGAGATGTATGACAATATGTAGGGGCAGCTATTAACTTTAAAGGGCTTAATATTAAATTATTCATAACTAGTAATAAGATACTATGTAATATACTTTAAATTTTGATCTCATAGTTTATAAAGAAAAAGACTTGTGAACTCACAGATCAAATGAAATAAAATATAATTTGATTCGGCAACTCGTAATAGTGCCAACGGTACATTTGTTATGTTCATCTATGGTTCCCGTCAGCGAAGACATTTTTGTAACTAACCTATCTTGTACAATCGGGAGATTAAAACGGGAATAACTAACGTAGTTAGTCAGGGTTCCGACTATAGTTTCGACCGCATTCGGTGGTCTTTTTCGAGGAGAATACGAGACGACGCGCGGACGCGGTCGCAGTTCGCCTAGTACTCAACCCTTTGACTTACTACGTGAGTAATTTCCGTGTTGTATACATGCATAATGTGTCAAACAGTTTAAACAACAAATCAAAAAGAGTTATATAACAAAACTGTCTGCCGATCTACTTATCCGTGAATAATTATCAACATTTTGTTGAAAATAAAGTCATTTTTTTTTTCAATTTACTGATACCTCACTATCAGTTGTAGTAGGTACATTTTATTATTAAAGATGTCAAAGATAGATAATAGAGAAGATAGAATTGATTAATTTAGGACAGCATAGGAAAACTCAATTTATGGATTAGCAATTTCTCTTATTGTGTTGTATGCTCATAGTATCCTTAATTTATGTATCACGGTCGTATTATGAGTCGCCTAATTAAAAGCGATAAGTTGAAGAATAGATGTTTGAAATATAAATGTGAATAAATTTATATAATAATTATTTTTATTTTATTATTTTTTTATTTATATTTATATAAATAAATAATGTTTAGTCTAAGTATGTAAAAGTAGTCAGAATTATATTATGTTGCTTTTCTAGTCATTATAATTTAATTGGAAACAACGTGAATTTATATAACTAAAATGCGCTTTGCTTTATACTTGTTGTTTGATGGATAAGAAGGATGACATGACCAAAGTACAGCCATCAAGATAATGCGTTTGAAAGTTTGATTAACTAGAAAATAAACACCATGTTGAGTAAACTTTACAATAAAAATATTTTTAGACATATTAATTATATATCATACCACTGACACATATAGAAAATATCAGTAAAACTGTCAAAACACCTTAACGCACGCATTGTAGCCAAAAAATATAATATGATACAATTGTGTTTAGAATTTGCACAATTTTTAAGAAATTCTATAATCTTGTTACAAATTCATATGATCTCCTAAACCCACTTTATTTTTTTATAATAAAAACAGTTCTAGTCATTTACATGAGGCAAATATGTAAAAGTAATTGCAAAATAGAAATATATTTTTCTATAAATATAAAATTACCTCATTTTAGTGAAATACAATTTTGCCAGTGTATAAATAAAAATGGAGGAAACAAGTAATTTTGAACCACGGAGTTAATGCAGGATTTGAACCTGCGTCAACAAGACGTTAATTAATTAATTTATTATTGTTATCATTGGATGCAGATACAGATCTTTTAAATAAAGTAAAAAAAAATTAATCGTCATGGAACACACCCTTAGCAGGCGTAGACTCGAACGGACCAAGCATATTTTGTTCCTTTAAAGATTATAAGTTTTAACGCTTGGTGTGTTTATTTGTTTTAGTTTAAATACAATATTTGTTGCAATATTTTTAATTATATTAAGAAATGTTATTGTATAATTCTAAGTCTGCTACTTTAGCTACTTAGGGGCCATGCATAAATTACGTCACACCTTAAGGGGGAGGGAGGGGGTCAACTAAGTGTGACAAGTGGTGGGGGGAGTCTTACACTTTGTGACGTCACATATTCTTCTTTTAACACTTAAAAGACCGCATTTGCGCGCGTTGGTAAGCGACGATGTGATAGGAGACAAAAAACTTACAATTGTTGTATTACAGAAAAGAATGGGAATCTGTAATTGATCAAAGTTTCTTCTCTGTTAAAAGTAAATCTGTATGATGTCTAAAAAAATTGCATAGTGTGTGTTGTCACACCAGAGGAGAGGGGGTCTTACAAATGTGACCACCTTTGACAAGGAGGAGGGAGGAGTCAAAAAGTCATGTAATTTGTGTGGGGTTATTTATGGATGGCCCCTTAGTTTAATTCACACAAAGTTAAAAATGATAAAAATAATTGTTATAAACATATATGTATGCAATTTATACATATCTATATAAATATTAAATACTTATTTAAAAAACTTTGATGCTCTTTTATTTATTACTTACCTACTTATTATGTGTATGAATAGGTATAGAATGTTGACGGATAGAGATGAGGAAGGCGAAGAAGAAGATATGGATCTGTGTCTGTGGATGCGATAGCGCCTAGGTACAACAACTCTCACAATCTCCTGATAGCTAGAAAGCAATGTAATAGATGTCGATGCAATGTAGGTATGTAAGTTCATAAAAAACGCAAGCGTTTTGATAACAAACGAATAAGAATGGGCAGTATGTTCGTTATAATCGTTATTGACTGTCACATCTAGTGAAATACCCGTATAACCAATGATGTTTTAAGATGATGTAAATTCATACTGCGCGGTGCTCAGATTTTGTTCCTTAACGACATAAACAAGCTTACTGCGACCGATAATACGCTCAAATAGTATAGAAAAGGATAGTTATGTGTTTAGACTTGCGCTTGAAATACGCGTCGTAATCAAAATGACTACAATTAACTTATTTTTTCCGCCTCCGTTTCCGCGCGCTTGTGCGACATCTACCTCATATAAACATATAATATCATTGCGTATAACGGTATTGTGTGCCACTTCTGATTTTTGAAGATTGACTATATTTACGGACCTAGTTAATTGGTACATTGCGTATTGCGTAGGTACTCTTTTTTTGTTATTCTGAATGATAAATATTTGAAATTGAATAGTTTTCAGTATTAGTAGGTATTCATAACATAATGAAAACGATTTAATTGCTAATCATCATCATTATCTCAGCCATAGGACGTCTACTGCTGGACAAAATTATGCCTCCCCTATGTAGGGGGATTTGCCAATACTCGCCACGCTTGGAAGGCGGATTGGCGAGCGCAGTATGGTTTTCTATCCTCAGAAGACGCTGCTGCCCACCTTGTGGTACGTGATCCCTTAGCCGACTCTTACGGCACCCAAGGAAAGAGATGGAGGAGTACTATTCTAAGCCGGTACCACCACTGCACATTTCTAATATTAACATAACTTATGAGTATTGAAATGTAATGTATTTGGGTTTAGGGAGAGAGGCCCGGAATTTTCTAATCTAAATTACTTGTCGACTTTTTTTAAACCTTTTCAGTGACTTTTGCTTCTCACTGGATCACTTTGCATTCACCCTAAATAAGGAAGTTCTATAGATAGACATAACACTGTACAGTTAACTGAAAAACCGCTTGACTGATATTGATGAAATTTAAATGGGACCAGCTCGGAAGTATAGGTAGGTATTACGCTATCAAAGAAAAGAAGAATCATCAAAATCGGTTCATAAACGACGACGTTCTTTCTGAAAGTCATCCCTTTTTTGAAGTCGGTCAAAAACGCATTTTGTGTAACGCTTTAGTGTAAAAAAATCAGACCAGACCCTCGGCAAAGCTTCAAAAGAATTGATGTTTACTTGTGGAAATCAATGGGGGAGGCTTATGTCCAGCAGTGGAAGTCCTATAGCTGAGATGATGATGATGATGATGTTTACTGAATCAAAAATCGAACGAGGAGGGATATATTAGGCTCTCGTATACAATGTAAGTGAATAATAACTTGAACAGTTTATAAGAAACAATAATATTTATTTTATAATTTCTTATACATATGAATCGTGTTACATATCAACTAAATTTATCTACAATAGCACTTATAGCATTATAACAGCCTGAGATAAGCACAACCAAGTACACTAATAGCAAAAGGCCATTTTTCCACATAATGTAGTTCATCCTTCCTAGATCTTTTTCCCACTTGTGGACTGTCTGTACTACCAGTGGGATAAGCAGCCCAAGAGTTGAGAAGAATATGGCACCAACAAGTTCAATAAGGAGTTGCAAGTCTGGAACGGCAACGGCTAAAACCACTGAAAAAAAGGGTTTAGTACTGATACGAAATATATAATTAATCACGATATGCCACAGCTAAAGATAGATGGGATAGTAAAAGTTAGATTTTCTTCATCTTTTGCTCCAAAAACATTTTAAGGTTTTTTCATCAGTTTAGGAAAATGTTGACAACTGATAAAAACTCCACATTTTAGTATTATACTTAGAATAATAACAACAAGAAGAATCAAGTGAGCCCCCACCCACTAATTCTTTGCCTACGTCCGGACCTGGTGTCGGTGTCGATCAAATGAAGAATATCTGGGCTGCCGCCTGCCTGTGCTGGACCATCGAGATCTGTCAGTGTCGCTGTCGGGTCGGTGCCGGATCGCCAAATAAGAAACATCCTTTGCCAGAGATTTACCTGTTAATGTGACGCAGATTGTTCGAAGCGCCATCTGTGCAATGTTGTGATACTCAATTCGAACTCTGTTCTTCATTCTTATCCATAAAATGTCCATAGGGGCATACATTTGCAAACAGTATGTGAAAAACATTGCTACAGGTACTAGGATTTTAGCAGACAGCGCTAGTCTGAAATTAAATTATACATTTAAACATATTTACGCCTGAACTTGTTTCATAAAACATGCCAAGCCCAATTTTTTCTTTGAGTCATTAGATGAAATCGATTGCTTTATGTAAAAGCGTCGGTTAATCGAAACAACCGCAGTTTTTATATCTAAATATCTACGTAAGTATATATTATAATAATAATATATTATTATTATGCATTTTACAATATGTATTTTTGTGTATTTTTAATATACGTATTGTACATAATATATGTAACGTGTTCTTTTTGATGATATTGTGTGTCCTGGGCCTGTCCAATTGTTTTATTTAGGTCGATGAATGTTTCGACGATGTATCGATGTATGTATGTATCTATCGATACATATAAGCTTCATGAACGCGGTTTTTTTCTTCTAGGCTGTAAATGTATGGGAGTCTGCCATTCTAGGCATGGGTCTGTTTATGATGAACGCATTCCGGGTCTACAGTGAGCGTAAGTATTCGAATGCAACAAACATAATGAAAAGTATAGGGTGCGTTCGAAAACTACAAACACCACATAAATAAATAACATAAAAGTAGGTACTTCTGATTCCCAACTTTATAAATAATGCAAATTATTCACGGAATCCACAAAAATATAATCTAAATTTTCATATATAAAGAATACATTAACGGGTTGTCATTTTGTTTTTCGGGAGCAAGGCTGGTTCTGCCATCCTCCTTTGAAATTGATGTTTTCCTCGTTGTTTTATTTTGGAGCCCATTGGATTCAGGCTCTTAGAGCGACCGCTCAGCTCGCTCTAACCCAGATCCCCTGAAGATCGTGAACGAAATAACTATTTACACTTTTATCTAATTTCTTAATTAGTCAATCTATCATAGTATAAACTAACTAGTAAGCTCAAGTAAAACTAAACTTACATTTCATCCTTGGGCAAGTTTAGCGTGATATGTCCTAATACTGCATCACCATACTTCATATATCCAAACACACCCACAATTCCATACAGCGAGGCCACAAAAGCCATGGTAGATGTCAGGACTCCCGGACAGCCGAGGAAGTCCTGGGGCTTCGCCATTTCATTCTCCACGGGCATCACAACGTTGATGCCCTCCATTGCGAATATTGCAGTACTGGAATAGAAAATAGTTTTTTTTAAACATACTTATAAACTCGGCGTTAACTTTTATACCTACTTATTGTAACGTTGGAATAGTTGAATTAAATACCTACCTACTAATAAATAAACGCCCTGTCTTTGATTGAGATATCTACAAAAAAAATATAACGTACTGTTCACCACCTTACTGCATCTATCCATATAATTTTGCACGACATATTATCTGTTATTGCGATGAAGTGCAGTCGGGAATAAAAAAAAATCGACTCACGCCAGCAGACGTGTCTGGCACAAAAACTACTGCATTTTAGAGAGCTTGAAAATATGAATTTAGTTGGAGAAATGGTAAAATATCAAGTTTCAGTTTAAAAAAATGTTTATTTATCACAAAACATCAGTACTTAGTGTTACCCTCCTGACCCTAATTACAATTTCTAACCTGTTATTCATGGACCGGATAAGTTTTTTACAACATCTTGTTGCGCCACTTGAAGTGGCGTTTACGTGGCTAGTGCACGATTTCTAGCCCAGACCTTCCTTTTGAGCTGATGCCACTAATAGTCAATGGGATTTAAGACCGGGCTGCGTGCTGGTGGTGCTGATCCATACATTACGAGCAGGTCTCACTATATCTTATAAACTGTGTGCCATTTCAAGCGTACAATAAATATTATTATGGTAAGAAAAAAAAACTGTAATTGGCTATCAAAATTTTAACTTTTCCCCCAGAAAACTTATTATATATATATTATGATGTTGACTAGGTATATGTATATATAGTTGATCCGTCTATGCCGTAAATCCACCGTAAATGCCACCGCCATTGCAACCAATACGTGTAAAGTCGCGAAATTACCTGTAACTATTGTGTATATGCCGTGGTGGTACCGGCCTAGAATTATAATAGTACTCCCCCATTTCTTCCCGTGCGGGTGCCGTAAGAGTCGGCTAAGGGATCATGTACCAAAAGGTGGGCAGCGCCTTCTGAGGATAGGAAATCATACTGCGCTCGCCAACCCGCCTGCCAAGCGTGGCGAGTATTGGCAAATCCCCCTACATGGGGAGGCATATGTCCAGCAGTGGATGACCTATTGCTGTTATGAATGAATCAATGAAAATAAATGAATTGTGTATATTTATCTTTTTGATATGGATAGCTGGCATAGTTCCAACGTGACAAAGCACAAAACAGATACGTGCTTTGTGCTCAAAGCCTCTAAAAAACTAAGTGATAATATTTGAAGGGATATGACCTTTATAGGATAGGATCTTTATTTATGCGGAGTTCTTGGATTCCAGCTTTTCGAGAGTTGGTACCCATCTTTGCGGTTAACATGTTTAGATTAAGTAATTCATCGCCTCTCCAATCAGTCTACAGGTATGCAGTCTATGACATAAGTACTTTTGTACAACCCAGTTGTATAATTCAATTCAATGATTAAAACCAGAGACCAGAAGTTTTTTGACATTTAACCATGGCAATAACACTGCTTTTCATTTTAACAATAGTGCCCATAAAAGTTTAAATTGTTATAATAATAAACAATATTTTATAAATATCCTCATACCTAATACAGACTGTGCTTGCAATTTTTTTATTATTAACCGATTCCATAAAAGTTCGATGTTCTCAATTCGACTATGACTATATTTGTCTTATGAGCATGTTACATCTAAACTTTTTTCCATGTGTACCGATTTGGATGATTATTTTTAAGCTATTGCATAGCTTCTATCGCGGGCCTTGAGCGGGGAGACCAAATCCAGTAATTCCGTAACGAAAATAACCTAACACCCCCCACACCGACCGGCACAGCGGTGATACTTTTTAGTTTTGCCATCTATCGATGAATAGCAAAACTTTTAATGACTTTTTTACTTGAAAACTGGTGTTTCTCATGATCGCGAATGTTAATTTGCCAATAGTTTCAATAGTCCTTCCGCTCTGTCGTTCTTCGATGGACTATTATATTCCCTAACCAATCAAATAAGTGGCGCATTTAGGCCTAAATTATATTTCAATGATACAATATTGAGCAAGTTAAAACTACGTAGGTAACCGAGGTGTTCTTGTAGGAGCAAAAAAATTTAACAACGCTAATAATGCAAGGGTGAATAGCCTTAAAAAAATAGAGATCCAACATCCGTCTTCGACCTGAAAGTGAAGTTTTCTTAAAACATCAGCATAACTATTGATAAATTATATGAGTTCGCAAGTTGCCACTAAAACCTGTTTTGTACACTGACAGATATCGTATTCCATATACTTACAGTACGCCATGGTACTGCGTTATAGACTGATGGATGTAATCAAACTTAATATTCATAATATTACATAAATTGTGCCCCGCGTATTCAACACATTATCTGGGGATTGTATAGAATACCTGAATTATACGGATTGCCGGTGACATAATAGACACAACACATTGGTGGTCGACGCTCTACGCTCCGCTAGTGTATAAGACTTTTCTGTTTTACCCACGGTGTTGAAAAACGGTGACGATGGTGATGATGAAAATATGCCTATGTGCTAATCCAGGGTGTAAGCTATCTCCAAACCAAATTTCATCCAGATCCATCCAGCCGATTAGGCGTGAAAGAGTAAAAAACATATATCCACACGCACAAACTTTCGCATTTATAATATACTAGCTGCGCCCCGCGGTTTTACCCACGTGGTGATGATTGATGATGATAATGCAAAGTAGCTTATGTGTTATTCCAGGACCTGAAGTATCTACATACCAAATTTTGTCCAAATCCGTTCAGCCCTTCTGGCGTGATTGAGTAACAAACATCCATCCATCCATCCAAACTTTCGCATTTATAATATTAGTAGGAAGTAGGATAGTCTCCACGTTTATGTTTGCGCTTGGCGTATAAGCCTAACTCAGTTGGTAGAATGCGAAGATAAAATCGAAGATCTTGTACCATGCTTATGCTAAAATATACCTTAATTAACATGATTCACGGTTTAATTTTGCAAATGTTTCGGCGGCGAAAACAGATGACGGGCGTGATTTTCCTTTTCTAGCTGAGTGAATGATAAATGAGTTTTCGAATCCTTTTGTTGACTTACACATTTGGCAAATTGATAGCGGACCTCTCCGATCGATGGTCGATGAACAAGTACCTATTCCTAGTACATACGTGTTTGTATATATACAAGGAAATAAAACTTATTACCAGACCAGATTCAACTGAGAATTAAACTTTGGAAACCTACGGTTGGTTTTATAGAGCTAAGTAGATAAATAATAAAGAATAGTACAAGTACAGAAGTTTCACCGCCTTGCTCTTTATTTTTAACCGACTTCAAAAAAAGGAGGTTACTCAATTCGACCGTATATATGTTTTTTTTTATATGTGTGTTTGCAGATAACTTCGTCGTTTAAGAACTGATTTTATTGATTCTTTTTTTTGATAGATAGAGTATACTTCCGTGGTGATCCCATTCAAATTTCATCAAAATCGGACAAGCGGTTTTTGAGTTATACTCCAATAACTGAAAAGTGCTACGCGTATCTTGATGATATTATAGTCGCGGTTGAAGACATCGCAGAACACACAATGACAATTTCATTAATTGATCCCGAGAGTAGCAAAGGTCACTGAAAAGGGTACAACATTTTTTTTTAACAAAAAATGTAACCGACTTCAACACTCAAAAGTGTGAAATAACTTGTCGAAGTCCGTACTTAATACGGCAGCCGGCAGCTAAATATTATACATAACATCCAGATTAATCACATAAGCTGTATAATATGCACGAGTATCACTTTCATTTTAGTGAATTTTCACAACGATGCATTGACATTAAATTGGGGAAGAAATATAATAGAAGATCAAAATTAGCATATCCCTCTTTCTTGTTTCTTTTACTTATGTTACCTTAATAGAATCTCTAGGCTTCTCAAAACAAACAAATTATTGGTCTTTTTATCAAAAGTATCGATTACCCATTATACAAATTCAATGGACTCGGGCGTTACTTGCCTTAATTATGTATTGATCCCACCTACCCTAGGTTGACTGTTGAGTCGTTCTGGCGTGATTGATCACAAACATTCACATTTAGGATAAGCTGGCGCGGCGCGAACAAGCGCCATCCATCGAGACAGCTATAGACAGGCATAGCTGACCAACGAAACAGATGATATGATTTGAATGACACCGCTGAGCTAACATCGAAGCGATGATAACTCAGTGAATGGCGATGGCTGTTAAACTGACGGACGCTGGTTCGTTCGCTACCGATGGCTCGAGCTTTCGGTGAAGGTAACACTGTTATGAAAATTCCAAGCAAGGTGGTAGGGTAATTTCGAGTACCCGCCTGGGTACTACCACCCTCAAGTTTGAAAAGGCTGTCACCGAACACAGTGTGTCAGGCAGCAGTCCTAGAGAGGCAGTTAGCATTCTTGGTCTAGCCTAATTACCTAAAGTTAAGCTAAACATAAAAGTTTGTCAATTCCCAGACTGATAAAATATAAAAAAATGTCATGTCTCTTACCTCACAAACAAAGGCCACTTAACAACACTCACAACCATTTCTACGTTTGCCATCTTTGAGATATCACTAAAAGTGTAGTAGCAAGTGATGCCGAATACCAATACTAGGCATACGTTCGCAAGCACTGAAAACGGTACCAGAAACTTCAAGTATCGTATTTGTGTTGTTAGAATTAGGGGTAGCAGAAGGATTCCGCAGTAGACTTCTACCGAAAGTTGATTATCTGGATAGAAGTAGTCAAATATCTGAAACAAACGGAAAAGCTCAATATAATTAAAAAAGGAGATGGGGCAATTAGGATAATTAGGTCCTCGGGCGTGGACCGTATAAATTAGTTTCATACAGCCATGTACTAGCAATCTGTATTCGTAATCAAGTGCAGTGCAATTTAATCTCTAAATAAAGAAAAAGAGATCACTGGCGCGTAAAAAGCCGGCAGCCTTTCCAATGATTAAGATTTTTTATCCTGTCTATTGAACATCATATAAAGCAAAATTTTTTTAAGTCTTCCGAGGTCACCCTTGTAGTCGAGCACTCTTACGTCACCAATGAAGTCGCACAAAACCATCGACGCGCTGATAACACGCTTGGAAAGGGTTATTGCGTTCAACCTGTACTTGACAATGACAAATGACATCGATCTTGGTTCAGTATTCTCGATCAATAGCCCAGAATCGGTTCATAAACTACGAAGTTATCCGCGAACACACATAAAAAATATACGGTTGAATTGAGTAACCTCCTTTTTTGAAGTCAGTTAAAAATAGTTTTTTTGTCTATATTATTTATTAATGTCTATTTTATATTTTATTGTCTATTTTATATATTATATATATTTAGTCTATTTCAGTTAAGTTACATTTATGTATTTATGTACTGTTATGTATCATATACACCATGATACCATACGATGCTACGATACCACCATGCCTTTGATTTGATTAAAAGATGTCATTCGAACAATCTTCGGATAAAGGACAGCAGACGCTATCAGAAGTCTAAAGTCAGAACTCTGAAGAGTCTCTTTGGAGACTTCTCATATGTTTTCATATACACTAGGACTCCCTGTGTTGCTGAGGCATGGGAACACACAATCAATATTTTTAGAGGCATGGGTGCATACTGTGTATACAAACATCATGCCTAGAGACAAACATCTTCTCACCACATGAATGGTTGCCTCGGCCGTTATTCCCGCAGGTGCAGGCCCCGGTATATAAATCTGGTGACCAACCCCTGAGAGTTACGACTACTTTCTTATACTGTGCAATATAGTTTGTATTCTATTTGACTGCAGATACTTACATCTTTGAGTGAAGTGGCAATAGATATCACATAGACGGCTGTACCGCCGAGGCATACTCCAGCCATCGCACCATCCGCAAAGTTCCTGTAACATGTAAGTTTGTCCACTTGAAAGCTTGTGTTGTACTTGAAAGTTGAAACTTTGAGTTTATGTAAGGGTGCGTTAACATTTAACGTCCGTTAAAACGTGTATGTTATTGTTTTGAGCAACACAACAAAATTTATTTTGAGCAATGAGATTGAATGGGTATGCTCAAGATCACGAAACAAACAACTAAACCAGATAAAACTACAGGCAAAATGTAACTGTATCGGACAACCACACAGTCACATTTTCAATATCATGTATTTCATGTGTGCTTCATGTGGATGAATAACTAAGATATAAATACATATACACAGAGTCACAGATTACCATAGGTTTGTAAACTTTGTGCAGATTGCAGCGTGAACGAGATAGGAATAATTGTCATTGTTAGTATGTACCAGAGATTACGTTTTTTCTGAAACAACGGCGTTTGCCATATCGCACTTTTAAAAGTCGCATATTATGTCTATCACTTCCTGTAATGGCAATTTAACAGAAATTTCATGCCATAGAATTTTAAAAAGAATTAAGTTTATTAGTACTGAATGTACTGATGAATGAAAGTAATGCCGTAGAACTTGTTTTCGATTTTAGAGCTATTTGCGCACCGTGAGATATCACAGGAAAATATGTATATTCGCTAACAGCAACACTTTCTGCAAAAGCGAATTCTTTATTTTTTGAACTGTCTAATGCTGTTTGCCTATACCGGCGTTAACAGCTTTACAGGGCGGCTGAAGCATGTGTGTGCATTGTGTGCATGAACCTAATTTATAAAGTCTTTTAAGACTATACGCCCGAAGCGTATAATATGCTATATCAGATTTTTAATGGTATCATTAAAATAGGGAGATGAGGATGTTGTGAGAAAACCTAACACAACACTGTTATAAATGTTTTCTAATCTGTGACACCGCTCAAAAAGATTTCGTGCCGAGTCCAATACGGTGTCGACAATAACGTACTTAACGTTCTTCAGTTATCGAGAATGGACGGCGTGCATAAAGTGATTTTAGAGTATCACGGACCCGACTGAATTGAAAAGCAGACCAAAATTGCAAATATTTGGTTCTACTCCTACATAATTTTTAAACTAAGTAAATTTAAAGTTCTCAATGAGTTCTCTTATTAAATAAAAAAATATCGGGACTTAGGGGGCTTTTACCTTATGTATATTTGCTTGATTCTATCAAATCTTGAAGATAGGTTTAATTACCTCTATAAGAATAGGGTACTTACAGCTAAAAAATAACCTCCCGTCATTATCATGAGTCATATATCTTGATATATTGATTGTTTTTTTCATTTGTTTACAACATTTTGCTGGTTTAACGTGGAAATGCACCGCGTTCGAGATTCTGATAATGCTTCCTGATAGCCGAAACAATTGTAGATCGTGATATCACGTAAGTTATTATAAAGCAAGGGTAGCCTAGCAGTCGGAGAGTCGGCTGTCAAACTGACGGACGCAGGTTCGGTCCATAGCGATGGCTTGGAGCTTCTGAGGTGAAGGCAAAACAATAATCATATTCCCAGCATGGTGGTAGGGTCCTTTAGGGTACTGCCTGGCTAGCTATCACCCTCATGTTTGAAGAACTGTCACCCAACCACAGTGCGTGTTGAGACAGCAGTCCTTGAGAGCCAGGAAACATTCTAGGTTTATCTTCTACCACATCTTCACTGATCATCAAATAGATCGCGGTCAAACTTATCTATTAAACTATAAAAAATACTTGCGGATTAACCGTGTAAATGTTATACAATTACAATAAGCGTAAAAAATAATTAAAAAACTGGTTATAGGCGCTCAAAAATAGCCTGTGATATGCTTGATTGATGATCTGAGTAGATCATATAATACTTATTTAAAAATGTGCGGTATGGTTTTATCTCTTGGGATTATCTATTTATCATTGCATTATCTTGAGTATCTTCAGTATATCTGAGTATCTTGATACTCCAGCGCCGTTCTGCCTAATTGTTTGAATAAAGACTATGAGCCCCGTTGAATATACATGCTGCGGCGGCAGTTGTGAATAGAATTTCGCAAGAAACAGCGAAACAAGACAGACAGATATTTTTAATAGGAAATTCTCGTAAGTTTGACATATTATTATATGTATGTATTAACCGGCTTTACTCACGTTTATAGTCGGAGTATTTCGACCTCGGTTTCTGGCATGCCCGATACCCGTCATCAGGTGAGTTTACGCTGCCAGATCGCGGCGACCATGACCTGGGTCTAAAAACTTCAACTATAAACGTGAGTAAAGACAAATGATATATACATATAACAGACAGATATGTAATGATAATAAATTAATAACATTTAGACTCTAGAGTGCCAACCCGCACTCAGTTACATAGTTTCCATAGATAAATAATATAATTCATATATACGTCCGCATTGAAAAAGCGCTATTGCAGTTTGAAGAGATGCGAACGATTACTCGTAAATCGTCCACCATCACGCGTGAAGTGTTTTTAGATCTTATTGTAATGAATACACCGCACACTACCATCGTCACACAGCGACACACTCTCAACACTACACACCACAAAATTATAGCAGATACAATGACTAGTCTGCCAACTTAAATTTTATTTTATATTTTGGGTATAATATATTCGTACGCAGTTACTTTTTTTTTTTTTTTTTACATGTTATAAGTTTGCGTTTGACAACTGTCTCACCTGATGTTAAGTGATCACGTTGTCTAGGATTTAGCACGCAAACCTAGAAGGTACCTATTCACTCGCGACTTGAAGACTCCAGGATTGTACATATCGGGAAACACAGACGCGGGCAACGAGTTCCATTCCTTGGCAGTACGCATTAAGAAAGTGGAAGCATAACGCTTCGTGCGTATAGGTGGTATATCTACCGTATAGCGATGGCGAATTGCCGTACGTCGAGTCGACCGATGATAGAAAGGGGATGGTGGAATCAGATTGTGTAATTCCAGTGCACATTCTCCGAAATGCACCCGATAGAAAACCGATAGGCTTGCTACTCTACGCCGGTGTTCAAGGCTCGAGGTTTTGTACTTGTTTTGTACAAAAATACATATTTTTATATTTCAATTTGTATTCTGTGTAAGATTTTTTAATTGAAGTATTTTTTGTTTAATCTTTAACTTGCATTGTGCTACAAACTTAGGAGTGCCTAGTCATCTGTGCGTTCGTGACTTCAGAAATGAGTATCGACTGAAAATCAGTGCTATAGGGGTGACCCTTGTGTATGCCGAGTCGAAACTCATTCCTGACTTCGGGCAACATTACAAATTGTATTTTGTCTCTTGTAATTATTTTTTTTTTATCGCACTTAAACCCCCGCACTAGGATTCCCTGTATCGCGGGAGGTTTGGACACACACATTCACAGCACACAAACTTCCAAGACCCGGGACAAACACCTATACTCATCGCACAAATGTTTGCTCCTGCCGGGATTCGAACCCGGGGTCCCGGAAACACAGTAGTCATGTCAATGACACTAGCCACTGCGCCACGGCGACCGTCAAATTTAAATGTATTTGTGTAGTGCTGTTCTCTGATGGGTATAACTTTATTTTATTTTTTGCTTTACAACATACGCGACCCGATTATATATAGTGTGCTAGAGAATGTCGCAATTTCGCTTTCGCATCCCACGTTGCGGCGGAAGTGTGTAAATATGAGATTACAGTGTAAGTGTGTAGAAAAACTTTAAATGGAATATTACCTTACGTGTGTTGAGAACCTCCGTAACTTCCTCGGGCCCAATTTGAACACATTTTCACAAGTATCAGTGTAGCTGAGTGACGGAACCCGACTCTCTCGACACACTTCTCTTGAAGTCAACACCTGAACAAATTAATTATTACGGTTTAAATGTCAACATATTCATCACGCACACATAGTAAATGTGAGTTCGTTATCCCGTATATAGGTTTTAAATAACCTAAAATGCTATACAAGCACGAGTTAGCCCATAAAGCTATCAACATCAGATTCGGCTTCTAACGTGGTCTCTGACTGTAGGCATTGTGAGCAGGCTTCAACTCGCACAACGAGGTATGGATAGGGATAGCCCAAGCGTAGGCTCAGGGTTTCTCTGAACGATCAATACAGAAATGAGGTAAACGATCGAAAGTCACCAACATAGCCCAGCGGATTAGCAAGTTGAAGTGGCAGTGGGCAGGGCACATAGATCGAAGACCTGACTGTTGGCCACAAAAGGTTATCGAATAGGGTCCACGGACTGGCAAGTGCAGCATAGGACGGTCATCGACAAGGTGGACAGACGATCTGACTAAGATCGCAGGAAAAGAATGGATGCGGGTCGCTTCCAACTGGTTCTTGTGGAAATCAATGGAAGATACCTATATATGTCCAGAAGTGGACTTGCTATAGCTGAGATGCAATGATGATTCGGTTTTTACAAATGCCTGGCAGAAACATATAAATATTGTATTTATCTAACACATTATGGAAATCCACTCTTAGAAGTAGAACTACTCACTAAATAACACCATTTTATAGAAAGTTAATAAAACGTACTTCAATACATTTATATCTGTGCATATCAATCGGCACACATTTATAGCCACGGAAGCTGTTGTATTAATATGCAACATAAATGAGAGCGTATTGCGACGGCAATAAGGCGATTTTAACAATTTTTTGATTTGAACTTGTACAAACTTAATGTTTACCCGCATGGACAAATGTATCATCACCCCCTCATCCGCATACCTACTACACAAACACTCACACACATATTATACTTGTACATAGTAAAGCAAATAAATAATAGAAACACGCAAGATTGATGTCAACTGGGCTAATTACCGCAGTTGTTTTACGGGATAAGGTGACGGCACAATCGAAAAGCCCATAGGATATAATTGATAAAAATAAATATTCAATTCTATAAAAGTTAACTTTAAAAGAATCTAATTCTTTCAACAAGATTCTAACGTGCATTTTTGGACCAGGGCGAACCGTTAACCGCCACAGAATACCTTGTAATGATATAGCATTGAACTCGTAGTTCGGCGTTTGACCGCTATTTCATTGTGGCGTTAAGTATCGCAGATTTTGTAGGCGTGGCTAAAGTTATGAAATCGTTAATCTCATCAGCTGTTGTCAGCGTCTTAAGTGGTAACTAACCTCTTCCTATAGACAGATACAATTTGTAAAGAACTGGCACTGCGTCCGTAACCCTGAGACAAAAAGTTTGTAAGACAAGTCTCATATGCCTGTAATTTCACCGGAAACCGGAACACAGTAATACAAACACTAATGCTTGAAGGTACAAATAAATATGGTGGCAGCACTTAGTCGGGTGAAATCACAAATATACAGTGCTACTGGTCTTGGAATTGCCATTCACCTCACAAATCAGACCTATCTACTTTCATTTGTTTTCTATAGTCACTAATATATAAATATCTTTTTATCATAGGTCTGAAATTGACTGATACGCTAAATCTAAAATTTTGAAATGGTTTACCGTATAATTCAATATGATTGACGCGGCGAGCGGCGTCACCAGCTTTATTTATCTTTCCCATTAATTATTGGAGGAGAGCATAAAGTCCGATATCTGTCAATGTTTGTGCCGATGGATTAGCTGTCCATTGTGTCGATACGTAGGGCATCGATTAGCAACAATGGTCTTGCAGGTATAATACGTAGAGGATTTTTCTATATGATGGACCGAGCGCAGAGAAACTTACACAAGTGGTAGCTAAAGAGAAGTGGTGTGTCCTAGATATCTTTGCAAGTACAGTGTGAACAAGTCTTAATTGAATTCAGTAAGAGTTTTTGTTCCAATGGACTGTTTGATTTTTTAACCGACTTCAAAATAAGGAGGCTATTTTTAAAATATTTTTTTTAATGTGTGTTCGCGGATAACTTCGTCGTTTGTGAACCGATTTTGATGCTCTTTTTTGTTAGATAGAGTATACTTACATAGTACTTACGTTAGTATTTCAAATTTCATCAAAATCGGACAAGCGGTTTTTGAGTTATACTCCAATAACTGAAAAGTGCTACGCGTATCTTGATGATATTATTGTCGCGGTTGAAGACATCGCAGAACACACAATGACAATTAATTGATCCCGTGTGTAGCAAAACACTGAAAAGGGTGAAAAAAAATTTTTTTACAAAAAAGGCAACCGACTTTAACTTGTCGAAGTCGGTACCATGAGCACAATATTATGATGATAGTTACTTTTGTGTGAACTATCGTGGTACCGACTTCAACAAGTTATTTCACACTTTTGAGTGATGAAGTCGGTTGCATTTTTCGTTAAAAATTTTTTTTATAAAAGCTTTTTATATACGGGTTGGGTGAATTGTTAATATTGTGAAGGAGGTAGATTTAAAGCTATGATCAGAAGGTAGCTCCAGGGTCCTAAGCCTCACCTCGGTCTTCAGCTTTCAGTAAATTAAAAAACATAGTTACCACTAGACAAATTAAAAACTTGAATTACTCATTTACGTCATAAAACTAAAATATAATAATAATGAATATTAAATCTATATTAAACAGTCCAAGCGTGGGAGGAATTCATACCATTTAAACCATACATACAAAAATAAACATTTACCTATTTGTGTTGGTCATACTAAGATATTATTTCTTACTTCAGAATTAAAAGTAAATTCAGGTATTCAATGCAATTAATTACCTACAATGAAAACGAGATGCACTTGTTATTTTACCGGAATATCCAGTTAATTAATAATTGATTCACATTGAATCTACCATTGCATTGTTTATAAATTGCTTGTCTTTATAGATAAGAGAATTGGCATCCTGATAAGTTGAGTTATTGTATTTGGGTATGCAGATACAATAACTTGGCAAATACCCCCCCGTATGAGGGAGGCATATGTCCAGCAGTGGATGTCCAATTGCTGAGAAGAAGAACAAGATGTAGATACAAAATAACAATAAAAAGATTGGGGAAGAATTTATTTGAGTTTAAAAACTATCGCGAGTCTCTTTTAACATTATTATCCAAGAACCGGCTAGGACTCACGTGATATTTGCTGGATGAATGCTGAATTACTCTCCGACCAGTTTCGAACTGATTTGCAGTTTTTCGTCTGGGAGTTATGATCGTGAGTGCTAGCCGGTTCTTAGATAATAATTCTTCAGTTCGAGACGGGACGTTACGACTAACGCACCGCACTCAAGATCCTGATGAAGGCTTCCGGAAGAAGCCGAAACAATTGTCGATCGTGATATCGACTATACGTAAGTACCCGTAAAAAACAATGTAAAATAATAACTCTCATTAAAAAGATTACAATGTTTAATATCGTAATATGCCTACGATGAAAATCCTTGTTAATTTTGTATTTATTCTGGCCAAACTACTGGCAAGTGAGTCAATGATTGGATTTATTTTAAGGCTTGTTGAGAGCCATATTGTTGAGCATAGATAATTATGCCGTTTGCCGTTGATATGCGTTATGCCGATAGTTGGTTTGGTAGTTGTATGTAAATCTTTGGGACAAATGTTGCATTTCCGATCTTTATGTGTATTACTAGCTAGCCAACGATTTCGCCCGCGTTGACTACGGTTTTACAGTTAGGTACTTCACTCCAACGGAATCCGTACATTTTACCCTGAAAAAAAGTTGCAAAAATCAATCCGTAATGGTTTAACGGGAATCTCTATTTCCGTATGTACTATATAAGGAACTAAAGATTCCCGTTAAACCATTCTACCGTGATTAGGGAACACACATCCACCCAACCATACTTTTTAATATACAATATGAAAGCATCCTATTTTATATTATAAATTATTTAATTATGCTTACGTCATTATGAGTTGTATGTGCATTATGAGTACCAAAAGGCAAAATATTAATATTACAAGAGCTTCAATTTCATATAAACTTTCGTGAACCTGTTATTTTGAATAATTGAACTTGTTACAATATCATCATCATCATCATCATCTCAGCCATAGGACGTCCACTGCTGGACAAACGCCTCCCCCATTGATTTCCACAAGGACCGGTTGGAAGCGGCCCGCATCCAGCCCTTGCCTGCGATCTTAGTCAGGTCGTCTGTCCACCTAGTCGGTGGCCGTCCTATGCTGCGCTTGCCAGTCCGTGGTCTCCATTCGAGAACCTTTCGGCCCCAACGGCCATCGGTTCTACGAACTATATGCCCTGCCCACTGCCACTTCAACTTGCTAATCCGCTGGGCTATGTCGGTGACTTTCGTTCTTCTACGGATCTCCTCATTTCTGATTCGATCACGTAGAGAAACCCCGAGCATAGCCCTCTCCATAGCTCGTTGTGCGACTCTGAGCCTGTTCAGAAGGCCCATAGTCAGAGACCACGTTTCAGTTCCGTAAGTCATCACTGGTAACACACATTGTTCATTGTTACAATATAATTAATATGAATAAAGGAGTTTATACTTCCCTTAGCCCAATAAAACACTCATGAAAATCTAAACCTGCGGATGTAGGTACGTAATCCATTATACATAAATTTATTACATTTTATGCTTAAAGAAGTAAAGGTTATATATTGGATATATGTTGGAATATTAATTAAGTTCAGATATTGTAATCCCTATAGTTTTGTGAAGAATATTAATTGTATTAACGTCATGTTAAGCGGAACTTACGTTCAAATTTCTTAAGGTAAAAAATAACAGCAAATAACCTTGTAATCATGACTACAGAATACTGTCCAAACAAAACACAGTAGCGCTCAAATCGAAGTTCTTCCATAAAAACATTTGAAGGTACATTTGAAAGAACATAAAATATATTATCAACACACTTTCAGTGTGTGTGTTATTATAGTGTTATTATATCGCTTTTAGGGCCATTAAGCCTTACTGCAAGTTATATGCGAGGCCAATGTAAAATTATAACGATTTAAGCAATACTTTTTTGGTTTTCCCTCGCATATTTGTTGAAGAACGTCCTATGATACGCTTGAGCTCTGCTCGGTACTCGGCTCAATTACCTGATCTTTGAAGACAGCAAGTGACTGTAATATATTATAGCTAACTAGTGGAATTCATTGTCTAAGTCTGTTTTTTTGCACAGATACAATATGGGTATCTTCAGGTCACGACTAAATAGATATCTTCTGGCCAGACATGACCATCTTAGACCGCGTAATCTCTATGGTGAGATTCGCATGCCTAATTTCCTATTCTGAATAATAAGTACACAGAGCAACGTGGCATCCAACCGCCCCGCGCGGCTGGACTGGAGCGCGGTTGTTCTGTGAATAAGTTTTCACAGTAGTATAAAATGCAGACTAAAACGACCCAAATAGCTGGACTAGTAAAATATAATGTCATTTACCAATATATGCACGCAATGTGTAGCAATTACTGCAACTATGAACGTTCCTATACATCCAGGCACGATCCCTGTATTTTTGAAGGCGGCCGGCATAGCGAGCAGGCCTGAGCCTAGCGACGACTTCAGGAGGTGGAAAAATGCACCTAATGTTCTGTAACGAAAGAGACAATGTATAGAGAGTATATAGTTAGAGTTACAAAACGACGGGAATGGCTATAAAGTAACGTGTAGAATATGATATAGTTTTTGTACAAAATTGCATGAAAAAATGCATTTATAAAGACACTCAATTCTTGCAAGAATAATCACAAACTATTATGCTAATGCTGAATTTGACTGATAATAGGTAGCTGGAAATTGAGTCAAATACTGATATCAGAATTCATATTGTATTAGTTTTAATTTTTTTTTTCGTCACTCTTTTACCCACACAATAGGATTCCCTGTGTAGCGGGAGGCATGGACACACACAATCACAGAACACAAACATCCAAGACCCGGGATAAACACCTAATCTCATCGCACAAATGTTTGCCCCTGCCGGGATTCGAACCCAGGGCCCCGGCGACACAGAAGTTATGTTACTAACCACTGAGCCACGGCCATCGTCGTAATTAAAGTAAATTGAATTAAATTCAAATTACTAATAAAAAGTTAATTACTTTTTATTATGATTGTTGTTAATTTTACTAGAGACAGATCAAATTTTGATCCTATCGTAGAAATCTAGGTACCTAAGTAATATATTAGAGATTATAGATTAAGTACTTACGAGTGTTTTAAACTTTGAATACATTTTATTTCCATAAATATTTTTTTTACATAGGTTAGTATTTGTGGTACCTAAAAGTATTAGCGTGTCTATCGTAACTAATAATTTGCGTTGCGGACCGATCTAAAGCTGTATTAAACCTTTCAGTAATATTTTGCGGCCCTGAAGTTTCAACAAATATTTGTCTAATTTTGAGGCAAATAACTTTTGGGTAATCCAGCTTTTAGCGTAATGTTTTCACCCCAAAACACAGATATTAATTTGATTTTAGTGCTTTCTATTTGGTAAGTTATTTTTTTTTGCGTTTGACTAATATCTCATCGTGATGATGCGATCTACTATGCAGCACGCACGCACAAGCGCGTCTGCCAATAAGATACATTCTCATTACCTTAATTTAAAGGCCTATCAAAAATACGGAACGGGTAGCAGGTTATTTGATTGTGAAGGTAGGCTACTGTAGTTTTTTTTATACTGTATAAATTTAGCCACTATCTTACTTGATGATCAGTGACGATGTGATCGAAGATCTTATCATGCTAGACCTTAGGTAGGTTTTGCTATACGACACGCAAGGATTACTTGTAGCGATGACGTAGATAAATGAAGCGATGATAGCTCAGCGGTTGGAGCGTCGACTGTCAAACTCACCGATAGTTTTTATTTATAGTTATTATTAATAGATATTTTAGTTTTCTATATTCTACGTCAACAAACGGAGACCAATAAAGGCCGAAATCACGGAAGCGTTCATTTAGAAATTCGACTGACGACGGTCACCAGCGATCTTGGATGGGTCCAATTTAAACGTTGCTTAAGGCGCTGTACATATACAAGTTGCAACTTTTAAATAATAATTTAAAATCATGTGCAAGAGACTGAGTTATAATTTCTTCAATTTTAGTAACTTTGGAGTAAAAATACAGATGTTTTTTTTTTTTTGTTTTTTTTCCATCACACTCAGATACCCGCTCTAGGATTCCCTGTATCGCGGGAGGCATGGACACACACAATCACAGCACACAAACATCCAAGACCCGGGACAAACATCTACACTCGTCGCACAAATGTTTGCCCCTGCCGGGATTCGAACCCAGGGTCCCGGAGACACAGAATTCATGTCGATGACACTAACCACTGCGCCACGGGACCGTCAAACCGTTTAATTCTATCGATTGTATCTTTTTTAATACATGCTTTAAAAACATAAAAATAAGTGTATCTAAAATACGTCCATCGTCCACGTATATCCAAAATACGGATAATATCGAAACAAAACTTATGTTGTAGGTATAGTGGGTAATGGCATAATCAAGATACTGTCAGGATTATTATTGCAATATCCATAGTTTGGAGATTTTATACGAATAAATTTTATTGAATTCCTACTAGCGCCTAGTATCACGTGACCTCGGCTGGCTAGTCCGCGCAGCTCTCCATCTACTTATTGTGACCGTGAAGACCGTCTACGTCGGACCTATGCTTGATCGCTCGGCACTGTCCCATACATTCCTAGTTTATTTTACACAGCGAGCGCTTTTGCCTCACTGCTTGGAAAGCATCGCCTTAAGGGCGGCTTAAGGCAGAAAAGACTGAACAAATCCTGATGCGTGTTAATTTAAAATTTTACTAAAGCATACATATCAGATCTTTAGACAGTTATTTTAATTTACTTTCTTCTAGGTATTGTAAGACACAGTTCAAACGCATTCTTGGTAACTGCGAGAATTACAAATAATAGAAAAATATGGTCGGTGTAAAATATTTTTTCACTGATAAATGAGCCTAGTGTAGTAAAGCCCTTTTCTAAATCCTTGATAGTCAAATCGAATGTTAGTTGTGTCTTCTTAGCCATAGGATGTCCACTGCTGGACATATGCCTCCCTCAGATAGGGGGGATTCGCCAATTCTCGCCACGCTTGGCAGGTACGTGGTCCCTTAGCCGACTCTTACGGCACCCATGGGAAGAGATTGGGGAGTACTATTCTAGGCCGTTACCAGTACGGCATCTATGTTAGTAGTCTACCTATATTAAACTCATCTATTATTCCTTTTTGTATGAATAAATATACATGGAAATGGAATTTCTGGCACTCTAAAGCAGCTGCCAGACCGCTCTGTGGGTTTGGTATCAGATGTGTAAATTCGAGGGTGATAGCTAAGCAGGTGGGCGTTAGAATCGGCGCTACCACCATATATCTACTACTGGATTCCAAAAGTCACTTACACACTTAGTGGAGCACCCGCCCATTAGCTAGTTAACGACTGAGATTTAATACCTCGCTTCAAAAGTTTTTGTGTGACGGTGATCATGACTTACGCGTGTAAACGTTCTACATAGAACCGTTTGCACCTCTTACATGAACACACTCATTATCATTAATCATTCTACTCATAAATGAAATATTTTTTAAAGCTCAATACTTACGAAGTTGGATGAGTGACATTCCTGTGCTCAAACGGTTCATAGTTCTCTTCGTCGTCCACTTTTCGATCTAGAGTGATCGTAGACTGTTTTGTCGATTGCAAATTCATATCTCCGACACTGCCGATTTCTCTGGAACTAAAAGATTTCTTTTTAAACATTATTAACACATAATTCAGTTCGTTATGATTATGCGTCATTTCTTGTGGAAAATACACGAACGGCAGCACAGATTCATTGTGATGAAGAAATAGATGGTGGTATAGAAGAGAATGAGTATATGGTAAATGGAATATGAGGTGAGTTTATGGCACCTGCCATATTAGGGCTGGTGATGTCTTGCCACCAACTAAACGGACCGCCAAAATAAATGACGAAGGGGGCAACGTTGGTATGGATGGCTAGAGTTTAGAGAGGTGTAGATGGTTTATAGAGATGCGTATGGTTGGAGCTTAGAGTATAGTTTAGAGAGGTATGCTTCAGTTTCACAAGCACGCTATTACGGCGTTATGTCCTTTCACTCATCCACCTTCGAATCTTAGTCGCAGAAGACCTTTAATTTCAGTTTTGGATATCTTTTTAAGTAATGGTAACGTCAAATAGGTTCGAACTTTGGTCTAAGCAGGTAACTTACATTGCTTTCAATGCATTAATACGCAGGTACCCATACTTGATAACTTATATTTGCCACAAGGTCCTAACAATACAACGTAGTTGAAAGTGGGTTTTTTTATGTTTATTTTTTATTCATTTTAGGATCTACAAACAGTACAAAAACTTACAATTAGGTGCGAAGAATATATGTATAAGTATAGGTAGTTAATGTACCAACAGCGTAGACCACAGATTAATAAACTTAAAAAGTCAAAAACTTAAAAATAGAACCCTATAATATTACACATATACATGTTAACATAGATTTATGTACAGGTATTTAATTTAGATTTTTTGGGTTCCAAAACGGTGGGAAAACGGTACCTACACGACGAGCATATGATGCAATTAATTAATCATGGGCCGCAAGGTTATTACTGTTTTTATTATGTCTATGATATAATACGTATATATTATTAATGATTTCGAGGTGAACCACTTGTGAAGAATTGTTGTAACTATAGGAAGAATATGTGTTTTGCGTATTTAAACTGACACGGGGGATACCAGCGTCGAGTGACTCCGGAACTTGTCTAACATAAATCACGTTAAAAAAATTACCTCCTCCATTTTTGAAGTCGGTTAAAAATAATGTATTGAGTTATGACATCACAGAGACTCGCGGGTGTTTACAGGCAGGAGTTTATCAGGGCGGGGCGACTGATGTGTCTTTGTTTTAAATGTTACAAAATGATCTAAGGGATCAAAACATTACTTATCACATTTTGAAAACTTTTAGCTTCTTTTCTTCTGGTGTAAGACACAGTTCAAACGTACACTGATAAAAATGTAATTTTAAAATAATCATAAAATGTGACACGAAATATATCCTTGATGTAAAATAATGGGTTTTCCTGTAAATTATGATGATATTTTTATATATACTTATTACATCATACTATACATAAAATATGGTGTAACCATATTTGGAGACATTTAAGGAAATATCGCAGCATATTCACCAAAATCCCCATAATTTATATTAGTAGGATATATTTTTTCTTATTTTTTTTAATACTTTTTAGATCTAGCGTTTGACCACTATCTCACTTGATGATCAGTGACGATGTGGTCGAAGATGTTATCACGATAGACCTAGAATGCTAACCGGCTCTCAAGGACAGCTGCCTGAACACACTATGTGTTTGGTGACAGTTTTTCAAACTTGAGGGTGGTAGCTAACCAGTCGGGTATTCGAAAGTGTTTATTCCAATCCTGGAGTCTTCAAGGCGCGAGTGAATACCTTCGTGAGGTACCTTCTAGGTTTGCGTGCTAAATCCTAGACAACGTCATCACTAAACATCAGGTGAGACAGTTGTCAAACGCAAACTTATAATATGTAAAAAAAAAAAAGTATACCCTACCACCATGATGGGAATTTGATAACGGTGTTACCTTCACCGGAAGCTCAAGCTGTTGTTGGGGATCGAACCAGTGTCCGTCAGTTTGACAGTTTGACAGGCGACGCTCCCCCGCTGAGCTAGCATCGCTAATCTGCCAATCCCCTCATTTTATAGAGTATGCATAATATTTTTGTGATACGGTCATATTAATTTAGATGAAACCACCAAAATAATGTATGAAACTTGTTATCTTCGAACATATAGGTACTCTGCTTGTTATATTAGATTATAATCATAAAAGTTTAATATTAAAGTCCTATGTATCATTTTACGCAAGGAATACTGCTTTGCGATTAGGTACAAAGACTCTTATGTGAGTGTAGCGATGCATTATTGCGCGTGCACTGCATTTTGACGATATAGGGAATGTATGCATGACATGAGTGCGCTATACTAGTCGTCACCCGCCCGCCGCGGTTAAAGTAGCAACTGGAAGAGAAGTAAAGAGTTGAAGGATAAAGTATATCTTGATGTTAACAACTTGCGTGATCATGTTAGGTTTATTTTCTTTCCAATATTGATAAATATTTGACGTGTGTCAGGTAACACATTAATAGTATACTAGCAGTACTAACAGATATTATAGTTGTAGGTGAAGACATCGGTGCAATTACAAATTAACAATTGATCCCGTGAGTAGAAAAGGTCTGCCTGCCGCCTAACGTGAAGGAGAGTCTGAAAAGTGTGAAAAAAGTAGGTACCTCAAAATGGAACCGCCTTTAACACTCAAAAGTGTGAAATGACTTGTCGAAGTACCATGAGCACAATATTTCAATATTAGTTAATTTTGAACTATATTTGAACCGATTTCAACAAGTTATTTCACACTTTTGAGTGTTGAAGTCAGTTCCATTTTTTGGTACATTTTTTTAGGGAATTATGCCTTACTTTGATTTCACGTCATTTATGATTTCCATTTTTCTCAGTTCATTTGTCGTTACTGCAAGATAGTTTTATAAAGGCTAACTTATGTATCCTACAAATATCAATCATCTTTTCCATAATGTAGATAACAAGTATATTTGGCAATATCAGAATATTTAACCGTTAATAATATAAAACTTTTAATTTTATGTCAATAATTTCCCTAAATATTATCTAGATTCTTCTTTTTATGTTTTGACGGCATGCCGACCTACCTTTTCTTCCGTTTCTTCCTAAAACCAAATTGTATTTTTATTTGTGCCTCAGATTATCTGAAACATTTCACTATCATTATTTTGCTCATTATGTATATAGCCTCGAAGATTACCTCAAAGTTAATATTAAAAATGTTTAACAAATACTTCTGAGAACATCGTCAACGACTGAATGCACTAGTAGTGCAAAACAATAAAATAAAAATAAATATAAACACTTGTATACATTACAATGACAAAATTGTCCAACAAAATAAAATAAAAATACCGTGAATCCTCCTCCTTTTTTGGAGTCGGTTAAAAAGGACACAGCTAAGCATGAATGCCTATGCCTATTGCACTTACTTATAGTTTTTTTGGGTCAATAAAGTGTTTGTGTATTGTGCCCAAGAAAAGTGATGAGCAGATCATAAGCTAACCCTTATTAACAGCCAGTGTGTACTTTAGGAGACGTTAAGGGAATAAACACTTAAACGACGAAAAAATTTGTGGTAAAAAACAACGAGCCCCAATTTCGCTGTCACTAACTACTTTGATTCACAATGTAAATCCTCTGAATCACAGTGTAAATACTCTGATTTACAGTGTAAATATTCTGATTTACAGCGTTAATACTCTGATTTACAGTGTAAATGCTCTGATCTATAGTGTAAATACTGTGTCTGATTGATGAATCGTGCAGAGGAGATATTGGTGAACCTGGTGATTTGCCTTACATAATTGGAATTGTTAAGTTGCTGTCAGTGGGTGTTCTCTTTTTTTTCTTCTTCTTATTCTTCTTATTCTTTATATATCTCGGCCAAGACCATAGTCCGAGCTTAGGGGTAGGCTGAAAAACAGCGTTATGGTCTCTACATTGTGGGTACATGACACATGCTGAGCCTATCCCTTTTGCCATAGATATTTAATGAATTAAACATGTGCTGTAAGATTTCTTTTTTGTGGCAATAAATGATTTATTTATTAATTTATAGTGTTGTTGTGCTGTCGCAGTTTCAGCCAAACTTAGTGATCTGCATTATTCCTTGATTCCTAGACCTATTTCAATGAAACTTTAAAAAATGTTTTTCATTAGCGTTCGGTAAAGTAAACACCAGCCACAAAAACCTCTACGTATTTATTTTGTGCCGCTTTTATTTTGCCAACTGAAATCAGACAGTCTTTAGTAATTGGCTAAACTTTCCACGTCAATCACATAGACAGAACATATATCCTATCTCAGATCACAGGCTGCCCAAGAAAGTATTTTTTGGATCCAGATCCAAATGTGTAACACCAGACAAATACAGTATTGCAGAAAATAAAAATAAAACTTACGGTATATATATGTGTTTTTGAGATTGTCTGATGTCTGGGCTGTATTGAACTAGGCCATATTTTGTTCATAATTGTAATTTTTGTACTAGTTTAATTTTCATGTGAGGTGTCAGCTCAATGTTTGAAGATAAAGGTCATCGGTGATTATTTGCAGTCATTATATCATCATCTCAGCCACCACATGGAATCCAGTATAAGGGTGCATAAAAATCAATACGCGCGCACATTGTGATCGTACGAATATCCGCAGTGATACAGTGAGTGTGTTTTGTAGAAACTTGCAATCGAGTTTTAGTGTCAGTGGTACCCGTAGCAAAAGACTAAAAAAAAGGGTGGACAGATATATCTGTCCTTAACATTTAAATATATTTTACATCTACCGCTTTCTTCAGTCTCTCCGTGATCACGGTGCGTGGAACCGCGCCGAAATATCAGGAACTCAATTAAAAACAAAATCATGGTTCTTATCCCGTGTTAAACAATATTTTTACTAACAAAAACTTAAAAAACCACTCAAGAACTTTTGAAGCTAGAATTGTCATTAACAATTATTTATATTAATTTATATTTTATCGTAACTGTATAACAACTTTCCCATTTTTTACAATTACAATTATTTTTATCTTCATAAAACATAGACTATATACTAGGTAAAGTATTAACTTTAGTGATTACCAAGACGTATTTCTTTTGAACACATTTTAATGCAATATTACATGTTAGTCGAATACGTAGCTCTACTTTAATTATGGGACATATATCGTCACTGTCCTAGTTAGTACAGTAGAAGATGTGTTCATTCCAAAACAAGTGTTTTGGTACATCTTTCGATATAAGTGGCTCAGAAAGTCAAAATTTATGTAGTCTCAGTAAAAATTGTTGTACTTATTATATCTTACTACTATAAAAACCAAATAAGGAACGTAAGTGTATGTTTTTAATTTTGTAGGCTTACATTCTTACTGGGTCAAACATTTGATAATAAAAAAGTACTGACACAGAACACTTACATACCTATATGAATCCATTTTCCTTAATCATTAATAAAATATGCCGGTAAAACATACAGTTATCACTATAAGGTATATTATCGCTTGATGTAATTTCACAAACACATTTTTTAAATTAATTAAATTGTACAGAGGAAGCGATGTGTAGCGTTCGCGACTTCTAGTCGATACTAAAAGAGAACTAGAATTTCAAGTATTAACTCGCTATGGTGGCCATGAGGTTGGCTTTTACATGACTCAGTAGTACGTACAAAGCGGGTAGAGTAGGTCGGTGACCCACGGCTGTGACTAATTTAATTATTATGCGAAACACACTAAAATATCAATATTTTGTGTTCATCATGTGTTTTTTGTAGCGAGTAAATCTCATTTATGCACAAAAAAAATACTGTTATCCAAGTCAGTTTTCGTAAAATAAAATAAAATGATTATATTATGCAATTTTTTGTAACCATACTTTCGCTTGCCGTATACCGCAGTTATACATAGTGGACGTAATTGAATGTAGGCCAATTATTAGACTTCACGGATAGTTACACTGATTAGGAATATATGCAATAGAGAACCGATGCTATTCCATAAAAAAATGGGACGTGGTTATCACCTAGCAAGTTTTGGTGTAGTAACTAACACAAAGATTACCTACATTTTGTTAGAAAGCAATTAATCTACCTTATAAGCTAATAAATTATATATTTTAAAACAATGGTCACTCTACACAGGTAAATGATGTTTGCAAGTTGTAGACATATCTCTGTTTATACGTAGATTATGTGATAGAAGCATTGAGATAATTATACTTAGAGCCTGTATTCATTTTGTGTGCTAAAGGTTCCGTTTTTAAAACATGTCTAGCGTTTGACTTTTATGTCACACAGATTGCTAGATTTAAAATGTTAGCTGTCATCTGGGAATAAATTCTTCTAAATACAATGCTCATAATATATATTGCTAATGAATTTTGCTTTGCTATTTTTGCTATTATACTTGGAGTATAATTAAGGTATTGGCTACACAGATCTACTTTCTACCGAATGTCTACAATGCAATCGAGAGTCAATTGTTATTTTAGCCGAATACAAAGTTTATATATGGTTATATTTGGATTGCTATTGCATTGGTAATGAATTGCTTGTCTTAATAAATTACAAATTATTATTAAATTGGTACCATGTTTAGTTAAGAAGTTACAATTGTTTTTTTTTTTTTTTACATTCACAAAGTCTTCGGTCCCAAACTAGGCAGAGCCGTACTGGCTCGTATGGTAACCTGATGACTGATATATATATATTTATATACATACTTATATATATACTTATTATACATATACACACCCAGACACAGGTCAAACAGACATGTTCATACACACAAATGTTTGACCTGTCCGGGAATCGAACCCGGGACCAGCGGCTCAGAAGGCAGAGTGCTACCAACTGCGCCAACCGATCAGTCATTATAAACTTGAGGGTAGAAGCTATACTTAATTACAAAGCAAACCTTTATTAAAGTACATTGATAATTTGTTTAAAAAACCCATGAAATGCTGAAATATTCTTAAGACGTCTTAGTTAAACTTTGGCTGCCTTAACTCCAAATAGCCATAAGCATTGACCTAGCCATAATTGCATTTATTGCATTTATTGCAAGTTTTCAATTTATCAAACATTCTAACAAATATTGGTACACAATTAAATGGTGCCTTTTACAATCGTAGATACTTTCACGTCTAGAAATGGCGCTGCTCTAATAATGATGATATCATCGAATGAATAAAAACGCCATTCAGAGTCGAAATTCTACTGTTATTTCAATAAGAAAAGACAATGGGTGACACGAATGTCCCAATATTTTATACAAGACATACCTACCTACATCTTGTCTATACCTACTTGAATTATTACATACATTCACGCGCAGTCACCATTTGGACAGCAAGAATTTATTAAATAATGAGACTCAAAAACCCAGTCTTTTCTTTATCAGCAACCAATTGGCCATCGCAATTTTATGATAGGGTCGTATCCAAAAACTGTCAAAACCGTTTCAGATTTTGTATATATAAAAATGAATCCTTATTTTCTTTAGTCACGGCATCAAGCGTGAACAGGTGGACGATTTTTTTCAATTATGTTTTTGTTATGTTCATTAGTGTCAGGCGAAAGTTCTTATGAAAGAGAGCCTTAAGCGAGTTGCGCGTTGATACTTTAGCACTTTTATTGTATATGGAGGACTTAACGCTAAGTAGTATTTTCTACCAGTCAAAAGTGAATGAAAAGTGCTAGCGGTAGAACAGTAAAATTAAATAAAATTAATAATAGTCATACAAAAACGTGGCGTATAAATAAATAATAAATGAATTGCGCGTATTTTCACAGTCCTTGGCTCTATGAAAAATTGTTGCTCCAAAAGACACACACTCCAAAAGAAAAAAATGTATTTATATTCTTAAACTAATCTTTCCTTATTATAGACTCTTACTTATATGCATTGGGTATTATTTTTATTCTTTGTGTAGCGGACCATCGCGTTCCATTAATTAAGTGCATTGAATAAAATTAATAGTGATGTGTTTTTCACGCACTCTGCACTCACGATTTTATGATTTCAAAGCACTGGGGTACTAATACTACGGATGTAGTAAGAAGAAGAAGAGACGTAGAAGCGTTTTGCTTCCACTTTCTTAATGCGTACTGCCAAGGAATGGAACTCGTTGCCCGAGTCTGTGTTTCCCGATATGTACAATCCTGGAGTCTTCAAGTCGCGAGTGAATAGGTACCTTTTAGGTTTGCGTGCTTATAGATTATATATTATGCTGAGATTTTAGACAGATTGCTTTCTCTGTCTAGGGCTGAAATGGATGTGCAATGCGTACACTCTTGAGATTTACAAGTTCTAAAAACCTCTGCGCCGAGCAATACATGATGTTGATATTAGTTCTCTTCTCGGTTACTAGATGGAGTACTACTAATTTTTATACATAATTAAAATATAATGTGTTTTAAAAAAAAAACCAAGCGTTTTTCCATTGGAGCAGACTTCGCATTACTTACTTTATAGAATGCACCTATCGAATAGCCACATCTGGTGGTTCATCTGATGAAAAAAGTTAAATACAAACAAAGTAACAAAGAAAAAATGTCAATAGTGAATTGTCAGCGAGTTATTTATTCTTAGGGTGGAGTTCATCAAAACTTAAACGTACGATTATCAATTAAACCGTCGGTCAAACAGTTTAAATGTTTGGTATAAACTGTTTGGCCAACGGTTAAATTGATAATCGGGCGATTTTAAATTTTGGTAAACACCATACTCAAAGTTGTAATTTTTTTTAACGCTAGAACTATACAGTATAAAAAAAGAAGATTTCTATTCATTAATTCGATTTCTATAACTCACATACAGACTAGAATAAAAATTCCACAAGATGCAGATTTACTGGTGTGGGAAAAATATTGATGAGTATTACTTTATTGTTGATAAGATTAAATTTTAAATACTTAACTGGTAGACTAGCGTAAGCGTAACAAAAAATAAGGAGTGAAGGAAATCAAACAAAATATATATATAATTTCATAACCAAGGAACATTGCGTAGAAGATATTTACCGCCCGTCAAAAATCTTTATTTCAGACAGATGTAGCAAAGGATATAAAAGAGAAGTTTTGGCGTAAAACTTGCTCCTCGGAATTGCTCATTCACCTTGAAAGCTCGTTCGTTTCGACGGTTTTGGGATGATAGAGGAAATATGCGAGATATTGTGATACCAATGGAAAACATATTATATCCATATCTACTTAATATACGAGTACCTTTCGAAATTGTACGAAACCCTTTGGAGTGAACTTCACATTAAATTGTCTAGAAAAGATCGCTATATGCAATAAGGCCACCACTTGTACTTTGGTTAGGTATAATGTTTTATTTTTATTTCTGTTCTTTTGTGACCAGTGTGCAATAAAGTGTTTTGTATTGTATTTCTCAATTCTTGATTTTAATTAAAGCACTAAATTTATGAATAGAGGTTATTTTTCTCAGTATGTTATAGGTAATATAACTTAAACTTGCGTGGTAATGAAAAAAAGGTAAAAAAAAATGGGCAGGTTACTTATATTTTACCTCTCGTTGCAAGCGTTGTGTAGTACTTTCGAGTTCCTACTACTTAGAAAACCTGTCACCAAACACATAGTGTGTTCAGACAGCAGTCCTTGAGAGCAAGAAGTATTCTAAGTCTAGTGGGATAAAATCTTCGACCACATCATCACTGATCATCAAGTGAGAAAGTGGTCAAACCCAACCCAGTAAAAAAAAACTATTATATTTAATTTTAGAAACATTTTATTTGATTGCGGATAGATTTAGTCAGCACCAAAATAAATGACGATTTATAGTATTTAAAAGTATCCACAATAACATAAAAAGTACTTAAGAACTGTAGAAGTTAGATTTGTCATTATCAATTTTTTATAGTAATTTTTTTATCGTAATTGTATAACAACTTTCCTATTTTTAAAATTACAATTATTTTTATATACTTAAAACGTATAATACTTTAGTGAGTAATAGGACGTGTTTCTTTTAAATACGTTTTAATATTTAACATATTAGTCGAATAAGTAGTTATACTTACTTTCCGGGTTCGATTCCCGGATAGGTCAAACATTTGTGCGTATGAACATGTCTGTTCGTCATGTGTGTTCATGTATATAAGTATATATATATCAGTCATCCGGTTATCATAGTACAGGCTCAGCCTAGTTTGGGACCTGGAGATCTTGTGTGAATGTTAATAAAAAATAAATTGTTGTGTCCTACTTGTATAATAAGCTTGAAAAAAAACATTTGGTTGGTTGAACTTGGGTAAGCCACATTTCTATCCACATTGACTAACATCAGGGCCACTCTTTCACAGGAAGATCCGTGACTTCTTGGCAACGGATTTTTTAGTCCAAATAACAATGACAAACACAGATATCTCCATTGCCTCCCCCATTGATCTTCACAAGGACCGGTTGGAAGCGGCCCGCATCTAGCCTTTTTCTGCAATCTTAGTCAAGTCGTCTGTCCACCTTGTCGGTGGCTGTCTTACGCTGCGCTTGCCAGTAGGTACGTGTTCTTCATGATACATAAAAACATTTGAACTCCAACAGCTATGAGTTTTCCGAGCTATGTGCCCAGTCCACTGCCACTTTAACTTGCTAATCCGCTGGGCTATGTCGCTGACTTTCATTCTGCTACGGATCGCTTCATTTCTGATCCGATCGCGTAGAGAAATCCGGAGCGCAGCCCTCTCCATAGCTCATTGTGTGACTTTAATCCTGCTCACAAGGCATAGATACAGTGACCACGTATCAGTTCCGTAATCATGCAGCGGCGCTCGTAACCGCGGACAATTCTTGGATGTTCTGCATCCAAGATTTTCGTCTAGGGTCAGGTCTCTGCTTTCCTGCAACTTTTTGCATCATCATAAAAACGTAGGTAGGTATGTATGACCTAGGTATTCCTTTGCGCTGTTTGACGGTTTGCAGTTTTGAGTCTCCAATGTCGAAAAACAATAAATTAACAATAGAAAAATAAACATTGCTACTAATTACTTATGCTTAATTTATTAAGTGATGAAGCGTTTCTTGTATTTGGCCAACATGTTTGTATCTTATTTGATACAAAATGCTGGTTGCATCTTATATATTTTATGATTTTCATAAAGTAATTTGAATAGCGTTTAGTCCAACCAAAGCATGCAAATCCGCTTTTCTACCATTATGAATTTCACATTGGGTTAGTTCCACTTGATTGAACATCAGAATAATATACTCTAAGTGAAATCGTTCCATTAACATAGCCTTTTATGCTTCATCAAACGGTATAAACAGTGTCATAAAATATTCCAAACTTTGAGAAACCGGTGACAACAAAAAAGGTGTTATACACGAACGCATTCATTGTTAGATGCAATTCATTATTTTAATTGCAATCAATTCTTTTACGTGGCTAAAGATCTCCTACTTTTGGCGAGTATGTAAGTGACAACTTCAACACGATAAGTCATCATCATCATCAACACGATAAGTAAGAGAATTAAAATTTTTTCATGGTAGACAGCACGGTATCAATAAAAACAAGAAAGGGATATTTCCATCGTTGTATGGTTTCCAGAAAAGATCCGTACACGTTCTAACACTCACCTCCGATCAGTATAGAATATCCACTGCTGGACATATGCCTCCCCCCATGTCCATTTAGGGGTGATTTACCAGTACTCGCCACACTTGGGAGGCTGGTTGGCGAGCGCAGTATGTCGATTTTATACACATAAAGCACTGCTGCCTACCTTCTGCTGCGTGATCCCTTCACCGACTCTTACGGCACCCATGGGTAGAGATAGGGTGGTACAATTCTAGACTGGTAGGTCCCCACGGCACTCAGAATTACTCATCTCGCAATTAAAAAGGCGTGAAAAGAAAAACACCTCTCTGATATTGTCCATTGCCAGAAGTAAAATCTGTTTAAAATGAATAGCTTTTTGTGTACAAGATTTGATTAGAGATTCGTATGTCACGTTAATCACGTTTAAGTAGGGTACACAATAAAGCCGGGTGGTCGAAAAGTGCAATAAAGTAACATGGAAATATTCTAGGATCGCAAACGAAAACAGAATGGAAAATAGATCACCTAAGACATGACTATTAAAAGAAAAGATTTTTCATACGTATCTGAACAGTGACAGAACGATTCCAAAGTACATATCGCACAACAATACATACGTCACCAATTTCAGGTACTTTAATATCAGGGGTTTTTTTTTAGAAAACGCCTCAGCACGAAAAATCTTGACCTCAAATGGACAAATATTGATGCGTGAACCTCGACGATTTAAAATGTTACAAATATGTTTTAAAAAAATGTATTTATATAACACAATTCAGGCGCATTTGTAGTTACCGGGAAAAGTTTTGATTAAGGAAAAATATGGTCGTTTGATAATATTATTTCTCTATGAAATGAAATCATTTTTTGTTCAATCTGAATTGACCTTCATAATCTGTACTAGGAATTTCAACAAAATAAGCTAAAAAGACTTATTCAAAATTGTATATTTAGCATACTGTAAAGCCTTAAGTAATGAAGTGGTCTCAGACGTTGAGATTTATCTCCATGTGAGAACAATAGTGCACGTGCATTTTTGATAGCATGAATGTATTTTTGTAACTATAGAAGGCAAATAAAAAAGTTAACGACAAAACAAACACTTTATTACTTATTGTTTTTACGCAGTCATTTGACACCATTTTATTTGTTAAGTGACCAACTATGTCAGGTACACATTAATAAACAAACACGACATTTTTTAATTAGAAAAAGATACACGTTCTTAATTATATAATATAATAACGTACTTAGTCTAAAACCTATACCAACCGGATTCCTCTTCAATGGACCATTTTCAAAATTTTTTTGGTGTTAATGCAAAATAAAACATTATATATAAAATTGTATTTCAGTTCATGGTATGAACTAAGCATATTTTTGGACGCCTAGCGCCATCTATTGACTTCGAGAATCATATCCATCTAGTGACAAATATATGCACTACTATGTCTACGTCAATGCCACAACTGTTTCATTCGGAACTTAAGAAAAGGAACTAATTAGCTTCAGATTCATTCTCTCTCCCGCTCTCGGTGAAGCTGTAAATGCCGGTAGAGGCAAACAGCTTAAAAAAAAACACCTCCAGACGTTTCAGAAAATGGCAGCATAAAATGTTGTTGTAATATGTTGTAATATTTAATTTATTTAAATTCTGGTATATATTTGCCGCAATGAATGGAAGTAAGTAAAGTTAACTAATGAAACGGTATATTTCACCCGTTTCTAAAATTAACTATCGATTCTCTTAAAAAAAGTGTAGGCATAAGATAGTTTAACATTTACTGTTTTGTTTTCTCATACCTACTATTAATTAAACATTGTTGATGGTAAGCATCACATTCATTTAATATATGTCTTATGTAACTAACATTAACAATTAACTTTAGGAACATCGATAAACACTTAATATTTCTAAATACATAATATAAGGGTACAAAATTATTTGCCTCTGAAATCGAGACAAAATACATATATATATATGTACATTTATTTAAAACGCTTACATTTTCTTCGGGTCTTTTAGGACCCAAACGAGGCAGAGCCTGTACTATGGTAACCTGATGACTGATATATATATACTTATATATACATATACACACCCAGACTCAGGTCAAACAGACATGTTCATACTCACAAATGTTTGACCTGTCCGGGAATCGAACCCGGATGTAATCGTATCATCAAATCTTTACACATATCGCTGGCTAATTTTCAAACTTCATAACTCCAAGACCGTTGAATTATTGTTTCTAATGCCGTCTAGTGTAAAATGCCGTAACGAACACGGTATAATCACTTGTATCTCCTAAATGTATATCTTTTTTTTTTATTAAAACGTAAATAAAGCTGTTTCTCTATTTTTTATTGTTATTTTTTTTTTTTTAATGGTTCTTTTCTTCCTCCTGTAAATTTTTACCAAATGGAGATACGAAGCTTAAAAATTAAGCCAGCGATATGCACTTATTATTTTGTATACAAGTACTAGAAGGGACAACAATGTCAATTTTAATACCGAGAAAGCTACGACTAATTGGACGACTCTGATCCAAAGTACTGTATGGGGAAGGGTGTTCACTCATAAAGTGGCGTTGTGGGTCCGGCCCCTTTGGACTGGCCGGCTCGCGACCACGTAATCCTGTAAAGGAATTGGCTGCCTTCTTCGCCTGTCTCTATGACCTGGAAATAAAAATATTGTAAAAGTTTTTATTAAACTACTTATTTATGTTTAATTGGTTTGAGAATATTATATATACTCAATAGTTTATTGCATCATATGTGTACAAAAAGATTCTTAATGCTAATATTATAAAGGAACAAGATATGACCCTGGAAGGGTCACAATATTAATGCAAACGGACCAATTAAGATCTTGTGTTAGGATATTGTGGTCCCAGTATATGAAATTTCTTAAATAAACTCGAAGCTCGGGCTAACTTTTGAAACTCGAATTTCACCGTTTATTTCTATATTGTGAGTCCTATTTATATACGAGTATAAATCAATATCCAATATCCCGAATAAATAAACATTTTTTTAAAGATTGAGTTTAAAACATAAGAATCAGAAAATTTTAACAAACTATGAAATTTAAAATATTAGGCTATGTTTTACTTTTAAACATAAAACGGTTTCCCATTCACACCCCGCGAATGGAGACCACGGACTGGCAAGCGCAGCATAGGACGGCCACCGACAAGGTGAAGACGACCTGACTAAGATCGCAGGCAATGGCTGGATGCAGGTCGCTTCCAAGCGAGCCTTGTGGAAATCAATGAAGGAGGCATATGTCCAGCAGTGGACGTCCTATGACTGAGAGAATGGGGCAGCGGCTGCATGCGATAGACCGAGGATCATATTCGATAGCGGGTAATGGGAGAGGCATTCATCCAGCGGTGGACTGCAACCGGCTGATGATTATGATATTAATTTTCAGGAGGTGATATTAAGAGCCAGTCAGTATACTAGGTGTAGTGTGACTGCGATTTCGACCATTATGTTTGTGAGACAGTGGCCAAAAGCAAGTTATAAATTAAAATATTAAAAACCTGTGTAATAGGCCGTGTGACGACAGGCGCGGGCAGCGCCGGGTGGACGCCGCTTCCCAAAGCAGTACTTTGTGAGCCGCTGCTAAACACAATCCTCCCCTTCCAGTCCATCCAGATCTGTAATCATCGATAGCAATTGAATACGAGACGGCTTGAGCTGCTATACCTCACTCTCCGCGAGGACAAACATTTTTACCGAAATCAGGTCGAAAAAAATGACTGAAAAAAAAGGTAAGTGTTTTCCGGTTTACTCTTAGTGAGTTAAGCTCTAAGGCTTTCACGGCTGGCGTTGCATGTTGTATGTATTGCTTCCGGGCTGTTTGGCCGTGGTCTAAGTGAAACTTGTGTTCCAGACGTTTCGTCGATCACTGCGGTCGACATCTTCAGTGGTTCAGGTCCGAGCGGCGACAAGAGCGTAGAACTCTCATTCGCGGCGTCTTCTCTGATACTGATGACTCAGTATCAGAGAAGACGCCGCGAATACATATAACATACAACTACATACATACAACACACTTAGTGAGTTAGTTTACTACTTACGTAGTTACTACGTAGGTAGTTATTATGATAATCAATATCAAGGTAACATAATTATTCGCACACCAAGCGAGGCGGGCGGGCGAGTCGAGCGAGCATCGTTTCATGTCTTATCATAATCAAAGGCTTCCAACTACAGACCGAAGTTACGCCAACGGAGTCAACGTATAGGTTCACACTTAAAGAAATATCGCTGTCGCAGCTGTGGTTCGTGAACCGAAGTATGAAAAAGGTGAAACCAGCACGCGGCGTGCTAGCTGACGGTGTGGCCTGCGCTTTATCAGTTCGTATTCTCGACTTTTGAGAACATCAGTTTTGTGTAATAGGGACTAATTCAACCTCTTAACTTCGATTACAAACACTGTTCTGTATTTCTCCGTTCTTGACTTTCGGACTTCAAAACGCCGAACGTAAAGTCCTCTTGACAGTTCGATGTGCGACTTTGAGTTTCCTAATACAGTATATAGTAACATAATATCACAGTTTTGTCTTGAGACTTTCAGACATTGCGGGCGAGAGAATGCTGCACTATTTTCGAACAATGAAAAACGCTGGATTTGACGGTTGACCTCTGTCTCGAAGGATGACCTGTCTAGTCGTATTGTTTGTCTAAAGTAACGGACGACATCTTCGGTAATTGTTCTCCCAAAATCAAAGAAAAGTCTAGACTAACTATTGTACTCTATTTTATCGACTAGCCAGTAAGTACTGTCTTGCAAAGTATTTTTTCGTATTATTGGATCAGCAGCACAACCGTTTATGGACGAAAACAAGTTTACCCTAACTGCCCCATTCCTGACTCCAATTTATTCATATAGTGTTTGCGTCCGACGGATCTTTGTGTTATGCACGGATGAGGATTTCATTTTTGTGGTATATGGGAAGGAATAAAGACGATATATGAGAATACAGGGTGGTTTTTTGAGAAGGGCGGTGATGGCCACGTCCGAAACCACGAGAGTTAGAGAAAAGTCGTGAAAGGAGTCATGCCCTCGATTTATATGAAAACAATAACTGCATATTTATTCTTGTGTTTTTTATTAGTTAGGTATAATTGAGATGTTAAAAGTAAATCGTAAAAATTTGCTATTTCATTTCATTTTTAGTAAATCTTTTTATATTAAAAACTTGTGATCCTTATCAGTAACAGAATCAATTGGTTCAATAACAAAGTGTTTTTTTTTGACAAATCGTTCGGGTCCTTTTCCGTCAAAAGTAAAAGACTTTTGAACAGGATTGAGAAAAACATGTCGAGATGATTTGATTATGCAAGAGAAAAAACGAAAGGAGATTGACTGAAGAGATAAAAATGGGTGAAGTCCGTAGTCTAGGTAGTGCAGTGTAGCGTTAGATCAGAAGAAGAAAAAGAAAGAATACTTTAAAACGACGCTCTTTCTGGTGATCACTGTATAAAAGGTCTGATGAAAGTAAAGATAGTGAAAGAAGACTGTCGCAATTGTAGCAAATGTTAGCTGTGGTGTCTGCCTACCCCTATGGGAAAGACGCGTAACTATGTGGACTTATGTATCTACGTTTATTATTGGTACACATCATGACTCCCATAAATATAATATTAGCAAGAAGAGTGTGCGGGAAAAAACAGTTTATGTTTCCAGGCTCGTGTGAGCTGTAAGAGCCAAAAGAACTACCATTTTTTAGTTCCAATTTAGTGCTTGCGTAAGTTGATTGGAACGTGTGAGACATCGATAGAACCTACGAAAATTCAGTCATGTCCTAGTATATATATTGCTCACTTATTGTGAAGTCAATTTGCCATTAGTAGTGAGTTTGTAAAGGATATATAAAAAGGAGGCTACAAATGGCTAGGCATCTATGAATAAATCAGGTAGTGGCTCTGATCGATTTGGACGGCGGCGTTCGTATCTTTTTTGATCAGTTATTTTTTTTGTAAGTGTATCCTGGATAACTAAGATCAATAAGTAATTTTGAGGTTAAGTGAGTACCTGTACGTCCAGTGTGACTGCCTCTGATGACGCACGCAGTCACGTCTTGACTGGAGCTTACTGGAGGAGGAGTCACCTGCTTTCCATTTTCTGTGTTATCTTGAAAACAAACCCTAAAAGAATAAAACATATTATGGACGATGAACTTAATAGCTTTTTCCATAAAGCGTGCTAACATTATTATAAATCACGCTCAATATGACTTTACATATTTATATCTTTGTCGATATCGCGATCGCCAATTGTTTCAGCTTCTTTCAAACGCGTGTCTCATACCCGTATCACACTAATATTATGAAAGCGAAAGTTTCTCTGTCGTTTGCATTTTTGTTACTCCTTCTCGCTGAAACGGCTGAACGTACTTACGTAAAATTTGGAATGAAGATAGCTTATACCCTGCAATAACACATAAGCTACTTTTTATCACGACTGTTTCCGTGGGACGACGGAAAGCCATAAAACAGTTATACATATAGCTATAAAAGCACACGTGGTATTGAACTGTTTCACCGTGGGTAACACCGCGGGGCGTGGCTAGTAAATGAGGAGTGGTATCACAATTATCGTTGTGAACATTGGGTAAAGACTTTGAGTATATAGGTGGTTTATTTACCTGAGGGTAGAACAGACGAGACAAAGTCGAAAAAAATATTATTAGAATGAAGGAGGCCCTTTTCATCACTGAACATCATAAAAAGAAAATCATAGAGCTTGTCGACAGCTACGAGCAGGAAACTTATCGATTTGTTTATGTATGTTTGTTATTAGCTCATCCTCCTTAATTCGTACTCCTCATGTCTGAGGGTCGTGACCTCCTCCTTCTATGACCCTTCTCCGAATGGTGTTACGCCATCTTCCTCGATTCTCGGCGATGTGTATTGCATCATAGACAGATGTGTCCAGGGTGGTGCGGACCTAATCGGACCAACGCATCGGGCTGCGACCTCGGGCTCTTTTGCCGTTTACTTTCCCAGTGATAATGAGTTTCTCGAGATTGTCTCCTTCCTTTCTGGCAATATGTCCAAAATACTCGAGAACTCTTTTGAGGCAGGTGGTTGAGAGCCTGGTTGTGATTTTCAGCTTTTTAAGTATAGATGCGTTGGTTCGGTGTGCTGTCCAAGGTATTCGCATCATTTTCCTCCAACACCACATTTCGAAAGCGTCGATGCGATTGCGGTCAGCAGCTCTCAGAGTCCATGTTTCAGCCCCATAAATGAAGATAGAAAAGACTAAGGTGTGCACAAGTCTTATTTTCGTTTTCAGCGATATACCTCTGTCTCTCCACGTTTTATGGAGCTGAGACATCGCATTCTTGGCCATCCCAATACGGCGTCTTACTTCAGATTCACATGAGCCATTGTTTGATATGAGGGATCCCAGGTAGACAAAGTTATCTACAGTCTCTAGATCAAGTACGCCAGTGAATGCCAGGACATTTGCACGGTCTATCACCATGATTTTGGTTTTAGATTTGTTGATGAATAAGCCTAAGTTATTGCTAACTTCCTCCATTTTGCTCAGAAACGACGACATTTCAGATTCATTAGCGGCTATCAGAGTCGTGTCATCGGCGTAGCGAAGGTTGGTAATCTTTATGCCACCGATGCAAACTCCTCCATCCCAGAGATCACAAGTCTTTCTCATTATATACTCTCCGTAGGCGTTAAAGAGTATCGGTGATAAAATGCATCCCTGGCGTACCCCTTTTTGGAATTGAAAAGGATGGGATGTTACCTCGTCAATCTTGACGACCCCTTGACTCCCGTGATATAATGTTTGAAGCAATACGATGAGGTGTTGCGGGACTCCTAATTCAGCCAAAACCTTCCACAGTGAGTTCCAACTTACGCAGTCGAACGCCTTGCTGTAGTCCACGAAACACAGTATAGCTGGTACGTTATACTCGTAGCATTTTTCCACTAGCTGCCTGACATTTAGTATTTGGTCACGCGTCCCTCTGCCTCTAACAAATCCTGCCTGCTCCTGCGGAATCTGCCAGTCCAAGTAGTTTCGGATGCGCTTGTTGAGAATATGAAGCAGTATTTTACTAGCGTGGGATATGAGCGCAAGGGTACGGTAGTGGTCGCATTGTTTCGTGGAACCTTTTTTGTGAAGTGGTAGAATGATGGACTCTGTCCAATCATTTGGCCATTTGCCACTTGTCCATACTTTGTTACAAATGTCATGAAGTACGTTAATGCCGGATTCTCCAAGAGCTTTCAGTACTTCTGATGTTATGGTGTCTGGACCTGGTGCTTTTTTGCATTTGAGGGATTTTATAGCTGCCAATATTTCCGAGCGAAGAATATCGGGCTCTAGTGCAAGATCGTCCAAGATAGGTGAGATTATAGGTAAGTTGTTACTTTGCGCACTACCATAAAGTTCCTCACAGTAGCAGCGCCACCTCTCGGCTATCTCGTCAAGTAGGTACAAAGGTTGTCCGTTGGCATTTTCAATGACCCATGATCTTGGCCTAAATTTTTTGGAGAGTTGTCGAACCTTCTTGAACAAATCTGCCGTTTGATATTTGAGGGCGTGCCGTTCTATGTCACTACAAATGCTTTCAATGTATAGTTCTTTGTCCTTCCTACAACATGCAATTATTCTTTTGCAAAGACGAGAATAGTCTTTCCGCACTGATGGGTTCTGAAGCCCCTTGATCTTTAGTTCCTTTCTAAGCTCAGTGAGAGCCCATGTGCTATCCGAGATCCAGACGTTCTTTTTTGGCTCTAGTTTTCTAGCCTTACGCAACTCGTTCAGGATGTTATTCATGAGGGATTTCAGATGGGTCCAGTGGTGTTGTGCAGAGGAAAATTCTAAAGCTGAGTATTCCAACTTAGTCTCCATGGTATCTCGAAATATCTTTATCTCTGTGGGTTGCAGTGTTTTAGGATTTGCTGAAGAACTCTTCCTCGGTGCTTTCAACCGCAGAGCGAAGCTGGCAACAAGCAAATTGTGATCTGTGCCACAATCCGCACCAGGGAACGTTTTAACGTTTTTAACGGATGATCTCCAGCGGGTGTTTATCATTATATAATCAATTTGGTTTCTGTACCTGTCTCCTGGAGACCTCCACGTATAAAGTCTTCTTGGGTGGTGCTGGAAGTGGGTATTCAATAGAGCTAGTTTCCTCGATGTACAGAATTCTAGTAACCTTTCACCTCGCTCGTTTCGGTTGCCCAGCCCGTATTTCCCTACAATCTCTCTAAGATGATTGTCGGATAAGGTGTTTCCAACTTTCGCGTTCCAGTCGCCCAAAATCATAGTGATTTCGCGGTTCGGAAAAGTTTCTAGCGTTTCTTCCAGTGTTCCATAGAAACTGTTTAACTCTTCTTCTGACGATTTAGAAGTTGGGGCATAGATTTGAACGATGTTCAACGCACAAGGTTTAGTGTTGAACTTTATAGAGATGATGCGATCGGAGACTGGGTTATAACCGAGGACATGCTTATTCATCTTGGATGGTATCAGGATTCCCACACCGCGAAGGCTTGAGTCTTCCGAGCCCGAGAAGTACATAAAGTTACCGGTAGCCGTTCTAAAGTGCCCCTTACCGCGCATGTGGGTTTCGCTTACGCCTAATATGCTTAGCTTATGACACTCCATCACATTTTCTACGATGCTAAGTTTTCCTGGAGCCAGTAAGCCTCTTACATTCCAGGTGCTTATACGTCGGTGAGCACGTATGGATATTTGGCTAGGTCGGGAGGATGGATTGGTTTTGTCAGATGAAATTTTGGTAATAGTGTGGGTATTTATTTCTTCTTCACCTTCTTCTTCTTCTTCTTCGGTAGCCAATTTCACACTACTTGGCCCGGGTACCAAGTAGCGCCGAGCGTTAGTCGGGTCGTCCAACAAATCACATTCTGTTTCCTTTGTTTTCATAGTGGGGGGGGTTTTCTTGGGAAATTTAATACGGTGGGTTCCCACGTCCTTCCGCATCAGTCTTTAGAGGATATTTAGACCTCACGGTCACTGGTTACCGCTTCATGTGCGCTGGGTGGCCATGGTGTTGTCAGGTTATTTACCGCCGCCTGATATCCGGCGTTGACTTTTTACGGCAGGTCTAGTCCCTCCTGACCAACCCTCCTCCTTTTTCATCCGGGCTTGGGACCGGCAATGGCGGAGTTAAGTTATTAGCTCATAAGAAACTTTATTTCCTGTCTATTATGGTTTTCGAGCTTAGCTTATTTCATGCAAAAACGAGTAATAATTTCAGTAATAAACCTTAATAATTAATTCAATTTATACTATTTGGGGTGTAAACATTTTAACGAGTGATGATAAAAGTCTAAAGTGAAAAAAAAAATTGAACAAAATGATAAAATATCTCACCGAATTCACCTTCTTTTGTTTATAAACAAATATGACGAATGTTGAACTTGAAACTTGTTTCATAAATTTTAAAATGTCTAAGGTAACTTTTTGCCATACCACTTTCACCCTATAAGTGTTATGTAAATATTAACGGGTTGGCCTGACAAGCTCAATGTCACATCAGCCCACGCTATAACTGTATCAGTTATTTATTATACTCCGCTTTTAGTAGTAAAAGCCTCGATTGATCGTTAACTTTGATGAGACCAGACTAAACTACAAACAGAGTTTTCCGTAAGCCAGTGATAGTCAAATATTTTTTGGGATGAATTTGTTTAATTATTAAAAGTTATTGCAAATCAGATGGATAAAAAAGGCGAGAAGTATATTTATTGTTTAAACAATACATTATATCTACATACATTTGGAAGTATCATGTGACTACTATACATATTATATTTAAAAGCATTTATTTCTTACTAATCATATACCAATACAGTGAAAAATGGAGTCGATGTACGTACAGTAATATTACAGTTTCTTAAGTTTTATATATTCGTCTTTCGAAAACATGAGAGTGAGACTGGCATCCAAAATAGATTTCCTGTGTTATGGATACCAGCATTCACCTCCCGTAAACCTACAAGACAAGTAAAATAAAATTGATATAATGAGATATAAGGTAACTTTAATGTGTATAAAAGTGTGTAGGTGTATGTTATGTATGTATGTGTCCTATGAGGATATACCATATATTTATAATATACATATAGAGGCCATAATAAATTTTATTGTTGTATAGAAAAGTTAATAATGATGTGAGTATTGTCCTCATAGCGCTGATTTTCCACCTGCTCCTTTCTCACGTTAGAATGGTAATAATTATAGCGATAACATAATAATAATAATTTAAGACACATAAACATAATATTAAAGTCCCATTTTAATTCTAATGAATAGGTATTATTATTAACGACAAAAATCTCTTTTTAAACAATTGCGTAATTTTAATAAAGTAAGTTTACTGTAAAATATAACTTCATTTTTACTGATAAAAGATGCCTTGGTAAACTAATTCAGTCAATAATTTGATAAAAAGGTTAAACGTTTAAGAATCACTGTGCATACTAGGTTTGTAATAATGACCGCATGATATTTTATTATATGACAAATAGTTACGTAATGAATCCCATATAGGCCTAGCCAGAAAGCTGCTCATCACAATAATGTCACGTAATAGATTCATGCATAACTGTGCAAAGCTTTCCATAACCATAAACGTATGAAAAATATTGTTAGTGCGTTTGCCGAGGCGCCATTTTTACAAGATGGCTCAGTTCAGCAAATTTATTTTAGGTTTCGTTATCGAAAGTAAACTATATAACAAATCGCGCGATTATAACCAGCACACAAGTTCCACCAAGCACCAATTATTATCTGATCGCTTGCCGTTTGTTTATTGATCAACGTTACAGTTTTTAGACCGGGCGACAAAGGCATTCCGATATAGCAAAAGTTCTCTTACCGTTGTGCAATCCTACTCTTCCTAATATTATATAAGCGAAAGTTTGTGTGTTTGTGTGTATTATATGGAGATATTTTGAACCCTAACACATGGGCTACTTTTATCCCGGAAAAAGTATAGCTCCCATGCGTGAGATAATTAAGGTAGCAGGAAACCGTAATCCACGCAGGTGAAACCGCGCGGCGCTACTAGTTTTTTTTTTTTCACACTCAGACCCCCGCATTAGGATTCCCTGTATCGCGGGAGGCATGGACACACACAAACACCCAAGACCCGGGACAAACATCGCACGAATGATTCGAACCATTCGAACCCCGGGTTCCGACGACACAGAAGTCAATGTCCCTGACCACTGCGCCACGGCGACCGTCAGTACAACAATAATGGGTAAAATGTACAATCGACAAAGAAGATGTACCCCAAACAAGGGTATTAGAAAGGTATTAAAGACTCATTAAAGCGGTTTACCTATACCAGTTTTGATAAAAAAATCCGTGTAGGTAATCCAATCATATTAATCAAAAGGACAATAGGGTATGCTCTCACGTTGCCAAAATGTGGATTAGTCTAGTATTGTGTCAAGTGCAGTGTTTACAGGCAAACGCACACCTAGGTCACCTAGTTGTTAGTTTGAGAATATCTATTTGTGTATTTTGTAAAAAAGCACAGGGAGGCATTATTTCTGCCAAACTTTAAAATATTTAAATAAACTATATATTTTGCTGCACAAACAACAAACTTTCGGTTTTATATAATGCTATATAAAGTGAAATAGTTCTTATATTTGGGTCCTTAAAATCGCATTTAAGCTCGAGACTCCCTTTCCTGTCCTTCCGCCTTTGATTAAGCAATTAAACTTGACAGTGCCGCAAAACTAGTTTAGCTATCATAGTTACACTTCGTTTAATTCGTAATCAGTGCCAACGATATACCTATGGGTATATCGTCGGCATATACCTATCTGCATATCGTTGGCATTGATTAAATTGCCACTGATTAAATAACTAAATAAGTACGTTCTCAAAACGAAAACTTATCAAAGCGCTTGATGGATGCGACGCGTGATCAAAATTCTGACACATATTGGGCTCAACGATACAGTATTACCATTGAGCAAAGCATGATCTAGCATTCTGGCACGCTGCCAACTGGTGGTAGGGTAGTTATCTTTAGGTTGGTAATAGCTAGTGGATTGCTCAAATGTTAATATAGTGGCTCTAGTACTTTAATTAGTCATTAGAGTTTCAATCGAAAATAAGCTTCATAAAAGTAATAATTATAAAAACAAAAAAATATCTTTCGTAATGTCAATAGGGCTAACTTATGCATTATTTGAATACATTACATGTATGCATTGGTGGAAAGGTATATCTTCTCCCTCTGAATGATGAATAAAAGATCGCTTACCTAAATACTCTGCAATTCTTGAATAGTCCGATGAAAGCCAGCCGGAATTTTCTGTTCATGAAGCAGTAGGTGATGGGGTTGCAGCAAGAAGAGCAGTAAGCCAGAAGTTGGAGAGACACGATTCCTTTGGGTCCTATGTACTGGTACAGCTCATCGGGGTAGAAGAGATAGATCTGTCAAAAGTGAATTGTAGCTTCAATCTTTGTTTTAGTACCTACTAGTTCGGTGTAAAAACGTATCTTGTTTTATTACATGCTAGCGGCTGGCCCCGGCTTAGCAGGGGTACTTAACAAAATTTCAAAATGGAAAATTATAAGAATCCCTAATCACTATCCCCACCCGGGGATAGTGCAGCTTCCTAACAGTGAAATAATTTTTCAAATCGGTTCAGTAGTTTCAGAGCCTGTTCAATGCAAACAAACAAACAATCAAATCTTTCCCCTTTATGATATTAGTATGGATAAATAAAAATAAAATGCTATTAAATATTGCTATATTATTATGCTATGAATATTTGTGAGGTTTAGTAACTGAGATTCAGCTTCCACAGGCGTTCCGAAATTATTTTCTTTATTTCTTAAGAACAATTTATTATCAAATTAACAAGGATCACTTTCGTATGATGTAATAAATACATCTTACGAAATATTATTCTTATAAAATTTGATTCCGGCTCTCAATTGCCGTGAGATAATAACTTTCCGATAGACTTATTTTATTAAAAGAATTAATTCAACCGAATTTCTCATAAAAATCATATCAGAATTGAAAGTGTGAGATACAAAAGCTCTTCAACAATCTCGAGGCGGCAGCGACAAATTTATTTAGTAAAAATACTTGACCCATAGTTTACACTACACTATTGGCATAATTAAGTTCTTCTTAGTATAATATAAACGACCATTACATTCCACACCTGAAAACCATTCCGGTAAGTTGGTTTCTTCTGAAAACCATTGGTAGTCACACTTTTAAACTTCGTTTAAAAATAAACTTACTAGTTCGGCAAAAATACAACTTTGAAACATCCTTTAAACCCTTCGTGTCCAAATCATTATAATTGTAGTACTTAAATGCAACCTTAATACACACACCACATCTACCAACATGACACCACACATCACATAATCACACATAAACACACACGAAAACACACATACCGCGCCCATTCTCGAACAATATTGGGGCTGTTTTGTTTAGCTTCCTAGAATTGTTAAGCTGCTGTCTGTGGGTGTTCGTTTTTATTTCCTTTCTTTTTTTATATCTCGGCCAAGACCATAGTCCGAGCTTAGGGGTAGGCTGAAAAACCGCGTTATGGTCTCTACATTGTGGGAACATGACACATGCTGAGCCTATCCCTTTTGCCATAGATATTTAATTAATTAAACATGTCCTGTATAAACATTTCTTTTTTTGTGGCAATAAATGATTTATTATTATTATTCTGAAAAGCAGAAAACACAGTGAGAGGAATATTGGTCTCAATCTTCAAAAATGGATAATGTAGGTTGGCATATTTGCAGTTGGCTAGCTCAATGTAGGAAATATGGATCCGTTTTAAGGCCAGCGATGTGGGTCAATTACTTTTATGGTAAGACTTATCTAAACCTTTGCATGCCCTCCTACCGCATTCTTTTTATCGGGAGTTACACAGACCATTTTTAATAATACTGTACTCGAGAAAATATTGAATGATATTCAATTCACTGTGTCTATAGGATAATACTTTTTTTGTATATAGCATGCAGTGATTTAGTGACGTCTCTGTTAGCTTTAATTTTGCGTGAAATATTGCCTTGACTTTATTACGATCAAAATCTGGAGCACACAGAAACAGATGATGCATTACTTTAAAAAAGTTTAAAAAGTTATCTTTAATTGTAAGAGTTCCTTTGCAATCTGGTCAGTTGACACATTTCCAATTAGAGAAACCGTTCTTATAACTCATTTTTTTATAAAACGGTGCCTCCCCTCTTTGAAGTATCATTTCAGATGAGATCAGTATTTGAAGTGTTGACAAAAAACAAAAGTTAATGTTCATTTACATGTTAAAATTAAATACTATTTTTAGAGCCTTATGTTTATTCGTGATGCTAATCCCGAAATAGATCTTATGATCTATTTCGGGAACAATCACAGGAACAGGAACAGAAACAGAAAATCACACTTTTTCTACAGTACATATAGGTTTCACACTGAGTGAAAGGCCGAAATTAAAATCCGCTAAGAACCGCGTTTTAGCAAAATATTGTTTCAACTTTACATAATTTGACATGTGACTGTACCATTTTTTATTTAAATATGTCAAGAGATGAACGGGTACTCTAGAAATACTTAAAAAAGTTTCACCCCGTGTTGAGGGTCGAACGGGTACCTTTATAGGGGGCGAAACTACAACTTTAGGTAAGAGGGGCGAAACTTGAGGGGCAAACGGGTGCGAGACCCTTGAGTGTTGAAGTCGGTTCCATTTTTTTGGTAAATTTTTTTTTTCACCCGTTTCAGTGATCTTTGCTACTGACGGGATCAATTGTTGTCTATGTTCACTGATTTCTCTACCCGCACTTTAATGTCATCGACGTATGCTTAGCACTCTTCAGTTATTGGAGAGTAACTCAAAAACCGCTTGACCGATGTTAATAAAATTTATTGTACCACACGGAAAGAACCAGCTTTCAAATAAAAAAATAACGATCAAAATCGGTTCACCCAGTCGAAAGTTCTGAGGTAACAAACAAAAAAAAAAACATATGGGTCGAATTGAGAACCTCCTATTTTTTGAAGTCGGTTAAAAATAAATTATTATGATTAGAGTAATGTGCTTTGCGACATACATATTAATATTATAATTTATCAAAAATTTAAAACCGCACAAAATAATATTAGAGTTAAATTGTGACAAGTCAATAATGCAATAAAATACCAATTAAAATATTGACAATTAAAAATTCAAGTTTGTTATGACGACACGGATAATGTTCATATTTCTTAAAGTATATTATTTAAAATAAGCTAAATTATTCTTTAACGCAACTAAGATACATGTTTAAAAAGCAGGAAGGACATTATTCGTATTCAATCATCTTGGATTTAACATAAGCCTCAGTATAAAGGCAGATAATATAGAAACCAAAAATGATCTGCTTTTTTAAGCTTTAAGTTGCTTTCACGCTATAATGGTGTTTTTATTACATCATCAGGTAAACGTGGCGTCTGTTTTCTTTGACATCATATTGTTTCTACACCTACGTGTTACTTTTGAGTGTTTTTGTTTCTTCCAATACAAGGGGCTTAATGGGCAGATTTGAAGGTTATGCTCTGAAAGTCGTTGAGTGACCCCAACGACCAACTTTATGCCAATTGTAAGTTTCCAGCTTTTAGGATTTCTAATAATACCCCTTTCGATTTTGTTATTAAAACTGACGTAGTCTTGACACCATATTATGAATCCAGAAGACACGTGAATTATTCACGTAATAAGTTAGGGTGGATTGCACCAAAATTCTAGTTTACGTCAAGGGTAAAGTTAACTTTAACATTGACCAATGCTGATTAAAATAAAAAAAAAATTTACGAATCAATGTATACATATATTATTATCATATACCATATCTTTACGACCGAAGACTTGACCGTTTCGATAAATACCTTTTCTTTTACCTTTTTCCAATCTTCAGCGGCCTATGTTCTTTGTATTGTTAATATGATAATAATAGAGCTACTAGGGGTGCTGGAACAACATTTGAAATGATTTTGGATAACTTACATCTGCGCCCAAATACTCGGGAAAATAGTCGGCCTTTAGATTCAAGCTTCTTTGCTTTTGTTTTATTTATTTTGGTATGAATTACCTATGAATACCAAGAATCCCGATTATCATATACTCTGGAATAACATCTCAAATGTTTATTATGATTTAATGCTTAGTTCTGAAAAGGTCGAGCGGGAAATTAGTCTTCACAGGTTAAATAAATGTCTTTGATATGGTCATTCGATAGTCTTTTGTTTTACTTATTTCACAATATTCAGTTGTTTATAGTCAATTGAATGTTTGCCAATATTTAAGACGTTTCATGCGGTGTTTTGACACAATTAAAGTGTTCTGTAACGAACCTTCATCTTCGACATTTTCTAAAATTAAGAACGAAGATTTTTGAAAAAGTAATCAATTGATTTTTATGGTAAGGCTTCGAAATTACAAATTTTACGTGTTGTAGATATCTAGCTATATGGGTAAGCAGAGGGGGCCCGTAAACTTGTTTGCATCTCATCGCAGAGAAAATAGATAGGTAACAACCTCATATTAATTTGTTAAATGATTTTATCATAACTCGTAATAAGTTAAATAATATGCGTGAGTAAAATCACGGGGTGCAATCATTCATAAATAAACATATAATTATAATATATGATATACTTTATTTATATTATGTTAAAAACACGTTACAAATCTTCATATCGTTTATTTGCTACAAAATTCAATTACAAAAAAGTTGGATCATAAAAGAATTAGGTAGGAAAGTAACCGAAACCTCAAGCCAGGTACCCTATCTATTTGTGGATCAATCAAGTGAATGCCAGACCGACGGCGGAGACTTTCAACTCCGAAGCTTCAAAATGAAGTAAATTGAGAATATGGTAAATTTATAATGAATTAATTTAACATTTGATATTATAGATAAAATTACATTTCTCTTTTCATAATCCTTTATAATAAGGTAGCAAGTTTTTCGAATAATTATGTAAAGGTTTGAAAATTTCAATGTAACAAAATTTTTAATAAAATTATTCAAGTGTAAGTTAGTTAAATACATTTAGTCCCGCTGTATTAGAAACAGTCACGTTTTGTTTCAAATTGAATGGTAGAATTTTATATCCTTTCAATTCTCAGAGATATTTTTTCAGAAATTAATAACTATAATTATTAATATTCCAAAAATTTAATAATAAATAAAGAGTCAGTAGCGGTAAAATATGTAAGAAACTCGGACTCTTTTATCAATACAGTGTATGTACACTTAAACAAATTAAACATTAATATAGTGACTTGGCAGAGTTTGCAAGCATTCCAAGCATCTATGTCTTCTAAATAATCCGTGTTTATATTAAACAGAATGGGCTAGATAGGCATACGAATTTCAAAACCAAATTGCTCATGACAAGCACGAGGGCGCGGGTAGTGGGGATAAGTAGCTTTGTTCTCGAAAATTTAGTCGCTATGGAGCGTTTCATAAGAGAACACAATGCGTTCTGTCCTAGTGAAAGTGTAAATCTAGTCGTGGATCAGAAGTCTACGGGTTCGACTCTGAATCAGAAACCCGCGGGGCTTCCGAGGTCATTACGAACAGAGGAAACTTTAAGCCAGCTGCGACGTCCATACGGCATCCCCAGTTATCATCTGCCTATAAGCCTATAAGGCGAGAGAGATCAGCTGAGCTCGCTATTTTAAGAACATCTATAAGGCGTATTTTGGTATAAGACCTTAACTTTCACTAATATAAACTTCAATTAGTGCATGAATTGAAACCGATTGACCATCATCTACGCCGTGCTTTTGCCGGTACAATTTTAGAGCGCTTTCAAAGTTTGATTAATATAATCTCTTTTCTGACGAAGCTCATTTTCACTTACGAGGATTTGTCAACAAGAAAAATTGCAGGTATAGGGCAAGAAACAATCCCAAATTAAAACACCAAAGAGCTTTGCATTCGCTAAACGTTATAATTTGGGCGGCCATGTCGTATGAAGGAATAATTCTACCCTATTTCTTCAAAAATGAGCAAGGCCAGACTGTAATAGTAAATTTTATTTGCTACACAGCAATGTTAAGTAACTTTTTCTTTTCTCAACTCCATATTTTTAAAGTGTACAACAGTAGGACCTGGTTTCCATAAGATAGCGCGACATCCCATTCATCCAACGAGTCTTTCACAGTTGTAAATGAAACTTTTACTGGACAAACGATATTAGATTGTCCCCTCGAAATTGATATGATTGATATCGAAATTGAAATGAAATTCCAAGACGATGTCCGCTAACCCAATTAAATTAAAACATCGCTAGTATTTTTACTGTCGGTTTTTATCAGATACATTTCTGAGAGTGCCCTGAAGCTACACAATGTGATTCCTTCTTGCCCATTCCATTTAAGGATGACCTAACGGACGGCAATGCGCCATCCATACTAATTAGTAGATACAACCTTCTTGTGCGAAGGGCTTCGCTTACACATTCCTCACACATCTCACCAAGGGCCGAGTTATCTGTTCGAAATAAATGTACCTGCTCTAAAAATTAAGTAATTATACGTTAAAGTAAGGTACATAACAGTTACAAACAAGGGTATTTGGTACCTAAATTAAAGATAATCTCTAATCATATACAGATGACTTATTCACAGTAACGGAAGCACTGGTAATGAAGACGTCACCCTGGACGATCCCGAAGGCTTTGTTTTTTTTAAACATTTTTAGAAGTACCCACTTAGATATATTATAGTACCGTGAATAACGGTATATTATATACCGTTATTATTTACCGTTATTTAAAGCGGAAAAGGTTTAAGGACAGTACAATTTAAAAAATGTGTGTATGTTTGTTACTTCTTCACGCTCAAACGGCTACACTGATTGCGATGAAATTTGGTATGGTAATAGTTTAAGCCCTGGATTAACACATAGGCTACTTACTTTTATCCCGGAAAAAGTATAGTTCCCGTGGGATAATGGAGGTAGCGGGAAATCGTATACCACGCGGGTGAAAGCGCAGGGCGCTACGAGTCAATAATATAATGATTGTGAGACCCACATCGTCTAAACGATTCTACTTTTAATTTACTACAAACAACAGTCAAAAAAGCTTCATTGGTCATAGTTTAGTTAACTCGGACTCCCGAGAGAAAGCATTTGATATTGTCATCTAAGTTTTTAAATGGCGTTAAAATATGTACGAAAAATAAGCATTAGAGAAATAATACTGATTGACACACTAGGCTGACAAAATTTATTCAAACTTGGGTAAACATTGGATTAAACGATCTGTCAAATGCATTTTCTATGAGCCTGAACTAGAGCTTTTTCAGACGACAATGCAAATGTGACCAATGTACATGATAGATAAACAAGTCAAAGAAATCACTTGTACGCGGCAGTGAAGAAAAATATAGAAAAAACAGATGCACATAAAAAAGAAGTTTATGTAGCAGAGAGGTTTAAAATTCTTACCGTATTAATTACATGTAGGGGAGCCCAGCAGATAAAGAACTCCACAATGATCACGAAAAGCATCCTTATTACCTGAAATTAAGCAATATTTTATCATTCTGGTCAACTAAACTTATGTTATTACGATTAAAAACCCCGAGACTTCTGCTTATAGTGCTTAATCTGTCACCTACTCAAACTAGCTACAATTGTCTCAAATCCAAAAGTCTATTTCGAATTCTCTTCCTGTTTTGAAATCACTTTTGTCTTCATGAATCCTATCTTACTAATATTATAAATGCGAAAGTTTGTGTATATGTTTGTTACCTCTTCACGCTCAAACGGCCACACCAATTTCGAATAAATTTCGTATGGAGATAGTTTTGACCCTGAATTAACACATAGGCTACTTTTCATCATCATCATCATCATCATCAATCATCACCACGCGGGTAAAACCGCGGTGCGCTACTAGTATATCATAAATGAGAGAAAAGTCCTTAATCAAGACTACATTACAATTCAATAAAAAAAAAAACTCAATCTACATTATTATTGATTTATAGATAACGACTAAATGAAAGTGATCCACTCTGGTGGAACCAATATCTGATTCAAGGGCATTTGGAGACCTTGATTCACTATAATAGTTGTTATGCATCATTTGTACCGAAAAATTTGAATCCGTTAAAAGTAATTTTCTGAGATGTAACATATTAATTTAATCAAAATATTTACTCTTATTATCTATACAGACCTGTCATCTAATCCGGAGTTCTTTTATGCCTTTACAATATAACTCTGGGGTTCTAGATCCGACAAACTGTGTGAAAACACTTTATACTGCCTCCTGGGAAGAACATTTTCTATCACGTAGAAAATTGTTCAAATCACAAAAAAAGGTTAATCCGTTGGAACAAGGTCTGGCGAGTACGGAGGATGACGTATGGTATCTAACAACACCTTCTGTAGAGTTACAATGGTTTCACGTGCAGTTTGAGGTCTTGCATTATCATGGAGCAGTAATGGTGAAGATCGATTCCCGAGTCTGGGCTGTTTCACTGCCAGTTTCACTATCATTGTTTAAAGTTCGGCACAGTAAGCATCACTGATTTCTGCCTGGACTAAACAAGTTATTTCACACTTTTGATTGTTGAAGTCGGTTACATTTTTAGTACTTGATTTTTTTTTCATCGAATCATAGTATTGTTTGATTTCATCTAAAAAGACGGATCCATCCAGACGGATGGTTCAACGTGAATATGCCATCTAGTACGACGCGTGTTGTTTCCATACTTGTAGTACTTACATACATATAAAGTCTATAGATGTACACATATTTAAGTACATACAAGTGGAGTGGAACTCCGTGCGCGACTCCATTTCTCTTTAGAGCTACATTCTTGATCCTTTATTCAGAGCATATAAGCAATCATTAGGTAGACGTGTGCTAGCAACATAGACCGGAGTAGACATCGGTAGACGTCGAAGGTACGAACCCCTGACTATCCTGCTCTCAAACTGACTAATCTGCTCTGAAAAATATGTCCAATGTCGGCGAAGACTATCAAAATTTCGCCGAGGTTAGCTAAGATTTGCAACGAACTCACAGTAAGCGTAAGGGTGCTGCGTATTTTGTGATTATGATTTCGTGGAATCGAGTAAAATCAGATATCGTGCAAAACTCAGTCACCATATGCTGAAGGTCCTTAAGCTCCCTACTGTTACGAGCATTAAATTTCTTTTCTTTTAATTTTTTTAACTCCTTTATCTGAAATTTGCTATAGACATCATGTAAGACGCTAAAGTAATAAATAAAGTTTTCAATAATATACCTTTTAACGACTCATTTTTTCCCCCGACCTTTTTAACGGTATGCTGTATAGGTTAGGTCGTTCCACTTACTCTTGGTATTTTTTTCCCATTCCACTTTTTGCTGTAAAGATCTGAACTGCTTCTCACAATAGGAGTAGCCGGCTCCGTTCCTGGTATCAGGTGACTGGTCTTACAGTTGTCTTGCGTTACTGGAAAACTCATGCAGTTTTATGTTTCGAAATTGTGACAATAAGAGTTAAAGTTATTAAAAAAAGAAAGAAAGTAAGAAAACATATTTATTTCTGACAAAAGGCAACACTACAATACACATACATAGACACTTAAACCTAACAATATATACAGACATCAAAAAATAAAGTTAGAGGTTAAAGTTCTTTAAACAACAAACTTAATAGGTGAAAATTCTTCTCCTCTCAGCCATGTGCGTCCACTGCTGGACATATGCCTCCCCCATATAGGGGGGATTTTCCAATACTTGCCTCGCTTGGCAGGCGGGTTGGCGAGCGCAGTATGATTCCCGATCCTCAGAAGGCGCTGCTGCCCACCTACTGTTATCTTCTTTGCGCGTTAGTACCATCGATAAACTAAAATCATCGGAGGACTATCACTAGACCATAGACGCCGACCAAATCAACGCTAAACTTGGTTTTGTAGTACGGTTTTCACTTAGTCCTTGGCACTTTCGTTCCACTCTTACTCCACGTTTTGTAATAAAGCTGAATATGTTCAGTGCAAGTTTGTGAAAGATTGTTTTTCCTCTGTTTTTTTTGCTGTTAGATACATCAAAAATATTACAGGCGTGATATTGAGTGCGTTCATTTCTGATAATTTATGGCCGTTTATGATAGGGTTCCGTGTAAACAAACGGCTAATAAATAACTACTTGACGAGGGTTTTAATATATTTAAGTGAAGTGTTCACAAGCGATAGTAAAGAAAGGTGCTATTTGTTAAGCGACTTTGAAAAGGAGGAGGTTATTAAATCTGATGTTTATGTGTATTCGGGCAAAATTCTGTCGTTTGAACAATTCTTTTTCCACTTGATATGGAATTTCGGATTGGACAAGTTTTAACTTCTGACGACTTCTAACTAGTTAAAAGCTTCTTGATATAGACTACAGCAGCCAGTGAGCTCTCAGTCAGCAGCGTAGTCTTATTATGAGTAAGTGTTAGTTTAGTTTTTACGATAATAGTTACATGTAGACTATAGAGATACGTTATTACGTAGATCTATGAGAGATGAATCTAATTAAATAATTTAAGTTAGTAATATTGTAAAGCATTTTTTTATTCGTACTAGGCCAAAATAAGTTGATCTTACATCTTACACTTCCTCATACTATTGTATGTATTTAGTTAACCTCGCATAGCCACCCCCTTTTCATTGTACCTTAGTACGTAAAATATAGTTTTGAAATTTTTTTATAAAAGTTTTCTACTTGCTACTAGGGAGCGGTGGGTACAGAGGACGCTTCCCCCCACTCCCCGCTAATTATTTCCCCGCTCACTTGCTCCACCTCATTCTATATTTAAAACGGAATAGGGCTTCTCTTCTTTCCCCTCCGATGAAGATGTAAATGCCGGAAAGGCAAACAGCATTCGTCCGTTAGAAAAAAAAAACTCTCTTCTTTATAGTTTCTCTGTGGAAAGAACTATCTTTGTAGATTCTGAACTTTTGCTATCTCGTTTTATTTCATTTTCTTTTACTATCTGTGTTTCATTCCTTGTTAAATGTGTTATATAAGTGCAATATTCATATTTATGTATGTATTCATAACATTTGTTTATAACAATATGTATTTATAAATAGTGTATCTACTTTATAATTGAAGCGTTGATATCTAGGCTCGTACCTGTAATATATTTTATCAACCATGTACTTACCTACGATACGCGTGTGAATCACTAAACGAAGTATAAAAGTTCTATTAATATTTATTATTACCAGAAAATCATGTGTTAATGGAGCATACCTGACACATATTTTCTGGAACACCGTGTCTACACACTTAGGAATTTCACCTCAAGATCTGAACAAGCTTAGTATTAAATTACCTTTCAAACTAATAGGTAGCTAGTACATACTAGGATGGATACAGTAATAGTTGGGGTAAGTGACTACGCTTAACATAGTCTGAATCTTTAATAAATTGAGCTAAACCAGAAATCATCATCATCTCAGCCATAGGACGTCCACTGCTGGACATAAGCCTCCTCCATTGATTTCCACATGGACCGGTTGGAAGTGGCCCGCATTCAGCCCTTGCCTGCGATCTTAGTCAGGTTGTTTGTCCACCTGGTCGGTGGCCCTCCTATGCTGCGCTTGTCAATCCATGCTCTCTCAACTTTTTCCCAACGGCCATCAGTTCTTCGAGCCATCGAAATGCCCGAAATGCGGGTAACATATAGAAAATAAAAAAGGGTCTTTACCATTTTTTTTTTCTATATGTTAAAGGCTATTTTCAAAATAAATTACTGAAACAGTCGGTATAGAAACAGTCGCTTATCCAATAAATGATGCAAAAATCCGTTAGTGTAAAGAGCAGGTCATCGTATTCATTCAGTAGAAAAAAGATGAGGTGTCGAAAATGTTCTAGAAAACATTACATTTCGCAAATAAATATATGTATATTTATTTATTGGTGGTTACGATTAAGTCCAAATTAGTATGACACTTATAAATAACAACACTAAAATTAGATCTTTTTATTAAAATTCAGTGTATGTTTAGGTAACACAAATTACCACTTACTTGGTGCCTACTAAAACTACTCGAAAGTGGCCAGCGAATAAATAAAACTCGTCTAATATTAGAGATAGCGTTGAATGGAGTTATACGAATTTGAGCGTATATTTATACGAGCTATTACATTGAGAAGAATTTTAGTGAATTTTAGCTAAAAGCTAAAAAAGCGATAAATATCTAATTATATATATAATTATATCAATATTATATTATCGTTTAGTTTGGAACTCACTTGAATCCAATAGTTAAATACAGCGAATGGAATTACTGTGTCTGATACATGACAGAATTAGTTATCTGTGCCACACCCAAAAGTGTTAATAAATATCTACATATTAAAGTGTTTTTTTTTTTTTAATTTAACTTTTATTTATTAACATTCACACAAGGTATTCAGGTCCCAAACTGGGCAGAGCCTGTACTATGGTAACCTGATTACTGATATATTATATACTTATATATATACACACCCAGATTTATATTTTGCTATGCATTTACTGAGCATATTTTAAGAGAAACAGAAGTACCAACAAATTATTGTTTATGCTATATAGAATCTGACCACTATCTCACTTGATGGTCAGTGACGATGTGGTCTAGGGTGATAACAACTTATCACGCTAGACCTAGAATGCTTACTGACTCTCAAGAACTGCTGCCTGATGACACTGAGTTTGGTGACAGTTTTGCAAATTTGAGGGTGGTAGCTAGCCAGGCGGGAAGTAAAACAATTCTGGGAATTCCATAACGGTGTTACCTTCATCGGCAGCTGAAGCCGTTGGCGGAGATCGAACCAGCGTCCGATTAACAGCCGACGCACCAATCGCTCAGCTATCATGGCTTCGCACAGTAGTTAAATGTATGGATCAGAAGTAGTACATGACATAACGCTATCGGTGCTAGCACTACCGACGCCTCGTGGTATGTATTTAAAGGGTACTCACAGTGCTTTTGCCAGTTGAAGTTATGCTGTATCTCATGTCTCATTCCACGCCAAAGCTTGGTGACAATGAGAGAGTACGCGAAGGACATGATAAAGAATGGGCCCAGGAGCAGTGCAGCATCAAGTCCCAGGTTGAACGTCCGCTCTAGCTCTAAGCTTGACCACATTTCGCGGCATTTGTAAGCTGCGAACAAATACCACAGAAAATAATATCAATACCATGCCCAATATACCCCAAGCGGGACGTCAGTTCAAGACTTATCACCCCCAATATGAATAAGAATATTAATATCATGCACATTACACCCCAAGCGGGACGTCAGTTCAAGACTTATCATCCCCAATGTGAATAAGAATAATAATATCATGCACAATACACACAATACATATGAATAAGAATCAATGTCATGATCAGGTTATCCAATCCAACTGCTAGGATGCAGTCCTTCCTTTCAAAGATAAAAACTTTATAGCACGAGATCGGCCTGCGAGATTGCTACATGAATGGATATGTAATCAATTCCATTTTCTATTGATTTAGTATTATATTAGTTGTAGATGTGTTTTACTTTTTTAAGCGATATTTTTATTTAAAATATATATATACGTTGATATTTTATGTATTTAAATTTGGGAACATATTATTTGTGCCAAGGTTCTAATTAAACATAATATTAATTGTTTTTAAGCATGAAATTAAATTCACGTATTTTTAAAATAAACCATACCCCACTTCAAATTAATATGTGTACAGAACTTGAGAAGGTATGATTGCAGTTGCGCACTCAGCCGCAACGCACTCTCAGTTAGGGTATCAATTGTTTTTGTTAGCTTTGCAATTCTATGTAATTGGAATATAATTGTTATGGCACACAGATCTAAAAATATATTCTAAATTCTACCGCAATGAAATCGATACGCAATTGAAGTTTTATCCGAATACTACATATATTTATAATAACATTGGAATTAACTGCGCATTAAGGTAATATTGAAAAGATGACATCCACGAAACAGGCCTCGAGCCTAGTGTGGATTGTTATTAGAAACGACCAAGGGTTTTAACTAAATTATGGTACAATGTTAAGAGGATTACATATTATTATTAATGTAGTTATAAGTTAAAATAGTAATTAGTCATGTATGTATTTTTTATTGTTAAATAAGTAAATAAAAAAAAAAATTTCCATTACTTATTATTTCATTGTCTTAATAAAGAGGAGAATTGGCATAGCATTATACGATTTTAGCCAATACAAATGACGCCTACTAACTTATTCAAACAGAGATGTCAGATGGCGCAAGTGCTTCCAATGTGTGCATAACTATTGTCCTAAATCAACAACCATGAACAGAGATATCCATGGATAAGAAACACGAGGTGTTGTATGAACAAAATATATATTTGTATCCTTAACGTGTGTTCCAAGGACATAAACAGAGATTTATCCAAAAGCGAGCACGAAATACAAAGCCATATAACAAGATTTATACATTATGGCATTGTTGGGATAGCAAATAGGCTGCTTACAGATGTTTGCTGGTGAAATGTGACAAAAAGGTTTCACTGGTATAGTATAAGGTTCACATACGTAATTGATGTAAATAAAATAAGTGCCTGATAGTTTCTTCAAGTACACAAAGTTCGATTTATTTTTTGCTAAATCCACATTTCCTGAGAATTTCAACACAATACCAAGTTTAGTCATCCTCAGTCTTTTTTACAACAATCTGTTGGAATAAGCTTAAGCCTTATCACGTAAGTTCCGCCCCTTTTCCCCTTCGATTTATTAAAGTAATGAGAACCTTAATGTGTCTTTACTTAGAGACTGCTGATAGAAAAAAAGATGCGAAGGTTTTAGGCCATTTCGTCTCACTTTCGTTTTCTTCTTCTTGGGCCATCCCCTAACGGAGGTCGGCGATCATTAGGACAATTTTAACTTTGGAGAGTGCCGCCCGGACTAGGGATCTTCATAAAATTTTGTATGAAAGTATTTATGCAAACTATGCAGTTAAATGGAAATTGCTTGTAATGCTTGGTAAATTTTTAATCCTTTAAATCCTCCTTTAAATTTTTATTTTATACCACATTATAAGCGTGCAGGTATGCGAAGTTATTTTCTTATCGCAATAGTTTTATAATTAGAAACATTTCAATATACGCCTTTTCATAAAAATAATACAACCTTGCTTATAACATATCCATTGATATTTCAGAAATGAATTCATTTACATTGTCTATTTACGCTCTTTCCTTCTTAGTTTCAATTGTTCAAATCCAACGAGAGATTTGTTTCGGCTGATTTGTCAGCTAAATGCAATGATATTATATGTTTATATGAAATAGATGTCGCACAAGCGCGCGGAAACTGAGGCGGCAAAATTAAGTCAATTGTATTAATTTTCATTGTGACGCGTATTTCAAGCGCAAGTCTAAACATATAGCCATCCTTTTCTATATTATTTGTACCGTATTATCTGTCGCAGTAAGCATGTTTATGTCGTAAGGGAACAAAATCTGAGCACCGCGCAGTATGAATATGCGTCATCTTTAGTAAAACATCATTGGCTAAATGTAACACAGCTTCCACCGGATGACGTACCCCACACAAGTGCGCAATTGAAGCTGTACTGCCTACATTTAGCCTACGGAAACAAGTGGTACTGTTAAGATGACGTAAATATCTTTAATTTCACGTGCGGTTCTGTTACACACAGTAATGTACTTAATATAATTTATGGCACACTTGAAGGATAAGCAGAGACTACAACACAAGAAATTGATTTCTTAGTGTAGCTTCCGTGATGACACAAACTAACGGATAAGCCAACGAATATAATTATATTTAGTTATGTTATTTTAGTTTGTAAATACAGTGTACACTTTCTTGTAATAAATAATAATAATTATTAATATTATACAATATTAAGTAAGTAATACAATATTAAGTAAGTAATATCTATAATTGTATATACCGTACCCAGGTTTATTCAGAGGGCCAAAAATCGTGAAAGTTACGGTTACGAGATTTGTTGACAAAAAAGTTGAATCCATATATATTAGACTTTTAAAATTCCTTTCTTCGGGTGTAAGACAGAGTTCGCATTTGTCGCGAGAACTTTTGTTATAGGAAAAATACTTCCCTTTATCGTTCGAAAATATATTTTTCCTAATAAATTTGCAAATGAAATCAAATTATATTCATTCCAAATTAACTTTCATGTACTGTTCTTTTAAGAAGGTATTTTTTTGAGTTTTTATGACTTGTAGGACTTAATAAAATGTAAATCTAAATGTAAACATAAAATAAAATGGATATACTTAAAATTATCTATTTAGCGAATGGTAAAGCCTTAACGTGCCCTTCAAAGCATGTGTTCAAATGCATAATACCACTAGTGGTCATCATGCAAGCTACGACCACAGAGTTAATTACTAGGTCTGATCCCATATTTATCCATCTAAATCAACAGTTTAAATAGTAATCTACATTCAATACAAACAATTAACTATTGTGTAGATTATAAATTCCAATAATATTATAAATATGAAAGTTTGGATGGATGGATGTTTGTTATTCAATCCCGCTCAAACGGCTAGACGGATTTGGATAAAATTTGCTATGTAGATACTTCAGGTCCCGGAATAACACATGGGATACTTTTCATCATCTTTCATTTCATCACCATCATTATCAACCAACACTATGCTAATAGTATTTTAAATGTCAAAATTTGGATGGATGGAAGTTTGTTACTCAATCACGCCAGAATGGCTGAACGAATCTGGATAAAATTTGGTACAAAGGTAGCTGGAATAGCTCATAGGCTACTTTTTATCCCAGTAAATTGTATGATTCCCGTGGAATAATTGATGTAGCGGGAAAACCGTAATCCACGCGGGTGATACTGGTGGGCGCTTCTAGTAAATCATAAACCGTTAAGCTAGTTTACATATAACAAGACAAATTTAATTATATATTAGGTCGATCGTGAAAGGACACATCGATTACTTGTCGACTACTTACTGTCGAACCTTACTCTAGATGCCAACTGAATGACGTGAGTACTAATCGAATTTCTAATGAAAGGTACAAAACAGGTGGTTGGTGCGACGCTTGACCACAAACGAATACTGGTGAATGTCGTCTCAGATTTTGAGATGCAAAATTCGGGTGCCAGTGTGATTAAAAATTATGACACCAAAATGCTTGTTGTAATTTGAGCTACAGCAATCCGAAATTATTGCTTCATTACATTATACCCTGGTACACATTTCATTACTTTGTATACTTACGTCGGATCAAGTAGCGCTCCGAAACGTTGAAGATATTAAAAATTGGAAACCAGTTTATCCTTTGTGAGTAGCTGATAATGGTGAAATGTCGCTGTAGTGATCTGTCTATAGGATTAAAAATACACTCACCATTTCCTCTCATAGGCTGCAGCGTAGATACTAGCAATATAGGTGAGTTGAGAGCTATGGACAGAAGCCACACCATTGATATCATCTTATATGCATGACACTGTGTCTGCCATTTGCGTGACTTGAGCGGCCGACAGATAGCGAAGTAGCGCTCCAGTGAAATTGCTACTAAGGTCCACACATCAACAGAAACGGAGACAGCTGGAACAAATGAACAAAAAATCCCTGGAGAATGTTGAACCATCATTGATTGGTTGATAGATACTAACATGATCGATGGATATATTGATGATGATGATTGAAGTAACTTTGGAATATGCTCAAGGTTTCTCTACGAAATCAAATCCATATTGAGAAGATCTGTAGCAGAACAAAAGTCAAATGACGTGGGTTAGAAAATTGAAATGGCAGGACACGTATCCAACAAAACTGATGGCCGCTGAGATCGAAAGATTTTTATGTGGAGACCATGGCCTAAACCTCGTGCAGGACATCCAGTGACAAGGTGCACAGAAGACCTGATATGCATCCTAAGAAGAGGCTGGACGCGATATGCTTGCCAGAGGTCTTTGTGGATATCAATTACATTACTTTCCACAGAATTTTTATAGCTGGGAATGTATTGTATGTAACATTCACAGTTGTCTAAATCCTACCTCAGATAGGTAGGATTTCCATGAGATGACAATGATGAAGACTGAGTGTAGTGTTTATAGACAGAGAGGGCGTGCACAATCCTGATGCGTGTTGATCTAAACTATTACATATATACTTTATAGATAACCTACTACTATTTTTAGTCTTTTTAATGTCCTTTCATCTGGTGTCCACATTTCTAGCGCATTTGTCGTTAACGCAGGAATTTTTGATAATAGAAAAATATGGTCGCTCTAAATTATGTTTTCATTAATAAATTAGCAAATTAAATCAATTTTTCTTGTCTATATAGCAAACGATTAAGATAACTCTAAATCGATGCGCTTGTAGAAAAAGTGATGAGAGTTGATGAGCATGGATGAAGCGAAGAAAGTGTCTCGGGACCGTAGCATTTTGAAGGCTGTTGTCTTTGCCTACCCCTACAGGAAAGAGGCGCATATCTAACAATATAGATACAGAGAGGCGAAGCTAATAATATCATGTAAAAAAACATTATTAAAACATAATACTAAAACTATAATTCACAAGACCTATGTATAGTGACGGGCAAAGTCCCAAGAATCCTGGAAGCATACCCATATTGCAGAAAAATGTTTAATGCCTATTCGGAATAGATTCTAATACTTTGAACACCAGACGCTTAATAGTCGAGAGTGGGCGTTAGTAAAGAATTCATATGCAAATGTGTTATAGCTAGCTCCAACTCTTTGCCTATTCGCATCTCAGAGCAAGAAAAATATTTTTTTGTATATTTTTACTATTTCCGAGATTGTTCATTTAATGTAGGGCGATGCGAAATAGCGTATCTATCAGGGGAAATCAATGATTATTCATTGATTTCCCCTGAAAGATCCTTGCTGGGAAGGAATAACCATAGGTATTTTGCTGCGTAACAGTGAAGTTTTAAATCTTTTGTAGAAGGAATTTCGAACTTCGTTGAATTTACACGAACATAATCAGCCTATATTATCAAATCATTTTCTGGATGAGGATTAATATCATGATACCAATATTTCCACTATTCGATTTCGCCCGTATTTGAACTTAATGTTAGATTCGTAAGTGATACGTTGTCAAGCAAACAAGCTTATTATATGTTTTGTATGCGAAAACTTTTTAATGGTGAATAGAATCTTATATTTTTTTACATTAGTTATATAACACTGTATGTTTTTCGAAGAAAATAAAATAAAATAAATCATTTAAACAAAAACTGCTATTGTGGCTCAACTAAAATAGTTAGGCATAAAACAGTTAGTCCGGCATATTTGATTTCGACTGACGTCACTTTATTTTCGAATTATTCCTAGCAAGCCCTTTCATTTGATACCCACATTGTAGAAGTGCAGTGCATTAAAAACAACTAGTCCACCATCTTGGATATGCCGCCATGTTGGCTTTCGAATGACGTCTCAAAGTTAACCATGCATTGTCATTAAAATTGAACTTGTATACAAAATTTCAGCTCGATTGGTTGAAGATGTATGTTTCAAAATTGATTTGCAAGATTTCACCGAACAAACATACATACGCACAGACTTGTACGTTTATACGTATAAGTTGCATGAAATTAATACGCCTTCCAGCAGTAACACATTCCGATAAAATCAGCCGTAACCTCTCCGCTTCTCCCCAGATTTACTTTGAGTTTAAGTGTCAATCGCGGATGATTACCTTACAACCGCGTTATCTGTTCTTGTGAGTCACAGATTGTGAGTAGACTGCCTGTGATTGGCCGTCGCACCCGCCATGCTTTTTCATACACACATTGAAACTAAAGTTAAAGGCGCTAAATTTAAACAGCTTACCCTTTTGGGCTGGCTAACCGTTTTGGGCTCATCTCCCCTAATATTTCGAACAGCATAGTTAAGATAAATTAAAAACAAAATAACAACTCACTTGTAGGAGCGTGGTGAATATGAAGATTGATGCATGGAAGAGGTAAACCAAAAAGGATGGATTTTATTAGAGATATATTGAGCGAGATAAAATGTGTGTCTGATTTGTTGGCAGCTAATAGAGGGGAGAGGTAAGTAGATTTGCTGCACTGACCCCAAATGACCTAGGACCAGGACAAGAAAAAGACGAGAATGAAGAGAGCTTATAGGTTTTAGAGAATTTTAGCTGGTATGAGTGAATAGTAGATTTCCTAATGGTTTTTATTCGATATAATAAAAATGTATGACTTACCTTGTAAAAAGGGAATTAATTTACAAAGAGCAGCGCCGAACATAAATCTACGGTAGACTTGTCCAACCAGAGTGAACGGCAAGCAGAACACTCCAAGTAAAAAGTCCGAGATAGCCTGAAACAACCGAACATACCCGTTACATATATTTAATTTCAACCGACCTCAAAAAAAGAGGAACAACTGGTTTTCAAACCAGGAAGTTCTCTATTCGGTAGATTTTTAGTGTTTATTATTTAAGAACTGCATTAACACTTTTTACATTTGTAAAGATATGTTCTCAAATTTAGTTTCATCATAATCATCATCATCTCAGTCATAGGAGGTCCACAGCTGGACATATGCCACCACCATTGATTTCCACAAGGACCGGTCGGAAGCGGCCCAAGTTCCTTATATATGAGCCTATACCTAATATTTCGTTTCCTAATAGCCTATATAAAGAACTCAGGTCCGCATACATCAACAAGAGACCAGCTAGACAAAATGTCGCTCTGTTGTCAAGTTAAGCGATAAATCCCTCCAGGCTATTTGCTGTAGGCCCAGGCGTGGGTTTAAGTCGGTCGGTTCAGTTCAATCTAATACCGAGATGAATATCCGATTTCGAGAAATCGATCTTGTATCGGAGTTAAACGATAGCTACCCGTGTACAGTACTACCTCATCACCAGTAGCATGATTGATTACGTGACCACAGAAGATATAACATTTTTGCTTGTGCCCATAGCCTTAGCAACGTTATATAGTACTCAAAACAAAATAAGGGCGACTAGCTTATTTATATTCAAGTGCACCTTTTAGTAAACTGAAAGTAACTAATAATAAGAACCATTATATTGATATTACGAACTCTTTGGTTTCTGATCTCATTCATGCTGGTGTTCATGTTCCTAATTTGAAAAGTACTGGCCATTTTAAGAAAAAAAAAATTGGTTCTTATTCTAAAGCTTTGCTTCGATTGTCTTCTTAGCTTGTATCGCTTGTATACGGAGAAAAGTTTTAGTTTTTCAATTTTGTTAGGAAAACTAATAAGGTTTTAAAGAATAAAGCAATGATTGGTTTCGAACATAATTTAGAAAGAACAGGTCCCTAGACATGCATGACGAGTCAAGTGTATCTACGAGTGTAATGTATTACTTGATCGTGTACAAGGTGTGGTTTTCCAAAATGTATAGTTTTGTTTTCCCTTAAAGGTTTTTATTCACTGTTGAATTGCTGTGTAAATTGGTCAAGCTTTCTTGAGGAAAGCGGCAATGCAATTTCTGAAAACAAATGTTTTCGAACAGTGTGTTCGAAAATATTTGTTTTCAGAAATTGCATTTGAGACAACAATTGATTGTTCACGGAAGTTGCGCTGTTAATTTGAAAATTATAACAAAAATACTCTATTGATAAGTGGTACCAAAAAAATATGTGAACCCAAAGGCTCCCGAACTAGTGGGACTATGCTTCAGGAACCAATGGCCTCTACCAGAAAGGACTCATTTTGAACGATTTTGTAGATATGAAAAAGATGACCTTTGGTTGTGTATCTATTTATAATTATAGTACATGTACAGTGTGAGTAAGTGATAGTTTATTGCAATTGTTGTGAGTGTATGCGTGTGTATTTGTGTGTGTAATTGTATGTGACGGTTGTCGTAGGTCAGTGATCAGTTACACTGACTTTAGAACTGCGACCCCGGGTTCGAATCTCGGCCTGGGCAAACATTTCTGTGATGATCATAGATCTTTGATCTCGGGTCTTAGATGTTTGTGTATTGTGAATTTGTACGTTCATATTATGTACACGGGGTACCTATCCTAGTGCGCAGGTGTGAGTTTTATGTTTATGTATGAAGAGTGAGAAGGATGACTAATATGTTGACGAGTCATAGAGGACAGCGAAAGAAAAAGACATACAACGCCGTTCCTAAATTATTTGGAACCATGGTAAGAAAAACATGTTCATGGTACTCAATTACGTAAATGTCTTTTAGTGCGTTTAATTGCAAGCCGCAGAGCATTGTAACTTTTGTATATTTTTTACCGCAACCATTAAGTTAAGCAAAAAATGTATTGCTTGTAAAAATAAAAGTTATGGAGGTGTGAATAAAGTTTAGAATGGCGTATAAAAAAGCTGAGTGAGCTATATAAAGGAAATTAGTCGGATTCAATGCTCTTTTTTATGGATTCTATTCTAACAAAACACACGGGTTGAATTGAATACCTCCTCTCCTCCTTTTTTTGAAGTCGGTTAAACATAAATCGTTCTATCAGTTAATGTCCGAATCTTATACTGGCATGTAGTCTCGACTCTCCGTACGTTTGTGTGAACTTTAACCGATTTAAAAAAAAGGAGGAGTTTCCCAATTGGACCCGTATGTTTTTTTAATGTTTGTTACCTCAGAACTTTCAACTGGATGAAACAAAATATTGTAGTCAAGAACCGATGGCAATACAATAATTTAAATAGTTTGTCTCATTATCTTCAACAGGACCTTCATGGCTGCGTTCAGGAGCGGCTTCGGCAAGTCTTGCTCTTTAGAGCTATATTTGCTCCATCCAATATTTGATCAATTCAATTCACGTCAACCTGTCAGAGCAGATTATGCTCGACAAGACCACATTCTTTCTACCTCTAGAATCGATCAAATCTTGGTCGGCTGTCAAAAGTGACATCTGCTATAGTAACTATCACGAGATTCATGATCAATGTAAATGACTTCTTCTTCTTCTGTGACATGCTATGGAGTAGCCGTTCGTGAGACATCGTTCAAATATTGGTCGATCAATATTTGGCCGACGAAGCACCTGAACGCAGCCCTGGATTAGCTATTGTTTAGTTCGGCTAATTACTAAAGTGTGTTATTTAATTGCTTTTTTAAATATCATTAAGAAAATGTTTCGCCTATTAGTTAGTTTCAGTTACTCTAATGTAATACTAAAATATTAAATTATTAGCTACATACACCACAAGCACTATGGATATCCAGGCATAAAATAAAATACATAAACATTTTGAGGAAACAAATTTAGGCACACCTAAGGCAATTTACAAGCCAAGGCATAAAGAAGCTAACAGTTGAGCCACGATTTTCCATATAAAAATACTTTGCATAAAAAAGACAGCATAGGCAGCCTATGCTGTTTTTTAATATTAAGCAGACTGGTCATTCCTCAGACACGGTGACTCGTTTCGCAGCAACCTGTTTGAGTTAAATCTTTTAAAAATTTGGGTATATAATTTTATTGTGTTGGTTACATTTTATGACAGATTTTTACTAGCGACATCTCAGAAGCCAAAACGCCGTACCTATACGGTAAAAATCGTGCTAAATAAATGTACATACATACACGCTAAAATACAACCAACTTTTTGTAGCAGTCGGGTAAATTTTTCATTTAATCTTTAAAAAACTGAAACGTTGGTGCCGCCTAGCATACAGTAATACATGAACAATGAAACTCTTTTCACGTAGGCATAGGTGTAATATACCCGTAGCTACAATCTTTTGTGACAGGACTGCTGCTATATTTTGTGATAGGAACGCTATTTAGATGTTGAGGTTCTATTGAAGCATCAATACTGATACAAATATCCGACTTGAACCTTTCTGTGAGGATTTATATAAATCCCAACTTGTTTTATATTTGAAACGGGGATTGGACATAAGAACGACGTCAAATTATTGGGTCCCGACCTAAAGGGAGGACTCTATTTCTACGGGTCCCGATTACTCATTCTGTGAGGCTTTGGGAGAGTTTTGTCCACACTTTGTATCTATCTGTAACTGTCAAGTTGACAGCCTTTCACACTGCGAGGCTATCATCGCTTGAAAATTTCTTTATGACAATCTTTATATTAATTTATAATTGTAATGTAAGTGTGAATGTCACTGAACTCCTCCTAAACGGCTGCTTTGGATTTTAGTCTGGATTTGAGTGTTTTTTTTTGAATGCGTTTTGGTGACTGGTTCTGCACTGGCAGGATTAGATAAAAAACATCCATACACACCCATCCTTACCAGATTTCGCGCTTATAATAAAAATATTTTACCTGCAAATATGTGTGAGCAGTTTCTGACCATAGTATTCACGCGCGTATCTTATTGACTCTTATAAGATCGAATCTTTTGATAGGAGTTAAATAAATTAGTAATTGCATTAGAACGAGCTTATCAAAGAATTGTGAAATCATAATCATATCTGTGACTTGTTATTTGATCAATCCAAGACGGCAAAAAGATCTGAAGACATTTAACATAGCGATTCATAAGTTAGTTTTTGTCTCTGAAATATATACTATTCCCGTGCGATGATGGAGGAAACGGGATATCCGTAGTCCACGCGACTGAAACATGTGTCATTTTTTAGCCACCAAAGTTTTATAGAAATAAGAAGATTATAGAAAATAAATACTCATTAATACCTTAAGAAAATACCATAGTAACGCTTTAGGTGTATATATTCCCGCTTAACTGTATAAATAAGAGCCCGGCTCCTAAGATCTTAAACTTATTATGCAGATAAATACCTAAAAATAATAAAAAAATATTGTCTAAAAATTAAAACAGATGTTTTAATTTTCGTCGCGTTAGATACGTTTTCAAATCCACGGTGAAAGCCAGATTCATGCATATAAGCCATCAGTATCATATTATAAGAATTATATATCTTATATTAATCTATTATTATTAATTATATTATATATTAGATACATTTTTCCAAAGAGAGATTTTCCATTTTTGTCCAAAGAGAAAGTCTTACTCTTATATGCTTATTCTGGGCCAGAAGAAGAAACAAGTGTCATTATTTTAAAAAAACCGTATGCATGAAAACAAAAAATAAAAACGATTGTGGTTGTAAAGTTTTGTGGCAAAATACTTAGTATCATAGTGCCGTGGTGGTACCGTCCTAGAATAGTACTCCCCTATCTCTTCTCGCGGGTGTCGTAAGAGTCGGCTAAGGGGCCACGTACCAGAAAGTGGGCAGCAGCACCTTCTGATGATATATTATAATCATACTGGGCTCACCAACCCGCATGCCAAGCGTGGCGAGTATTAGCAAATCCCTCCTATATGTGGGTGGCATATGTCCAGCAGTGGACGTCTACGGCTGAGATGAATGAACTTAGTATCAGTTCCACAGTTCCTACGTGCGATGCGTGTGGGACGCATATAACGACTCTAATGTTAAAATCCATCAAACAGTAGGTATAAATATACTATAACTATGCTAATATAAGCTTAAATAGAAAAACATGGCGGACAATGGGTAAAAAGGTAATGTTTTAAGTATGGACTTCAATTCGTTCCTACATTAAATCTAATCTCTTCATTTTAACTGCTATGAACTCACCAAATTGAGCAGATAAACGTTGGTCACCGTCCGCATTCTTCTGTTATTCGCCAGTGTTGCAATCACGAGACAGTTTCCCGATATAGACAGCACGAATATCAGGAAATATGGTGGGAGAATGAACCTCCATTCGTAAGCGTTACTGGCAACTTTACCGACGCTGGTGTTGCGGACTGTGATAAATGGTAACACAGTTGTTGCAATATTATCCATGCGGAGAGAAGATGTGTTATACATCACCAGCTCCTCCATTTTGAACTGTAACAAAGAAAATCTTAGATCATGTCATAGCCCACAAAGAATTAAATATTTATTTATTTATTTGCACAAAACACTTACAAATACATTATACATTACTACAATACATGGATAAAGATAGATAAATACATATGTATGTGAAAACAATATAAAAGGCCTTTAGCAGCCGTGCTAGGGTCCCCTGTGTTACGGCTGCTAAGCTACTTCCTATAATCAAGGCAATACATAATAATATGCAACGGGCATCCTGAAATGACATAACTTAATAAATATATTATTAAACAACATGGTTAGAAGAAATAGAATAAAAAACCAATATAAGTTAGACAACTAAAACTTAAATAACCTAATATGTTGGTATAAGGGTTAGGGACTAAGTATTACATTTTTAATTTAATATCAGTTAATAATCAAACCTATTTTTACAAACATATTTTCAATGCAAGCAATTCGACGCAATGAATGAACACTTCAAAAACAGCTACTACAATGTATCGATCGATGCCGATGTCAAACAAGAACACAATATAATAGTAATTATAATAATAGAACTCCTTAACGTTAACGTTTATAAAACTTAGGTTCATTAAGGTAATACCATATAGGTGTACAATAGGTGTAAAACTACATATCCGTCTGCACCCAGAATGTTTTTGACAGTCAGAGCTATGGGATTGTGAAAGGAGTCTGTCAATCTGACAGTGCGTAGATTGATCCGATGATAGCTTAGCGGTGAAAGCGTCAGCTTTATACCACCTTCAAGTTTGAAAAACTGTCACCAAACACATAGTGCGTTCAGGTAGCTATCCTTGAAAGCCAGGAATCATTCTAGGTCTAGTCTTTATTTCGTTCTAAACCTACCTAATCTATAATTGTGATATTTAAAAAAAAAAAGCCCAAAAATTGGAAAAAAGATAATAGCCGCTAGGGCTCAACGCATCTTTTCTCCGGATTTTTCTCAGGTATCACTTAGTGTGATAGCGTGTGAGGTAGTGCTTAGATATACCTTTCAAACGTATATAGTGGCATGTACTCAGGTCGCTCCTAAGAAGTCAAAAAACGAAAAAAGATAATAGCCGCTGGCACTCAACGCATCTTTTCTCCAGATTCTTCTCGGGTATCACTTAGTGCGAAAGCGTGTGAGGTAGTGCTTAGATATACCTTTCAAACGTATATAGTGGCATGTACTCAGGTCGCTCCTAAGAAGTCAAACAACGAAAAAAGATAATAGCCGCTGGGACTCAACGCATCTTTTCTCCAGATTCTTCTCGGGTATCACTTAGTGTGATAGCGTGTGAGGTAGTGCTTAGATATACCTTTCAAACGTATATAGTGGCATGTACTCAGGTCGCTCCTAAGAAGTCAAACAACGAAAAAAGATAATAGCCGCTGGGACTCAACGCATCTTTTCTCCAGATTCTTCTCGGGTATCACTAAGTGTGATAGCGTGTGAGGTAGTGCTTAGATATACCTTTCAAACGTATATAGTGGCATGTACTCAGGTCGCTCCTAAGAAGTCAAAAAACGAAAAAAGATAATAGCCGCTGGGACTCAACGCATCTTTTCTCCAGATTCTTCTCGGGTATCACTTAGTGTGATAGCGTGTGAGGTAGTGCTTAGATATACCTTTCAAACGTATATAGTGGCATGTACTCAGGTCGCTCCTAAGAAGTCAAAAAACGAAAAAAGATAATAGCCGCTGGGACTCAACGCATCTTTTCTCCAGATTCTTCTCGGGTATCACTTAGTGTGATAGCGTGTGAGGTAGTGCTTAGATATACCTTTCAAACGTATATAGTGGCATGTACTCAGGTCGCTCCTAAGAAGTCAAAAAACGAAAAAAGATAATAGCCGCTGGGACTCAACGCATCTTTTCTCCAGATTCTTCTCGGGTATCACTTAGTGTGATAGCGTGTGAGGTAGTGCTTAGATATACCTTTCAAACGTATATAGTGGCATGTACTCAGGTCGCTCCTAAGAAGTCAAACAACGAAAAAAGATAATAGCCGCTGGGACTCAACGCATCTTTTCTCCAGATTCTTCTCGGGTATCACTTAGTGTGATAGCGTGTGAGGTAGTGCTTAGATATACTTTTCAAACGTATATAGTGGGATGTACTCAGGTCGCTCCTAAGAAGTCAAAAAACGAAAAACGATAATAGCCGCTGGGACTCAACGCATCTTTTCTCCAGATTCTTCTCGGTTATCACTTAGTGTGATAGCGTGTGAGGTAGTGCTTAGATATACCTTTCAAACGTATATAGTGGGATGTACTCAGGTCGCTCCTAAGAAGTCAAACAACGAAAAAAGATAATAGCCGCTGGGACTCAACGCATCTTTTCTCCAGATTCTTCTCGGGTATCACTTAGTGCGATAGCGTGTGAGGTAGTGCTTAGATATACCTTTCAAACGTATATAGTGGCATGTACTCAGGTCGCTCCTAAGAAGTCAAAAAACGAAAAAAGATAATAGCCGCTAGGACTCAACGCATCTTTTCTCCAGATTCTTCTCGGGTATCACTTAGTGTGATAGCGTGTGAGGTAGTGCTTAGATATACCTTTCAAACGTATATAGTGGCATGTACTCAGGGGCCGTACCATCAACTTTTACAAAACCATCATGTTTCAAGAACGTCATACTTCAAGCTTAAAGTAATAATGCTCAGATTCGTACCATGAACGTCTTAAAACATTATTGTTTTATTATCGCTCAGTGACGTGTAGAATGAACGAAGAAACATTCCTGCTGTAAGGGCAAGCGAGACAAACATTATATTTTCATATAGCGTTGTCGCTTTCGTTGGCGCTGGCTCATGGTACGCTTTGAGTGAACGAAATAGAGGTTTACGTCACAAAACTGCTTAGTCTAAACAACATTAAAGTAACATTGCTTATGTGGCCTTGTGGTACGAAAATTCAAAGTAAGGTTACAATAATACTGCTATAAGAGTTGGTGGTAGGCCCCCAGGTCGCTCCTAAGAAGTCAAAAAACGAAAAAAGATAATAGCCGCTGGGACTCAACGCATCTTTTCTCCAGATTCTTCTCGGGTATCACTTAGTGTGATAGCGTGTGAGGTAGTGCTTAGATATACTTTTCAAACGTATATAGTGGGATGTACTCAGGTCGCTCCTAAGAAGTCAAAAAACGAAAAAAGATAATAGCCGCTGGGACTCAACGCATCTTTTCTCCAGATTCTTCTGCTGCCTGAGTACATGCCACTATATACGTTTGAAAGGTATATTTAAGCTCTACCTCACACGCTATCGCACTAAGTGATACCCGAGAAAAAAATAGGGGTTATCGAAAAAATTGTGTTTTTTTTACTAAAATTCAATTTTTGACTAATTTTGAAGCTGCCTGAGTACATGCCACTATATACGTTTGAAAGGTATATTAAGGCTCTACCTCACACTTTATCACACTAAGTGATACCCGAGAAGAATCTGGAGAAAAGATGCGTTGAGTCCCAGCGGCTATTATCTTTTTTCGTTTTTTGGTTTCTCAGGAGCGACCTGAGTACATGCCACTATATACATTTGAAAGATGTATCTAAGCACTACCTAACACGCTGTCGCACTAAGTGATACCCCAGAAAAAAATAGGGGATTCGGAAAAAAATGTGTTTTTTTTTACTAAAATTCAATTTTTGACTAATTTTGAAGCTGCCTGAGTACATGCCACTATATACGTTTGAAAGGTATATCTTAGCTCTACCTCACACGCTATCACACTAAGTGATACCCGAGAAGAATCTGGAGAAAAGATGCGTTGAGTCCTAGCGGCTATTATCTTTTTTCGTTTTTTGGCTTCTTAGGAGCGACCTGAGTACATGCCACTATATACGTTTGAAAGATGTATCTAAGCACTACCTAACACGCTGTCGCACTAAGTGATACCCCAGAAAAAAATAGGGGTTATGAAAAATAAAAGTGTTTTTTTTTACTAAAAATCAATTTTTGACCTATTTTGAAGCTGCCTGAGTACATGCCACACGTTTGAAAGGTATATCTAAGCACTATCTCACACGCTATCGCACTAAGTGATACCCGAGAAGATTCTGGAGAAAAGGTGTGTTGAGCCCCAGCGACTATTATTTTTTTTTGGTTTTTGGCTTCTTAGGAGCTACTATAATAAATATCACAATAAAAAATTTGGTAGGTTTAGAAGGAAATGATGTTAATTAGCTTGATTAAATAAATAATACACCTATTAGTTAGTGTACTTCTCGAATTGGTCGGATTATACTAGGCCGCTAACTTTTGGCCGCTAACTTCACACGCCTAAGTTAGATAGTGATACAACTTTGTCGTTAGGTACTTTTAAGTACCCGCCAGGCTAGCTACCACTCGTAATTGTGATACGGTATTCAAGTACACATTGCGTTCAGTCAGTTATCTTTGTGAGGAATCTAAAATTCTACATCAATCGCCTACCTTCGTCCATATCGTTATTGACGATGAAGTGAGATCAAAGAAGTCAAAGTATTAAAAACAACAAGAAGTATTTCTTTTTAACAACAGATTTCCAATCGGGGCCTTTCTAAACGTGTTTTTTTAATAATTGTGATTAAATTTAATCTAACCTAACAAAGGATTTGAACCTATACCATATACATAATTATTAGAAACAACCTATTATAATGGGAATAATTATTCGACTGCAAAGAAGAGAGAAAAAGTTTATAATTCATATAATTGTGTACGGCGCTAAGTTTTACCTAATAAAATTGATTGATTGGAAAACTCTTACAAATTCACTGTTTCCTGATTTTCCTCTTTTATATGCGCACAATAACATATCTGGATTATTTTAGATGCATAATCTAAACCTTCTAGGTCAAATGGAAGTGGATCAGGGTTTTGATCTATATGTTAGTGAACCATACGTAGGTAAACATTATTTTTATGTAATTTAATTTAATTTAATTTAAAATAAAATAAAATTACATAAAAATAATGTTTTTATGTAAATTTTTTTAATGTATTTTATTTTAAATAAATTACATAATTATTATTATTATATAATTAAATATTGAATTGTTATTTTAAATAAAATAAAAATACATAAAAATAGTGTTTATGACGTTCATATCTTTATAACTATTTTTTATTCTATTTATGAAATTTCGGGTACTATAGTTTGTCTATATTAACCGAATTTAGTGTATTTATGTTAAATAGCTTTACGGTTAAGAAGGAGTCAAAAGTGGCTCCAAATTGTTCTTGTAATGCTGCTCGCTAGCTCTCTTGGCATGAACTCGGCCTGACATACACATCGTACTGCTCGCTAGTTCTCATGGCTTGAAATCTGCCCGATATGCCCAGGCGTGTCTAAAACCTTTATACCTTCTTATTCACCGATAAGCTCTTCGAGTTAATAATGTGTCAAAGATCAATACCAGATTAAGTTATTGAACTTTCCAAGTTAATACGATATTGATTGGTAGTTTTGTTGATTAATTAAGTTTTCAAAACTTGTATAACATCTTAAGATATTATCAATAAACTAAAATTAATTAAACACTGGCTTATGGTAATGAAAATACAAAAAGTCGTCTCCAAAATGCGGGTATTCTCTTATTAAATTACTTACTTACTTAATTATGCATATTTAAATTACATTTCAATATTTTTACTATACTATAAGTATCTACATATTTATAATATAATTTGAATCGAAATCGTTTCTATCAAAGAAATCGCTCTGAATAAGCATGGTTTGTTAAAGGAACTCGTGAGCAGCTTCTAAATGTGTGCCAAATTAATGACAAGGCGAGAGAGTTCAACAGACCAACTTACATCTGCTTTGTTGACTTCTCTAAGGCGATTGATTCAGTAAAATTGTCATTGCTGTGGAAAACACTCATTACTATCGGAGCGCCTAAACACCTTGTTCACCTTATTAATAGACTGTACGAAGCAGGCACGGCTTTAGTCAGAGCAGACGATGAAAGAAAGAAAGAAAGAAATAGTTTATTTGTGATATACATACACAATTTTGTACAAATAATCTTTATATAGCATTTAATTTAATTTTTTAATTTGATTTTTTTTTATTACTCTTTATTTATTTTTTTAACAACAAGTTAGCAGTGTTCTCCAATAACTTCCACCCCTGTGCAGGACTTCGTCAAGGCTGTAATTTTTACTCTCTGCTCTTTATCATCTATACAGAACTCATAATGAGAATAATATTTGAAGAATGGACTGATGGGGTCACAATCGGCGGCTGTAAAATTTCCAATTTGCGATACGCTGGTGACACCACCCTCTTTGCAACAAGCCTCATTAAAGTTGAACAATTCCTTCGTAAAATGTAACTTGCCATGATTTCTGCTTGATCGCTAATGAATCGCAGTAAGACGAAGGTGATGGTTGTAGACCGAGCTAAAAACTCGCCAGAAGTTACGAAAATTGCGAATTGTGATATCGTACAATTAGACATTTACTTAAGAATACCGGTTTCTAACAATCGTGGATGCGTAGATGATATCAAACGGCGCACGGCTATCACAAGGTCTGTCTTGTCTATGGACAAGCTTACAAAAATATGGCGATACAGGAACATCACAAAACCCACAAAAATTCAACTGGTTAGAGCATTAGTTTCCCGGAATCATCATCAATCATCACCACGCGGGTAAAACCGTGGGGCGCAGCTAACTGATAATATTCCTTACATAAGAAATCACAATTTTTCAGCCGTTGACTCTGACAACTTGCTAAACTAAGTAATTTTATAAATTCTGTAAAATTTAATTTCTTAACTTATAACTTATTACATTCTTGATATGATTTTGCAGATACAAAAAAATCTAAATTAAAACTATGGTAATTCCTGTCCAGTTTAAAAACTTACTAGAACACTAACGAATATAAAACACAGTTTAGTATAAAAAAACGTTGCACCAGCCGTTGTGCTCTGTTTTTGCCTTAAAATTAGTCGATAGGTCATTGTTACTGGCCAGCAATTCATTAAAAGTCGTCTAATATTAAACATAGCGGTGCAAGAAGTTATACGAATTTGAATATTAGCGTAAATGGAATTAGAGCCTTTTTATTTTAAAAATTTTTAGAATATATAAAAAAATTACCAAACCGCATTAACCACGCGATGTTTGATTGATTGAATGGCTAAACATCATCCTAAAAGATAGTTACAGCGCACCGTTTGCTGAAAAGACTAAGATTATGCTGATAATTGAACAGCTAAATAAGCTATTAGGCTGCGGCATATATTCGATTTCACAAGTTAATCTAAGACTAATATATTATATTATGTGAATGGACAGTAGACCTTTTTCACATTGATCCCTAAAATAACGTAATTAAGGTCCGGCCTCCCCAGACCTTAACTATATTTGACAGTTCGTTTTCATACTAGTTCTGTGGCTTTTAAACAGAGTAAAATAAACAGTAAAAACTAATTTACTAATAATAATATAATAACTAATAAACTTTTCTTAAGCTACATAAAAACTAATTTCTTTATTTCGGTTGTATTGTTGATAAGTTAATTACCTCAGAAATCCACCACAAATAATAAAAAAATACGACTTCGACAATTTATTTCACACTTTTGAACGTTCAAGTCAGTTCCATTTTTTGAAACATTTTTTTGTCCCCCTTTTCAGTGACCTTTGCTACTCACGGGATCAATTGTTATTGTGTATGTTCACCGATTTCTCCACCCGCAACTACATATAATGTCATCGACGTATGCGTACCACTTTTTAGTTATTGGAGTGTAACTCAAAAACAGCTTAACCGATTTTATTGCAATTTATATGGGACTACACGGGAAGCACCAGCTTTAGAATAAAAAAACGACCAAAATCGGTCTGCCCAGTCGAAAATTATAAGGTAAAAATCATAAATAAAACAAAAAAACATATGGGTCTAATTGAGAACCTCCTCCTTTTTTTAATTCGGTTAAAAATATTTTATAAGTTAGAGTTCCATCTCGCACTTTGCTGTGATTATTTTTCCTTTGATTGCTAAGTTTGTCTGAAGAAGAACAGCAACGCCTGTGGGATGAGATAACTGATTGTGAAGAAGCAAAAGTCATTATAAAAGTCATATATAAATTCTCAATAAAAAGTTCTAACTTACCGGTTGCTGTGACCTGAACTACCTACACGAAACAGCCTTTATGTCGGGAATGCATGCAGGAAAACGAGACTATGGAACACGTACTTACGTTCAAATTATTTGAAGAAAGAAAATCGACTACCCGTGTTACTTGAAGCCACTGGTTCACAGCATAAGGGCATCCTTCGCTTGATACAACATCAACTGTAATGTTGATCATTCAGTCCTATTAATTAATTGTTCATTTTACAATTACAGATGAGAAGATGGCTCTAAGAACAACATCCCCTCAGATGTTAAAATGAAGATATAAATACCGACTGCCAGTGGATTGCTACCATAGCTTAGTCGGACAAAGCGACAGGATGGTATTCTGTAGTCGTGGGTTCAACTCCCACTGGCAGTCGATTTTTTTCCTTCAAATTGGGTAAATTTTTTCGTTTCTCTACCCGTGTCCAATCCTTACTGTTCTCTACGAGGCCCGAGAAGACAACTAAAATGACTCTGTGGTTTGTGGGTTTTTTTTTTAACGGACTAACGCTGTTTGCCTCTACCGGCATTTATAGCTTAATCGGAGGGGAGGCGAGCACAGATGGGCGCAGAAGGCGCACTGCCTAGTGAGGCTAGCGCTGACGGGCGGCGCTGTGCCACTAGGAGAGGACGAGGCGACTAGCTCAAGGTCACCACTGAGGTTTGGACTTCAGCTTGAGCTGTCGCCAGGACAGGGAGATAATGGATCAAGTCTGTACCTATGTGAGAAATGCTGTTTACTTTATATACTGGTAGTCGCTACGCACGCATAAACAAATATGACCCTATATGTATTTGTACACATGGCATATAATAAGTGATTCCTACCAATAACAACAATTTATAAAGTTTGGTTCTTGTTGAGAAATAGTAGGCGTATTTTAGGGAGGCTAGTTTTTCTAGAGTATTAAACCAATTTATAATCTAGGGTAGTTTTTTTTTTTTTATATTTTTTTTATTGGGAATAGGCAGGCGTTTGACCACTATCTCACCTGATGTTAAGTGATGATGCGGTCTACGATGGAGCACGCCTGCCTAGAAGATAGTGTAGTGATGTCTATTTTTAAAAAAACATATATTAAATTCACAACCAGCAAATTGGCTGGTTGTGATGCTTATTAACTTTAAAGTGATTTAAAAAAACTGGAAATAATAAGACGTATAAGCCTAGTAAATGATGTAAAGATTACATGAAAAAGAAATTACCGAAATCGGACTATATTCAAAGGTAGAAAAAAGGTTTTTCTTTTTGGATGGACAAGAACGTTGTATAAAACCGTCTTAAGTTTCTGATACAAAAAATGACAGAAATATTTAAAATTAAAATAAATATTTGAAAATGTTGTCATGGTAGTTAAAATGCCTTGGAGGTATCAATTTCCGAAGGATCTAAATATTTTAAATAGTTTCAAAAAAATGTTAGTTTTTTTTCCTTTATGTTTCTCGAGTGGTTATGAGCTGGCCTACCATCTGGTGCACGCTTATCGTTGAATTTTGGGACACGTTGTATACTCGTATATAACAATTACGCAACACACCTAAAGGTCAAATTGAGACGTTTTAATCCTGACACAAACAATATACAAGTATACAAAGCTCTGGCTAAACATATAATATAATTGGCTTTGGCAACAAACTTGGTAGATTAGTAGTCAAACATCAGAATCAAACTTCTGATGAGCATCTATATTCCTGCTTCTAACGAAATTTACTAAATATTTTGTTTAATATAGTCTCTCATTTTGTATTTCACCATTACCTTTTTTCAATTTGCAAACCTCAATTTGCCCGTAGGTAAAAAACCCTCAATCTTTAAATTTTAAAATCTGTATGATTTAAGTTATTACTATTAAAGTGATATTAAAATTACTGCTTATTGCTTATTAAATTAGCGATATTTTAATAGGTAATTACGTTTTTATTTATTACATGATCAGTAGGAATATATAAATATGCCGCAAACAGTAGATATTATTAGAAGTAAAAATAAAAAAGATATAAATATTTTTATTTATGATAATGCAATAATTATATTTTATGTTACTGCTAGATGCCTTTATTAAAATAAAATTCTAATAACTTATTACAATGCTGCAGCTACTACAAAATATTTGAGCAATATAAAACCACTAACTGTGTTCAGGGTGCCAATTCGGCTGCATTGTACACAACTGATTTGCGGTAGAAATTGGCTCTGTGTAGCTGCTACAATTATACACCAAGTAGAATAGCAAAACTAGAAAAAACTACGATTCATTGACAATCTATGAGCAATGTATTAGTAGAATTGATAGGTACCCAGGGTACCCAGAATGCTAGCAGCATTGCCACTTTGAATTGCAATGGTGATTCGTAGATACAAATATGCTCCGGCATTTTAGTCACGCGTCACGTTGATCAAGCACTGATAAGTTATGAAAAGTCCGTTAAATAAAAAAAAAAAAATCGTAATTATAAAAAAAAACACTAAATTGTTACGAATTTCGGTCCTATGTACATGGATATATAATTAAAGTAAGTAGTTGAAAGTAGAAAATTTTATCAAATATGATCTGTAAATAATTCGAGTGGATTGTCTAGTCATATACATTTTTAATTAATAACATCCAGTTCCTCAACTATGAAGTTAATATAAAATAAAAATCTACATTACCTTATAATATCTTGATCCAAACACAACCACTAAGTTCCTGTCATGTCTTAAACGTAACTTACTTGACACAAACACTTAGACACTCATAACTATTAAAACTTTTAATTTTATTTACACATTTACAAAAAAACAAAAAATATACTACCCTTATGTTGGATTTTAAAACTAACCTTTTAGAAACACATTATTGAAACTTTTTAAAATACACAACACATTAAATAAAGATTTAAAAAATATTAAACTATGAAGTATAAAAGTTTCACTAACATTAAGTTTATTGTTCTCGTAACTGCGCTGAATTATAAAATATACTTATTTACTTATAATAAAAAATAATGCCACCTTCGCATTTATAACTTCGAAAGTATTGTAGAACTTAATAACGGCCAGGGCAAGCGTATGTCCTGAAAGCCACCCCATAACTGAATATCTAGGGATGTTTTCGCTCCACGCATGCGTGAGATCTTTCTGTAAAAATGTATACACATTGAAAGTTTTCTTATTCTAATTTACTTCTTCCATTTCTTAATAAGCGAAGTTTTGAATGCCTGTGACAAATAAACACTGTAACGTTCTCAAGGCTGCACGAAGAAAATTCTTTTTAAGGTCCGGCCCTCAAAATAATGTATTTGACAGTTCATGTTCCTTTTCACGTTAGATGCGTTTGAGATGGACAATTTGCGTTTTTGGCAGTTTTTAACTGAATAAACGTTGGATTTGGGAATACAGATTTTTTGGCATAAATGATTTTTCCCAAATCGAACGACATAAAACTTCATTTATACGAACATCTAAATTAGTTCAGTCATTCGGCACTCATCTCGAGGGTTTCGTTGGAAAGTTTACGAAAACTTGTGACTTTGTAGCTATCGACGTGCTCTTGCCAAATTTCAACTTTGTGTATGCTATATATGTTATGTATGTTTGTTACTTCTTCATGCTCAAACGGCTCCACCGATTTCGATGAAATTTGGTATGGAGATAGTTTAAATCCTGGATTTAACACATAGGCTACTTTTATCCCGGCAAAAGTATAGTTTCCGTGGGACAATTGGTAGCGGGAAAACCGTAATCCATGTGGGTGAAACCGCGGGGCGCTACTAGTATTGAAATAAATTGCGGCTTTGAACAGTCTTTTGATAGTATCTACGTTCAAATTATTTGAAGACAAAAATTCGATTACCAGTGGGACCCACGACTACAGAATACCGTCCTGTGGCTTAGTCTAACTAAGCTATGGCAGCACTCCACTGGCGGGGCGGTCCGAATTTATACCTTCATTTTAACATCTGAGGGGATGTTGTTCTTACAAGTTTTTAATAAGTTTCGCCTAGCAAATAAACCATAAAATATCTTATTATTACTTGAATTACAATGAATAGTTAGTAGGTACTAGCTAGAAATAGACAACTAACTAGTTCAAGTAAAGTACTAAATACAAACTTTTAAGTTTGCTATTTGAGCTAGAGTGTCGAATGGTAATGTCTCGTGAGAGAATATCTAATTAGAATAGATGCATTTTTATGACTTGCTTAGGGGGCATCGATAATTCCAGCGCGCTTGGAATTCTGCTCGGTAGTCGTCGGCGGTGCCGGATCGCGTTCGTGAATCGCGGACGTGCTCTGTACGTCGCCAGTTTGCCTGTCCAACGGTACGCACGCTTACCTCACAATTTGCTCCGATATCTCAAGCTATGTATATACTCAATGCCCTGCTTGCTCAGGAATCTAAACTAGACGTATTATTTAGTAAATCTAAAAAATTTCGTAATCACTGCACTAAATTGCTAAGTAAGTTGATAGTAATTATATTGTATTCTAATTCTGATTGTTGTTGGCTGGCTGCCCACGTCGGTGAATACTGTTAGTCTAGAAAGCAATTTGGACCTGGATATAGGCCTGCCACCTTTATCAATAATAATATTAGATTGAATTTTAACTAGACTTAGATTTTTGTAATGAAAATACAACTACACTACCCTATTTATTAAATGATTGTTTAACTTTATTCACTCACACTTACATTAAGCTGTGGCTGTCGATCTCTGAATTCTCAAACGATCACAAAAAACCTGCCTCGGATGTCGGTTAAAAGTTTACAGTGGCATTTTAAATAGTTATTATGCGTTACGAACAGCGAATGAAAACAGTTCACCGCTCACACTGTCAAATGCTCGTGGCGCTCAAGTCTTTCTTTGTACTCGGACTCATTAGCCCGCCAATTCAGCGCCAATGATAGCTGAGGTCAAAAGCATAAGCAAGTACATAATATATTATATAGTAGGTAATGTATTTTTTACATTTCCAGAATATTTAATTTTATTTATTTTTTACATTTTGGTAAGGCTGCCCACTGGTTAAAGCATTTGAGCTATCTGTAGGCTGGCAAGAGCCAGTGGATTGATCGAATGTTATTGTAGTATCGTAGTTGGTACTGTAACTACTCTGTACTAGGCGAACCGCGACCGCGTCCGCGAGCGCCCCGTATTCTCCTTGAAAAAGACCACCGAATGTGGTTAAAACTATAGTCGGAACCCTCTGACTTATTACGTGAGTAATTCCCGTGTTTTATACATTCATACTGATACTAGTTATCCGAATGTGGTTAAAAGTATAGTCGGAACCCTCTGACTTATTACGTGAGTAATTCCCGTGTTTTATACATTCACACTGTTACTAGTTATAAGTATTTTATTTAAATAAAGGCATCACCAGTTTAATAAAATTTCCTACCAAGGATATTTATTCATTACAAAATCAAATATATTAAAATACTTTTGATGCTTTAGCTTATAAGATTTTATACGTTTTTATAATTAAGATTTGATTTAGAATCCATGATGATTAGATCCATATTTCACCTGTGGATTATTCTTATTTGTAGTAAATTTACACTGCGAAAAATACGCTGGCGCCTCCTGCCGCCACTTTGACGAACAACTTAACGTTGCCGGCTGTACGGCGGCAGGCGTGCTGTACAAGTTTATTCAGAATCATTCTGCTGCGAGCTTTTGACGAGAAAACATGTGAGTTCCGAACCCTTGTCTAATTTTACTTCGACTTCCAAGTAAAATCGCTCTTGTCTTTATTTACAAAAGATATTCGAGTCAAAGTAGTGTTGAAAATTACCCATTAGTGTGATAAGCATTTATCTTTGTAAGCATTTCTAGTCGAAGTAGTAGAATTTATTTTAAAATGTGATAGTGTAAAGAAGTAGTATTAAAAAGAATCTTTTTTTTATAGTGTAGGTATAGATCTAGCGTTTGACCACTATCTCACTTGATGTTCAGTGACGATGAGGTCGAAGATGTTATCACGTTAGACCTAGAATGCTCACTGGCTCTCAAGGACTGCTGCCTGTACACACTAAGTGTTTGCTGACAGTTTTTCAAGCTTGAGGGTGGTAGCTAGCCAGACGGGTACTCGAAAGTACCCTACCACCATGCTGGGTGGTAACCAATAACGGTGCAACCTTCATCACCTTCTTATAACGGTAGTCCCTTGCGAACAGACGTAGCTATACCTACCCTCCAAAATTGATTGCAATAATTATTGAAAGCAAGTCAACTCCATAACTGTTATGTTTTATTCCAATATTATGTACATGGTAAGTCCCTGATTAGGTAGGTAGATCTCAGTGACTCTTTCCTTAGTACTAATTTATAGCAGTTAGTTCTAGTAGGACGCATATTTTCGACGACATATTATTATTAATAGACACAATAGAAGAAAATTAAAATATTTAATGACATTAAAATAAAATATGTTCATTCATTTTTGCTCTTAGAAGATGTTGACAGACTTCTGGTCAAAACACGGCGCTTGCTGCATGTTATGGTTATTTTGCTTCAGTTTAAAATTATGTATTCTTTTTATTTGGGGCAATTTAACTAAAATCAAAAGAGCTTTCATTGCTCAAAAAAAATGTATGCTTTCTGAAAGAGCGCAAGACTTCAGACAAACTTTACTCTAAAGTAAATCTTAGAGATCCAACAAGCTTAATATTGCCATTAATGTAAAACTGCACTAGCTCATAGAAGCTGTTACATGATGACGCTCAATAGCTCAAAACATTAGATAGCAACCTTCGAAATCAGACAATTTATGACAAAAATTTTCTAGTGGCCAGCTGAGAAGTGTTTTTATGACATAAAGGATTTTTTCCGTGATAAATAACAATGATATGTATTAATTTTATTAATGTTGAATACTTATACATCCTGTGACTAAATCGTATACCTACTAGTATACTACTAGTACACCCAATATGTTTGTTATTATTTTTAAGTTAATATTTTATATATTTTTGAAATATATAGTAATGAATATAATCATCAACGAAGATATGAATGTGTCACATAAATAAATAACACGCATTTATATGTTGTACGCCCGTCAAAGACAAATTAAGAAACCTCAAGCTTGTGGCTTTTTATGACCTTTACTCGCATAATTTGTGCAATCAGCATTATTTAATTGAAAACGTGAAATTATAGACATCAAGATGAAAAAATGATATCGCTCATATGACTACCTCCAGAGTTGTTGCACAATAATTGTGCTCGTTGTACAGCATTTTGATTTCTGTTCTGTGCCTCAGTAAAGCAAACTTTGTTTGTTAATATAATCACTTTTAGGCGGAAATAGGCTCCGACTCTCGTCATGATTCTGGATACGAATCGATATCCTTATTTCGCACAAGTTCGCAGTCATGAAACACGACTAAATTCACTCTGCATTAAAACAATGAACAGAAAATTGGTCAAATAAACAATGAAATAATTCCACGTTCTTCAGGTGTGTATCGCTCCATAGCTTGTTGTCATCTAATTATTTATCTGGTGATTAAACATCTAAGTTAGATGTCAAAGCACAATGATATTAGACGACATTTGCATAAAATAAGGCACTTTTACATTGACATTACTTTTGCGCCACCCTATATAAAAAATCCTAAGAAGTAAGCAGTATAGAGGCTATGAAAAATAAATATTTTGAGAAGAAATTTATTATGGCACAACTTATTCATAGCAAAATGTAATTTGAGGAGCTTACACCCACTGCCATTTCAACTTGCTAAACCGCTGGAATCCTGACTTTAGTTATTCTATGGATCATTTCTGATTCCGAGGGTCGCTCTTTTTATAACTTGTTGTTTTAAATAAAGCCTATAATTATAGACCACGTTTCGGTTTGTCTCTTTAATCAATGTATGTTAATGTGTACAATGTTTATTAGTAAACAGGCTTTAAGTGTTTCCATATCCAACGTCTTATCCTAGTTTAATTTAACGCCCCACTTAACACCAAAAAACCAATCAGTGCGACACAGAAATGGGAGCTAGTCGTTTCTTCCGTAACCTATCACAAAAATGTATAACTAGTCCCGCGGGCAGAAATTATGCTTTAAATATGTAAACCCAAAAGCAAGGACATATCATCTTAAGTGTGTGGTGAACCCTGGTGAGAAACTGTGAGCACCCAAAGTATTCCGTGGATTTTATCCTGACTGATCCTAAAAACTCATCTCAAAAATTTTTCCATCTAATTTCATGTAAATAAACAAAAAATGTTACTAAAAATGGAACCTACTTCAATCATATATGTGAAATAACTTTTGAAGTCGGTACCATGATAGTTCAAAAGTAGCTATGTATTATTAAAATATTGTGTGCATGGTACCGACTTCGACAAGTTATTTCACACTTTTGAGTGTTGAAGTCGGTTCAATTGTCATTGTGCATGTTCACCGATTTCTTCACCCTCTATAAGGAAGTCATCCAGATAGACATAACACTTTTCAGTTATTGGAGTATAACTCAAAACCTGCTTGATCTATTTTGATGACATTTAAATATTTAAATGGGACATGAACAGCACCAGCTTCCAATTAAAAAAAACATCAAAATCGGTTCACCCAGTCGAAAGTTGTGAGCCTCTGAGGTAACAAACATAAAAAGACAGAGGAATTAAGAACCTCCTCTTTTTTTGGAGTCGGTTAAAAGGTCAGATATCACTGAGCATTAGGTACATATGTATGACGCTGGGCACAATCATTTGATAGAACTACCCGATTCTAAAATCCTCCGTAGCATTATGTCTCTTGATCGAGACGTCGAACTAAATAAAGAACTAAACATATTTCATACGATCAAGTCCCTTTGGTTTTTAAAAAGCTTAGTTTTCTACGTAAAATAAAAAATCGAATCTTCGTTCTTGACTAAAACATAATTTTATTCCGAGACAAGTAACAATTTAAAAGCAATCTATATAACGTCTCAATTTATATCCGTAATCAATACAATATTATACAGGTCGCGAATAATTATAATCAAATTATTTCTGAAATGTACACATTATATATATATGGGACAACATTCACACAAGGTCTTCAGGTCCCATACTAGGCAGAGCCTGTACTATGGTAACCTGATGACTGATATATATACTTATAACACACCCAGACACAGGTCAAACAGACATGTTCATACACACAAGTGTTTGACCTGTCCGGGAATCGAACCCGGGAACAGCGGCTCAGAAGGCAGAGTGCTACCAACTGCGCCAACCGGCCAGTCATTTCCTGTAACACATACATTATTATTACATGCTTTCATTCTCATAGAAAGTGGTTCGCGTTTCAACTTATATTTGGTACTCTGATTATATTCAACAGCTTCTTAAAAATATTTGTCTATTTTTTATATTTATTAACATAAATAAATATGTAATAAATATATACTTAACGTACGCAATTATGGTATTCAGAATGAAGGAAGTTTCAAGTTTAGAATAATAATCATTGCAAAGCTTTGTTATGATTATAACAATATCAAACATTCAACATTCTGGCTGTTTTCCAAACCAATTATTTGTTTTATGATTTACTAAAATTACATGATCTCACAAATAATTAGAACGCTTTATTTTACGGATTCTTCATTTACAGGTTTCTACTTTTTGATGAATGAAATTTATGTAGATAGGTTACACCCTGGAATGTTTAACGCATAGGCTACTTTAATTCCGGAAAAAGTACAGTGCCCATGGGATAGTTGTGGTAGCAGGATAACCGTAATGCAAGCGGATGAAACCGCGGGACGCAGCTAGTATATATAAATGTAGTAAGTTGAATGAAGAATGAAAGTATGTTACGTTTTCACAGAAGAAAAGCGCCAATTTAGTATTAAGTATATTGTTTGGTCGTATAATAATTATGATGAAGCCTGAAAATTGTTGGAACTCTATTTAGATACGACAGACGAAGGAATTAAGACGGATCATTACGAACAAGCAAGTGAAGGAACAAAAACCATGCTCAATTAGTGAACGCACGCGCTCATCCAAACAAAAATAAAAAAATCAATCAATAAAAGTTTACCATAAAACATAATTATAAAGTTAAAGATAACCTCAGTTACCCGCCTACTACAGCAGAAATTTGTTCAACCCATAGATAAAAAGATTTTTTAGAAAGAGTAGTCGAATTAATTATTTAAATATATGTATAATAGTATGGTTATATATTATATACTTAAGGCACCGAGCGTTTCGGAATTTGTTTTTTACGTTTCATTCTAAACGTCAATTATTTACACATTAAGCGCTATTGCTGTGTGTTTTAGCGGTAATGCTATAGTATTACCGACATCATGTAACAAATTTACAGCTCCAAGTGCTGATGATTTGCATTTTATATTAAGGCAGAACAAGCGTTTCTCAGGTAAGTTATACCTTACAAAGTATAACTTAATCATAAGTTCAAGTTCAAGCAAACAACAAATGACGAAGCAGCAACCGTGTTCTTCGATCACATTAGTAACTGACTTCTGAGATCTGAGATCTTATCAGATATATATATAGAATATATCTCCATACTTCCAAATAATTTCCAATAATACAACGCCAAAAATTCGTAGTCTGCTAAGCTTACTGCGACCATAATCTATGTTGAATCCTAAGGGTGAATCTATTCTTGCCCTAAGTCGGTTCTGTATGGAATTGACAAGTCAGATGCTAACAGACTACGACAAATCGTGATCGAATATACCTATTTTGTGAATTAGAAAATGGTCAGCCGAAGAATCGACACCATTATAATACTATTATGTACTTATTTTGAAACTTACAGAAAATGACATTTCTATAAATAGCAATGTCATCGGTATCACAGAGGTTACATAAATATCTGGCGCTTCTCTCGTTAAATAATACCTACTTTATAAATAACGAGTGCATTAACATGTTTCGCTTATATTATTAATTGTTCGATAGCTTTTGTTGTTATTGTAGAATACAACAGTTTTCAATAAAAGTAAAATTAATGTTTTTATCTCGACGACAGGGTAATGACATAATAAAATTATTATGTGTGTTATCATTAACACCAGAAGATGTAACAGCTATGCAAATAAATCGTCCAATTAGATCAAATAATACAACACTCTTCTTCTTGTCCTTATCCCACAATACGTGGGGTCGGAACAACATGTTTTCCTCTTTCATACTCTTCTATCATTTATTTGTCGTCTCAGTGTTCATATCTTTCATAAACATATCATTCTTCACACCGTCCATCTATGCCTTCTTCGGCCTTCCTCTATCTCTATATCCATCCACATTCATGTTAAGTACTTTTTCTGTTATATGATTTTCATCCCTCCTCATGACATGCCCATACCAAGCCAATCTATTCCCTTTCAACTTATCATTAACTGGTGCTACTTTCAAGCTCACTCTGATATACTTATTCCTTATTTTGTCTATTCTGGTCACACCAGACGTCCATTTGAACATTCGCATCTCTGCCACATGCACTTTTCTTTCATCCACCTCTTTTGCTGCCTAACATTCAGATCCATAAATTACGACAACACACACATAAAAAAATACAACGCATGCCTTCTGGATATTGAGGTGAGTAGTGAGATGTAGAATTTGTGAAGGGAGTTCTGATGCACATAATATATGGTGGTTGATGAATATTACAATGAAAATGCTTATTGTAGAAGACGTTCATAATGACGTGTGGATTTTATTAATATATAATTTATGGATGTAGCGTTTGACCACTACCTCACTTGATGGCCAGTGTCAATGTGGTCGTAGACGCTAGGCCTAGAATGTTCACTGGCTCTCAAGGCTGCCTGAACACACTATAATCTTTGATGACAGTTTTTTTAAAACTTGAGGGGAGTAGCTCGCTGGGCAGGTATCCGAAAGTACCCTGCCACCACGCTGGGAATTTGTTATCAGTTTTACCTTTAACTGCAGACGCTCCCAACGCTGAGCTGTCATTGTTTCACAGCTCCGATGAATATAGTTATGAAATCGACTGTGATCAAGTGGCGACATAGCGGCCCTATATAAAAACATTATCTGTCAGCAAACAAACAATCAAATCTTTCCTCTTTATAAAAATACTATAGATAATAATAATAGTTTAAAGGCTTTCATTAAAACAAAATAGCATAAAAATGCTTATTTACCCATCAGAGCGCTCAAAAATTCTAATTTCAAGTAGTTTATTCTGAAGGAAACGTGATCCACAGCATTATTTCATTCCTCCCACTTTTTAAAAAGATATAAAATAATTATCTTCAATTCTTTAAAATGGAACACCAATTAGGGCCATCTTTATAAGTAATTAAATTAAATTAAATTTATTTCATAGAATTTTTTTTAACAGACTGTAGTCTAAAGACTGCCAATCATGCCATGAGCTTAAAAGGCTTAGAACTGTGGTTAATTCCAAACTTCCAAACTAATATTAAAAGATTAACGTTACTTTAACGGCTTTAACAGCTGAACCAATTTTAATGAGTTTTCATGGCACCTTGGAGTCGGATACGGGTTACTTTTGAAGTAAGGGTCCCGTGGGATAACTGAGATAGCGGATATAATTAGTGTACTCCATGTGGGTGAAGCCGCCGAGCGCAACTAGCTTAGCTAGCTAGTTAGAACTCTTCTCCGCGGCGTCTTCTCTGTATAGAAAAGACGCCGCGGAGGAGAGTTCTACGCTCTTGTCGCCGCTCGGACCTAAACCACTGAAGATGTCGACCGCAGTGATCGACGAAACGTCTGGAACAAAAGTTTCACATAGACCACGGCCAAACAGCCCGGAAACAATACATAAAACCTTTAATTGTTGTTTTATTTTTATGTAACGTGTGCAATGTGAATAAATAAATATGATTATTTAAATTTCTGTATTTTATTGAACCAATCCTTCCGACGCATTCGAGTAAAAATATGAACAAGGGTATATACATACATATGTACAATCCTACCTCTATATTAACCTATCCCTAACATAGACCCTTGATAACTTAAAATCTCTATATCTTAAAATATTTTGTTTCCCTTGGACTTTAACTTATCGAGGTTCTACTGTATATATACCTATAAATTGCATTTTTATTCTCTTTAATAGCCAAGTAGGTATCTATCTCGACCTAGGATGCGGGCACGTGGGAGAAGGGAGCGCGCTAGCTTGAATAGGTATGCCCGATACTGCTAGCGCACCGCGTCTGACGATGACGCGTGCGCTTGCAGTTTCGGGCACAGTAAGTACATCGTTGAGTGATGCATCTTCACTGTCACTGAAATCTCTGTTAACGTGAGTAAAGCTTGATAATATACAGAAATAATTAATACTTTTAGAGAGTTTACTATTTATTCGCATACTAAACACGAGAAAAATAGCAATACTTTTTGCATAACAATATAAATTTAAAAATTTACATGTTGTTTTGTTTGCTTTGTTAGACACAACGAGCTTAGTAAAATGTAAACGTGCTCTTCCAGCAGTTAGACCGGCATAGATAAGAATAATATTAAGTCGTACAGTTTGTTAATTTTAAAATGATGTGTTGTAAATTATAGACACGTCTGATTTAACGCTTGTCGTAAAATATTTTAATATTGAAGAACTAATGTTAAAGTGTGTGTATGTTTTACATTGGCTACAGTGTAAAACATACACGGTCAGTGATGATGACTTACGGAAGTGAAACGTGGTCTCTGACTATGAACCTTGTGAGCAGGCTCAAGGTCCCACAACCAGCCATGGAGAGGGCTATGCTCGTCGTTTCTCTCCGCGTTTGAATCAGTAATGACGAGATCCGTAGAAGAACGAAAGTCACCGACATAGCCCAGCAGATTATCAAGTTGAAGTAGCAGTGGGCAGGACACATAGTTCGAAGAACTGATGTCTGTTGGGTCGAAAGGTTCTCGAAATTAGACCACGGACTGGCAAGCATAGGACGGACACCGACAAGGTGAACAGAGGACCTGACAAAGATCTCAGAAAAGGGCTGGATGAGGGCCGCTTCCTACCGGTCCCTGTGGAAATCTATGGGGGAGGCCAATATCTTAGCATTGGACGTCATATGGCTGAGATGATGATGGTGATGATGAATGTTTTCTTATATTTTAGATACAACATAAAAACATCCATATGCCACTTACTATCATGAGTAATTTAATAAAAATCTTGAGAAGCCCTTTGGGCGAATCAACGTTTAAAGCACTATTCGTATCCCTGTCATAGAAACAGCAATAAAATCTTTGTACCAGTTAATTAAATCTATTGCTAGCCCGGCTAGTTACATAGTTTAAGGGTTCCGTATCTCAAAAGGAACCCTTATAGGATCACTTTGTTGTCCGTCCGCGGCAACAAAGTGTCAAGACCTTTTATCTCGGGAACGCGCGGAAGTATCGAGTTAAAATTAAAACGATATACTTAAGTCTACAGCTGTGAAAAAATTAAACTTCTAAAATAAACAATCAAATATATACCATTAAAATGCACATATATTTAGCTAATTCGTTTTCGTAAATGCAACAAGTCAGATAATTAAAAGTGTTTTATATTTAGAAAATAGATAATGCCGAAGTACGCTATCAAGCGACGGTTGCGTTTTTGCTATTTTACGTGCAAACACCACTGTTACTTATTTTCATCGCTGCATAATGCATGTACACAATTAGGTACCTACTATGCAACGATACCAGACCTCTTGGTCTTTACAAAACTCTCCGCAAATGACACAAAGCTCGTTCGTTGCTTCCGTTTCTCCTACTTCAAAATTATAATACATTATCACTATCTTTGCTTACTTGCGTCAGCAGCAGATTTTCATCTACTGAACTAGAGCTGAACTAGATTCTTTGATACAATGGTTACAAACAGAGCAAGCATTACTGTACAAAACTGTACGTACTGACCCGAATTAACCCGTTTTGAATATGTCGATGCAAAACACAAAACTTATCAACAAATCGTTGATAATTTTTATGTTTTGCATCGATAATCTGGTCCAAGTTCGTTTAAGAACGCTTAGTATTTTTTTTTTGCAGACACATTATTTACTCTGTCAATCAGAAATTATTGGTATGCGTCAAGGATAACCAACTCGCCCGAGCGTTACTGCCAAACCAATCTCATGGTTGTTACATCTTGTAATAGCTCAATACTGTGAAAATCACAGCGTGAAATAATTTTAACTCTGATTAACTGTCGTATATCTAGTACGACTGAGACATAGAAACTTTTTTTTTTTATTTTTTTTTATTGGGAATAGGCAAGCGTTTGACCACTATCTCACCTGATGTTGAGTGATGATGCGGTCTACGGTGGAGCACGCCTGCCTAGAAGATACCTATTCACTCGCGACTTGAAGATACCCAGGTCGTATTTTTTCGGAAATACAGAGTTAGGCAATGAGTTCCATTCGTTAGCTGTACGCACTAAGAATGTGCGTATCCGTCATCTTTTGCCAAAGAATGTCATATGAGACCATCGACTTATTGGACAGGGCCTAGGACACACAATTAAACGTTATAAGCTTGAGTTTGTCACTGTCTCACCTGATGTTAAATGATGACGCGGTCTAACATGTAGCATTTAAACTTAGAAGGTACCTATTCACTCGCCACTTAAAAACTCCAGGGTTGTACCTATTGGGAAACATAAACTAAGGCAGTGATTTTCACTCCCTGGCAGTACGCATTATAAAAGTAGATACAAAACGTTTCGTGCGTAACGGTGGTATGTCTACACTATCAAACTTTGTTAAGGGCACGTTTCCCATCGTATATTTTATTTCTTGATTTTAGAGATAATTATTATACCAAGAGTTATTTTTTTGGTTATTTTATCAACAGACATTTTCTTTTCTCCATTTTAAAGCAAAGAACTTTATCAAATTGTGGCCTACTGTAAGTGGTCAGGAAACCGGCGCGACGACCCTATTCCCAGGTTATGTGTAACAATATATGTAACTACTCATATGGGAATAAGCCCAGATATAGCTAAACCAAAGTGATCAGATAGGTACGTTTTTTTTGACGCCCAATTACTAAAAACTTAGTTTTCTTCCAAACGCTGTATGTTTCCAAAAAAATTACATTTTCTTACGATAAAGATAGGCCGTAAATTATTAACTACCATCAAAATTATGTAATTATTGTATTTATGATGGATAATATTAATAATATTATTATTAATAATTAAAAGTATTAATAATTCTAACTATACATATTCTACGAATGTTACTGTAATAATGAATGCAATGTGGTTCGCACATAAGAAAAACATGTATTTTATTTATATCTAAGCCGGTCATCGCGTCTTCATCACGGTACGAACGTCGAGCGCTGGGCGGCACGATGAAAGCGCGGAGTGGCGCGGTGTTCATGTCATAACCCTTAGTCCCAATTCTCTAAAGTTGTTGGGTCTTTTAAGGGCCTTATAGAAACCAGCCATCCAGAGAGACCGACTTGCACTGCGACCTCGAATTAGAGTTCATCACACAGTTTAACAAAAACTGCTCTCACCGCTTCTTTGGCGCGGCTCCCTACCATGCAAATCCTTTGGTAGTGCAAGCTGCCAACTACTCCACCATCCTGACACACCCGGCCTTTCAACCCCCCCGACGACGCCGTCCTAGGCATGTATTAGATGACTCGGACAACCCCATTACTGTCACCTTGTCGCTTTAGCGTCATCTCACGGTCATCCCGTTAGAATACAAGGTCGAGAGCGCTTGGTATACACAGTCAGACACCGAGCTTGACGGTGAACTCGAGGCAAAGAGAACCTGGTTAGATTCTATCCAAATAGTCCAAGAGCAAAGATCCTTAGGGCCCACTTACGGACCACTTTGGTACCGGGGTCAGTCGATCCGATATCTCCCTGTCTTGGAGACAGCTCAAGCCGAGGTCCGATACTCAGTGGTGCCCTTGAGCTAGTCGCCTCGTCCTCTCCTAGTGGCACAGCGCCGTCAGCGTTAGCCTTATTAGGCGGTGCGCCTTCTGCGCCCGCACAAATACCAGGCTGAGCACCACCAGTGCTCGCCCCCCCCCCCCCCTCCCCCCCCCCCCCTCCGGTGAAGCTATAAATGCCGGTAGAGGCAAACAGCATCAGTCCTTCAGAAAAAAAAAGTCAGCCAGAAATGATTGACTTTATTACACAGGCATAACGAAAATAAAGAATAATAAACATTTAGAATTAAACAGACTAAAAATAAACTACAAATGTACATACTATACAAATTTATATTTAGTCTGATTAATCCTAAATGTATACGTAGTGATAACGTCTAATTTAGTAGAGCTAGAAATAAATGTGCTTTTGCGTATTAATTATACCTCGTTGAGACAAAACCAGTTGTACAGGTGCGCTTAATGATTATTTAATTATAAACTAATAGTTAATGAGTTCTTGCCGTTTGTCTGAGTGAGTATAGAGAATAAATATGCGATATGGATGTTGCGTCAATCAGCACAGTGTCTAAAAATATACTTTGAAGCAATTATAGCTCAGCGGGGGGAGCGATTCCTGTCAAACTGACGGACACTGGTTCGATTCCCAACAACAGCTTGAGCTTCCGGTGAAGGTAACATCGTTATCAAATTCCCAGCATGGTGGTAGGGTACTTTCGAATACCCATCTGGCTAGCTACCACCCTCAAGTTTCAAAAACTGTCACCAAACACATATGTGTTCAGGCAGAGCAGTCCATGAGAGCCAGTGAGCACTCTAGCTCCAGCGTGATAACATCTTTAACCACATCGTCACTGACCATCAAGTGAGGTAGTGGTCAAACGCTAGATCTATACAGTATATACATATAAAACTTAGGTTTCTTATATTTTACGGAACATACATTCCACGAACGGTCAAATTTTCCGAAATTTCCAAATCAAACAAATCCAAACTAAACAATCCAAACTAAGCGTTTGGTATTTGGATGACGGAACTTTAGGAGGTGAGGTAAACACAGTTTTAAATGACTTACAAATTCTAATAGACAAATTTCATCAAATTGGTTTGGAACTAAATTTTACAAAGTGCGAACTTTTTGTTTGCGATACTTGTACGAACAGAGATTTGGTTATTAAAAAATTCAATTCCATCGCTCCTAATATTAAACTAGCTAGTATGTTTCTTAATTCTTTACGTTCAAACGGCTACACCAATTTCGATTAAATATGGTATGGAGATAGTTAAATTCTGAATTTACACATAGGCTACTTTTTCCTGAATAAAGTATAGTTACCGTGGGATAATTGAGGTAGCAGGAAAACCGTAATCCATGCGGGTGAAACCGCGGGGCGCTACTAGTTGTGAATTAAAATGAACCCTGTTTTAATTGTCACTTAAGGTATCGTTACGTCGCTTGTCAAAATAAAGAAATCTCAAAAGTGAGCTAACATTTAATACGTCGGGCACCACGCCTTCCCGTTAAACTTCTGAACTACTTTTTCCTTTTCAGTGATCGTACCGCTGCCGTGGTCCGTAGTTGTTATGTGATAATATTTAATTTTATTTGTGACTGACTTTGTCGACTTCACGATACCTACTATGTGCAAAGAAAGAACAATAAGGATTGAAGGCTGAATAATTTTCATAGTATTATGCTGCCGTTATTTCACGTAAATGGATATATCTATATCCATAGTATACTATGTCATGTAAACCATAGTAGCTATATAAATGATTATTCTGCACTGATGTCATCTATTTAGCGACAGATTTCACATTACAACGGTTGTACTTTAAGAGCTGTTGCGAAAATGACGCCGATAATATACAGTGTTTTATTCCTCCTATTTGTCTACTGGAGCGAAAGTGTCCGCCCACGCTACTATCCAAAGTACCATCTCGCACCGCCGGGGGGTTGGATGAATGATCCCAATGGCTTTTGTATCTTCAACGACGAGTACCATTTGTTCTACCAATACAACCCTAACTCCAGTCAAGTGCCGGGAATAGCTCACTGGGGACACGCAAAGAGCAAGGATTTGTTTAATTGGGAACATCTCCCAATCGCCATGTATCCTGATAAAGATTACGACAAAAATGGAGTTTTTTCTGGGAGTGCTATTGTTGAAAATGGCACTATGTACTTATTTTACACCGGGAACGTCAACCATCCAGGAGCGTCTCCGGATCATAAACAACATCAAGCTTTGGCATGGAGTAATGATGGAGTCACAGTGACGAAGTATGAACACAACCCGATTATAGAAGGTGCAGATCGGCAGCCTAACTTCAGAGATCCGAAAGTTTGGAAACACGATGACACTTATTATATGGTCTTAGGAAATTCTTACCACAATGAATCACTTGGACGCGTACTGTTATATTCATCCAAAGATATGATACACTGGAATGAAGTTTCGACAATAGACCGCTCATACGGCTTCCTGGGATACATGTGGGAATGCCCTGATTTCTTCGAACTTGACGGCTACTTCATTCTTCTTGTCTCACCACAAGGCATCGAGCCCCAAGGTATCAAATTTATAAATTTATACCAAACAGGCTATTTAGTAGGTCATTTTGATTACGACACGGGTAAATTTACCCTATTGACGGAATTTCGAGAACTAGATTATGGTCATGATTTCTATGCTACACAGACTATCAAGAGCCAAAATGGGAATAGAGTGATGGTTGCTTGGGCGGACATGTGGGAAGAAGTCTATCCAGAGAGAAACGATGGTTTCACAGGTCATATTACCATACCTAGAGTTTTAACACTAGATCGCCATCTTCGTTTATTACAAAAACCTGTTGAACAAGTCATAAATTCGATTGGAAATGTGGTTTATTTAGGAACGGCATCTTATACGGACAAGCCAATTAAACTGGAAGACAATGCAGGGAAAATTGAAGTAAGGGCATCGAGATTGCGCGACTTCACCTTGATCATAGAGTCAGCCGGAAAATCTTCTTTGTCATTATCCTATAAACATGAATATGGTCTTGTGACCTTAGATCGTGGAGGTGATGACGGTAAGCGTAGTGCAAAATGGAGGCCAGAGAAATGTGATGAATTGCGATGGACTATTTTTGTTGACTCGAGTTCTGTAGAAGTTTTTCTTGGAGATGGCGAGGCTACATTTACAAGTCGATTCTTTCCTATTGGTGATGTTAGTGTTCGTATTGGAGAAGAAAGTGATGCCAAAGAATTGATAGTACATTTAATGAAGCAGACGGTTGCGTTCCCTCCAACAATTTAGGAAAGTAACATATTTGTGCTTAAATAATGACTATGTATGCTTAAAGGCAACATAAGTTATTTGTTTAACTCTTATAAAACTAAAATTTAAAGTATACATTTAGTTTCAATCTTCCTCAACTATGATGTTAATATATAATTACAATTAATAAATTGTAAAAAGTAAAATCTCAACGTCGGCAAATCTATCCATGATTTAATATGTAATCCACAAAAAGATCTAGATAAGTTGAATGAGTGGCTGCTATAAAACCTGTTAACAATCAATACCTGTTAACAATTTTATGCTAAAAATAAAAGAAAATCCTGACTGTAAACCACTTACAATAAATAACGTAAAGAGTTATAATATCTATAAAGAGTATATATATTTAGGCTTGTATATTATTTGAACCTCCTTTTTTGAAGTCGAATAAAGAATAAAAAACAGAGCTTGAATGACAGTCCTTATAGACAAATTATATTAAATTATATAGACTTTCAGGCGTGCGTTCGGCAGCTTCATCGGCCAAGACAAATCTTGAACTGACAGCGGATCTGCGGCGTTCACGAACTCTATTAGTTAGGCATTATGTGCTTCATCCAGTATTTGATCATAACGTGATATAATATACAGAAATAAAAATGGAGTCATAGTTTCGAAATAAATATTATACTCACAAAAAAAAATGTCTTAAATTCATTTAAAGTAATATTTATACTTTATTCATCTAGCGTTTGACCACTATCTCACGTGATGGTCAGTGACACGGATGTGGTCGAAGATGTAATCGCGCTAAAACTAAACATTTACTGGCTCTAGTATTTGGCTCCTGCCCTGATCACACTATGTGTTTTGTCAGCAAAACACGTCAGGTTATAAAAACTTGAGTGTGATAGCTAGCCAGGCAGGCACTCGAATCTACGCTATCGTTGCGTTCATCGGAAGCTCAAGGCTGTAGTGGGAATAGAACCTGCGTCCGTCACTTTGATAGCCAATGCTCACACCGCTATGCTTTCTGATGGTAAAAGGTAGAATATGGAAACATGCTAGATCTAGGTTGGTTGGCTCTAATTGTTTTATTTTATTATATTTTCTTAGGATGGCTTACAGCTAAAGTTACAAATTAGCACAACAAATATTATACGGAAGAGCCATTTACACTTACTAATGGAGAGATGGTATCAATGTGGAATGGGCTACCTCCCTTGGTATTTTCAAGTAACTATAATGTACCATTCTTCAACAAGCGAGTTAAAAGTATTTATATCGTTATGCCTCCAGCGTTACACATATCCATATGCGTAGGTGATCGCTTACCATCAGGTGCCCTGTGTACTTGTTTACTATCTATTAAATTTAAAAAACAAATTCCTGAACGCGCTGTGTTTGGGGTAAGTCTTGAAATTGTTGTGACTCTAAATATTGTTAGGGGTCCTGTGCTATTTACTTTGTATGAAAGTCTTTAAATCAAATCAAACTATATATACCATGAGAGTTCAAAAGTAACTATTATCAAAATACTGTGAGCATGATACCGACTTCGACAAGTTACTAGTTCACACTTTTAAGTGTTGAAGTCGGTCCCATTTTTTTTTTTTTTCACCTCTTTTGACCTTTGCTACTTTCGGGATCAATTGTCATTGCGTATGTTCACCGATGTCTTCACCCGCAGCTGTCGTCGAGGTATGAGTAGCATTTTTCAGTTATTGGAGTGCAACTCAAAAACAGCTTGTCCGATTCTTATGAAATTTAAATGGGACCACACGGGAAGCAAGCTTTCTAATCAAAAGCTTGCTCGAATCATCAAAATCGATTCACCCAGTCGTAAGTTCTGAGGTACCAAACATAAAAAAACATTCGGGTCTAATTGAGAACCTCCTCCTTTTTGAAGTCGGTTAAAAAAGAGGACACTCAGCATTTGCCGTGCCTTACCTATAAAGTGTCCGCGGCGCTCGCGCTGGTTTCAATAACTCACTTGATAAGTATTTTGTATTGTCCTTCAAACACAGGTTTAGTTACTAAATAGGTAGTAATCTATTTTTATTTATTTATTTTATACGTGCGCATGTATGACCCGATGGTCGATACGAGACGAGAGAGGGAGACAGCTCTATTATATTATAAATTTAATATGGCAATATTAAATAGTGACTATAGATTACCAGGCAGGCGTTAGGGAGTTCCCTGTACTATACTGTGGATTTGATAATGATTTTATTATCCATACTAAAAGCCTGATCTGGCCGTCGTCGCACGACGGACCAATATTAATCCGTAGGCCTTAAAAACTCTTTTACTTCCAGATCTTTCTTTCAGATACAATAATGTATTGTTCGACGACTTTTTGTTTTGTCCAATATTTCTAGTGCTGTGCAGCTTTCTGCAGGTCGTCGATGACGAGACGGTCGCCGTTGTCCAGTGGTCAGTGACATGACTTCTGTGTCTCCGCGACCCTGTGTTCGAATCCCGGCAGGGGCAAAAATTTGTGCGATGAGTGTAAGTGTATGTCCCGGGTCTTCGTTGTTTGTGTGCTATGATTGTGTCCATGCCTCTCGCGACACAAGGAATTCTAGTGCAATGGGTTTGAGTATAATAAAACAAATGTCACTAAACTTTTCTCTTTCTATCTTTCGCTGCAGTAATCGGTTTGAGTGTAATAAAAAAAAAGTCACGTAATTTTTCTCTTTCTATCCGTCGCTGCAGTAATCGCCACATCTTCCAATCTTCTGGCTAGTATCTGGAACGATCATGAGAGAGTAAATGGGAAAAACAATATATTTTGTTAATAAAATAATCAATTTTCCTTGCATTAGGATTTAATTTTAACGTCTTAGGTCTTTATTCTCTTAATTTTTAAAATATACATATATAAATACAACATAAAATAATAAAGGAAAATTGATTAATAAATAGCTAAGATATACTAGACTACTTAGATTAAGAGTATTGTATATAAATTAAATTGGTTATGATATTGAAAGTTTGTCTTTTCATTGATATTATAATAATAATATATTATTCATACTATTGAAATATTATGAATGTCTATAACACCGGAACCACTCATGTAATAAGTCAGAGAGATCCGACTATAGTTTCAACCACGCGTTCATACGCATACGCTCGCAGACGCGATCGTAATTTGCCGCGACCGCGTCTGCTGTTGGAACCTTCTGATAGACGTGACTATAACGTGTACTATACGTTACTATTACGTGTACTATTACGTTTAATTTATTTTATTTTATTTATTTATTTTTAATACAAAACATTCAAATACATTGGCAGACACTGCCCAAAAACCAAAGTTAGGTGTGTCTGGACAGAGTAGTTCTCTAAAACATTAACCTATTACCTACATCAGACAACAATATTATTACCTATATTATTATTATTATCTATCTTAATTATCCAACAATAACATTTGTAATAAGTACTATAACGTTATAGATAAGTGCTGCCGCTATGTAACATAATTACCTGCAAAATAATCAAAACTACCTCGCAATTTCACAGCGCCACATACACATACAAGGAAGCATACCTTTATATTATAAAAAAGAGACCTTAAGTCAGTCCGGTCAGCTGCCCACTTGACAACATCGCAAAGCGGACCGCGCGAATAGACTTATTTGCGTATAACTTGTTTGCGTCGCAAGATCGCGCGTGTAAGCGTGCCCTGCATAGGTACAGGATGCTCCCGTTTATGAGTTGTTTAGATACTCTAAGAAATGCTTTTTTAGTATACATTTAATATTTTTAATTGTAATAAGGTGTTTTATTTCAATTGGCAGTTTGTTAATTAAATCTGGCAAAATATATCGCGACGTTCGTTTACCATAAAAACTAGAATTTTTTTGATTTATTAGTGTGCTATTAGATATGCTTCTAGTTAATATGCTATGATTTTTTTTATTGAGGATATCAGTTCGGAAGTATTGTTCTAGCAATAGAGTAAAGTCGACTTTTTTATGGATAGGGATTACATCACAAAACTTGAAAAGGCAAAACCAAATTGATGTTTGATTTTATATGGAACAATAAGTTTTATTATTTTATACTGAATATTAGAAATTATATCGAGTTATGTTTTAAAAGTACGTCCGTAGCTGCTCAAACCATAGGATTTGATGCTCTCGGCCAGCGCTTTGTCCATCGCTAGCATCACTTTAAATGGTATCCTGTTTTTGACTTACGTGAGTACCTTCCGCTATTTATACATTCATATTGGTCAGTTTTAATTATCGACATGTCTGAAAATTGACCATTTACTCATTTCATAGCAATAAGCCTCTAGATCTTGAGTATCAAGTGGCATCCGATATTGCTGCTGTCTGGGCGTTTTGTGATAGATTTTCAAGCTGCAGGGCGGTAACTATCAGATTCTGAAAACTTGACAAGTGGCTCGAGTTACATCTAATTGATACGCCTAATCATTTAGATCTAAGTCGAGCTAATAGTCAAATCTGATTTGCGGACACTTTCCTTGGGCTATCGTATTTTCACTATCACACGGCCTTACGGCACGGCACTCAACATATAAATGTTAGATTATACCACTTTACGTAGGAAGTGTTTCCCTTCCACTTTTATGATGTGTACCGCCGGACATTGGGAATAACTTCCCGAGTCTGTGTTTTCCAATGGGTAAAACCCCGGAGTCTTCAAGTCGCGAGTGAATTGGTATCTTCCAAGCTTGGTGGTTAAGGTGTAACAAACACCTTAGATCGCTTCGTCACTTAACATCAGGTGAGACAGCGGACAAACGCAAGCTTGTTATTTAAAAAAAAAAAAAAAGATTTAGCTTCCCTTGCTATAATTATTTTATCAGATAGGTAGGTCTCAATTTTGTTTTTAAATTAAAGAGTTGATCATCAAGCCATCGTCTGACCTGCAATTGACATTATATTTGGCTTATAATTGTCAAAGTTTTCTAACCTTAGCTTACCTACAACTGCAAAAGCGACAGAGCTTTTGCAGTTATGAGGCGTTTTCTATAAATAGAAAGTTACTACTTTTTATTAGAAGTACCGAATACCGCTATATACTTTTAGAAACGGTTCTGTCACTGTCAAGATATATATTACAAATGTGTCGTCTTACTAGTCTGTGACTCAGGTGTTTATTACGTGTTTAATTCTAATTAATATGATTCCGTTTTCGATACAGGAATTTTGCCGTGTTACTTGCTTCTATCATATGTCTTCTTTTTCTTATATTATTTTCTCAATTGACAATGACAGGTATGACTTTACGCCATCTAGTAAGTATTTTCAAACTAGAACTATGAACTCTTTTTGTAAGACAATGCCTAATTATTTTATGTGCATACAGACACCATTCAAAAAATGCGAGAGCTTTGTACAAAAAAATTAACATTTATATTCTTCTCTGTAAGTAAACATTAAACTACATTTGATTCATTGTTATTCAACATGTCATAAAATAAAATACTAATAACTAATTACAATATTGCAGAAACTGCAATACTGCTACTACAATAACATTGCCGGCCGTTGCCTGCCTTAGATAACTCAAATGCTCTTATCCGCTATTAGTTAACCGCGTGCCCAGAATTCTAGCAGCCCTTTTACTTGCAATTCTGATTCATTGAGAGATCACGCGTCGCATCGATCAAATGCTCAGATAAGTTATAGAACATTGAATGAGTTACCGATCCTCACGTGCCCAATGTGTCGACCCCTAACGACTCAAAATAATATGTAAGCATATTAACCATTTTTCAATTCATAGCAGCAATAAGACAATGACAGGTGACGTGAATTGACGTGACATCCACTGCTGGACATATGCCTCCCCATATAGGGGGATTTGCCAATACTCGCCACGCTTGGCGGGTGGGTTGACGAGCGCAGTATGATTTCCTATCCTCAGAAGGCGCTGCTACCCACCTCCTGGTACGTGGTCCCTTAGCCGACTCTTAGGAAGAGATGGGGGAGTACTATTCTAGGCCGTTACCACCACGGCACCAGCCATAACCATATTATGTCATAATTATTTTAAATATACACAATCCCAATAAGGACTTAGTTCCTCCTTACCCTTGATTCCTGAACAATTAATTAGTATCTACAACGTTCTTTTTAATACACTATGTTTATATTCGCACAACGTTTAAATTAACAAAAAACATTGCTTTCTCGATCTTGTTCAATAAAGCACACTTAAGAGTTCGAGGTATAAAGACTTCTAAATTCTAAGGGAACAACTATAATTATAGTACGGACTTTGACTTCAATAAATCTAATTTACATTACACGATACAATATTTCACGAATACATATATAAGTACCTATACTAGTTAGGTACCTACCATTACAATACAATCCTGCGACGATAATTACACCATATCTACAATGTTTCTGCTTTATCACTCGATGTTTACTTACATACTTCACTTATATTTTAAAATCAAATCAAATTCTTATGTAAAATTTACATACAGTAAATTTTACATAAAAATTTGCTTCCAGTATTTGGTAACATTGTCTCTGTGCCAAGCGGTAGAAAAGAAAGTAACCGCCCGAGCTTTCTAGGGTTTTTCTAAACTATAATATTACTGTTGATAGTAAAATAATATTATGATTAAAACTATAGAAGTGAAATGTGAGTACATACGATTGCAGTTAATATTATTTATAATTATTTTTCTATTGCACGCAAGCGCCGCGTTAATAAAGCCAAATAGCGCCATCTGTTGTTGAGTACAGTTGTTACTTGTAACTAGATTGTTGACCTAAAATTATGGATAGATATAATAGACTGCAAGTTGATGCAAATCAACGCTTAAAAAGTTAAAGTAGAATTATGATCTAAAATTTCATCATCACTTTGTCTGTAGAACTCATCTATAATTCCTACCGCAGACACGTAAGATCCAGACACACAAGCGATTACAGCAATAATAGCTATAAATATATTTTTCCATAATATATACTTCATACAACCCAGATCCCTATCCCAACGGTACACAGTTTCTACTACTGCTGGCAACAGTAGACCGAAGGTCGAGAAAAAAATGGCTCCGACGAAACTAATGACCAGCTCAAGATTGGGAAACGCTGCTGCCACACCCACTGCAAAACGGAAAGAAAATAATAATAACAATCTTGCATTAAATATATTGTTCATTATTTCAGGTAGATGGCGCTGAAGCTCATGATCATCTCAAATATTGATTAGTTGAACCAAGTATGTGCTAGCATTAATGATATTATTATTATGTTTATAGTAAAACATCATTGGCTACCATTTATTCTTATGATCAACCTTTCGTTTCAAAGAGCTTATATGGCTTTAAATCGTTCAAGTTAAGACTAAAATCAACGCTGGCTTATCAAACAAACTTTTTATAGATAGCCTTCAAGGCTTTGTAGAAATGAAATGATTATTTTTAACATTCAATCAATTATTTATTTCTATTATAAATTCTTACTTGCCCTGACTCCCTGACTCTTGAGATACTTATATAATATTGAAATTGAATTGTAGGTATGCACTAAAAATGTACTTACACCAACTGAACTTGTACATAACTCATACTAGAGTACACATTATATGAAATCGCCACATGAATAAACGTGTGAGTATAGCAAAGACTTTGTCGAGATCGACTAAGATTACGTTTTTTATGGGTACAACAGTGTACAATAAGCTTTCAGTAGGTACATAATTCTCACTGCTCCGCACCCCCTACTCTAATCAGCTTAAAAGCACGGTTCAAACGCTCGCTTATCGAGCAATCGTTTTACAGCTTTGAAGAGTTTCATCATCATCATTATCATCTCAGCCATGGGACATCCACTGTTGGACAAATACCTCTCCCATATAGGGAGGATTTACCAATTCTCGCCTCGCTTGGCGGGCAGGTTGGCGAGCGCAGCAAGATTTCCGGTCCTCAGAAGGCGCTGCTGCCCAGTTTCTGGTACGTGGGCCCTTAGCCGACTCTTACGGCACCGGCGGGAAGAAATAGGGGAATACTATTGTAGGCCGGTACCACTACGGCAAGAGTTGAAGAGTTTACTAACTTGAAAAGTAAATAATTCCTTTTGATTGCTTTTTGATAAGTACCTATATTTATTTATGTATATTAAATATTTCTGTCCACTTTTTTATTTCATGATTATTTTTTGTAAGTAATTTAATCAAATAACTTTATTAATTTTTAAAACATTTACAATTGTATATCAATTGTATACCACTGTTTCTTATCAATACACTGATTTATGATTTATTGCATTAAGTCAACTATGTAGTGTGATACAACGTTTCATTTGTAACATAGGTAAACAGAAAAACATTTTTTACCTTTCTCTGTGTACGATGTTTAATGAATAACATGTATGTGAAGTGTATTTCAATATCAATATATAACTTTGACGGTCCCGTGGCGCAGTGGTTTGTGTCATCGACATGAATTCTGTGTCTCCGGGACCCTGGGTTTGAATCCCGGCAGGGGCAAACATTTGTGCGATTAGTGTAGATGTATGTCCCGGGTCTTGGATGTTTGTGCGCTGTGATTGTGTGTGTCCATGCCTCCCGCGATACAGAAAAAAAACTATGACTACGTAACCACGTAAGACTATAATAGACTCGAAATAATATAAAATGAGGAATTACTCAAACCGAGTACCCCGCTGATCTATACTAATCCTACTAATATTATAAATGCGAAAGTTTGTCCGTATGTGTGTATGTTTGTTACTTCTTCAAGCTCAAACGGCTACACATAGTAAATCATACAAAATATAAATATATCCGAAAACTTACCAGCAAAGCAAATCATTCCAGTTCTGATAGATATTTGTATTATGTTATTATAGCTGTTTGTCTTTCTTTTACTCAATCGTCTTGTAATAACTTCCATAGGAACGTAAAATTGGACGGCGAAAGACAGGAGAATCACGAACGCCATCAGAAGTTTCGTGCTTTGTGCCACTCTGAAATAACAAAAAAAGCCGTTTTGTTTTAAGGATTTTCAAACATACAAAAATAACTTTTGTTAAATCAGCATATTAAAATTCATATTACAAAGCGGTGGTTCGAATATTATGAACAACTTCTAAATGAAGAATTTTCGAATAAAGATCCCTTGCCATGCAAACCTACATGCGGACCCATACCCAAGGTAAATGAAAGTGAAGTCAGTCACGCTATGTCACGCTATAATGAAAAACCGAAAAGCTGCAGGACCCGATGAAATATCTGCAGAGTTGTGGAAAACTCTAGGCCCTGTAGCCATAGCCTGGCTAACTAAACTATTTAATATAATTATACACACAAAACGCATACCTAAGTCTTGGCGAAAAAGCTCTCTCCTACCATTCTATAAAAACAAGAGAGATGTGGCACAATGTGAAAGCTATAGGGGTAAAAATTAACTTCACACACACTGAACATATGGGAATGAGTTATTAATAAACGTCTCACCAACATCACAGATACCTCTCCAAATCAGTTTGGTTTTACAGCATCCAGATCAACCATGGACGCTATACAGACAATCAGGATCATGATAGAAAAGTATAAAATAAATAAAAAGACTTACACCTAGCATTCATTGACCTCGAGAAAGCTTTCGATCGAGTACCCCGCAAACTGATGTGGCAAGCTCTTCGTGCACAAAATGTACCATATATTTTGTAAAACTTGTGCAAAATTTGTACGAAAATGTGTACAAGAGTCAGAAGCTTAGCCGGCATTAGTGAAGCATTCGAAGTGAAATTTTTTTTACAGGAGTGTCATTGCTGTTGGCCGACCACAATACCTATAATAAATATACCAGTAAATAAATCTATAAAAAAAAAAAAAAGTTCTGCTAGCCCTACAATTCTTATAACTGCAATGCTATTCTTAATATTAGAACACACAGTAACTGCTTTTAATCGCTTGCGGAGATTTTTATCTCGTATAGTACCTTCTAGGTTTGCGTGCTAAATCCTAGACAACGTCATCACTTAACATCTGGTGAGACAGTTGTCAAACGCAAACTTACAATATATAAAAAAAAAATTAAACTACTTGATATTATTACGTAAAAGTGCTCGAAATTTAAAAGTTCGAAACCGGTCGGGGAGTCATTTTCCAGTAAATATCACGTGAGTCCTAGCCGGTTCTTATATAGTAATAAAAGTAATCGACAATCCATGTAGGATTGTCATTTTCCGTTAATAATAATTCCAGTGGGTATACTATTATCCTTTGGATCCTATTGAGATTAATATTACTTACAGATCATCTTGAGGAAGGTTCAAAGTGATGCTTCCCTTTACAGCATCACCATATTGGACGTAGCCAAAGAAGCCGACGACTCCATACAGCAAAATAACAACGAACATGGACACATTGAGGACACCAGGGCATCCTAGGAACTTCTCCGGACGCGCCATTTCGTTTTCAACTGGCATGACCACGCCGATGCCTTCCATGGCGAAAACTACTGTGCTGCAAATGTATAATAACAATATTAAATCTATAATTGCGTGTATGTAATTGAATGTTGTCGGCTACATTTTATTCATTTTATCATATCAAATCATTTTTATTACCATAATATTATCATTTTTAATGGTAACATTAGTGCTTATGACCTGCATGATTGATATTGAAATAAAAATAATGAAAGTTTTTTTAAAATACGACCGAGGTGTCTAATCTACTAAACACATTGCTCATAGATTGTTTATGAATTGTCGTTACTGCTAGTTTTATTATTCTACTTGGAGTAATTATAATGTCTACCCAGACCTGATTTCTATCTATAAGGCAATCAAGATGCAATTGTAATTTTAGCGGAATACCAAGTTAATTTATGATATCATTGAATTATTATTGCATAACTTGCTTGTCTTCATAAATGAGAGAACTGGCACTTTGGTTGAATCACAATCTGATCAAAACGGTGTTTAAATGAGTGCAGTTTTTTGTCATTAAAATTGATGACATGTTTTTTAAGAGCAGATCTTTCTAGTTTGAGATGTCTAGTTTCAGATTTGCCCATACTTATGCATCTAAATGTCCCATTCTGTATATTACCTTTTTATTCCTAATGTAATGCCTAAACGAAAAAAAAATATATAAACGACGTCGTCGCGAGACTTATGTAAGAGTTAATAATATATATTGTGAGGTCTCATTTTTTAAGTAGCTTTAATAATTATAGTCTTTTTGGTTCACACTGTTCAAAACATTGGACATAATACGCTAAAAGATTGGAAAAGCTACTTTAGAATAAACATATTAATTATTTTACTCATTAGATAAAAGCTCTTAAAATAAAATAAATAATTAGTGGATCAAATGCAGTGGATCAAATGCATGCACAGTTTTCGTTATAATTATCGTATACTTGAAATTAGCAAATCATATTTACCTGAAGAAGAGCGGCCATAAAGAAACATCAGCAACCATTTCTCTTTCTGATAACGGTGGCAGATCAGTGAAGATGTAGTAGAGGGTGATGATGAAGACTACGAAAATGCAGACGTTGGCAACAGCCGAGAACGGGACCAGATACTTCAAATTCCTTATCTGACACATCAAAACTAATGGAAATAGTGTCATTGCACAGTATGTTTGGATGGACAGCTCTACGCCAGGAGTATAGACATCAGCTACCTGAAAATAATAATGCAAAGATACTGTAAATAATATTTTTTACAATATTTAAAGTTAAAATAATGTTCCTTGTAGGTACTTAATTCATGCTGTCTTACGTTCTCATCATCTCATGTAAGTGACAATAGATGGCGCCGTACGGCGTTTGAAAGCACGCGAACGTTTGGTTTCGTGATCACGCTGATAACTGTTACTAATTAACTAATTAATTTGTAAATAAAATATTAATGATGAAATATGGGTTTTGACTTAAATAATGTCCCTATTAAAAACCAATCGCGGGTATTTTTAGGTGTTGTGCAGTAGCGATAGTATAAGTTATTCTGTTTGTCAAATAGACTGACAAAATATGACGTACATAGAAACCTACTTTAACTAGAAAATTCAAAATGTTCAATATTTAAGGAGAAAATAAAGAGAAGTCCTCAATCGATTTGGCATTTGTTTAGGACCAATCTGAAAAACTAATAAAAAATTAACAAAAAATGAAACCGACTTTAACACTCAAAGGTGTGAAATAACTTGTCCAAGTCGGTACCATGATAGTTCAACAGTAACTGTTATCAAAATAACATGGTGGGGCTCATGGTATTGAATTCGATAAGTTATTTCACACTTTTGAGTGTTGAAATGGATTCCATCTTTACATATTGAACGCCTTAATGACATGTTGTTTCGAAAACCAAACTACTAGATCGATTTCAATAAAATGTAGGTATGTAAGACTGTGAATCATTATCTACCAAACAAAAAAGAATCATCCAAATCCATTCAAAATTTGCGGAGTAATCAGTGAACAAACATTTAAAATAAGATTCCGAGGAATTGAGAACCTCCTCCTTTTTGAGGTCCATTTTTGATATTTGATTTTTGGTTAAGTTTTTATTTTTTAATCTACTTTCGTATTATTGCAACAAATATTGTATTACTTATATCTCAATACCCGTTGAATACATCTCTCACATTTCTTAACTTATTTATTATATAGGATGTCTGGAAGGGCCTGCCCGTTCTGTTTCACTTTTTAACGCTTTTATAAGTATTTTGTTTATAACTTTGCGTAAAAAAGTTGTTTATTAAGTTTTAGTGATAATTGCACACGTCCGGTAAGTCTCATCCATGCAATATATTTAATTTTTTACCTTTTTACTAAAATGCTTTTGCTCTTATATTTATGATTAAAATATGAACGTGAAGATAAATCCAATAAATTATTTTCTAAATTAAAGTTTGGAGTGCGGAGTATTTCACGTTTATTAAAGACCGCATTATCATTAAACCTTCTAAGTTCGTGTTTCATATGAAAGCTAATTTTGTAAAAGACATTCAAGGAGCATCTTCTGAGGGTTGCCAATCAAACTGCACTCGCCATCCCGCCTGCCAAGCGGGGCGAGTACTGGCAACCCTCCCTCCCTAAAATGACATGGGAGGGAAGCCTATGTCCAGCAGTGGATATTCTAGTGTATTCTAAGACCGACACGACGATTAGGAGTTAAACGCGCCTTACAACATAAACATATAATAAAAATTATAATAAAGTATATAATATCTTCCCTTAAAATAACTCTTGCTGGAAAAACTTACTTCTTTGAGAGAAGATCCAACGAAGACTACGTAAACACATAATACGCTTAAATAGCATAGGATCAAAGTGTAGTCCACGAATTCTCTGAAAAACAAATGTGTTCCTTATTAACAAACCCTTTCCCATAAACGCTTTCAAAAATCCACCTACGCACTAAAATTCCTTGTATCGGTTATATAGCGCCATATGTATCTCTTTCATCCGCGTGTACTACGGTTCTCCCACTACCTCAATTATCCCACCGGAAAGATACTTTTTCTGGGAAAAAAAATACCCTAAGTGTTATTTAAGGGTGTAAGCTATCTACATTCCGAATTTCATGCAAACTCGTTCGGCGCGAAAGATTAGCAAAGGACAAACAAACTTTCGCTTTTATAATAAACTAGCTGCTCCACGCGGTTTTACACGCGTGGTGATGATTGATGATGATTAAAGTTGCATATGTGTTATTCCGGGACCTGAAGTATCTACGTACCAAATTTCATCCAAATCCTATAATAAGAAACAAACATAATACACAAACTTTCATATTTTTAATTTAGGTACTAATGATAAATAAACAAACAAAGATTAAAAATGATACAGGATGAGCTAACAGGAGACGGCCGCCGCTTGTACGATTCTTTGAAATCGCATGGTGACAATATAGTCCATAGTAGCTCCCTGCGGTTTCACCCGCGTGGATTACGGTTTTCCCGCTACATCAATAATTATACGGGAATCATATATTTACCGGAATAAAAAGTAGCTTATGTGCTATTCCAGACAATAATCTGTACTAAATTTCATTTAGATCCGTTTAGCCGTTTTGGCGTGATTGAGTAACAAACATCCATCCAGCCATCAAAACTTTGAAATTTGTAATATTAGTGGTATTGGTAATTTCACGTTTTACTTTTCGTTAGGAAAAACGGAACAGTCTATAAACCTTTTTGGGGTCAATGGGGAAGATTGTCGAGATCGGAAAATGATCTTATCGATTGATAAGACCAGAGATTGGTGCGAGTTAAGTTAAATACGCATCGATAACGGTGTGATATTACACTAATATCTTTTATAAATAGGAAAATTTGTGTGTATGTGTGTTTGTTTACTCTTCACACCTTAACGGGATTAACACGTAAAAGTAACCGGCAATGCGACATCCATATATAGTAGACATTCCAACTTGCACGAAGCGTTTTGCTTCCACATTCATAGTGCATACAGCTAACGAATAGAATTCATTGCCTAAATCTGTGCTTCTGCAAAAATACAATCTGCGTGTCATCAAGTCACGAGTGTATAAGTATCTTCTATAGGCAGGCTTGCTTCCTCGTAGACCGCAGCATCACATCAGTGGTCAAACGGTTGCCTACTCTCAATCAAAAACCTTAATCCTCGAAAGAAAGCGGTTGACGGCTGGCCGAAAGTCAATGCGCCGATATCATACGGTTTTATAAAAAAATCGTAGTGCGGCCAGCCGTAACGGCACGCCACATCGCGGCCAGCCGCTAGTGCGTTTTAGGCCTAATGTATTTTTTGAGTTGTAATATTTGTCAATCAAGTGAAACATATCATAAATATTTATTAATTACTTGACACAAGGACCCCATGGCTGTAACCTCTTCGGTCCATAAGAGAAAGCTGCTCCACATGTTTCAGCAAAGCTCATAGATGGTTTTTTTGCCACAATACAAACTTCTTGAGCTGTTCGTACCTGGAACATCAAAGCTTACACAATATTTCGTAGGTAGTAGAGCCGGCTGGTCACCTAGTGCGTATTCCTACGCGAACCTAAGGAAAACTTTAGATAAAGGTAAAAAATAGAACCGTATTCCTAGTTATATTAAAAACTGAATAAATAAAAATAATGAAATAAGACAGTGATATAACTATTCATCTTAGCCATAGGTCGTCCACTCCTAGACATAAGCCTACCCCATTGATTTCCACAAGGACCGCTTTGAAGCGGTCCGCAGTCAACCCTTTCCTACGATCATAATCAAGCCGTCTGTCCACCTTGTCGGTTTTACAACTGTTATTCGATTTTTTAAATATTTGTTACCCTAGAACTTTCGACTAGGTGAGACGGTTTTAATGATTCTTGTTTTATTTGAAAGCTTCTGCTTCCCACCAGCTGTTCGATTTCGATGAAATTGAAATGGGACCACACGGGAAGCATCAGCTTGTCGTGTCGTACATTGGTAATGTCGTACCAATGTATTGCCATCTCTTATTTCCTACGGAAAATTATTTATTGGACCAAAGTTGCGCGGGCTAATTTTGGGAGTGGCTAATTAATCATAAAAACGCAAATTCTTACCAAAACATGAACTGTATGTGTGATAACGAATCCAGCAAATATAACACCTATGCTGCCAACAACAAGGCCTGCATTTTTGAAAGCTGCAGGCATCGCCAGTAGTCCTGTGCCCAAGCATGCTTTCAGAAGATGTAAAATCGACCCCAACACTCTGTATAAAAAATAATTTTATTAGAAAGCATTTTTAAATTGATAGTAATTAAATAAGGGTGAAACACAAAAGAGGCAGTATATATATATAGCGCGTATTCTCAACAAATAAATTGTATAATTCTATTGGCGTTTGCGCGGGACGAAGAAGACCCACGAGTTTTTACCCGACTGCGAAAGAAGGAGGGATATGTAAGTATATTTCTTTGGCACGCCCTAGAGCCTAAACGGCTTAACGTATTTTTATGTGAGTGGTATCAATAGATTCGCCTTAGTCGTGAGAGTGACACTGGGTACATCAAAATTAAAGTAAATACTTTAAATAATATGTTTTGTTCGTGTTTGGAATAGGAAATCCTATTAATAGTGATAATAGTTGCCGTGAAATACCGGCTTAGAATTGTACTTCCCTCCCCCATATCTTCCTGTGGGAGCCGTACAAGTCGGCTAATGGATCACGTATCAAAAGAATGGGCAGCAGCACCTGAGAGTCACATTTTATACTGCGCTCGCCAATCCACCTGCCACAGACCCAAGAGCCAAACAAACCCGACACTATACCGAAGGCATCCCGGACATCAGCCTGTACGAGATTAGGATGGCTCTCAAACAGCTTAAGAACAACAAGTCGCCTGTTGAACACGGAATCACATCAGAGCTTCTGAATCCGGGTGCCTCACCGATGCTAAAAATCTTTCAAAAGTTTTTGAGTTCCGTTGTCCTCGAAGGGTCAATGCCTGAAGCTTAGAACAGAGGTGTAGTGGTGTTTTTCTTTAAGAAAGGTGACACTTTGCTGAAGGAAATGGGAAAACGTCTCTGGAAACGATATTCATCTCCAAACGATTGTACCTAAATAGAAGATTCCTGAAATGGAATGGAACTTCGTGGGGGCATCTTGGTGTAAAAAAAACGTTAGTGAAGATTCGTCAACGTTTTTACTGGTTACATTGCAAAGACGACGTTGAGTTGATTGGTGTAAGTGATGCACAAGATATTCATCGGTGAAAGGACCACAAACGCGTCCTGACTCGCCGAGCTATGTTACGGAGTACGCTGACGAGATAAGGAGGAAGATGGAAGACATTCTTGCAGACTACGTCTGTGAACACTGCCAAATAAGATCATTCAAAACCAAAATAAAATATTCAGATAAAGATTTTGTTTCTATCTTTTCAGTTCTTCATTGAATTTAATAAAGATGGCAGATATTGAATCAGTCGGGTTTTTTGTTTTTTTAAATAATATTTTTATTCAGTGGCGACATTACTTTAATTTTTATTTACTGGTACCGTGCTAGCACAGGGCAAAATCATGCAAGGGTACGACGATGATGAGCGAAGGTAGTAGAAATGCTAGCTTATTTGGTGCGCCATCCAGTATACGTGCAGATTAATAAACCAGTACTCAAAAAGAATACGCTAGCCGAGCGGACCAAGTGGGTCTTGGCAGCTTGCACCTATACACATACACTTATGCATTCAGGTGAACCGGGTTTTTAAAACATTTGAAAACCGTATCTTGCGAAAGTGTGCGCCCACGAATCATTTTATTTTAGTGCAAATTAAAAAAAATAGCATTGAGCTCAATATGGATTGTATGGAGGCCGGGGGTCAGATTTGTACCCACGAAGTTGTCAAATAGTCCATGATTCTAGTAACTGTATTTTCTGCGATACATCCATTGTTGCAAATAAAAGAAGAAAGATAATATAACAAAATTTAAAAATAAAAACTTGTACAATAATTTTCACTAAGGAGATTTGAATTGAAATTAGTCGTCAATGAAAATTGTTTCAGGAACAAAGAGATTGTGTTAATTCTGTGGCTAACAATTTTCGGAACAGTTTAGGTATCTTATACCATTAATTTAAAATGCATACATTACTTATTTCACTGAGTATTAATAACTATGTACAAAATATTACATAAAAGACACGAGAAGTTTCGTTATTAACTTGATTAAAACACAGTTTTTTAAATTATATTACATAAGTTTTTAAGTGGGTTCAAAAAGAAAGAATGAAATTAAAAAAAACAACTGGTAGACACCCTTTTACAACATGTTTTCTTTTAATTCCGTCATTTATAAACATATGTGTAAATTTTCGTTTCACAGAATATTTCTTTAATATATGCATGAGAATAGGTACATTTTACAGACAACGGTTTAATCCTCTTAGTTTTCAAGAAAATGTAGGACTCCTTTCATTACTCAGTATATGGGATATTAGCTTAAACAAAGCCTTGGCAATGAATGGATGAAGACTTCCGTGTCTAATTAGGTTTAAGTACTGTGTCGTACAACATTAACCATGCTGCTAAATTAGCCGTGGCAAAATCAATAGATGTTTAAAATTCAAAAAAGTTCTTTATTTAATATAATAATAAAAACATCATAACAATATAATTAGCATTGTAATCAGCGAGTTCAAATTTCGTACACTAACATGAGGTGGAATAATGTAATTATGATATTATCTTTCTTACAATTTTTCATCTTATAACAGTTTTTTTTTGACTTTATATTTTATACTCTAAAATTAATGACACTTATTTATACCTTATAATCAAGCACAACGCACAAAAAGAGATAACATCAGGTGAAACAGTGTTCAAACGTAAGCTTAAACTATTTAAAAAAAAAAACGATGGTCTGGGGATTGCCGATAGAAGTGAAAACTACATGGTTTCTAAGCTGACATGGAAACGGTGTGGTGATGATGACGTGAGTTTTAAGCTTTTTCTTCACCCACCAAATATACATATATACACACAGTATACATATAGCTCGTGAAAAGCGTTCGGTGACGATGTCGCGAGTTCCATGATTTGTTTTTAACAAAAAATGTGCTCTTCGCGTCTAAAGAAGTTTTCACTTGAAAAAACGTTAACAAAAAACAATAAACACATCCATCGCTTTGCTGTGTTCGTAGAAATACTGATAGAATGAATAGCTAAATTACGTGTCGATCGTGTGGTCTTAAATTAATAAAATAGGGATGAAGTAATAAAACTATATATACCTTTTTTTTACATATTATAAGTTTGCGTCTGACAAATGTCTCACCTTATGATCGCACAGTCATAGATCCTTCTTCTTCTTTTTCTTCTTGTCCTTATTGTACTCTGTTTGGGTTCGACACAACAAGTCTTAATTCTAACAGAAAATTCTAACAGAATTAGGGCCCTTATCTTTTATCATTAGTCATCTCAAAGCTCATACCTTTCATGATCAGTTCATTCTTCACACAGCCCATCCATACCTTCTTAAGCCTTCCTCTACAGCATTCACATTCATGTTTCTCTTTTCGTTATATGTTTTTCATTCCCCCTCATGGCATGCCCATACCAAGCCAATTTATTTCCGTTCAACGGATGTTTGGGTGACCTGACTCTCTTTTCTCTTTCGTCTCACTTGCACTCTCTCAAATCGAATCTATAAATCTCTCAATAAATAACTAGACAAAATATTTAAACAGTTCTGAGTTGTTTTTTGACAAGTAGTTTCCACGGCTTTTCTCTAGAGTCTAGTCTCTATCAATTTCTGCCAGTTGATTTTCAGTATGACTCAAATTTAAAATTATATGGTTAATCATTTCAGAAGACGTCAATATTTATATACATTATTTCAAACATTTTACACTTTGACGGTGCCTTTAAAAGTAAACAAAACTGCTGAGAAGGCGATGCGGCTAGAAATGCTGAAATCAAAGCACTCGAAGCTTTCAGTAGATTTGAAGTTGACCAGGCTGCTTAGGTTTTTATCAGAACCGTTTTATAGATGTAATTTAGCCTTAGCAGCCTTATATACTTACGGTACCTATTATGAATATTAAAATAAATGGTAAGCATGGTAGCAGGGTACTTTCTAGTACCTGCCAGGCTAGATACCATCCTCAGGTTCGAAAAATTGTCAAACCAATAATTTTTTGGTCTGACAATTTTTCAAACCCTTGACGGTGAATGTCTAGCATGATTACCATTAGTTACAATTATTAAAAAATGAACCAGTATTGCTTTTCTTTCTATGTCCATGGAAAAAAATGAATATATACCCCGCATATTCTGCGCATTATAAAATTTGCTTTATGCTAATCCTCGTTGTGATTTATTTGCAGACCGATGGAATGATTTAGTTTTTAGTTTTAGTCGTTGTATGTCAAATGTTCAGCAAGCGAGTTACTCTTAATTGAATTATGTATCTACTAGTACCACCCCGCGGATTAACCCGCGTGGATTACAGTTTTCCCGCTACCTCTATTATCCTGCAGGAACTATGTTTTTCGAGAATAAAAGTATGCTATCTGTTGTTTCAGGATCTAACTTATTTCCATAACTAATTTCATCGAAATCGCTACAGCTGTTTGTGCGTGAAGGAGTAACAGAGGTTTTTGAATTATTTGCTTATCCCACGATCAGCTCCTATGTTAGGGATGAAAAGTATCCTATGTGTTAAGCTACACATAAGATGAGATAGATATAAATATATTGGGTTGGATCGTCAATTTATCGAGAAAGGCTATTTTTTATTTTATTTAGGCTATAGAACATCACGTTACGACCAATAGGAGCGTAGCATAAATTAAACATGTTGCAAAATCGGGAAAAATAATACCTGTGCGCTTTGTAAACGGTTAAGTTATGCAAAAATCATGGATGACGGAATCGTTTCCTTTTAAAAGTTAGTCAACGCGGGTGAAACCGTGGGGTACAGCTAACGATTTTCAAATGGGTTGTAGGACTTTTCATCAGCTTTAGAAACCACGCTTAATGATGACTCAAACCCAGGGTTCCTCGTAAGATCCGCTCTGAAAATTACCTTATTTTATTTATAAACAATAAGTTAATAAAATATTATAACAAGTTAGTAAGTCCGTTACCGCTCAGTACTAAAATAGATGAACTAATTAGCATGAAGCTTAGTGCGGCGTAAAATAATGCACAGAGTACCGCATGTTCACACGTTTCAACTTGAAGCTTTTAGATGCTATACATATATACAGTACACACACATACACACAGACACATTAGGACGCACTCACAAACACCGACCCTCATACGCACAACTCATACTCACGCGCACACATGAATACGTGAGTGATGATGCTGAATTTACTCTTATTTTCCTCAATTAACTTGTCGGAGTATGCTAGATATTGAAATAGGATAGATGGCGTTAAGTGTAATGTGTAGGTGTTGCTAGTATCGGAGAACCATGATAGATGGCGTTGTTAAAGCGTTTTATTTATTCAAAGTAGATGGCGCTAAATCTAAGTGTGGATTTGACAGTAAGATTTTCTAGTACTTGATTTGTTAACTAAGTGAAGGTAGGTAGCACTTGTTATTAAATTTGTGCCAATGTGTGACGGTAGTTTGAGATAAAAGGCAGTATATAAGCTGTGGCAACCGTTGCCGGCGCACATTTCCTCCGGTGAAGCTGTAAATGCCGGTAGAGGCAAATAGCATTAGTCCGTTAGAAATAAAAAAATAATGCCGGCGCACAGTCTAGTCGTGGAAGCTGAACTGGACCCCGCTCTGGAGGTGCATTGTCAAATGGAGTTTCCAATTATTGCCGTATTAAGAGGCGAGTAGCAGTGGAATATTGTAAGTGATTAATTGTGTTACTTTCTTGCTGTTCTAATGTGTAATCTTGTGTGCTCTGTTCCGTCTTTAAAGTGGAGGTAACGCGGAGGTGGGATAGCGTTGTCCGGACGTAGAATGTACCTTTAACTCCGACCCTGGATCGCAACCGCGCAGGGCTTCGGAGTTCGTTCCGCTTTGGATGGGAACGTTATTAGAATCGGATGTGTTTAATGTTTGCTTTCTGTTACTACTAAGCTATGATAATATTGCCGTCATACCATCCTGGTATATTACTAAGATGCCATCCTGACCGCGCTTTGGCTTCTTAGCCCTGTACCATGCGCCGATAAACTCATTTTGTATTTTATTATTCTGTTTGTGTAATTCCTGCAGCGTAAACGTATACATTTCAAGAAGAAATTCGTACATTCAGAAATCTAATATTATCATAGATTAGGGACGTTTAACTTTGTTGTCGATGTAAAAACAGTGATGTCTCCAGTATTGTAATTATTTTTGTGATAATATTGTGATTTGTATTTAATGTAAGTAGAATTGTGAATCGTTTAAATAGACAGAGCTAAGATCGCTGAACCGTGAATTCAATCGAAACTACTCTGTACACATTATCTTTTGCTAATCGCCCTCGGTTGAATAGACGCTCATTCTGTTACTTGGATATAGTCATGTTGGTGTCATCCTGGTATAGTTTTGTTTTGTTTTGTGATGTCATGAATTCGTTTTTTTACATTTATATAAGATAAATATATATAACGAAGAATGCAACGGTATAAATATAACATAGTTTAAAAACTATAAAAACCGACTGCTCATCCGTAAAATGTTTTGCAGTTTTCTTGTAAATGATAAAAAAAACCCTTTTACAAATTAGTTATATTATAAATGTATAAAACACGGAAATTACTTACGTAAAGTCAGAGGGACTAGGCGAATGTGACCGCGTCCGAGAGAGCCCCGTATTCTCCTCGAAAAAGACCACAGAATGTGATCGAAACTATAGTCGGAACCCTCTGACTTACTATTTGATAATTATGAATGTTTGAAACCCGGGAATCACTCACGTAATTCCCGTGTTTCATACATACATAATTGTGTGAAAATCACGTCAAGTTTAATAACAAAATATTTATTTTATTTCGATATACATATATAATCTGAATCTTTCGAACGAAAGCACAATGGAGGTCTGGGGTAAATGTTTATAACCTCAGGGCTCCATGGTTTAAAAAGAAGCGAATGAGGGAAATTAACTATTAAAATGATTAAAAGCCTTTCAATCAAGGGTTCTTTGGATGTCAGTTGAATAAGTCATCTGATATTCAATTATTACTGGCAGCCCAGAGATTTCATTAAAAAAACGATCTTAGGGCTGGTTTCTCGAGATTGGCAGGCCAGCGGATACAAATTCAATCCCTGCCCACAAATAGATACGCTCAGAAAATATTTGTTTATGAAAAGTATTAGAATTGAACCCTCTATCACATCAATTCGTAGAATGAAGGTCAGCTTAACAAAAAAATGAAGGCCGCTCGGGGTTTCTTTGTCAATTCATTTTTACATCATTTTACGATACAGTCCATTATCTACTTTGGTTACAATTATTAATTTCAGTTAAAAATATTTTTTTATTTTTGACGACGAGATTGTCTTCGATTCTTTTTACATATTTTTATTACACTGTTTCTTGGATTTTTATATTATGAGAAAACATTACACAAACAGTACGCCGCACAGTTCGGCAGCGCGTTCGTTAACAAAACGCGCCGTGTCTAGCAGTAGATACTGCTTTTCACTCTTGAGCAAAACGTCTATCGCTCCCGTTAGGCTCTTCTTTAAGAGCCAGATTATTATTGAAGGGAATCTAAAATACTATAACTAATTATGATGTTATTATAAGCCTAATCTTTTTCTATGCAGTAGGTGCAATGACAAGTAGGTGCCCTCACGTGACCTCGTCTGGCTATTCCGCGCTGCTCTTCACCCGCTCATTCTGATGACCACTGTCAACGTCGGCCTTATGCTTGACCATCCTGCACTCCTCCCTCCCATACATTCCTAGCTTATTTTATATACATAAGTTCGAGTGCTATTTGCCTATGCTGTCAGGAAAGCTGCGCCTTACGGATCTTATATCTTTTCGCTAGCCATTGTATATTTTATTAGTGATATAAACTAAACTAATTACAATACTAAATCGACTACAAAAACATTAGACTAATGTTCTAGCTATTGTCAGCCTATCGATAACTCAAATGTTCTAGCCCGCTACCAGTTGGCAGCGTGCCTAGAATGCTAGCACGTTGAATTGCAATGCTGATCCGTTGAGCCAAATATGTGCCAGCATTTTGGTCACGCGTCGCATAGATCAAACGCTCTGATAATTTTTGGAATATCCGATGAGCTCCCGGTCCCCACGGCTCAATGTCACTTCAAATGGTTCAAATGTGTAACCACTACTTAGGTTAGTATATTTTCGCCGCTTCAATTGTACCGCCTAATTAGCCGCGGCGCCAGCCTTAAATTTTGTATACCAAGTGATCATAGTTTTAAATCTTGAAATATTTTTAATTTATAAAACATGTAATTATGGATTTTTTGTGTCAGAATAATAAAATGATTTGATTTAATTTGATTAACATGTGTCTCGGGAAAATGAGATTAGTTATTTTGTTGGTATAAATTATTTACCTTTAGTAATTTTCGCATTACAATACTTACATACAGTTTTAGTTAAACCACCAACCAACAATTTAAATAAAAATCTGTTTGAGATTGGCATTCAAAATTGTTATTGGCTCTTTAGGTAAATCTATATCACAATAAGGTTTTATTTAATTGGCAAAGTTTTAGTTAGCTTAAGGTGAAGAATATACACACAATTGAGCATCTACAAAAGAGTCTACTCATTAACAGCTAAACATATATAATAAATAAAAAAATGCAATAACTATTTAAAATAATTATATGTATCCAAAAAAATGTAGTTTTAAGACGTAAAACTAGATTCAACTCCTAAACTATATTGATATTTAATTTAAAACTAAAAGAAGTCGGTTAAAACAAAGAATAATTCGTAAATTCGTATGATACTCACAAACTGTGCATTTAATTTTCATAGCAACTATTTTCCAGGCAACAGTTAATATATTTTATCTGTCCTCAGACTAAAAATTGGCGACCTGCGCGGTTTTGTTTCCTCCAAGGTTATGCGGATCTTATAAGCCCCTTAAGCAATCAATAGAATTAACAGTGATTGTGATACTCACGTGGATTTAAAGTTGTCGATCTCCATACTAATACTTTGTACTTTCGCCATTATATTATTTTACCTGCAATGAAATAAAAGTAATAAGTTCTAATTTATTAACAGACTTAAAAAAAATTAAGGATTTTTCTCAATTCGACCGTATATATTGTCGTCGATCATTGATGTCAATGATCATTTCAGTCTTATTACAAAATATTTAGTGAGTCCCATTGATAGTGTTAAAAGGAGCCGATAAGTTCTAACATCGCCTTGAGCAGGCGAGTAGGAGCTACTCAAATAAGTCCTGTGCTTTCACCTACACTCAATCGCGCGCGGAACGCGATGTTGTACGCTGGTCAACAATACTTAATACGGCAGGGTGATTATTCAATTTTTTACTAGAAATACCTATCACATGCGTAACATGTGCCCCTATCACTTAAGCTAGAAAAACCAATCACATGGGATTACATTTTACTCGTAAATACAGCCAATAAGGGTTGTTGTAAGTATTCGCTATTTTTGTGAGAGCGAAATAGATAAAACGTAAAAATTCGACCGTAGTCGATGACAACGGCCAATTTTCAATACAGACACTCGCACAAATGCTTTGACACGCCTCTTCATCATCATCTCAGCCATAGGACGTCCACTGCTGGACATAGGCCACCCCCATTAATTTCCACAAGTACCTGTTGGAAGCAGCCCGCATCCAGCCCTTGCCTGCGAACTTAGTCAGGTAGTCTGTCCGTCTGATCGGTGGCCGTCCTATGCTGCGCTTGCTAGTTCGTGGTCTCCATTCGAGAACTTTTCGACCCCAACGGTCATTGGGTCTTCGAGCTATGTGCCCTGCCCACTGCCACTTCAACTTGCTAATACGTCTCTTCACTCTTGTCTAATTGAGACTACGAGGCATGCCTTTTCAGTTTTTTCGTTTGAAGAAAAAACTCAACTAGAACCTTATAGTACTATTGATTGTTTTTCAAAGTATTGACCACGTAGCTTAATACACTTTTGCATTCGCCCAAAACAGTATAGTATATAATATTATTATAGTAGTATATATAATATAATATTTTTTCATATTATTGAACTTATTTGAAATACACACTAGCGTTCCCCCACGGCTTCGCATGGGTAAAAAATTTCAAAATGAAATATTATAAGGATCCATATTTAAAAAAAAAAATAATACAGCCTATGTAACCCGGGGATGGTGCAGCTCCGAACAGTGAACGAATTTTTCAAATCGGTTCAGTAATTTCGGAGCCTATTCAGTAAACAATCAAATCTTTCCTCTTTATAATATAAGTTTAAAAAACGTAAATAAGAAAAATGACAGAGGCTCCTTCATGACTTTTTTCTATCGAGGGAAACATTATCAATCGTGTTTTTGGTACAATGATTTTATTTCTTATATATATATATATATATATATATATATATACATATATATACCTATATGATATAACAATAAAATCCAGTTGGACACATCGTTAAAAGTGTTTAACGATAAGTCTAACTGCAACCAACTTCACATGCAAAAACATCGGAACCGTATATTACTCTACTGTATGGAGAAATAGAACACGAAGTAATTGTCCAGTTGGACATATCGTTAAACACTAACAAGTCATTGATGTCCTGATATGAAATGCGCCATTTCATATCATTGTTATTTATACAAACCGGCTAGGACCGGAAATTTTCTCTCTAAAACGCTCAATGGCAACATGACCAAGTGATAAATATTAGATCTCGTCACAAGATCTGTGTTTGAAAAGTCAGTCAAATTTATCATCTACCTTCCTACGCTTGAAATTTGTTCGACATCAAAATAATGTCACAGTTGGTTTTCCCGTTCATCACTTTGATTGTTAGATAGGTTCAAGCTTATCTTTGTTACGATTACACATAAGAATATTTTGTAAAAATAGGTAGACCGTTTTTTTGCTGTCTACACTGTACGTTGTTTGCCTGTCAGAGTGCTTCGAACTCATTTAATAAAGTTGAAAATTACTATAATAATAGGGGCCTGGTAAGAGCCTACGCGTTATACAAAACCTCGAAATTTTAGTTGATTGTTGAAAAAAAATAATAATAATGACGTAATACTTGCAGTGTCATAAAAATCTTATTATATCTGGGCGGGTTTTGGTTCATAGTGAAGATAAAATAAATTCAAATTGTTTTTATTATATTTTTGTATTTTTTTATTTTCACATTCACCTAGGATACCCTGCGTCGCGAAAGGTATTCGAAATTCGAAAGTACACACAAGCATTCAAGACCAAACGTCTACTCTCTTAACACAAATGTTTGCCCTTGCTATACCCCGGGGACCAGGAGTCATGTCTGGTCATTAGGCCAAGGTCACCGTCATTTTGATAATACGTTTTTTGATCCTTAGTCATGTAATAGGTTCTAACAATAACATTACGTCTACCATTGGTTGCCTTTACTATGGACAAAAAAACTGAATATAGTTTAATGAAATGTAGCAAAACGGGGTCTTAAAAATACTTGAAATATATCGTATTGTCAGAGTTCATTGTATCGAATCGACCACAATTCCAACGATCACAATCCCAAGCGAAAACAGCAAGAAAACGATCCCAAATCCGACGGTAGAACGTGTTTCCAAGATTAATCCACGATTATTATTTATCCTTCCTGCGAATTAATCCAAGATTAATTCGCAAAGGTCTGCACACAGGGGATCCTGTATCCTGACTGTAAGCCGTCAGAGGTTAAAGCCTTAAAACTCGGTGTTTGGGCAAGCTATTCTCCAAGCATTCTCAAGGTTATATTATGTAGATTTTATGTTAAAATTAAATCCCCGTATGTCCCCATGTATATGCTCAGCCGTTTACTTACATACTTTATCTTATGGGGAAGTTCATGTAATTTTTATAACGCATTAACACGTAGGTCCATACTTAAGAAATGAGCGTTTTTATGGATAAGCAAAATAGTTTTAATCAATTACAGTTATTATTTAATCCATCAAAGTATGCAGCATTGTTATGTGTGCACTTTCGCCATTTATTCGGTAGCTTATCCTTTGCTAAAAATTGTGGGAGCGAGAAAGAATTAAACCTTTAAAGGCGGTTTTGACAGCCTTATCGGAATTGAAATTTTTTCCTCGCAAATAGCTGCCCGGATTCTGAAAAGAATGATTGTTGGAGCAAGGTCCGAGGAGTATGGTGGGTGTCGGGTACGGGCACGGTAATACAAGGGTGTAGGTACTCTAATTTCGCGACTGTCTAATGTGCAGTGTGTGGTCTACGTTGTCCGGAAGCAGTAGTACGCTATAGCAATTGACCAGTCTTAGTTGTTTAGTGGCTAGCTGTTCTAACATGGCTTGCAATTGTTGACAATGCAGTTCTGCCCAAAATCGTCTGCCCAAATCTTAAGAAGCTGTAGTGGATGAAACCAGCACTGTTCCACCAGACTCTTATCAGTACCTCTTTCTGAGTCAACTTTCACTTGAGGCAGGATTTTGTCGGTCTCCTCACCAAAGCCATGAGCGTTTTCGATTATCGTACAAGTTTGACTTTTCGACATAAGTAACGATACGATTCAAAATCTTCTCGTTATTGTAATGGTTGAGTAATGTAACGCAGCACTCAACTTGTATTTGTTAGTTTGTTTCACTCAATCTATGAGGCACCCATTTTTCGAGCCTTTTCCCATTCAGTATAAAAATATCGCAGCTTAAGTTAAAATATCATCATTCATCGGCCTATACAAAGTGTTCAATTAAACGGTACTGATCTAGATTGAGCTTGAGATTGATGCGTTGGTATTGCGATTCCTATTTCTTGTTCAGTTATCTAGGGATTCATTTATTACTAGTAGCGCCCCGCGGTTTCACCAGCGTGGAATACGGTTCTACCGCTACCTCAATTATCCCACGGGAACTATACCTTTTCCGGGATAAAAGTAGCCTATCTGTTAATTCAGGGCTTAAACTATCTCCATACCAAATTTCATCGAAGTCGGTGTAGCTGTTTGAGCGTGAATAAGTAAGAGACATAATATATACACAAACTTTCGCATTTTTAATAATAAGTAGAATTGCGCCTTTGGATATCCCGCCACTAAAACCGCTTTCTGAGTAGCTGGGAAGCATACCAACCTGACCGACCACAAACATACAGAGTGTTTTATTTTATTTGTCTTGTAATATCTAGCATATTTTTATTACTTTCATAGTATAACATTTATTGTTACTGACAATAACTAATTGGCACTATAGAATGATATTTTAATCCGGGAGGAGACTATAGTTTCCTATTTCCTCCTTCATTTAAAATAAACGTTTTCTTCTGCAAGACTTGCGATAATAATGAAAAAGAAGTTAATTGTGGATTTCCGCGAAGTAAGGTCAGATTTATTTCCTTTTATTTTTGCTTTTTCTGTATCCTTCCGTATCGGGTTTGCGCTTCTTGCGCGTCTGCTAGTATCAAGTTATATAGTTGCGTTTTTTTTTTATTTTTCTGCTTTGTGTGAACGTGAAGCCTCTCGTTTCTCTCTTAAAAAATTGTTTGTATTTGAGGTATATGAGCCTTTAATCCTGTGCGGGGCAAATCCCCCCTATATTGGGGACACATTTGTCCAGCAGTGACATCCTATGGCTGAGATGATGATGATGACTTTCGAGTACCTAAATATATAGTGTGTTCAGGCAGTAGTCCTTGAGAGCCACTATAAGGATTCAAGGTGTGGCGTTTAAATCATTGTATTGTCATCGGCCCTTGATATGTAAGCAAAGATTCAAATTAATCCAACCTTTTGAAGGGCGTATAAATCACGTTCAAAGATTAAACAGATAACCTAAGGTAAGGGAACCTAATAGAAGATTATAAAAAAAACCATTCGCCATTTTAACAGAAAAATGAATAAGATGCACGATATAATCAGTGTCAAATTGACTGAAAAAATGAATCGTAAAACAGTTGGATAATTCAATTAAATCGATCGATTCCATTACCAAACCAAATGCGACTCCATTTGAATCGGTAATGGAATCGATCGATTAAATGAATTACCCAACTGATTTTCTAGATTAGATTTACGAGTACGCCGTTATGACTAAATTTACATCTAAAGGTTCTCTGAATCTACTGTGTGACGAAACAAAATTCGTTGTTAAAAACTTGATAGAAAGTTTGTAGGAAGGAGTTGTGTGGGAACCTTGAAGAAATTTTAATTATAGGATAGTTACTTTTCCATAGCTCATTTTGCGACTTTGAGCCTGCTCACAAGGCCATTAGTCTGAGTCTCGCATGGCCTAATATTACTCCAATCAATTCAAAATACTCGGTATTACTCAGTGCTTCCATAATTTATTTATTTTTATTTCATTATTAACTGTTCCGTTAATCCTAATTAATAAATTTATTTTTTATGAACATGCTGATTAGTTAACGCGTCAGCCATATTTTCCTCGGAAAAAAATATAAATAACTAACGAATAAGCCTATGTCACTGCAAAAAATGTGTCTTTCTATTAAAAATGAATATATTTCTAAATCGGTTAATAAAATGTCATTATTATTGCAAATATATTGCCAAAATAGACATGTGCTTTAACCAATGCGACGACGGTCAGTATACAAAAGAGCCTATTAAGTACTACTGCCTTTAAAAATACAAAATAATAAGTTAAAAGACATCTTTTTAAAACATATTTAAAAAAAAAAAAGAAAGTTTTCAAACTAAAAAAACCTAAACAGATGCCTTCGCGATTTTTATTTTATTATTAAACTGTTCCGTTAATCCTAATTAATAAATTTATTTTTTATGAAAATGCCGATTAATTAACGCGTCAGCCTATTTTCCTCGGAAAAAATATAAATAACTAACGAATAAGCCTATGTCACTGCAAAAAATGTGTCTTTCTATTAAAAATGAATATATTTCTAAATCAGTTAATAAAATGTCATTATTATTGCAAATATATTGCCAAAATAGACATGTGCTTTAACCAATGCGACGACGGTCAGTATACAAAAGAGCCTATATTAAGTACTTACTGCCTTTAAAAAATACAAAATAATAAGTTAAAAGACATCTTTTTAAAACATATTTTTTTTTAAAAAGAAAGTTTTCGAACTAAAAAAAACTGAACAGATGCCTTCGAAATAAATATACGAAGATCAAAGATTATAAATTTGTTAAAATAAAAAAGTTAAAGTATACTGAATTAATACAATCAAGTTTCCATACCTATTCCAGGTTTAATTTTAAAATAAATGTTGGTAAACACTCAAACACATCGTTCTATAAAAAACAACTCAGGTTGTGATTCAAAGGCACTTGGTATCTGACTGATCTCAATAATGCGCTTGACTCAAACCTAGCACGTCTGTCACTGAATCATAGCCACACAAATATGAACTCTATTATTATAGCAATAACATATACGTATTAATAATGCATTGACAAAATCAAGGTCGCGCGGCCAAACCTTTGGCAACTAAATTGTATTTCTTACTATCAGCTTTTCTTTGTTAGAAGCGTGCAAGTTAATGTAAATTTATCAACTGTAAAGTTTCGTAATAAGTATTTACGTTATGATTTTCATCCGTATTTTTTGTTTTTTTTTAAGACATGGGTCCTAATGGGTCCTTTGGTCCTAATCCAGTACGTGTTAAAAGCGGGTTAGCAGGGTAGCTATACCTACACCAGATTTACACTAGAATACTTGCGCCCCGCGGTATCGACCGCGTGGTCTACGGTTTTCCTGCTACCTCGGTAATCCCACGGGAATAATATTTTTTGCAGAACAATGATTCAACCCACTGATTGACCACTGAACCAATTTTATCGTAAATTTTATCACAATTGTTTCAGTGGCGTGTTTCGTGTGACTTGAAAACGTAACAGATAGACAGAGCTAGTTGATATATATTAAATTTTGTTGTATCCCAGTGAAAGCTTCATTAAAGAGGGCCTTTGTGTTATAAGGTCCGAGTCATAAGGTAACCTGTGGCAAAACTGTGTGAAAGCATTTTGGGTAGATTTTTCCTCCTGGGGAAGAACATTTTTTATCACTTAGAAAATAGTCGACAGCATGAAAAATATTGGTAGTCCGTTCGAGTTAAGTCTGGTGAGGACAGAAGATGCCGTATAGTTTCTAACCGCAACTCCTGAGCCGATGCAACGGTTTCTCTTGTGTGAGGTCTACGTGTTATCATGGAGCAATAATGGTAAAGATCAATAATTCAGGAGTCTGGCTATTTCACTACCAGTATCGCCATCATTGTTAGAAATTCGGCATAGTAAAAATCTGCTGTTATTGCTTGACTGGACCTGAGAAAGCTTTAGTGGTTAACACCATTAAGAGACCACCAAACAGTCACCATTACCTTTTTTATTGACAAACTTTGCTTTAGGGTACTGTTGCGGCGTTTCGCCTGGGGTCAGACACTGCATTTTTCACTTACTGTTTTCGTTAAGAGGCCTCTTCTCATCACATATCAGAAAATGAGTTCAGTGGTTTAGACATATTGATATTACAATAACTATATTATATTATTCTCTCCATTTCATTTCTGCTGCCATAGGTCTAGTTTTTTCATATTATTTTATACTATATTATTAATAATTTTGTAATTTTAAGGGCTGGATGCGGGCCGCTTCCAACAGGTCCTTGTGGAAATCAATGGGGGAGGCATATGTCCAGCAGTGGACGTCCTATGGCTGAGATGTTGATGATGATGATGAATTTTATTAATTAATATTAACGTTAAATTTATAATGTTGAGATTGAATAAAATTTGGTTTAATCAGAATTAACCTTCATGTCACCGTTCGATCCAATATTCCTTCATGTCTGTACGGATTCATCAAGACACACATGTGCAACATGCATTTCTTTCTGCAGATTAATCAGATCTGAAGGAGTCCATTTTTCATATTTTTTTTATTTTATTCATTTGATGGAAATGAGTCGATATTGTAAGCAGGGTAACCTCGGATCGGCTTCCAGCATCTCCTTTAATTCAGTTTTTTTCACCCGTGTGGACGATCTCCAGATAGTTCGTTCTTCAAGTCGAAGTTTCCATTATTAAAGGGATTGAACAAAAAACGCACGGTGCGTTATTAGCAGTCTCGCGTCGGAACTCGTATTCAAACATGACTAGGATTTTTACTGAAGAATCCGTCTTGCCGTCTAAGCTGAAAAAAAAAACACTATTGTAATCTCTTAGAAAAAAACTATTGAACGTCAAAAATCGAATGTTTGATTTTTGAACCTATATATATATAGGTCTACTGTGAAAAAGGTTTCATAAAAAAATTTCAAACTATTAAGGTCAATTCAAAGTATTTATATCTATACAACGGCAATTTCGTACTCTAGCTCTATCATTATTTTTCTAGTGTAACCTTCTTAATGCCTTTGACAATATAAACTTGTATAATGTAATTTTATAGTCTTAGACAGGTGGTGAGATTGACAGGATGTGTATTTTATTTATTTATTATACCAATTCGAATTCAATATTCGTAGTTAATTTTGTTATTAAATCTGAAGTGATTTTGACATATAATAAATGTATAAAGCACGGGAGTTACTCACTTAATATAAATCGTAAACAAAAGATCACCGAATGTGATTGAAACTATAGTCGGAACACTCTGACTTATTACGTGGGTTATATAGCCCGTGTTTTATATGCCCGTGTATAATTCGTAGTTAAGTCTGAGTATATATAAGTCTTATATTATATAGCTATGTATTTAAAACAAGAAAACGTCTGTCTGGTGAGCTAGTATGAAATACAATCTCAATCTACATGTTAAAATTTCTAGATAACTGCTACTTATTTTGAAATTGGAACGTGCTAAAGAAAGGTGCCATTGCATTCTATGCCACTGTGAAAACTCAGGCGCTTACCTCATGAACCTTGGACAGATCTTATTCTAATCAGACCCCCTGTATTTTGATATCAATCAAATATATCTGATAAATAGTCGAAGATCGATAGGTTGATGAAACCTGTCACTATGCCATAGACCCAGACTAAATAAAATAAAGATACTGCACTCGGTACTACAACGTGAATCCATCTTTTTAAATGTGTGCGTGAAAGTATTATTACCTGAAAGGTAAAATCTCTTTATTTTTGGAAGTTCTTGATTTGTCTTGTAATAAATAACAAAAATAATGTCTTCCTACTGTTCTTTCTGAGATATCTTATATTTTTGACTGCTGAAACGTTAAAAGTCCTCTACGTCTATGATCTATGAACGAACAAAATCCTTCTAAGCATATATGCTTCCTTATATAAATTGGTTATCTCAAATGTTTAAGCGATAAAGTGAATAGTAATATAATTTAATTAGAAATAGAGCAAATACTTAGAATATCTCACATATCTCATGAGGTCCTCAGAATCGTTCGTAATAGTTGGGCCGTTGTTGACAATTTAAATCATAGGTACTCTGCATTTATACTTTATGATATGACTTTCGTTGATGGCGTAGCTATAGGTACTTTGTGTGGATGGGCACGTGTAAAGATAAGTTTGGCATGGTTTTTACGGCTTCACTAAACTATTTGTAATTTTGATGTACATTTTTTTTTTGTCTGAGGACACAAATCAATAGGTACACTAATAAGATAAAACAAATGACAGCTGCCATTGAGTTTAACTTAATCCAGGGCTGTCCAAGGATTAGTTAGATTATATGATGAAACTGAAATCTCAAGTAGTTACAACAACAATAATAATATAGGCTAACAAATTGGCGGCGGATTTGCCTGCGTACCTTATAATCGGGTAATTTACTTCAAATTCACTACGCTTATCGTAATTGTACTTAAATCTATTTGTAACTAAATATATCGGCCCTTGATCGCGTATATATTACGTATAATAGTAATTTGATATACTGTCAGTGTTGTGTGTTGTAGCTGGGCTATGACAGCCCTACATTTGAACAAGATCTAAAGCGGGTAGTTCGAGAAATTACGCGCTCGCGTTAATATTGTCATCCGCATTTTACAGTCTTTTTATGACCGTAACGAATGCAAGTAGGACGAAATCTCGTGGTAAATAAATTGTAAAGTGTTATCTACGTGATCAATCCTGATTGATTTGCTAATAATTTGTTCGAATCGCAGAAGTCAAAAACATACAATCAAACCTATTTCCTTTTGTAATCTGTCCACTCTATGTACTTCACGTATTTCTTTTTATTATCTTGTAGGTCTACTGTTTGACAGTATCTCTCTTGATAATTAGTGACAATGTGGTCAAAGATAAAACCTCGCACCCAGGGTGACTGGCTTACAAGAACAATTGCGTGAAAATAAGCGTTAAGCAGTGAATTCTGGTTTGCACTAGAACCTAATCAATCGCCTTTGTTTAGTTGATAAAGATAGTATCAACAACAAAATCTCACTGTGTGTGAATCAATCCATAGGCGATTTGATCGCCTATAATATTTATATAATAATATATACTTGTATAACTTGTTGAAGTCGGTACCATGATAGTTCACAAATGTAACTATCATCACAATATTGTGCTCATGGTACCGACTTCGACAACACTCACACTTTTGAGTGTTGAAGTCGTTGAAGTTCATTTTTTGTTAAAATTTTGTTATTCACCCTTTTCAGTGACCTTTTCTACTCAAAGGATCAATTGTCATTGTGTGTTCTCCGATGTCTTCAACGAAGACAATAATATCGTCGAGATATGCGTAGCACTTTTCAGTTATTGGAGTATAACTCAATAACAGCTTGTCCGATTTCAAAAAAAAAACACCACGAAAGTATACTCTATCTAACAAAAAAAATATCATTAAAATCGGTCTATAAACAACGAAGTCATCCGCGAACACATATATATAAAAAAAATATACGGTCCAATTGAGTAACCTCCTTTTTTGATGTCGGTTAAAAAGCCGAAACTATAAAAAAAACAACTGAGTAGTGTAAAACCTATGAGCATCGAAGTCTACAAATTAGAGGTACATTAAAAAAAGTCCAGACTAGTCTCGACCAAATTTTTATAGGACTAATCTAAACGTCATGTTTTTTCATATAAAAAAAATACCGCACAGAAACAATATTTATTGCTAAAAATTCAGTTCTACCGAAATAGTTGAAACCAGGCAACATGTTCGTCAAAGTGCCCAAATGCTGGGTGCATTCGGGCACATTGACGACCCGAAAATACAATCAAATTAAAAATCTTCTCATACATATCACGTCAGTTCAAAATTACATAGATATTTAGCAGCATGCGGCCGATAGGACAGACAGGTGCTTCAGTGGAGATTCGACCACGTGTAGAAAAATGATATAATAGCTAAGATATGATAATTAGATAATAAAATGTCTCCTATGCAGACTTCTTGCCTTCTACAATATTTTTATTGTATAAATTATGTACATGAAGATAAGTGAAACGGACAGAAGGTATTGAGATAAGTTATCAAACTTTGACGTCCTAAATCTTGACAGATGATTTTCGGACACCATTTTACTTAATTTTGAATGGATGATGGATACTTAGGATTAAATGACAAGCGTTCATATAACTCAACCTGCAGTTATCTTAAACACAGTATTTTTTATTTGCTTACTATTACAATGTTACTGGTACTTACGTGGTATAGAAATTTCATCATTATTGGCGTGTTAAATTTTTTCATTTTCAAGAAAGCCTTCCATACTTTAATGACATAAGTTTTTCATTCTAGGTTTATTATATTGACGGTCGTCGTGCTTCAGTGATCATCAGTTACACTGACTTTAGAACCACAACTCCGGCTTTAAATCTTGGCTGAGGCAAACATTTCTGTAATGAGCATAGATATTTGTTCTCTAGTCTTTGATATATATGAATGAAATAAGAGTAGCAAGGAGTATTCTATGTGAGAGTTCCCCCGGGGAAGTACTGCCACCATATCTAATTCTACCGCCAGGCAGTTATGTTCGCATTACTGTGTTCCGGTTTGAAGGGTATGGTTTCCGATGAAATGACGGGCACATGAGACTTTCCAACTTTATATCTCAGGGTGACGGGCGCAATGCAGTATCTTTAAGGGCAGAAGTTACCACTTAACATCCTCAGGGCCTTTTGCTTGTTTTGTCGCCTTATAGCATACGTTTATATAAAAAATGTAAAAAAATATACTCCGAGCATAGTGTTTATTAGACAATTGATTCATGCAAATCAATGCAAATAGCATTGATAATGGAATCAATTGTATTACCATGTATTATACATATACTTATGTATTGTCTTAAATGTAATATTTAATTTTAAATTGAAATTAAGAATTAACTTACATAGGTGAATGTGTTTTTGACACTGCAATAATAATGTATATAGATGTAATATAACCCCCCGTAAAAAAATATGAATGTCTGAATGAATGAATGAATGTCCTCCCGCAACGCAGGATGTCCTTAATATGGGGGTGCGAGTGTGAATACTTTTGTTTGTTTGTATATACCATTGACTAATTATCTACATACATACATATTATGTATTTATATTTTAAACAGTAACATATTCATATGTATAAACATAAACAATTCTTGTGAAAGTCAATATCGACAGTAATATTGCAACATCTGATAATCAGAGTTCTCAATATTTTATCTTATCATTCGTTAAGCAAGATGTTGATTCGTGTCAAGTATCTTTAGTCCGGTTTACACTTGGATGCATATATTGATATTGTAAGATTATTTGTTACAATTCCCATTTAATAACAGTTAAAAAAACTACAAAAATCACTATTTTATAAGTAAGAGTAGGCTGCACTAAAAACTGTTTTGTTGATAAGTCAGTTGCTGTTTTTAAAATAATAAGATCTTTTATTTATTTATTTATTTTCAAGATTTAATTTTGAATGTTTCATGAATAATTCGTTTAGAAATAGATTTTTAAAGTTTTCAAACATTGAACTACCTATTAGTTAGACATTTTTAAATTACATAATTATTGACTATTTTACAAATTATGTAAATTAGGTTTACATTATTTTGTTGCTAAACAATAGATATTCCGTAGGTAGTTTTATATATTAAAAGTATCGTTTGGAGCAGGAAACAGAACCACGTATATTTAATTTACAAACGATAAAATGATGATTTTTTTATAGTAAATCATTATTATTTGTGTAATATTCAAATTGTATTAATTTACATTGTTAGTATTATAAACTATAATAACAGTTAAAAAGACGAGAGTACTAGCATATCTCCGGGGATGGGCAATCGGGCAGGCAGTCTGGCTGGAGCTACCGACAAAGATGGACGAATACTTTAAAAATATTAGTGCAAGGTCTACTTACTTTCAATGTTAGATTTAAAGTACCTATGGAGATTACAGTGATGTATGATTTTAGATGTATGGACGATAGGAGTATATACATTCTAGGAAGGTATGTTTTATTTCTGGCTGGTGTGGATAATTAATATTTATTGATCCCATAATATATTATTGATTTTTTATTTATATAGTTCTAGCTGCGCCCCTCGGTTTTACCCGCGTAATGATGAATAACGGTGTTGATAAAATTAGGCCTTAGTGTGGTATAACTATCTCCATACCAAATTTCATCCAAAACCGTCAAGCCGTTTAGGCGTGAAAGAGTACCAAACATACATCCATACTCACAAACTTTCGCATTTATTATATTAGTAGGATGAAATGATGTTTTACTAGTGATAGAGTAAAGTGGAAGCTCGCTCGCAGACCTATGGAAATACCATTTTTCTATTTTATTCGTAGTTATTTTTAATCTCATTTAATATTAGGTGATATAGAAGTCAAACAAAAACCTATTTAAATATATGAAATTCCCTTTTATATTTTTTTGTCCATTTTTGTTGGCAACATAATATTATCAAATAGGCAAATAGGCAGCCTAGAGCTGCTAATCTCAATATATCAAGTTACCAAAATGTTCCAAGTATCCCCAAAAAAACAAATCATCGCTTTAATATGTTTAGTTGAAAGATCTGCACGTGTCGTGTGTCCATCAACTCATTTTGTCGATAAATTCAGTTGGTTTGGTCTGTTGTGGTCAAATCATTTGAACTAACATTTATGTATGTGAAACGGTATGTTTTATCAATTTTATATGCATTCAGATATTGTCAATAAACATGTTTTTCATTTCAAATTACGAAAACACCTCAAGTGTTTTACTGATAAAATAAATTTCGTGTTTTCCTCAAATTTGTTTTAAGATATCATCGAACAAGTAATAGAGAGAAATGTCTTTATCTCATATTAGTACAAACCAACACACAACCTACTCTTCATACATCAAAAATATATATTTTTTTAAATTCACAATAGACAGGCGTTTGACCACTATCTCACCTGATGTTTAGTGATGATGCGGTCTATTCGATGATTCACGCCTGCCTAGAAGATACCTTCACTCGTGACTTGACGATGCCCAGATTGTACCCCTGTGGAAACACAGACTTAGGCAATAATTATAATTGTGGTATAAATATTCTTTAGATCACGTGTCTAACAACTGGAGTAGATACAACTACAGGCAACCGCACGCCTACACAGTCAAATTTTCATAACGTGTTTCGTGTGCATTAACAACAAAGATAGCAATACATACACAGACCAGAACGCAAACGAGATAGCTACCATTTTAATTGTTACGCACCTATTCTCAAACAGCGGCGTTTGCATTAAAGGACTCTTACAAGGGATCAACATAATAAACCCTTCAATAAATGGCGATTTTAAAATAATACCTTCCTAGAATTTTAGGTTAATTTAGGGTTTTTGAACACTTACGAGTGAAAAGTAATGACGTAAAACTTATATTAGGTTCTAGAGTATCTAGTTCTATTTATACATATTATCAAATTACAGGAAGGCATTATAAAGTACCAAAAACAATTAATGCAACTCGCACGTGCTGCTCATAACTGCCGCCCAGTCCATTTTCAGCTAAAGCAAATTGTGTGCATGAACCTAAATTATGCGGTCCACGCCCGATGACCTAATGCCCCATCTCCATTTTTTAATAATAATAGTTAGATCCTAGAATAACTTAAAGGATACCTTTTATTCAAAGTAGTTTTACAGTTGCTCTGAGATAGCTACTGACATTTTCAGAAGAGGTATAATATAAATAATCCCAAAAATATTATAAATGTGAAAATTAGGGTGCATGTTTGTTACTCAATCACGCCAGGCTGGACGGATTTGGATGAAATTTGGTATGTAGATATATGCAGGTCCCGGAATAACACATAGGGTAATTTTCATCATCATCATCATCGACCATCAATACGCGGTTAAAACCGTGGGACGAAGCTAGTATTGTCTAAAATATATAAATCTTTTATATTATGTTTGGGATTACTTTTTTTACCTTGAGCTGCATTATTATTGACAGTCTAGGGTTTGAATAATTCACTGACAGTGTATGACTGAGTGGCCGAAGGTGTACATTTGCGGCAGAGCACATTAATGTGCTTGTCGACCGATTTTCAAGATTGAAGATAGTTGCTAGTTTACAACGTCAGCACTGATGTGCTTGATCACGATTTTCAAACTTGAGGGTAGCATTTGCTAGCTTAAAATCTATTAGAAAACCATAAGGCAAACTCACGATAACAGATGGAGTTAAAAGCATTTTTGCAGCCGCACAACTATAATTTTTCAAATAGTTCCGCCATTATTTCAAACGGTTTGTTATCACCACAGAACATCAGTGTAAATAGCTGTTCAGAGAAACCCAACAATATAATAATCACAGCGGTCTTTGGTTCTCTCATGCCGTTTAGCATAATCACCCCATCATGTTCCTACTGATAACATGCGGAACTTACCTACTCCCAGAGTGGCATTAGTTAGCCATAACTCAGAGTGGGTTGGCGGGTAGGGCAGGCACAGTGCCGGATTTTTCCGGATATTTCAGACCGTCTAAGGGTTTCTTTACCTAGTCACTAAATGACTGTGCCCGCCAGCAAGCAGGGCAATGACTTACCGTGCTTGTAAACACGGAAGCACTCAGTTGAAAATTCCACTATAAGTTCCCCATCAAAGTTGTGATCGCAGAGTACGTACACTATACATAACTTATTCCAAGTACCTAAGTCACATAGTTGAGGTCTTGCCAGTAGTTCTATCCCATACACCTTTTTACTAATTAATCTAAGTATTGATATATTAGACATAAGAGGGCGTAATCAGTATACATATTAAGTTTATTTTAATTCAACCAACACACAGTTTCTATTAATTCAGTTTTTATAATGCTTGTGGGCTTCTACTCGTAGGTATTATTTACCTTAATACATAACATAACCTAACAATCCTACTAATATTATAAATGCGAAAGTTTGTGTGTATGTACGTGTGTTTGTTACTTCTTTACGCTCAAACGGCTACACGGATTTCGATGAAATTTGGTAAGGAGATAGTTTATACCCTGGATACTTTGGCTTATTTTAATCATCATCATCATCGCCGTTTTTCATCACCATGCGGATGAAACCGCGGGGCGCAACTAGTATAATATAGGTAATAAAATACATAACATGGCTAACCGTTTACAGTGAAGCTGGCAGTTTGCTGTTAGATTTTGTTCAGGCTATGTTTTTGAATGCCTATATAGTACTTATTTGAACTATTCCAAAAGCCTATTTAATATAAACTTTCGAACGTCTAGTAACTGCATATTTAAAGTATTCCGAAAGGATGTTATCACCGATTTACTTTGAATGAGCAGTGCCTGAGAGCAATCGATATTTTTTTTTTTTATCGCAGCCTGACAAAAATATTATAGCAAAGTAAATATGTAAGAAAACTTGCTTCACGCATGTTTCTATGTCAGGGTGGCAAATCTCATTAGCCACCCTGACATATATATTTTATTAAGATAAGCAATTAGTATTCAATGCAATAGTAATTAAAATGTAATCATATTTCTATAACAATCGACATCACGATTTGTTTACGATTTGAATTTCAATTACGTTTACTACGATGCGTTTGTGGTGTTTTCCTATGTGAGCGATTATACCCGATTAAACAATATAGGACATCAATAGGGGAAAATTGGAGAATGTCCAGCTGTGGACGTCCTATGGCTGAGATGATGATTATGAAATAATATAGGGTTTGAAGCTGCCAGAGATTAGACGCAGCACTCCCGACTTGGACGCTAGTGGCATTTTCAACTGACCGTTTCCGTGCTTTGAGGGTGAGTACGAGCAATCTGCAAACCCAGAAATTAGGCTGGCTTACAAGTTTTACAATGCAAATAGCTTATCCTCAGCTACTGCACCTCATCCTCTGCAAAGTAAAGGCCAGTATCCCAGTATTCGCAATACTTTTTTTATTCACAATAGGTAGGCGTTTGAGCACTACCACACCTTATTTTAAGTGATAATGTGGTCTCAGATTGATCACGTCTGCCTGGAAGATACCTTTCCACTCGTGACTTTAAAATGCCCAGATTGTATCAATGTGTAAACACAGAATGGCAATGAATTCCACTCGTTAGCTGTATGCACTATGAACGTGCAAGCAAAAGCTTTGTGCGACAGGTTGGACCGTCTATCTAATATAGATGTCGTATTGCAGTCCATCTGGTCTTTCTTTGATAGAATGGGGTAAGACGAATCAAATTATGTAGGTAATTTCAGAGGGCACTCCCCGAAATGTATCCGGCAAAAAACCGATAACCTTGGAACGTTATGAACAGTGGGCGTAATGAGCTAATTATGCTATTATAATTTTATGTTTTATTAATTATATATAATGTCTACTGTATACAAGTCACAACGTAACGCAAATAATTAATATCATTAAATTTTTGAATTACAATAGAATGTGCGTATTACGCCACACTAGGAAGTTCAAATTTAACTGGGCGTTGAAAACTTTCATATTGCATATTACATTAATTATATTAACAAATATTTTAACAATCTAATTAAAATACAAGTCTCTCTTTTTTCCCGCGAATATGCTTATATTATTTTTATTATGAATATATATAATATAATATATAATATATGTATATGTTACCTTGTTCACTATTCGGGTATTTTTATCAATTTTGTCGTATAAATAAAAACATCATTTGCATTATCTTATAGCCGTTGGCAACTAATAAACAGCTTGAATGTCCAAACCCAGTACCAGCTGTATATCCGATATCCAAGCAACCCCGTTGATTTAAAATACTGAATTGTTTATGTGTCAGCTTTTAGCTGATTCTTCTTTGTTAAATAAAACTGTTTGTATTGAATTATGGGTAGCTGTGCATCAAAATCATTAACCTTCTGATCAGAATCAATAAAATGGCTGAACGGATTTAGACGAAATTTGGTATGAACATTTTCTTAAAATAGCCTATCAAAATGAGCCGATATTTGATCGTAAGTAACTATAAGTCGTTAATACGGGCAAGAGAGGCTACCAAAACCCTTGCTACTAAACTAAAGTAACGTCTTTTAGAGATGAAGTTTGTTCCCAGAATATCGTTGTTTTATTCTTCAAATCACGATTGAATGTGGTTCTTTTGGGCAAGTGTGATTCATCACAGACTGCATCATCACCTAGCATTAAGTGAGCATGAATTATAGAATCGAAATAAACATTTTAATAAAAATACTAAAAATACACGACCTCTATTTACTTGCGCTATTTTTTCAACCTTTTGTTGAAAATTAAGTGCAGAACATGTTCAGTACTTCACTTCATTTTAATTGATTTAAAGCATTTGTTTAAATACCAATTTAATAGTTTTTATTAGACAGGTTTATAATCTTTCAGTCTTTATATGTACCTAGCCTTTTACTCGCATATATGATATTAATCTAATTATGTCACAATAACTATGTAGTTTCGTGATTTCAACAAGAAGGTCCAACTGTGTGCCATTGCTCAAGGGCGAGATCAGTTGGTCAGAGGACCTTTTTCAAAAAAATATTATATACTTACGTTGAACACAGTCTTTCCTGACGTTTTCTCTACTCTCGTTACGTGTCTATGCGGGTTTAGATAGAGCACGCAAGCCCATGTGAAAGTGACTTGAAGACTCCAGGATTGTACCTATCTAAAAGTAATGTAAATAACCTGGACCTGGATGACCTGGGAACGCTGCCAGCCCGTAGCGGGTAAGAGCATTTGAGTTATCTATAGGCTACCAATAGCTAGCGGATTTCTCAAATGTTATTTTAGTAGCTGTAGTATTGTAATTAGTTATTAGTGTTTTATTTTAATAAAGGCAGCTGCCAGTAAAAAAAAGAGTGATATTATAAGTGAAGTAGGACATTGTATTAGTTGTAATGATATTAATATTATCGTATGACAAAAGTGGATGTAATTTATTTTGTAACGTATGGCCAAAGTAAATTTTAAGAAATATCGATAAATCGTATCCAGTTTGCCACCCCTATTTTTGATCTAACATGGCGGTTGTCAGTCTCTCACCTAACCTATGCTCTCATCATAGTTAAGTAGGTAAATAACTATATACGGGCTCTCACTGCGTTGCTTGCTGTTTGTAATTGTATCAGTGTGTTTTTGGCGGTTTTAAAAATCTCTGGTTGCTGACAAAAATGACTTACCTGGCTGTGATTTACAGAACTTATTGTTTTTCGGTTTCTTAAAAATCATTCGGAGCTATGAACAATTACTTGTAAGTAAGTACCTAATATCCGATGTTATGGTTAGATTATAACTTCAAAATTTGATACTTTTGTCGAAATATATCTGCATTACTACCTATTACATACACTTATTGTTGTAATAAGCGAAGCGTTTTGCTTCCACATTCATAGTGCGTACAGCTAACGAATGGAACTCATTGCCTAAATCTGTATTTCCGCAAAAATACAACCTGGGTATCTTCAAGTCACGAGTGAATCTTCTAGGCAGGCGTGCTCCATCGTAGACCGCATCATCGCTTAACATCAGGTGAGATAGTGGTCAAACGCCTGCCTATTCCCAATAAAAAAATTAAAAAAAGTGATGATTATTTGTACAAAATTGTGTATGTATGTCACAAATAAACTATTTCTTTCTTTCTTTTTTCTTCTATATATTTTGCAGCTAGTCCACTATAAGAAATAAAATAAAATAAGATCATAAAGGAGTTTGCTTACTATGATCGACAACATAATGATCCGACGCTCTTGGTTCTAGGGCGAACAATGTGTGGGCGCAGAGCAATGTACTTTGGACTATATCTTAACCATATATAAGAACTTCTACGCATCTCCTACGCATCTTACTTTCCAGAATTTTAATTTAGTAGAACGAAAGAATCCTTACCAAGTACCCGGCTAATTATTTGTCGTGTGACCTAGAACTGTTGTTGTTTACCCCAGGCATTTCTGATGAAAATAAATGTTATTTTGTTCATAGTCCAAAAAATATTTCAATGAGACCCAAGGTTCTTTTGTAAAGTATTATTCATTTATGAACATTTTCTATGTAATGCTCTTAAAACAAAAGTTTGAATAGAGAACTTCCTAGAGGTCGATAAGCAGTCTGAACACGTTTATTTTTTACTGTGTTTATGAACCAGCAAAATGATAATAGGTATCTACTTGGATATAAATCTGCCTCGTGGATATTTAAATCTTATTGTTTGAATCTTTCAAATACCGCATACCTATATAAAAAGAAAGATAATACTGTCAACTTACAGATTTCGATAAATTACCATATAAGGCTTTATCTTACTGTGAAAAAAATCGTGATAAACTATCAAGATAATATACTGCAGTAATTATAATTTTGCACCCATGTTCCGTGTCTGTTTCATACATTTCTGGAAGGAAAATGTGTAAAAACTTCACGAAAACTTTGTGTGGAACGTACCCTTATTATCAAAATATTTTGTAATATGTTACAATGTTTGTTGTTCATTTACCTCTAGAAGGGCCGTCTTTCTCGCTGGCCCTTAAAAATGGCTTAGGTATATCTTGAAAATTATCGATTTCAGAACTCTGAAAACCATTTGTGCTAATCGGTACTAGCATTGAGCATACTTAATTCGACCCTAGATCATATGGTTTATAGCTAGTAGTCTTTCAGGGTGGCTCTCATGAAATTTGGCACACAAAAGTTATATAATATATATCTCTAGCTAATCTGGAAAACGTTGTTCTGCCATATAAATTATCAAAATGTCCAAGTGACCCGACACTTCAATGATTGACAGTTAAGTTATCTGGACTTGTGTTCAAAAAACAACGATAAAGAAATGGGGAGTGGGTTGGAGGGTGAAAAATACTTAACGACGTATTCTCAGATCTTTCTAATATACAACAAACGTTTCATAATTATCGGTCAAGCCGTGTCGGAGGAAATCTGTCACTAACACTGTGACACGAGAAATATATTATAGTTTTAACATTAGCTACAGACAGAAAGAGAAGATTTTTGAGGATCTAGTAATTCCCGTGCTTCAGTATACAACGCTAAAGCTCGCGCGTCGAACTACATCCTAGCATTGCCTACGTAAATGTTACATGGGCGGTCGCCGTGGCTCCGTGGTCAGTAAGAAGAATTTTGTTCCCAATGGCTCTGGGTTCTGGAAACATTTGCAAATGCCCCTGTCGGGTTTCAAACTCAGAAATAAATAAAAAAAAAACATTCTATACATGTTATGAGAATTATCGTATCTGTGGACGAGAATCAATAATTTTGGCTTGTAGTTACATTCACCAGAAAACAGTACTGCGTGTTTTTTGTGATGTGCTTGTGTGTGTCGACTCCCGCGATACAAAGAAAAAGAGTGGTGCGGAGGGTGAAGGAAGGGTCTGATAAAAAAAATATAATACCATTTATATTCATAGGGAATATAATGTTAAAAATTTACAAAAAATAAGCGAAATATAAATATGATCGTTAGTCTCTGCTTTTAGTGAGAGGTATGGGAGAAGGATATTCCAAATCGAATAAGTTCAAAAAGTTCAACAGAGCATTATTTAATGTACTATCGATAGAAAGCAAATATAATTATATCTGTGTAGGTGCCAAGTGATTCCAATGAGTTAGTTTATTTGGGATCGGTAACATTTCTAGTGGATATTTACTGTACGGAGTCAAGAGGCTGTAGCAAATACTTCGGCCTACCTCGCCAGAAGAGGGAGCAATACTCCATATGGGACCACACTACGGTAAACAAATGTGAATTCAGGTGTATAAATAATAAGGATCATTGTGTACATATTTATTAACCAGCTTTCTTCACGTTTATAGATCCCCTATTGGCACAGCGCCATCAGCGCGCAGAGTTATTGGGCTGAGCACTTTCTGTGCTCCCCCCCCCCCCCCCCCCCTCTCCAGTAATACCGGTAGAGACAAACAGCATTAGTCCGTTAAAAAATCACGTTTATAGTCGAGTATAGAATCTAGCAGAGTATGGGCATTGGCCATGATCAAAACCTAAGTCGACATATCTAGACTATAAACGTGAATAATCTTACCTATATAGTGTCAAACAAAATTTTTTTTTACAACTAACTCACTGACGATGTGGTCGAAGATATTATTACGCTAGACCTATAGAATGCTTACTGGCTCTCACGGACTTCTGCATGAACACATTATGTGTTTGGTGACGAAGTTTTTCAAACTTGAGGGTGGTAGCTAGCTAGGCGGGTACTCGAAAGTACCCTACCACTATGCTCAGAATTTTATAACGGTGTTACCTTCACCGGAAGCGCAAGCCGTTGTTGGGGATCGAACCAGTGTCCATCAGTTTAACAGTCGACGCTCCCACCGCTGAGCTATCATCGCTTCAATAGTGTATATTATTATATAGTGTATATAGTATAATAATCATCGGTGTATAGTGTTAAACTCTATACCGTTTATACCGGTATAATGTGACTCAATAACATGAAATATAGCGTGGGCAGCTATGACTCACCGCACACTAGATCTTAATGAAGGCTTCGAAAAAAAGCCGAAACAATTGTCGATCGTGATATCGACAAGTGTCACGTTATCCCCCGTATAAGCATTATAAAGTGTCAACTCGCTGGAATGTTCAAAAAAAAAGAAAAATAGGCATAGGTTTAGTTTGTGTGAATTACCGCGCAACAACTTTTTCATCATCCATCATGTATATATAAACACCATCAAAACATGCAACTAACTCAATCGGGAGCTTGTCCTCTTTATTGTTTATTTTGAAACAAACGCAATTTGTACTATCAAGATATAGTCTGTGCCCAATGATGTTACTAAAGATGACGTATACTCATACTGCGCGGTGCTCAGATTTTGTTCCTATACGACATAAACATGCTTACTGCGACAGATAATACGGTACAAATAATATAGAAAAATATAATGCGCTTGAAATACGCGTCGCGTTGAAAATTACTACAATTGAGTTAATTTTGCCGCCTCAGTTGCCTACATCCTCTCTCTATTGATTCATTATCTAAAAGCATGTTCCATCCTTTGGGTATAAAACGGTAATCGTTTCAGAGTTTTATATTATTGTATAAAATGCAATCTTTATGAAATACCTGTGATTTAATATTGAATAAACAACTCGATTTACTTAATCCAATGTTAAATAGTGTTGAAATTAGATGGTGTGAAAATTGAAGTTCAAAGAAATAGTATATTATTATCATTAACATATCAGAACACACCTGATAGATATTACGCGTGAAGAATTACTTTGATTAATTTCATTTTACTTTTTAACCGACTTCAAAAGAAGGAGGAGGTTACTGAATTAGATCACATATAGGTCTGTCAGAACTTCAATTCGCCAAATATTTTAATTTTTTTTATATTTGTGTTTGCGGATAACTACGTCGTTTATGAAACAATTTTGATGGTTCTTTTTTAGATTGAGAACTTCCTCAATCTAATTTCGGGACGATCGCCCAGACCTTCTTCTTCCAACACTGTCATTAATTTCACCCATGTATACCTGCTTATTTGCCGTGGTGGTACCGGCCTAGAATAGTACTCCCCCATCTCTTCCCGCGGGTGCCATAAGAGTCGGCTAAGGGATCACGTACCAGAAGGTGGGCAGCAGCGCCTTCTGAGGATTGTAAATCATACTGCGCTCGCCAACCCGCATGCCAAGCGTGGCGAGTATTGGCAAATCCCCCCTATATGGGGGAGGCATATGTCCAGCAGTGGACGCACATGGCTGAGAGAAGATACCTGCTTATAGTCCATCTCCTTTCGTTCATTCTCTTTATTATGACCAAACCTTAACATTCTTATTCTTATTCTTATTCGGACTGGGGGCGATAAGTCCTGCACTGACGTCCCGCTTGGGGTGTATTGTGCATTTCCCCCGCCAACTACCCTAACCATCCCAGCTCCTTTACATAGCGGAGCATGGCTTTAGGTTGTTGGCACAGCTGTTCCAGTTTTGGGCGAGTAGGTGGTTTTGCCTCCCTGGACTCACTTTCTTCCGAAAGTGATTTATATTTTACATCTTCATGTAATATGGTGCTGCGTCTTATGTCTTCTGTGGCTGTGCATTGCAAAAGAACATGTTCCACAGTTTCATTTTCCTGCATGCAGCCCCTGCACAGAGGGCTATCTGTTCCACCCGTTCTGTGCAGATGGTAGTTTAAGTTGCAGTGACCAGTGATTAAGCCTACGATGAGGCGTAGGTCCTGTCTCGTGAGCTTCATCAGCTTATTTGTTGTAGTTTTGTTCGAAAGTGGACACATGAGCTTTGCCTGCCTGCAGTCTGATCTTTTGGTCCACAATTTTTGGTGTTCTTTATGCATATGGTGAACTAGTAAGTTTCTAGCATCCATTGCCGTTGGTTTGCAGAACTCTGTCACATCATTGCTAATGTGTTTCTTGGCTCCCTCTTTTGCAAGGGCGTCTGCTTTTCTGTTGCCAGCGCATATGCCATGACTCTTTGTCCATTTTATTATGATTTTATATTTAGTTGACAGGCTCTGCAGCGCAGTATGGCACTCTGAAATAACCCTAGACCTAGTCGTGGGTTTACTGAGTGCGTTTATAACACCCGCACTGTCTGTGACAAAGGAGAGGAGTTCACCCTTTTGTTTTTCTTTTCGACTACTCGCTGTGTCCATATTTGATATTCTTTTTGCCGCTAGAAGTAATCCTACGGCTTCTGTCTGCAAAACAGTTGAAGTTTTGTTTAAAGCTATGGATTCTGTGATTCCTAACTCTGGAGAATAGATGCCACAGCCTGCTCCTGTCTTGTTTCTTGCACCGTCCGTGTAGATATTGTAGATGTTGTAGTTCCATGGGAGGTCCTCATCGACATCTTCCATAGCCAGTTCATACCCTTTATTGTCTAGGTATGTGCTGGCTATTTTGTCCGTGCCCTGGTGAGCCTCCGGAACTATTTTTGTTGCTTTATCTAGAATCTTGCAGTGATTTGTTATCGGTCCTGTCTTTTTCCACTGTCGTAATGAAATGATTCTTAGTGCTGAAGCTATTGCCTCCTGTTGTATGTGTAGATGTAATGGTATCAGACCCAGAATTATATCGAGTGCCGCAGATGGCGTACTTTTCACACATCCGCTGATAAGTGAACATGCCAGTCTTTGGACGTGTTGTAGCTTATTTATTGTGGTTACCAAGTTTGTTCTCGGCCACCATACTACGCAGCCATATGTTAGGACTGGGCGCACCATGACAGTGTAGAGCCAGAGACAGAGTCTTGGTTTCAGGCCCCAGTCCCTTCCCACGGCCCTAGAACACTGCCATAGTACGTTCGTAGCTTTGGTTATAATGTGGTTAAGATGTTTTCCCCATAGCAATTTACAGTCTAGCCAAATGCCTAGGTATTTGACTTCCTTGCTAAGAGATAGTCTGGTTCCGAAAAGGGTAGGAAGTTTAAGGTTGACTGTTTTGGTCTTCCTTGTGAAAAGGATCATCTCGGTCTTTTGAGGATTTACAGAGAGGCTGTGATCTCCACACCACTTTTCTGCCATCCGAAGCGCCACCTGCATTTTTTCACAGAGTGTCGCCTCGAAAAGACCCGAAATCATGATGGCCAGGTCATCAGCATACCCTATAGTGAATATGCCTTCCTTGTTCAGAAGCTCGAGCAACTCATTTACCACTATGACCCACAGTAGCGGGGATATTACACCTCCCTGTGGGCAACCTCTGGTGACGATGCATCGAGTTGTTTTCGTTGTTTCTATGTTTGCTGCTCTATTAGATAGCATATTTGTGATCCAGTGGTTCACTCTATCATCAACCCCTCTATTTCTCAGCCCCTCTTCGATGCTAGAGAAAGTGGTTTTATCGAAGGCACCTTCTATATCTATGAAGGTTGCTAAGCAAGCCTGCTTGTTCTCCAGTGCTGACTCAACCTTGTGAACCACTTGATGGAGTGCAGTTTCTGTAGATTTGCCTGATTGGTAGGCATGTTGGTTTTTATGCACAGGGTTGTCTATTAATGGTCCACTGCGTATATACTTGTCGCATAGCCTTTCAAGAGTTTTGAGTAAGAACGAAGTGAGGCTAATTGGTCTGAATGATTTTGGATTTGTATAATCAACTTTTCCTGGTTTTGGTAAGAATACCACCTTTACTTCCCTCCATGCCATTGGTATATATTTCCAGGCTAAACAAGCCTTGAAGATATTGGCAAGTAGCGTTTTAATTTTGTTTAGGCTCCATTGTAAGAGACCTGGAAAAATTCCGTCTTGTCCTGGAGCTTTGAAAGGATCGAAGGTGCTTACTGCCCAGGACAGGGCATCTTCTGTGATTATAGAGTTGGCAAAATCCCAATCCTTATTCCCTGGGGCAGCAGAGATTTGTGTTTCCCACTCGTCGAAGGTATGGTGAAGATGCCCGACGTTGCGACCTTTGCACCGGCCGTTGCGGTATGCTTGGCACGCATCGACCCGCGATATGAAAACGTGGCTGAGGATGAGACCGGGGATCCAGGCATAGCAGTGACCACCCCGTTTGCGACCGCACCTGGAAAGGCATGCGGGTCGCGTGAGGAGGTGAAAATCCGAGAAAGGCAAGACACCGCGCCTGCAAAGGACAGCAGGTGTCGCTTACTATCGGAGAACGCTGTGGAGCCGGACTTGGTCACTCTGGAGTCACGGTCAACCCTAAAAACGGCGGAGGCCGAAAACACTTTATACCTCTACAAGAGGAACCTAAACAAAACTGAAATGGTGACCGCCGACACTCCTGGGACTTCGCACTCTGCCCACCCTCCTATTAGACCGACACCGGGCCCTGCCAAAGGCAAGGGTGTGGGAAAGGGCCGAACGGGGAGAGATAGGGCAGACAACATAGTCTCAGGGGTCGCGGTAGCTACAGAGGTAAAGCTAGCAGAAGATGCTTCTCGGGGGGCGAAGAGGCAGCGAAGCACCGACCAGGTATCACCCTCTGGGTGCATGGCAGCCGAGAAAAAGGTCTGCTTGGAAGGTGGAACCGCTGCTCCTGTCGCCACACAGAGAGCAGTTTTTAAAAAACCGGGGGCAGACAGTACAGGTGGCTCGTCCTCGTATGCCGAGGCTGCCAAGACGAACCGCATGGTTGTCTTGACAAAATCTGGTGTACCGATGGACGGACACCGCGCTACGCTCCTACGCAAAACGCTTGAAAAGGCGCAATACGCTGTCTTCAAGAGCAACCAAGGCAAGCCAAAAGCGGAAAGAAGGATGCCGAAATGCATGCTACGACCGCAGTTGGTGCGCGGCGGTCTTAGAGTCGTTCCAGAGGATTAATTTACACTCTCGTGGCTCACTAGTACGGTTGAGCAACTGCCACACCTGTGGGAGGGATCCGGGGGGTTTAGAATCATCCCAGAGAATGAACTGCCGCGATACCATACTGGGGTCATATATGTCCCTGACTTTGGGGAAGACAGAGAGGACCGGACCCGATGGCCATACATCCTGAAGGAATATCTGTCTGACCTAAATCCAGAGGTAAACATGGACAGATGGCCCATCTTCACTCATCTAGTGAGGGAAAGAGGCGAATGCTACAACCATGTTCTTGTGATGGGTATTCCGCCACAGGACATGGAAGAGCTTAAACGCAGGCGCTATCGTCTGCATTATACGATGGCAAAAATTTTTGTCAAGGTAAAAGGAAACATAGCGGGAAACACCACGACAAATGCTCCCGGGGTTTCGGAAGCGGGAACTGCGGCAGATGCCGGGAATGGTGGGACCGCAATGAGCGTTGACGTCGATGCTCAGAACGATACGGATCCGACCGAAAATATAAATTTTACAAATGCGGAAATGGAGAAACTGTTAGACGTTGGCGAGGATGGCGGGGAGGACATTGCAGGAGAGTTTATGGCTCTGAATGTGTTCTCACCGCTAACACTTGCGGACTCGGAGCAGCTCCTTTCCCCCTCTGTAGAACGTCAAAATTAGTCGACGATCCTCAAGATCTCCGTACTATTTTAATATATAAAATCTTTTAGTTGTAAAAATGGATAGTACAAATAAAATAAACACACATAAAACAAATAATAGTAATAGTAACAACCGCCCAAGTAGTGGCAATACTCACCTTCCAGGTATCAGTAGGAAAATTAACATAATACAAGCCAACCTCCAACATAGCGACTCAGGCTCTGCTACTCTTCGAAGAAGCCTGGAGGAACAACCACACACAATAGCACTGGTCCAGGAGCCTCACCTTACTCATGGCAAGGTATGTTATTTCAGCTCCTTGCAGGGAAATGTCTTTGTTCCCCCCGTACAACACAAAATACGGACTTTCATATATGTACCAAAACTTTTCAGAGCATCCTTGGTGACGCATCTGTGCACGGATGACCTCACAGTAGTTAAACTAGAGACCGGCTTAGAAGGTAAGCTCGGTACTATACTTATAGCGTCGGTGTACATGGATTGTAAAGCAGAAGCACCCCCGCCAGAACTGGAAGAACTGATGAAATTCTGCACAAACAATGACATAGACTGTGTGTTAGGATGTGACTCAAACTCTCATTGTACTGTTTGGGGCTGCCCTGACACAAATGACAGAGGTGAAAATGTACTTGAATTTACACTAAGACATAACCTAAGTATTCTAAACCAAGGCTCAGAACCTACTTTTGTAACGTCATGGGCCAGGACAATAATTGATATTACATTAGCAACAAACGACATCGCTGAGATAATTAGTGATTGGCGAGTGGCTACAAATGAAGTTTCTTGCTCGGATCATAGAAGAATAAGATTCAGTGTAGAGACTGGGAAACTTGAACCAAGAACCTATAGAAATCCGAAAAAAACCGATAAGCTGTTATTTAGAGAAAACTTAGACGCATCACTAACAAAAGTAATGCAAATGAACATAGACACGGAATTAACGCCAATAAATATCGAGAACATGGTAAATTCACTAACGACCTGCCTTTTAGGCAGCTATGAAAAATCATGCCCTCTGAAAACCGAAAACAGCAAGATAATGCATAAGAAAGATAGATGGTGGACCAGACAACTCAGTAAACTGAGAAAGAAAACGAGACACCACTTCAACAGAGCTATGAATACAGACCTGGACAAAGACTGGGAAGATTACAGGAAAGCACGACACCAGCTTAAAGTAGAAGCTGAAAGAAGTAGAGATAGATCCTGGAAAAAATACAGTGACTCAATACAATCAGAAAGTGAGACAGCAAGACTACGAAAACTGCTCTCAAACGACAGTCGGGTTAAATTAGGCACCCTAAAAAAACCGGACGGCTCCTATACCTCGACGGATAAAGAACAGTGTGAACTTCTCCTTAAAACTCACTTCCCAGAATGTCAAATCGACAGTGGCAACGAGTGGGAAACCTTAACATACTTTTCTCAAACTTAGTCTCAACTTCGTTTACGAAACAACATTCCCTTAGCAATGTCAATGGTATGATATATGAGCACACGCGAATGGTATGGTTTCCGATCGTGAACTGAAAACGCGATCTATGCAATATGGAATGAAGACTTAAATCGCTTACCGCGCGTGTTGTGCGATGCTCGCATCGTACAACACCGTTCTCTAACCTGTTACTCAGATTCCCTCCAACTTTTTACCAGTGAAAGTAATTAAACTGAAACTTTGTAATTATATATTAAGTGTAGGTATAGGACAGAAATATGAACTAAATTTAATAATTGATGTTGCGTAAGTAGGATTTAATTTAAGTGAATTTTAAAATATTAAGTAGTTCACCCCCTAAACCACTTTAGCACCCCCAATTTTTTCTGGTCCCTTACCGCCTCCTGTAGGCCTCCAGCGCCCACGAGGAGGCATTATCGCCCACGTTGATAAATACGCTAAATCAATGATGTAAAAAAGGGAGATGGAGCACTTTAACGTGGACTACATACATTAGGTCGATGCACCCAATTCACTTGAATCTCGACCTAACCGGCGGCAGTTTAATAAGCATTTACTTCTTGACTCAATACTTAACATACATTTATTTTTGTATATTTATTTACAAACATTCACACAAGGTCTTCAGGTCCCAAACTAGGCAGAACCTGTGCTATGGTAACCTGATGACTGATATATATATATATATATATATATATATATATATATATATATATATATACTTATATACACACCCAGACACAGGTCAAACAGACATGTTCATGCACACAAATGTTTGACCCGTCCGGAAATAGAACCCGGGACCAGCGGCTCAGAAGGCAGAGTGCTAGTAAATGCGCCAACCAGCCAGTCATATATTACATTGCCATATGGTTTGAATTCAATACTAGGACAAATCGTGGGACTCGGTCTATTCCGTTCCTTACCATATAGTATATAGAATACCCAACATATTAGTATATTATATAACTATAGTACCTAGTACAATTTAAGCAACCAAGTTTTATTTGAAAAATCGCTTTGTACAATTTTTAACAAGAACACTTTTATCAACTTTTTGGCGTCATTTGTATTAATTCGATACCAGTGTACAATTACATGTTTTTGTGAGATTTGCGTGTGCATATTGTATTTAACTCTGTTTAGTTTAAAAAGAAAGGGAAAATAATAAAGTTAAATAATAACATGTATGCTAGGTGTTCAGACGGTACACATCCAGTTGTTCAGCACGTATGTATTGTTTATAATTAGGCAGAAATAATTCCTTTCTGTGCTCTTACAAAATGCACAAATAGCTCGTACTAAACTAAAAACTGCTGTATGCGTTGGCCAGTAGTCATATCTAGTTCAGATTTTAGCAACATGAGTTCCTATTTTCCTGTTTAATAATATTATTGATCTAAATAAATCTGATAATCGAGAGCACCTCATTATACCTAAATCCTAGTCGAAAGCGACGTTGTCATCAAGCGAAAAGTGTTACGAGCAAGCAATTATATTACGACTTACAGCGAGGTAAGTTGCGTAACTCTGGCAAATTAAAATGATATAATTTTGCGATTCCACTCACTCTCCGGAGCAAATAGCTGATAAAATGCGAACTAGCAGCTATACTACAGTTTTAAAAGTAAAATCTGTACTTTATTCCTAGTGTAAGGAATGTTTTGTACAAATCTTACTAAAATGCGAAATTTTGTGAGTATGTTTGTTACTCTTTCACGCCTAAACGGCTAAATGGATTCAGATGAAAATTAGTATGGACATAGCTTATATACCCTGGATTAAAACATAAGCTTATTTTTATCATCACCACACGGATAAAATCACGGGTCGCAGCTAGTAGTCCGTATACTAGAAACAAACTATAAAGGTTGTATAGAAAACATTTTACTACACCATCACACTGATTCAGGATGTTCGATAACTAACCGAATAGATTCGATTTAAAATTGTTCAAACGTCTTATATTGTGAAACATATTATTGCGCACAAATATCATTAATTGAAAGATATTTATTATTTATTTATTTATTTACTCATAATAATAAGTAACATAACAGTTAGTTTACCAAAGCGTTACAAATTGGTACTAATTTATATTTTAATCTATACTTCTATCATTAACAAAATTGTGAAAGAATATTTTGAATAGTTTGATAGAAGGTCTATAATATGAAATTTAATTATTACTGAACCGATTCAACTAGCTATCGAAGGGTTCTGAACTGTAACCTATATCAGATGCGCTTAAGAAAAGATATATTTATAATGATGTTGATGACGATGTTTTAGGATGTATCTTATTGAATTAAATAAAATAAACAGTTCTTGAGTAGCGCAAGGCCTTCCAAGAATTAAATCAGTCGTGGTAGCTTGAAATTTTACAATAACGCTAATAAGCTTATTAAGGGTCTCAAATTGCTCAGCCTAAATAAGCTTATTAGCGTTATTGTACAATTTCAGGCTACCAGGAACGATTTAATTCTGGGAAGGCGTAAAGGATGAAAAGTCGACGGTCGCCGTGGCGCATAATATTATTATAATATTAGTAGGATTTTTGTTCTTGTTGATCACGTGATATAACGCTTTGAAGATTCAATTTCATAATTTTTTTATGTATTCTCTCCCGTACAATGTTACTTTGTCTAGCGCTTCTTGTTAGCAACCCGTGACGTTTCGTTTCCCGCGTGGAAAACTGGCCTTATTAAATGGCTGTAATTTTACTAAGTAAGTATATTAATTGTCATTTCCTTTTCTGAGCAAGCAATATTATTATACCTACCAACTTTCATCCGTCAATCACAGAGTTTCAATTCATCTCAATACAAACAAACAATTATCAACTGTTCTCACAAATTGTTACGTGACGCAAAAAATTTTAATATACACAAAGCCTACTCCAAGTAGGTCATAGTATATTCGTTGTAGGTAGATGGGTACAGCAAGCGTATGTTTATAAGGCGTGCGCATACGTTTCAAAATAACTTTAACCATCACTTTGCAAAAAATTTTTGATGCGATGATACCTCAGCGGTGGGAGTGGTCGCTAGTATATAATACGTTAAATGTATTTTTGGCATGTCTGACTGTGGAGACCAAGGACTGGCAAGACCTGCGTAGGTCATCCACAGATAAAATAGACAAGTATAGTCCCATAAAGATCTCACAAGGAAGCTGGATAAAGGCCGCTTCGTAACAATTTTTATAGAGATCAAACTGCAGAGCTGTGTTCAGCTATGTACATTCAGCCAATTATAATATCGCCTACCACCCTATGATTGAAGATCATTTGACATCATAAGACAACAAGGTTGATATTCCGGTGTATCTCTTTCATTGTCACGTAGGTTCGACCCTATGTCAAATCTGGTAGACCAATTTCTTTGTCTGCTGTACATCCTATAGAAACTAATCTAATACTAATCTTGTTGAACTTAGAATACAATACAAAACACTTTATTCCACACCGGTCACAAAAAACAATAAGAAAAATAAAACAAATACCTAACCAAAGTGCAATTGGCGGCCATAAGGTCGCTTAATGCGATCTCTTCCAGACAACCATTTGACGGAAATAATAATAGGAGTCTGAAAGGTCGGTGATACAAAAAACAGCACTTATGAAATTAAGTATAGTCTTTTCATACTATAATCAGAGACGAGTTAACCGCCACACCGTCTTAATGTAGGTTTTATACCATACCAACTTGATATTCATTTAGAAGTAACAAAACATACCACTTGAATATATTTTTTAGGTCACATGATGTAAGCATATTTTTGCCTACAGTACAAGTAGGTACAGACATTCTTACAAGCACAAGTTCCGGTATACGGGTCGAAAGCATGTGCCATTACTTTCACTAGTTGCTCTTAGCTACAAATGACGTCATGTAGGCACCGATAGATGTAACACTTTAATGTTATGGCCGGTGCTGTTATGTCACGAGATTGAAAAATGCGAGAAAAGTTCAATGGAAAATACAAAATTAAATGTAATTATGATACGTTCATTTACAACTGTGCGTTTTGGTCCTCAAGATTCTACATTAAACCGTCGATTGAGGCGGTTACTATTCTATTAATCAAGATAGCATACAGAAAACCGGTAAACTAGCGAGTTGGCGTCGGAATCAAGGGATGTCAAATAACACATAAATTTAATTTGTATGTCACGTTATAATCATCTCAGACCTGCGGGCTTACTCTTGAAACTTAGATGCCGATCGTAAATTGTGATTTCAATGGATTGATACTCTTGAACACAACACGCGCACGATCGGAATCGAGCTCGATGGGATTTGACACAAATACAAAATGATGTTAAATGAGATTGGAACTCAATCGGATTAAAATTGAATTGACATTGAAACTGAGTTAAGAGTTAGCCAGGAGTTCTCCTACTCTTCTAAAGAATTGTCCATAGGTATATTTTATATTGACTGACGTATAGACGACCGCATCATCATCTAACATCACGTAAGATGTTCATTTTATTGGGTAAATTAATATCGACGGTCTAACCTGTGAAATCTCAGTCAATTACACAGTTATTCCCACCTTGGTAATTTCGTTCGCAAACCCATTATTTCAAATTGAGTCAACATCCCATATGGTTTAAATGATATAATAGCCGTACGGTCTCGAATTAACAACTTAACTATAATGACCTCATGATATGTTGCTGGATTCTTAAAGTAATCGGACAGTAAATTCGTTTTTAACTGTCTTTATTTCCGGCAATTATAATTATTATGAATAAATTGTATAATCAACGTGTAATTAATGTATACTTTATACAAGTAAAATTACTTTCTTAAACATATAATTAAATGAAAATATTCAATATTTAATACATAAACATCATATTTTAACATCAAAGTCATCTCGCATCGCACATGGAGCAAATGACCCGGCAACAATAGCTGCTTTTCATCGCTGAAATGCTATAGCCGGTACTAATACCTGGAATATTCCAAAAGGGAGTCAGTATTGTTAGCATTTTTATTAATAAAAATTAAATAAATCTTTCATGATGGACGACCTCACTAAGATTGCAAGAAGAGGTTGGATGCAGGCTGCTTCCAACCGGTCCTTGTGGTGATCATTGGGGGAGGTGTAAGGCTGAGATGATGATGATGAAATATTTTTAGCGTTAATAGCATCATAGTAAAGAGAATGTACTTTTAAGTTATGTAGTTTAGATCTTGCCTACAAGAAAGTGATATTTTATAACGGTAAATAACGGCCACTAAAATAATCTTGCTTTATAAATGCTCAAATTTAGCTTTCTATCTATAAATGCTCTAGCTAATTATAAATTTCAAAGTTGGGATTATAATGAAATTAAGTAAAATAAAATTGTTGCAAAACCTTTCTAAACATCTAATAAGCTCTCGTCCTTTACATTTATATTTTATCGAAGGCAATAATTATTAACGTTTACTGTTAACGGCTTAACGTTTATTCTTTGCAGGTTTTACTCATTCCAACATAATATTATTCAACGGAAAATGAAAGATAATAGACATGACAATCTTAGGTGAGATAAGATGATTTGCTACTACTCACCCTTGTTTACCCTTTGACAAAGTCTTCGGGCAAGTCAAGGAGAGTGAGAGTTTGAAAAAATGCTGGCTTACGCGACCATTGTCAAGACGAAATCCTGTTCATTATGGTGGTTGATATTCTTAGATATAGTGTAGGCATATTAGTGTTGTAAAGTCTGGAAAAAATGTATTTATTCATTTTCAAAATACAATTCCTAAAAATACTAATAACTTATTATTAGTAGAGGTATATTATCTTCAACTAAAATAATATTATGAAATCTTTATAAACTTATGGACCAAAGCTGTCATCCAGCCTTAATGTCGAAGGATTCAAGAACGAGATGCTCAACGTTTTGTAAAATAATTTGAATCCAAGAACAGCAGGCGACTATAGGCTAAGGGCCTGGACAAGTGATGCACGCTAATTTCACAGGTCACTTATTTTATTATGTTGATGCAGGATGATACGGAAATAATTATGTAAAATTAAAAAAAAAAAAAATTATGGAAAGTAAATGTAGGCATACGTGCAGTTTATTTTTCTTTATTTAAAGAGCCTTTTCGCTAATGCGAATATATACCTGTGAAACATAAATCTTTATATAATCTGTTTTCTTATACTAATAAATACAATAATAAGTACGATAGTCAGAAACAGAAAGAACACAGTCAACCCGAATATTTGTGGCAAAGCAACAAACACAATATTTTGTAGTCATAGATACAAATCAACTAAGTCCACATTATTTCATTAAAAAAAAACAAAAAATGTTAGGTTTACATTCTAAGATAGTTTGAAGCAAACCCAATTTATAGTTGTGACTAACAATAACGAACATGACGATGAAAAAATGACGAAAAATTGTCAACGATTCGAAATTTATTAAAAGATGAATTAAGATACCACTTTTAAATTCACATTCGAATCCAACATAAATTATAGTGAAGCCCGCAGATACATTTGCGAATTTCAATTTATTGGTTCTCTGATTCTTTTTAGAGTTCCATACCTCGTAAGGAACCTTTAGAGAATCACTTTGTTGTCCGTCCCTCTGTCTGTCAAGACCCTCTATCTCGGGAACGCGTGGAGGTATCGACTTGAAATTAATACGGTATACTCATTAGCCTACAGTCTACTGAAGCTTTGATAAACACAATCTTCTAAGTTGCCTACCGTAAAAAAATATGGCCGTTTATGCTGCAAAAAACGTATATAGTTCGACACTCAAGGGAATAAAAATTTATGGGGTATTTCTCGTTGACCTATAGAACTATGAAATTTGGCAAGTAATGCCGTCTTATAGATACAACCAGTATAGGGAAAAAGCGTAAACTATACATTTTTAATTAAATCATAAAAAACAGGGTCTTGATGCAAGGAACAGAGGTCCAAATTTTGAATTGAGTTATCCATGGCATGTTGGGTGTCAAGGATTTCATTGGCCTAAGCTTAAACAAATTTATGATGATTTTTATGATTTGATTTATCGATTCGATTCGATTTATGACGAAGAATTAAAAAAAATCCTGTTTATTTAAGTAAATAAACATTACTTTTGATAATACGTACCTACATTTTTTTAATAATATGTCCCTACAACTTTGTTTGGAACCCTCGGTGGGCGAGTCTCGACTCGCACCTGTCCGGTTTTTTTTTCTGGGAAAATAAAATATTATTTTTTAAAGAAATTATTGAATTAAATAATATAACTGTACAGCAATGATTAGAATATAAATCATTCCAATGGTGAAAAAAAAATTGTGCATTATTGGATCACTTTTCCAAATAATAGGATAAGACGATTTTTTTTTCGTGACGTGTCAAGAAGTAGGTAAAACTTTTATAACTGACCTTCGCGTTGATCCAATCATATAGGGGAGCTTTTTTATAATATGTTAGTCGAGACTTTTCGTTGTTAGACCATTTGCTGAAACGACTACAGGCGCAATTCAAGTATGTTTAATCCTAATTATTAGACTACTTTCAGAGTTATTTAGGAGATTATTGAAATTATTATTAGTACGTATCTGAGATAGCGCCTTCGATGTCATCGTCACTGACCATAAAATGCAATAGTGGTCAAACGATAGATCTATATAAAATAATATAAAAATAATTTTCTCAAAATTACTCTGTAGACTTGGCTTGCACTGGCATTGCTTATTGGTGTGTTGTTAAAGATGTGTATGCTTTCATATTCCTTTCACAATATCACGGGTTTTATTAATTTCGCTCAAAACGCGAGCCTCAAAAAGAATAATCAAATAATGTATCTTAAAACGTGATATAGCAATGACAGTTCGTAGGAAATTATTGAGGAAATTATTGATGACATTTCGGAAATAAATGTTGGCGTTGTCATGGAAGGCAAAAGGAAGTTACTCCATCTTAATGTTATGAAACCTGAGAGCAAATATTTGGCTATTTATGTTTGACATTAAGTCATTGGTTACAAACGGTCATACTGAGGATCATCAGATAACAGTAACTAGCATTACAATTTGTCAAAATCAATAAAATAACTGAAGCATAATGCTAGCTTGTTGTTAATTCACGGTTTTTTTGCGATAGTAAATCAGTCGACCCACTAGACAAAGCCATGTGCTGTCAATCCAACCAACGGTTGCATTCTATACCAGTCACAAAAAAAAATAGAATTGAATACTTTGGTATCAATTGAGAGTAAGCTGTAATCTATACTACCTATTTAATCTATATAAATATTACAAAGTATTAAATTTTTGAGGTTGTATAAAGAGGATAGATTTGTTTTTTTGCATTTTATGGATTGAATAGGCTCCGAAAAAATATTTCACTGTTGGGAAGCTACATATTAACCTTATCATTTTTAATTTTGAAACTTTTTTACCCGTGCAAACCCATGGAAGGTCGCTAGTATATAATATTTTTCTATGTATACGTCATTTAGGGTATATGTAATTATGTACGTATACATGAAACATTTTACAGAAAATCAAGATGAGACCCTAATATTTGGTAAAACTGCACCCGGTAAAGCGCTGTTTTCATTATAGTTACACGATCCTATGACATGCCTGATTTAAAAAAAAATATATATAATACACATATAAGATCCTAATTGTGTCAAAGAGAAAGTTTCTCAAAAGAGAAAATCCACGGTGAATGCTTTGAAGTGGTTTTAGAAAACATTTAGATCATTACGCACATGCATAATCTGATTATTAAAGTAACTGAAATCAAAGTCAAAATCATATGAAGTTGTGAAAACATATGTCTTTATCGTAAGATCTTTACTAGACGTCATTCAGCTTCAGTGAAGAAAAGCCTATATAATCAAGTCTTTGCATCTTGACAGTTAAATATGATTGATGATTGCCAAGAGTTCAAATTAACAAGGGCATAATAGAGGTTGAGCTTTCAACATGCTTTATAAATTGTTGTGTGCATCAAATCTCAAAGTTACATTTGTAAGCAATATGTAATTTCTATTACATTTAATTCAATATTTTTTATTGTTTGATCAGACGACAGCATGAGCACAAGGTATTTATTTTAAAACCTTCTTTTGCTTTGCTAAAACAAAAATGCAATGCCAGAAATCTGGCAAAAAAAAGGTATTTTCAAACCTTCTATTAACTTGCTGAAACGAATAAGCAATGACAGAAAACTGGAAAAAATATTATTGGTATTTATTTTCAAAACCTCTTTTGACTTGCTGAAGAAAACAAGCATTGAGACAATACTAGAAAAAAAAGCCTATTACAAGTCGCAGAGTTGATGCGCATGCTTGTTCACAGGCACATTTGGACAATAGTTTTATAACACTTTCTATTGAAGTAGGTGAATAGTTACTTGTTATACACAGGCCTTATTCTTAAAGAGGAGTGTTAATGTGGGTTAGCAGATAGGCTATTGGCCAGCTCAAGTCAAAGTTTTCAAACCGTCCAACAGCCTCCGACTTGGCTTAATTATTGTTATCCTGAGACAAGTAGCCGAGACCGACGGCTTAACATGCCTTCCGAAAGACACAAGCGCTCTAATGAAAGTTCCACTAGCAGTCGCCCATCCAAGGTATTACGGAGAAATACGTTGTTTGGTTAAGATCGCATACCGAAACTCGGTTATGAACGCATGTTAATGAGGAAACGATTACTTGCGTAATATTACCACGTCGCGTTGGGCTTCAATGGAGAGACAAATTTTGGACCATTTCTTTTTTTTAAACACTTAAGCCCACGCTCTAGGATTCCCGAGACAAAGACCTACACTCATCGCACGAATGTTTGCCTGACGGGATTCGAGCCCAGGATCCCGGAGGCACAGAAGTCATGTCATTAGACAACTGAGCCACGGTATCAAAATACGGTAAATAAGGTATGCTAAGTTGAAAAAGCTGCTGACTGCGGCTCCACAAGCAAAAGCTATGGCTAATTAAACCGTTGGATACTGTTATTTTTCTGGGTAAATTATGTTTAGTAAAATTTATTCGCCAATAAAAACATACAGATCCTATGGAAAATCCACTCTGAATTATTTTTCTTTATTAAATGTACAAAATAATAAGATATAAATTTATTATATAGACATTTGTCAAAAATCAATTTAACTACACATACGGCATTATAAATATAATTACAAATATATATTCCCGCAGTAATTTCAGTTTACTTGGGAACATGGCCCATGTAACTACTAAACTATGCAGAAATATCGAGAAAGATGGTTACTTGAAATATTTTTAATGACCATGTCAATTAGTCTATAACTCCACTCTGTGGAGAAATTTTTAACGTGAATGCACAATTTTTCTAATAAGAAATATGCATATTGCCGTCTATCCAATAGTTTGTAGACGAAACGAGCAAGAAGCCATGATATTGCTCCGTGGGAATTAAGCACTTCATACGCATAATTCTCTTTGAAAGCCTATCAGTCATAAGACTAAAAAAAATATACGGACGCGCCCCCGCAGCATCATTGTTGTTATCTATTACCGACTACCGTGCTCTACAAATTAACCTTACATAACACCGCTTACCCCGAAGCCTCGTTAGTGTACGTTTCAGAAAGGCCTCCCCTACTAGTCGAGATCGCGTGTTGGATTGCAGGCTGCGCACGCGCAGTCGTACCGCGAAACCTGCCAACGTAACGCGACTGATCGCGTTACGTTCTGTTTATACTGTTGTGACAGCTTCTGTGATCTTTGTGTACGGTGCTGATGGTAAGTTTTTTTTTAATAATAAACATTTCCATTAGAAAATGATATGATAGAACAGATAAATACACAAAAAAGAACTTAAATCTAACAATAATAAAGTTGGGCTTTTCGCTTAAATCGATCTCTATCAGTCAAACTTAATATAGATTAATCAGACAAAGTGAGACTGGTATTAAATAGCTATATATATAGAGGTATAAATAATTATAATGGTTATTAACCAGCGTTGATAATTATTTTACATAAATGCAAAAGAAGTCAAATATTGGACTAATTAACTAATACCTAATAGTTAACAAGATAACATCTAAACCTCTCGACTCTTTTCATAAAACTATCGTTCGTATTAATTCTCTATAAAAAACAGAAATTAATGGTGCTAATATGTGGCACCATTGATTTTTATTGCTTCAAAGATATCATAAACAAAAATTATTTATTTACTCATACTGTAAATTTTAAGCATTCCAGGTCTAGCATGATAATATCTTCGACCTCATCGTCACTGACCATCAGGTAAGATAGTGGTGAAACGTTAGAGATATACAGTATAAAAACAACATTAATTCATTCCTATTTCTGTTATTTTTTTTATTCTTTATCGATTTAGCGTTTAACCACTATCTCACTTGATGATCAGAGACAATGTGGTTGAAGATGTTATCACGCGAGATGTAGTATGTTTACTGGCTCTTAAAACTTAATGGTGGTACCTAGTCAGGCGGGTACTCGAAATTACCCTATCACCATTATGATTCAAAAAAAAGTATATTTTCTTGGTTTCATAAATGATAAATTATTTAGTAGCTTGAGGTTCTAAGTAATACCTCGGTAATATTATAGATAATATATCACCGTTGTAATACAGAGTGGTAATTATAAATGCGTGTAGGTACTCTAAATTCTCTTAGTTAGCATGTCTATAAAAATGTACAACTTTAATATTATACACCACGATAAGGTTTCGGAAAAGCCTGAATAAGTACTATTCAGGCCTATATACTAGGCCTACTATACTTTGGTAATAATTTGTTAATCAATGTTCAAAATAAAAAAACGTACAAATTCATGTAATTAATTTCAATTTGTAATGTCAACTTATTAATAGCTTTCAACTAATATCTAATAATTGGAAATCGATTCCTTATCATTTAACAATTAATCGACTACTTGTACTCGATTAAATTTCATGATGACGACAAAAAAATATGAAAGGAATTTCTTCATACTTCCATTTAAGATCCATGTATTTGCTATGTTTTATGTTCGTTGGCGACGAGCCAAGCAATTATTTGGTAGACCAACCATGAGATAGGCTGCATTGTCCTATTATCAAGTGAAACAATTTACGACATTGTTCAACATAGAGTCTTAAAACAGCGACCTTATAAAGTCAGAGGAACAGTTCTAACTTAAAGAAAGGAAACATTTTACTTTAAGCCACTAGCTGCGCCCTGTGGTTTCACCCACATGGAATACGGTTTTTTCATTACCGTTCTGAAGTACTGTTCTGAATTTTTCAACTTTCTCTGAGATTTCCTTAAATATTTTTTTCGTGAAAACCTTCTTTAAAGTGTACTCTTAAGTACTCTTCATACCTGTAAGCAAATAATACGTTGAAACAGTTTGTCTAAAATGCACTTTGGTCATTATTGCGAGTCGTCGAAACAGGGTTCCATAGCGAGTTGTGTTAGTAAGTTGTCGTATTGGAACTGGTCGCTTATGCAACGTTTTAAGCTGACAGTATTTCAAAGAAAGGCTGGTAGTGCTATTTTCAACTGAGTGTTTCTGTGTTTCAACTCATATGAAGGTATCAATGTCTCTATTAGCCCAGGATAAGATCTTTAGCCAACATTAGATGCTTTCATTAGTTTGCAAACTCTGACACTAGTGCTGGCCTCTCTCTACCTGGTCCTTCGTTTCCCATTTATCAGCGGGGTGTTTAACAAACATTTTCAAAAATTGCAACATCATGCCTTTCCGCAATGAATTTTGAACTGAATGGTATCTTTTATTGTTTAGATAAGGCGTAGGGTGAGTGAGGCATATATACATACATCTACCCTATTGATCTCCACAAGGACTGGTTGGAAGCGGCAGCCTCTCTATGAGATCTCAGTCAGGTCTGTCTCCATTCGAGAGCCTTTCGACCCCAACGGCCATCAGTTCTTTGAAATTATTGCCCTACCCACTGCCACTTAAGCATGCTAATCCGCTGGGCTATGTCAGTGTCTTTGGTTCTTCTACGTTCTCTGAGCTCATCCCTCTCCATAGTTTGTTGTGCGACCTTGAGCTTGTTCTTAAGGCCCATAGAAACCACGACGTCACTGGGAACCAGGGATGACTAACGGAACCAAAAAGTATTGCCGCACTATGCGAAGATCTATGTGTAAACAGCTACAGAGTTTTCAAGACTAAACAGATACATAGTATTATTAAACTCACGTTCATAATGACGTTATACGCGTAGAAACAGTGTAAAGTAAACAGATAAACTTAAAATCAATCAAATAATTAAAATATTTTAAAAAAAAATATCAACAAATTATATCACGGCACTGGTCGATCGGCGAACACTAAAATCTAGGACTGTGTCTAATATCTGCACAAAAATTCCTAAGATGGCACAGTTTACATAAATATCGAGAAAGAAAAATAACTAAAACAAAGGAAATGTCATGTTAAATCTTCTTCTTCTCAGCAATGGGATATCCACTGCTGGACATATGTTTTCTCCATATAGGGGGGATTTGCCAATTCTCGCCATGCTTGGCAGGCGGGTTGGCGAGCGCAGTATGATTTCCAATCCTCAGAAGGCGCTGCTGCCCACTTTCTGGTACGTTATCCCTTAGCCGACTCTTACAGCACCCACGGGAAGAGATGGGGGAATACTATTCTAGGCCGGTACCGCTACGGCACATGTTAAATAGCCCGATAATATTGTTACTTCTTGTATTCGTGACCATGTCCGTTTAAAGATTTAAAAAAGACTTAACAACCTATTTTAAAACTAAAACGAATGCAAACTTAATGGAGCAAACTACTAGCAGTTGCCAGCCTATATAATATAACTCATTCATTCACTACCATTCAGCGTATTAGTATTTAGCGTACAAATTCAACATTGCCCTGAAATGCTGATTTGTTGCGCCAAGTATGCATTTGACAGCATACAAGTCACTCATCGATCAGGCTGTATAAACTGATACAGTTAAATATAAAAGCTAACCTCCTTTTTTATAAGATATAAAAAACAAAAATCTAGTGTCACATTGTCTGTCATCGAACTCCTACTAAACGAATCTCCTGATTTTTTTATTTTTTTTTGTGTGTATAATATGGGAGGTAGGACTGAGAGAAAGTATTTTTCACCCTCCTACCTGGGGGTAGGTTAGGTTAGGCCCCCATTTCTAACGTGATTTAAGAATTTATTTATGAAGAAAAATCGAAATAATTCAACAGTCGATCTTTGACGAGAAGTACTTAAAATGAAATAAATGTCGTCTCGTTGAAATTTCGATAATTTATATGGCAAAACAACGTTTGCCATGTCAGCTAGATCTACTGATATTACAATGCGAAAGTTTGTGTGTATGTTTGTTACTTCTTCACGCTCAAACGGCTACACCGATTTCAATGAAATTTGGTATGAAGATAGGTTAGACCCTAGAATAACACATAGGCTACTTTTATCCCGGAAAAAGTATAGTTCCCGTATGATAAATGAGGTAGCGGTAAAACAGTAATCTACGCGGGTGAAACCGCGGGGCGATATTAGTTAATAACAAACGTGAGTTCTGTGGCCGAAACAGAAGAGACTATCGTGGTCTTAGCGCAGCCGTATCGCCGCCTGAAACAACTGACCTTGTTACTGTCATTTGTCTAGTACGATCGTGAGAAAGGGTAGTTGGTAGAGACGATACGTGCGCTATTCAATTGTTTACACTTACTTATTCTATACGATGACTGTTACTTGAGTTGTTCCTGCTTCGGCTGTTGGAATGATAACGAGAAAGACGGATGAAAGTACGGATTCCAGTTAGTCATACGATTATTGTCATATTATATGTGACGTTGTGCTCCTCTGTATAATGAACCAATTTTCAGATTAGTTGAAGTACTTCTCAGGCCGTAATGACACAGACAATACTGCAGTTTCTACGTGTAATAGCCAATTCAAAACCTAATCAAAATAAAAATTGCATTAATAAGTATTCTAAGCTTTGGTGGAGATATCTACACAGTTAAGGTAATACGATACTTTTGATTATAAAACTTAATAATTTGTTTATTGCTTAAATGATTAAAATAAATGTAAATATAAAATATACTAAATACATATAAACTACAATATATACCTAAATTCGTATACCTTCTACTTCTTAATCTAAGAATCCGCTATCAGTTGCTAAAATGTTCCCAAAATGCTGGCGGATAATTTTTTAAATGTTTACACACAATCATAAAAGAATTACCAATATACAATTACATCAGAGTGTGTTCTATTGAAATGAAATATATCCGGCAGTAGATTGATTATACAACAGTCGATAAATATGGGAATTTTATATATTTTTCTCATTGTATCTCTTCTTCATAGTCGTATTCTTTGCTAAAAAATGTAAAGTGAAAGTGATGTATACTATGTAGTAATATGTAGTCATCACTCTCCAGGGCTTACTCAATATGTTCTTACACAATTGAGTCAACATAGTGCGAAATCATCACAACATTTTCGAACGTAAAAAAATAAGTTTTATAGTAACGAATCGTGTTATAAACCAAATACTTAAGTTCTACACATACATACGTTTATCTGGTTCTTAACCCACGAATAATGTTTCTGACTTGGGATGTTTTTTTTGGCTTCAGGTATTTTTGGTTAAAAGTTTGGTTTGGTCTGTCTGTGTCAGTCAATGGTGGCACAGAGACAGTTGTGTGGCCTTGAACAAGGCTTAAAGCTGTGTCAAGACCTGAATAATGCGCAGCTCGCGCACCGTTCGCGAGCCGCACGCGCTTTGTTGCTCGGGAGGGCGCGCGAACTGCGCATTCGTCAGGTCTAGACACTCCCTAAGATATCGGTCCGATTTGATACATCGTGTCCTGCGGTATTGCGATATCATAATTAATAGTCATTTGTTTTTTTACCACACTAAACATGTAAGTATGCATATTGTAAATGTTTATATGAAGCATTTGACGACTATCTCACTTGACAGATTGTAATGGTGTAGCAAAAGGTAGATTCACGCTAGATCTGGAATGTTGGCTGTCTGTCAAAGGCTCAGCCTGATCATACTGTTTGCTTGGTGAAATATTTTAAAACTTGAGGGAAGTAGCCAGTCACGCGTGCATCATAACGTTACTTAACATCATGCTGTGAATTTGTTAACATTGTTACATTCACGGAAAGCTCCAGTAAGTGTATCTCGGTGAATGGATCCAGCGTCCGTCTAATTGACAGGTGCCACTCGATATCCGATGATGATGATGACGATGATATATGATGACTATCCCTACTTTTCATCACTATACATAACATCACATACATACCTAGAGTGCTACGTACTATGTGATATCCCCGATTATTCGAAGCATATTCATCAGTAATTGTCGTCTAAAGCCCAGTTTACACCACTTACGTAAATTACTGTTTGTATAACTATAACGTAACAATGAGTAACTAACCACATGAAATCAATCACAAATCATGTACTAAGCACATACAATTTTAACGAAATTTACAGTAGTGTCTGGAAAAGATGTCTTTAAGCGATAAGACCGTCATTGTTTAGGTATATATTTTATTTGTTGTTTTTTTTTTTGACCGGTGTGCAATAAAGTATTTTGTATATTGTTTCCTATGTTGGAAATGATTTTCTAAATATATTCGGCCGATTCGCATCTAGCTTAGGCAAGATGCAATCAAAAATATCCGTAAAAATGTGTTATTTGTACGTTTGGAACTTATTTTCCTAAAAATAGGATACATACATAGGACCTTTTTTTTAATGTTCTATTCAAAAGTATGTTTTTTGTGTGCAAATGTAACGTTAGTTACCTTAGTTTAATGTAACCTTAAAAAACATAATAATCTAACAGCGTAAAACAAACCAAACTTCAAAGTAAAAATGTCAAGAAGATTCATCTGATATTGTGTAAAAGTGGGAGGTATAGTAACACCTTAATTCCTGGTATGGCAGCAGCTGACAATGCAATGAATTTTCAGGACGATTCCTACATTCCCTAAACTGCCGTTTGAAGAATAAGTACGTCTGTAAAACCATTAGGTACTTGTCTGAACGTCGCGCTCGATTTCACCATCCCTTAAATATTAAAGAGCTATTTACATTTATATATAAAGCTTTTGTGTATGTATATAAGTTAAACGTTTGAAGTTAGCGGCTTAGAAAGATAAAACACAGGTTATGTTTTTTTTTTAACACATTCAGACCCCCGCACTAGGATTCTCTGTATCGCGGGAGGCATGGACACACACAATCACAGCACACAAACATCCAAGACCCGGGACAAACATCTACCCTCATTGCACAAATGTTTGCCCTTGCCGGAATTCGAACCCAGGGTCCCCGGAGACACAGAAGTCATGTCACTGACACTAACTACTCGCCACGGCGACTGTTATGTTACTCATTGAGTATTGCTAACTCAGCTAAATTGCTGACCTACATAGCAAAACCCGAAGAATAACTCCAACCTAATCTGCATAACACTTTCATCGATACATCACAATAATATTATAGAGGCGAAAGTTTGTATGTGTGTAAGTTTGTTACTCCTTCACGTTTAAACGGCTGTAACGATTTCGATGAAATTTGCTATGAAGATAATTTAGACCATAGATTAACACATAGGCTACTTTTCATCCCGAAAATGAAATGCTGTTCTAATTAGATAAGCAAATAAATCAAAAACTTCTGTTACTCCTTCACGCTCCAACAGCCGTACCTATGAAATTTACTATGGAGATAGTTTATATACACTGGATTAATACATACACATATATCACCACCATCATCACTGTTTTACATCACCACGCGGGTAAAACCGCGGTTGCAGCTATAGTTATTCATAAGTAAGCAAAATCGAATGTGAAAATGTAATTTAAAAGTATCAATTGATATTTTTATCATAAGCTTTTAAACTGGCATGGTGACTCATACAAGAATATTAACATTATTAACTGGATATTTAGTTTTATCGTACCAGTTTACACGTGAGCATGGCGCATACAGCAGCTGTGCCGACATATCGAGCACCGAAAACAAATAAAATTCGTCGTAAAAATCACAATAAAAATGTGAATTATTGTAATATGTGATTATATTTTTAATAACAGTTAAAAGAGCGAATTAAAGCATATGAAAGTAAATAATCTCCCTTCTGGTTGACTTACATTAATTCTTCGATTACTTTGAAATGTATGTACAGATAAACGGTTTTTTAATATAATATTTAAATCTTGTAACTGCAATAAATATACTTTAACCTTTTTAAACATTTAAAATGATGTACTGTATATCGCATATGTTGATATATTGGTTGATAACAACAAACAAACAGATTCACACTCACACCCCCGCACTAGGGTATCATGTGTCGCCAGAGGTATGGACACACAGAACTACACCACAACAAACATTCAACACCCGGGACAAACATCCATGTTCATTACATAAATGTTTGCCCCTACCGAGATTCGAACCCAGGGCCCAGGAGACCAGAAGTCATTGACGCGATGACGACTGAGTCGCGGTGACTGTCGTCGTATATGAGTGATTATAATAAATGAATTATATTATAAATTAATTTTATTTACTCATTATTTACATTAAATATTTTATTAGTGATCCCACTGTATGGTGATCCGATTCTCATTCCTGACATCGGGAAACATTAATTACCATGTAATATGGCTTGACAAAGAGAAAAATGAAATTGGGAAATGCTTCCTATTTCATTTTTCTTTGACAGGATGTAATATTTCTTTAATAAGCCTCAACGAAAAAGAAGCCTATCTATTTAGATGGTAGTGTCGTGTTTTTTTATAGGCATCCATGAGAAATCTTTATTACTTTATCGGCTTTCCATAAACAGGGCTTAATAGGCTAAAGTTTAAGGTTAAGCTATACATACTGTTTTTATAAGTACTGACAAGTCAGTTTATATAATATGTAAATAATAGTCGTCAGAAAAATAAATGTTTTATTGTATTTTTGAACTTTATAGATCTAACGTTTGACCTTATCTCCATGTCAATTTCAAATAAAATCTTAATTCCAGTGACGATGTGGTCATATGTGTAGTCAAGTTAAACCTAGGTGTTTACTGGCTCTCATGGACTGATGCCTGAACATACTATGTGCTTAGTGACAGTTTTTCAAGCTTGAAGGTGGTGGCTAGCCAGGCAGGTACTCGAAAGTACCCTAACGTGCACTATGCTGGGATTTGTAAACAGTATAACCTTCACCAAAAAATGAACTCCATGGTGGGGATCGAACCAGCGTCCGTCAGTTTGACGAACGACGCTCCCGCCGCTAGGCCGTCATCGCTTCAACGAATAGTAGTTCAGTATTTTTTCTTGGTTCTTATTACTAGCTGCGCTCCGCGGTTTTACCTGTCTGGTGATGATAGTGATGAATACGGAACCATACCGAATTTCAACTAAATCCCCGAATCTAGCGAATGAGTAAGAAACATATTATTATATCCATACATCCATACTAACAAACTTTCGAATTTGTAATATTAGTTGGATTAAAAGCTAAAAACTGGAGACTACTTCTCCAGTTTTTAGCATGGATGTATGGATATAATAATATGTTTATTACTCATTCACACTTAAACGGCTAGATTCGGGGATTTAGTTGAAATTCGGTATAGTTCGGTATTCATCATCACCTTTGTACTCGTAATCAAGCTACATGTTGAGCACGAGCTATGAAGAGAGCTGCTCTTCAAAATCAAATTAAAATAGTGAAGTTCCGTGGAAGAAAGAAAGTCACTAGATGTAGCCGATTAGGTGGGTTTGTCGGAAAACTGTTCCGCAAATGTAACTGCATATTGGCCAACGTTCCGTTGATCAGTTGGAAATCGCTGAACTGAATTCAATTTAATGATCTCCCGGAATGAATATAGAGGATAAGAAAGGAAGGTAATGCATGGTTCAAAAGAATCGCTCCGATTTTATGTTTGCGCCTTTTCCGGAAATGGCAAAATATTTTAGAGGTCAGCTCTACTGTTTCAGGACCATAAAGATAATAATAAAAATTTTGCTGCATGATGGGCTATACATTTGGGATATACCCGAGATGTATTCTCGTCCGAATTTCCAAAATGCGGGAAAACGGAGTCCTTTAATCAGTGTGTGTTACCATATGATGATGAATACCATGTGATGACATATGAAATTGAAACGTGGTCTCTGACTGTAGACCTTTTAAACAAGCTCAGGGTCGCGAAACGAGCTATGCAGAGGGCTATGCTCGGGGTTTCTTTAATCGATCCAATCAAAAATGAGAAGATCTGTAGAAGAACGGAAGTCAGCGACATAGCCCAGTTTAAGCTAGTTTGAGGTGGCAGTGAGCAGGGCACATTGCTCGGAAAACTGATGGCCGTTAGAGTCAAATTGTTCTCATGTGTGTCCTACCAGTGCACGTCCTATGGCTGAGATGATCATGATGATGTCGATGATTTGAATGATCGACATCATCATGAGATGATGTCGATGATGAATAAAAAATATTATAATTATAAAATTCCAAACTTGAACCCACGACTACAGAATACTATACTTTTAAATTCCAAACAATAAATTGGCACAACTTTTCAGTTTCAGTAAACTCCTTCATATATTTCGAGAATTTTCTTGCCCGAATTTGAGATTTATGAAATATTTCATGTTATTAGCTTCCTTATTTTTGTGATTTATTATCAAACAAAAGGCTGAATTATCAAAGATTTTCATGTATTCACTTTTTTGGTCTCGCTGACAGGTGATTGATCTTTTGTAACGAAGTTTCATATTTTCTTTTGTCATCAAATTTAATGGTATTGTGATATTGAACTTGATTGATACGTATGATGGCTTTTATCTTAAGACATATGTTCAAACGGTTGCTTTTCTCAGAGCTTTTAAAATATAGCAACTTAGCTATAAAAAAATAAGATAAGTTTTTCAGAAACTCCAAATGTGTCTTGTTAAATAAATGTTCTAAGATATTTGATTACTTTACTTTTGTTGAAAGCAATCTGCTCACAAACTCTTAGATACAATTGTAATGTTCTAGAATGAGTATTTTATATTTTTACGTCCTACACTTTTGAATACGAAATTCATATTTTGCGAGTATATTTTGTTGGTTGTGTGTTTAAATGTTTTAAAGTGTTTTGTAGAATTATATTACTTGCGGATTCGGAAACAGCCAAGGAATTCACTAGACAAGTATTTTGTCCATTCTCAAGTATCATTTTACCTTATAGACGAATGTTTCGGAAACTTTATCAGCATTATATCATTGTTCTTAGTATTTTAATTTATATATATAGAATTAACTAGTAGCGCCCCGGGGTTTCAACCGCGTGGATTACGAATTTCCCGCTTCCTCAATTATCCCACGGGAACTATACTTTTTCTGTGATAAGAGTAGCCTTTATGTTAATCCAAGGTTTAAAGTATCTCCATACCAAATTTCATCGAAATCAGTTTAGTCGTTTCAGCGTGAAGAAGTAACAAACATACATACACACAAACTTTCGCATTTATAATATTAGTAAAATATACTACATTTTTAATATGGATTTAGGAGTTACTTTGCGGAACTCTATATCGTAGTTATATTACATTATACTGTTTTTACGGGCATAACGTGGCCTACGCGTAGTCGATATCACGATCCGTAATTGTTTTGGCTTCATCCGGAACCCATCAGGAGCTTGAGTGCGGTGCGTTCGCCGTAACGTCTCGTCTCGCACTCGCATTAATATAATCATATTAATTACATAATATTTACGTTTTTCCAATTTTTGTTTCTATTTTTTAAGCTATTGCATAGCTTCTATCGCGGGCCTTGAGCGTGAAGACCGAATCCAGAAATTCCGTAACGAAAATAACCTAACACCTCCCACTCCGACCGGCACAGCGGTGATACATTTTAATTTTGCCATCTATCGATGAATAGCAGAACTTTTAATGACTTTTTTGAAATATCACGCTTGTCTGTTTAGTTCAGCAACTCGCCTCTAGGTGGCATTGGTTGTATCGGCGTTACTGCATAAGTTATTAATATATTAATAGCATAAGTTGATAAAAAATGTTATGCAATAGCTTTTCCGCGGCAGTCCCCGAGTGCCACACGTCTTTTTAAAAAAAATATTTTATCACAGTTAGACCCCCGCACTAGGATTTCCTGTGTCGCGGGAGGCATGAACATACACAATCACAACACAAACAACCTATTAAATTACTACATTGGGGAAAAACTACTCCAGCTACGGCTTATCTTCAGGGAAGTCTAAAAATTTACTCAAGCGTACTCTTACTAACATAATGCAGCTGACGTTTCTGTATGACAAGAATGAAAACAACGTCCCACGGCCCAACAAAAGGTTTTTTATTCTTGCTATTAATTTGTGATTACGTTAATTATCATGACATGATTGCCAATTTGCATTAAGTTTTTTTAGGTCACCCACTAATTATTTTAACGCCGAGATTTTCTGTAGAGGACAATTGATATAAAAGTCGATAACAGAGAAATTGGTTATGTTCATAAAGAGGGTGCCTTTATTTAACGCTGTATTAGAAAGCTAGTTTTTATTTAAAGTAGTAAATATATACGGTATTTAAGGGCCTTATGAGCCGAAGTGCCATAAGCAGAGTGCGTATGCGATCCTAACCGACCAACTTCATTAAGAGACGTACTCCTCGGTCATACCTTGGATCGGTGATCGTTGAGGCATTGCCTTGAGGCATTTTCAGGAGAGCCCTTCTGTGCCTCGGAAGGCATGCTTAGTCATTGGTCTCGGTTGTTAGATATGAGTCAGTAGGCAATGTCGGAGGCTCGTGGCCTGAAAACTCTAACATTGGGCCGGTGACGAGCCCATCCACCAATCAGCACTTGCCATCATAGTGGATTATGGCCAACACTCTCCTCTGAGAGGAGGGCTCGTATTCCAGCAGTGGAAATGTATTAGACTCCAAATCAATCAATAATTGATTGAGAGATTTAAGCCTAAAGCTTCTAAAGGACATCTGAGTAAGTTCTGACACGAAAATATTTTTACAAGAATAGTCACCGAAAATATGTCAGCTAATTTAGAGTATTATTTTGATTAAATGATTAAATTAATGTTAATTAATCGAATCAAATTAATGTTAACTTATCGAATAAAATTTATGATAATTAATCGAATTAAATTAATGATAATTAATCAAATTAAATTAATGTTAATTTATCGAATTAAATTAATGTAAATTAATATCATCTGATTTAATTTAATCAGAATGTGGAATGGGTGTTTTTTATTTCAACAGGAACAGGAACCTAATATTTTATTTGTTTAATTCGCTTTTTACCTCAATTAATATGAAATATATTAGTTCTGTTCCAAGTGCTTTAGTTTTGTTTTAATTACTTCTTTTTTTGCTTTACTGTACAACTTTAATTAAATAATTAATGTATACATTACTAATTCAATTTGAATAATTTTAATTACCTCTTAAAGCACGTTCGGTGCTGTATATATTAACACCATTTCTTTTAATGAAATATAACCATGTCATAACATGCATTGTGACATCAGGCATTCGTACGCCAATGCTGATGCACTTCGGAAATGTATGCTTTGAGTTGCCTGTACATAATTAAGTAAATACCTCCTTGATTTCAAGACTTGCTGGACAATGGAACTGCTTCCCGATTGATACAATCTTGGAGTCTGCGTCACAATCACCTTCTATACTTGCTCCATCTTAGACCATAAGGTCAGACAGTCTCCAAGCGCGTAAGCTTAATATATAAAAACTTATGAAGCAAATTATCATAAAAATCTATGCCACTGCACTTAATATAAGTGCATTAAAAGGTGACTCAGAGCAATGATATACAATTCGGCTGTCAAAATCCCAGCTCAATCACTTGGTTCTGGTGACGTCGTTATAAAATCTGCAAGATGGTGGTATCTGTCCAGTAGCTGTCTGAGTAGCTACCACCATCATGTTTGAAATCCAGTAAACAATAAATGTCTAGCATCTAGTTATAACATCTAGACTACAAAGTGATTTAGTGATGTTTTTTTATGTGACAAAACTTTTATAATCACGCAACCGGTAGAGGTATAAAACTACTATTGGGTGTTAGTTTTAAGAATATGAAAAAAATAATTAAACACAATGGTGGTACTACACATAGGTCCTGAATCTGTTAATCGCACAAACTAGCTAAAATTCACTAAATTTTTTCAAAATGGAATGACTCGCATTCTATTAAAGGCTAAAACTCGAATTTTTATGACTTCTTAGCACACCACACATATCTCTAATATCAGACTAGTTTTATTCAAATGCTGGCTGGTTGTGGGTAGTTTTAGTCGGACGAATTATGTGGCGTGCGACCTAAAATGCAATTTTAATAAAAAGATCTAATTTTAGTGTTCTTATTGATTAATCTTACTAATTTGGACTTTATCGTCACCATGTAAGAATACATCTTAATTGACTTGATAGTTAAGGTGTCACCTCGTTTACTTACACAGTGATAAATTGTAGCGATCGCTGTAATACAACGTTTCAATACTATACGCTTAGTATGTGAATAATAATTGTATGATAAAATCACAATCGGGTCAAGAATCGCACAAGAAGTTCCTTAACTTTTATTGACAATAAACATTCAATTTTTTAACCCAAGGCCATAGAAAGAATAATCAGAGTCAGTAAACGTTTTAGTTCTAGCGTGATAACATATAGATAGTCATCAAACGCTCTATATACAGTTTAAAATGGCCTAAAAATATTTGGTTTACATTTTGGTTTTTTATTATGTTTATTTCTCAGAACGTTGTTATTTACAAACCGCTTAGAAGAAATAACTTTCACACAAATTTCATGTAGTTAAGTAAAGTAGGTGCTTGTTTTACTTGAGTACAGAGAGATGACAATCACTGAAAAGTGTTTAAACCATCCATACAAAAAAACCTGATTAAATCAGTAAAAACGTTATTTAGTTTACATTATTTTGTATTTGTAAGTATAGCTACCATATGAACAAAACTGTTTCCCAAATAAGGAGCTCTTCTCAATCCAATTAGCACTTCCTTCTATGAATCAATCAAATACTTTCAAAACCGTAATTGTTGTTTTTGATAACCATCTAAAATTTCCATTTTATCACAATGGCATAGCTATCCTAAACGCTTTTGAATTTCTCCATTCAATTGTATTCTACCGCTAAACCTGTCCTAGTACGTCAGCTTTCGTTAGCGTACTCAATGAGCATTAACTGTTGATTAAGCTGTGGCAACAGCAGCCGGCGGCATAGAATAAACAGCAGTTCCAAGATGCTGGCTACATAACATCAAGTGAACGTTACTTAACGCGGAACACTCAAAGAATGGTACGTGATTCAGAGGGCCTGCGGCTCTCTCTTTCTTTCATAAATGTACTCAAGTTTCCCGTCTCGCTCGCTACACTTTCTCCTGTCGAATGACCATCGGGAAGTGTTGAGAGTCGGTTACAATAGATGACCAACATTATTTTGGTGTCAAGTAAACCTTTTGGGTAAATAAACGATGAAAGTACGGGCTTTATTTGCGTGCAAACTATGGCGAATATGTTCCTTGAAACATTATTAATACTTACATGTATTTTCAACGGCAAAGCTAAGATACACCTATTTCTCATAATAGAATAGGGCAGCCATTCCAAACTTATACCAACATAATATTTTGAAGCAATTTTTGTTTACTTACTCAAAGAGCAACAGAGCTTGTTAAACTTTATTCGATAAAAATAGAATGTGACCTCTAAATTACACTACAATTATACTAGATAAAGTAAAGGTACGCTGTTTCCAAGACGAGCCTGTAGAAATAGAACAACAGTACCCGAATTGACCCAAAAGTTTTTGGTATTTTTCAATTACTTTTTTCGAACATAATCCCACGCCAAGTGGTGCCAAAAAATATGTTTTTTTTTTTTTTTGTTTTTTTTAACATTATAAGCTTGCGTTTGACCACTGTCTCACCTGGTGTTAAGCGACGACGCGGTCTAAGGTGGAGAACGCAAACTTAGAAGGAACCTATTCACTCGCGAGTTGAAGACTCCGGGGTTATATGTCCTTCCATTCTGCTCTATTAGCTCAGTACTCCCTTTTTATTACATACCCTTCACGTCGTCCATCCAGGCCTTCTTAGTCCTTCCCCTGTCCATTAATACTTAACCTTATCAATTACGTGGTTTTATCCCTGGCCATAACATGATTATACACTTTATTTTTACTCTCGAAGCGCTGTTTCACAATATATTATAATTCTATTTCACTTTGAATGCATTATATGCCTTATGAATTTAATCGCATATTGGGAACCTTTTTAATTTATTTATTTCGATAGTTTCCGATACATCTTAAAATAATGCAAAATCATAATAAGATATCTTAAGTTAATAACAGAAATAATTAAAAGACAAAAAACTATTACCACGTATATAAACAGTTTATGTACTTTAGTAGCGTATTTAACCTGTTTCGTCGAAGTAACATTGTTATTTATATTTGGAGAATACTAAGACATACAAGAATATATTTTAATGTCTAAACCGGAAAAGAATATTAATATTAAAATATTGTGTATATTTTTAATTATGTCTCTATAAAGTTCAATTTTCAACATATTCGATCGCTCATAAGTAGAGCATCATAATTCATAACAGTTTTCTTCTTCTCAAATTCTATCATGTCGCAAAATACCTTGTTTCATTTTATATTTAGGTTAGTGACACCAATGTCAAGTAAGCAATTGAACTGTAACGTTTTATCCAAATTTCCATATAAGGGGAGATCAAGTGGTGCTGGTTTCCCCAACTTTATGTAATTAGTTATGTAAACAGAGTAACTTCTTTCAATAAAATTTGATGTAATAACGAACCTCCTTGTGAAACTAACTAAAACAGCGCAGTAAGCGTTTTTTTTTGTTTCATCCCCATCTGGCTGAGGTGTATTTTTTCAACCTTTTAGCAAATAAAATTTGAATATTACGTAGGGATACGTGGTAAACTTTGACTTAGGAATTGTAAATTATTATGCTTGGGATTAGAGTTTAAATTTGATGAAACTAAGGAAGAAATAATTATGTTTAGATTAGATTAGATTAGAAAATACTTTATTGTTACACCTTAAATATAAAACAATATTTACAATAAACATAAACTTACATAGAGTGTGACAATGGGCGGCCTTATCACTAAAAGTGATCTCTACCAGGCAACCTTTGCATGGAGAGGATCGAAATAAATTTAAATAACGGGGGTGTTACAAAGCTTAAAAATATGTTCATACTGCCTTTAATATGGACAGTCTCGTTATTTTACTTGTCTATGTTTTTGTGTAAAACGTAATGTAGAATACAATTTTGAAGCGGTTTTATTGAGCCTTAGTTATCAAAAACAAAACGATTCGTGGAAACTTGAGCTTCTGAATACGCTTTGGCTCTTCATTGTTCTGAGTTTAATATTGTTTTTAACAGTAATCAAACCTTCACAGGCGTTATTAAAATATAAATGCGTTAAAAGGAAAATTATCATCCGCTTTTCTGAGCGGAAACAAGAGTTTTATAAGAGATCGTTTATCAAAAATAAACAATGGGCACTGTCGCGCAGCACTGTTGCATAATATTTTTTTATTTGAACCTCTGCCTTATGAGCCATTAGTCCCGGGTTCGATTCCCGGACAGGTCAAACATTTGTGTGTATGAACATGTCTGTTTGACCTGTGTCTGGGTGTGTATATGTATTTAAGTATATCATCAGGTTACCATAGTACAGGCCCTACCTAGTTTGGGACCTTATGTTAAATAAATAAATATTTATAAAAATGAATCTGTATTTTCCTTGGTCACGGCATCACGCGGAGTGGACGGCCGGACTAATTTCGCAAAAAATTGTTTAGTTGTGCCAAGAAAAGGTTCTGAAATAAAAAAAATAAAAAAAATGCGCGGAAATTAGTTTAAAGATAATATTTCTTTTTCTAATGTAACCTTCTTAGTGATTTTGACAATCTATACTTTTTTATGTAATATTATGGTGTTTGACAAAACTATCAGTTGTTTGACTGTTGGTGTGATTGATAGTGTAGGTGACACAGCTCTGTCAAGGGATTGAATATTATTGAATTGTATATTATTTTCTAGGATGAAGAAGTAGGACGATTGATCAACATTCATCCAAAATTTTTTTTCTTTAGACAGGACCGTACCTTTTTTATGAGGCAGTTTTAAATAAAATATTCCTTTCTGTCTCACTACGTTTTGCAAACATTATTCACTATGGTCACAGATCATAAACTAAGATATAGAAACCATTGTTAGAACGTTACTTTGCATAAAATCATAGAGAAATTTAATGCATTATTCATAGCAGCTTTCGTCTTTACTCTCTTATTAAGCTCTATATGGGATCGGTTTTCTTCAATCATTATTTTGCACTTGAACTTTGAACGTCTGAGAATTATCCCTGTTCAAAAAGAAAACTTATTGGTTTAAACAAATAGGTTTTAACTATAAAGTTGTTAGTACTGCACAATTATTAATAGGGACCAATGATATTATATGTTTATATGAGGTAGATGTCGCACAAGCGCGCGGAAACTGAGGCGGCAAAATTAAGTCAATTGTAGTCATTTTCATTATGACGCGTATTTCAAGCGCAAGTCTAAACATATAGCTATCCTTTTCTTTATTATTTGTACCGTATTATCTATCGCAGTAAGCATTTTTATGTCGAAAAGGAACAAAATCTGAGCACCGCGCAGCATGAATATACGTCATCTTTAGTAAAACATCATTGATAGGGACCGTAAGTTTATTCATCTGTAGTAAATAACCTTTAATTATCTTGGTTTCAGATAAAGACAGATTTCTTTACATAGATTTGAACTCTTCGAGGTAGATAGCGCTAATAAAAATATCACCGTAAGATTTTTACGATGAGTAATAGCTTAGCTGGCAAAGCGACAGGATGGTATTCTTTAGTCGTAAGTTCAGTGGAAAGTTAGTAGGTTATGTAGTATTTAACCTCTTTTTCTTCGAGGGGGAAATCTTTGATAGGTACCCGACTGCAATGGGGATGTAGCCAGTTTATGAAAAACCCCGCGGTGGCCTGCGTCACGTGGAAGGGCTCCGGGATCTTCTATGGAACGCATTGGTGCTTTAATCTTGCATTTTGTCAATGTGGTTAACCTTTACAATCCAAAGAGAATTTATATTTTTACTAGTAATCCCCGCGAACACGGAACGGTTGTTGTGATGATGATGATGATGATGATGAGCTAGGACAATCGTGAATAATGTGGCATTCTATTGGTGAAAGAATTTTCAATATTGTGTCAATAGATATTACCCCCTACAAACTCACACACTTTACCTTTTTATAATAGTAAGTACAGGTTTCTTTATTTACTTTAAAATTGTGACACACACACAATTATAATACAGTTTACCTAAACGTACAAATCTTCCTTTTTCCTAATAAAAATGTACCGTTCAGTTCAGTAATCTCTATCCCAGGCATTAAGTCCACCCACACTAAATAATGTGAATTCCTTTTTATACATCGTAAAAATCACAGTTCAAATACCTACTACTACGGTGCTAATCTTACTGAAATTATATTCTTACAAGTTTAATTTTACAAGTAACGTAAAAGCAATAAACATCCACTCAGTTTCATTTGTATTTTATTTGAATTGAGTACGAAGGAAATTAAATGAAGTTACTCAACTTTAAATTGCTTTAAAATTACCCTACATATTTGGGAAAGAAAAATAAAAACTTAGTGGTATTTTTTTACCACTTTCCACAATATTCAGGGTATTTAAAGAAAATATGGCGATAGACTTCTAAATTTAAAAATAAAATAGCGTCATCATAATTACCTTGGCATATTTTGTGATACCTAATACTATATACTCAATACGCATTTATGAATAACATTCTTACAAGGCAATTACAATCTTATTTTAAAAGTATACAATTAGGCCCAATTGCACTTACCAAATTTTCCGAGATTATCGGATCAAATCTCTATTTTTCGCCTGCAAATATGTGATTTAAACCTAGATTTCAGCGAATATCTTGGCAAATTTGAATAGCGCAAGTGGGCGTACCTGTGACAGTTGCTACATAAATATTATAAAATTCATGTCATACGCAATGATCAGCCAATTTATTATTTTAACTAATATTATTAATATATAAAGGTAGCCCTACAATCTAAGATATAAAAAGTCTTCAAAGGTATATAACGCTTAGGGCGATAAGCGGCTGTTTCAGTCTGTGTTTGAAACAAGCCAACCTAGGTGCGGCCTTGCTACGAGCATTCTGTATATTAAGTTGGTTGCCGCTGTGATATTGGCGGGAAGTTTGTTACCTATATATGTACAGGCGGTCGGTTACATAAGTTAGTTTGCTCGATTTGGCAAGAGTGTGGGTTACTCCTACGAGCTTGTGCGCATTGCGGGTGTTATAAGAGTGCGTGTTACTGTGCTTAATAAAGAATTATAGATAATAAAACTGCTTCTCACATATACCGCCACCTTAACATTGGGAAATCGCTAAATATATACTCCTTCTCAGGAAAGATAAGTGTAGTTACGCCGGAGTTGCCAACTTAACACCCCACAGTGTTACATTCTAATAACGAAAGCTATAGCCACGGGGTGCGCTTTCACAGTAATCCGTGGTCGTAGCGGCGGTGGTCCGCTTTTCGGACTCTTCTTCCGTATTCCTCACAGGATGACGCACGATAATCCCGCGCGCTATACTCTAAGCCCCGAAGGAATGTCCCGCTTCCTTTTTTAGACCCTCGGTGCGGCGATTGGATCGAAAGTCTATCGAAAGGACAGAATGCTAGAAATGGCGATTACGCCATGCATTCTATCCTCACTATGCCTCTTCGCATTTTGTATTTTTCTACGTTAACTGTATAAAACACTGTTAATTTACGATAATAAGATTTAGCACCTGCATGAAATACAACAGTCAATACCTTACGTTAAAATTTTGAGAGAAATTTGAATGAATACACTATTAAATGGAATACTTTTTCAAAACCGTTCCGTCACCTTCATAAAGAAAACATAACATTTTGTCGTAATGTTGGCAGCAATGCGAATTATTGTTACTAATTTTATTGATGAAATGCACTCTAAATACGTTTAAAAAAAGATTCAATATAAAAAATTCAATTTTTCAAACTTTAACTACTGGTACGACTATGAAAAAAAAAAAAGAGGAACCCCCAGGTCCATTAAAGAGTAGCGCCAAAATGAGTTAATTTTTTTTGTTACAGGTAACTGCGAATAAACCAAGATGGCGAACGTTCTAGTGAATTCAACGCAAAGTGTTTTGAAAGACACGTACGACTATTATTTATGGACTTTATCACTTTCTGGTGAGTAATTGATGTGAACTTTGTGAGGTTATATATACATTTATTGGTTCCTTTAACTATTACACCACCGCAAACTAAATTCTTTTTTTATATGTACCGATTAACACATGTAATAGTTCGTAGGCTTAGTGTTATCTATTTTTAAATTAAAAAATAATAATGCTATACTTGGTGTGATTGTATTCTGTCGATACAAAAAAACACTCAAGTATGAAAGTAAGTAAAGTCCAATAAGTAATAAGTTATTACAGTATTTTACAAAAATCGCATTTCATTTAATATGTAAATGAAATTAGTTCCCTTCAACAACACATAAATTATTCTCCTATACTTTATTTTATTTACTTTTTGGATTTTAATTACAGAGTAAAGGATAATACAAACATTATCCTTTACTTTGTAATTAAAATTAGCATACTGTATTGTTCAGCAATGTCCAACAATTATTAGAACTATTCGAAGCGATGATAGCTTAGCGGGAGGAGCGTCGGCTGTCAAACTGAGGGACACTGGTTTTATCCCCAACAACAGCTTAAGGTTCCGTGAAGGGAACACCGTTATTAAATCCCCAGCATGGCGGTAGGATACTAGCGAGTACCCGCCTGGCTAGCTACCACCGTCAAATTTGAAGAACTGTCACCAAACACATAGTGTGTTCAGGCGGCAGTCCTTGAGAGCCAGTGAGTATTCTAGGTCTAGCGTGATAACATCTTCGACTATATCATTATTGACCATCAAGTGAGATAGGTAGTGGTCAAACGCTAGATCTATACAGTATAAGATGACAGGCCGGTTGGCGTAGTTGGTAGCACTCTGCCTTCTGAGCCGCTGGTCCCGGGTTCGATTCCCGGACAGGTCAAAACATTTGTGTGTATGAACATGTCTGCTTGACCTGTGTCTGGGTGTGTATATGTATATATATAAGTATGTATTTAAGTGTATATATATCAGTCATCAGGTTACCATAGTACAGGCTCTGCCTAGTTTGGGACCTGAAGGCCATGTGTGAATGTTGTACCATATTATTATAATATAAAAAAAAGAATGTACATATTCTGAAACGCAACTGGAATACAAAATAGAAATGCTCTGAAATTATAATAAAGCTGAGCCAAACCTCACTCGGGCAGAGATAGAAAGCTTTACTCGGCATCCGTAAGTCTTATTTAATAAATTCCAATTAGTAGATTGAATTTCTGTCAGTAATGTGGCGTACTTCGTAAGAAGATTACAAACCAAAACAAAAGAAAGACTTCAAAGCTAATGTGTGTAATGACAACAGCTATACATTTAAAATATCTCAGTATACGAGAAGCTCATGGTGCTATAAACGTGTAATTCACGCAATAAATACGAACAAACTATACATGATCACCATAAAAAATAGAAATAAAATGTTAATGGTATTAGTATTCATTTATCTATATAAACAAGACAGAGGGTTTATTACCCAACTGGACCTTGATACTTATGATAGTAGCCAAGTCTTTATAGAGGGTGTATTTAAGTATAATAATGGAATTCATGTCATATTATGAACACAATGAACTGCTTGATAGTCTAAGTCATGAAAAAAGTATTATGTTACTGGAACAAGGTCTGATGAGTATGGCTGGCGTTTTTTTCTTCTTTTTACGGACTCGTTGTTTCTTATTTTCTTATATTTTTTTTTACATGGTAATAGCTTTGCTAATTTTGTTTTTTTCATATATATAAAATAAAGGTATGGTTGGCGTTGGAGTTAATCGAATCGCAGCTTTTACAGTTCAGTTGCTGTATATTGTGAAGTATGTGGTATAGGGTTGTCATGTAACAGTAAGCTAGAGCAATTAAACAGTCATTACTATCAGATAATTAGGATCAACGATACTTTTTTTAATCACACTCATACCCCGCATTAGGATTCCCTGTATCGCGGGAGGCTTGGACACACACAATCACAGCACACAATCATCCGAGACCCGGGACAAACCCCTACACTCATCGCATAAATGTTTGCCCCTGCCGGGATTGGAACCCAGGGACCCGGATACACAGAAGTCATGTCAATGACACTAACCACTGCGCCACGGCAACCGTTTGCTGGAAATGATTAGGTTTCGATGAGTTGCAAACTGATTTGCAGTTTTTCATAATGGTACAAAACTTGCCATAGTCACTAATTTAAGAATTAACATTATCATCGGGATATTTACCAAATAAAAACCATAGTAATTATCTTGATAATAATGTTAAGTTTTACATTCTACAGTCTCAGTTGTTCAACGACTATCTTGTACATAGTATAAAATTGTTGATAAAACAGATCTGCTGTAATCATCTGGCTAGAACTTTATCACTAGAATCAGACATAATATACGCAAGCTGTATTAATTCTGTATTCTTTATACTCGTAGAAATAGTATAAAGTAATTATGAATGTAAGTTTAATTAATTCTGTATATATTTAAGATTTAAAATTATTAAAGTATTCACCATTAAATTATCAGAAATGTCTATTTCACTAAAGACATACATTTAAAAGGTATTTTTTTAAAAATAAATTCGAGGTACAATACACTATGACATATATCTATGTCTACATAAAATGGTATGCACTTTTTAAATTACCCATAAAATAAAATGTATACAAATCACCAACTTAACAAACCAAAAAATTAACTATGTATATTATTCAGTCTAATTAACATTTTGCATTAACCCGACTACTTCCGAGCTTAACAATATACTAGTAGCACCCCGAAGTTTCACCCGCGTGAATTACGGTTTTCCCGCTACCTCAAATTATTCCATGAGGACTATACTTTTTCCAGATAAAAGTAGCCTATGTGTTATACCAGGGTTTAACCTATTTCCATATCAAATCTCATCTAAATCGAACTATCTTTGAGCGTAAAGGAGTAGTTTTTGAATTATTTGCTTATCTCGGGATTAAAAGCAGCCTATGTAGGGTATAAACTATTTCCATAGTAATTTTCATAGAAATCGTTGTAGCTGTTTGAGCGTAAAGAAGGTGAATTAACACATACTTCTTTTCATCAATACTATCATCACCGTTTTTCATCACCACGCGGGTAAAACCGCGGGGTGGAGCTAGTTATGCAATTATTTAAGTTTTTTTATCATGAATGCGGAAAATTATTTAAGGTTTGTTGGATTTACAATTTTCAATGAGATACGGCATACCTACCTGCATTTTAATGAATTCATTTCTGTCATTTATCTAGTACAAAGGTGACAGGGAAGTTACAGTTCGTACGGACCGTCTCCGTGTGTTATTCAATTGTTTACGATTGTGACTTAAGTTCTTTCTGCTTCAGACACAGATAACAGTTTCTTTGACAACTTCCAAACAGGATTTGATCTTCATACAAACTATTAGATAGTTTCTGTAAACATACGCGCGTTTCGTTTAAAGACGCATAAAACTCACACTAGGCCTACTACGCTAATAGCTCAGTTTCGTGTGACATATTTACTACCCACTGTAACTTGTCAAATCGTAATGCTATGTAGTTCTTTTTTAATTTCACCCCGGACCTCTTGTTCTAATCTAGAAACAATATAATGACACTACTTGTTTTTTGAAAATATAATGTCCACCAAACCCTTAAATCACGATACAGTTTCTTCTCCCTCTTTCAGATGGCAGAACAAAAGGGTGGCCTCTAGTCGATTCTCCCGCTCCCACATTCTTCTACACACTAGCCTATCTCTTCATAGTATGGATTGGACCAAAGCTGATGAAGAACCGAAGACCAATGCAGCTCACTTGGCTACTTGTACCGTATAATTTAGCGATGGCTGGGTTGAACGCTTATATTGCTGTGAGGTATGTTTATTTTTCCAAAAAATATATTTGAAAGATGCCAAAATGGGATACATTTTCTCTATACTTTGTTAAAATAATTATGTCCACGAAAACTCGTGTGACACGTAAATTGTGGTGTGGCTTTTGTTTAGTATAAGGATTGTATATTAGGTTCTCGCATATTTCGCTTTTAGTTAAGAATTCCAAATTCAAATATGATTCAAATTTAGTCTTGTGTATTTGGGCTTCAAATTTAGTGATTCATTTGTTTACGCGTCATTTGATTTTGCTTTTTAAAACCGTTCACAATATTATGGAAAATTATAATATCGGTTTATTCACGATTACGAATACCGCTGTTAAACTATCGCCCCAGAAACAGCTCGAAGGATTAAAGTTGTGTATGGGGAATTTACCGTTAAATAAAACACGGTACATTTTGTTCCAATGTTTTTGATCTGGAAATTTTGACCCCAGATAACAAACCCCGTGGAGACTTAATTAACAATGAGAAATTAAGTGTTTAATTTATTAATAATATTATATTATGCTTATATAACGCCGTTACAACAAAAACATTAGTATTTGTATTACTAATCTTAAAATAAATAATTTGCTTGGTGGATACAAGCAAATTATCCGAGATTTCGGATGAAAACATAATTTGCCTGCTAATTTGTAATTCAATCCGAGGTTTTGCCATAAAACTTGGATTATATAAATAAATTACAAATTGGTATATTTCTTAATATAAAAACATAATTTAACTAAATAATTATGTTTTTAAGAATTGCACGCCAAGTTTTTTGTATGCCAAGTATTGACGTAAGTTTTATATTACTTATGTATTAGATTATAATGATAAAACCACTGTTTTATTTGTTCGAGATTTATGCATATTAAATAGTCTAGAGGAAAATAATATTCACTCATCAACTGATTATGCAAAGTAAGCTGTAGTCAGAGCTTAGATGCTGCTATTAGAATTTTGAACTGAGAAGTCATTATTTTAAGGGCGTCGACTAAGTTTGCCGTTTTCGTTTTACCACTATCCCGCTTGATGGTCAGTAACAATGTGGTCGAAGGTGTAATCAAGCCAAACCTAAATATTTCCTGGCTCTCAAGGACTGCTGCGTGGACACACATATGTAAACGGTGAAAGTTTTTCAAACTTGAGGGTGATACAAGCCAAACAAGTACTCAAAAGCACCCCACCACCATGCTGGGAATTCGATAACTGTTTTTCATTTATCGGAAGCTCCAGTCGTTGGGAATCGAACCAGCGTCAGTCAGTTTGGCAGCCGATGCTCCCACCCTATTATCAACTCGCAAGTGTGCTAGGGCAACAAACATTAGGATACATTGCAGGTCTTTAGGCAGTTCTAAATCTCAATCTTAAGCTGCCTGCGTCAAACGTAGCTCGTCTCTCTGACGAAGGCGTATGTTGTAGCAGTGATAACGTAATGAAAATGATTTTGCTAATGATTGTAAATTCAAATCAATTGTTCGACGGTCCTCGTGGTTCAGTGATAAGTGCCACTGAATTTAGAGCCTCGGAACCCGGGTTCGATTCCCGGCTAGGGGAAAAATTCTTGCGATGACCATAGATTTATTTTGGCTTCGGGTCTTGGATGTTTGTGTAATGTGATGGTTTATCCATAATACCTCCCGCGACGTAGGCTATCTTAGTGCGGTGATGTGTGACGTTCTTATATACGCATTCAGCGTTTGTGTGATCCAGATTTTAACTTTGTTATTATGTAAATTCTTACTATAATGTTTCTTATTATAATGCTTATTAACAAAAATATATTAATATTATGAAGGATGTGCCGTGTTCTGAAATGATTGGACCGTGAAAATATGGCAAAAAAGTTGAGATCACCTTAATTGGGTTGAAATTTACTGCGCACATTTGACGTATGCATTCACTAGGATCGGAAAAGTTTTTTAAACCTTTTAGATAGCACTTGACTACTATCTCACTTGACAGCCAGTGACGATGTGGTCGAAATTGTAATTTCGCAAGACCTAAAATGTTTACTGCCTGTCAAGGACTACTGCCTGAAAACAATATGTGCTTTATGATAGTTTTTCAAACTGATGTGATAGAGAGCCAGGCTGGTTACTTGAAAGTGCGTTGTATTATTATAATTTTTTTTTATTGATTTATCACACTCAAACCTCCGCTCCAGGATTCCCTGGGTCGCGGGAGGCATGACACACACAAGCATCCTAGACTCGGGACCGGATCCGAACCTTCACTCATCGCACAAATGTTTGCCCCTGCCGGGATTTAAACCCGGAGACACAGAAGTCATGTCACCCACCATTGAGCTACGGTGACTGTCGAATAAATTAATTAATAAGTAAATATTTTTATAATTTTCAAAATTGTTTCAGGTTACTGACTGCATCGTTTAGACTGAGATACAGTTATATTTGTGAGCCCTGTCGACAAAAGTATGACCCGGATGAACTTCAAGTAAGTCATATAAATATTATACAAAAGCACACAATACAATAACTAAAAAAATTATTATCAAAAAATGGAACCGACTTCAACACTCAAAAGTGTGAAATAACTTGTTGATGTCGGTAACATGGTAGTTCATAAGTAACTATTATCAGAATATTGTGCTCATCGTACGGACTTCGACAAGTTATTTCACACATTTGAGTGTTGAAGTCGGTTCCATTTTTTGGTAAAGTTATTTTTTTTACTACTTTCAGTGACCTTTGCTACTCACGGGATCAATTGTCATTGTCTATGTTAAGAAGTCGCCCAAGTAGACGTAACACTTTTCAGTTATTGGACTGATACTTCAAACAGCTTCTCCGATTTTCATCATCATCATCATCATCTCAGCCATAGGACGTCCACTGCTGGACATAGGCCTCCCCCATTCTACGATTTTAATTCAATTTAAATAGGACCTCGGAGGTACACTATAACAAACAAAAAAAATAACTAGATAATCGGTCCTAAAATGAAGAAAAAAACGGTGTAAAAAAATACCTACAGTCATTCATTATATAACCTCCTCCTTTTTTTAAATTGGTTAAAAATAACTAAGGTCTTGCCCTACTGCCTGCAACTAAAGGAACTAATGTTGCACTAAAACTCACCTTAGTCGGCTTCAAGCGCAGCGCTTCCTTGCTCTTTTAAATATTGTTTTTTTATACTGTATAGATCTGTCACTATCTCACATGAAGGTCAGTGACGATGTGGTCGAAGATGGTATCACGCTAGACCTAGAATGCTCACTGTATGTTTGGTGACAGTTTTTCAAACTTGAGGGTGGTAGCTAGCCAGGTTGGTATTCATAAGTACCCTACCACCATGCGAAATACCCTGTCTAGCATTTGGTAATGATCTGCAGTGACGGTGTTGAAGTATGTAAGTGTTGAGTACTGGCAATAAATTGATAACATTGACTCCCTTTTTACGCTTTCGTTATCCATTACTGTTTCCATGGAGCAGATAGCTGACGCAGTATGGTGGTACTACTTCTCGAAACTCCTGGAGTTCTGCGACACATTCTTCTTCATCCTGAGGAAGAAGGAGGAACAGCTGACCTTCCTCCACGTATATCACCATTCAACGATGTTCAGCTTCTGGTGGATCGGGATCAAGTGGGTGCCGAGTGGATCAAGTACGTAGCTTTTGTAATGAAAGTGTTTAAATTAGTATGTGTACTGATTTTTATTTGGCTACAAAATCCACGAAATAATCACACAAAATTATTTTGAAAACTGGCTTCATTTTTAATAGTTTTTAGTATAGATAACGTTTGACCACTATCTCACTTGATGGTCAGTGACAATGTGGTCGAAGATGTTATCACGCTAGATCTCGATTGTTTATATAACATAGCAAATAGCAATATTTACTAGGGAAAACCTGAATTGTTATACAGGATTAGGGCACTAGGGATTATAAGTGTGAAAGTTTGTATGAATATGTGTATGTTTTTTATTCTGTCAAGCTCAAACGGCTATGCCGATTTTGATAAAATTTAGTATAAAGATAGGTTAGACCCTGGATTCACACATAGGCTACTTTTCATGCCGATAATAATGACTGAAGTATATATAATAAGTTACCAGCTAATATTGTAAATACCTATGGATACTATGGGTTATGTAAGCAGGCCGAAAGGAGAACAACGAGCTATGGAGTGGGCTACTTTCGGGCGTTTTCTACGCGATCAAATCAAAAATGAGGAGATTCGTATAAGAACGAAAGTCACCGACATAGGCCAGCTACGGCGCCACAGACAGATACTATGACACGTGAAACTTATTTTTAACACCGCTCTTTTTGCGTCAGAGATTAATTATATTGAAGAATACGTTGTAAGCTTACATGGTCAGATATGCATGAATTCCATGTCAAGTGTTATATATTAAAACTAGAAAGTCTGTTGAACCAAAATTTGAGTATGTTTTATTTCATTTCAGCATTCCTGCCAGCCATGGTAAACAGCGGCATCCACGTTCTGATGTACACCTACTATGGTCTCTCAGTCTTCGGACCTTCAGTGCTCAAGTATCTTTGGTGGAAGAAGTACCTCACAATCCTACAACTGGTAAGTTACTTACGCTTTAAAGAAGTCAGATAAATTTTTCATTTTATTTGCGAGCGTGTCTGGACGACTATTTACATTAAAATCTACTCTGTATTTTCTATGAGAGTTATAATGATTATTAGCAAAGTATTTATGCATTTATGAATAAAGAGAAAATAAAGGTTAAGGGTATCTTTGCATTATTCAACAGTACTAATCTAGAAAGGGTTGGTATCTTGAGTAAATGTAATTCAATAACATGCCTGTAGCGGATATAACCTCTTTTTACCCGACTGCGAAAGAAGGAGGGTTATGTTTATTTAATTTATCGCCGCATTGCATTTACATTTCCCCAGCGTAGTTAGTACATTATAAAAATTCATGTTTGTTCCATCAAGTATGATTCAATCTTAGTCCCAAAGACTCTCGTTTCCCTTTTGATTCAGTAAAGTATTTGGCACTTTACTGAAACTATTAAAAAATTATTAAATATCATTATCTATTTTATGAGATAAGATAAAGTAGTGTATGAGACGGCACACAATTTGGTCTTAAAACACTCGTGTATTGAAAAAAAAAAACAAAAACAACTAGCAAACGCAATCAAATTTTGTTTAATGACAATTCTTCATGAAATGTTCGAGTCCTATTTTTTTAAAACTCAAATTGCCTATTTAGCAAATGGTAAAGCCTTATTGTAAACAAAAGAAATAATATCCCAAACGGGTATCAAGAGTTCATGGAATTGACTTAAAATTTAGATTTTCTTATTGTTAGCTTATTTTAAACTTATATTAAATTTCCCTCTTTGATTGTACCTTTAAATTTAGATTTAATACCACAATATAAAACTTAAAATTACCTTCAAGGGAGCTTTTCCATTTCATTTTACTACCTTATCTTTATTCAATTGAGCTTCGAAGTTTCCATCCGGAATTGCAGTCTACAGCCAGTTCATCGCAGCCATAGGACATCCATATGCTGGACATATGCCTCCCCATATAGGAGAATGTGCCAATACTCGCCACGCTTGGCAGGAGAGTTGGCGAGTGCGAGTGGTACGTGGTCCCTAAGCCGACTCTTCCAGCACCCACGGGAGGAGATGGGGGAGTACTATTCTAGGCCGGCACCACCATGGCATACGTCAAATATGCGCATTATATTTCAACCCAATCAAGGTGACCTCGACTTTTTTTGCCGTATTTTCACGGTAGTGGTTCCAATCATTTCAGAACACGGCATATCCTTCATAATATTAATATATTTTTGTTAAAAAGCATTATCGTAAGTAACATTATAATAAGCATTTACATGTTAATTGTTAAAATGTGGATCACAAAATGCTGAATGCGTACATAAGAAAGTCACACATCACCGCACTAAGATGTCTCGAGCATGCACTCTATGTCGCGAGAGGTATTATCGATACACAATCATATTACACAAACATTCAAGACCCTAGAACAAAATAAATCTATGGTCATCGTAAGATTTTTTTCCCCTACCCGGGAATTGAACCCGGGTATTAAACCCTGGTTTCGAGGTTCTAAATTCAGTGTTACTGATCACTGAACCACGAGGACCAACAACAACGTCGTCGGACGTCGAATAATTGATTTGAATTTACAGTATTTTTTGTACGTGATCCCTTAGCCGACTCTTACAGCACCCATGGGAAGAGATGGGAGAATACTATTCTAGGCCGGTACCACCGCGGCACAGTTGCCGCATGCAAATCTTCTATGTATTTACATATATAAAAAAATTTGTAACTAATTGCTCTAATCTACACATGGTTCAAACAACTAAACTGATTGAGATAAAATTTAACACACCGATAGTTAACTTACCATACACCTACATTTGACGGAGTTTTGAAATATCAATACGCAGAACGGCGCAAGCTTTCACAAACTTAGAAATTAAAGTTTCTTGCAGTAATAGCAAGAATAAAATAATCTGAACGGGGGAAAACGGGAGTTGCAATTTGTATGTCATACAATACAGTCATAGTGTGTAGAGACAGGGATCTTCCAATGGTATGCCTGAAGGCACAGCACTAGCGAGAAGGAATAATATGCTTTATAGTCACCGCACCGCGTTCTTATAAACAATTGAAACACGCGTACCTTCAGTACAAACTATCATTTCCCTGTGTCACATTTGTACTAGATAAATGACAGTGCTGAGTTTAATTGTTTCGCGCTGATACGGGTTCGCTACTAATGCGATAGTGATTTCTGCTTCGGCCACTGGTTGATGTTTTAGGTCTATATAGTGTGTTCCACCACATCATCATCGACTTTAAGTGATCAACAATGGTCAGGCACCAGACTGTTCAAATATATTTTACAAAAACTGCATGTAAAATGCTTTCAGCGGATAATCAGTATTAGTTCTGTAACAAGACGCCTAATGAAAATTTCAATCTTGGATCAATTTCATTAGTCTTTAACAGACCTATTCAATGTTTGCTTTCTTACGTCTTTATACCAATCAAATCCACCTTTACGAAATTAATGAAAATGTTTGTTTCACACAGATTTAATCAAATTTTCTTGTAAAGGATATTATCTCGTCAAATTATACTCTCGTAAAACGAAATGAATTTGTCCTAACGTCGCGGCGACGGTTCAAATAACAGTTGCAAAAACTTTGAACCATCACGTAGAAGCTTCGGTGGCCAAACGGGCAAGAAGTATAAGTGAGAATATGCAGCGAGTCAGAAGAAGGTTTGAATCCAAAAGAATAACTCATCTATAACAGCAAAAATAACTCAAAGAAACATTTTTTTGTCCTCTCCCTGCCTGTGTTATACGAGTATTGCATCGGTTTGGTGCAACAATACAAATATCAATTACATATTATCTAGACAATATTGGCTGCCGCCTAGTTATTAGAGCTTTCTTACCACTCTTTAAGTTTCGATGAAAGTTTATTATACCTACAATGAAACTTTTACTAAATTGTACATATTACTAAAGTTATAAAAAAATTTATTGTGAAATTAATTTATCAATCCATGATCATATATATGTATACTTGAAACTAATCATTGTGTATTTAATTCCTGCATATATTTATATTGATAAGTAAGTATTTAATTTAAATTCGGTCGATAAATAGATCAATTTTAAATTAATGTGAAAAATGGATGTAAACAGTTTAGCAGACCTACTCGACCTTTTTATTTTCACAAAATGTTGAAAACGTTAAACTACGAATTATTTCAATTCCAATTTGTATTCAATTGAAGGTGTCTTACGTAAATTGGTGGTTTTTCGTGGCAACGTTCATTTTGTAACATTTATCATTTATTGTTCCAACCACTGGAGAGGTTAGTCAGTTCTTTCTAAAAGAGCACATTTTGTGAAAAAACGACCTGCCTGCTTGTTTACCACATATTACATTAAAAGAACTCATGTTTTAAATGAAAAGTTTGTAACAACATTTAAGAGCTATTCACATAAAATGTGTCTCATTAAAAATATGGATGGCTTAAAAATTGGAAACCCTTTTATTAAGTAGAAATATTCAACTTTCTGTAACATTTCTCGGTCACAAGAGAATCGAGTAAGAAACGGTCTCCAGAAAATTCCATCTTACCTTAATCAACGCTCTGACAAGTTCTCGAGCTAGTTCTGTACAAAATGTATAAGAGTTTTTATAGTTCATTTCGTTCAGGTCATGCTGGGCGGAAATTAAACTAAAATGTATAGAAAAGATGGTTTTGCACTGTAATTTATTATTAAAGATTCTGTGATATATATAAATATGATGTACAAGCGACCGTTACGGGTTTCGCACGTGGACATTATTATATTTCGCCTTGGGTGAAATTTTACTGTGCTATATTATGGTACTTGTAGTGCCCCGCGGTTTCACCCGCATGGATTACGGTTTTCTTGCTACCTCAATTATCCCACGGGAACTATACATTTTCCGGGATAAAAGTAGCCTATGTGTATGCCTATGTGCAGGGCTTAAACTATCTCCATACCGAATTTCATCGAAATCGGTGTAGCTGTTTGTGCGTGAAGAAGTAACAAACATACACACATACACACAAAATTTCGCATTTATAATATTAGTATGATTTATTCTGCAAGTGAGGAAGAAGTTGTAACATAATAAATATTGTACTAACATTTCATTCATCGTTGAAGTATTTATCGCTTTGTCTTAAGCTGCTTTAAGGAACACTGTCTCACAAAACACAGTGTTCTCAAACTAGTTTGTTATAAAGGGTTCTAAAATAATAATAAAAAATTAGCCTAGAGTCATAAGTTGTACTAATTACGATAACAAATTAATGTAACACAATAAGGCTTTGCTCAACGCACGTTGCTCTACTATGAACGCTTCCTTCCTCAATACTGTGATATAATCTCCAAATAAAACTGAAATTCTTCTGAATATATAAATTCACAGAATTTCAGTTAAATATTCAGATTATATAAGCATATTTTCACAGTATATTAATAGATAATTCTAGATAATAGATAATTCTGTAAATTTATCTAAAACCATATTAACCATCTGTTTGACAGTCAGCTACTACAACTCTGAGACTATGATGTCTTCAAAATGTCATGAATAAACCAATTTCTTTCTTTGTTTTTCAGATCCAGTTCACCTGCGCCTTGATCCTTGGCGTGAACGGTATTAGAACCGGCTGCGAATTCCCTCTGTGGATGCACTATGTGCTGATCATCTACATGATCTCCTTCATCATCCTCTTTGGAAACTTCTACATGAAGGCTTACATTGCTAAGGTAATTGGCTTTTCTTACTTGGCTACTTTGATGTCACAAGATTTGTTTTCAATACATAAAATTCATTTAAAATATACGGTACTACGACGGGGAATGGTAATACGAGTTGATTGGTGTCCAAATAAGGAAGCACAACATTTTTGTACGTTCACTCTTCAAGTCCTCGCCATATAAGTTTGTAAAAGTTATCTAAATGCCTAAAGGTATTGTACATATGAAAATAAAAAACTCAATATATTTTTAAATATAATTACATTTATGTTACATTACGTTATGCGGTCTTTCTAAGAAATCTATTGATTGGTCCTCTATCTGTCTATGATTCTTTTGGTTGGCGCAGTTGGTAGCACTCTGCCTTCTGAGCCTCTGGTCCCGGGTTCGATTCCCGGACAGGTCAAACATTTGTGTGCATGAACATGTCTGTTTGGCCTGTGTCTGGGTGTGTGTATATGTATTTAAGTATATATATATATATATATATATATATATATATATATATATACATATATATATATATATATATCAGTCATCAGGTTACCATAGTACATGCTCTGCCTAGTTTGGGTTTATTGGTTAAATAAATAAAAATATTGAAAATAAATCCTAAAATGTATCTTTGCCTTAGATTTTGGGCAATTAAAATAAAATGAAGAAATATTAAAACCTGATTAAGTAGACTTTGTTGCCAGATTTTGTAGACTTTGCTAACGACGTGTTCATAATCGTATCGCTTGGGATATTTGAAACCTTATTCTGTCAGCATTTGTACCTAAGGACATTCTGTTGTGGGAATTTAGTTGGGCATGGTTTTTACAGCTTCACTGTGTTGTAAAGAATAGTCTTTTTTTTATCTTCAGGCAACACTAAAAAAATCAAAGCCTCTCAAATCTGGGTTGCTGATCCGGATGCCCTATAAAAACGTTTGCCAAAAATACGAGACTAATTACTTTGTTCTCAATAGCATCAATTTTACGTTCCACTCTATCGATGATCAGCTGTTTACACGTAATTATAAAAATTACCGCATCTTGCGTCACTCGTTACTCAACAGTGAAAGTGACGGGACGCAAGTACCGTTATGTCGGTACTTTCATATTTATATGAAGGTTATACAACTAAGATACTTACGGCGTTAGCTAGTAGGCTCAACAAATGTTATATTTTTCTATAAGTTACACTGTTTTCTGTTCTGTTTTTGTGAAGTGTTTTCTTTGGTAATTGAAGGAGCCGTGTAGTTAGCGCACATAGAGATGATGTAATCACATCCCATTATTTGTGGGTTTATTTCTGGTTGTGGTTCATTTATTTTGTGCGTGCCTCAGAAACTAAAAAATCGAAAGTAATGCGCGCAAAGCGGACTTCCAAAGCTTAATTATTATGAATGTAAATTGGTGAATGAGGAAAATATAAAATATATACTAATATACCTACTTGAAACCTGAAAGAAACCCCTATTATTCTCGTATTTTTGGGATAAGTAAGGCTTAAAATGATAACCAAAAAAAAAATATGAAAAATTGGACACAAAAGTAGGCAGAGAATTTCCAAATTTCGAGGATAAAATATGTAGATCAAATAAAAAAGAAAGAAGCTAATTTTTTTTTTTAATGTTTTACCTACTTTTAAAGAGGATCCCCTGTTTTTCCCTATTATATATAATAATTAATTTCAAGAGATCTAGGTCCATATAATATAATCAGGAAAATACAAAAGGATGATGAGTACCCACGGACTCGTATAAAAAATAGAGTAATAGGAATCAATTCTATGATTCGCATGCGTATCCGACACAAGACACACCGAGATAATACTGTTCCGAGGTAGTGTTTGTGTTTGGTGTGTGGGCGCAGGGTTGGTGTTGTGCACGCCGAGCCACTTCAATGACTGACCGAAGAGCAAGGACGCCCTACGCGCCCAATTCCCAACGTATCACACGTGATTTATATTACACGTTGCCATGGTTACGCATAACCACGGGAAAATAAGGAGTGGATAGTTTTTGCAGAAGAGACACGTTCTTATATAATAAATGTTTACTTTTTGAAGCAATGATAGTTCAGCGGCGGGAGCGTCATCTGTCAAGCCGCCGGACGCTGTCAAACAGCATGGTGGTAGGGTACTTTCGAGTACCTGCCTGGCTAGCTACCGGCGGCTACTGGAGGGTTCAAGAGTGTCAAAAAAACTATCGACAATACATGGCAGCACCTCTTGAGAGCCAGTAAACATTCTAGGTCTAGCGTGATAACATCTTCGACCATATTGTCACTGACCATCAAGTGAGACAGTGGTCAATCGCTAGATTGAAACAGAAAAAAACAGGACATTTTACAACAAATACAGTCCACATATAAAACACAACAGTTGGGACTTAATCATCAAGAGTTTGGGGAATTATACATCCATTTATTTATTTATTTAATTATAACAAAACATGTTTCCTTACAGGGGAGCAAATGCATGGAAGTGAGGTACGGCCAGTGTCTCGACGACGAAGAAACTGTCGCAGCTCGCAAACTAAAATCAAATTAGTTTGTAATTAGTTTTATTAATTTTATTTATTAAAACTTTAGATGTTAAATAGGTAGGTAGATTATGTTTCTCGCTCTCTGTATATTTCATGTTTTTTGCTTTTATCATTAATAAAGTAATCTCCTGGTACATACTCTGTCTTTATGCAATGACGATAAAATAATTATTCATAATCATCATCATCACCCCATCCATAAGCAGTCCACAGCTAGACATAGGCCTCCCCATTGATTTCCACAAAGACAGCCCAGCCCACCCTTACCTGCGATCGTAGTCAGGTCGTCTGTTCACCTTATCTATAAAAGAGTAGTGTTTTAGTTTAAAAATTATAAAGAAACACCCATTCCTAATATTCTTTTCTAAGGTTTAATGTGTGTATCTCTCACTGTAACGAGAAAAAAAACTAAAGATTATTAAGTTATGTGGACCTATAACTGGCTGCCTGTAGCTGTTATAAAAATGAAAAAAAATTACAGCCATTCTTGAACAGTATGGTCTCATGCGACGGCGATAAGAGACCTGACGGTATGACACTTATTCCCTGGAAATTAGGGTGGCCTTTAATGTGACACGCTACATGGATTGATACTTTGGCAAGCCGCGGCTTATTTGGCGAAGCAATTGAAGCGGCGAATATATGCTTACCTAGATCGTGGTTACATATTTTAACTGTTTGGGGATTGAGACAGTGGGCCCGGGGGACCGGGAGCTCAACGAATTTTCCAAAACTTATCAGAGCGTTATTCATTCATTCGCCCATTCAGGCAGCTAGTTAAACGGCGCTGCTTAGTAAACAGGCTAGGCTGTATATAGACGGTTGATTAAGCGAGTCAGCTGCGACATATACCAATACGAATGATGGGAGACGATAAAATCTTATTTTACATATTGCTCCACGTTTCTCTCCACAAGATTTTTAGGAGAAAGATTTTTAGGCAAAGCTTTCTGCCCCTTTTTAAGATAAAGCATATCGTGAAAAATGCTTGAACGGATACTGGCTGAATGGCAGTCGTGCGATGAAAAAATTATAATTAGTTTATACTCCTAGTTACGTGTATCTAGCGTTTGAACACAATCTCCCTTGAGTCAATACGATTTGTATCGAAGGTGGAGTCACACGGTAAAATGATGACTGTTGTTGAATGTTGACTCTAAAGGACAGAAATTGTCACCAAACACATAGTGTGTACAACTGTACACACTATGTGTTTGTGTCAATTATGTGTCAATTTCTAAAATCCGACATTTTTGAAGGCACTCCAGGCATTGAAAGTATCCATTCTGTTCATTTTATACTACCCCTTTTAACCTACACTGAAAAGTCATCCATCATGGGGACCATGACAACTGACACTTAGAACCTCGAGACTCTCATCAATCAATTAAAACATAGTAGCAACAGTTTCTTAACTTAATATCATTTAGATAGACCAAATCTCATAGTAATCTTTTATTACCATATTGTTTCAAACATGATATATGGTATTCTAGATCTCAAAATACTTTCTACCTATTTCATTAGAATATTTTTTACACCCCACTTCAATTTACTACATCTGTTGACACTGGGCTCTGGCCATATAAGCCACTTTTTGAGCCCTTTGAACCACTTCAGGACATCGTTTACGTCGCACCAAACGACAGTCCTGAAAGAAACCTTCGTTACGGGGAAATCCATTGCTGCCGTCACTGAACGTCACTAGACCTGGAAAAGGAAAATTTAACATATTATTGCAAGGGTCATATATAGGGCATACGACCAACAAAAGCTATGGAGAGGGCTATCCTCTGGGCTCTACGAGATCAGATCAGAAATGAGGAGATGCGTAGAAGAACTAAAGTAACGAACAATATTCAGCGGATTAGCAAATTGAAATGGCAGTGGGTAGGGTACATGTCTCGGAAAACCAATGGCCATTGTGGTTGAATGGTTATCGAGCGGAGACCACGGACTGGCAAGCGCAGCATTGGACGTCCACCAACAAGGTGCACCACGAACACCATGATCGCAGGAAGGGCTGAATGCGTCCCGCTTCCAACCGGTCCTTGTGGCGATCAATGGTCTATGTACATCTGTGGACATCTCATGGCTAAAATATTGCTTGAATGTGTGAGTTATCTATAATTTTCGGCTTTGCTGAAAGCCATATCGAAATGATATTAATCAATATTTAGTGTTAAACTTTCAATTTCGAACGAAACGATGACAGTCCCGACGCTCAACAATTCAACAGCTCCTGAGGATGCCTAGTGCAGAGGCAAAACACGTGTCGAAGAGGTTCCGGTTACGTAAGATTGCATGTGTATATCTGTATTTAAGCCTAAGATAATTCCAAATCGCGGCTTTAGTCAATTAAACTAAGTCACGGAATTGAAAAAGAATAAAAAAAGAGAATAACTTTATTTCTAATTGGAAATTGCACTGGATTATGAAGGCAAAGTACCGTAACATTTCCATATGATTATTTTTTTATCACACTCAGACCCCCGCACTAGGATTCCCTGTGTCGCGGGAGGCATGGACACACACAATCACAACACACAAATAACCAAGACCCGGGACAAACACCTATACTCATCGCACAAATGTATGCCCCTGCCGGGATTCGAACCCAGGGTCCCGGAGACACAGAATTCAAGTCACTGACACTGACCACTGCGCCACGGCGACCGTCAAATGGCACACTAAGCCTAGGTTTGTGTCATGGAGAAGAATTAACACCAGATATTGTGTATTTAATATCATTTTCACTCAACAGATATTGGATTTTTAATTACGAAAAAGTATCAAACACTATATAAATACCGTTATTACCGTTAATATATATACTATATATATATACCGTTTCCATAGAAACTAAGTGCCTATGTAAGAACACCTTTAGATAAAAATGTATCCATTAGGTAGTTACAACTGAAATCAACCTATTGAATAGTTTTCTCATTTTGCGACCTCAAACATATGGATGCAGTATTTATTGTAGATGTATTGTAGAAAAAAGTGCTAATATTTAATTTTATTCTTCAAAACTGAGGGTAACATGGTCCGTTGTGAAGAGACACCATGTTACTGTATGGAATGTATTGCCACATTCACGACAGAAATGGGTGAGCTAGAATAATAGCTATACGAATTGGGCATAAGAAGCAGATACTGCATAAATTCAAATCTCATAGGCACTAAACTACTGTGGCAAGCGCTATCTGTATTTCAAAAGATCTCACAGGCATCAAGGAGAATATCAATGGGTCGCTCTCATCATACTTCATCACAATAAGAATAAAAACAATTGCATGCACAAAATATTGCCCAATTCTACGCTTAATAGCGTTCTTTACCGACACAAAGAACAAGACCAAAAAAAAATCGATTAGCCTGTCGTAACGGTTACACGAAAGCGCCTGAATAAATATGTTCGCAACTTGAGTGTGATGTGTCCTACGTATACACATAAAGTTCAGGCGTTATTTCAGTGTTACATGCAATCTGACTTTTACTCAACCGACCGAAACATTATGTGAAATACTTACTTCAACAACTAATATCAATCCGCTGATCAATTAGAGAGCACAGTGGCCCTCTCGCTACACATCTTGCAAGTTCTTCGCTAGGTGGTGCTAGTGTGGTAAAAATTGTTGAGTACCTATCACTCATGGGTAGGGCACATAAAATATCTCCGAGAACCGATGGCGATTGGGGTCACAAGGTTCTCGAGTAGAGACCACAAATAGGCAAGCGCAGAATTGGACGTCCACCGATAATGTGGACTAACGACCTGACCAGGAAGGGGCTGGATGCGTGCCGCTTCCAACCGTTCCTTGTGGCAGTCAATGGTGAAGCCTATTTCTAGCAGTGGACGTCTTATCGCTGACTTGATGATGATGACTCATGGGCGTTTTGATTTTGATCTTGGCGTTTCATTTTTTGAAACCAAGCACTCACGCCAAAAATCAACTTTACCCACATGTTAAACAAATAACTATTTCACGAGTGTGATGAAAAAGTTAGCTGTCAACCGCTAGTTTTAATAATCAATATCTGACTGGAGAATTCTAATTTATTCACAAGTGAGTAAGCTTTTAAAATTTCAGAACGCACCCAACCAAACTAATGCCAATTCGACTGACGAATCAGAGAAGAGTATACGTGAAACAATCCTTTCCACCTCGCGCCTTGCAAGTTCCTCAGTCTACTTAGTACTTAGCGTGGTGACAATTATTTGTTTTTCACTCATAAAGTTTTTTAGCGTTTCGTATTTTGTAACCTTCGCTACGCTCAGGGTTCATCCTAGAACCCTTCGCTTGCTTAGGTTTCAATGCAAGCACTACGCCAAAATTAACTTTACCCACATGTAAAACGATGTAACTATTTGTACCCGTAGCAAGGAAAAACTTTACACCAAAAGATTAATCAGAATATTCACTGACATTTTAATAATATCAAACTATTGTTCGTAATAATGTATCAAAATTCGACGATGACTTATATTATACTTATACTATACTCATTACATAAGATTAGTTATTAATGTTTTATATTAATAAAGACGTTAATGAAAAAAAAAATACTGATGTATTTTTTATATAAGTAACAATTTCAGAGCTGAAGCGCCTTAAAAATGTCCAACCTTATCGAAACCTAAACCCTAGTTAATGGCAGAAAAAAAACCAAGCCACCGATAATCATTTCGGCCCAAATTGTGCTTTAGTGGCGCATGAAAGCTTTCTGGTGACTTTATGATATCACTATTGTTACAATAAAATTTACTTTGCTCAGAAACACGTTTGGCATTAGGAAAATTATACAATTTGAAGAGTTCATTCTACAACAAAAGAAAAATTGACGATCCAATGAGAAATAATAAAAAGATGTTCGAAATGAAATAAACTCGCTGTCTTCCCTTCTCACAAGCGACGTGAGGTGTTTCCCACAAGATCTAAGACTAGAAAAGGATGTTATCGAAAATAAATTGTTAATGCTTGTCTAGACATTTCCTAGATAACATCAAAATAAAATATTATGCTCATAAGAACAGAGCGAAAACAACTGTCTAAATATATACCTATCCATTTACAAATTCTTGCACATAGCTCTGAAAATAAATTTTTGGTATAGAATCACTGACCTCGCATAATATAATTTAGGGATCACATTGTCATAATATGAAAATTCCTATGTCACCGGGGCAAGGCAGTGTGTCTTCTGCGCCTGCACAATTACTCGGCTGAGTACTTTCTGTACTAAGGTGACGCTGTAAATGCCGTTAGAGGCAAACAGCATTAGTCCTTTAAAAAAACCCTGTGGTTGCTCAGCGACAAAGACAACGAAATAATTTAAAAAATGCATTGTACATTTTTACTATGAAAAAAGTATCGATTGAACACTGAACACATAATAGTCACAAACGTACGAATCATATCGTTGAAGGTGGATTCACGAAATTGTCAATCTCACATCTTGAAACTCATTGATTGCAGGGCTGTGACCACCCTGCAATTTTTGTTAGATAAATATCTTATCTCGTAACCACTCGAATGGAATTTGGACTAAATGTCGAGGTAGGGTAGGTAGGGTGTAAGGTAGGATGGTTTTTCATGCTACCAAGGTTTACTTATAGCGTCCTAATATAGTTTGTGCTACCATATCTCGATTGTCCTATTAACAACTAGCGGCCCGCTCCGGCTTCGCACGGGTATAAAATATATATCCTATGTCATTAATGGATGTTATTAAACATATAAACCTTCCTCTTCAATCACTCTATGTATTAAAAAAACCGCATCAAAATCCGTTGCGTAGTTTTAAAGATTTAAGCATACATAGGGATATAGGGACAGAAAAAGCGACTTTTTTTTATACTATGTTGTGATGTGTTCGAATCATGAAAGCCTAGAAATACTATGATTAGTTTTTCCTTCTTCTTTTGATTTTAAAACTTGCTAATAGTCTTACCAAGTCCCCACACTCTTCCTCCGCGGAATTCACCTTCAAACTTCATACCATCAGCTCGCCAGAACACGCCATGGCCGTGGAACCAGCCTTGCATAAACTCTCCTTCATATCTGTAAAAAAGAGTTTAAAAAGATGAATATTAACCTCTCCAGTGGTATTATAGATAGCTTGTAGTGTTAAACATTTCGTAGAAAACAAAAATATACGTCTTCGAATTCTGTCATCAGGTCATTACGCACTTTATTAACAGTAACTATTATTATTTATTCTTCTTCTTCTTCTTCTTCTTCTCAGCAATTAGACATCCACTGCTGGACATATGCCTCCCCCATATAGGGGGGATTTGCCAATTCTCGCCACGCTTGGCAGGCGGGTTGGCGGGCGCAGTATGATTTCCGACCCTCAGAAGGCGCTGCTGCCCACCTTCTGGTACGTGATCCCTTAGCCGACTCTTACGGTACCCACGGGAAGTTATGGGGGAGTACTATTCTAAGCCGGTACCACCACGGCAATTATTATTTATTAATAATAATAAATAATATTGAATTATTATTTATTAATAATAATTAAATTACCTTCACACGTACGTACATTATGCTCCATCATTATCATCATCTCAGACATTTGCCTTCTCCATGATATAAACCTCACCCATATATTACCGTGTATATGGGGAATTCCATGGAGCATTCGCAGTAATATAATTATGGGTATATGTATGTGGTACATTTTTTTTTTTAAAATATATTTTATAGATCTACAATTTGACCACTGAGATCTTATCAGTGAAGATGTGATCACGCTAGACCTAGAATATTGAACTGGCTCTCAAAGATTGAATACGCTGCTTGAACACGCTATGTATTTGGTGAGAGTTTTTCAAACTTGACGGTAGAAGCTAGCCAGGCTTGCCATTCGAATGTATCCTACCGTACCACCATGCAAATAATAAAGGATAAAATCAATGACATGTTTCAGATTTACAGCCAAGTTGGCCAAGTGGCGTATCTTTTTGCAGAATATCGGAACAGCATCCGTTATGCCAAGTTATATTGCCCCATAAAGATAAACAACATAATAAATAACAAGTGTCGATAAAATTTTATTTATTTTTTATTTTTGTATAAATAAATGATATTTTACTGTCTTGAAAAAACTTATAGCGATTTTACTACAACCACAACGATTTAAAACTTAAAATATAGACGACGTCACTTTGAAAGAGAAACTTTGTCATTTACTTTATTTGCGGAGAGAATTTAACTTTACAGAACGCGTCTATTTCTTGTCTTCACCATTTCTACTCTAATTTTAATCTGCAACATAAATATGTTTTTCTTCCACTTTCCTCAATCCCTACATTTCAGTTATCATATCATACCTTTAGCACACATAATTTTTCACGTCCATCTATTAAGAATAATATTATTTTTTACAATGCTATAAATAAGCTTAAGGACATCTTAAACATTAATAAAATTAAACACACTAAATATAAGCTACTACATAAATTTACATACCTTCTACATTTTAGTCCAAAAATCCAATACCAGTTAGTAAAGTTCCCGAAACGCGAGCGGCATTGCCACGGTGAATTGCAATGCTTATTCTTTGTGCAAGGTATAGACGAGTATTTTGGTCACGTGTTGCTTCATTCATTTTCATTGTCCATCTATTTTTATTTTAGCCTTTTTATATCGGAGACTAAGTACCTTACTTAATACCTACGCATTCGCGATTTGTATATGGTTCCTAAGATCTGTACTACGTATATGTCTAATCTACATATATTTCGTTCTTCACGTCTAGACCAACCTTTCCGTAGTTTTATAATAAAAGCTGGATTGCTCAAATTTTGCTGGAGTGGCTGCAGCAATGTATAATATCCAGCGAAGTGAGCACGGGTTGGTGAGTAAAATGTCCCAGATGATATAAGATGTAAGACATTATTACTTTAACATTTATGTACCTGTTTTAAGAGTGTGAAGCAATGATGTTTTACTAAAGATGACGTATATTCATACTGCGCGGTGCTCAGATTTTGTTCCTTTACGACATAAACATGCTTCCTGCGACAGATAATACGGTACAAATAATATAAAAAAAGAATAGCTATATCTGTAGACTTGCGATGGAAATACGCGTCGCAATAAAAATTACTACAATTGACTTAATTTTGCCGCCTCAGTTTCCGCGCGCTTGTGCCACATCTACCTCATACAAACATATAATATCATTGGTGTGAAGTAACAATGAGTGTGAGTTTTGATATTATCGTCTAGTACTGAACGTATATATCTATAATATGCATTGTTTTAAAAAATATCACTAGGAAAATCGATGTTATTCAAAAGGAAGGATGCTGAAACTCACTTAAGAAAAATCTGTTACCCAGAAGCCACACATTAAGGAAACATACGCAAAGGATCATGTAATGTATCAAACGACGTTTACGTAATATAATATGGCAAGTACGAAAGGAAGAAAAATGAATATTGCTATATTTTATTTAATTCAGACCTTATAATAGAGACAGAAAGATTCAAAATGAAAAACAATATAAACCACTCCAAAGTTCTGATTCTTTGTGATACAATATGCGGGTAAATTGCGGACTTATGAAAGGTAGGAGAAAGTAAACATTTTGGAAACGAGCGGTTTGTTAGCTATACATATATTTATAGCTGTTTATGAAGATAATTCAATTTGTTACTCAGCTGTTAGAACCCACAGCGTTTGTTTGATTATTATTAGCTACCCGACACCTAGATTGATTCACAGTTGGTAATCTTGGCATCTTGAAAATAAAATGTTGGCACAACCAGTAGGTAAATGAGGGCAAGCAATTGGTTTTAACTCTTATGTTGGAAGCAACAAAATTATTTATGTACCTATTACAAGTTTTGTACCTATGTTAATATTTGTGGTTAATTTATAAATATTTTTTTAATTTATGTCTACAGCTATATTCATAGCAAGGACAATATGCTGTTAATAGTATTACTGAAACCTAGTAAAACTTTAAAAAATATGAAATCTTTCTATTCACGCATTGAATGTGCCTATAACTCTTATGCCTTTCTTTGTAAAAGACCTGTTTATTCTAAGTAGGTAGTTTTAGTCAGCAACAAATTATACACTGACCTATATTTTGAGAAAGTACTCGCATTTTATTGTCACAGCGGGGTTTATACTTTGTCAATTAAAAGTGACATTCTTACAACCGAGCTATGCTCTGTTATGTGTTCCTAGTAGCGCCCCGCGGTTTCACGCGCTTGGATTACGGTTTTCCCGCTACCTCAATTATCCCACGGGAACTACTACCACTACTTTTTCCGGGATAAAAGCAGCCTTATTCCAGCCTATCTCCTATATTCTAACCCATCCCCGTACCAAATTTCATCAAAGTCGGTACAGCCGTTTGAGTGTGAAGGAGTAACAGAGGTTTTTTTATACACACTCAGACCCGCGTACTAGGATTCCCTGTGTCGCGAGAGGCACAGGCGCAAAGACACGCACAATCACAGCACACAAACATCCAAGACCCGAGACAAACATCCACACTCATCGCACTAATGTTTGCCCCGGCCGGGATTCGAACCCAGGGTCCCCGACACAGAAGTCATGTCACTGACACTGACCACTGCGCCACCGCGACCGTCTTTAAAAGGTTCTTCTTATATCTCACGGGAACAGCAACTATGTTCGGGATGAAGAGGAGCCTATGTGTTAATCTAGGGTCTAAACTATCACCATACTAAATTTCAACGAAATCGGTGCAGCCGTTTGCGCGTGAGGACTAAGAAACCTACACACATAAAAGCTTTTAAAATATTTGTGAGATTGTGATATTGATAGCGGAAGGGTAGATTATCTTGAATAACTGATGAATGACGGATAGTGTTGAAAAGTGAGATAAAAATTGTTTAAATTGAATGAAGTGATAAAAATAATGCACAGTATTTACTTGGCTCCATCAGGAAATGCCATGACCCCTAGTCCGGAGCAAAGTCCGCTGATCAGAGCTCCATCATACCTGGTGCCGTCTGGGAGCACCAGGTGGCCCATGCCATGCTTCTGTCCTTTGGAATTCCATTCTCCAACATAACGGGTCCCATCTTCATACTTGTAAGCTCCTGTCTTCACGACACCAGGATCCACGACTGCAAAAAATAAAAGAAGGTCCAATGGTAAATGGTGTAGCGACGGAACCATTTAGTCGCCTCCATTTTTTAGATAAAAGTAGCTGAGGATCTTTTAAACCACCACATTGCCACCTTAGTCGAGGAATTGGACTATCAACGTATAAAAAAAACATTTTTGACTCATTTGTTTCACGCTAAATAAATAAACAAACCTACATGCGTTAATATTGACAAAAAATATTAAATATTATAATATATAATTTTTTAAATTATAATAAATATCATTACGAAAAATACCCGATCACTCATTAAAAATGGTGGGTCAATGAAATGTGGCTTTTTAGTTAGTTAAATTGAGGTTGCGATCTAGGATTTGGTTTTAGATTTCAAACAATGTTAACGGGACTTATTTGAAAGTACCTTTCAGATAAATAATTTTAGATATCCGTTTAATAATTACGGAGTACGTTACGCAGGCTACGGATGGAACACACTATTTTTTTATAAAAATGTACTTCTAAAACCCTTTTGAAACTCGGTTAATTAGACAGTGTGACCAAATAATTAAATTAATACGTGATGTGGAATCAATAGCAGTGTATGCAGCTTTCAATATATTATTTATAAATAATTTGAACACTCACCGTCAACCATCGTGAACTACTACTAACTATCCCTCACGTAGTCAGTAGTATGGCTTCTCTCTCTAATTGAATTACAACCACTTCTTCATTTGCCTTAAAATGAATTCAATTCTTTACACTTTATACATTGTCTAGTTTGAGAAATCAGTATTTTGTGATTTTTACGTATTAAAAAGCGTAGAAAGCTATTAAATCTATTGTACTTTTTCGCGTTTCTGACCATGGAACTCCGTCATTTACGAAGTGTAAAGAAATGTTATATATATTTTGATGATCGCACCTTGGTTCAGTGATCTGTCGCGTGACTTCTAATCACAGGATTCAAATAACAGCAGGTGCAAACATTGATTGATTGATTGATTGATTGATAATGCTTTATTGTATCACAATTCATATAATATTACGGTATGAACAAATTTAAAATTAATAGAGTGAGACCATAGGTGGACTTATCGCTGAGAGCGATTTCTACCAGTTAACCTCTGAATGAATTCTATAGTAGAAGTATAATGTTATATGTTCAATAAAATAAGAATTAAAATGAATTACAAGGTTGGCTGTGGTCTCAGGTCTTGGATGGTTATGTAGTGTGATTGTGTGTATCCATGTCTCCCGCAGCACAAAAATACTAGAAAAGGGGTGTGAGTGCGAAAGCGTTTGGTTTTTTCTTTTGCAGTAATAGAAAATAATCAGAAAACATCACGTTAGTCTTAGCCATTTCTTATATGACAATGATGAATGAAACTAGATTTACTATTCAATGTTAATGTTTTTTTAACCGCTACCTTATTTGATGAAGAGTGACGATGTGATCAAGGGTAAAATCAAGCTAGGTAGCTAGAGTATGACTTTTTTTTTTAGAGTGATAGCTTTCACACACCCCTGCACTAGTATACTCTGTGTCGCGGGAAGTATGAACACACACAATCATTTAAAACAATCACAAATCACAAACATTTCACGAACATATTATATCCCGAAAACAAACATCTATAGTCATCACAGAAATGTGTGCCCTAGCAGAGATTCGAACCCCGAGGTCGCGGTTCTAAAGTGAACATTTTCATTTTTTTTTTTCTTTCTTCATGGTTTTCTCTTTAACAGACTTGTTAACCTTTGCAGACCGTTAAAAAACAATGGCGCCGCACACTGATCAACTAACCAATATTGTAATCGAAGCGATTACAATGTTGGTACCTGAAATATCGACTTGATGATAATCATCGTCCAAAAACAGGCTTTAATATTATGAGAGTTGATGAGAGGTTTTGAATCTTGTAGGTGGCAGCTAAGCAGGAGTCATTAAATTCACAATGAAAAGAATCTAAGTATTAAATTCGCTGAAAACTCCATACAGTTTTAAAGGCTTACATATTTTTTCCTCAAAACTTTTTTTTTTACTCGAAAATAGACAATAGACAATATTTTTTATTACTAGAAAAATTATACATAGTTATAACACATAATAATAATTACCGTAATGGTAATATATGAAACAATAATTTATAATTTTGGTGATTGTTTGTCGATAGACACATGTGTTAATCACTGCTTTTAAATGCACCTAATAGTACCAGGCTAATCCAGTGCAACTTAGATATAACTAGATTGTGTAAGAATGTTATACATTACCCAGATACTTCATAATTTCAGCTAAATCATGTGAGTCGAGTAAATAGGTGTAAAGTGGTGCCAATCTGTGAAGTAGGAAGAAGCAATTCACGTTATCTTGGACTATCCTCGTCCAATCAGTTACGTTTTATAAACATGCTTCAAAATTTGGATTTGTTGTTTTTTTTATATTGTATTTATCAATGTATTTAAAAAATACGATCGATTAAATAGACGTCGATCGTAGCTGAGTTACGCATGCAGTCTCAGCTGATCCTTCCATACCTTGGATGGGTGACAGATAAGTAGGTCTTATCGACATCATATGAAAACAAACTAACCTGGAAAGTTTAAATAAATATATTCGTGGGAAAAATATAAAGCAGATGCACGTTTTTTAAAAAAATATATTGCACAACAAAACTTGATTATTACGCTCTGTGCCAGCTTGTTATACACTACGGCGTAGCAACCTGGGATGATGCAATAATATATCCCTGAAGAAAGTTGAACGCGCACAAAAAACTGTATTGAAAGTTTTCAATAAATCTTTTCGGGTAACTCACTATTCTTCTAAGATTCCATAAAACAGCGTATCGTAATCGACAATAACAATCGATAAGGGATCACGTCGTTTGAGATGAGATGTCTCAAGAACAGGACTATTATAAGCCGCTGTTTCTTGTATTTGGTCTGAGAAATAAATAAACGTTCTTTGTTACGTGCAGATTGTAAAAGAAAAAGATTGTAAACGTTGGATTGAGGAGAGAAACTATAAAATTATACATTATTCACTTTTAAGACAAATTAATCCTTTTGTTTAAATGTTGATATGTATAACATATGTATAGCATAGCGTATGTGTATAGCAGTACACTGCACTTGTACCTTAACATTAATTAATTGATTTTTACAAAAATTATTTAATTAGTGTTGATTTTGTTGTTCAATCTTACGAAAATTATGATTATAAGATCGATTTCATATAATTACGATAAAGTTTAAATTAGTATGACACTCATGAATATGAGATGAAATAAGATATTTTTAATTTAATGCGGGAAGTTTTAGGTACGTTATTAAGAGCTGTCGAAAACTACATTGGAATAAAACTCGTCTATTTTTTGTGATAATGTTTTAAATAAATCATATGAATTTTAATTAAAGCAGACATAAACAGCTTTTTTATTTTAAACAATTTAGAGAGTTTTTTAGTTAAGAATCTTAGTTTGAGGATACGACCGTCCGTTTACGGACTCCTCCTGGGGGAGGAAAGTCCGTCCCTTGCAACCACGCCTGACTCGAGGACGCAGTTGCTCCGAAATACGAAATTTACCTTTAAAGCCAGCCAATTTCCCCGGGCTCTGTTCGCTCTAGCTGTCGCACTGCCCACGATGAGTGGCATCAAAGCGACATTCAGTTCGACTCACTTTTTGTGTGATTCTAAATTTTAACATTCCTTTCTTGAAGAAAATTTATACAGGGACTGAGTGCAGTGGTTCACATAGTGGTGTATTTGTTAATACTTAGGTATACTTCTGATGTAGTAGTGGCTTATTAGCGGTTTTTGTTGGTCCAGGTTTTGTATACTTAACCATTATAACTATACCTCTTATTCAAACAATTATATTGATATAGAAATCTTCGTCGAACACAAGTTATCGCATCTGCGATAATTGATACTGTAAGAACTTCAGGATACATTCAAGCTACGTCCAAGTTAAAGGCTTATAGCTTACAGCTACAATATATATATTCATAGATAGATAAAATAAAACCTGCCAAGTGAGAGTCGGACTCGCAGCCAGGGGTTCCCTACAAACCTGTAGGTATATAAGCGCATTCATGGGGAAAGGGGTAGTAAGTGTTAAATTAATAAAAATATTTTTATTATATAATGTAAGTAAAAATGTATGCTTCTCGCAATTTTTCATTTTGTCTGTGCTATAAGACGTTGTTTCGTACCAAATTTTCAGATTCTGAGTTCAAGAACCCAAAAAAACACTATTAAAACACCGTGAAACGAAATTATTCAAAATTGATTTAGCATAAGTCTCTAGGTTCTCCATCTAGGTTTACCAATGAGCGGTCTTATCGCATCAGCGGTCTCCTCCAGAAAAAACATATCCGAAGGAGATTTGAGTGAACCGAAGACGTTCTTTTATTGTTCAGGAAACAACTATAATGAGCCATTGCAGCACATATGACAAATGTAAATATATGTATGTTATAATTTTAAACCACGCTATCTTATTTTAGACTAGCTGCGCCTCGTAGAGTTACCCGCTGATTACACACATTATATCGAAGGAGACTGGCAAAAAGAAACAAAAATAAGAACATAATTATTTTGTGCTTGTATATAGCCATTCTCATGCGGAGTGCTTGAAGCCCAGCACATAGATATCAGAGCATATCTAAAACTGTCATAGACTACTAAACTTATCATTAATATGATATATATCAGCTACTTAAGTGGACTTCTTGCAACTCATCGCACTGCATTATGGGTAATCAATATTAGAAATATCTTCTATATTTCTAATATTGACTGTCACTAAAAACAGTTCCCAGTTGACCTGAATATGTGATATAAATTTCGGCTTGTTGAGTGTTCCTAAAAAAATGACCTTGAAACAAAGACAAACAAACCAATAACGAAATACCCTAAAAAGGGTTCCTTGTTTATTTATGACAATCAGAAACTAAGATTTGTCGTACAGACAACTCTTATGACTTGCTCCATCGATATTAGACCGTAGACTCGCGGGACTGAAGATCGAATGGCTATCCCTTGCGAGGAACATGAGTCTAACTGATGTATCAGACTTATGAGCGTTATCAGGCTTATTTCCTTGGAGATTTCCTTAAACCTTTCTTTCTTATAATACCTTTTAAGATTTATACTTACTTAAAAAAACCAGACAAAAAAGGTAAATGAATATTAAAATTAATGACTTTTATTGTAAAGTATTGTTTTGTAATATATGACTTTAGCAGTAAGTTAAAAAGTAAGTGTTTAAGTTTTTCCTAAGTCTGTGTTTCCACATGAATACAATCTGGGCATCTTCAAGTCACGAGTGAACAGGTATCTTCTAGGTAGGCGTAAATCATCGTAGACCGCATCATCACTTAACATCAGGTGAGATAGTGGTCAAACGCCTGCCTATTGTGAATATAAAAAAAATATTAAAAAAAAAAGTTATTGGTACGTTATTTATTTTTCTATTGGGGTATTTTATTAACACAACATTCAAGGAACAAGGAACATTCTATAATAATGTTTGCATAAAGCCTTGTTAAGGGTCTCCTGTAACTAAGTTTTGATATAATATAGCGCTACTTCACATGTTACAGTAGATTTAGAATACTAAACAAAATAGAATATGATTTTAAGGCAATCAACATTATTAATAGAAACCAACGAAGCTAAAAATGTTTCAAGCACAATAATGAAAACATTTAATAATAACAAGGTATATTTAATTCTCGTCTTAAAGTCGAGAGTTGTTAGAAATTGTTGGGTTGCTCAACTTTCACAAACTGTTGAACTTGTTCCAGACGAAGTAGTTACACTGATAAAATTAGAAAACCATACATCATTTGGTAATATACCTAAAAGATACATATATCTTTCGTCTTTATTAGATTATATTATGTGCATATGTGAATGTGCCTGATGTTTTTGCAAACGTTTCGACTAATTCATTTTCAATTAGACTACCGAATCTTTCGCGCCCATTTAGATCTCGTGACTACGATCAACGTCGAAGTTAGACAACATTATATTTGTAAGCTCTAAGGCTTTCACGGCCGGCGTTGCATGTTGTATGTATTGCTTCCGGGCTGTTTGGCCGTGGTCTAAATGAAACGTCTGGAACACTAGTTTCATTTAGACCACGGCCAAACAGCCCGGAAGCAATACATATTAAAAGTAGTTGTAGTTATATTATGCGTATTAAAAGAGGGTTATTTCCAAAGTACTCTATTCCTTTGTTCTAAAAAGATAAGGATTCCATACATTAATTCTCAAACTACTCCAATTAAATCCATTAAATATTAAAACTGTACAATTTAAAAATATTTCATTTAAGTTGCATTCTACTCCATAGATAGCTGAAGTTATTCTCAAAGTACTCTAGTGGTAGCTTATCCACAATCCTTATAAGCTTATATGTTTTTAAGCTATTGTATAGCTTCTATCGCGGGCCTTGAGCGTGAAGACCGCATCCAGAAATTCCGTAACGAAAATAACCTCACACCCCCCACTCCGATCGGCACAACGGTGATACTTTTTAGTTTTGCCATCTATCGATGAATAGCAGATTTTTTAATGACTTTTTTGAAATATCGCATTTGTCTGTTTAGTTCAGCAACTCGCCTCTAGGTGGCATGTTGTATCGGCGTTACTGCATAAGTTATTAATATATTAATTGCATAAGTTGCTAAAAAATGCTATGCAATAGCTTTACCGCGGCAGTCCCCGAGTGCCACACGTCTTTTTTTTTACCAGCACGCTGGAGTACTTTGAGAACATAATAAATTCCCACGGAGTAAAATAAAATTAAGAAAATATAGGTATATTTAATAATATAATAAAATTGTTTTTTTTTTCGTAGAGTTGTTTGAGAATAAGCCTTATAAAGATGCGTCAAGTATATTTCTTTTCAAATGTAACCGATGCATTATATATCTCAGTTTTATGATGTAATGTCATCGCTTGCGCTACGAGCTGCAGCCCGCAGATAGATCAGGTGGGAAATTAGTCCGAATAAAAAATTGTTTTCACTAATTATGTTCACAATCCAAAAGCTGGGCCTTTCTTACAGCTTTTTACCATAATTTGATGGCTGCCCAAGGCGGATCTGTCTGTAAACTAGCTTGCCCAATGTCAAACCTTTTAGAACGCTCGGGGATCTCCGGCATGGCTTGTCAGTTGTTTACCTGTGACATAGAAGTAATATGTACTACGTATAACCGAAAATGCGCCAATAGCGGCCACCAATTCAAACATTACACCAGACACTTGATCGGTTCAGAACACTCAGACAATTGTCCAATTGTATTTTTTTCAAGGGCCGATGCCTTGGCCAATTACTAAATACAATATTACACCTACTACAATAACATTTGGGCAATCTACTAGCTATTGTCAGCCTATAGATAACTCAAATGCTCTAACCCGCTACCAGTTAGCAGCGTGTATGTGTAATTACTTATTAGTATATTTTAATAAAGGCATAGCCCATTTAAAAAAAAATCGTGACATCTATATTTTTTTTAAAATCGTTTGTTTTTGTAATGTCACTATTTTGCGTAAAATTTTCTTTTGTTACGTAACTCCAGTTCAATTGGCTAACGACCACTTTGCTGCGAATGTGCCGTCTCAAGTAGCGCTAATGTCTTCCGGTGCGTAAAGAGTATACTGTATACCCCTCTTAAAGGTCATGGAAACGTGATCAGCAATATCAAACATATTGAAAGGTGTGATGATAATTAAATAACTAATGTTACGATCTGTCTTCAAGTTTTGAGTTTGTTTGTAACTTTATTGACAAATGATTAGCAAGATTTTAAACCGTCCATATTATACAATATGATCAAAAGTTGAAATAATATGTTCCTAACCAAATTTTTAGCGTTCTGTACCCAAACGGTAACACGGGACCCTATTACTAAGACTCCGCTCGATATTGAAAACGGCACCAGGTAGACACTTGAAATATTCACAGAAAATTTAGGTTATTCACTTTAAAATAGATAATTAAATTAAAATTATATTAATATTTAAAGGGGGCTGCCATACACAAACGTGATGTTTTTGCCGTTTTTATAGATAATGGTACGGAATCCTTCATGCTTGAGTCCAACTTGCACTTGTTCGGTCACATACATACTATATTATATAACTGAGTAAAATTTTACACACACTCCATTATATCGCTCGCTTGAATTTCAATGCAATTTAAGCAGATCTTATTTATAATTGTCAAAAGGCATAAGGCCCGAAGTAGGGCTTCAGTGAAATTGCACACACCCATCTACAACAATTTCTATTATTTCACTTTTAAGGGCCTGTTTACATGTGAAATTTCATTATTTTCTTATAATTACTGTGTATGTGAATCTCGGACCCCTACCCCTCGAACCTACTCATTCCTCTGTCGAGCCCTCTGAGGGGCAAGATGGAGTCGCGCTAGAGCTACACCATCCTGCTCCGCAGTTGGCCTGGTTTTGTCAACAACGATCATAGTTTCCCCGTGAGTCGGCAATTATGCCTCAAGCCTAACTGGGTAACTCCCCGCACCAGAGGCACCATCAAAGACTAACCTAACCGCCGTCTCCTCAAACGATTCGTCACCTGCTTCAACTCTATCAATCTCTTCTCCGTCATGAACAAACGGTTTTATAAAATTTCATCAACAATGAGCGCTATCACGAGTCACCAATTCTATGTGTATATACAAAGAAGACAATGTCAATGTTACTTAACTTACACTAACACAACTATTAACCAAATTGTCACCAAGTATTTGTTTTATAGCTTAAATTATGTTTTGTTGGTTTGAAATAAGATATGAAACATGATGTTTGAAAAAAGAAAATGACTGTTTAAAACAGTAGATAATAAGATTTTTGGTCCTTGCTTCGTAAACACTTTCTTACAAACACTTACCAGACGCTTCGCCATCTAAGCTAGTAGCACTCCACTAGCTGTCCGAATGTCATCCTCCCTTTTACATCGAGGGGCTGTTTTTCTTAGAGCACTCGGGACTAATAGACCACATTTGCAGTTGATAACGTATCAAGCGAAGACACCACACCCAGATTCTAAGAGTTTAATAGTTTATTTCATTAATATCATGCTAGGTGAAACTAACGTTCATTATTTAAAGGAAATTTATTTCCTGCATAAATTTGAACTAAATTAAAAATTATAAAATTACATTTTATTTAATATTTAGTTATATTTAATTTAACACATGAGTTTGACGAATAAACTAGCTTTAACTGTATGTACTATTAAAAGAACTGATACACCAACACTGCAATTGATAACGTATCAAGCGAAGGCACCATATCCTGATTTTAAGAGTTTAATGGTACATTGTGAAATAGTTTTTACTAAATAAACAATCATTCAGAGTGGTGGCCACAAACATTCCTCAAATATCTTTTGAATTTTGGTAACTTTTGCTCAAAAATGACAATTGGGTTGTGATGTTCCTTTAAGATTTCATTGTATGGTGGTTCGTATCGAACTACAGGATTATAAAAGGAGGTATTGTTAGTATATACCTGGAGCGAGAATGTATTTGAATGCTTTCGTGCGCTTATAGCTTAGCATTTATATGCATTCTTGAAATAAAATGATTATATGATTTTTATTAATACCTTACAGACATTATCAATTTATAAAACACGGGAGTTACTCACGTAATAAGTCAGAGGGTTCCGACTATAGTTTCAACCACATTCGGTGGTCTTTTTCAAGGAGAATACGGGGCGCTCGCGGACGCGGTCGCGATTCGCCCAGTACTAGGCGAATCGCGACCGCGTTTTATACATTGATAATGTCTCAAAACCACGTCAGTTTTAATAACAAAACCTTACAGACATAAAAACAAAATAATTACACTTATAGAGTTTATCATTTAATTCTAAGTGACTAAATAACACTGGGTGTGTTATTATATCCTGGGGGATCATTGGTTAATCATGGAATGTAATTAATCAAATTGCATAATCTTAAGACATAATCTACTTATTTTAGAATCATTGGGCTGCTTGGGATTAAAAAAAACTTCAGTAGGACAAGATTCACAAACTTTTCAAAAAATAAATGGAAATACTGGTCGGCTCGACGCGAATTCTGTCACTTATTTAACTCAACAAATCAGCGCAGCGTAATATTTATCTCAGAGTCGTTTGAGCTGTAGTATAAATAAATAAATAAAATAGCCTTTTATTTCATGCACTTAATTATTCGATATTGACATTTTTTTAATTATTGAAGATGCGTGAAATTATAATTAATTTTATTGTGTTAATAATTGTAAAATAAACTTAATAAAAATATGCATGAACCCCTCAAGTTGTGAGGGTGAAGGCCTCCTCGCTACTCGAGCTGTAGTATACTTTTCATATAAACAATAAAAAGTCTAACCCATAAAAGTGTGGGAGCATTCTTTCCTACATAACCTTGACCACAGGCCGAGTAGTCCCAATTAAACCAATCGCGTAATCGTCAGTTAACGGCAGCGGTCGGCCGGTTAAATAGCGGCGACTGTATCCTCGTTCGGCGGCGCTTGGACAATTGTCTCGCTGCCCGGTTGTGACGTCAGAGCAAAGAGTACGGACATAGAAGTACACGTTGAACATTTAAAAACTTCATATTTTCATGGAATTAAAAATTTTAATATTGGAATCCCACTTAACTTTCATATAGCCACAGAAGCTATATTTTAATAAGAACTTTTATTATATGCGCTATCAGTATCTAGTTCAACTTACTCAAAGCTTTTTGACGCGAATGTTCATAAAGACTTGTACATAACTCATACCAATGTCTAAAGCTCCACAAATCTTATTAAAACTCACCTTCATAATTACATTTACACTGTTTCTACAGGTATATCGTGGAACTTACGCGTAGTCGATATCACGATCGACAATTGTTTCGGCTTCTTCCGGAAGCCTTCATCAGGATCTTAAGTGCGGTGCGTACGTCGCAACGTTCCGTCTCGCACGGAAAATTGTCGATCGTGATATCGACTACGCGTAAATCCCACGTTATACCCGTAGTAACAGTTTATATGTCACTATCTTATCAACTTCTTTCATTGGCCGCACAGCACTCACGTTATTTTCAGTAGTCACCGTAGAAGGGCGTCCTCCTCACGAATCATCAGTAAGTTTGTTTCGATCAGACATAAATTTTTTTGACTTTGTTTATTAAAATTATTTTTTTATAAGAAATAATATTATTGACATCTGCATATTTTTCTTTTGTATCTGACATATGATTTCAATCAAATATTTATTTATTTTTGACTGTGATTATTATTATGTTATAAACTAACGATAAGTGTAAATGGTAACTGCCGTACTTATTGTAATGCATAAATAAATTATTTTAATAAAATAAATTAAATAAACAATCGCACGAGATGGGGCTTCGTCATGAAATGCTAATCAAAATCTAAGCCCTAATTGTTGTTGTGTAAGCCAGCAGCAAGAGTAACAAATCATGAAGCAAACATTTTCTTTACTGAAATCCTTTACGATGCTATTTTTTTTTTTTTTTTATACTGTATAGATCTAACGTTTGACCACTATCTCACTTGATGGTCAGTGACGATGTGGTCGAAAATGTTATCACGCTAGATATAGAATGCTCACTGGCTCTGAAGGGCTGCCCGAACACACTATGTGTTTGGTGACAGGTTTTCAAACTTGAGGGTGGTAGCCAAGCGGGTAATTGAAAGTACCCTACCACTATGCTGGATTTTTTATTTTATTTTTTTATTTATTAACATTCACACAAAGTCTTCAGGGCGCAAACTAGGCAGAGCCTGTACAAAGGTATCCTGATAACTGATATATACTTATATACATAGACACACCCACACACAATTGATAACGGTGTTACCTTCACCGGAAGCTCAAGCTGTTGTTTGAAATCGAACCGGCGGGGGGAGCATCGTCTGTCGAGCATCGCTTCATATTTATGCGATACTTTAAATTGCGGCCAATTTATTAGAATATGTTTATTAAAATTTATGAGATACGAATTCATTACACATCAACAAATTCCAAAGAGTTCCTAATTCGAAATTTAAATTTTGCATCGGCTGCTTTTCTTATTGTTTTCCTATTCTAAAAACCGTCCGTGTGACTCACGTAGTAGATCCAAGGTGAGATGAATAATCCTTAAAATCAAAACTAAGCACAGCAACATCAAACGCAGGATATAGAAAACCAGTTGCACTCCGGGAGTGCCGGCAGAAGTGAAAACTAGAACGTGATTTATGATGATGATGGTGAAAAGTTGCCAATGTGTTATTCTGGGACCTGAAGTATCTACATACCAAATTTCATCCAAATCCATTCAGCCATTCTGGCGTGATTGAGTAACAAACATCCATATATCCAAACTTTCAGATTTATATTATTAGAGGGACAACATGATGACGTTTTTTTTAAAACATTGAAATAATTTCGGCGTTTTGATAATCGAACTCATTATTCGTAAAATATCAACAAACAAAATGTTCCTTATTCGTAAGATATTTAAGTTTAAATTTCACTGGCAGTCCTCACGACCTGACGATCTTACGATATGACGCGAGTGTATCATTTTTTCTCCATACAAAAGTGCACAACGCCGCTAAAGAAGTTTTCACTTCAATAAAAAACGAGATATAAATGAAAATACAATATTCAACATGAAAAATATACAATAGGTATGGATCGGTCGCGGACGCAAGCTGAGGGACTCCGGGTCTATGTTGATAGCTTCAGGCGTGGCCCGGGTAAGATCAGAATACAGAATATGTTTATTGCATATAACTGTGTACATAAGATGGTCAAGTTTGATCTGCACCCGTGATCACAAACAGACGACGAGGTAATGCTATGAATACGAAATAACCCCACCGCTTCCGGATATAAGCAATATCTTGGAAAACTATTACCTTAGGTTAAGTAACACGTACACAAATTTAGCTTTTATGCTGTAATATAAGTGAAGTTTAATTATTTTACAGTTTGTGCGTCACGATGTACACAGTATCTGGCCATGGATTATATTATTTCTTACATTATTCCGAAGAGAATAACTATTTTTTCATTTAAAATAATCGTATCGGTATTTTATGCACTTTTGCTACCTAATATCTACCGAAGCCCAAAGTCACCAAGCGAACTTATTATTAACCAATTGTGTTGTGAGCATGCGCTGAAAAACTCTCACCCTTTATAAAATGACAAAGGTCATTCGCGGGCTTTTCTTCTACATCACCACAGCTAAATACGACAGATGAAAGTATTTTATTAAGCTAACCCAGTGACGTCAGCAAAATAGCGTCAATGCGGACCTAAGTTCTCAATGCCATCGAGATACCTTCAGCTTAGATTCTCAGGTAATTAATAAGATCCTATCTGCACCCGTGATCTATGACCGTCAGTCAGGTACCTTGGCAGTGCGCCTTTTGACCAACAACTACCGACAAACTAGCTCTTCCGGCACTGTATATTTTAGAATCCGTACGTTAACTTCGATTATCATAGTTGAAAAACTACATAACCTATTCAATTTTTGTGTTAAATAGAAAAACAAGATCAATTGATGGGTTAAGATTAGTCTACATGGTAAAACTGAGCTCATGATTTTAAGCGCGGGTACCGTAACTGCAGAATGTTACATCGCGGAATCATCAGGCCTCAAGTGATCCCATTTGAACAGCGAGTGGGTCCTGGATTTATTCGACCTAGCTGTACTAGAAGAGTTGAAGTTGAGGTATTATCATGGCCAGCTATCAGTCCAGATTTAAATCCAATCGAGCATATGTGGGACCAATTTAAACGAAGGGTTAGACAGAATGAGCAAGAAGTCTACAACCAACAGCAACTGATTAACGATTTAAAGGGTCTGGGAGGAGATAACAGATCAAACCCTGAGGAATTAGATCCAGAGTGTACATGCGAAGCTTCAGGAGTCTATTGCTAAGAGATGAGGATATACTCGTTACTGAAAAGAAGAAACAAAAGTGACAAGAACAGTCTTAGTCTTTTTCCGGTGATTTTCTTTTGTTCACGTTTTTCATTCAAAATGGCTAATTCATGATCATCATATTTTAAACAATTGTTAGCCTACATTGTAAGCAATAACATTATTTTGTTGGTACAAAATATAAGTTAAGCAATGTAATATCTTTACTGTTGTTGTTATACAGCAAAAATCTTAGTGACCCGTACTTTGTTTTGAGTAGTATATATTATATAAAATTTCGACAAAGTAAACGTATAAAAAGTGTTTACTTTGTCGAAATTATATAAAAGTATTTATTTTAAAATATGAAGATGTTTTTTTCAATTACCCATGCTCTAAATGGTTGACTGGCCGGTTGGCGCAGTTGGTAGCACTCTGCCTTCTGAGACGCTGGTCCCGGGTTCGATTCCCGGACAGGTCAAACATTTGTTGGTATGAGCATGTCTGTTTTACCTGTGTCTGGGTGTGTATATGTATATAAGTATGTATATCAGTCATCGGGTTACCATAGTACAGGCTCTGCCTAGTTTGGGACCTGAAGACCTTGTGTGAATGTTGATAAATAAATAAATAAAAATAAATAAATCTTGCTTGCATAACCGAATCTAATATATATATATAAGATTATGTACTGATTCCAATAGTCTATTAGCGTTGCCGCCATTTCTATTCACAATAGTAAGTGTAGCAAGTTCATGGACTTAGTGCACTTTTTATAAAGGTATGCTATGTTATGAGGCTTCCTTTTGGGAATATTAAACAACTTCTTTAATAGCTGCTAAATGTTCCTAATTTAAATAATTCAATATTTAGTTAATAAAAATGTCTTCTCGTCATTGAACCGATTTTTATGAAATTTCTTGTGTGTTCTTGTGGTTGGTCTGAGAATAGGTCGTACAGTATTTTTCACCCTCCTCCATTTTATATCGCGATTTTAGTATTTGAGTGTAAACATAGATCTATATAAGTTCTACTTATATATTCTTCATGCTAATAACCTTCGTTTATTAGCATGAAGTCATTTACACGACGTGTCGTGTCACTTTGACATTTTTATCATTTACATGACAGAACAAAGTTTGCCGGGTCAGCTAGTAACACACAGTTCTGGAATCATACAATGGTATGCCTCGTTGCTTGATTCGAATAAATTTTTATTCGATACCAGCCTTCCATACCATTATTTTGCGAGATGAAATACTTCGGACTTGTAGATGCGTGTCTATTTTGTGTATATATTTCGGTCTTCTTTTGACGTGACTCTTTCAACGAGCTCTTTCCGAAGACGTAATATCGCAATGTTGGTTTGAAACGTTTAAACCATCATCCCCATTTGCACATACTATATTGAAAAGAAAGGCTAAATCCCTTATATTGGCAACGTGTCAAGCGTTCTGAGCAAGGATTCCAAATCTTATTTATTAGAAGTAACCGAATTCTTCCGAAATTTCATTTACATTGCCATTTTTCCTTTTGTGACTCTAAAGGTAAAAAGGTAGAAATAAGATTACCAATTAACGATTTTCAGTAAATGTTACCTTTAAAGTCAGTCGATATAAGCTGGCTTCAAAAAATGAAGAAAAATATCGAAAATACAAAAAAAAAATTTCTCGTTCCGCTATAGTATTTTTTTATGTATGTTTACCGATTTCTCCACCAACTGTTGACCAATTTTATGTGCGAAAGAGAACGCTTTCGAGATAGTCCCAATTAAAATTTATCAAAATCATTTTAGTAGTTTTTATGATATCGATAATCTTAAACAATGATACAAGTGAATGAAGTCACTTCTTCCAATTTTTGTCATAAAATAATGTTTGCAAAATGGAGCCGGGTCCATTTTGCGAACCCAACCGGGACCCTTGAGCTCAAAGGCCTTGTCAACAACAAACAGAGGTGCATTAGTTGGCCGCCCAATATGATTTCACTATTTACTGACCCCCTTACCCTTACCCTTACCATTATAAACGCAGCCCGATTGAGTAGGTATGGGCTTAGAATAAAGAATGTGTTGCACGAAATAGCAAAACATTTAAGATTAATTAATGAAGTATAAAATCTGTTAGGAAATGGTTTGAGAGTGGTGGCACCATAGATATATGGTATGACTGTATAAGACACACAAAAGTGGAAGGTGAAATGTACTTACTCATTAAAACGAAGTAGGTACTGTATTTTAATGTTTTATGAATGTATAAAACATGGGAATTACACACGTAGTGAGTCAGACAATAGTTTCGACCACATTTGGTGGTCTTTTTCAAGGAGAATACGGGGCGCTCCCGGGCGCGGTCGCAGTGCGCCTAGTACAGATTATTAATTATTATTACTATTACTTATTTATGTTTTATTTACATTTGCTAAAACTATATTGCTTTTAGAATGTTTATGAAATAATTATGAAATACACGTATCAGTGGCCTGAGTGTTGTGTATTGTCTCTGAAACAGCGCAGTTACATGATTACGTAAGCCATTTGTATATGGATGCAATGAATCCTAGTTAAGGGTCATGTCTTGTCTGACATGTCTAGCGTGAGCAGGGTGCTTGCAACACATCCACAGTTTATTTCACTTCCTAATACACCTGTACTGTTTCGAGGAATTTATAAAACATTGAGGAATAGTATGCATTTCTACTGGTATAGTTACTAGTATTGTAATAGTACATGCGCATTAATAAATATTGTTATTTAATGCTATATTTTTTGCCGTAGGGTACCGGCCAGCGGTACCAGCCTAGTGCGCTCGCCAACCCGCTTGCCAAGCGTGGCGAGTACTGGCATTCCTCCTCCTAAAGTTATAAGAATATTAATGTATATTTTATTTATGTAGCCATTAATATTTTCTACTAAATTAAAACGTTATTTGTATTCACAATACATTCTCAGAAAATCAGCAGAAATTTCATATTTGTACTAGGTATATGTATTACTAGCGGTCCGCCCCGGCTGCGCACGGGTAAAAAAATGAAAAATTTATGGATCCCTATTTTTTCATTAATATAAATAAAAATAAAAAGCCCTTTTTTGCCTATGTCACCCGGGGATAGTAGCAATCAAATTCAAATCGGTTCAGTATTTCAGAGCCTATTCAATGTAAACGAACAAACAAACAAATCTTTCCTATATGTAATACTAGTATAGATATTTACAGAGCTAATATAATTAGGTTCGGTATACAAGTTTAGATTCTATAACTAAGTTATGCTACCTTGAATTGTTACAAAAAAAAAACAATGAAACAAACTGTCAAATGCATTCCTACAGCAGCCGGGTCAAAAATAAAAATTATTGTGTATCAAAGACGGCGATAACTATTTGATTGACAATGTAGTTTGATAAAGTTTGATTGTCAGTTTATCTATATGAGTGACTTCTTTGTAAAAATCTCCGAAATTTTCAACCAATAATACCTACGAAACATGTGAGCGCCATATGGGGGAAAGTTGGGGTAAAAATAAAATAAATCCGGTCGCCAGCTGTATGTACAATCTTATTATGATATTATAAAAAGAGCTATGCTTCGAATACTACAGCTTAAGTTGATCAAAGTTTCTAGTAAGTTTAAGTAATTGTAAGTTTCTAAAATTATCAATGCTCTTCGAATTAGTATCCCAGGATCCTAAGCGTCCTGACGCATGGGTCCCTGATCCTAAGTTGTACAAAGTTTACAGTACCTACCTCTTAGACCACCGATTGAAAAAGACCACCGATTGTGGTTAAAACTATAGTAAAAAAACTCTGACTTATTACGTGAGTAACTCCCGTGTTTTATGCATTCATAGTACGTTTTAGACCCCATACATGATCTTACTTCCTAAATAAGAAGATAGTATATTAATCTGCCTTTGGTCAAAAAGACTGCCATATATGGTCTACTGTCGAAAACGCTTGGCAGTATTTTAATGTTTTTTTTATGTTTTACTGCATTCTCAACTTATCAATGCTCTTCGAATTAATATCACAGGGACCAACGCGTCCGGACACGTGGGTCCCACGAAGACGAATTAGACTACAAACACTTCAAATTCTGATTTCTTTAAAGGATATCTCGAAATGATGTAACTCGGATTCCAATACTGTTGAATCGATAACCGAATTCACTCTTATCGATTGGCAAATTCGAGACTCTCTTTGAATATCATGTTTATTACTTTTAATTCTGTTTTCGAGTACGTGGACCGTTCGTGCTGGCACAAATAAAGATCATTAACAATTATTATTATCATAAGGTAATAAAAAGTTGGTGGCTGTCGCCTGACGGAACGCCGGATCGATGGCAGCAAGGTCGCCGCCGCTGGTTACCTTCTGCCGTCACGTAAGTTGGCGTAACTTGCTGATGTGTTAATATATTCAATTACCTGAAAGCACTTTACTTGTAAAGAAACCCAGTACGTCAAAGTTCTTTGGTGCATGTTCTTCTTTAACCGATTTCCCAAAAAGTAGGAGGTTCTCAACTCCGTTGTACATATATGTTTATTCTGTGTTTAATTACTACCACGCAACACTACGGTACCCAGGTGGTGAGAAGATATAGATACAAGTAAACAGTTTGGGCGACCTTTTTCGCAAGCAAGCACCCAAGCATACTCAATTTCAACAAGCCATACGAACTCTCGATTCACTCGAGAGATTGTTACGATAGTAATAATTACAATAATTTGAAGGATAGTTATAATTTAGTAGCGATTGTAAGTTGCGCCGATAACAATATAAAAATAAAAGATTCATTGCTCATTACAACACTACAGCAACAACAATAATGGCTAGCCTATAGATAACTGAAATGTGGTTAGACGCGACCAACTGGCAGAGAATGCCGGCAGCATTGCCCCGTTGAATTGCAATGCTGATTAGTTGAGGCAAATATTATTATGTGCCAGCACTTTTGCGCTTTGTCATTCAAAGGTTCTGATAAGTTTTATCGTAGATTTATATTAACCCGATGAACCCACTTTCCCCATAAGCCCAATGTCTCGACCAAACGGCTTAAATATTTGTTACATATTAAATAACTACCTTGTTTAAAAACTTATTAAGCTATTCCTCCCGTACAATGCCATTTAATTATTTGTAAAAATTAAGTTGTCAATCAAACTACTAATTTCCGTAGGTGGTAAAACATAATAACCAGTCAAGGTCAAACCCAGAAATGATAGTCCGATGTGAAATTGGTAGACTTTATTAATCAGACCCTTTGGAAATGTGGTGTTTGAGGAAAATGCTGAGCATATCATGGACTCCTTTATTACCAACATTTCCATACTAAGCGAGCTTTACATCAGAAGGCGCCTTTTTTTCATCGTACGGGGTCGCATTGTCTGTTTCTTTGGACATGTTCCGCGGCGGGGAAACAAATCTGCGGAATATCATGCAGTTCAGTGAAAAGTTGACCGCACCAGAACCCGCGGCAGATTACCCACGCGCTGGAAGATCAAGTAAAAGCTTTGGATGGTCCACTCTCATAATGTACCAGAAAGGCGTTACGAGATGAGAGGTGACAGATTGTTAAGCGTGCTATCTCTTCTGCTGTGACGACCACGACCACTCTGTCGAGAGTCTACACTCTAGACAGAGAACACTCGTAAGAATTTTTTACGAAATATGTTACTGAACATTATCTCCCGTATATGCATGGCGATAAGCCCAACTAATGAGTAAGTCTTGTCAACAGAATGACAGCCTAAGTTATTGGAGTAAGTATTTGTAGTTGTTCAATAACATACTGAGCAAGATCGTAAGCAAAGACTGGATACCGGTCGCTTCCAATCGGTCCTTGTGGAAAACAATAGGGGTCGAGGTCTAAGTCCAGCGGCGATCATAGTATGGCTGAAATAAGGACGGTGATGATGAGTAATATATGGAAAAAGGTAAGTATACATTCTTACAGAGCAATAAACTTGTAAAATAGTGCCTTAAATATTTTATTTTCGTTGATGACTAAATAAAGTAAAGACATATTTTAGTAATAAGGTGCAGTTTGCCAAATTTATATCAGCAAGGTTGAGCAAACCTTGCTTGGATGACCGCTAAAGACATTTTCAATTGAACGCTTCCGTGTTTTGCTATTACACATAGCCGAACTACATTCATTAGATAATCATAGCGATGTAACTCATCCTGTAATAGTTTGATATTATGCAGTGCCATTTTTTTATTCGTAGACTATTTTACAGGTGACACGAATATTTTCTAACTCCTGATTGGTCAACAACATTGTTGCAACTGCAACTTTATTGCAACTTTGTTTGGTGATAGTTTTCTAAAACGGAATATCTTAAAAGTTGTCACAAACATAGAGAGTGTGTTTAGGCAGATATCTTAGAGACTCAGTCAACATTCTAGGTCTAGCGTGATTCCATTCCTCATCATTTTTGACCATCAAGTGAGATAAAAAAAATGCTTATAAATAAACCATTGTTAGAATAGTGTTATGGACAATTATAGTTAAATTTTAAACCATTCTCTCTATGTGACAAGCATTACAGCATTACGAATGAATTTCGTTACAAAGTTGTTACATTTTGATAAAAAGATTAGGTACTTAATTATAAGTAGTAAATTGCGTTATTTAAGGTATGAGCTTCCGTTTGACCTCTGTCTCACCTGATGTTACGTGTTGACACTGACTTAGTACACAGATTTAGAAGGTACCCAGTCACTCACGACTTGAAGATTCCGGAGTTGTGCGAGTACCTATCGGGAAACACAGACTCAGGCAGTGAGTTCCACTCCCTGGCAGTACGTTTACCATAGCATAACAACCGTGTAGATGGCCTAATGAGGGAAAATTCTGATACATACTCAAGATGTGGGATCAGGTGGCAATACTGTTCGCAGGAACCGCAGTCGACGTCATATCATATTACTAACAGTCCAGCGTTTGGTGGTGCAGAGATCCGCAACATTCTACTATTTATCAATCAGTCTGTGTACCACATTAGTAAAGAAGTTTAAAATGAACAATACTATATGGATATTGTGTATATTTCTGTGTATTTTTGTAAGTATACACTTTTGGAAAGAGCGTCCTAGTTAACAATTAGTCCTAGTTATTTAGAAGCTAGCTTTATGGCTCAACGGGGGGAGCGTCGCCTGTCAAACTGACGGCACTGGTTCGATCCCCAACTATAGCTTGAGCCGGTGAAGGTAACACCGTTATCAAATTCCAATTCCCCATTGGTAGGGTACTTTCGAGTACCCGTCTGGCTAGCTACCAAGCTCAAGTTTGGAAAACTGTCACCAAACAAATAGTGTATTCAGGCAGCAGTCCTTGTGAGCCAGTGAGCATTCTAGGTCTCGCATAATAACATCTTTGACCGCATCGTCACTGACTATCAAGTGAGATAGTGGTCAAACGCTAGATATATATACAGATTAAAAAATAATAATAATTAGATATTATAATAAATAACCTTAGAAGTGAATGCAGATTTTATGTTCGCGACATTTTTTTTTGTTTTTGAACTTGCTGGCGTTACACAATTTAAAACTTATACCATACGCCTTTCCTGGAACGCTTTCATACTCACGCCTCCGCCTAGGATTCTCTGTATCGCGGAAGGTAAGGTCACACACAATCACATTACAGAAACATCCAATAACAGAGACAAATATCAATGATTATCACAAAAATGTTTCTGTGGGCCAGGAGCCTAGAGCCTCGGGGATCAAAAATCGGATTACTGACCACAGACTTCTAGGCCCGATTTACATATTGTATACAGAAATTATTTTAACCAGTATCTTTCAATGTATCTAAAACAAATAATTAATTCATATTCATACAACTTACAACCGTTCAAATCACACTTTTTAAAATGGAAAAAGTTTTTCTTGTGTGTATTTTTATCACTCCTTAACACGCAAACGGTTAAGCCAATTTCGATTAAATTTTGTATGAAGATTTGTATAGATTTATTTATACCCTGAATTTACACACAGGCTAATTTTTATCCCGAAAATAACTGTTGTTCCCGTGGTATAAGCAAATAATTCGTAAACATCTGTTACTCCTTCATGCTCAAACGGCTTTACCGATTTTGATGAAATTTGGTATAAGGATAGATTAGTCTCTGGAGTAACACGTAGACTACTTTTATTTCGGAAAAAGTATGGTTCTGTGAGATAATTGAGGTAGCGGGAAAACCGTAATCCACACAGGTGAAACCGCGGAGCACTACTAGTAAAATTGAGAAGGCAAAACTTTCTTTGCGTGTATGTTTGTTACTCCTTGACGCTCAAACGGCTCCACCGATTTCAATAAAATTTGGTATAGAGATAGTTGATGTTCTGGCTTTACACTCAGGCAGTTCATCCCGAAAATAATTGCTGCTCCCGTGGTATAAGCAATTAATACAAAACCATCTATTACTCATTCACGCTCTAAAGACTGTCTCATTTTTGATGAAATTTGGTATGGAGATAGGTTACACGCCGGAGTAACACATAGGCTACTTTTTATCCTGGAAAAGGAATAGTTCCCATGAGATAGTTAAGGTAGCGATAAAGCCGTAGTACAGGCGGGTGAAGACGCGGGGCGCAACTAGTTATTAAATAATGTAGTTAAAAAAATATGGCAAACTATCAATTGTCTATATTACACTATATCACTGTTGTGATCAATGACATAATAGTCTGTCTTTGACATAAGTGTATACTGCGATACGGTAACGTTGCCATTATGATTATTTATTACTTATTTATTAATTACATTGTATTTAGTCCTACGTCATAATTTTGGTCTAGAGATATAATCGTAAAACATGGACGGTGATGAAAAATAACATAGAAGTTTTTAAACTGACATGGTTAATACAAGAATTCACATTATCATTATTAACAATTTATTTTTTTTTCGTTGTCATTTTACTCGTGCATATGGCACATGCAACTATGCCCAAAATATCGAGCAACAAAAACAAATATAATTCATTGTAAATATATATTATATAAATATATAATAATATATAATATTCCCGATACCTATGTACAATCCTGGAGTCTTCAAGTCGCGTTTGAATAGGTACGTTCTAGGTTTGCCTGCTAAATCCTATACAACGTCATCACTTCACATCAGGTGAGACAGTTGTCAAACGCAAACTTATAATAAGTAAAAAAAAACCCGATACTAATGTTAATTCATGTAAAATAAAAAATATTGATAAAGTCAACTCAAACCGCATATTCTCTTACGCGTAATATTAAAAATGTTTTTTTTTAAACTCTTCTTTGACAATTCTTTATCGATTTTACATGAATTAGGGTGGAATTCGCCAAAATTTAAGCGTCCAATTATCAATTAACCGTCGGTTAACTGTATGGTAAACACTGTTTGACCGAAGGTTAAATTGATAATCGGACGTTTTAAATCTTGGTGATCAGTAACTTAAGGGTGGATTTATTTTCGTCAACGAGGTAACAATAATCTTTTGTTTTAAATTGTATGAAATATAAAGGCCTTCAATATAGTTATATATGTATAATTCAATATGGTTAGAACTAATTTCAATATACACAAATAAATTCAAAACTATCCCAATCTTTTGACCAATTATTTATAACTAGATTTATTTTAAGGATTTGAATCCGAAATCTGTTCTTCGAAAGGACTTTGATGAACTAGCTAGATTTTCACTAAATCAATGCTTTCATTCAAGTAAGTCGTGCACATACAATGGTTCAAATTCTCATTCAATTACGGGCCATTTTAGATTTTGGTAATAAAAAGGGTCAAAGAGAAAATTATTTCAATTTAGGCATCAAAAGGCACTACATTAAGATTTTGAATCCTTGACCTGACAGTAAGGTGAAGAGCTTGATGTTTGGATCTCGGTCGAAGGCTTTTCTGTCTTTTGCCTATTTGTGAAGTCAATCAAAATTTCGTTGAATTTTAAGAAACATTCCACTTTAGATATTGTATTGCCAACCATAAAAAATATTATATCAATGAATCTGATAATAATATAATAATAAAGTGAGATATATGCTAAAACTGAAACAAAAGAAACCCTGCGCCGTAAAATAGAAAGCACGAAGATTTATTTGTGTTATATAAAGCATCACAATACTTCGTATAAAATCGAGATTACTTAGTGTTTTATGACTTTGACTTTGACTTTGACTGACTTTGACTTTGACTTTGACTTTGACTGACTTTGACTTTGATTTTGACTGACTTTGACTTTGATTATTTTATGTAATACAAAACTCAGGTGGAACGTTACGCGGAACGTTACTATTTTTCATGAGTGTTGCTGGTATTCATTCATCAATTTATAAAACGTTATCACGTCAAAAACATACGGGTCGAATTAAGAACCTCCTCCCTTTTTGTAAAAATGATACATTTTTTGGAAAATGTATATCTAGAAAAAATATCCTCGGCCACACGCCCATTTATACATTCACATACATACGTCTTATACAAGTCGTACAGATATAGTGAAGCATAAAAAAGAACTAAATAACTCTTGTAAATTTGTTTTTTTTTGTAATTAGGCAGACATTCTCCGTAATTCTGTTCATCACTCAAATTAGCCTAGCGCACGCACCAACTATCGCCAAAATTCATTTTTTATACGCCCAATAATGGCTCTCAACGATACCCTTAAACTTAATCCAAACATCGACTTATTTGCGAGTAGTTCGGCGTCAATAGACACGGCACTAACCAACACTCTGGTTGTACCTTACGACATTAGTTAGTTTTTTGTATTGTAAATTATATCTATTTTTTCTAGACTTTATGTACTGTTACTGTATCTCCATTATCTGTGGAGGCTTGTAAATGGCTCTTCCTTATAATATTTGTTGTGCTAATTTGTAACTTTAGCTGTAAGACACCCACAGAAAAAAAAAAAAAAGAAAAAAAAATTAGCCAAAATTCTTTAAAATAAAAACGCTCTAATTCAAATACTCATGTCTTGTTGCAACGCTATCTCTAATATTAGAGTTGTTTTTTAATGGGGGTAGGTTTAGACAGCTATTTTCGCTAGTTTAAGTAATTACTAGAATTAGGGCCAGTGTCTCTTGTTAATGGTCATTATATACTTATTTATAAACTTAAAATCGGTTTGAGTCTTATTCTATCCAACTTTTTGCAATCCACAATAAAAAATAAAATAAATCATACCATTAGAGCCAAATGTTTTTTACTCAGGCAAAGGCGGGCGGTGGGTGTACCACCATTGGCAGCACGCAACTCGTGCTGTGCACCGCTCAGTAACCGACGCGGAGGCCGTCCCAACCGCGCCTCACACTACTATATAACATATGCTAACAACTAATAATACCACATACTAACAACAAAATAACAAGTATACAGTTGGTGACTGACTCCGTCAGATAGTGCCTTATTGTGTTGTGTGGATCAAAAAGAAAATGTTTGAATGCTGGTGAGTTTGAATCTTTTAAGAAGTTCCACAACCCTGTGAATCTCGCAAGACATTTTTAGGAATAGTCTTATTATATATCTATGATGTGTCGGTTGACATGCGGGCAAAACTACAGTGCACATTATTAGTAGGGAAAATTAAAAATTAATATTGGCACGATTAAAGAAACGTTTGAATAAAAACAAATAGTAGCTATAAAGCCTCTTTGTAATGACGACGCGGGATGGTTAAAAGGTTAAAACTTACATATGTTTACTTAGACGTATTTTTCAACAAATTACTATCTTGGGGAATAAACATTAATTATTATTTGATTAGTGTGAAATAATTGGAGATACTATCCCAGTATTACTTGCGTAAATGGCGGTAGTTTGTTATCAAAGAACCGGTAATCCCAAAATACAGGAACTGTTTGAATTAAGACTTCCCAAAAATCTTTAATAACAATAGGTTAGGCTACAGTAATGATAATACTTTGGCTCGATAATATTTTGACGACCAATTTTCCCTATGCCGTTGTCCCTTATTAACTCAAACTTATAATATGTAAAAAAAAAAAAAAAAAAACTCTGTTACTACGAATGTGTGAATTAGCTCGTCAACGCGTGGGTAACTTTTTTTCTTTGAAGAGCTGCGTTTGTCCATTAGTTCACTTGGTTGACAATTCTGCTATTCATACCGACAAGCAATTCATAAACAATGCAATCATAAAAAATAGTAATTCAAACGTATAATATTATAGACGGTCGCCGTGGCGCAGTGGTCAGTGTCAGTGACATGACTTCTGTGTCTCCGGGACCCTGGGTTCGAATCCCGGCAGGGGCAAACATTTGTGCGGTGAGTGTAGATGTTTGTCCCGGGTCTTGGTTGTTTGTGCGGTGTGATTGTATGTGTCCATGCCTCCCGCGACACAGGGAATCCTAGTGCGGGGGTCTGAGTGTGATAAATAAATAAAATAATAAATAAATAAAATTATAAATAAACTCGGTATTCCGTTAAAATGACAATTGCATCTTGATGGCATTTTGGTAGAAATTAAATCTCCAAGTAGAATAGAAAAATTGGCAAAAATGAACATAAACAATGTATTTAGCAATGTGTTCAGTGGAATTAATACCCTGATATCTCATAGTCATCAAGTATTCCGAATATTATTCCTTTTTTTATATTTTCCTGTATTACGTAACTCAAAACTTTTAATTAATATCTAAACCAATAATAATTAAGAGTTCAGATTATGATGTTTATACGTTCTATTAACAAAGTTATAATGAGAAAATAAACTAGAGAAACATTTTACACAAAATATGTAAAATGTTTCTCTCGTTTATTTTGTGTTTGATTAATAAAGGGTTTAACATAGTTAGTAAATATTAATATTAAAAAGTAAGCAAAACATTAAGAGATACAATAATTTCGACTAATTTAAATTGTAAATCAATTTTTAACTCGAAACGTACTTTTCCATTCAATAATACGCTTCTTCTTGTGCTTATCCCACACTAGGTGGGGTCATCACAACATGTTTTCCTCTTCCACTCTCATCTATCATACCAAGCCAATCGTCGTTTTCGATAAAATTTAAATGGGCCACACGGGAAGCACCAGCTTTCATATAAAAAAAATCATCAAAATCGGTTCTCCCAGTCGAAAGTTCTAAGGTGACAAATACGGGTCCAATTAAGAACCTCCTCCTTTTTTTTGAGTCGGTTACAAATAGTTCACTTATTGAATTTGACTCGGCTAGGCATCATTCAGAGAACTACACGTAGACAACGCATAGTTTTCTGAATGATCCAAACTCCAAAACTCGTCCAAAGCACGACCACCTGACGACGGGAACATAGAAGGGTCTTCGATACGTCGTCTATAATACTAATAAATGGGCTTTGAAGCAAAGTCAAGGTCACTCGATGAACAATGGAGTTAACTCTTATAAGCTAGGTCTAAGTCTACGAAATCGTATCAGAAATTAAAAGATCCCTAGACATAGCCTAAAGTATTAGTTTAAATGGCAGTAGGCGTTTACCCGTACATATCTGGTAGAACTGATGGTGGCGTATTCGAAAGTTCTCAAGTGGACACCTATCACCACGGACAAGCAAGCACAGAGTATAAAACTACAAAGTGGACAGATGACTTGACGCTGAATCTGAACTTTTAGATAACTAATCGAATTGATTTTGTTGGATAATGTTCAATAATTTTATTTCTAGTTTGACCGTTCTGATACATAAATTTTCATATCAACTAGGTAGTATAATTTCTGTGGCATTACGGAAGCGCACTTAGAACGGGTACAACTCCCACTACGTCTACAGTTTCAACCGCGTTAGTTCCACGTCAAAATTAGTATTGCACGGGAAATTCACAGGAGGTGCAGTTATGAACTAATACGTCATCATTCATACTCACCAGACCTTGTATCAACCGACTACACTTTGTTCCTTGGAATTTATTACATGGTAGATTTTTTTCATGACGCTGTACTGTGTATAATGTTTTGCCACAATTTGTCAAATCTTGGCCTTGAAGGCCAATATTTGACAAATTGTGGGAAGCGATCATTTCTGCGTTACAATATATAACTTTGAAAGTTATATATTGTAACGTAGAAATGATCTTCCATCAAGATGGTAGAAGTGAATATTTTGGATTATTTACCTTTACTTATTGTGGTAGATTATGAACAAATAAGTTACAGCTCAGAAATAGACACAACATGTTTTGACTTTCCACTACAACTCAGTAATTCCAAATTTAAATTTTGCATATTTTGTCATAAAAATATAAAAGATAAAGATAATATTTATCTTCACTTCTTTTAGAATATTGTGTACGCTTGCTAATTATTGACAAGCTTGAAGATTTCGTACTTTTGAAACGTTTATTTTAAATAGTTATGCGAATAAATTAAATATAATGTTGACAATATAACTAGATACTCAGATAACTATAATACCGTGGTGCCTGAAACAAGAACTAACTTGCGTGTTGCTTCATCGTATTGCAATACTAAACGATAACCATTAGCAAAATAGAAACAGTTGTTTTTTTAGCTTATTTTGATGAAAGTCCTACTCGTACGTGTCTAATAAACTTTTGAAAAATAAAATTTAACCACCCAGTTTTTGGATGTTAATTTTGATTGAACATATATGTACTTTGATTTTATTTGCTAATGTATTAAAAATATATAACATATTTAAACTAATTTTTAAAAATATTTTCGATCAATATTTTTTTTCTTTATCAAAATTCTCGCGGTAACGACAAATGCGCTTGATCTGTGTCTTATACCAGAAGAAAAGAAATTGAAAAGTCTAATAATATAAACAATTTGTGTTTTGAGTCAGGTTATTATATCTGTAAAAACACATATATGTAATATTTTAAATCAACACGTATCAGGATTTGTCCCGCCCTCTCTGCCTGTAAACACCCGCAAGCCCCTGTAATAATACAAGAATGTTACGGCTTATTATAGAAGTGTTTATTAGTGTATTATTAGTGAAAAAATCGCCATAAACCCTTAAAAAAAAAAAAAAAAAAAAAAAAATTATATGTTTAATACAAGCTTATTGACTACTACAGTAGCCGAAGCAGGAATCATTAACGCAGTAGTAGCGCAGCCATTTCGCGCGTGCTATTTCCGTAAAATGTTCCTCTGGGATAATAATATAACAAAGAGCTAATAATGTTATAAATTTGAAAGTAACTCTGTCCTTCTGTTTTGTTTTCACGTCTACACTGCTAAAACAATTTTGATAAATTACGCATACTGAAAATATAGAGAAAGATGAGACATTGGAGATGAACTTAGCGGCTACTTTTTAGTTTGGAAAAAGCTGTTCATGCTGTCCCATGCACAACTAGATCCGATGAGGTTTATAAAAAAATCAGACAGGTCAGACTCGCTCACCGATGGTTCTGGACAAATCTGTAGAAACATGTTAATAAAAAATGTGTATGTACATACTATCACAAATAGTTATTCATATACTTATATAAAAAACAGGTTTTTTTTTTCTTCTTCGTCATAAATTGAAAACTATACATCAAAAAAAGAAATAAAAATTTGTTTGAGCTTGGGTCAATGAAGTACTTTGAGACGATATGCCACATGACACGGTTAACTCAATTAAACCCTGTTTTGTATGATTTCATTACAAATGTATAGGTTTCAGATTTTTCCCTAAAGTTATTGTATAAAACGGGAATACTTGCCGAATTTCATATTTCTAGATATAACGGAAAATTCCCTTGAGAATGTCGAAAGTGTGAGTATATCGTTTTTATTTTAACCCGATATCTCGACGCGATCGTCCGATAAAGGGTCTTGATAGACAGACAGACGGGCGGATGGAAGGACGGACGTACGGACAAGAAAGTGATCTTATATGGGTTCCTTCTGAGTTACGGAACCCTCAAAAGTGGTTGTATACAGATTTCTTTATTTTTACAGTTATATTACATAGTATACTTGCAACTTGTACACATAGGTACTGAACCATGACTAGTATCGATTTTGGTGCTATGACTAAAATATTTCAATGTCGCTGCTCCGAATAAATACAAAGAAATTCTGTTACTACAAACTAACACGGAACACGAACTATGAACGAAATATTAATTTCGTGTAAAACGATGACTCATGTGTTACTTGTTAGTGAATAAGTTATTTGGTTTATTGATTTAGAAATTAATGATGCTTAAATTATTGTGTGTACCGCAAATACCTACTTGATTAGGAGTAGTAGAAAATTAATTGTATTACACAAAGATCTACAGTATGGGCATTCAAAAAAGGTAATAATAGATTTAATCTGCTATAATAATCTATAACGTTACAAAGAATTTTGTGGTTTGTTGCATTAACATCATGCTAGGCGGAACTTACGGTTCAAATTTTTGAAGGAAAACATTTGGACACAAGGACACATTTGGCTATTAGTGGGATTTGAACCCATGACCGCCGAATACCGTCCTTATTGGATGGTATTCGGTAGTCATGGGATCCAAAAAACTCCCCCATAAAACAACACTATAAATCTCTTAGAATCAGGATATGGTGCCTTCGCTTAATAATAATATATTATACGAACTGCAATGTTGGTCTATCTGTCATATTAATAGCTCATACAATTATAGGTAGATGGCGCTGAAAAAACCTCCCCTCAGGTGTAAATAAGGAAGGAATAAATTCCGACGGCTACCGGAGTGGTCCTATAGCTTAGATAGCAAAGCACAGGACGGTAATCTGTAGTCGTGGATTCAAATCCCAAGAGTGGCCGAATTTTTTTCATTATAAAATTTGAACGTAATAATATGTTATGATACAAGTGAGCTATGTTGCTCATTACACACTGAGGCTGTGGGTTGCAGTGGGAGCCACAGACGAGGGCGTAATTCAGTCAAGTGTGTAACGAGCAGTGCTGATGGGTTTTGTACATTTTTCAACACATTTGCGAGAAAAATCAGATATGTATTGCTTATAACGTGTAATTATTTAATTTAGAATTATCTGTTTACTCGCATTTGACTTGCAGTAAGGTACTAATTTAACTTTGTAGGGATAAATCTTCTACGCTGTGTGTAATGTTGTTATTATTATGCAATGTGTAAAATTGTAGATAGGTGTAATCTGCCATAATCATTGTCCTAAATGTATATTATAATGTTTTTAATGAGTAAATCATTTATTTAATTTCGCTAGTGTTAAATAACTAAATCTTTTATGTCACGTTGCCTAACAAAGATTAAGTTTTAATCTTTATATATATAATTCTACTGTACGTGTGTCACTGAACTAAAGGAACTCAACTATTAAACTATTAATTTAAACTTAAACTCCTCCTAAACGATATGAATGTTTTTTTTTTGTATGCGTTTGGGTAGCGCCCTGTAAGCTTTAGATTAAAAAAAATTAAATAAATTCCAGCTGGTGCTGCATGTAGGACAACGTCTCTCGGGTCCGCTAGTTTATTATAAGTACTTAGTGGACAATGTTGTGGCTAGCATAGTTAGTATTGATATCAACAATTTGTGCTTACTATGTTACAGTTTTTTTGTCCCATATATATAAATAAATATTATCCTTTGTTTTCATTTTGAAGGGTAATCTAGTGCCAAAATCATCCACCAGAATCGTGCTACGTTTCCGACACACTTCTTTCGCTTCATCCACGCTCATCAGAGCTTATAATATATAAGAGCGTCGGCTTACAATACTCTTGCCTTGCCCTTTTTTAGAATTCCTTCGATCTGATTTCGGAACTTTCGCCTAGTCCTTCCTCTTCCAACACCACCATTCACTTCTATATATACCTACGCACAAACTTAAAGATATTCTATGCAGCAATAAAAAAAATATTTATTGGCATATTAAATTTACAATTATAGACATATTTAGTTGCAAAATTACAACTGTGTCCATATTAAATAATAAACATCAGATAACTACGTAAGGCGTTAACCTGTATTACAGACGCATCGACTCAATTTTATATATTTAAATGAGTTAGATAAATCAAAGTTAATTAAAGCATAATACTTACCATCAACTTACTCAACAATCTTTCTCTGAAATAGAGATGAGACATTTCTTTTATTGAATCAAATAAGCATATTGAAATAAAGTTGTAAATAATTTGGCATGCACTTTGAATGGTACCTCCCATAATTAAATAACAAAAAAAATATATGTGAGTGTGTGATTGTATAATCGGGTGACATTACGCGTAACCACTAGTGGCATTACCAAGAGCGCTTTTGTAATTTCGAAGGCACGTCCAGCTTTCAGTTTTGATAGTGATAACAGAATAGCCTTTATTACTTCACGCCGACCGCGAACGGCTGGTCAAAATCTGGGACATTGTATTGACTATCTCTCCATCCACCCGCGTAGAATAGCGGCGAAAACACGGTCCTCGAAAAAAATTCCACTCCTAGAACTGAAACCATAGTAAATAATAGACTCTCAATTTAGACAAAGCTTCAACCTTTCCTTTGATGTTATTCATACTTCGTCAAGTTTTATCCAACGACAATATATTGGAAATAATCCCTTTGATGATATTATAATTTACATATTGTACTCAATTAGAACTCAATTTTGGAGTTGTGAGCGTAAAATGTCAATGCATATTTTTGTTTTCTTTTTCTTATACTGTATTAGATCTAGCGACTTTTTTTTGTCTACTATCTCACTTGATGGTCACTGACGATGTGGTCGAAGAATGCTTACTGGCTCTCAACGTGGTATCGTGACGTGTTATCATATTAAATAAGCAACTTCATGATTTAGCACTTCGCATTAAATTTGAATTAAAAATATCAAAATATATTTAGTCATAATATTATATTATAAAAATAAAAAAAACACAAATTCAAAAACACCAATCTCTTACACTACATACTACTACAATATTTAGAATCACTAATAGTTTCCAGATAATCAGTGATTTTTGAACGAAGAGTAAGTCATTTGTGTTTTCTATCGCCAAGCAATTTTACTTTTTGTATCAAACAAACACAACGAATTCCACAAGAAAACGAATACTTAACATACAGTCATAAATTTAAGCATATACCGTTCGTGTATTAACAATTTTATCAAAGTTATACTTTTTCATTCAGCTTATTTTGATTTCGGGGCTTTACTCCGTGACGTACCGGCCTAGAATGGTATACCCCTCATCTTTCATCAACAGAAACGGATCATTTGCCACAAGTATCTGCAGATATCTGCGGATAAAATTGACATACTGCGATTGCCTACCCACTTCCCAAGCGTGCCAAGTACTAGCCAATCCCCTTTAAAAAAAGAAATGAGGGAGACCTATTGTTCAGGATATTGTATGGCTGACATGATGATGAAACAATAGTCTAGTAGTCTATTAGATGCTTCAGAGTGTTTTATAATTATTTCTGAGTGCAAAATCAATTATTTTATTTCAATTACTAATTTTTACTTACTTTATTATTATTATGGAAGGTTTAAAATATCAAGAGGCTATAAATGTATTATGTTAATTCTTTAGTGAATTAATGTAAAGGTTTTTGTAGGATTTAGAGTCGTTGAATTAAAAATACAATTTTTGTGAGCCGAACACAACAGCGTTGGTGGGTTTATTTTTTAATAAAAGAAAAAAAGTAAAACGGGTAGGTAAAAATAATACTGTGTTGCCGTTATTAAAATGTTGCCATGGCTCAAACCGCGCGTTAACATATTATACTACTACATAATTATAATAAGATTTTAAATTAGAGAAAATCGTGACTTAACTGGTTTAATTGTGAAACTGAAAAGATTCAGTGACTTACTAATTAAACACGCCCAAATAGTTCTTTTTTGACAAAAATTAGAACAATCGACTTAACTCACTTATATTTTTATAGATTTTCCTCGATATCATAAGAGTTAATAATATTAAAACTCACGTTCATGATTACTTTACACTGTTTTTTACGGGTATAACGTGGTACTTACGCGTAGTCGATGTCACGATCGACAATTGTTTCGGCTTCTTCCGGAAGCCTTCATCAGGATCTTGAGTGCGGTGCGTTAGTCGTAACGTCCCGTCTCGCACTGTAATTGTGCGAGACGGGACGGTCGTACTAAATTTTACTAAAATTCCTTAAAATGAAATAGCTCGTTTTATAGTTACGCTAAAATTCAAATTCATATAACTCCATTCACCGATATTTCTAATATTACACGAGTTTTATTAAATTGCGGCCTCCTTGCGGGTAGTTTTAGTGGGCAACAAATAAGTAGTGACTTATTTTACCTAAAGCTACCCGCACTTTTAATAAAAAGATCCAATTTTAGTGTTTTTATTGCTAAAAATACTACTATAAAAAAATTAATACTATATAAAATAAATACTACTACCTACATACTACTATACTACTACCACTAAAACGAACAAATTCAAAACAAATATCCCAATATTAAATTTAATTCTTGTAATAAATACCATGCTGATATCAGAGATCTTATCAGAGAGGAAACGAGAGACACGCGACGCGAACTCCCAGCGGGGCCGCCACCACGCCGCGCCGCTGCGGGCAATTGACAATTAGGCCCTTACATAACACAAGTACCTTCCTACTCATGTTTACTTTACTGAGTACAAACAGGACATCATTTGCACGAATGGTAACAGAATTTAGAATTCCATAGGATATTACTGGACAGCCCTAAGATCGCTGGAAGAAGCTGGATGAGTATCGCTACCAACTGGTGCTGGAGATTCATAGGGAAAACTGTTGTCTGGCATTGTATTTCGTATGGCTGAGATATGATATTGCGACATAATATCAAATGGGCCCTGGGTAGGATACTGGTATGGGATGCGACTTGTGTAGACACACTAGCCCCTTCCCATGTCCACCAAACCTCTACGAGGCCAGGAACGGCGGCAGAATCGGCCGAAAAGGCAAAAGTAGCTAAATACAGCGGTCTCGGCGCGGTATACAATTTTGTTCATTTCGGTGTCGAGACCCTTGGCCCGTGGGGTCCTAGCGCGATCAGCTTCTTCAAGGAAATTTCCAAGAGACTGGTTGACGTCTCAGGAGACCGAAGAGCTGGCAGCTTCCTCGCTCAACGTATTAGCCTAGTAATACAAAGAGGAAACGCTGCCAGCATCTTGGGTACAATGCCGCAGGGGCCCGCTTTAGATTTAATTTAGTTTTTATTAAATTTTTAAGGTTTTTATTTTAAGTTAGATTATTTTATTGCTATATGTACGTTATTTGTTAACAAGTTAATTATAATATATCAAATATCGCAATATCATATGTCGAATATACATTGTAGATTAAGTAATTTCCCGTAGTAGTATATTTTTTGGTTAGGATGCAGGCAAATGCTATCCTGGTAAAAATTAAAGCATTTCAAGCATCTCTAATTAACTTTTTTTTTTTTTTATTGAAATATTCTTAATGGCAATTTATATTAAATATTTTCTTTTACTGAGCTACGCGACCCTCCAAGAAGTCTTCATTTATGTTTGCTTATTTTACAGTAGATACAGTTTTTCTATCCTTATATTTTGAGGTGTCAGTATATTTACTAGATAACTTAACTTTATTAAAATTATTATTTACAGAAAAAATGATTTTAAGGAGGTACTATTTCCTATAGAGTCGTAATCTTCCCAGACAGAAAAAGTTAAAGTAATTATTTTTCATGTAACTCTAAAACTTATTCTCCGTAATAAATTCTTTACTAACTTTTAGGGATAACTCGATTATATTTCGAAAACTTTTCCACAAAATTTATAGGATTGAGGAGAAATTAAAATGGCGGGTTTTCTATGTAAAAGATCGCGCTGAGCTGAGGGCATGCGAATTTGTTGTCACAGATCTAGACATAGATTTGTTTATTTTCTAACAATGGTTCATAGGTATCACGTCATGTCATGAGAAGAGATGAAAAATATTTAACAGAAAGAGTACTTAACTTGAATGTGGATGGATATACAGGTTAGAGAAAGGCTGAAGAATGCATGGATGGACTGTGTGGAGAATAATATGTTTATGAAAGGTGTAAGCACTGAGACGACTTATGATAGATTGAAAGAGAAAAAAAATGTAGTGCCTACCCCACCTAGTGTGGGATAAGGGCAAGAACAAGGGCAACAATTCTGCGCCATATGTAACCTGGCCACTACCATTTCGACTTGCTTATCCCTTGTGCTATGTCAGTGTCTTTCCCCCGTCTACGGAGCTTTTTATTTTCCATTTGATTTTAAAGATAAGCCCCAAAGATAGGTTGTAGTGCGACCTTGAGCTTGGGTACAAGGCCAAATACGGCAATTTGCGGTTTATTAGTGATAGTTTACTTATAACCTAGTTATTACCTAATAGTTGCGATACCCTTGAGTATACTTCGTGGAAAGATTGATATAGTTCCTTGCAGTGTCTTTCAATTGCAAGAATCAATCCTAAGAACCGCGTGCGTGGTCAGTAGGTCATCGGCACAGCCTAAGGCATCGATTTCAAACAATCGATACTGAGTTACTAATTTATTAGCTTTTGGCGTCGATGGTGGCAATTCAGTCCATCACTCCTAAAAGCAATAAACTTAAACGGATTTAATTGCGTATGCACTTGTTTTTCATACCACAAATTCATTTTTATCACTTAATAGACTTTTTAATATGCTCAAAAAATATGTTACATTTTTCTTTCAAATTTCTCGTGTACTATTGTTATGGTGATGTTACGTTAAATAAATATTCAATTTTTGATATAAGCTCGTAATAATTCTCACGTTTACGTTCCGCTGCCAAACGGTCCTTGCGGTGATTATTCGACCGTATCTAAGTTTTTTTTTATGTGTGTTCGCTCCGGATTGCTTCAAAATTAAACTTCCAATAGTGCCTATGGTCATTTTTAACGAATGATTTCCACGAATTTGTCGTTCGCCATAGCGGATAAGTTAAGTCAGTGTTAGGTAAAAAAGATGTCACAAATGTGATGTGATGTGAGTGATGGAATATTTGCGAGTGTGAAGGATCTCTAATCATCATTTATTTCTTCTAGATTATTTGGCGGCATTGGAATGACCTCCGAAGCGGGGCACACCGGTTGTTCAACGTCAGACCTCGAAGATGATGCCTGGTGTCTGGCGCACAACACTCTTTTTCCTTTTCTGGTGAGAGTCAAATATTGTATATTTATACACACTTCTAGATCTAAGAAGCAAGCGTAGCCGAGTATATATTTTATCTGACAAACGTTGTCGTTGTTATCTGCAGTAATACAAATAGGTGGTTCTAATTGAAGTTGAATGTTAACAGAGCACTGTTAACATTCAACTTCAATTAGAATCGCGGATGAAATGGAGCAAAATTTTTTACCAGTAAAATAAAATATCCTAAATAAAACTATCCCTCTCATAAAAAATCAAATATATGTGACCATGTCAGTTTCAAAATTATACAATAAACATCGTATTTACGTCAAATTTAATGAAGCAGTTTAATATTATTAGCATTTAAATATAACTGACAATAATGATGTATCTGGTTAAAATATATCTAAATATAACTAACACTAACAGTTTCAAAAGTTTTATATAATAAAAATTTTTATTATGTATTTATGTCAAATTGAATGAAGCAGTGTAATATTATTAGTATGTAAATACGAGTATAACTATATATATATACTCTGGTGCTATGAAAAAGAAAAAGATTCCGTTGGACATTTTCTACAACGTACCTGCCGATCTGACAAATCGTCAAAATCACAAATTTAGGGCTTTTCTAATCGTTCGATATACGAATCGATTAAAATCACATCGATTATTAGTGTTGGTTTTGAAAAACAAATTTAAAAAAAATTAAGAAGTCATTATTGAAACATATAACTTCGATACTGTCTGGCACAGATAATGTCAGAAAAATAAGACTGGTTTACGTGTAGGTACTAAAAATTGTTTGTAGCTCTTTGCTCTTTGTCTTCCGAGCAATATCAAAGAGAGCGTTCTGCGATATTGTCTCTAGAAGACAATTCAGAGACTTGAAGAGCAATTCGACATCTTTTTGTTTGTCTATGAAGATGAGACAAAATATTATATTGTAAATCACAATATATTTCTCAATGAACTCCTAACAACGAGCATGCTATTATCATTTCTCGCCTTTGTCTTATGTGTTCCCGTCAATAACAACAGAAAAAATAGCATTGATATTTTAGAATGATATAAAATACACAATATTTAGTGTTAAGGAGGATTATATACCACAACTTGTCAATACAAAAAGAAAATCCTTTTTTCTAAGTAAATATTTTCGATTTCATTTTTTTTTTAAATGTACATACATATCATTTACTAGGCTTGTACGTCTTTTTTTATCAATTTTTATATCAGATTAAAGTAACAAGCATCACAGCAACCTGTCGTTTTTTGCACATATATTTCAAAAACCATAAACTTAAAAAAAAAATCGTATAAGCCTAAACTACATCATACTCAAAATACATTTTTTTTTTGTTACAATTTAGAGAAGGGATTAACATTCTGGGCTTGCCCAGAATGTTAATTCTATGGAAAAAAAAAACCTTTAAATCTCATGAGCAGCAACTCTCTATCGGCTGGGCAAGCCTCGCGCAGAGATGAAATACGTGTCGAAGAGGTTCCAGTTATGATTTCATGTATGTATCGTATTGCATATTGAATGCAATGTATACGGGGGACCTGGAGCTCATCGGATTTTCCAAAATTTATCAAAGCGTTTGATCGATGCGACGCGTGACCAAAATGCTGGCACATATTTGGCTCAACGAATCAGGATTGCAATTCAACGTGGCAATGCTGCTAGCATTCTGGGCACGCTGCCAGCCGGTAGCGGGTTAGAACAATTGAGTTATCTATAGGCTACCAATAGCTAGTGGATTGCTCAAATGTTATTGTAGTTAGTTATTAGTGTTTTATTTTAATAAAGACATTTGCCCATTTTAAAAAAAATATACGGGCCCCTCCCGTATATATTTTTTTTAAATGGGCATGGGTGGTGCACACTGCATATACTGATAGCCTGGAATAATTTAACGTCGCGAATTTAACACTAAACATTGTGTAACTAAACATTTTTTTTAAATGGATTTCCGCAAAATAACACTTGAATCTATTCTGAACTTTCTAAGAATATAGTAATAGGGCCGATGCCCTATTAGAAAAAGGTTCCAGTACGATTACTGGAACCTTTTTCTTGATAAGAATAGGCAGACGTTTAACTATTATGAGTACTTAGTGTGACTGCGTTTGCGTTATTATCTCACCTGATGTTAAGTGGTAATGCGGTCTAAGATGGATTTAATCTAAAGATACCTACTCACTTGTGACTGTTAGACCACCATATTGTTTATATAAAAAAAAACAACTTCATACACTCCAATTGTTTGCTGTACATATGATGAATGCTATATAAACAGTTCAAGCACATTTGTCACTACCGCGAGAATTTTTGATAAAGGAGAATATGGTCGCAAAAACTATCATCCACCAATAAATTTGTAAAATGCAATAAAATATTGTTGAAACAGAGTAAACCTGTGGATTTTTTAATATGAGACATGTAGAAATTCAAAAAAAATAATCATAAGATACTCAAAAATGTTCTAGGGGAAACAGTATAGTTATTGCCCCCCATACAGTTACTGGCCATTTCAACTTTGATGCTAAAAAACTAGCAACTCTCTGATCATAAGGTAGCAAATTAAGTATAACCTTAAGTTTTAAGCTTCTGTGCTAATGTCACCTTTAGTACGGTCGAGGCTTATTGTCTCTTATCAGTGAAGGCCAGGAAAGTCGTTAAGATTAGTTCGAGCCTAACCAAAGCATAAACTGTTCTGCTACAGCCGTAGCGGTCGTAATAATAAAATACTTTTTCCGGTTCATTACCATAATGAAGCTTCTTCTTCTTCTTGTCCTTATCCTATTAGGTTTGTAGGCACAACATATTATTTTCTCTTTCACTATATCATCTATATTATATATCCCTGTGGGCATCTCCCACTTCATTCGCATATTTATGTATTTATTTGTATTTAATCTATTATAAAATACACATGCTAGCTTAGCAGTTAGCAATGGGAACGTCGGCTGTCAAACTGACAGAAGCTGGTACTATCCCCACCAACGGCTTGAGCTCCCGGGGATGGTAACAAATTCCCCGGTTATCAAATTCCCAGCATGGTGGTAAGGTACTTTCGAGGACCCGCATGGCTAGCTACCACCCTCACTAGTTTGAAAAACTGTCACAAAACTGTGTGCCCGGGCAGCAGTCCTTGAGAGCCAGAAAGCATTCTAGGCCCAACGTGATGATCTTCGATAGTGGTTAAACGCTAGATCTATACAGTATAAATTAAAATATTTTTCAACAACAAACTCTAAGAATATTCCGGTTGAATAGTTATATATATATTATGACGAGCAAAAAATAAATTAACAACTTACCCTGTTGTATAAGTTGCACTGTATTCTCTCTAATGGATTCGGTTCTTTTTAATTCACAATATTCTGTCATCCAATAACTATTGCGTACTCGTCACCCATGCGAGTTATCAAATAATATAATTAATTTACAGATTTAGAATTCTTTGATATTAACTTAAACTTGATTTGCCATTTACTTTGTGCGCAAATAAGTATTTTTTTGTAGAAAAAAGTCTTTGTCTTTATCATAATTGCCAAACATTGGAAATTGACATGAAATCAAGTGTAATTGATGATTTTCAAAATAAAACAAAAAAAATTATCAACACTGAAAAATTCTGATATACCTACGTGTATATTTTTTTGCATTGAAATTCGAGCAATGGGAAAAACTACGGTACGACATTCTCGACTTCAATCCATATCGCTTTCATCACCTTCTTTTAAAAAAATATGATTTAATTATACATTACCGATATGACAAAATTACTACAATTCTCACGACACAATTTAAAATAAGTAGCTGTATTATACGCGTTGGCATATGTTTAGCAGCGGTACGGTATCATGCAATGGGGAAATACTAGGAGAAGTATATACATAGTTATATTATTATGTGTACAAAGATTTTTAATAATGTATAGCATCATTACTTCTTGGTTATTAATTTAGCGGGCCGATACCTTTATTAAAATAAAATACCTACTAAAAACTAATTAAAATACTACAGCTACTACAATAACATTTAAGCAACCCACTAGCTGTTGTGAGCCTTTAAATAACTCAAATGCTCTTATCCCTTCTAATCTTGCCTATTGTCAATAAAAACAAACTATAAAAAAATATGCTTATGTTAATTGCTTTATTAGTTAATTTTACACGTTAATTAGCTCTTATTGAGCACTTAATTATTCACTAAAAACCGAAACGATATTATGGAACACTTCCGTGGGGAATTTAAACATCGAAACATATCGTCTGAATTAATTTAACCCCTACCTGTATATATCTGTGTTCGTTATCTTCAATGCGGTGTTCCCCGCCCTTCAAAATGATAGGTCCGTGGCTAAGGTCACGGGGAGGGTCAAGGTCTGGGGTTGAATAAATCACTGATAAGTCTCCCGATAGCATCGGCGGTGTGGTCGGCTTCCGTGCTGCATACGTTACAAACGGACGGTGTTAAAATGTATTTGTATTCATAAATTATAGAGGAGTGCCCATAAAGCTGTATAGCCTATATTTATACCCATATCTTATATATAGGTCGTGAAAAACTTGGCCTTCTTTTTTAACTTATGGCGTTTTAACCAACTGTTTTGTGTAATATTTATAGAAAGCACTAGTCAAATAGTTCAAGGGAGTTTTAAAAGTAATGGGCGTTTTTAGAACGGCCTACTTTTCAAGTGAAGTAATTGGTTATTTAATCCTATTACTTTTTACCTTCAAGACTTTCTTGAAATCTTACGCAGTTATATACTCTTTTTAATTTGTATTTAATATTTGTATTCTTGCATTGCAAAAATAATTGTTATCTATTTGGCGTATTGATTTACTAAACATTGGGTATTGTAAGATAATGTGATTCTAAGAACCGGCAGTGTCAGATAAATGAACCTTAACCTATATCCTACCTATATCCGTATGTAATGTTGCCGCCTTTGACGGTAAACTAGCTGCGCCCCGCGGTTTTACTCGCGTGGGGATTGATGATGATGAAAAGTATCTTATGTGCTATTCGAGACTATAATCTATCACTGTGCTGTGTCTTAGCCATCCCGATCCGTTCGCCGTTCTGGCATGAATGAGTAACAAACATCCATTCATCCATCCATCCAAACTTTCACATTTATAATATTAGTGGGCTGGGATTTTATAACAAAATTTACGTTCCGGGGCAAACCTCTTTTCCCTCTCTAAATTGTAACAAAAATAAAGTTATCGATTTCAATCGCTTGAGTATAAAATATTTGAGGCTTAGGTATACGTTTCATATTTTCAAAAATGTTTACGGTTTTTGAAAAATATTGGCCGCAGAGTCAGCGCCCAATCAACCAATCAATTTTGATTGGTTGTGATGCTTGTAACTTTAAAGTGATATTAAGAACTGGAAATTATAAATCGTATAAGCCTAGTAGATGATCGTGTAGATTGTATGAAAACGAACTAAAATCGGACAATATTCAATGGTAAAAAAAAGTTTTTCTTTTTGAATGGACAAGTATGGGGTATAGAATCCACTTGAAACTGTCCCTCGCATACATAATTATGTTGAATATTTTCAATTTTTTTTGGAAAAGATCAATAACTAATTATATACTTTTTTACATCCAATCATTTTTATTTCATAAAAGAATTTGTGATACATTTGTAACCAGGCATTTATAATCATTGTTGCTAACTCAAGTATTTTTACTTACTCCTTACAATGTGCAAGTGGCATATTTACGACCTTTTCCAGTTTTTACGACTTGTCCCTTTTATGTTACAAAATGCTAATGACCATTTTAAGTTACATCGCTAAAGCCAATGACAAACACGATATACTCTGCGATGCTAAAAATATAGCGACATGGCATGCAACAAATACAGCAATCGATGACTCCACCTTGGCCTGGATGTATGTGCACGTCATTTGTGGATTTTCCGCATTCCTCATTTCGGCATCAAAATGGTTTATAATTTTCTAGCTGCGCCCCGCGGCTTCACTCGCATGGACTACGGTTTTCCCGCAACCTCAATTATCCCAAGAGAAATATTTATTTATTTTTAATATAAATAAGAATGCTTGCATTGCAATTACATATATTATCAAAGTTTAATGCTATGTTAGTGATGCAAATACTTGCATAAAATAAAATTATACAAATATAGTTATTAATTACACGTAATAACCACTACCATTTTTCCATTTACATTAAACTTAATTAACTATACTTTTACCTAGATAACAAGTAGCCTATGTGTTATTCCAGGTTAAGCTATATTTGTTCTAAATTTTAAGCAAATCCATTCAACCATTTCAGTTTGCACCAAACATACAAACGACAAGAAAAATGAAATTGTTCATTATTACATACATACATAACATATTTCATTCATATATATATTCATATATTCATATTTCATTTATTCATTCACAAACCATAAAAGACACACAGACCAACTTTCGCCTCTCTAATATTAGTTTCATTATCAACATTGGTATTATTAAAATTAATATCAAATTGCTATAGCTCTCCTATGTTTCGCCTATATTGATTATATGATTATCATAAGTGATCTAATAAAAATTACGGTTAGCAGAAGCCGTTTAGCTTTTACTATCAAAACTGTAGTACTTAAATAATTAATAGAACACGCATTATGTCTGTATCATAGTGTAAGTAAGTGGGTAAGTTTAAGTGACTGAGCTCAAAAAATCATTCAATTTTTTGAGGATATAATTATTGTGTTGTGTACATTAGTTTATACCCAAAAGAAATAGATAGATAGAAGGATAATTCTATAATGTACATAATACGTATACACCGACACAACATACATTTAACAATACGTTCAAACTATTTGAAGAAAAAATTCGATTACTAATCGCACTTGAACCCACGACTACAGAATACCGTCCTGTCACTTTGTCCATCAAATCCATAGAAGCACTTCACTAGCGTTCGAACGTATTCCTTCCTTTAACTAATTAAAGCTAGATGGCGCTAAGAACAACATCCCCTCAGATGTTTCATTCCCTCTGTCTGATTCCAGCAGCCGGTTGTGCGGCTGTCAGTCGTTGGTTATTTTTGTGATTATTTATATCACCTAATCTAAACTTATCTTAGGGGACTTTTCCAAAAACACACGCGTTTCAACTTGTTTTATTTTATTTACTTTACGATCTAATATGGGTTCTGACCGGAAGCAATAATAATCATGCATAATATTTCTTATCGAATATTGTTCTTTTACACTTTATATTTCACTAGTAGCGCCCCGCGGTTTCGCCCGCGTGGATTACGGTTTACCCGCTACCTCAATTATCTCACGGCAACTTTACTTTTTTCCGGGATAAAAGTAGCCTATGTGTTAATCCAGTGTTTAAACTATCTCTATACCAAATTTCATCGAAATCGGTGAAGCTGTTTGAGCATGAAGAAGTAAACAGACACACACACATACACACAGTTACAGTTTAATTTTTCCAATCAGTAAGTGGTTACAAATAGTATTATTTAAATAATTGTTTTATATGTTTTAGTCATATTATTATAAAGTTCTTATTCAAACTTTAAATTTAACCCTCATATTTTTGCACAGCTCCGTCATTCTTATAAAATCTGAAGAGGATGAGCCGGAACAACAACCCCTTAGCGATTGCGATACCTCCGCGGCCTCCAACAATTCGGAAGCTAACAAGTAAGGCAGCAAAGTGCACACAACATATTATTATATCTAAAAGGGAGTAATTTGTAGTGTATAATGGCAGCACCGTTATTCATACCAATTGAAAAAATACGTTATTTAAATGTTCTTATTCTGCACACGCTAAAACCCAAAGAATGACATTATGCTAAATCTATTTTCTTTAAAGTGTCGGTATTTTCATGACGGACTAGTTTGAAGTACCACCCAGTAATTGAATAGACACAGTTGTATTTTTAGAACCATCACTCTTAATTTTTCGAAAGTCTTTGATCAGCGCTAGCGATAATCTATAAAAGCAGAACCAGTGTCTTCGTGTGATACTGGGTCAACAGCTAAAAAATGGAGACGGTTATGCTTGGGCTTAAAAACGACCGAAAGACAGCGAAATAACCCAGCAAATTAGTAAGTTGAAATGTTAGTGGGTCGGGACTATATAATCTTGTCTACTATCTTGAATATATTACTGATAGCTAATATGGTCGAAAAGTTATCAAATAAATCATTATTAATATATTTTATCCGGCTTTTCACCTAACTTAATACTCGACTTAAACGTGAGTAACGTTTAAGTCGAGTATTAAGTTAGGTGAAAATCCTAGAACGACTGTGATCGCCGCGATTTGGCAGCGTACACATACCCGGTGATGGGCTTCGGATGCTCGAATCTAGGTCCAAACATTCGACTATAAACCTCAGAAAAGCCGAATAATAAATATAAAAGTTAATTGTGTCAAACTCACGAGAATGTTCAATAAAAAATTGTCAAGTGTAAAACCTCGGACTGGCAAGCGCAGTCGTATTTCAACTATTAGTTTGTCGTATTCCAACTATTAGACTATCGACAGATCTGTCCAGTCATTATGGAGACCAATGGAAGAGGTCTGTGTGCAGAGAATAGACGTCCTTTAACCGATATGAAAATGATGAAGATTCATGATTATACCACCGTGAGTTTTAGCGTTAATGAATAAGGACTTTTAAAGTACACAATGGTAGTCGCTTTGGACAGTATTGCTTATATCACTAAAGTAATGTTCACCAAGAATTTAATGTTATTGTACAATATTGCTATATTATACACGAACTAACATATTAACTACAGAACGTGTCACTAAATAGTCAGATAACGTTATTATATTTTGAATAAAGTTGCTGCTTTGAACACCGATATTGATGATATTGCATTAATTTATTCTATATTTCTTTTTATGTTACTTATCAATAAATATAGTTGTAGTTGTTTTCACATTTTTTTAACCGAACAGTTTGAAAACAAAAATTATAATTTGTTGTAATCGAAAGGATTATTATTAGCAAAATGAGAATGCTATATTTTAAGATTATTTAAATTGGAAAGATTTTTCACGAACCTAGGCAGGTGTCTAGATAAGTATTATTGTCAATGGAGAATTATTGTGTTGCAAGTATAAAATACGGTGCGTTTAGTCAAAGATTGTGATAAGCGAATGAGCTCAAAGTGTACCATTTATTTATTTATTACAATAAGAACGGTCATACATCAATTACGGCCAATTACACTTATTGCTTAATATATATACATCGTCATTATATCTATAAATTACAATAAAATTATATGTACACACAAAACGAGTCTATAAATTAAATTACAAATGTCAACAAAATGTAAAAAGGTAATAAATGTCAAAAATTTTCAGCAAATGTCAGTAACAACTGTGATATGGAGTAAAACTTATCGCAAAATAATTCAGGATTGGCAGTCAGGAATGTATTGAGGCCGTTCAAAGTACGACACAGGGGGCTTTCAGCTCTAGCCACAGTACGGCAGTCAGGGACAGACAGAATAACTTGTACCATGTAATTGTCTATCTTTTCGATAGACAATTACATGGTACAAGTTATTAAATATATTACGCTAGGTAATAATAGTGGTAATGGAATATTTAAAATTAAAGGACGAAACGAATTATTTGGAAAGAGGTTAGGAATCTAAACTTTTAGTGTTTCTTACAAATACAATTTGAATTATATAGTTATGTATTTTGAATCCGACTGCTCTAGATGACAATAATTGTGTAGGTAAATTTAGGTAATGTAAGGCTTAATATCAAATAAAAATTTTCAACTTCTTAATTAGTAATTGCGTCGTGAACATTTTTCTATTTTTATAAGTTGCTATTACAGTAGGTATACAAAAATATTTGATGATGACGTGTTGTGACCGTGGGATGGATTAAATTGCACAATACCCTTGAACCACAAGAGGCCCGGGTTATCAGGTATGGCCTGGAGGCCACATTTTTTACCCCTGTCCTAGTCGATATTTGTACATACGAATTGAGCCTAATTGTTATCCAACCACGGTGACAGTCGCCGTGGCTCATTGGTCAGTGACATGCCTTGTGGGTCCTGGGTTAGATTCCCAGCAGAAGCAAACGTTTGTGTGATAAGCATGGATATTTTTCTTGGGTCTTGGATGTGTGTGTGATGTGATTGTGTGTTTCCACACCTGCCACGACACATGGCATCCTAGAGCGGTGTTATGAGTGTGATATATAAACAAGAAAAAATCAAGAAAATTATACCGTTGAGCAGCTCATGTAGCTCTTTATAAAAGGGCTCATTTTTGCTCGTATATTTGAAGGCTTAAAATATCTCTGAAGTCTAGATATACGAATTGTGTTTTATAAACGCATCATCGTTGTTTAAATTTATATTAGGTCTAGTTTCGTGTTATTCGTTTAATGCAGCAATTCATTTGATTTTTTATTAGAGCAAATAATAGTAAGTGATTGATGGAAAAAAATAGTTAAGATTAGTTTTAAGAAATTTCATCCGCATATAAAAATTAAATCACGTAATAAAGTTGTTTACGAGTATTATATGCAGCACCTATTTTTATATTATACAAGTATCTTGGCAAAAGGCACTATTTATTTTGAAGAGACTTTCAGTTTTAGCTGAATAGTTTGAACGCACGCAAAAGAACAAATGTTGCCAAGTTGCCTATTATACAAAACGAAGCACACGCCATGTTGTCGGCATAATAACAATTTCCATTGACGTCATAAGTTAGACCTGCAAAGCGAATGTTCAGGGCAATTATTAGACTTATTTTATTACCAGTAAAGTCTAATTTCAATCAGCCTTACTTACGATCGCATTAAAATTCTATTTTTAACTAGAGTGCAAAGTAGGTTTGCTGTTTGTTCTGAAATTGTTGGACACGGGTAATACTGTCGTATGTTATAAATCTAAAATATTAAGACGTTTTAAGTTCAAGTGGAAATATTATTCACGCATTATGGATGTTACTCGCCAGTTCCTTTGGCTTGAACTTGGCTTTACGCGCTCCCAGGTGTCGATTTTTTAGGTTTTTTTTTAATGTTTACCTCTCACAAATGGAAGTATATATAGATACTTTAATATAATATGATATTATGTTGTATATCAATGATAATATAAAAATATACAAGTAAAGTTTTGGATGGGTTTCCACCATATTTAAGCCTCCATGCAACAAATTTTCCTTGATTAGACTTTTTCCCACTTTACATAATATTAGCTATATTAAGGGATTAACGGGTGCCATTGACATTACAGAAGCTCGCAGATTTATGGGGGGGGGGGGCAAGACAAATGAACCGTGTTGATTTAAAATTGTTCTAATGTAAGTACTTTACAGATGACCTACGGGCTCAATAAAATACTTAATTATCACATTTATAGTATTTTTAAAATTACTTGCCTCAAGTAAAAGACAGTTCAAGCGCCTTTGTCGTTATTGCGAGTAGTAATTTTGATATAGGAGAAGTATGATTTCTCGAAAATATTCTTTGACTACTAAATTAGTAGATGAAATATTTTATTTTTTCAATCAGCCTTTATTATCTACCTTCTACCTACCATACCTTCATCATTTATTATCATAATTGATAAGTTTATTGGACATGTAGGCCTTCCAACAAAATAAGCTGACAATACTCAAAATTGTCTATTAAATGGTAAAATCTTGTAATGTGTAATGTTATAATTAAATGGCAGTATTTTTTAAAAACCAATCTATTAATTGCCTTATGTGTGTGCTTTTTGTGTGTTGAAATATGTTTGCCAACTGGTAACAGCTGATTTAGTACATGAAAATGTACTACGAAATGGGAGATTGTTTTTATATAACGCCTATAAGATAATAAACCACGTTCCATTGATCTTGGAACGTGTTTTCATATTTTATCAGCATTGGTCAGTGAGGTAAATTACGGTCAAAAGGCCTATCTAGGAGGCACGTGTCCTAACATTTACTAACGGTCTCATTAAACTTTGCCATTTTTACGTTATTGATTCTACAAAAACAAAGCATTAAAATACCAGGCTCATAGTGGTTCAATGTGCCGTACTACTCGTATTTTAACAATTTGAGCATAAATGTATAACGAAGCGGTAATATTATTACAATGCCAATCTCCGGGTCGGCTAAAATATTCCCAGAAAGATCCAACGCGTAAAGTGTAGCGAGAACAACCCTTAATTATTAATTGTTGAAGAGATTACAACTCAATTTTGAAGGACAGTGAATGTTTTGGAAGGTTTGTTTATTAGTAGAAATAGCGGGGACAACATAATTATGTAGATACTAGGACAACATTACTCATTTTTAATTAAAATGCTCAAAGCATGTTAATTGATACAATGGGAGTGGTTCCGTTATTCAACTAAACTAAACTACAATTCTGGAAAATTAAATAAGTTCTTGTATGGTTTCGATAAAGTTCTAATTAGTGTGAGACTTATAACAACACTAAAATTAGATAGGTACTTACTTACTTACTTACTCCGCTGGCTCAGCGACCCAAAGTGGATCTTGGGCTCTGACAAGAGCAAGCGCCATCCTTCCCTATCATGAGTGCGTTCCTGCCAGTCGTCCACGTGGAGCTCACCTCAAAATCACATCATGAAACCACATCAAAATCAGATGGTTTAACTAAATTTGCGGGTAGTTTTAGGTATGTGACATAAGTCGCTACTTATTTAGTGCCTGCTCAAACTACCCGCAATTGGCCAGCAGTTGAATAAAACGTCGTTTAATACTCGTATTAGTGACAGCGTTTTATGGAGTTTGACGAATTTGAATTTAAGTGGAAATAGAATACGAGCTTTTTCATTTGAAGAGTTTTAGTGAATTTTAGCTAGTTCTAATTATTTACGGAATTAAGGCGAATATTTCTCGAAAAGGCAGTGTCTCACTCTGTATCAAACCTAGGTTCGGACGTGGACGATTCTAATCTTTGGGATAGGTCAACCAAGTGTCAACATGAAGCTTTAGAGCCAATCGAGAATTATCTCAAAAATATAATGTAACTCCTAACATATGTTGACTGGCCGGTTGGCGCAGTTGGCAGCACTCTGCCTTATGAGCCGCAGGTCCCGGGTTCGATTCCCGGACAGGTCAAACATTTGTGTGCATGAACATGTCTGTTTGACCTGTGTCTGGGTGTGTATATGTATATAAGTATATATATCAGTCATCAGGTTACCATAGCACAGGCTCTGCCTAGTTTGGGACCTGAAGACCTTGTGTGAATGTTAATAAATAATAAAATAAATAATAAAAAATAATAAAATAATAATAAATAAATATGTATCAGAGTAATAGAAAGTACCTACCGTATCAATGTGCTGTGAATTTTATGAAAATTTACTCGTAGCAATTGCTGCAGTACAAGGTAAGAATTTATCAGGTTACGGTATGATCGATGGCCCTTAAACTATTCCGAGACTACCACCTCAACAGTTTTATTGGTAATTGCTTCTGTTCACTGAAATATTATAAATATAAATAGATTTTATTATGCAACATCCCCATGTTTACGGTAAACATTTTCGTACCATTTTCACGCATAATTTTCATACTACACACTCAATATAACAATCACTTGATACACATTTAATAAGCTGGCACCTACAAACAAATAAGAGTTCGTTAGCTGCCACATATTTGGCTCAACGAATCATCATTGAGATTCAACGTGGCAATGCTGCTAACATTCTGGGCACGCTGCCAACTGGTAGCGGGTTAGAGCATTTGAATTATCTATAGGTTGACAACAGCTCGTGGATTGTTCAATGTTATTGTAGTCGCTATAGTATTGTAATTAGTTATCAGATGTAAAAAAAAAATACCAAAAAATGGAACCGACTTCAACACTCAAAAGTATGAAATAACTTGTTGAAGTCGGTAGGTAGTATAGTTCAAAAGTAACTGATATCAAAATATTGTGCTCATGGTACTGGACTTCGGCAAGTTATTTCATACTTTTGAGTGTTGAAGTCGGTTCCATTTTTTGGTAAAAAATTTTTTTCTCACTCTTTTTAGTGACCTTTGTTACTCATGGGATCAATTGTTATTGTGGTGTAGGTATGTTCACCGATTTCTTCACCCGCTACTATAATATCGAGTAGGTATTAGCACGCATTTTTCAGTTTTTAACTTGTAACTCAAAAAGTGCTTGTCAGATTTTGATGAAATTTAAATGGGACCACACGGGAAGCACCAGCTTTCAAATAAAAAAGAACGATCAAAATCGGTTTACCCAGTCAGAAGTTATGCGGTATAATATCGTGTAGGTATAAGCACGCATTTTTTAGTTTTTAACTTGTAACTCAAAAAGTGCTTGTCAGATTTTGATGAAATTTAAATGGGACCACACGGGAAGCACCAGCTTTTAAATAAAAAAAACGATCAAAATCGGTTCACCCAGTCGGAAGTTATGCGGTAACAAATACAAATAAAAAAATAAAAAAAATAAAAAACACACGGGTCGAATTGAGAACCTCCTTCTTTTTTTGAAGTTGGTTAAAAAATATAACTAATGATACAAATTCTGATATTTCCTAGTAAAACATTATGTTTTTTTCTAATCAATTATAACATTACAAAAATTGTATAATTATACGACTATGGTTGTTGAAAATGGAAGAAGGAAGCTTTTGTATATCAGTTACAGTTCTTTTTCATAAAATATCATACGTATTATCGTTATTCAAATGTTCAAGCTTTCCCCAATATGATGGTAACACCATCAAAACGAATTGCGTCACATCGCTCGAAAAAAGTTTTTTCTACTTAGAATTATATTTTCCACAACTATAAATAGCTAATTCCCATGTGAACGTGTTTTATGTCAAGGCATTTTAGTCACTGACGTCATCAACGAAGCTTGTAAGAGGATTATATATCGCGTAGTTGTCAATACAATAAGAAAAATCTTTTTTCTACCTTTGAATGTTGTCTGATTTCGGTATTTTTCGTTTTATATACTCGTAATCTACACACCCTTTACTAGGCTTATATTACGTCTTGTAGTAGTTCTCTTGTTCAACTAAACTAAAATCAAAGTCTGGAAAATAGTTCTTACTTAAATTAGATGCTTTTACTAATTTTGCGGGCAATTTTAGGTAAAATAAGTCACCGCTTATGGTGCCGATTAAAATTACCCACTTTTGGCCACCAATTGAATAAAACTCATCAAATATTAGAGATAACTTTATATGGAGACATACAAAATTTAATTTTAGCGTAAAAAGAATACGAGCTATTTCATTTTGAAGAAATTTAGGTAATTTGAGTTTGTTCGAGTGATTAACACAATTAGGGCCAGTACAAACCGAGACTGGTCTTAAATATATTTAACTTCTGGCTGAATCTGTGTTTTTGTGATAGGAACAATCCTGAAGCCTTCAAGCTACGAGTGAACATTCTAGGCTTGCTTGCTACATACGCAAACTTATGATACCTTAAAAAATTTAAAAAATGTGTCTTTTTTACCTTTTCCCTCATTCCCTACCTCTTCTCATTTGAATATAGAACTAAAACAGTTACTTTGAGAGTGATGAAACGTGCCATATACAGAAAGTATGCTTGGCGAATGTATGCCGAAAACTCATATTTATAGAACGACTATTGAAGTAGAAAGCACGCAGCCATGTTAAAAATAAGAGGTAGGCTCGATACGTTATAAGAAGGATTGGGGAAAGCTGTCACTGAGTTTCAGTTGAATTAAGAATAATACTAAAAGACAGACCGCCAGTACTTGATGTATTTTTTTTTTATCTTCTTCTTAGTTTCTACATTCTTGACAGTGTAGTCGTGGTGTCACAGGAGTGGAGGCACGCTTGACTATCCGTCGCCACTCGTATTGTTTAGTCCGAGGCACGTAAGTTGAACTAAAATGGTGGTCGCCGCGCAGGTACAGTTATGGACAAAAGTGTGAGATGAAAACTCCGCGGCTGTCAAAAATTAAACGCATGTCAAATGTAGAAGAAATTACAATTTCGTACGCGATTATACTCCAAAGCCGCGCGGCCCGTACATCATCTCACACTTTGATTGAGACCCAAACATGTGTTCTATACCGCTGTTTCTATCTATTCCACATATAAAAAAGGTGCTACAAATAAAAATTACAAGTAAAGTCTTAGAATAAAAAAAATACAGAGGAATTTGAAAATAAATGTGTGGTGTGATTTGTATGGGCAAGATAAAGAAGGAGCGTATCAGAGGAAGCTTGAAAATGGCACCATCGCATTATAAATTTAAAGACAATAGGTAGGCTTGGTATGTGATGAAGAGATATGGAAACAATATTTAACGAAAACAGTACTAAATAAAGGGAAGGATAAAGGAGTTAAAAAGTAGGCCGAAGAAGGTATAGATAATATGTTTTTGAAGTGTAACTGAGATGAGTGGAAAATGTAAAGGGTTTGTTTTGGGGACCTCACATAGCGTGTGATAAGAACAAGAAATCATCATCATCTCAGCCATAGGACGTCCACTGCTGGACATAGGCCTCCCTAATTGATTTCTACAGGCACCTGTTGGATGCGGTCCGCATGCAATCCTGCAATCTTAGTCAGGTCGTTTGTCCACCTGGTCGGTGGCCGTCCTATGCTGCGCTTGCCAGTCCGTGGTCTCCATTCGAGAACAAGAAATGAATATTAATAATTATAATTGAGTTGGCACCTATGTTTAACATTTAACACTGTTATTGTGTGTTAACTAGGTGTGTTTATTAATTTTATATTCTTATGTTGTAATAAATAGCCGTTCATGACATTTCATACAAATAAGAAAAAATAGAAAAATGTTTTGAACCTAATTATTTTTTTTGCCTATCTGCCAACCCGCATTCGCGAGAGAGCAGATGCCCCGTGTCTCAGCAATTGAAAGGCAAAGGCAAAGGCATGACAATACTTAGATTATATACAAAAGAACTATAGTTGTGATTGTTTTTTAAATATCAACAATAATCACCGAGCATCGCTTAAATTATATTAAAATAATAAAATAAATGTTTTAAGACTTGACTTAAAAAACAGGATATTAACCGTGTGTTGTTAATATTTTTCGTTCTTTCGGCACTTCGGTACAAATGTGCTTATAAATCATGAGCAAAAATCGACACAGATAAGCTTTGTGTATCGGGAACAAATTTATTTAGAGCAATTTTAGTGTAAGTGACATTAGTGATACTGGCAACATCGTCGTACGTAAAACACGTAAAAGAAATAGGGTAGACCGGTTTTTTTAATAAACAACTTGTTCAATGTTCATCCACCCACAAAAGACTATTCAGCGAGTCAGCTCTTGTGTGATAGTTTAAAAACAAGTGATAGACCGTGATAATTTAAAAACATAAATGTTCTATTTTTTACAGGTTATGCAATGACGTGGTGTCGAAGCGAAATCACACACTAAAGCCCAGGGTTGTCCTGCCCGAAAGTTACGTCAAAGGTAACGTTTTAATATAAAAATTGTACCTCTTTTATGTAATTATTTTTGAGGTTCGATTAGAAATTTGTAAGAAAAGCTCTTAAAACGAAAATAACTGCAATACCATATATACTATATAATACCAATATATACTAAAACTAGCTGTGCTCCGGTTTCTCACCCGCGTGGATTACGGTTTTGCCGCTACCTCAATTATCCCACGGGAACCAAACTTTCTTAGGAGAAATCTCAAAATCCTTTCTTAAGGGATGCCTACGTCATAGAAGCTTTATGCATGCAAAGTCTCAGCCCGATCGGTTCAAAATTGACAAAGTTTCATACAAACTTTCATCCGCTATTTTATCCCCTTGGGGTAGAATCAATCAAAATCCTTTCTTAGTGGATGCCTACGTCATAACATCTACCTGCGTGCCAAATTTCAGCCCGATCCGTCTAGTGGTTTGAGCTGTGCGTTGATAGATCACTATGTCAGTCAGTCAGTCACCTATAAGTTATATATATTTAGAGATGGCTACTATTGAAGGATGTCAGTTTAGCTCCTTAGAGGTTGGCACAATGTTAAACAAACATCGCACGTCATTTCAATGCTGTTCGTTGTACTGTTCTAAGGTTAGGGGTTTAAAAAAAAATAGTATAGAATTATATTGATCCGTTGCAACAAAAAAGAAAGAAAGAACCTCATACTAGCACATAGTCTATTTCTATATATCATACTAACTCCGATCGCCGGTATTACGGTGAGTAGCAAAAGTCAGTGAAAAGGAAGAAAAAAAATTACACCAAAAAAAATGGAACTGACTTCAAGACTCAAAAGTATGAATTAACTTGTGGAAGTCGGTACCATGCGCACAAGATTTTGATAAAAATTACTTTTGAACTATCATTCATTTATCATTATTTCTGAAACTATTATGAATTGACGGCTAATTTCAATACAAATCTCCTTGGTGAAAACAGTGGCTACTAACGGGTAGGTCTTTTTTCACATATTTTTAAACAATTTCTGTCAGTCTTCTTTTATTTGCAACAATGGACGTCCATCGAATGCTTTGTCTCAAGCATTTTTAAATGTTTTGAAAACTGGTTCACCCAAATGCCTAAGTGCATAGGGTTCGTCGGGAAATATTTTGAAAAGCTGTCAACTAAACTTTTTTTCACATTGAAACTATTTTTCATTTCTTTATTTTCGGAACAGTCAACGTATTTAGTGTTAGTTCCACGTTATTAAAAAAATTCTGGATAGGATGCCGTATGCGACAAATGCAATTTTTATGGGAAGCAGGGTGTATGCGCTGTTTTTTATTCAGTTACAACAACATTGTTAAATAATAACATTTTGATATTATGGATTTCGGTAAAGTCACGCTTGTATCCATACTAAATATTCTGTCTCTCAGAATCAACACCAAAAATCAAATTATTGATTAAAAATATAATTTTAATATGGAACTTCGCAGAGTAACCTGCGAAGCCTGATTTTAAAAAAAATTTTCTTTTATTATAATTTCAGAAATGCGTCCACCAGCCCGTAAAGGTCAACCGGTGTTAGTGGAATTTAGTATTTACGTCGTCGATGTCAACTCTATTAACGTTGAAGACATGGATTTTCGGTAAGTTTTCTATTTTAACTTAATTATTTGAATAAAATATATATATCAAACAATAAATTGTATATTGATATAAGATTGTAACGATTACAATCTTTTATATATACATAACTCGCAGAACTGATGGCCATTGGGGTCAAAAAGTGCGCGAATGGAGACCAAGTACTGGCAAGCGCAGCATAGGACGGCCACCTACTACGGTGTCAATTCTACCAACACATTGCTCATAGATTGTCAATGAATCGTCGTTTTTTCTAGTTTTGCTAAACTTTCTTGCGGCATTGTTGCGGTCATTGTCCTGTCCCTGAAGCAGGAATAACTTGCATCAAAGTTGTCGTATCGCAATACTTTAAACAATTGAATAACGCACGTACCATCCGTACCAACTATAATATTTCTGTGTCACAGTTGTACTAGATAAATGAAAGCTAGTACTGACTTCAATTGTTTTACGCTGCTGTACGGCTATGCTACGAGTATGATAGTGATTCCTGCTTTGGCTACTGTAGTCAGCCTCGGTGTTTGTCGATTACAATTATTGTGAAGCTCCAGTTTTTAATTTTCAGTCCAATATTTTTTAATCTTTACCGATTCACCAAAACAATGCACGTTTTAACAGGTGATTTTACAGATCAGTCAAATTGTGTAGAAGACATTTTTTATTTCATCGATTTGTTGCAAATGAGCCCATATAACAATACAACCCAAAAAGTTTTTACCATCCATACCAGAAAATACATATACTTACAACACTCAAAAAAGTTTTGCTCTCTAAAATGTCACTAATTATCTATCTATAACCAGACTCAATTAACTGAAATAATTAAAACAAAAATTGCCATGATTGTAATGTAACAAACCGAGTAGGACTCACGTGGTAAACACTGGAAAAATACTCTCCGACCAGTGAGTCCTAGTCGGTTTGTTACATTACAATCATGGAAGAAGCTCGCGGTAGTTTTCAGACGCAAAAATTGCCATGTCAAATTTAGCTTAATAAAATACATAAAATCATATTGGCGGTGGTACTAACAGGAAAAATCTAATTATATATACGCTTTTTTTCCTTTTCTTCTCCTGAACGTTTTTTTAATTACAAAGCTGTAAGATATTTTCTAGGGGCCTTTTAAAAGAGGCAACGCAAATTTGGTTAAATTTACTTTTTACGAATTTCCCTCTTAGATTTTGACTATACATTGTATGTTGTGATGTATTTAATTTCCTTAAAATTAATATTTTCCTAAACAACAACATAAAACGGTGGCAAATTAATATCTTGACGTTTTTAAAAGCCTTTTTACTTTACTTAGTTTAAAATAGTACCTTACTGTGAACAATACGTTGGTCTAACAGAAATTATTTTACGACATTGTATGTCTTCAATATATATATATATATATATATTACAGTAATAAATAGATTAAAATATCTTTTTTTTAGCCAAAAAAACATTCTCGCCTGACTTACTTTGATTTTGCTACAAGGACTTCTTGCCTGCATCCACCCTTTTCGTGGGGGCTATGTCAGGTCGTTTATCAACCTGTCAATGTATACCCTACCTTACGCTTGCCAGTTCGTGGTAGTCACTCCATTCATGATACGTTCCACACCAAAGGCCATCAAATCTAATGAAATGTATAAATTCGTTGAGCATTCTTGAGGTCTTTTGTCCCTCCACGAATTTTCACATATCTGATTCGATTCATATGTAATGCGTTACTCATACACTCATGAGCGCTGTCCATACGTCACAAGGAGCTATCATTTTCACATGTCTAGAAGTCATAAGAAATGTATTGTTTTTTATTCATCAGAGTGGACATGTTCATCAGACAGACTTGGAGAGAGACAAGACTTCAATTGCCGGACGATATTTTCGAAGAAGGGGATGACCACGTCACTCTGCCTCCTGAGTTTTTCGACAACCTGTGGCATCCGGACCCTTATTTCCTAAACTCTAAAGTGACAGGTAACTTTTAAACTTTGGCATTATTTTATTATGTTAAAGGTGAAACGTTATTGCTATTATTTAAATTAAAAATATGAAATAAAATAATGTTGGATTGTAAGTTTCTGATTGCTTAAAATGAAATCTTTTGAACCGTATTATAGGACAATTAAGACATATTATGCGTAAGAATATTAAATAAAGTTATCTACGACCTTTAAGTCACCTAATTGCAGATATTTTAGGGCATTAAATATTGTATGTATTATTTTCGTAACCAACATTACAACCTCCCGTGAATAGAAAATAAAAGTAAGAAAAATAGTAATCTTTATATTTCAAAAAGAAGGTATACAAAAAGAAAAAACATGCATGCAAACTAAACTGATGTCAATGCGGTTGTAATTTTATTATTATTACATATTCTTCTAAAGGTGATTTTTGAAGGTGTAGGTGGCCAACAACCACACGGGCCGCCGGATGATAAGCGAACACTGACATCTATGGAATCTGTAACACTGTCGACATTACAACATGTTCAAATCCTTTTATCTATGTAGCTTAAACTACGGTTTAACTTAACCGGCCGTGTCCGCTCATGCAATTAGACCCTGTTAACGGGAATACCGAGGGAAGAAGCTCATTTTACATTTTGCAGTTCTATGGCAAAAACGATCGATTGAATCACACTGCGTGAGATTCCCATGTGTCAGTTTTAAGTAGGTGAGCTTTTAAGTGATTTAGTTTAGTAAGGTAGTAAAACCTCGATGCTGGAATGAGGTTGAAGAGAGAGAGAACACTCCCCATTGTGTATACGGTGGAAAATACACATAGGCATAATATTTTTGCGAATTCTGAGTGGCTCTAAGTCTTCGTCAGTCTACTTAGTCTTTCCTAAATTCAGACGGGTATCTTCAGGAGTATTTTTGTCGATATTATAAATATTATCATACTGTTAAAAAAATAGTAGTCATTCAATCTTCGTAATTATAAAAAGTCATTTTATTATTTGTTTTTTTTTTCTATAGGAGGAGCATTACATTACAAACAGCGTTCTCCCGGTAAATGGCGTTGAATTATACCAACTAACATGTCTGCCTCAAATCAGACAGAAGAGATTTAAAGCAAACTTTATCGCGAATAATAAAGTGCATGTCTTGAACAACGCCAACTCCCCAAAATGTACACTATTTTTCTTTCGGATCTGTGCTCCTACGTATTTACCATGCTTTCCGAAATACTTCAAATAGAGTTAACGCAAGGGTTAATGCATCGACGCTAATTAAGATTAAAACAAAAGAACGCATTTCCCGTCAGCCAGTGGTGGTTCTCATTAAGGACATGATGTTTTTAACTTACATATATTTAGTTTTTCAATTTGTAGTTGTATTGTCGAAGCGTTATTTCCGCCATCTCTTTTCTTCTCTTCTGTCTGATTTGCACTTTAGACTTTTCACTTTTGCAATGTGTATAAAATAGACTTGAACTCACGCGTGATCAAATTAAATATAAAACTTTGTTAGACAAAACTTAGTGCTTAAAGAAGAAAGAAGAAGCTGTAGAAATATTTTTATGCAGCTTTAAGTTGAATTAGATATATTAAGTAATACTCACAGAGACCAATAAAAAGGCTGGCTTGGTCACAGGTAGTTCAAAATATTCATAACATAATTAAATATTTGTATTTTTATATTGGCTTGTGAAGCACACACACGTCGCACGCAAGCACCTTTATATCACTTTCGTTTTTAATAAAATCAATCTTGAATAACTACACTTTAGTATATCTTTAATCTTTATACACATTACAAGAGTGTTTTGGCATTTTATGCTGATATTTAAAAATGGAAAAGGTACATATATATAATATTTATTGATTTTAAATTGAACACCAGTTGCAATCGCAGTGACATCTAAACAAGACGTTCAAGTGTAAGTGTCGTAATTACTTAGTGAGTGTGGTACTTTGCTTACACTTTATCGCTTTATTTGATTGAAAATTCTCGTGAGTTTGACAAATTATTATATAGATGTATTATCCGGCTTTACTCACGTTTATAGTCGAAGTTTCGACCTAGGTTTCGGGCATGTCCGATGCCCATCCTCAGGTGAGTTTACGCTGCCAGATCGTGTCGATCTACATAACAATGTACTTACAATCGAATACATAATTATACTTCATAATAACCTTATAGCTTGGGTAGAGATAAAAAACAACACTCAAATAAAATGTTCTTATATCAGAGGATTTGTAAATAGTTACTGAGAATTGAAGACTACAATAAAACTGAGTACTTACACCAACGTACTGAAACTACAGGTGTGTGAAAACTTTATAACATTTATGTGATAGGGTAAAGGACGAATAGCGTTCGGTAAGCAGGTAACCATTTTTCTCATAAAAAAAAAATATCGGGAAGATAGCTTTCTCTCTCTCATCTCTCAAGTTAATTTGTGGCTGTATTGTAGTAATTCAACTTAAACGTATGCAAATTTAAATTTACGGTTAATGTGATATATGTATATAAGTCAGTATTAATTACAAATAATTTCACAGCACTAATCTGCGGTATTTCCTATATTTATTGCAGCTTTTTTATTTTTTATTATTCATACCTTAATTACATTTATTCAAAATTTATCGCAATTTTGAGTATACATACATGGTGTATGCCAAAATAATTTATCGGTGAAGGATACGGACAGACGAACTAAATTAATCAAATTTGGGTTCCACGCAACGCTATGGAATCTCTAGTAATAAAGTTTAAAAAAAAACACTTTCTCTTTTTCCAGAGATAGCTGAGTTGACACACAAGTTTTCGTCAGTGACATTGTATCGAAATCAAACAGTGCGGTACGCAGCAAGGATGCACGCCATTATCGCCTGTCAAATGGAATTTCAACTGTATCCAATGGACATACAGTCGTGTCCTATTTATATAGAAAGCTGTAAGTTTTTTTTCATAACTGAGTTAAAAAGCAAGGATAGCTAGGAAATAGGCTAGGGATTGATTTCCACAAGAAACGTGTTGAAGTGGCCCAGCATCCAGCCTCGACCTGCGATCAGGTCATGTGTCCATTCTTGGACGACATACTACAGCCCATGGGCACCATAAATTGGCTTGGAGTTTCAGCAAAATACCAACTTGAATCTTTAGACTCTATAGAAAGGCGAGCCAAAAAAATTTAATGGGAGTGACTATCTGGTCGAACAAAGGCTTCAGAGCCTTGAACATTGGCATAGATTTGATTGCCTATCGGTTTTCTATCGGTTACATTTCGGCGAGTGTGCAGTGGAATTTTATTCCACCATCTCCATTCTATCATCGGTCAACCAGACGTACGACTATGCGCCACCGCTACGTGGTAGATATACCACCGTTACGCACGAAGCGTTTTGCTTCCACTTTTATAATGCGTACTGCCAGGGACTGGAACTCACTGCTTGAGTCTATGTTTACTGATAGGTACAACCCCGCGTCTTCAAGCCACGAGTGCTTCTAAGTTTGCATGATACACCTTAGATCGCGTCGTCACTTAACATCAGGTGAGAGCGCGGTCAAACATAAGCTTATTACCTAAAAAAACGTACAATTTCCCTTCAATATGAATAGGTAGTTCGTTGATTATTAAGGCAGAAGATAAATTGAGATGTTATCTTTCCAGATATCGTGTTACATTTTGATTGAACCAGCTTTTTACTAGCGACACTTCTAGTACGATAGGAATAGCTTATTAGAATTAGAATGTCTGTACGAAATAATTGGTTAAAGAGCAGGCTATATTTTAATTTTGTGCTGAATCGGAATGATTTCACAGTACTAAAATATATACCACAGTCTTCAGGGTTACTAGCGTAATTATTTTTCATTTTAAGTGGGATAAGATTTTCATTTTAAGTTTAGGATGAGAAGACTCAATCGCGTTTTATATTTTTCAGTTTCATATAGCAATCAAAAGGTGAGGTTTCGCTGGAGTGAAGCTGGAGTCACCATCAACCCTGAGTTGAAGCTGCTGCAGTACCATATCGGGGAACCACTTCGATTAGAAGAGACGAACGGGTACATGATCGATAAGGACGGTATGATATTTTTTTAAATAGCAATTATCAGCTTGTTATGTTCGAATATCTTTTTAGTTAATAAACTAATAGTATAACTATACCATATCTAACAATTAAAGGTGCTGGGTTTGAAGAGGTGTATCAATTTCTTACATTTTTGAAGTGATAACTTCTTTTGCGGAGTTGTGCACTTTTGTGTGGGGAATAAATATTAAACTCGCGTCATGACATTTTGCATCCGGCCACATGACACTGATCGCAAAACTCTTCAGGCGCGTGAAGTCGAAAATTCGTAAGATGGAGGGAGAGTAGTTAAAATTTATACTTAAATGTGTTACATCGGAACATTAAATTTGTCGTCGTGTGTTGGTAGGTATAATACAATGATAATACCCCCTAGCTGTATTGGTATAATACGACCTTTTTGAAGCAGACCGCGGTCACCTCGCCCGATTTTGACTTTATTCTATTGTATGCTCTATAGCCCGCACTATAGTGTTTTATGTGTAGGTACATAAAATCAATAAACTTAAATACCTATTGTAAAGTTTGTGTACGATAGCGCAATAAATGTATTTGTATTTTACCACATAAATCCAAGTTCTCACTGTTGCTGGCACTCCCGTATTTTTTTTTTTTCTGGTGTAAAACACAGTTCAAGCGTATTTGTGTTGCTGCGAGAATTTAATTTATATATATAGTAATAATATTATTATAGCCACTAGAAAAAAAATGTTTAATAATAAATTAGCAAATAACCTATATATAATTTTGTTTTGAGAAATAGCAGAAATAGCTCTCTTGAACTGTTCTCATCATCTCAACCATAGGACGTCCACTGCTGGACATAGGCCTCCCCCATTGATTTCCACAAGGACCTGTTGGAAGCGGCCCGCATCCAGCCCTTGCCTGCGATCTTAGTCAGGTCGTCTGTCCAGGTGGTCGGTGGCCGTCCTATGCTGCGCTTGCCAGTCCGTGGCCTCCATTCGAGAACTTTGCTGCCACAACAGCCATCAGTTGAAAACTGTTAAAAACCCCAACTGTTCTCATAAGTGGTATGTTTTTACTACACATGTACGATATTTAACAAAATAAGCTCAAAAGATTTAAAATTGTATTATATAATATTAGCAAATATAAAATATATATTATTAGCAAACCGTAAAGGCTGATTTACTGTTAAAGTAAATCATTAATTCGCTAAATATCATGCGCGTCTATGGGTGCATATAGATAAAACTCTTCTAAGATTAAGTTTGTTTCAGGTAAGAGTTTGAAGGGTTAAATTGTTTTATTCATTTCTTGCAGGTAATTACTCAAGACTAGTGGTGTACTTCAGGTTCGAACGCCAAATTGGACACCATCTCATCCAAACCTTCGCGCCCTCCTCTCTAGTGGTCATGCTGTCCTGGTTCAGCTTCTGGCTAGATCTAGATGCTATACCTGGAAGGGTGACACTTTTGGTCACCTGCATGTTGACTCTGGTCACCATGTTCACTGGACTGCGGGCAGATATACCTCCCGTAGCTTATGTAAAGGTCAATATATAAAAAAAACATATATAAAATATCAATCATTATTATTATCACCTAAGAACTGGGTAGGGCTCACAATCATGAATCATTATGTTCATGTAGACAATTTTTAGAGCTCATATAACTTCAGCACATACATCGATATCTACTAGATATATACCTATTTACCCAGATGATAAATGAAATGATAATCGATACGTCTAAATATCCTAAAAAGGATATCGCTCTTACTCTATAATAATTATGTCCTTATGAGTACGGATCCCTTCAAAACCTCTGAACGGTATTTGATAAAACTTGTATTAAAACGAATTAGTTCCATTCTATAGAATACCTACATTAGTATAGCATGTAGTTATCTGTACTTATATTATAAAGAGGAAAGATTTGATTGATTGTTTGTTTGTATTGAATAGGCTCCGAAACTACAGAACCGATTAGAAAAATTGTTTAATTATTAGCTACACTATCCCTGGGTGACATAGGCTATATTATTATATTTTCAATAAATATAGGGATCCTTACTAAAACAATGGAAACAAAGATGTGAAAATAATTAATATAATTAATTAGTATAGTTAATTATCACGCCTATAAACTTGGTGGTTAGGATAGGTTAAAGATAGTTCGTTCCAGAGGGATAGAGGAAGAGATTTTAAAAAAAGGCATATCTAGAAAAAGCTGAACAAATTTTGTATACAATCTTTGCATTACCTTCATTATAATAATATAATACACCTGTAGATTATCATCAGAAAGGCACAGACAGAAGAAGAGAAAGAAGACAAGATAAGACATATTACTAGAATGTTTTAGTAAATTAGTAAAGATGTGTTTACGAAAGGTATGAGCGCCGACAAAAATAGTCCCACCTAGCGTAGGATGAGGACAAGCGGAAATATGGTATATTATCTTGTATGTTATCGTTGTAGTATAATATTTACAATAGTGTAATTATATTATCTAATAGAAAATATTGGAAAATAGTAATCAGCTTTCTACACAGCTACGGAATATTGCATTGAATTCAACTATCAAATAAAATTAACTGCATAAAAAATAATAGTACCAGTTGCTCAAGAGCTATTATGCTACGACGCTGACACACATTGGCAATAGGACTCGAATATGTATATAATTTTTTTTAAATTACTTCGGCGATTACAAAGCTATTCGTCTGTAGTGGTATTTAACTAAACATTTCTTTATTTCCAGGCTCTCGATCTCTGGATGGCAGGGTGCATGATGTTCGTTTTTGCCGCTCTCGGAGAATTTGTGGTTGTCAAAGTGCTGGACAAGCAGTACCAGATGAATAAGACAAAGCAGCAGGAAGCAATGCCAAGGATTATACCTGTAGTAAGTTACTTGCATCGATTACCTATCCTATGTTGTTCGAAAAATTGTTAGCTACAGAATAAATGTAGCCTTTTTATTTCTGAGCCTATTTGGAATTGACGGCTAATTTCAATACAAATCACCTCAGTGAAAATGGTTGGCCACTTGTAGGTAGTTCCTTTTTTGAATACTTTTTGCACAGCTGCTATAACCTACGCATTTGAAGACTTCGGGGGTACAAATCTTACCGAATTCTCCGTACAGCCCATGTGATTTTATTTATTTCCTACGGTAAAAAAATGCATTGTTGGCGGAAATGCAATACTGCAGATGAGGTCACTGAAGAATTTCGGCGATTATTTTTCACGTAGATATGTTTTTAAATGTTTTGCAAGCTTGTTCACCCAAATGTCTAAGTGCATAGGGGTCGGCGTGGAACATTTTAAATAGCTGTAAACAAATTTTTTTCATATTCATACTATGTTTCATTTCACTAACTATTTTGGAACAGCTAAGGAACTTAATTTATAACAACATTTTCTCAAGTGAAGACTATAGCAGTCACTTGGGAAAACGTGTAATCGGTAAGAAAATTAACTAAGCCAACCTCGATGCTTAAAATTTTACCAAGTAGATGCGCTCCTAGCGGCGTTTACTCATGCGATCTTTACGATACTGCTCGTTCACACCTTGGATGGACCGCTCATCATCTCAGCCATAGGACATCCACTTCTGGACATAGGCCGCCGAGGACCACTAGTGGCATTTAAACAGAGCGCATCCGTGCTACGGAGTCCACTTTAAGCCGTCGTGGTTGTCGTCTTAAGATAACAGTCAATAGGTCATATAAGAGTCTCTTCGGTAGCATGAAAGCATAGACACCGGCCTGCGGCCTCACCGGGGATTTTCACCCGTTGTGAAATGTCACTTCGTCTCCATTCTCATTGGTGCTTATCTCATTGAATGAAGTTCATCTCTATTCTCGGTGGTTGCTTGTGCTTGAACCACCAATGAGAACCGCCATGAAGTGACATTTGAAGTGACATTTCATAATGGGTAAGGATAGCCGGTAAGGCTGCTAGCCACTAGTCTATCAGTCTATTTGCCAACCCGTATTGAGTAGCATGGTTTATTGTGCAATGGACAACAATCCACTCTGAGAGAAAAGCCTGTGTTTCTAGCATTGGCAACGCATTGAGCTCATTATGAGTTCTTAGTCCTGTATAAGCACTCAAAATAATCTGGACAGAGATAGTCAAAACAAATAATTCACATCATATGCTCAGAGTGTTTTCCAGAAGATGGTATATGGTCGAGAGCCCAGTTTCCAATGTTAAAATCCATATCTCCAGAAACGAGAGTTTGATAAAGAGTCGCAGAGAGCAAGGACGTCGCAGTTCACCGTTTTCTATTATTTTAGCCACTAGAAACAAATTGAGACAGTCAGCAGCGCTGGAAAACAATGGCAACTCCTATCATCCACAAACTATGACCACTCTGAATACCCAGGAAAAGAGAGAGCATGTCTAATAAAAGTTTTTTAATTTCTTTTCAGCGGTTGAATGGTGAGAAAGGCTCCTGCGGCACAGTGGCTGCTTGGGAAGGTAGCGCGGTGAGGTGTCGTAAAGTCGATTTAACGTCACCAACTTCTCCTCCAGCTGCAACTCCTTCGGTACATCCAGCTCCTTCTGCTCACCATTCTACTCCTCACCTTGTCAACGTGGAGAGACGTCAGAGCATATTACAGGTAAGTTACTGGGTCTTTTATATTAATGCACCAATAAAATATTGGAAGATAGGCTCTTATGAGTTTTATCATGACATAATATATTACTCAACGAATCAGCATTGCAATTCAACGTGCTAATGCTTCTAGAATTTAGGGCACGCTGCAACTGGTAGCGGGTTAGAGCATTTGGGTTCTCTATAGGCTCGCAACACCTAGTAGGTTGTTTAAATGTTATTGTAGTAATTGAAGTATTGTAATTAGGTATTCGTATTTTATTGTATTATAGGCATTGGCCTATTCTAGAAAAAAAAATTATGTATCGCAATGAAACAAAGTTTCAACCTTCACAATTTGGACTCGCGCTATAATAAAAAAGACGTTGTTCATAAAGGGTGCTGCTTTTTTGTAGTGTATTGACTTTGATAATTAATCTAAGTGTATATATCTAATTGATATAGAGTTTGACCACTATCTCAATTGATGGTCAGCGACGATGTGTTCAAAGATGTTATCACGCTAGAGTTAGAATGCTTACTGACTCTCAAGGACTGCTGCCTGATCACACTGTGTTTGTGTTTGGTGATAGTTTTTCAAACTTGAGGGTTAGCTAGCTAGGTGGGGACTCAAAAGTGCCCTATGGTGGTAGGGTACTTTCGAGTCGGAGAGATTTGGGAATTTGATGACGACGTTACCATCACCGGAAGCTCAAGCTGTTGGTAGAGACCAAACCAGCGTCCGTCAGTTTGAAAGCTGACGCCCCCACCACTGAGCTACCACCGCTTCAAAACTGTCCGCTTCTTGCACAATTTTTGGTTGAATTTTTACCACTGCACCAGAATTAAAAATATAAAAACAGTGTCTAAATTTTGCACTTTTTCTGGAGATATTATAGTTAACTTAAAATAGTTGAAATTCATTGTATGGGTACATAGTTAATATTACGTTTCTAAAGTGAGACATAACATTTTTAAAATTATCTCATCTGTGGCATACATTTTCATAGTTATACATATTTATTCATTCTAGGTCGCTTGGCTCGACGCAGACACCGGACAGGAGAGGGTACTTTGGAGGGAAATAGACAAGCTGTCGCGTGTGGTTTTCCCCGCGTTATTCTTACTATTCGTCACAATGTACTGGCCTGTTTTACTTCTAAAGACAAAAACGTCGTAATAATGTCTAACACTAGATTTTAAATTATGTGTTTGTGACAAGAAAATCGAGGCATAGCTTCAAAGCGCAATACAGTTTAATTTGTCATAGTTGGGTCTGCCGGTAGGTACAAATTATTTAGAATCGGTGGTACAATACTGGAAGCCTATTCAAGGTGCTCGACATTTTTTCTTGTAAACAATGTCCAGCACCTTGAAAGGTGAATATTATTACTATGACAGATATGATATTATGTCGTGATTATGACAGATTTCTAGCATGACCCAGAACGTTGTTTATGTATATGTATGTATGTATTACTAGAATGGGCAAGATAAGGAATGCATTTTACTAATGCATTCCTTATCTTGTCCATTTAGTCGTTCATAAAGAACGTTGACAAATTTTCCTTATGAACAATTTTGAAAAGTGAATATTACTAAAGTGTCCTGGCAAGTATTCGTCCTCTGAAAATCGGTGTAAATGTCATTATTATGTCAGTTTTATTGACCAAGCTTAAATGGTTAATGTATTTCTCTTAAATATAATCGTGAATAAATAAAAATCCTTTTAGTAGTTTTGGACTGTAATATACAGACAGGCGAATATGTTAAAAACGCCTTTGTTTCTGTTAATTTTGTATGCTAGCCGCTCCTTTTTATCTCATTTTAATTAGGCTAAAATGGATGATCAGAATATGTATTTGTAATAATGTAATGTATAATGTATTGTATAATGTAATTTGTACAGAATATGCACAACGTTTACTTTCCTACTTATTATAATAATTTAATAATGTTTCTTAATCTTAAAACTAAAATATTTGTATATAATATACTCAATTGTATATTAATGGACAAAATTACGTGCTACGCAATATCAGCGCCCAGTGCCGGAACCCATACTGCACTCGTAACGCTGAAGCAATTGAAGCCAGCACTAACTGTTTAATTTGTTTTTAAAAGTTCTCTATTAAACAATAAATTCATACAAAGTATTAACTACACACTGGGAGTGATTTTCTTGTTCAACTAAACTAAAATAAATTTTGGAAAATAATATAAGTAAGATAGGTTTTTTATATGGTTACAATAAAGTCCAAAATCCTAGCAAACGCTTATCAAGAACGACACTGAAATTAAATCTTTTTATTCAAATCCGGGTAGCTTATAGTAAAATAAGTCGCCACTTATCTAACTAAGCTACCCGCAATTGGCCAGCAATTGAATACAACTCGTCTAATATTAGTGACAGCGTTGTATAGAGTTATAAGAATTTGAGTTGTAGCGTAAATAGAATACGAGCTAACATTTGAAAAATACATTGGTCCAAAAATTAGGTGACTTTTTTGTTAAAATCATTCAGTCGATTATCGTCAAGAGTATTCGATCGGTTAGCTTTTTTTCTAATAAATCGAGGGCATGGCTCCTTACATGATTTTTGTCTGACTCTCGTGGACTCAGACTTCGCCATCACCGCACCTCCCCTCTCAAAAAAACCAATGAGTGTATATTTATGTTACACATGTTTACATTACGTGTAAATATCTATCTATACAATAATATGTATATGTATGTGTATATGTATTATTAATCTCCGTCATAATTTGAAGAAAATATGTTTTCTAATACAAGGTGTAGTTTTAATGTAACATTAAAATTTAAGGTTAAGGTGCTTTGAAAAGATACATGAGACCATTAAATTTCGTCCTGATCATTATCATAAAAGCTTTAAAGTTTGTGATAGATACGTACATTTTACATATTGATTAGTTTTAAGTAATAAAATGTTGTTTTGTACAATATATTCATACGAATAAGTATTGAAGATTATTGTTGTTAAGTTGGTAACATAATAGCATTCAGTTAAATCACATTAAAACATTACTTAAATTGATAATTGTACAGGGATTTTCAACGAGAACTTTGTTTGTTAAAATTAAATAAAACAATAAGTTTAGATGACTATGTTTCACATTTTTATTAAATAAAGTACAGTTCATTACGCATAATTTGCCGTGTGGAACCTCAATAGTTGAGAACGACGACGAATTAAAAAATAATAATTATGCCCAGTTGCACTCTGGGAGTGCCGGCAGAAGTGAAAACTTGAACATGATTGATGATGACGATGATGAAAAGTAGCCTTTATTTCGGGACCTGAAGTATCTATATACCTACTTTCGGTTACAACCGTTCTGGCATGATTGATTAACAAACATCCATCCATCCATCCAAACTTTCAGATTTATAATATTAGTGGGACACATAGAATTAAAATGATGACGTTTTTTTTTAAAACAATGAAATCTGTCCTCTTTATAATATCGGCGTTTTGATAACCGAACTCATTAATACTTTTATCAAAACGACTCAAATAAAACTACCAACAAACGAACATGTTCCTTATTCTCAAAATATTTAAGTTTAAATTTCAATGGCGGTCTATTCTCCCGCCGTCTTACGAATTCGACGACGTTACATCCTGACGTCTTAACGTTCTGACAAACTGACGATCTTACGCGAGTTTATTATTTTTTCCCCATATCAAAGTGCACAACGCTGCTAAAGAAGTTTTCACTACAAAACTTGGATCTTCTTCGACTCTGTGGCACACGATGCGATGGATTTACTTGAACGACCCGGTCGAATACGCGTTGGTGTTGGCACATTATGTACCAAGCCCGTGGACTCAAATTTAATGACTAAATTCTTAATAGCAGTTAAAAAAAACGATTATGTTGAACGAAAATATCCAGAATTGTAAGAATGTCCGAAACGTAACTTTTACAGATCCACCAATTTCATAGTGAATTTTCTTAATTTTAATGCATTTTTAGAGTGGAATGGAAATCATTGTATTGTTACAAGTTGTTCTAAGATTTTACTATAGATAATAGTCAAAAAACTAAATCTGAAAACTGTCGTGCAGTTCTGGTGTGACCATATTGAAAAACAAAGTTCTTGTTGAAAAACTCTTTAGCTTGTATGGTGCTCTTTGGAACGTTAGGCTTATTCGATGAAAGTACACTGAAATAGGAAAAGGCATATTATTTCATTATGTCTCTTAGTTTTGGGTTGTCTGTAAATGTGTGAGTGTTCAGGTGTGTATCTCAGCTTACTTTTTCTTACAACCGTACAATTAATCATTGAAGTTGTTTTAAAACATATGGCATTCTCCAGGAGAAGATTGATTATTATCTTCTGCCCAACAGATAAGTATTTGAGGGCGTTGCTATAGGACTCTTGAAGTCAAATGTTTATTGATTTATTAACACAATATTGAATTATTTTATCATGTTCATGTCAAAAAGTATTAAATATATTTTTCCCAATAAAAATTGGACTGACATCGAATACAAATTGTTTACTTTGATGAAATCCGTCAAAGTTGTTATCAAATCTGTCTTGGAGACTTTGGAGAACTTTCTTAATTGTTTGTAAACCGACGACTCTCAACTTTATATTGCAATGTCTCGGATATTAAATCGATTGATGATAGTTTTATGTTCCTATATGCTCCTTAGGCCAGCGCATTTATAATAAAATCTTCAACAACTGTTTGTGTTGACGGTTGTCGTAGCTCATTATAATCAATGACACGGACTTTGAGACTGCAACCCCGACTTTGGGTTTTGCAGTGTTTGAACCCCGGGTTTGAATCCCGACTGGGGCAAACATTTCAGTTATAAGCAAAGCATTTTATCTGCTAAGTAATTATATGTGGTGGATGGATTTATAACAAGAGAACAATTATCATTAAACTGCAATTGTTTGAGCAAGTTGTCAACCTTGTTTTTTTTTGTTTAGTCATAGGCAAAGCTCATTCTCTAGCGCAAATAAATTACGAACAAAATATTATTTATTAATAAAGAGTTGATTTTTTGTTTCTTCACTGGAATAAATATTTTAAAACAATATTCTATATTTATTTTGATCAGCATTCTCGCCTTTCCTTTATCAGATGGGGCGAGAAGGCTATACAATCTTGTTAACATAGCCATAAGATGTCGTGATTAGTCCTATTGTTTGCATACTATGGGAGTGGCATGATCATGATTGATCAAACTCGTTTTAATAAATAAAGATTTTTAAAAAAAATTTAGTCTCTATAATATGGTTAACATTATATTAGTTAGTACTATTACTATTTAATAGTAATAATGGTAAATATAAGAGAAAGATTTTCTATCGTACCTAGTATTTTTTATATCGTCACTATCTTTCTTCGACTTAAGGTTTGCAAGATCATTAGTAGGTATCAATACATTTTCCGGGCAGCGTTCGGGAAGCTACGAGACGTCTTCTCGTCCAAAATACCACAATGCCTGAAAACGAGGGTCTTCGAACAGTGTGTGTTACCAGTGATGACTTACGGATCTGAAACGTGGTCCCTGACTATGGGCCTTCTGAACAGGCTCAGAGTCGCACAACGAGCTATGGAGGGGATTATGCTCGGAGTTTCTCTACGCGATCGAATCAGAAGTGAGGAGATCCGTAGAAGAACAAAAGTCACCGACATAGCCCAGCGGATTAGCAAGTTGAAGTGGCAGTTGGCAGGGCACATAGCTCCAAGAACCGATGGCCGTTGGGGTCGAAAGGTTCTCGAGTGGAGACCACGGACTGGCAAGCGCAGCATAGGACGGCCACCGACCAGGTGGACAGACGACCTGACTAAGATCGCAGGCAAGGGCTGGATGCGGGCCGCTTCCAACAGGTCCTTGTGGAAATTAATGGGGGAGGCCTATGTCCAGCAGTGGACGTCCTATGGCTGAGATGATGATGATGATGAATACATTTTTAAAGCATTATACATTTGAGTGTGATCTCTGTCTCATCTGATGTTAAGTGATGACGATGTGTAAGATTTAGCTCGCAAGCTTAGAAGGTTCAAATATTCGTGATTTGAAGCCTCTTCATTATGTCTTTTGGGAATATTCGGAAAATACTGAATCGGGGAAAAGGTTGTATTCCTTAGCAGTATACGCGCGTTACCAAAGTGGAAGCAATGTTTCGTGCGTTTCCCTATCAGGTGGTGATGGCGCATTGCCGTATGTTTTGTCAACCGCGCAATAACAGAATTCGGAAGGTTGTATTAAAACAGCATAGGAATTACAACATACCTATGCACATTCTCCGAAGCGTATCTGATAGGTCTAACTCTACGTCGGTGCTCACGGCTCCGAATCCTACGTTCTACGAAAGAGTGAAGTTCATGATCTTTTTAGCTTGCCTCTCGATGGAGTCTAAAGCTTCATTACTTCATGTGTACATTACTCCGGTCGGATGAACTACAGCTGAATGAGATTGGAACTCATTGTTGCACCCATAGTTTAATAATAATTATATCATGTTAATTTACGCAGTGACAAATCCCAAATTATGAAAAAACAATTTAAACAATAACTTTCACCAAAAATATGCACATAAGGAAAGTAATTAAAGCATTTAATTGATACACAACAAAAAATAATGAAATGCTTTGCTTTGCAGTATTGGAGATATGAAGCTTGTGTGTGCAAATTCCTTCTAAAATACTATTAGCTATAATATGACTTGTTAATTAGGAAATTACCAACATGCACCACTTTCTCATGCCTTACGCAGAGCCATAAAAATAAATTGCTTTCTCATATACACAGCTGTATAGAAGGTTAAATAAATAACGCATACAAAGATATTCAGAGCAATATATGAGTTGTAAATATATTATAATTGCTCTGATCGCATATCCAGGCGCTAGATAAACTTATCTCATTTATAGTTACTAGCGTTTGATAGCAAACTGAAACTTATCATAGGTTTTCTTGGAAATACAGTCCAAGGAAATCTATAATAAGTTTCATTGCTAAAGCGTTTACGCATGCAAATCGAGATCTAAAGTCAAATGGTATAAGGTTTTATTTAGAATATGTAGACTACTCAAAGGTTGCAACTATAGCAGCATCAAAGCCGTTGGGCATCAGTAGTGGTCACTTTTTCTAGTAAACTAAACTAGAATTCTGGAAAATCAAATAAGTAAGATAAGTTGTTATGCCGTTACGATACATGCTAAATTAATACGACTCTTATCAATAACAACACTAAAATTTTTAATCGATGTTTTTATTCAATTTGCAGCTAGTTTTAGGTTAATTAAGTCGTCACTTATTTGGTGCCTACTAAAACTTCCCAGCAATTTACTAGGAATTAGTAGCTAGTTATAAATATAGCTAAGCAGCTGTGTTACACTCGCCTTACTTCAATAATTATCATTATAGTTTATCAAAGTTTTTTTTAAAAAAATCATAAGAACATTAAAGTTCAAATTTGCCTGACCTTTTTATGAGTTGCATAAATTTTAAACCGGTTTTAGCGATATGCTCCTATGCAATTCGATCGACCGCTATCGACGATTGTAGCTGAGCGCTTCTGCGCTTGGGCACGCTTAGCCGTCTGTCTTCCCTACGGTCACGTGGGAGGCCTTTACTCGGTCTGAAAACTATAGATTGACCAATAAGTGACCACCAGCCAGCTGAGTGGATTATGGCCAGTACTTTTCTTGTCAGTAAGATTTGTTTCTCCGTAGTGGTATAGTAATGATAATTATGAATATATATGATTATGCTGTTCATATGTTATTTATTTTATTAGTAACTGAGAAGCCCTTGTTTATGCATAAAGGTGAACTTTAGTACTTAATAATTGTCGATTCATTTGACTTCCGATTACAAAAATTACTACTTTTGAATACAAAGTATCTTGTTTTACGTGCTAGGAGTAGTAGGTATACCTTTTTAATTCATATAAAAGGATAATATTTTACAGTACATATACAAGCGCAGCACGGGACGGTCATTTACAAGGTGGACAGACAACCTGAAAATGAACACTTAACCTATTACTTCGGTAACATGCATGAATATAAGGACACGTATTTAAGATAAATAATTTCTACACAAAATCTTTATTCGCTGGAGCGGAGAGGTAAAGCTGTAAAGTCGACGCACAGAAGTCAGGGAGGCTTATTGAAACAATGAATGTATAATGAATATAAGCGCTGTGGAACCCAAAAAAGAGCGCGAAAACTTCCAATCCCATGTGATACCATGAATGAGCTGTCTCGGTTTTTATGCGCCATAATTTATGTGTAAATAAACTTATCATACTAATGATAAAGTATGTCGGCATATAAGGCAGCGCCACGCAGTCTGTCAACTCCATGAATCTAGAAAAAGAGAAAAAGCGAGGAGACATCTTGACTCACAAGACCTATGTACTTACTTTACTTTTACCACAAAAGTAGGGATATCGATTCAATCGTCTTTTATAAATAAGGTCTAGGTTATGGCTAATATTACTATTAACTTATAGGGACAACTAATAAGTGCACGTAAATAGTTTAAAAAAAGTAATGGTTACAATTCTGATTACGACCTTTTTTGCCTGTTACAAGTGAAAGGATCATTGGTTGCAATTTTTTACTGATGTGCTTACGAACTAAACAACGTTATTACCAGAAGTTTTGTATGTTATGAACTGCTCTTAATAGTTTGTTGCTTTTCGGTGGATTAAAAAATCGATTACATGATTTATTTTAGAGTTATCAGAGTTTATCAATGTATAAAACACGGGAGTTACTCACGTAATAAGTCAGAGGGTTCCGACTATAATTTCAACCACATTCGGTGGTCTTTTTCAAGGAGAATACGGGGCGCTCGCGGACGCGGTCGCGATTCGCCTAGTACTGGTCGTAAAACTATAATCGGAACCCTCTGACTTATTACGTGAGTAACTCCCGTGTTTTATACATTGATAATGTCTCAAAACCACGTCAGTTTTAATAACAGTTATCAGAGTTGTTGTAGAATATTTTCCCTTTATACCAAAAAGATCCGATTGTTCACCAGATGGCGCTTCAAGAGTTGGTGGTAGATGGCAATGTATAGGGTACATGTAATTCATAATTATAATCTTTTTGTACCAAGTTCTCTTCTTTTCTACATTCATGTTACAGTCGTACATCGTATAAAAGGAAGTCAGCCTCTGCGTCTGTTTGTTTACCTGCCAAGTCGGATTGCGAAACAGTTTTTACCACAATGAATGTATTTTTTCCGGAAGGTTTACACGGATGGTGTAATAACTCAATGAACGTATGAAATCTAAATTTCACCCGGGCTGAACCAGGCAAGGTCGCAAATAACATTAGTCTGTGGTACAGCTGTAATCGCTGATCATTAGCACCTCTCCACTTCTGTTTTCCCCTTACGGCGTAGATACTGAATCCTAACGTAAAAAATGCAAAAGTAGGTATTGAAAACTGCCTACTGTTTTGAGATTAGATAAAACACTAACTTAACTAGATTGAACTAGATAAATATATCTATCTATTTGCATGTATGTAACAAAACTTGAAAAACGAATGAAAACAGGTAACATAATTATTATAATAAATCCTTACGCAATTAAGAAATAAATTTCTAAAATAATTAGGTTTTTTATACATAAGATTATATATTCAAAATAATACCTACCTAAACTTATTGTTTATATTTTCGACAAGTAAAATCCAATTCGCATATAAAGCGGATGTTTACAACAAACTATTATGATTATTATTTTTTTGGTACATGAAGGTAGGTATGCAAAACTAAACTTTTCCTCAATAAAACATCGGTGGTCTGTTTTTATAAACCACAAGCAGTTCGTATTAATCATGGGGAACTCCTGACCACTCTGTCCTTGTAAAGCTGGACTTACATGGACGAATCGCAACATTTAAAAAATAATTAAAATTCCTGTCCAAGATTGTGTAAGCTTTATTGTATCTAAATTTCGGTATAAAGGAATATTTAGGTTAGGTTTAGGTTTACTACTCAAAAAGCTATAATTCTGTCGTGCTATTAAAAACATGCTATTAAAAAATAGAAAATCGTACTTTATCTTCCAAAATTAGAAGAATTCTTCTTCTCCATTGGGCGTCCACTTATGCCTCCCCATATGGGGGGGGGGGGGTAGTATCACGTGACCTCAGCTGGTTAGTCCACGGCCGCGCCGCTCTCCACCCGCTCATTCTGACCGTGACTACCGCTCTGCGCTCTCTTCTATTCCTACCTTGTTTGGTACAGATTAGTTGAAGTGCTATTTGCCAATACTGTCGGGAAAGCATTGCCTAAAAACGTGAGTTAAATGATTTAGGTACCTATTGATTTGTATATGATGTATACATGTATGGTTTATTTTAAAATATTCAAGATAAATTGAATGCTAAAATAATTTATTTTTTTCTTCAAAATAAAGAAAAAAGAACCTTAATAAAACACAGGTTTCTTAAAATTATTTTCTTCTATAAGCATTCTTTTAATTAAAGGCGATAAAGATGGCACATGCAACTTTCACTACAATCTTATTAGTACCATACTATTTCAGAAAAATAAATGCTTTTTTTATATAAATCTATTGTAAACTACTTGTCTGTTTTAATAGCTTGAAAATAAAACAGCCTTCCAGGTTTTTGTTATAAATTGAGACTTTGTGAAATATTCTGCCATACTTTATGCCACGGTAACAAACGTGTGAGCATGGGTCAGGGCCTTGAACTCGATTAAATTCTCGATTTTATTTATTCATTGCTGGAGATAATATATTATTTTAGTCATTTGACTTTTTAAACCGAATAGGAATGTTCATATTTATATTTTGTTTCGTTGTTGTTTTTATCAGAACTGCCATATAAGAATCAATTTAGAAATATATATTTTCATTTGAATATATAAGATAAGTACCTTAGATTTGTGTTGAGTATGTATTATATTTCACGCCCAATTAGTAGAATTCGTAAACTTTTCTGAAGTAAATACTTCGGGTAGGTACTTACTAATTATTTTACTGCAATCCACGACTACAGAATACTGCACCTTTCGCCTTGCAAACTGTTCCTGGCAGCAGACGGTCCAAGGCCAAGATTATGATGATGTTGCTGATGATGATGATGAAATTGATTTTGATGATGATGAAATTGATTTTGATGATGATAACGAAATGTATGTTGATGATAATGATTATGATGTAATGATAAACGCACATGTATCATAACAATGTATTGAAATGTAACTGTGAACTGCGTAATCTACGGGTGCCAGTGAATCGACCTCCAAGGCCCTCGTTAAATTACTTCCCTCGTACTTCTTTTCTTGACTCATCAACTACGTTAGGTAATAGGTAATGCTGACGTAACTGCTGCAACAAGCGCTGTTAACGGATATTATCAATTAGATAGAGCAACTAGCGTTTAGAGTCGTTTAGAGCTGAAGATTAAAATCAGTACCTACAATGATGTTTTACTAAAGATGACGTATATTCATACTGCGCGGTGCTCAGGTTTTGTTCCTTTACGACATAAACATGCTTACTGCGACAGATAATACCGTACAAATAATATGGAAAAGGATAGCTATATGTTTAGACTTGTGCTTGAAATACGCGTCGTAATCAAAATTACTACAATTGACTTAATTTTGCCGCCTCAGTTTCCGCGCGCTTGTGCGACATCTACCTTATATAAACATATAATATCATTGAGTACGTACAAATATACAATCCCACTAATATTATAAAAGCAAAAGTGTATATGTATGTTTGTTACTCCTTCACACTCAAACGGCTATACCAATTTCGATGACATTTTATATGGAGATACTTTAGACCCTAGTTATTTTCGGAATAAAAAGTAGTGTCACAATATAGGCTACTTTTCATCCCGAAAATAACTGCTGTTCGCAAATAATTCAAAAAAAATATTGAAAAAAAAATACCGACTTCAACACTCAAAAGTATAAAATAGCTTGTTGAAGTCTGTACCATGATAGTTCAAAACTAACTATTTCATACTTTTGAGTGTTGAAGTCGGTTCCATTTCTTGGTTTTTTTTTTCTCCCTTTTAAGTGACCTTTACTATACGCACAGGATCAATTGTCATTGTGTATGTTCACCGGTTTCTCCACCCGCAACTACCTATAATAATTATCATTGACGTAGCACTTTTTAATTATTGCAGTGTAACTCGAAATCCGCTTGACCGATTTTAATTAAATTTAAATTTGTCTATTTAGGGGCCAGAACATTAAAAAGGCTCGCGATAACAGGCAGAAGACGGGACAAATCCTGATGCGTTTTGATCAAAATATGTAGGTATACTTTGCAAATGACCTACTGGCCCAAAAAAATAACTTATCACATTTTAAGATTTTTGTATTTTCTTTCTTTTGATGTAAGACTCAGTTCAAGCGCATTTGTCGTTACCGCGAGAATTTCGCTAGAGGAAAAATAACTAAACTTAAATAAACTAAACTAAAATAAATAAACTTGTAAAAAATGAAATCAAATTTTGTTCAATCAGAATTAAATTTCATGACTGTTTTGACATGTTTTAACAAAATAAGCTGAAAAGACTCAATATTGTCTATGCATGTCTGTCTATGTCTATATTTAGCCTTAAAGCCGTAGAGCCTTAAAATCTTTGCTTATTGAAATAACGTTCACGCTTAAAGATTAGCGGACCGCCCTGACCTGGCACGCCTAGATATAGATAGGTATTTAATAAATATTTAGAAAATTATGATCTTACACTGCGGGGCGCAGTTAGTCTAATAATAAAGTACCTAACAATAAACTTCCTGTGTTATGAGTATCATTTCATATAAATAAAATGCGTTTAATTTCTTCCCACGACATTCCATAGACTCTCACTTAACATCCTACATTACTTAGGTAATAATTGATCGAAATTCATTAGAGTTAGAAAACAAATTCTTTTGTTTGAAGTTAGGAAGATGCCATAAAACGTTAACTCAAGTAAATACTCAGTGTTTTTGGTGATAGTTTATGAAACTCGATACTGATGGCTTTCCAATTTCATACTAAATATTTCTGTAAGGCCACGGAAACACTAATTGTGTCATATATAATTTTTCATTTATCGGAGTAAAAGGGCCGCACATCTTCGTGCTGTTGATTCCCTTAGGATTTTTACTAATTAGTCAAGCTCTAGCAAGAAATTTAACAGCATAATTAACATTATTATATCCATAAACAATTACCGGATATCTGTAATGCTGGTATGTGTGTGATTTTATGGAACCTTTGTGAATAAGTCGTCTCGCACTTTTTTAAATATTTTGTTATTACTATATTTTATGAGGTTTTATTTTGAACCCGAAGTCACCGCTAATAAAAGCATTTCAGAAAATCATAGCCGAAATGTGTGTAGTAATTCGCTTAATAATATGTGTATTAGTAGGTCATACCTACCTAAACTTTTTGTACATATAAGATTAATTAGATCTATGGAATGAGTTGTTAGCTGCAGGCATGAGATTACTTCTGCCATTCACACGCGATCGACATAATTCTAAGACACATTTCAAGGAAGCGGAGGATGTTTATTGAGTCAGTATTAAGTAATTTCAAAAGTATAAAGAAACATTGGAGCTATTAGTGTTTTGTTAATGGACCTTCTACAGCATGCGCAGGCACATTTCGCAACTGTGATATAGCAAGCAGTGCGCCTGCGACCGCCTGTCCAGTCGCACGAATCACTGTTTCTTATTACTTATTATTATTTAAGGGACCGCGTTTGCGAAACTTTTACGTGAAGTGGTGTATGTGTTTTGTGAGTCAAGTGAAGGGAGTTTTGAAGTCAAGGTAAGGTGCTACGTCGCGATCATTATTAAAGTTTACCATCTCAGTTTTATGTGAATATGGTTATGTTTTTGATCGTGAGTGATTTGTTTGTTTGATGGTTTGATCATTATTTTATTTCTGTTAAATCAATTTTTTTAAATTTTTATGTTACAATCATTAGGATCTTTCCATACTAAAGAGAATTAGAAGAAGCTTTTTGTTAAAAAAGATCGGCACGCGTAAATTTTAACAATTTAATTTGGTAATTCAAAAAGAATAATAAAAAAAAACATGACTGCATTAACAATTACTTACGGAGAATACAGGACCCTAACACTAATAGTGACCTTATGCAACCTTGGGAGTAAACATAGCACGTCCTAAATAGGGCTAGGGATACTAAATATTATACAATTTTATTTACAAATGTATCTACAAACATAATTATGTCAGTGAAGAGATTGAAATATTACCTTTCAAATATTGTTTTTCTAGCAGTGGTTAAAGGTTAGAAATGAAATTGTATCTGAAGAATAAAATAATATTATTATAGCACAGGCTTTTCCGCCTAGTTAAATGGTTAGGCATCACATTTATGTAAAATAAATAATTAATCAATATTTTTTTTAACGTCATACTTTTTAATAAAGCGTCAACTTTTATATTACCTTATAGATCTAGCATTTAGCGATCAGAGCGATTGTCTTGGCCGTCAGTGATGATGCATTTTAAGGTGAAATACGACCAAAACATAGTAAAATGTTCACTAGTTTTCAAAGACAGCTGCCTGTGTGTTTGTTGACAGTTTTTCTAGCTGAAGGGTTATAGCTAGTCAGGCGAGTATGTATCCGCCTGACTATAGCTATACCCTTCCCCCACCGTCATCGCTCAGAAATAGTCTCCCTATTTTGGTGACATGCTAATACAAACATAATATACACCTTTCTATTTGCGTGTATTCTATCGTATCACCTTAACAAAACTTACTACCAAAATAATAAATAAAAAAACACAAAATACTATTATTTTTTAATTACCAGATTACGATAAACGAGGTTTCAATCTATTTGTCATTTTGTTCATCTGTACATCATAGATTAAATACCAACATTTTGTCAAAAATGGGTATTGGAAATATTTGTCTGTGTTTGGAAATATTACGGAATATATTTATAACATCTATAGAAATTTGCACGTCTAATAAATATACTGGGAATCAGTCACAACTATAGTTGCAGGAAGAGGGATAGTTTGAGACTCTGTATTGACTGGCCGGTTGACGCAGCTGGTAGCACTCTGCCTTCTGAGCCGCTGGTCCCGGGTTCGATTCCCGGACAGGTCAAACATTTGTGTGTATGAACATGTCTGTTTGACCTGTGTCTGGGTGTGTATATGTATATAAGTATGTATATAAGTATATATCAGTCATCAGGTTACCATAGTACAGGCTCCGCCTAGTTTGGGACCTGAAGACCTTGTGTGAATGTTGTCCCATATTATTTATTTATTTATTTATTGAAATTTGTACGAACCAAATCTAATTCAATCAATTATCAGAATGCATTTACACTAGCTGAATTTCATAGGACGCATTCATGCGCAATAATTGAATAAGATCTAGAATTTGCGTTGGCAAAACAAAAAACTAAAAAATTGCATTACTTAACTATTTCATATTTAAATGTGTTATAGTTAAGTTACTCATTATCTCTTAATATTCTTACAAAATATAAATAAAATTTTATTTTTATTTGACAAAACGATCCAAAAAAGTGGAGACTGTAATTAAAAAACAATTGCATGATTATTCGGTTTCAAACGTGATTGCCTTTTTCTATATGTTCACTTCATAGCCTCTTAAATAAATAAATATATACAACAGAATGTGTCATTTTCAAGATGTGTCGTAATCGCTTTTAGTTGTAAATCTCTTTCTGGATGAATCATCCTAATTCTCGGTGTAAAATTTATATTAGATATACCGTCGATTTGATTTGTCGTCTCAAATGGTCACGTGTTTTTGTGAATGTATTGTTATTGTCAGGCGAGTGTGACCAAATTGAGAACAAGCTGTCTTGACATTTAAATAAAAAAATACACGCGGGATATAATGTTATTGGGCTGGCTACGCCACGCGACACCACAGGTAAAAAGAAAATATTTAATATATAAAACATTTATAAAAAAAATGAACTTATTCCAAAACTTACACAAGTTAATAATATTATAACAAACAATATATTACTTATGTCTTAAATTATTTGTTCTATAAATTTTAATCTATTTGCTAAATAGATAACTAATGTTAGGTAATGACAATGCCTATGACAATGATCGGGATTTGCCCCTCCCTCTCTGCCTGTAAACAACCGCGAGCTTCTGTTATACATATTCAAATATGTAGCCGATAATTGAAAATAAAAGAACCAATATAGCAAATTGCTTCTTTAAATAATATCTGCAATAAGTCAAAATTATCTTTTTCAGAGCTTTAAACATATTTATTATTATTGTCAATTCTTGCCCGTTATGAACTCAAAGTCCTTGCTAATATTGTTTATATGGGACAACATTCACACTAGGTCTTCAGGTCCCAAACTAGGCAGAGCCTGTACTATGGTAACCTGATGACTGATATATATACTTAAATACATACTTATATATATACTTATATACATACATATACACACCCAGACACAGGTCAAACAGACACGTTCATACACACAAATGTTTGACCTGTCCGGGAATCGAACCCGGGAATAATTAGTTCGTTTGGCACCAACAAAGCCTTATTATATAATATTATTAATAATGATGTATTCTTCCTCACGTAATAATATCTTTGAACTTTAAATCAAGGTTTTGAGCACATCTCAAAAATGCAGATTGCGAATCACCAATCAGCCAATTCTAATTGATTTGCAAAATGATATGTATAGTATGAGTGTTTTATTTGTTTTATGACTCATTTATACATTACATGTAAACAAACAATAATATAGAAAGCAAATATACGTAAACCTTGACCGAGAATACACATGTGTGCTAATTGTCATCTTAGACTAGAATCCACGCCCACCATGTTGGAGTGTGAAATCTTCTAATTTTAAGTTCATACTTAGTGCATGGCCGAGCCGATGCCAATAAGCCGATATAGTAAAAAAATTGTAGTCTAATAAGTTCATAGCAGCCTGAATCTATGTTAAATCTATTTTCAGCTCATGCCGATTTAAAAGAAAATGACGCGATGTGTTATTGAATGTAGTATTGAATAAAAATTGATTCAATATGGACGAATGAAAAAAACAGACAACCAAAGCTCAAAATCAAGTCAAAATCAGCTCTTGTGAGTCGAGCTATTGCCATACTGAAGATTGGTCTTGGCCCCTGATATGCCAGTTCATACTAAAATACACGCAAATACAGCAAACTACGAGTGTACGAACCGAATGTCGTGACTCACCAACTACGTACTTTAAATTCACTTACAGATATAACGAGTATAACATACGGACACCTGCCCACCCCATACATACACACACACACGCATGCACACACACATGCACACACTAATTAACATGTGTATCATTTACAGAGTAGAGATACTATGACATTAATAAAATACGATAAAAGCGATCGTAGTATTATTTACTGATAGTAGTATTTATTTACTAATTTAAATAATCACCGCAGCACACGTCAAGCCAAGATATTTCTTTCATCAAGAACGAAGCCCATTGGCATCTTGAAATAAAATATTTTTATTACAAATGGGCAAAATTGACAAAATAAAACTAGTAAAAGTAGTAATAACAAAATTTGCTTTATAAAAATTCATTTGCGTTTTTCATTCTCTTCTTAAGACTTCAGGAAAGCATTATTGGATCCTCGCATTCTGTTCCAAAAGGACACATTAAGATCTTATAATTGCAAATAAATCGCGAACCCTTGCATCAGCGAACATGTACCGCGCGTACCGCAGCGCGGTACGCGGCTTCGAGCTTGTCGGCTTTTCGAGTGTATTTTGTCCAAATCTGGCATGTGTACATACATAGGTACAGTATGCCTTGAACAGGGTAACCTTCACTTCGTCAGTACAGGATTCTAACCACTACCAACTAAAATAAACAATAAAAAATAAGCATGTGTTTTTTTATCTATATTCAACATTCAAAATAATGAATTCAATTTCAAAATATCTTTATTAACGACATTGAAAATTATGTATGTAAATTTTTAGTGTACGTTAATTCCTACAAGTACTATGAAATAATATTGTGTTACACGTTTGCCAAGCTGACACTTATATAAAACTTCTAGCATGTTAGTCGATAATTCAAAATATGCATATTACTATCCGTAAGTAATGTACTTACTATACAATAAAAATAATAATTATGTAACTTTTAGTAAGTAGTAGTAGTAGTTTTAGTAGTAATAACATTACATTTTTAGCTTGAATTAAAATAATAACAATAACCCACCGACCTGCGGCAGTAACCATCAAACAAAAAAAAAATTGGTTGTCTGTAAAGTCGGTTTACGGACGATAGATTTACGTGATAACGTCATAATCATTTATGACTTTGACTTTGACTGACTTTGACTTTGACTTTGACTGACTTTGACTTTGACTTTGACTTTCATTATTTTATGTAATACAAAACTCAGGTGGAACGTTACGCGGAACGTTACTATTTTTCATGAGTGTTGCTGGTATTCATCAATTTATAAAACGTTATCACGTCAAAAACAAATCAAATAAATGTAAAGATGTAACTTACAAACTGGACATGTAATTTTTAATTACATCACGGTTACATATAATTAATTTTCCAGGCGACAGCTAACAATAAATATATTGCTCCTCATACTCCGTGTGCAGTTCTGCTCTTCTAAGGCTATAGATCTTATTTTAAACAACAGTGTACTAACCGAGCATATCACCAAATTTAAGCGTTTGTAATCTATATTTTGATTCACCAAACTCGTCATAGGTAAACAACACAAATCGCGGTTCGCCCGCGCGATGACAGGTAGGCGGGAGGGGTATTAGTGCACATAGTTAACTAACCCATGATAGATAATCCCGAGATAATTATCGGTGTACTCAATTTTTTTGAAGCACCCACTATTTATTAAATATAGTATTGTTTGAGTATTGATTTAATATCGCTAGGTAGACATAAAAAGGTTAATTTACTATTAAATATTTAATATTTATTGAAGTATAAATATTTGTTTGAAAAACATAAAAATTATTAATATATATGTTTATATATATATTTATTTATATATATATATATATATATATATATATATATATATATATATATATATATATATATATTTATTTATTTATATATATATATATTTATAATATACATTTATTTATACAATTATTATTAATTTGTAATACAGCTTACCAAATTTCTTGCTAAAAATCTTAGGGCGATGCATCTTGCGATTGATCGTGCCACGTTTATCTCGTGTGCGTTTTGTTCAAACAGTCCGGAAACAAAAAAATCAACTGTTCACTGTGAGAACTACGAAAACTGCGAGGCTAGCCCCTCACTGAGATCTGTCCTGCAGCTACTACCCGTACGTGACTCTCCCGCAAACTTCTTACCGTGCGGACGATCCGCGAGTTTTGTTGTTTACCTATAGTTGGTATTACTGGAAGCAGTATCAATAGTTAGCAATAGATAGCAAGCAATAGATTTTTTTTGACATTCCATTTTAAATAGTGTTTCCACTCGTGATATTTGCCACCACTATTTTCCCGCTTCGTCATTTATAACCAAAAAACCGAAAGGTCAACCAATGAGTCACTGGTTCTCTAAAGTTCTCTAATGTCTAAGGTAGTCTGTCATGGGCACATAATTACGTCATCGGCGAGCGCCGTATAAAAAGGCAAGCCGCAGGTCATGCGGTGAGTGAAGTCATACATGATATGCATTTATTTAATCTCACACATATATATAAAGATTAAAAAATCAAAAACAGAACTTAAATGACAGTCTAATAGTATAAATCCGAAAGTTTGTGTGTATATGTGTATGTGTGTATGTTTGTTACTTCTTCACTCTCAAACGGCTACAATGATTTCGATGAAATTTGGTATGGAGATAGTTTAAACTCTGGATTAGTACATAGGCTACTTTTATCCCAGAAACTACAACGATTAATTAATTAATCATTAATCATTTTATACTCTATACAACAGTTAATAAATTAATAATTAATCATTTTATACAACAATCAATTAATTAATAATTGTTCATTGTATACTCTATACAACAATTAATTATTTGGTAAATTATTCGTTGTTAATTAATTCGTTCTTAATGGTTGTTAACTGATTAGCTATTAATGATTGATAATTAATCAATGTTTAATTATTAATTAATAAATAATTAATGACTTATTTAAGCTGTTAATAATTAAAATATGAAATATTGAGACTAATCAGTTTAAGCATAACCAGTAGCTAAAGACCTAGAGAATTTATAACATGCTTGAAGTTGTCAATGTTAAAACGCCGCCGCATGATATTGTTTTAGCTACAACTGATGTTTACTCATTCCATCAAATAAATATGAATCTTCCCAAATCCAAAACAAGTAATGGGATTTACTTTTCTTCCTGTGATTACTTCTCGTGTGAACCGCGGATAAGGACAGAGTCGACTTGACATTGACCGAGTGCTATTTTTATTATTTACCGAAAACGAATTGGAACGAGAAAAGTTTATTGATAATTTATTTATATACTTTAATTAAAACGGTGACATACGAATTATTATAATTAAAGATAATGTCAAGGCGCGATATTTATAAGATTACAAATACGCTTCTTATAAAATAAACATCCGTTCATTCCAACCTGCCGCACGAAGCGTTTTGCTTTCATAGTACGTACAGCTAACGAGTGAAATTCATTGCCTGAGTCTGTTTTCCCATATGGATACAATCTGGGAATCTTGAGTAAACGGGTATCTTCTAGGCAGGCTTGATCCATCGTAGACCATATTATCACTTAACATCAAGTGATATAGTGGTCAAACGCCTGCCTAGAATAAATAGAACAAATAGAAAAACCTTTAGCAACAACTCAAGCACTCTTACAATCTTTAGCCATACATCTGCAAACAAATGACAATCCAGGCTCATGGCTAGGAGAGCATTGAGAGCCGAAAGGGTGCGCGGTGCAGGCGAGTCTCCATCGGATTCACCGAGTCACCATATGACACTATACGTCATTATAAGAATTAAAAAATAATACCAAAAAAAGAAATTGACTGGCCGGTTGGCGCAGTCGGTAGCACTCTGCCTTCTGAGCCGCTGGTCCTGGGTTCAATTCCCGGACAGGTCAAACATTTGTGTGTATGAACATGTTTGTCTGGCCTGTGTCTGGGTGTGCATATGTATATAAGTATATATCTCAGTCATCAGGTTACCATAAAACAGGCTCTGCCTAATTTGGGACCTGAAGACCTTGTGTGACTGTAAAAAATAAAAAAATATAGCTATGGATATGGATCCGCCCTTTTCACAACTTTTTCGTATCCCGGCAAACATCTGTCCGGGCAAGGATATTATGCTGGAATACAGTGCAGTCTATTTTCACCTGATGAAACTAATGTATGCAACTCATATTCTGAACATAACCCCTTTCGCCTTAAAAGTCATGTTTCCTTAATTTTATTTGTAAAAACCTTTTATGTGCATATTCATTAGGCCATAAATGAAATTTGATCTTTATCTTTATCTTTTCCTTAGGCGTGCAACCACTTGAAGTTCGCATCGCGCACCTCGTAATCGGCATTAAACCGATACGATAAAAAACGTAACGGGTTTTTTCGTATAATGTGTAAAAAAACGTTTGTTTTTCCTTACAACTCACGAAAGATTTCTAAATTTAAGTCTTATCCTATCTTTCAATCACAAAACCCGTTCATATGGAAATGTGCGTATTCGATAAAGCGCCTAAATTTTTTTACAAGATTCCAAAGTCAATTACCGAGATAATCGAGATGACACATTTTAAACGTAAATTATTACAATTTTTAATTGAGAATGATTTTTTTTTCCATTAGTATTTTTTTACAATTTAAGTCTAGTATTGTTTGAACTTGTTTGACTGATTCTCGTACTATTTTAAATATTTTGGTTTATCTGCCGCTAATAACATAATTTAATTAATTTATGTATATCTAATTCTATTTTGTTATTTGACAACCATCATTATTTGTATGCCAATATGACAGCTGATCACAGCTTGCAATAAGTATATATTATTTTGACATCTATATTATAAACCTGTGTGTCACAAATAAAATATTTCAAATTTGAATTTTGAGTATTAAGTTATACAATAAAATTATGTATGTATCTGTTCATTTTTAATTTAAATCGGGTAATACGTGACTGTAAACCTAATATTTTCTTCTTGCTGGGTAGAAGTAATCGAAGTTAGCACATATGCAAAGTCACTACTTTATCGGTTTTCTATCGGTTAGGTATATTTCGGAGAGTGTGAACTGGAGCTACAAAACTTGATTCCGCATTTGTCAATCTATGAGCAACAAGATGGACGTAAGTACAACACGCATAATTAATTGTCATCCCACCTTATCGCACGAAGAGTTTTGCTGTAGCTAAAGAGTGGAATTTTTTGCCTGTGTCTGTGTATCCGCAAAGATACTATCTGGGTGTCTTCATGTCACGAGTCAAAATAAATCTTCTTGGTAATCGTGGTCCATTTAGACCGCAGCATCACCTAACATCAAGTGAGATAATGGTCGATGGTCTCTGGTTAAACATCGAATTTACGTCTCATAATCTTTCTACATGGACAGACGACCTGATCAAGGCAGAAAAGGGCTGGATGTGGGCTTTTAACCAGTCTTTCCAGAGACATGAAGGCTTGTACTAGGAGTGGAGAGTGAATCTTTATTCAACTTCTCCACGGGAAAAAATAAAATCTGTGAAGTATGTTCTCTAAAATGTACAACGAACACTAAAACGAGAAATCTAATAGAAAACACAAGAACTCCGAAAGAGCAAGAACTAATTATCGGAATACTTCTCGTATAGACCGTAATGAGGCCATTCCATAAGTTGTTATGAAACAAGGTCAGTTTGACGGATAATAATCTAATTATTGGAGCATATAACTGCTGCTCAATTCATTGGTAATTACTTTTATATTGCCTGACTTTTATTTTACCTATTTGTTGTGCAATTAACATGTAGGACATAAAAGTTAGGCTTCTGATGTTAGTAACTAATAGTGTTCTATCAATGATCAAGTTTCGATGTTGTATAAAAAGCGATATACAACATCGAAGCCTGACGTTGGGCTCTTGGAATTATCAATGCTCTAAGAGGGGCTACTAGTAACTTGCTACGGTAACCGTTACTACAAATCGAAGTGCAAAGTATGCAATCCACACAAACAAACACGGCTTATGTGTCACTCTCCAGGACATTTGTGTTTGGTTACGTCACAGAGAAAGTGAGATATTCTTTGTTGGGCATTTCAGTTTGCATCGTCACGCTAATGCGTCTGAAAATTAGCAATGTGGTAGGATATACATCGAACAATGAGGGTTTCGCAATGAGTTGGAAGTCAAGACGTAATATCTCTTGATAAATCCATATCTCTGCTGCAAACACAAAGACACTATGCTCTGTGGCTGCAAGGATATTATTAAAATTTGATTGCTCTACTGTACAATATTTTTCTTAGCTATATAAATATTTAAACTAAGGCTGATTTATGGCAGTTCAAAGTATGGAAAAGATTCAGCTTATATTATACAGATAGAAACGCTCTGACAGAAACCTTTGCATTTATAACATCCATAATAAGAAGTGTTTATATTTTCAAACAGGAATATATGACTAACTATAACTATTATATATATATATATATATATATATATATAATAGTTGGACAACAATATCAATACGGAAATCATACTCATCAAATGCTATAAAAACTCCTCCGCAATACAACTTGGGTTATTTCCCCACAAAATGTGGCAACACTTATATTGTATTGCAAATATACCAATTTGTATATACCGTCTAATATAACGGTGCTTGCAATCGTTCATAGTTTAACAAATAACGGTGTACGGCTACTACTATTTACTATTTATAAAGTCCTCCCTGTCCTGGGAACTGTCCATTCAAAGGTTGTTTGGAATAAATCGCTTACCTTAGTTGAGAGTATTTTTTTTATAATTTATATAAGTACATTTTTGGTAAAGTGAAATAAAGAACCATTATATTGTATTGTATGTAGGCTTAGCCTTCGACAAGTTTTTTCACACTTTTGAGTGTTGAAGTCGGTTCCATTTTTTGGAATAAATATTTTTCGCTCTTTTAAGTGACCTTTGCTACTTACGGGATTAAGTGTCATTGTGTATGTTCACCGATTTTTTCACCCTCAATAAGGAAGTCATCCAGATAGACGTAACACTTTTCAGTTATTGAAGTGTAACTCAAATACCACTTAGCCAATTTTCATGAAATTTAAATTGGACCCCACGGGAAGCACTGATTTCAAATAAAAAAGAATCATCAAAATCGGTTCTCCAAGTTGAAAGTTCTGAGGTAGCAAACATTAAAAAAAAATACCATTAGAGAACCTCCTTCTGTTTTTTTATTAAAAATAGTTTTATTATACACATTTATATTTGTGTGCATTCTATAGAAAATAAGTTTGCACCTTTCAAATTCATAACTGAATTATGTATCATATAATCCTAGTGTATCCTAGTGTGGGGGCTAGAGTGACTTGCTTGACACCTACCTAAACCTTTTTTTTATTTTTATATTTGTGTACATATATGTGAATGTCATATGCAACATTATAGTAATAGTTTATAATTCTAAGTAGTTTAAGCATGTAAAAAGGAATATATATAATCCATTTAAGGAATAAATGTATATGTATTTGTATTGTATAATATTCTCTGATTTTACTTTACTTATTTTTGTGATGATTAAAGGTATCTGTTATGCCGCCTTATATAAACGATCGTTACTTATGGCGCAATGATTTACACAGTTCGACACCGAGCTCGAGGCAAAAACATCCTGGTTTGTCTCCAAATAGTCAAAGAGCAAACATCCTTAGGGCCCACTTACGGACCACTTTGGTACCGGGGAAAGTCGATCCGATAACTCCCTGTCCTGGCGACAGCTCAAGCCGAGGTCCGAACCTCAGTGGTGCCCTTGAGCTAGTCGCCTCGTCCTCTCCTAGTGGCACAGAGCCGTCAGCGCTAGCCTCACTAGGCGGTGCGCCTTCTGCGACCGCACAAATACCGGGCTGAGCACCATCTGTGCTCGCCCCCCCCTCCGGTGAAGCTGTAAATGCCGGTAGAGGCAAACAGCATTAGTCCGTTAGAAAAAAAAAAAAAAAAATGGCGCAATGATTTAGAGATAGTAGTAATAGTTAATGACAGTCCTAAATTGAAAAGAAGGAAATAAATTATAATATAAAATTTAATATACGTATTAGAAGAAAACGATTCTGCTCGTTTAAATTTTATTGCTTATAATTTTATGATAGTTTTAATTGCACAAAATTGACATGACTTCGAATAAATTGCAAACGTACCAATTATTCTATGCAATTTCGAACAAAGATTGATATTGTGAAAGACCGCAATGATAATGTGGTGTGACTAGTTAGGTCATCGACATAAAAAGTAAAGATTTGATCACCGCATACTGCCACTAAACATGCGAAGCGCTCTAGCGGATTGTACGTAGCGATCTTTGCCGATCAAATACTTCTCAACTATTTTATTTAAATTAAGTACCAAAATAAGAATAATTGTTATTTTTCCTTTATAGCCTTTTGTACTGTGTCGAACAATTTGCTGTAAATTGCAATTTTTATACTTCGCGGTTCGAACACATTGTTAATGAATCAAACGGGGCTTGAGCGCGTGAAAAACATTTAGTAATTTATTTACCTCGACGTTTCGACCAAGTTGCATTTTTTTTAAATCAACTATCCTTATTAGTAAATGGGATACCATTTCAACCAAAAAGTCGCAGGCACAGCTAGTTTTTTTTTTGTTTGTGTATACTTGTATACTTGCCATGTTTATATAAACGTCCATTGTTAAAGGTCAATAAACTATGTCGATCCGGTTGTTGTCACACTAATGTTCTAAATGCGAGTTTGTGTGTTCAATATGTGTTTGTGTTACCTTATTGAGTTCGAGTTATGTCTCGCTGCCTGTTGATAGGTAGGTACTACTAGAATTAGGTATTTTCATATTTTATTTATTAACTTTTATAGAATATCTAAGTATTATAAAAATATCACCCTATAAGAGCAAAAATAACAAAGAATAAATACTACCTTGGTTTAAAAAATGTAAACACCGACATCTACTGCTTCTCACTGCGCAACATGCATGCGCGATCAACAATTGGATTTTAGCGCTAAACGTTTACATAAATACAAACAAGCTGTCATTTTACGTAATTATCATTATCTATTTTATGATATTAGATAAAATAGTATATGAAACTGCACATAATTTGGTCTTAAAACACTAGTGTGAGCGAGTTTTTTTATAGCATTAGCTATAAAAAAAAATCGAAAATAAAGAAGCTTATCATCCGGCATTAATGAATTAAATTTGAATTCTAATATTAAGAAAGTACGTACATATTATGTCTTTAACAATCAATCCCTAAACAAAAATGTTTCGACACAATTTCGCCAACAAATATATGTGTATAACGAGTGCTTTCCTGTGAATCTGCCTAGGGTATTTTTGCTCCAAAAGAGCTGAACCGAATTTGTTCTAAGCCGCCCCCGGGGACCGGTTTCACCATCGGCCATGAGTTCTATGTGATACATGCGCTGTCATTTCAACTTTTTGATCCGCTGGGAATTGCCAGAGATTGTCGGATCTGCCCGTGTCTTTTCGATTTCGTACAGAAACAGCATACCTACCACCTACTACCACGGCTCATTTTGAAACATTGAGCTTGAGCCATAGACACCACTTTTCAGTTGTACATGTTTTTACTTTATAGATCAAGCGTTTAATTTATATCTGACAGTCTCACGTGAAGCTCAGTGACGATGTGGAAGGCAAAGTAGCACTAGGCCCTGACTCTTAGGACACATTGTGCCCTTGAGATATTTTTTTTTACCTTAAGGGTAGTTGCTAGCAAGGCGGGCACTAGTAGCACCTCGCAACCATGCTGTTGATTTGATAACGAAGTTACCATCACAGAAAGCTCAAGCTAGGGGTGAACATCAAATCAGCTACCGCTTGACAGCTGACGCTGACACAGTAAGACTGACATTATTGCAAAAAAAATATTGCCATCATAAAATATAACACATCGAAAAAAGTAGCGTAATACAAATTGAAAATAAATATTGAAGCCGACAACTGCAATGACGCAATTATCGGGAATTTTACGCACCAGTAATTTGGAATGTCATTAAGATATGCAAATTTTATTTGACGATTTGATTAAATGGTTCCATTAATTGGTATAATTAAATAGCGGACGTTGCTGACTCCAGCAATGTGCCTATCGACATTATGTTTCGAATAGTTTTCTAAGAAAGCTTCTCACAGTAGCTGTTTAAAGAAAAAATGTAGAAACGGATTTTTTTATCATAAAATAATTGCCTCTTAATTAGCTGTCGTGGCTGAGTTAAGACATGCGATCTTAGCCGACAAATTAGGTTAAGCAACATTCTTTTGAGTTATATCTTGGATGAGTGACATTTTTAAAAGTGTCCTTCCGTGCTTACATGGCATGTTAAGCCGTAGGCCAAGGTAGTTGTCCTCTTTTTTATTCTTTACACATCAAGCATTTATCATTTGACCACTATCTCACTTAATGGTCAGTGGAGATGTGGTCAAAGATGTAATCACTCTAGACCTAAAATATTTACTGACTCTTAAGGACTGCTGCCTGAACACAATATGGTTAAGTAACAAGTTTTTCAAACTTGAACGTAGTGGCTTACCAGGCAGTTCCTCTAAATTACCCTACAACCATGCTGGGACTTTCATGATGGTGCTGTCTTCACCAGAAGTTCAAGCCGTTGATCTTGCCTTTGTAAATAAGATCGAATTTAGTCCAGCTTTGGATATCATATGTCTGAGATGATGGTAACGATGGTAATATTCATTTATTACGAGTATTTTTACCCGACTGCGTCTTCTAAGTTGTTACAATGGTTATATAGATGTAAGATGTATTATCCCGCTTCACTCACGTTTACAGTCGAAGTTTCGATCTAGGTTTCGGTCGCGGCGATCTGGCAGCGTTAACTCACCAGAGGATCGGCATCGGACGTTTCGGTCGAAACTTCAACTATAAGCTTTAGTAAAACCGGATAATACAATTATACAATTGTGTCAATTTCACGTGAATTTCCAATCGAAACTAGTTTAAATTTAAAATAAAATTGATATTTAGCAAAACAAAAAACATTTTATTGTGTTTGTATTGTAAACTCCATCGCTCAAATCCCAAGCTCTTCAAGCAACTATGGCAGAAAACGGAAAACTCTTCTTAGTAGTCCTAAACTGTCAAGTGATTAATTGACCTTGCATAATCCCATCGGGTTCCATGGCGTCATACAGTCTGCTAATGCATATGCATGCATGCCGTATATTTGATGTTATCAAACATCCGGGTACAGGCGTGCGGTCGCAACGCACGTATCCGTGCTTGATTGAAGTGACGACCTGCTTTTGTGACTAAATACTTATGTCAACAAAACTTCACTACGCCAGTTCGCCAGTACGCCTACTTCAGTTTAGTAGTGGTGATTTTAAACAAGTTGTTTTTTGTTGATTTGACTTCGTATCGAATAGAAACCTAATCTTCGATTATCTAAAATTATTTGTGACTCTGTATATTCAATGTACACTTTCAAGTTATACAGGCTTGGTTGTCCCGTATTGCTTCAGATTCAATAAACATTTTTGCCACTCATAAGTATAATGATTCTACTAACACGTAGAAAATCTTAGCATCTTTATCTTTCTTTTTGAAGTTTAAGCTTGAGATCTCAAAAAACTCCAAGTCAAAGGAAGAAGAATATTCCATAAGTGTTGACAACGCGTCGATAGCGCCAATGGTGTTGCAGATACATAGACATACTATAGACGATTGTGACCGGCTACCATCAGCAAACAAACAATCAGCCTGATTATCGATGGATTTTGTTGTATATTATTGTATACAATATATAATATAATTATATTATTGATGCCAGCAAATGAACTAATGGCGTACTACTTGAAGTGATCGCAGCTTTCGGCTAGCGAAGGTCCGATATCAGTTGGTTGCTGGATTAAGTTTCACCGTTAACTAAATGGGAAGATAGTGATGTAGACCCATATAAAATAGTCGAGCGGTGTTAAGTCACACGATCTCGGTGGCCAGTCAATGTGGTCACCACCCGTAACTACAATAAATATAATTTTTCCGTCCTGCTAAAACCACACACAGATCTGAGAGGCAAGGTGAAACCACACAAATGGCGTTCTTCTTAGAGCTATCGTAGCTTTCGGCCAGCGACGGTCAGACATCAGTTAGTTGCTGGATTCAATTTCACGAAATAAAAACAATATTAATCCATTGATGCCTGCCTGGCTCACTACCACCATCTGTCACCAAATACATAGTGTGTTCATGCAGGCCTGAATACCCGGACTAATATCACAGGTTTTACGTGATTTTTCGACTAATATGCCCCTCACCCTCAAGTGAGATACTAGTAAAACGATAGCCCTTTAAAAATGAAGCTGTAGCATTGGTTGCAGTGCATTGGTATAATTATGTGAGTAAACTAAATCGGATTAACTAATTCGTTGAATGAAATTCATTTTAGTCTTTCCAGTAACTTTTTGTAGCAGCAAGGGGCTTAAGATACAAAGACAATGATGTTAAGCGTTTATACAATTAATTTAGTCTCAAGCACCTATAGATAGAAATTACAAAAGTAACGATAAATTGTAAACTTACGTTTAAAAAACTAGTAAACAAAATAAATTATAATAATACATGTATTTCTTACAAATAACCTGCCCTTGCATCACCTTTTTGTTTATCAAGCAAATGTTTTTTTATAAATAGTATTCTAAATTTTAACAAACTTGTAAGTTAAAAATAGGAGGCGGAAGAGAGTTCCAACATTTCGTGGCACTGAAACGGAAGCTCTCACAAAATGCTGCAGTGCCACTGTCTCGTGGAGTACACAATTTATTATGTGTGATTATTATATAGATGTAGTATCCGGTTTTACTCACGTTTATAGTCGAAGCTTCGACCTAGGTTGCATGTCCGATGCCCATCCTCAAGTGAGTTTACGCTGCCAGATCGCGGCGACCACGTGTATGTGTGTCGCTCGAGTTGTGTAACTATTTGTATCGCAAGCCTACACAAGCGTAGCAAAAAGATAATTTGGTTTCTGACACTTGATAATTCCAAACATTAAAGTGGTAAGATGAAGATGCCTTCTGTGTTTAATTTCAGAATTTGGTTATCATTTTAAAAAGGTGTGGTATGGCTACGCGGTGGAACGTCAAAACATAAGCGTGCACAAGCATTCTGAACTCTTTGAATATATCGGGCAATTTTAAAGAAAAGTCGAGGCCCGTACACAGAGTTCACATAGTTAAATTTAGACAGATTTAGTGAAACAACGAGTATCGTATACATTAGTACTAATGTGTGTAACATTAGTACTAATGTAGTTTTTTATCTTATATGTACCTATAAAACTATCAAACGATAAAAGTAGCTCCTGATAATCTCTGCTATGTGCTTACAATAATTTCACCAGCAACTACTATCATTGGCCTTCTCAATGAAATTTTATGGTTTTGGAGTTTGCAGTCTTGAGTTATAATTTATTTTTAGTTTTTATTGAGTATTAATGAGTTTGTTTCTGCTCATTTTCGAGCCCTTTCCAAAATCTTCAGTGGCTTTAACCTCTGCATGCCTTGTGTCTTCTTCCTCAAAAGATAAGAACATTTGTATGTCATCGGCGTGAATGTGTAACTTGCAATACTTATTGATATTTACTATATCTGCGCTTTATAGCGCACATATAGTAAAGATATTGGGTCCATTATTATTTATACATTATAGCATAAATATAAATGAATAATGGGCCCAATATCGACCCTAGCGAGACACCTCTTGTGAAATCACGGATATTAGAGCGCAGTACTATTCTACTATCTTTCCTTATTTCGACAAGATAGAAGTTAGTTTTTTTTTAGACAGTTAGTTGGCCATGATAATACCGCAATATCTTCAAGTACAGCTAGGGTCGCTCGAGCTGTGATCAATGTAACGTTCTACAGTTACGGTACTCGCGTTATTTAAAATAGTGAGCTCAGTTTTCCCGTGTAAGCTAATCAATACAAGCTGGGAAGACAATCAAAGCAAAACATTGAATAACATCCAATTTATATTTTTCTTAAAATGAGGGCCACTTTTCAAATTTGGAACCTTTTTTAGTTTAGGCCAGTGAACTTTTTTCTTGATTGATGGTGTTGCCTAAACCGGCATTTTAACCTTCACCGGGCGGAGATCACTGAACTCAATTTCGATATACATCCTTACATTTTGAGAGGCTTTTTCGGATGTTTATATTTTTTATGCTTATTTGGGCAGAGTTCAATCATAATGTAAGCGGATTGTATTTTTAATTCTTTTTTTTTTTAAATTTTGTGTTTTACCCGGGAAAAAAAAGTATTGGGATCATTACGTCATGTGTCGGCTTGTTCGCAACGAGAACAAACTTGTGGGAATAGCTTGGCCTTTGTCAAAATCTACGAAGACGAATGAGGGTCCATCAGTGTACAATAACAGTGTACCTATGACCTATGTTCACTTAGGCATATTTCTTAGTTTTTATATACATTATTTATATATAATGTTTTAAATTTTAAAAATATTTATTACTATTTGTCATATATTGACATGACATTGTTATTATTTATTACTTTACTTTTTATTGTATCTGTATGAACTATTATATTACAAATAACGTGCTTTATGATGTAAATTTTCTAGTCAATTTACGCTTAGGTCACCTTAGAAAGATTTTTTTTTAAGTCTATGAGCCGGGGATCCTTTGAGTATACAGCCTATTTATCTGAGCCGGGGATCGCATCATAATCATCATCATTACGACATCATTATCATTAGGACAATATAAGGACAGTATGTCGTCCGAATGTTAGTTTTATTCACACCAAATTACAAGATATTTTTTTTTATTATTTTTTTTTTATTTTTTTTTTAAGTTTATAAGCCTGTGTTAGATCGCTGTTTCACCTGATATTAAGTATCGATGGTAATTTTTGTAAATAAAGTAACTTTAGGATCGTGATGTGTTATACTAATTTAGACTGTATCGTGGCTAAATAAGATTTATTTATTAATTATTACAATTTCAGTTACATTTTAGTTACTGAATATAATAGAATTATGTATCTAACAGTATTATTTCAGAATGTTGAATTGAGTGGAATTGATGCGTTCCTTGGCGCATAAAGCTCAACAACATGTTAAGAGTTGTACGAATTTGAACTGTACGTCGAATATTATAATAAAAACATGTGGGTTTAAAAGAAATTTAGCAAGTGTGGATGAATAACAAAGGTGCCACCATTGTTGTTGCGAGAAAGAATACCTACTTCAAACGGCCGCACTCTTCTGAGTCGCCTCGAATCTCGTCAGCATTATTTCTCGTTCTAATGAACGGTGCTTCTGAGGGACAGAAAGAGATAGCGCTGCGAGACATGCTATTCGGGAACTTTAATCCATAGACAAATTTTGATGCTATGCTAGGACGCGATTCTAATTCAAAGGACTCCTCTTCAGTAAAGAGGGGAATAGATAAATTGTACTTACATATTTGCAATATGGTATTTGTATGTGCCTTTTCGAAATTCGGCCCTTGGTGAAATACCATGCCCGATATATTTTAGATAGTCTTCCCAAGAAACCTATTGTTGGGTAGCTCAGTAGTTTGATTGATCAATAATTTATAAGGCTTTCTCATACACGTGTGCATTTATATATCTCTAAATCGGCTGATGCGATGAGGGTGGTCCATAGTTTTGATGAACTAGAGCAAGGATCGGCAGCATGCGGCTCTTTTTATGTAAAGTTGAAGCTCTCAGTTCAATACGCTAAAAATAATTTAATATTAAACTCTTGAGTGATTCGTTCTAAGCGTAGGTATCATGTCTATACATATATAATCTATCACCCGCAGCAGCCCAGTCATGAGTTGTCGTCAAGCCAGAAAGAAATAAAATTGTCTGTATAATCAATTGTTTAATTAATTGGCTAAGGGCCGTGGGGTACCGGCTTAGAATAGTACCCCCCCATGTCTTCCCGTGGGTGTCGTAAGAGTCGACTAAGGGATCACGTACCAGAAGGATGGGCAGCAGCACCTTCTGAGGGTCGTATTTTATATACTGCGCTCGCCAACCCGCCTGCCAAGCGTGGCGAGTATTGGCAAACCCCCCCCCCCATTATGATTAAACAAAATTCGACCAGGCCCCCAGTCCCCGGCAGCTCCGCTAATGCTGGCTCCGGTAGCGGCCAGTGTAACGGTGGAGCAGGGGGTGCTAAGAATCTCCGGCAGATTCCCGGCTACCACTCCCTGAAAAAACGACCTCTGGCCCTGGTAACACACAATATAAGATCTTTGTTGGCAGACGAGAAGATCGTCGAACTGGAAGAAGAAATGAGTAAGTTACACTGGGATATCTTAGGGTTATGTGAAGTCCGTAGAGAGGGTGAGGACACCATAACTCTCAAATCCGGTAACTTGCTCTACTACCGGGAAGGCGACCAAAAGTCCCAAGGTGGTGTCGGATTTCTCGTTCGCAAGTCCCTCGCTAACAACATCATCACCATCGACAGCGTTTCGAGCAGGGTGGCATACCTAATACTCAGAATATCAAGCAGATATTCGTTGAAGGTCATTCAGGTATATGCACCGACCTCGAAACTCGGAACCGATGAGGAGGTAGAGGCTATGTATGAGGACATTAGCAGGGCCATACATACCTCCAAGACCCATTACAATGTTGTTATGGGGGACTTTAACGCAAAGTTGGGCGAAAGAAGTGATGGAGAGTTGAGAGTGGGACAATTTGGTTATGGACAACGGAACCCTAGGGGACAGAGGCTGGCCGACTTCATGGAGAAAGAGGGACTCTTTATGATGAACTCTTTCTTTCAGAAGCCGCCTCAAAGGAAATGGACCTGGTTGAGCCCCAACGGTTCCACAAGAAATGAGATCGATTTCATCATGACCACCAAGAAACAAATATTCAATGATGTCTCTGTGATCAACATGGTCAAAACCGGTAGTGATCACCGCATGGTAAGAGGCACATTGAATATTAATGTTAAACTTGAGAGGTCCCGTTTGATGAAATCCACGCTCCGACCTCAAAATGTCCATATCCAAAACCCCGAGAGCTTTCAACTTGAGTTATCCAATCGCTTTGCTTGCCTTGAGAACTTTGCGTCGGTGGACGAGACCAACAACAGGTTTGTAGAAACTGTCCACGAAGTGGGGTCTAAGTTCTTTAAGCCCCGCCGTACAAATAGACCTCAAAAACTCTCCAGCCATACCCTCGACCTCATGGCTGAACGACGCTCGTTGCAACTGCAATCATCCGATGATGCTGCGTCATATAGGCAGCTCAATAGACGAATATGGAAATCCTTGCGACACGACATCCGTACCTTTAGTACAAATCGTATTAAAGATACGATCGAACGGAGAAAAGGCTCCAAAGTGTTTGCAAGAGACAGGTCTATTGGGCAAAGCCAGATGACTAAGCTGAAGAGAGATGATGGCAGTATAGCGTCGACCAAAGCAGAGGTGCTTGGAGAGATCGAGAGGTTCTATGGACAGCTATACACTTCGGTCGCTAAACCTGTTGACAGCTTGGCCAAAGACCCAAGAGCCAAGCTGACCCGGCACTATACCGAAGACATCCCGGACATCAGCCTATACGAGATTAGGATGGCTCTGAAGCAGCTTAAAAACAACAAGGCACCGGGTGACGACGGAATCACATCAGAGCTTCTGAAAGCGGGTGGATCACCGATACTGAAAGTCCTTCAGAAGCTCTTTAATTCCGTTGTCCTCGAAGGGTCAACGCCGGAAGCATGGAACAGAAGCGTAGTGGTGTTGTTCTTTAAGAAAGGTGACAACACATTGCTTAAGAACTACAGACCCATTTCGCTTCTGAGCCATGTTTACAAGCTGTTTTCAAGAGTCATCGCGAATCGTCTCGAACGCAGGCTTGATGACTTCCAGCCTCCCGAACAAGCCGGTTTCCGAAAAGGCTACAGCACCATAGACCACATCCATACGCTGCGGCAAGTTATACAGAAGACCGAAGAGTATAACTTGCCCTTATGTTTAGCGTTTGTGGACTATGAGAAAGCCTTTGATTCGATCGAGACGTGGGCGGTGCTTGAGTCTCTCCAGCGGTGCCGTATTGACCATCGGTATATCGAAGTGCTGAAGTGTTTGTACAATAACGCCACCATGTCGGTCCGAGTACAAGAGCAAATTTCGAGGGCGATTCCATTGCAACGAGGCGTGAGACAGGGAGACGTTATTTCTCCGAAACTGTTCACTGCCGCATTGGAAGACGCCTTCAAGCTCTTGGAATGGCAAGGATTCGGCATCAACATCAACGGCGAGTACATCACTCACCTTCGGTTTGCCGACGATATTGTGGTCATGGCAGAATCCATGGAAGACCTCAGCACGATGCTCGAAGGCCTCAACAGAGTTTCCCTAAGGGTGGGCCTTAAAATGAACATGGACAAGACGAAAATTATGTCAAATGCCCATGTTGCGCCCGCCCCCATATCAATTGGGAACTCGACTCTCAAAGTTGTTGACCATTACATCTACCTAGGACATACAGTCCAATTAGGTAAGTCCAACTTTGAGAAAGAGGCCAATCGTCGAATCCAACTCGGCTGGGCAGCGTTCGGAAAGCTCCGAGACATCTTCTCGTCCAAAATACCGCAATGCCTGAAAACGAGGGTCTTCGAACAATGTGTGTTACCAGTGATGACTTACGGAACTGAAACGTGGTCTCTGACTATAGGCCTTCTGAACAGGCTCAGAGTCGCACAACGAGCTATGGAGAGGGCTATGCTCGGGGTTTCTCTACGTGATCGAATCAGAAATGAGGAGATCCGTAGAAGAACGAAAGTCACCGACATAGCCCAGCGGATTAGCAAGTTGAAGTGGCAGTGGGCAGGGCATATAGTTCGAAGAACCGATGGCCGTTGGGGCCGAAAGGTTCTCGAATGGAGACCACGGACTGGCAAGCGCAGCATAGGACGGCCACCGACTAGGTGGACAGACGACCTGACTAAGATCGCAGGCAAGGGCTGGATGCGGGCCGCTTCCAACCGGTCCTTGTGGAAATCAATGGGGGAGGCCTTTGTCCAGCAGTGGACGTCCTATGGCTGAGATGATGATGATGATGATGATGATGATTTTTAATTCGATAGCAACAATTCATGATTGGTCCAATAAAAAAAATATCAATTATCTTTATCTTATTACTCTTTAACCTCATGAAAATCACGAAAAACCATAATTCCGTCATTAAGGTATTAATTTGAAGAATACTTATTTCACTTTAAGGACTTCGAGATAGGCCCCGCAGTATTTTAATACACTTTTGTTAGAGTCAAGTATTTCTGCAGGCAGTACTAGGCGCGACTCTGACTGTCCGTCACTCCTTTTAATTATGGAAGGTATGCTGCTGCTCTTTTCACCGATGCCAGGTGTGTATTAAAATTTAACGACGAGTTGGCAACACGCCAACTCTGTTTCCATTTGTACCCGTTGCTCTCTAGTAGACCTCCCTTTGACGTCTCTCAACTGAGCAACTTATGAGCGTCCGTGGTACTAAAGCAAGATGCGCTGGGTGGTGGTGGGAACCCGCTCGGAGATACCTATCTGTGTGTGTCGGTTTGCGCTATACCGTATGTGACAGTCTGCCGTTTGAAGTGCGCTGTATCAACACATCTAACTACCATTGTGAAAAAAATTAAATTGGTGATTTTCAAATTGCACAAACTTTGTTTGTTTGGCTTGTAAATGATAAAACAATAGTGGCTGGTGAAGTATGCTCATAAAATAACTAATATGCAACTATGCAATACTTTAAAAAAATGTCTAAGTATATAGTGAATAGTCCATAGTTCAGTAAATCACCAATCGCCAGTTACCAGTCACACGCGATAATGATCGTTATGTGAATTCAATAAGAGATTTTTGATATTTGTATCAACCTGCGAAGAAACAAGTTTAAGGAATAAGTTTTATTCATTTCTGCCTGTAAACACCTGCGAGCCTCTGTAATGTCATCGGCACCTAATACCGCACCTCTCACATATATTATTTAGGAAACAAAAGTGATTGTTAACCTTTCTCTTAACAAGGTGAACAAGTTGTGCTTATATTTCTGTTTGCGCATAAATTCCACATTATTAAATCAATCGGGACTTGATGCATAAATATGATAAAACCCCCATACATAAACAGATTTGAAAAATATTTGTTGTATGTAAAAAAAATGTCTTAAAATCCGCTTATTGTATGAATTCAAGGAACTCTGCGAGCAAGTTGAAAAATTGGAAACAACTATACATAATTTAATAAAAGAAAAAAAAAATATAATAAACATACATACGCCAACAATATAACTAATCTTTTTTGTTTCACCTTCAAAAATACACATACATTGCTTTTAATCAGTTAGCAAGTATAAAATTCTTTATATTATTTCCCTGTAAATTAGTAGTGCTTAAGTTTTGCTGAAGTGATATATAAATTATGTTATATTTTCTGGAATAACTTAATAACATTAACTGAATTCAATGATCTTAGGTTATATTCATACCTATATTACGTCTTAAATATATATAGGTAGCCAATTATCTATATTGCCATAGATTACGATAATTTATAGTTATGATTTCACAAATAGGAATTAGGATTACTATTCGTCCCAGACGAATGCCAATTTTGCCAAGAACGTTCAAAACGAGTAAAACGAAATTTTCGTTTTATATGTCAGAATGCTGCGATGATAACTCTCTATGTATAACTGTTTATACTTTAATAAGTGTCAAATAAAGTTTTGAGGGTAAACAGTTCACTCAGTCACAGTGGTTGTACCTGAAACGGAGTATGTGAGCTAAAAAATTTAAAGAAAGAAAAAAATATAAAAAATAAGCGAATATAACGCATCTTAACAAAACGAAAAGCGAAAATACTCAAGTCGTATCTCGACTAGATTATTTTAGCCTCCATTCATGTGTCAGTATAAAATCATACGAAAAAATAATCAACTGTCGTTAGCGTAAACAGAAAAACAATCTGTCTACGATCATTAGAGTGTATTTTATTAATGATTATTATTATTACTTTTTAATTGTACTATATTTGTCGAATATATTATGTTGTGTGCATTGTATTATGTGAATTCGTGCGTGACGTCACTTGCCGGTCCCTTTGGAAGACGAGCGCTGGTTGTAGTAACCAGTATTTTATGCTGATTCGAGGTCGGTTTGGGCAAAAAATTAAAATAACTACTGTTATAATTCGACATTTTTATTATTGCATGTTTTATTTGCCACAATTAAAGCTATGTCTATGTCTATAAGCAATCTGAATAGTGTCTATCTCAGTAAATAGTTGGCAACATAACAATAAATAGGTACCAGGTAAAACTATAAACACAACTTGGCCTCGCGTGCTAAGTACGCCATTACATCTGAATGAGGATTTAAAAGGCTCAAGTTCTCAGATACTACGGAATGTGTGTCGTAATCTACACACGCGGAAGCGCGTCAAGCCATGAAATAGGCACTAGCGATGCACCACACGTGTCTTTTATCACGAAAACTATATGGAACTACTTTTAACGCCTCGATAACTTAAAATCTACATTAACTTAGCACGTGACACAAGGATATGAAGAGTTTTATTCATTAATATTCTCAAATGTATTAGAAGCGATGACAGCTCAGCGCTGAGAGCGTCGGATGTCAAACTGATGAAGGCTGGTTAGATCTTTACCAACGTCTTGAGCTTTCGGTGAAGGTAACACCATTATCAAATTCTCAGTATGATGGTAAGGTACTATATCCGCCTGGCTAGCTACCACCCTTGTTCGATACTTTCGAACCGCGTAGATATAGATACAATTCTAGCTGAACCAAGGTACAAGGAATACTAGAACCGAGTTACGCCATCCGTACTTTTGGTATGCCAAGTGTTCTCCTCCTTAATTCGTACTCCTCATGTCTGAGGGTCGTGACCTCCTCCCTCTATGACCCTTCTCCGAATGGTGTCACGCCATCTTCCCCGATTCCCGGCGATGTGTATTGCATCGTGGACAGATGTTTCGAAGTTCGCAATAAACTATTTGATTTGATTTGATTTGTTTCCAATGCCAAGTGTACGGATGGCGTAACTCGGTTCTCGCGGTGAAGGGTAAATGATAATAAGGTTAAATAACATTTATGACAGTATTCAATAAGGATAACTTTTATAAAATAAAAACTATGAAAACTTGCCACAATGATGAATGCTAATGTTGCTAGTTCACCTTTCTCGCCGTTGATAGGACACTACTGCGATTCGCGGAAGCTGCGACCCGCGAATAATTAGGTTGACGCTATGTCAGCTAGAATTCTATACGATGTTCGGAAGGATCAAATAACCTCCAAGTTTAGAAAAACTGTCATCAAACACAAAGTGTGTTCATGCAACAGTCCTTGAGATCCAAGCTCTAACATGATTCCACTTCGACCACATCGTTATTGAAAATCAAGTGAAGAACAATCATCAAAGTTCAAACGCCGCATCAAAAAATAATATTTTTTTTCTTTGCACATTACCCGCAGGTAAGCGTTATATTCCACCACCATTAGCTGATGTGACGGTTCAAGGCAGCCTAATCTCTGAATATTCAGGCCGCCCATGAGTATTCATCATGGCCTGACAATTTTATAATAAGATAATCGGAACCGAAGCGCTCCGTTGAAAATCCCACTAGTGGTAACCCATTTAAAGTTACACCGAGCAGTATGTTGCTGAGCTTGGTTGATATTTAAGATCGTTCAGTTAAACTCGGCTATGATCCATTAAATAAAGTAGCTTCTGCAAAATCTCAGTGTGAATAATATATGTAGGCAAGCCTTCTGCTATCACTTAAATAAACACATCTGCAAACCTTTTTCTAGACACGTAATGGTAAATCCGTGTTTGTGGTTTGTTATTTACTTGATATCTTCAAGTTGTTCTGCGAAGGTTTTTAACAAAGAGTTTACGGTTAATAGATTCACAATGTACTTACCATTCATTAGAAGACGTGTCTTTAATGTAAACATACTTGAATATAAGTAAAGAAACAAAATAAACAATTTCGAATCAGTAGCAGTATTTAATGTAAACTCTAAGGCTCTCACGCTCTCACCGCATGAGCTATCATCGCTTCTTGGTCGAAACGTCACGTTTAATCAATATAAACTAAACCTTTTTATCGGATTAAGCCCCGTTCTGTTCCATGTACTATGATTACTAGAATTGAAAAACTATTGTAAACCTCTAAAAGTGACTACGATCGCAGTCTTTTAAAAAATCGTACATAAGTAATTCACTTAACAACTCTCAGTTCACTTTTGTAAAGTGAGCGAAATTCGAAACACTAACGCTTTAAATTGGTTAAATTTTCCCTTGGTAGTTTCCCTTAGAAAACGTCACACATTAGTGACTCCTTCACGACTCTTATTTCACTGTTGTACATTGAGCGAAATGTTAAACACGTGTACAGGTGGTACAGTGTGGCATGTGTCAGTAAAACATTCCCGTCTGTTCGACACATGGTAGACACCGGATTAAGAGTATGTAGTTCGAACGTACAATTTGCGAAATGTATCCGGTAGATGCCAATTTTCGCTGATATCTAACATTTTAACGGGTTTTTTTTTTTACAATTTCTCCACTATACAGCCTTACAAAAATTATACGTAATATCGGTTTATGCTCTTTACAAATAAGAGTATAATCGACATTTTTAGTACTGACTTAATCAATACTAATAGTTTTAGCTGCTATAGAATCTGGAAGAGACAAGAAGTATGAATTTTCTACCGTTTACTAGACTGACTAATTAACCGTCTGTTAACTATATGGTAAATACTGTTAGACCGACCGGTCAAATTGATAATCGGACGTTTTAAATTTTGGTGAACAGGTTCAAAAACAAGGGAGCTGTGTGAAAATGAAAATGTATTAATAACAAGTTGCCTTACAAGATCACTGAACTTGAGCTTCAGAACGGACTTAGATCATTTTTTTAAAATCGCCCCCTTAACACGCCCTATAAGTTTATGATTATGAAAGTAACCGCCTCCTCTTAACGGTAAATTACGTTTCTTTACGTTAAATATGGTTTAGAGTTAGACAGTGACATTTTATAATAATTGTATCTCTTTACATAATATAGGACATGAATTAGCTATCTGCTTTTGAATTGTATTTTGACATGCCTCGCTCTCTGTTATACATGTGTCTGTCTCTGTCATACATAATATTTACGCCTCTGTCCCGTAGGGGTAGACAGAGACCACAGCCTTCCAAATACTACGATCCCGATTCTTTTGCTTCATCCACGTTTAACAGACCTTTCATTCATTTTGTCTGCTTAAAAATATCTACCCGAAAAATCCTTAGTTCACTTGAGAACGTGGCGCATGTAACTGTGCCGGAATATCAAGAAACGAAAATACACGGTAAATATTCCAAATATAACGTCCATTCTTGTATCTTCAGGCTGACCACAAATCACTGACCAGTTTACTGAAGCGAATTAAGCCTTATTTGAACCAATAATTCTGTATTTCCGAATATTTTAGCCCAATGTCTAATTGCATTTGTTAAATTTCCATAACTCATTTTTAAATATCTCAAATATGATAATGGTGTGATTTTGAATGTGTATGAATTTTTTATTCAGGTTGGTGGCTGACATTTAAATTGTAGCTAATTAGACATCCGAAGATAAGGTAAATGTCTGTCCTTGATATAAATATAACTGCATCGTACAAGCAATCGCAAAGAGGTTGTAAATATACCCCGTATTTATGTCTTGTTTTTTTATAATTATGATTAATCTAGTTTTTAGATGTCACTATTATGTATTTATGTCACTACATAGATCGCGATATTAGGCGAGTATGTTTTATAGGCGTATGCTGTATATACCAAGTTGTCAGCAGTAAGCTACGTTCAGGCATGTTTACACTAATATTACATTTGTTTTGAACATTTGCTGATTATTCACAATAAAGAGATAATAAAAAACTGAAAAATATTTAGTAAAATAAATAAATATTTGTCGCAGAAGTAACAGTCAGGATCATATTTTGTGGTAGTATCAGTATAAATTACAAACGATGGCACACAATTACAAACTTAATTCAGCAGTGGCGTCTGCCACTGCTGAATTAAGTGTACACAGCTGGTTCCTACTTTATCCTAATGGAGCGAAAGCGGAAGCCCTGAAGCGGTTTCGCCACCCAGGCACAGGATTGTAGGTGCCAACGCTCTCCTCACATCCGTTTCTTAATTACCTCAAAAAGTCAAAGCACAAAAGAGACACACAAGTTCATAGGTTATCTAACAGTTACAAAGTAACTCAATAGATTACTCACAAATATTCCGCTGTGCGCGTTCAACCCTCGCCTTTAAGTATGGCGACTAGAGACTCCTGCTGGATAGTAACTCTTTTTTTTTTTTTTACTCAAACACTTCACTATTAAAAAAAGTACCCCTGATACTACTAGTACTTCCGTTCGGTAACCCGGCTGTCAGTTCGCCGGCAACGGTTGCCGCAGTTTATGTACTACCTGTTGTTGCTTAAAACGTAACAATTATTGTATTAAGTACAATAAAGTAAAAAAAATAATCTAGTGAATTAATCCGTATTATTTTTTACCATAAATATTGATTTTTACACAATAAATTACGGAATTTGCGTTCAAATTATTTAAAGAAAAAATATCGGCTAACAGTGGGACTTGAACCCACGACTACAGAATCATAGAACGCCGTCACAGGGCGTTAGTCCTATGATGGTATTCTATGATACTGTTGATCTATCAGACCCTTTAATAGTTCATACAATGTAACTCACGCAAGTAATTCACGCAAGGTAGGACGCACACGGATTACTTACAATATGTAAAATGCCACAACACATACAAACTTAACATTTAACATGTAAAATTATTATTATTATTTATTAACATTCACACAAGGTCTTCAGCTCCCAAACTAGGCAGAGCCTGTAATATGGTAACCTGATGACTGATATATATACTTATATACATATACACACTCGGAAATTATAGCATATGGATGTGAAATAAGTAAGAATGTAACAAAAAAGCAGATCAAGCCACAAAAAGCGCGAAGCACATTGAGCTGCACAAGTGCTTTGCGCTTTTTGTGGCTTCTAGTTTACCCAAGTGACCTTACCTACTAGTCTATGCAATGATCTTTACCATCACAACTTGGGTGGGTTAAAAAAAAAAAAAAAAAAAAAAAAAATTTAGTCCTCGTGGGAATGTTATAGAAACATCAAAATTATTGGAATATACTCGGCGAATACCTAGAGGCGCGGGGACCCGTGTCTTTTAATTAAAGGTTTCAGCTGCGGTTTGTCCTGTCTGGTGTATGATATTTCTGATATCCCTCGAGAGCTTTAGGTTGTGTAAGGGTAAAAGGTTGCCTTTGTCCTTCCCAAGAATACAATCGGGTCGGAAAATCTTTTCGTCCAAATTCATTAAGGTATTAAATCGTTGAGTTGTAAAAATATTTATTTTATATATATATTTTATAATATTTGAACCAGAGCTTTATTTAAAATTATTATGTCAAATTGGATGCTGGAGTTTAGTTCTTCCATTAAATTTCTTACATATAATTGACGTTATTGTTTTATTCCCCGTAATACTGTTTAACACTCAAACTAAATAAATGAACATGAACTAATTCAAATTCTGTAAAATCAGCAATATTTAATCATATTTTATTTACGCTAAAATTCAAATCCATATAACTCCTTATAAAAGTATCTCTAACATTAGACGAGTTTTAGTCAAATGCCGGTAGTTTTAATCGGTACCAAAATAATTTATTTTACCATAAAATACCTGCATTTTAGTAAAAAAAATAAAAAACAAAATATATACAACACTTAAATAAAAACATAAAATAAAATTAAGCTTAAACCTATAAATAATAACAATATATCATTTTTAGGTCATATTTCTTAAGATTTAATCGAAAAATTCAGTTGTTTTGTATTGTTATATATAATATTAATGTAATTGTAGTAGTTAATAATGTTTTAATAATATTAAGAATGCATATACGCTTATTCAATGAATTTCTACTAAGCTATTATTTTTAGCATTACTGTTGATCCAAAATTCTAATAAATCGACATTTCATTTCATTTCATCCCTTTTTTTTTTTTTTTTTAATATGGGACAACGTTCACACAAGGTCTTCAGGTCCCAAACTAGGCAGAGCCTGTACTAGCCTATACTTTCAATTCATACTTTCTTGTTCTACTTCGAGTTGTCCCATATTGCTCTTACGTAATATTCCGGACTCTCACGGCATTGTTACAAAATGATATACAATAACACTAGTTTTTCCCAGACAAATGCAACAAAGGTTATTAAAAATAATAATGTGTGCAGTTTTGTTTAATTACCGGTAAATGTGAAGTAAACTAGGTTACGTTATCATCAAAACACTTTATCAGTTCATTACATATTCATATAATGTAATACAATAGTAATATCTGAAATAAACGTTTTTATTATTTATTTATTTATTAATATGGCTTTTTAAATAATCATCCACGGTAACACCGTGCAGTACGATGCCTAAGGCAGTTCTTCGGTTAAAATCACGATTTTTTGAATAGAGACAAGTATTACTTTGCGAAAATCCCTTTCAAAATGATATGCACAAGTATTTCTTTCTTCTTTTTAATCTTATATTTTTAATATTTAGTGTTGATTCCGCGAGATAAATCGTTGTTCCGGAATTAACACTAAACATTGGTCCTAATTATGTTAATCACACGAACTACGTTCTACTCATGCTAAAATTTAAATTCGTTTAACTCCATAAATTTCTATCTTTATTATTAAACTATTTTTCAATTCAATCTTTTCAATTTTTCAAAAAACAGTTCAATTTCTGGCTGATTGCGGTTTGTTTTAGTCGGCGCCAAATAAGTGGCGACTTATTAACTATAACCTAACTATTGCTTATAACCTTATAACTCCCCGCAATTTAAATAAAAAAAGATCTAATTTTAGTGTTGTTATTGATAAGTGTTATACTAATTAGGACTTTATCGTAACCATATAAGACATTATGATATGTGTGATACTAAACTTATTTTCCAAAATATCAGTTTAGTTAAGTTGTACAAGATAATCACAGCTATTTTTTATTTAATACATTTTTTAAAAATGAAATGATAGGTTATGCTTCGAAAGAGGATATACGAGTAGGTGGCACGACCTTTCCTCTTCGCGTGACTCCGTCCGAGTACGCGTCCTAGCCATGACCCAGATTCTGTCAGCATAAAGGCAAACAAATTACTTGTTTCAACTGCTATATTTAAATAATAACAATAAATACGACTACAAACTGTAGAAAAAAAAATGTTTTGTTTGTTCCTCGTATTTGTTTAACAGACTTCCAAAATTGAGGTTTCTAAATTCGAATGTTTTTGTTTAAAATATTTTTACTTCATAAATGAGTCATTTTATAAGCTTAGATACAACATAATACAAGTTTTTTAAATATAAATTACACACAATTTTGTACAAGCACCTCATTTAATTACGATTTAGGCTTATGGCTAATGACTGGCTTCATGATGAATGCTTTATTTTTGACTTAATTAGCCTTGATACATAATTAAAATTACAGTGTGAATAAGACTTGTCCTTTATCAACTACCTTATTAAGGGGAAGGCACCTTGTTCTTGAGTTTTTAGGGGAGCACTGTCTTAACTACTCGCTGACGCTTCACTACACTAGCTCAAAAGTTTTTTTTTCATTAAAAGACTTCGCTCTCATCAGGTCATCATATCAGAGAGATGTGATGACCTGGTGAGTGTTGTTTATTAAAAACTAGTAGCGCCCCGCGGTTTTACGCCCATGGACTACGGTTTTCCCGTTACCTCAATTATTCCACGGGAAATATACTTTTTCCGAGATAGAAGTAGCCTTTGTGTGAATCCAGGGCTTAAACTATCTCTATACCATATATCATCGAAATCGGTGTAGCCGTTTGAGCGTGAAGAAGTAACAAACATACACACATACACATACGCAAAAACTTTGGCATTTATAATATTACGTAGGATTAGGTAGGATTTCGCGTTCAAATGGTTATAACACTAGAGCTAAATCGTTTTTGCATTTTACTTAGGTAATTGTAATTAAAGTTGTAATAACTTTAACCATGTTATTTTCATACAATTACTGAGTTTGTCAATTTCAAAGGACTTATATCAATTAACCTTTTTTAATTAGTCCTTGTGTTCCTTTGCTCGTTTATTTCAACTGTAGGACATCCACTATTGTACATATGCCTCCCCTAGGACCGGTTGAGAACGGTCCGCATCCAGCTTCCTCCAGGTTCCTGCGATCCTGAATGGGTCACGGTCACGTTCTACAATGTGCTTGCTATTACCTACGTTGTCTCCCTCGAGACCCTTTCGACCCCAGATTCGTGAGTTATGCGTACCATGTGCCTCACCCACTGCCATTTCAACTTACTTACTTCCTAGGATTATTTTTACTTTCATTTTTCTAATGTACTTCCCATTTTCTGTTCTGATTACGATTATTGCTACAGTCAGTACAGCGTATACAGTGCGCATTGAATTCCACTGACAAGACGGATATAATGCATGATGTAGGTATAGTGCGATGAGCCAGTCGTCACCCGCCAGGCACGATAGGCACACGGTAAAAGTAATTATTATGGACGGTCGTCGTAGCTCAGTGGTGAGTAACATGACTTCTGTGTCTCTGGGGCCCTGGGTTCGACTCCCGGCAGGAGCAAAATTGTATGGATAGTTAAAGGTTTTTGTTCCTGGTCTTGGATTTTTGTATGCTGTGTGTGAAAGGAAGTGTGTCCATGCCTCCAGCGACACAGGAAATCAACTTTGTGTTTACGTATATAAACTAGTGTCGCTACAACCAAACTCTTACGCTCACTTGGTTGTATGGGTACAACATTATTAAAAAAACTCAATACTCTCCATTGCTCGTTGTGCGACTCTGAGCTCGCTAACGCTTTACGATTTGCTTAATATACATTTTTTTGTCTTTTTAAGCTTTTTCCTTGTAAGTCCTTCCTATATATCTAATGAACTTAAAAAAAAACACTTATGAGAACAGTGAGCCTAGACAAGATGCATCGCTTTCTTTTTCTAACCACTAACGATGAATATTCGTTCTCGTTGATCACGTGATATATCGCTTTGAATTGTCATACATTTTTTATGCTTTCTCTAACCATTAACGCTTGTAGAATGTTACTTTTTCCAGGCCTACAGTTCCTGCTTGTGCTAGTTCTGACTGAATAAATATGTTCGAATGACCATAGTTCATTATTATGCTCGAACTTTGTTCCTTATTCTAAAGTTCTCGCGGTAACAACAAATGCGCTTGTACTTTTTGTAACACCAGGATAAAGACCAAAAATGTGATTTATACATTTATTGGTCCGTTAATGATCTGTAAATTACATTTTGTAATCAACACGCATCAGAATTTGCCCAACTTCTGTCTTATAGAAGCTCGCGGAACTTACAAGCAGAACCCTGTAAACCCCCGCGTGCTTCTGCAAGGTTCTCGGCATTCTCATTAATTTCTGCTAATGGAACCTTACCGCCCCTGACATTAAATTTTCCATAATATTATCCCATATTACGTATTCAGAGTCGTTATGTGGAATTATATTATAACATCTGTTTAGATATTCAGAAATTATAATAGCAAATCAATAACATATTATTACGTGTTAGCGGTTAAAAGCTTGAGAATATGTTGAAGGTTGTCTTTGTATGTTTTAATTATATAAACATTATGTATGGTATGCGAGTAGCTCGTGGATTTATTATGACGATATGTATTAGCGATAACAATGAATATGTTATTACATATTATTAAGTGAAACTTACTTAAACCGGTTAAATCGCATGTTTTTGATATTTAGGATCCCTTTTTCTTTTTTTTTAGCTACCCGATGTGTCAGAAATGTATGTTAAAAGGATTCAATTTTTCAATGCACACTTGTGTACACTTTTGTTTGACTGAACGCTTACACTTCAGTTTCTAAATTATAGAATATCTAAGGGTGTTGAAGGACACGCGGGTGAATTGCCGCGTGAAAGTACGTCATTTAATGGTAGTTGAAAAATGTTTGTACTTCTGTTGGCAAAACTTAATTTAGCGACATGTACGCCTGTCGGCTGGTAGTCAAGAAAGTTTTTGTCTAAATGAGCTCCAAGTGGTTTGAAGGGTAAACATCCAGACAATGCTGCATTTCGAGAAGGCTGCCAGCATGTAGCGAGTTGGGGCATTTGCTCGTAATAGGCTTACGGTTCATTCTATTGTTTGATAACTAATAAATTATTTTCCAAAGTTTAATACTCTTTTACGTTCCGTAGATACGAAACACTATTTTTTTACTTCCATTTTTTTATTGGTCGATCAAATTAACTTTAGTTTCATCTGTAAATAAAAAATAAATGACATTTAAAAACTGACTTCAAAAAAGGAGGGGTTTCTCAAATCGACTGTACATATATTATGTATATAACTTTGCAAGTAACTTCGTCGTTTTGGACCGATTGTAAGGATCCTTATTTTTGGATAGAGTATACTTCCGATGTAGTCCCATTTAAATTTCATCAAAATCGGTCAAGCAGTTTTTGGGTCACACTCCAATAACTGGAAAGTGTTACGTAAATCTGGATGACTTCCTAATTGCGGATGAAGAAATCGACGAACATACACTATGACAATTAATCCCGTGAGTAGCGAAGGTCACTGAAAAGGGGGGGAAAAACCAAACAAAGTACCGACTTCAACAAGATTTTGATCATACTTTTGAGTGTTGAAGTCGGTTCCATTTATTGGTAAAAAAAAATATATTTCTTAACATGAATAGACAAAATAAAACCTTTTATATAAAATATGCATTATTATTAGATTGTTTGTTGTGTAGTAAACATGTAAAAGATTTAACATCAGCATACAAAAAAACATGACTCGTACCTACTTGAAAACAATCAAAAATATTTTAGCTTGCCACTGTCAAATGTCAAATATAGTGACTGTTATCAACACTCATGGGGATTTAGTTACCGCACAAAATCATTGTAAGTCCAATATGAGACCTTATTCCCTGTCGTTAGCATGCTCACAGCTATTTTAGCGTAAAAAGGACTACGTACTAGATTCTTGTCCGGGTGGACGACGCGACGAGCTTCACTGCTAAGGACGTTAATTCTAATCCTTTGTGTCACATAATAATATACTATGTGTATTATTGCGGGTCCCCAAACTAAGGCTGTAGACATGAAAAGAAATTATCTATATGTATACAATCCTGTATTCTTTTCGAGCTTAGTGAAATACAGACAAATAACAAGTACAGTTTCTCTTTAACATCGCATCTTCGATCAACATTTTTCCATTTAAAGTAGCAAAGAGCTGGTTTAAAAATATTTGTTGCCAAAAAAGGGTAGACTTCAATCGTTAATCATCGTCCGCCGCCGGCTGATGACAGCGCCCTTGAGGTAGAGACGCATAATGTTTGCTAGATGTGCCATCGCACCTGTCAAGGTAAATGGTGTCATTCGTTTTAACTTTCTTCGACTTGTTTGTGTCAAGGAGGGAATAATATTTTTGTTTTGCCCTACAATTGTTTCTTCGGATAATATTTTGAAATAATGTATTGTTTTTAGGGAATTGTTCTGCTTTTTTATCACTATCGGTTATTATATAATATCGATAGTATAGCAGCACCATGTTATGTATTGCAATCAATTTCTTTTTCGCTTTCTTTCAGACTGCAACGTTTTCGTTCCATGGTAAAAATTTAATTTTGTTTTTCATTCAGATGTGTTGTTAAATTTTATTTTTGTAAATAATAATAGTAAATTATACTTATACCTCAGAGTTTTTTCCTAATTTTTTGTACGTGTAACATTGTAATTTTGATGAATATTTTTTATGTTCATCAATAGTGTAATGTAATTGTTTCTATTAATATAATCTAAGTATGTATTTATTTATTTATTAAACAAAATCCACAGCTCTTAAATTAAAATTTTTGGACAATTAATCTAAACCTATAGCTAATGACTAATAAATAATTCTATAGTAAGATAATATAATCTAAAAAGACTACTGTATGGCAGGTCATAAAAACTTACGAACATTTATGTTAAAAAAAATTAAATAACGAACCGTAGGTGAAATTAAAATTCCACCCTAATAACGCAATTACACCTTAACTTTAAGATTTAAAGGTTTCACTTTTATTTTATTTTTAAAACTATTTATCTATTCACACATTAAAAGGAACGTCAGTTTGAATATGCGCACGCGTATCAACTCAACAAAATAATTTATGATAGCTTCTAGAAGCATATTATTTGCGGTGGTAAAATGGATTGAAAATTATTTATAAAATTTCATATATATACGTATGTCTCTTCTCGAATCTTTGCATCCACGTCAATTGTTGCGTTCCATCAACTGACAGCATCGTGTCCCAGTTGAGGGCAGCTTTGAGGCAATTAAGCAAGGGAAATTGCAAAACTGTTTAACGACTCTCGACTCTCGTGCTATGGGTACGATACTACTTATTGTATGTTCTCATCACTGTGTTGCAAACCTTGATCTGTGTGTTTATTCGTGATTGATATTTTTGTGTGTGCTTGTGATTCGCTATCCCGCTCGTGCAGGCCCCACTCGTGTGTATACAAGATTATATAATATTTTCCTAATTTATGACGATGTTGTCACCACTTATTTCTGTTTGAAATATCGAAGTAAATGATTTTTCATGACAAAATCGTAGTTATTCAACAAATTATCTATGCCAAATTGATTTGACTGTAAATACAAGCGAAATCAATTTTCAGCAACTCTCGTCTTGCTGTCGAAATCAAACTAAAGGTATTTGCTAGTCGATTTTGAGTTTCCAGAATATTTTTAACCGACTTCAAAAAAAAGGAGAATTCGTTCCGTATTTTTTTTATATGTTTGTTACCTCAGAACTTTCGACTGGGTGAACCGATTTTGATCGTTCTTTTTTATTGAAAGCTGGAGCTTCCCGTGTGCTCCCATTTAAATTTCATCAAAATCGATATAGCTGTTTTTGAGTTACGCTCCAATAACTAAAAAGTGCTACGCATACGTCGGGGATATCATAGTTGCGGGTGGAGAAATCGGTGAACATACACAAAGACAATTGATCCCGTGAGTAGCAAAGGTCCACGAGTGGAAAGGAAAAGAGTGAAAAATATTTTTTACCAAAAAATGGAACCGACCTCAACACTCAAAAGTATGAAATAACTTGTCGAAGTCGGTACAATGGTCACAATATTTTGATAATAGTTACTTTATATAATCATGTTATAGTGGCCGACAGAGCTGACCTCAACAAGTTATTTCACACTTGAGTGTTGAAGTCGGTTCCATCTTTTGGTAATTTTATTTTTGTTAAAATGCTTGCATATCGTGTGAGCTGTCAACGTCGGACCTCTGCTCTCTCCCATACATTCATAATTTATTCTAAGCAGATAAGTTCACGCGCTATTTACTTAAACTCTCAGGAAAACCTTGCCACTTACCCGTTTTACAAGAAGTTTTTATGGGACCAATATAAATTTACATTCTATCGAATGAAATAACGTATTATAGAAAAGAATAGAGATTTATATTAGCAAAACTAATAATATAATATATTCGAATTATGAAACCTCCTCTTTCCTTTCGAGTTCGGTTAACATAAGATAGATGGACAGACAGCAAGTCAGACAATATACAAATCACACACATATTTTTAAGGAGAATGTTTGTTTATAGTTTGTCTTTTGTATGTTTGTTATTCCTTCACGCTCAAACGACTAAGTAAATTTGCATAAAATTTTAAATGAATGTAGCCTATACCTTGGTATAACGCATGGACTACTTTTTATCCCCAAAAATGTATAGTTCCTATAGTAGTGTTGATTGAGGTAGCAGGAAAATCATATTACATGCGAGTGAAACCGCAGGATGCAGCTAGTATGAAATGAACGCTTCGTTTCGGCCCCGTCTCCATGCCTCTGACAGGTTTTTAGAGGACAGACTTTTTATGCGGTAACAATTTAAGGTAGATGTTCAATGTCAAGACTTTTTATCTTGTTAAACTGATTACTACCTGACTTGATGATCAGTTGCTAACGGTGGTAATGATATTTTCGATTTAAGAGCTAATTTTGATTCCGATAAATAAAGACACCTCCAATGAGGTAGAAGATAAAACTAGTGTTATCAAAATTACTGTATTGTGATGAAAAATACTGAATTATCGTAAAATACTATAAGGAATAGTAATATGTATCGACAATCGTCGTCAATTGACAAATATCAAAGAAAACGGCTGGAAGTAGACGCTTCCAATCAGCCTTTGTGCAAATCAATAAGAGATGTGTATGTCCAGCGGAGAACAAGGTTGCTTAGAATATGAATTAACATTTAGGGTCATCATAAAGATAAATAAGATTATTCATTTTCATTCATCAGAAAACCCTCAAACTCAAACTCAATATTTGAATATAGATTTTAGGTCAAATGTTATTGTCTCATAGTCTCCGAAAGTCAGTAGATGTACTGAACTGGACATCTTACGTGATTTGCGATTAGTGTAGCAGAATTTCATGCAATTCGATAGACACGTAGATACTTATAAAGGGATTATCTATTCTGCGGTCGCTACAATTGAAATACTGAAACTGATAGAAAAATAAACTAAACACATATTTCGGACAGATTAAATTGTCAACTATGCGAGAAAATGTTTTTACAACTGTATAGCTCTAGCGTTTGACCACTGTCTCACTTGATAGTCTGTGACGATGTGGTTGAAGATGTTATCATGCTTGACCTAAAGTGTTTAGTGACTCTCAAGGAGTGCTGCCTGAACAACTATGTGTTTGGTGACAGTTTCTGAAACTTAAAATATCTAGCCAGGCACTTTGCTGGGAAGTTGATAGCGGTGCTATCTTCACCGTAAGCTCAAGCCGTTAATGGAGATCGAATCAGCATTCGTCTGACCGACGATGCTTCCACCGCTGAACTATCTTCGCTTCGAATGGTTTATTCATTACATAGTATTGATTTATATTGCTCTCATATTTTTTCCATTTGTTCTTAAAGACACTCATCTTGTCTAAGAAGTTAATGTTCATTACATAATTCAACATTTACTTTCGCCGAATTCGTCAAAAACCCATTGAAAATATCTGACCTTGACTAATGTTCTGGCAATTTACATAGTTTTTAGCAAATTGGGATCCTATTACTAAGAGTTATTTTATATATACGGCATTTTTTTATAAGATGGTCTTACAAGTGCTGGTCCTGTTGGTTTATAAAAGTAAATATTTAATCGTCTGTTTTTCTATGAATGCTGAATTCAGGAGAGAGAGCACAGGTGTTGCATGCACAACTATTATTTATCCTAATACAGAGTTTTGTAATGTAATGTGTGTGTGTTAAAATTTTATCGTTCTTTGTTTCAGAATAACGACGTGCCAAAATGGGCAACGATGAAAAAAATGGATCCATTGTCCTGGACAATTTCAACTCGACGTGAGTGGAATCTTTGTTCACATTCTTACAATTCTCTTAAATTACCAACAAATTAAGCATGCTTAGAAGTAATTATTGTTCTAAGCATTTGTTTTTATAGTACGAAGCAAACCTTTAATGGTTTTCTATTAAAACGGGATTCGGTCCATGGAATACCTTAGCACAATGCTCGAAGGCCTCGATCGAGTTTCTGAACGGCCCACCCGTTCAGAAACTGGATCGATTTTAAGATGAACATGGACAAGACAAAACTTATGTCAAATGTACATGTTGCGCCCAACCCCATACCAGTTGGGAGCTCGATTCTCGAAGTTGTTGACCATAACGTCTTTCTAGGACAAGCGATCTAATTAGGCAGAATATCCAACTTTGAGAAAAAGGTCAATCGGCGAATCCAACTCGGGCAGCATTCGGGAAAGTACGTAACATCAATTCGTCTAAAATACCACAAAGCCTGAAGAAATGAATCCTCGGTCAGTGTGTGTTACCAGTGATGACATGAACCGAAACGTGGTATTTTACTATGCGCCTTGTAAACAAGCTCAAGGGTTGCACAACGAGCTATGGAGAGGGATATGCTCGGAATTTCTTTAGGAGATCAAATCAGAAATGAGGAGATCCGTAGAAAAACTAAAGTCATCGACATAGCCCAGCGGATCAGCAAGTTGAAGTCGCAGTGGGCAGGGCACATAGCTCGGAAAATCGATGGCCATTGGGGTCTAAAGGTTCTCGAGTGGAGACCATGGACAGGCAAGTGCATCTTTGGACTTCCACAACTTTTTGGAAAAATAACAATGACACTGATTTATCTGTGTCCCTAATGTTTTTTTATCCACGTTGGGTTTATTTTTTTATGGAATCTGTGAATAGAATAACAACATTTAATAGATAAACTTATATATAAATCTCCATACGATACATGCCGTGTCGAGAAGCACACCGCTTTTTGTATCCAGGCGTTGATAAAATCGTTAAGCAATATCTTCTTGACATTTTACCAATGCTATATATGCCTTGACATCATTAGTTAATATTTATTATTATTATCTTAATTTATTCATACTCTTAGGTACATAAAATATTTCATATAATATTTAAATAAGCAGTAAAAATAAATTAAATAAAAATAAGAACTAGTTTCCTGTCAGCAGCGGATCTTAACAACAAAAGATCAAGTCTGCGGTTAGTACTCATGGTACTTATAAGTAAAAAAAAAAACAGCTCCAGAGGAACCGATAAAGTCTTCAAAACTAGCAAAAGGCAGATAACATTTTATTGACTCTTCCTGGGATGATATGGATTACATATTATTTATAGTAAAGTTATTCTGATATAATTGGAAAAGTTTTACTATACATTGAGGTAAAAACCATCCATTTCGAAACTGCCCACTTTATTAGGAGTTTTTCCGCAAGGAAAAGTTTCTGCCAGTTTCTAAGTTGTGTCCGGACGCTTACAACAGTAAATATGTTTTTTTATGTCTCACGATCGAATAAGTTTGTCTTAAACTGGAAAGAATATAATTATAATTTGACGAATTTGGCCAGATTTGACCAAAGAAATAATCGAGTTATAATATATAATAATATATAGTACCCATATCTGGTAGTCCAAGTTTAATTGTTGCCTATTTTTGAAAACTAGTATTCGTTAAACGAATTATGGTATTTTAAACATTTTTTTTAATTTATACAGTATTGATTTCGCGTTTGACCTTCTCACTTGATGGTCATTAACGATGTGGTAGAAGATATTATCACGCTAAATGTAGAATGCTTACGGGCTCTCAAGGACTGCTGCCCGAACGCACTAATAACAAAATTGACTTGAATTTAAAACGTTGACGTTAAAATGTTTAAGGTTATATTGCCAAAGATGAAGAACGTGTTTGACATTCAATAACACTATATACATTAAATATATATTATACATTTATGTGTAGAAAATAAACAATCAAACATAATAATTCACAACATTAACAAGGTAACATTAACATAATTTAAAAATAATTTAGAATAGCAATAAAATAATCTAACTTAAAATAAAAACCTTAAACATTTAATAAAAACTAAATTAAATCTAAAACGGGCCCCTGCGGCATTGTACCCAAGATGCTGGCAGCGTTTTCTCTTTGTATTGCTAGGCTAATACGTTGAGCGAGGAAGCTGCCAGCTCTTCGGTCTCCTGAGACGTCAACCAGTCTCTTGGAGATTTCCTTGTAGAAGTTGAGCGCGCTAGGACCCCACGGGCCAAAACACCGAAAGGAACAAAATTGTATTCCGCGCCGAGACCGCTGTATTTAGCTACTTTTGCCTTTTCGGCCGATTCTGCCGCCGTTCCTGGCCTCGTGGAGGTTTGGTGGACATGTGAAGGGGCTAGTGTGTCTACACAAGTCTTATGTTAACTTTCCATATTTAAAATTCAGGGAAATATGTACATATTTAAAGTGTTTGTAAAGCACGGTATTGGATATATATCATATATGTAAGATATGAGTTTTGTGTACTCCGTCTTCATATTAACTTACGCATTACATAAAATACGCATTAGCGCGTACAAATCCAATTTTTCCAATTCCAATTAGTTCCAATTGTTTATTTACTTATTTTACTTTTATATACTCATTTTATTGTCTATTCTCGTAGCACCGGATAGACATATTTTAGGTATAAAATTGTACGTTAGTTACAGTTTATATTACTTTCAAACGCGCATATATTTTCTTTTTCAGAGCAAACTTGGCATCAAACCCAGGGTTCCAATCAACCCTTAGTTTGGGTTCAAAGGAGGTTGTAAACGAAAAAGTCTACGATCCTTTTGAGCACCGGAGAGTGGAACACCCAAACTCGTAAGTTCTTATTGTTCGCAGATTTTCAGCCCTTTACCGAATTTCAGAGAACATTGGACGACCTCTATTGCATTGACATGAGCTTGGAAGTACTCAGTTAAATCACATAGTAAGGGAACTGAATGTTAATAATAAGAAGTAACCTTTCTACCCTATTGGCTATCAAATCAGCTTACTATCAGTCTTCAAATCACGAGTGAATACCTAACTAACTAACCTGCTAGGTTTGCGTGCTACATCCTAGACAACGTCATCACTAAACATCAGGCGAGACAGTTGTCAAACGCAAGCTACTAATAAGTAAAAAAAACTACTAAATGTGTGCCCTGCCCTTTGCCATTTTAACTTACTAATTACTGTTAAACTTCGTCGAACGAAATTCTTCATTTCTGATTAGACTTGAACATATTCAAGGCTCATGGAAATCGCATACTGTGCGATTCTACCGATCGTTTTTGTCAAACACCTACAAAATATGGAACGAGCTTCCGAGTAGCTAAAATCTCCTAAAAGATTTAAAGAAGTTTTACGAACGATAATTAATGGTATTACAGTTATTTATCTATATGCGACTCGACGGTGATTGCTTACCACCAAGTAGCCTGTCCGTTACTTTGCCACCTATCCCACTAACATTGTAACGGCGAAAGTTTGTATGTATGTAAGATTGTATGTTAGTTTCTCCTTCACGCTGAAACGGTTGTACCAATTTCTATGAAATTTGGTATGCAGACAGTTTATACCAGATTACGACGGCTTATTTCACTTAAATCTACCCGCAATTTTAAAAAAACGTTTTAATTATAATATATCTATAATATATAATATATTATATTTAAGTATTGTTATTCAGTTGTATAAATGTCGTACTAATTAGGACTTTATCGTAACCATTTAAGAACTATGTCATATTCCACAATTTTATTTTAATTGAACAAGAGATTTACTCTCATTCAGTACTCAATTTATTTATTTTGCGCTGAGTTGTGACTCCACTATGATGCCTTTCGTTCGTGTGGTCGACTTTACAAACTTTAATGAAATAAATGTTTTTTTAATTGAATATTGGTTGTCAGATCTATTGGCTCATTGGTTCACCTCCTGAAGTCGTCTCTGGGCTCCGGAATCTTGGCGATGCCGGCAGCCTTCAAGAATTCTGGATTAGCAGTCGGGGGTATTGGCACCATCATCGTGGGATTTATTTGTACGCATTGCGTTTATGTATTGGTAAGTAGCAATCAAGAATGAAGTTAAAAAATCGTTCTATACAACATAAATGATTACAAATACAAAATACAAAATATTTGTACAGACATAAATATTACCTTCAGTTTTTCTAGTCCATAGGCTCCTGAACTAGAATAACTGTCAGAGTAGCCAGTGAATTCACCCATAAAGTAGAAATCGTTTAATTGATATAGTTAAGGAGTACATGAAGGCGAAAAAAAACTAGGATTATTACTGTTATTATGGAAAATCTTATTAGTAGTCTTATAAGAAAGATTTCGGTATGTAAGATCTACAGGAGAAATAAAGTATTTTTTTATTTTTATTAAGCTATTGCATAGCTTCTATCGCGGGCCTTGAGCGTGGAGACCGAATCCAGAAATTCCGTAACGAAAATAACCTAAGACCACCCCACTCCGACCGGCACAGCGGTTATACTTTTTAGTTTTGCCATCTATCGATGAATAGCAGAACTTTTAATGACTTTTTTGAAATATCACGCTTGTCTGTTTAGTTCAGCAACTCGCCTCTAGGTGACATTGATTGTATCGGCGTTACTGCATAAGTTATTAATATATTTATTGCATAAGTTGATAAAAAATGCTATGCAATAGCTTTACCGCGGCAATTTCCTAGTGCCACACCTCTTTTTTTATTTTATTAAGAGTACATAAGTATACGGTGATTTATCTTATGTAGTAATTATATTTCAGTTAGCATAAAATAAATTAAAATGTGTACCTAAAATGAACAGCAGGTAGTATTGTCCTTCCTACTCACTGCGCCATTTGCATGTTCCGTTCATAAATGTAAATGATGATTATATTATAATTTTCTTATGTACACTAGTACTTACAAAGTCTTTTGTACTCTTTATAAAGTTATTTGCATTAATGGAATAAAAAATATTACCGTATATTATCTCAATATTTAATTGCAAAATGTAATTAAATGTTATAAAATAACAGGAACGTCTAAAGCCCTTTTCATTTGATATGCTGCCACAAACAATATATGTAGGTATATAATATTTTAATTATGATGAAGGTGGAGAGAGTGGACGAGGTTTCAATTTTAGATAATTTAACCAAAATTTAATTAATAAAGGATGTAAGTTTTCATTTGAGCCTCTTGGAGTTGAAATGCTTTGTCGGTGGGGACCAGGCGGACAACGAACTTTTAAGTACCTATCAAGGCGACATTTTAGAACCACGTGACCTAAATGCTGGCCTTGTTCATAGATTAATATGTATTGTTACTCAACGTAGCAATGCTACCAGCATTTTAGGAACTTTGTCCGTTAGTATAGTTTTAATGGATTAGATTACCTGTTATTATTATTATTTATAGATGCCTTATTTTATACGAAAATATTTCATTCATCTTTTTAAATTTATATACATAAATTTTTCGTTCTAGACTAGATTCGTGTTCAATGTGTGTCATGTACTCGATTTGTCATTTAGTTACTGAGTATTGTAAAAAATAACTCAATAAGTTATTTTTAGAAACTATTTATTCTTCACAATCATTTAGTACCTTGTCTACATTTTTTGAGGATTTATTAATCAACTGACCACGATCTCACTTAATGGCTGGCGCGATCTTAATTTAGATGAAGTAGGTACCTCAATTAACCCATTACGGCAACTAGTTATCAAATAATAACTATTTCGATACTGGGAATCTTCGCGTGCGTTTAAAACTGGTCTACATAATATTGTGGATTTCTTCGCAATGTGATGTGAAGATATCACTGATATTACTTGATATATACAGATAATACATACACAAACTTGATAAAAAAAAATGTGCCACTTATCATTTATCTCCAGATATCTGTATATTTAATCAAAATATGCGAAAATGTGCATAATTAAAAAAGTGCTTTTAAAGTAACGATAAAGCCTACAATGTTATAACATCTATGAACTACAGATAAGGCAGTCTCTGTGGCTCAGTGACATTAATTCTGACTTCTGGGAACCTGAGTTCGAATCCCGGTGGGAGCAAACTTTATGTGATGAGCATTGTTGGTATCGGGTCTTGGATGTTTGTTGTAATGTGGTCATGCATCCCGCGATACAGGGAATCCTAGTGCGAGGATGTGAGTGTGTGATAAAAGTAACTATTTAATTATGGGCACTTAGTATAATATGTTGGCGTATAATTTGGTGAATACTAAAACTGTACCCAATCGTATAATTTTATTTTTATTTTTTACATTCTAGGTCTAGCGTGATAACATCTTCGACCACATCGTCACTGACCATCAAGTGAGACAGTGGTAAAACGCTAGATCTATACAGTATAAAAAAAGAATAAAACTGTTACAATATAAGAGAACTTACATTTGTATTTTTAACACTTGTATGCATTTCAATGTGATGATGATGATTATCAGGTAAAGAACATATATTTTTTTTTAAATTAGCTTCAGAATTTTCTTTGCTGCACCTATGCCATTAAAAATACTCTGTGCCGTGGTGGTACCGGCCTAGAATAGTACTCCCCCATCTCTACCCGTGGGTGCCGTAAGAGTCGGCTAAGGGATCACGTACCAGAAGGTGGCCAGCAGTGCCTTCTGAGGATAGGAAACCATACTGCGCTCGCCAACCCGCCTTCCAAGCGTGGCGAGTATTGGTAAATTCCCCCTATATTTTATTTATTTTATTTTAAAAATTTTAGGGAAATTAACAGCTAGCCGATAAAACATGACAAGTAAACATTCACTGAAGGCCAGTTATAAATTTCCACAAATAGCCAAATTAATTAACAAATCAAAAGTTGGACGATTGGAAAAATTGACGATGTGTGGAGTAAATAATATATAATTATAAATACAAATTAAGATAAGTGATATCTATAACATAGAGACATATGTAGCTTTCAAAAAACTTAGAACTAAGTGCATGTTTCAATTTTAGTCTACTAGTCTAGTAATCTTAGTATAGGGAGGCATGTGTCCAGCAGTGGACATCTTATGGCTGCCAGGAATGAATGAATGAATAAATACCCTAATTAGCACGACGTCCATAAATCCCACTATTGCTTATCTTATGTATTTTCCTATACCATCTTATATTTTAGGTGAAAACATCGCAAGAAGTGTGTGTCGACGCAAAAAAGCCTTCTATGGGATTCGCTGAGACATGCGGAGCAGCCTTCGAATTCGGACCTAAGAAATGTAAACCATGGGCAAATTTTGTGAAGTGAGTATTTAGTTTGAGGCACAAAGATAAGATAATATAATTTATTTCAATAATAGCATTACAATTTAAATAACGTTACAATAATTCCAGATAGTAATACATGGTAAAATTCCCTACGGCCCAAACAAGGCATAGCCTGTGTCTTGGTGACCCAAGTAAGAATTAACAAAGGTGCCTGCATTTTTATCAGATCTCCACAAAAGACATATATTCGCATTTGGTTTGTATATTTTTACATATTTACCTCCGAACTAAATCGATGTGTCGATCGGTACTGTACAAATCCTGATGCTGTTGATTTAATATATTACAAATAATTAGGTATTACTTTACAGATGACCTACGCTCTCAATAAAGACATACCAATCTCATTTTTAGACTTTTTAATTTCCTTTATTCTGGTTAAAACACAGTTCAACTACATATTTTGTCGTCACGAGGAATTTGAGTCTTTACCACGTGAGTCCTAGTCGATTTGTTACATTACAGTCACGAGGAATGTTTATAAAGAAAGAATGTGATAGCTTCAAAATATTATTTCTCTATTATTACGGGGGTAAAAATGAAAATTCTGTTGACTGGAAACTCGAAGCTTAGATGGCAAAGCGACAGAACGGTATTCTGTTGTCGTGGGTTCAAATCCCAGTAGGAGCCGAATTTGACATTGTTCATAATTCCTTTTCAGAACCTTCGTAGACTACGCCCTAACCACGACGTACTTGGCAGCTCTATGTGTATACATCGTTTTCATAGCTGAGAACTTCAAAGAGGTATGAATTGCTTTGTCACTGCTAAGAAGCTAATTAGAAGGCTATTCTAAATTGCATCTTTGTCATTAATTTGGGTTGCTTTATGGAGGCTTGCTGAGAGGTACCGGCCTAGAATGGAAACACCCCCCCCCCCCCCCCCCACCCCCCCCTCATCTATACCCGTATACCCTGCCGTAAGAGTTGGCTAAGAGATGATGATACCAGAACGGGGGCAGCAGCGCTTTCTGAGGATAAAATTAACATACTCACCAACCCGCACTGGCAAGCGTGACGCGTACTGGCGAACCGCCCCCTAAAGAAAGACTGGCCTATATCCAGCAGTGGATATTTTACGACTGAGATGATGATGATGATGAATATGACGAATCGCTTACAATAAGAATAAACATATTTAGACAAATTTAGTATCATGAAAGCAAATATGCTACTTCTTATACTACATTGCGACGTGCATTGGAATTACATAATTTAATTCCACCGTTCCCATTCCATCACCCAAATACTAGGCGTTCGGCAATGCGATATCGCTTCTTATATCATAATGCGTGCTGTCATTTCAATGGCAGCTCGCTGCCCGAGTCTGTTTCCTGAGTAGTACAGCTCTAAATAAATATAAATCATAAATAATAATAAATGAGAAATGGACATTGCAGGGGCAGTCCGAGACGGGGGGTCATAGAGGTCAAGACCGCCCCCAAAAACGTTAACATCACATTGATAAAGCTCTTAAATTGTACAAATTAGATAGAGATAGTAAAAAAACAAGAAGAAGTAGAATCAGATGACCACCAATTTTTAAGGCTGCGCCCGGACCTGGGTCACCGTCAATGTTTGCGTGCTACTTTTTCGACCACCTAGCAATCAGGTGACAGTATAGTAAGGTTGAGAGCAAATAATATTTTAAAAAAATGTATTGACACTCCTAAATAGAAAACAATTATTTTTCCATAAAAATAACTTATTACGCTAATGTCAAGGTTTAAAATAAAATCAACGCTACTCTCTGAGCTTTATGCTCGGAAATAATTAATCTTTCCGCTCGTCCGTTTTCCTTTCTGTGAGCAAGTTTTAAAACATTTTTCAGATTTAATTAAAATGCTTGTAATAGCTGCGATCATCTATAAACTGAAAAAGCTAAGCTAGATCTTAAAGATCAAAGAACTCCTCCTTTTTTCTTCACGTCGTCCTTTTGTTTGCCGGATCTTTGCAATTTGCTTTATAGATTTGATTACTTCAATTGAAGGTCGGTGACGATGTTGTCGAAGATGTGATCACGCTAGACCTTCATTGAATGTTTACTAGCTCTCAAGGACTGCTACTTGAACACACTATGTGTTTGGTGACAGTTTTTAGAACTTTAGCACTCTAAAATTCTAAAAACTGTAAGTATTCGAAAGTACTCTACCACTATGCTGGGAATTTAATAACGGTATTACTTTAACCAGAAGCTTATGCTGTTTGAGGGGATCGAACCTGCGTACGTAAGTTAGACAGCCGACGCTCCCACCGCTGAGCTATCATTACTAAGAAAATGTAGCCGGCCCAAATTCACGCATGCCTCTTTGAAGACTTGTTGTTAAAAATGTCATTAATTGTTATTTCTATATGCAACAGGTTTTCGACGAATACCTGCCAAACTACAAGCTCTCCGTAGAGACATACTGTGCCTTAACATTGGTGCCCCTGGTGCTGATCTGCCAGATAAGAAACCTGAAATGGCTGGTCCCATTCTCTGCCATCGCCAACATCTTCCTGGTGATATGCTTCGTGATCACGATGTACTACATCTTCAGTGACCTTCCAAACCCTAAGGAGCGGAATATTGGAGCAAGTGTTACGCAGTGGCCCTTGTTTATCAGGTATTAAAGTTTTTTAACTTTTCTCGAGAAAAATCTGTAAGCTTCATCGATTCATTGCATTGACATCATGGCAGGTGGAATTCACTATTTTAATGTCACAGCTATAGAACATAGAATACCGTCTCTGTCACTGATTATGTAGGGTGGAAGTGCCACTAGTAGCCTACTTATCATTGAAAATTAGAACGTATGGAACAGAAAACTCCATATCCCAGCAGTGGGAAAATAATGGGCGGATTATAGTATATTACATAAGAACATATATTCACACCTTTTTTCGTAGTGGTAGGCAGAGATCACAGCCTTCCAATTGCTACGATCCCGACACACTTCCTTCGCTTCATCCACGGTCATCAACCTTTGCATACAAGAGCGACTTGCGGCTTCGAGTTCTATTGACTGGCCCGTTTCTTTGAACTTCCTCTATCTGATTTCGGAACATTCTTCTAAACTTTCTTCTTCAAACACTACCATTAACTTCATTTGTATTTGATTTTGCATTGATTGTTTTACAGTTTTGTGTGGTATTTTTTATGTTGTCAATGTTTACTGTCATCATCTTGGTGACGTTCATATAAACATATCAGCTATCCTCCATACATAAACAACAAAATTAAAACATCAAAATTAAGTGTTTAGAATAAAAGTCAAACCTGAAATCGTCATAAAATAAGAAGGAAAACGAGTAAAACAAGGTACCACTACCCATATTCAATTCATGGTCGCATTATGCTCAATGGTTATTTACATAATTGCACTTGCGTAACTTTTGTTCAATGTCATTTTCGCTATCAAGCTAATGACGGCTGACGGTACCGTAGCGCAGTGGTTTGTGTCATCGACATGACTTCTGTGTCACCGGGACCCTGGGTTCGAATCCCGGCAGGGGCAAACATTTGTGCGATGAGTGTAGATGTTAGTCCTGGGTCTTGGATGTTTGTGTGCTGTGATTGTGTGTGTCCATGCCTCCCGCGGTACAGGGAATCCTAGTGCGGGGGTCTGAGTGTAATTAAAAAAAAAAATGATACTACTAAATAGGGAAGATACGCTTTACTATCACGTAACTATAAAATCTGGCCTAGATACTACTATCTTCTCGTGGTCCTATCCTATACATTCTTCAGCCTTTCTCAACCTGCATTGCTCTCAATCCATACTCAAGCTCGGTAGTCTTTTCCTTACATATTTTTCATCTCTTTACATGACATACTCATTACAAGCTGTTAATAGATGGGTTCTTTTGTTCAACCACAACTAAACTAATATTCTGAAAAATAAGATGCCTGAGTAAGACATATTCTTACATATACTGTGAAGTCCAAATTAGTATGATACTTACCAAAAACTAAAATCTGATCTTTTTTTTTCGAAATTTTTGACATGTATTTGAAATTTTACCTCCACCAACATTTACCTCTAGACTTCTGCTAACAATACAATCCTAGGAGATGATTTCTGCGTGTGTTAATCGACATGCGTTTTATTCGACTACGGCTATTATGAATATTTAAATATTTTACCGTTCGTATGGTGTATGAATATAATATATAGCAGTTTTTTTTAAATAATTGATATAAATTTTCAATAACATGTAACTCATTCAATTACGATCAAGCCTTAAAGCTAATGAGTAATTTACTTTTAACTTAATTTGCTAAAACGAGTACCATTAAGAATGTCCATTAAAGCCTATCTAACGCCCAATAAGATAGGCGTCAATGAATATGTCCATTAAGCCTATCTTATTTTCTCTATTAAGAGGAAGACACCTTGTTCTTGCGCTCTTTAGTATAGCACTAATTTAAATACTCACTGGTAGTGATTCGCTTATTCAACTGAACTAAACTAAAATTTTGGAAAACTAAATTAGTTCTTATACGGTTACGATAAAGTCTAAATTAGTATGAGACTTATCAATAACATCACTAAAATTAAAATATATTCATTAAATTTGCGGGTACTTTTAGCGAAATTAAGTTGCCATTTATTTGGTGCCTACTAAAACTACCCGCAATTAGCCAACAGTTGAATAAAACTCGTCTAATATTAGTGAGAGCGTTGTATGGAGTTATATGAATTTGAATTTTAGCGTAAATAGAATACGAGCTATTTCAATTTGAAGAATTTTAGTGAATTTTAGCTAGTTTATGTGATTAACAGAATTAGGGCCACTGTCACTTCACTACACTAACTCAAAGGGCTCTTTTTCTGTTAAGCCTTCTCACTACGTCCGTGTGTCAAGGAGTTGGATAGCTTCGGCATTCACATGGTGATGAAGTTTAAATAATTGAGGCTTAAAAATGACATTTCGCATTAAAAATGTATATTTTAAAGCAGATATCGAGGCCTCTAGTATTAGTTCTTTCAATGAAGCGAATACATCTTCCTGATTATCATCGGAAGGTCTCATCGCGGTTGGTTTATTCTTTTGGTTTATCATCTTAAGGATAGTAGTTGCTGGCTCCTCTCCTCTAATAAAGACTTTATACGTCAGTTAATTTTTATTTAAGAGTATAAATTGTAGTAATTCCTTAGTAATCAGGTAAACGGTAATATAATTATGACAGATGGTATGATATTATGAAACTACTATATTCCTTAGCATAAGGATGACAATTCCAACAAGAATAGTCGTAATTGTGCCGACTAACACTTATTTTACTGTTTACTATAAAAATTACTGTACCGTATAGATCTGGCATTTGACCAATTAATTATTTAATTAAATTAATTAATTAATTATTTATTAACATTCACACAAGGTCTTCAGGTCCCAAACTAGGCAGAGCCTATACTATGCTAGCCTGATGATGATATATATATATATATATATATATATATACTTATATACATATACACACCCAGACACAGGTGAAACAGACATGTTCATACACACAAATGTTGGACCTGTCCGGGAATCAAACCCGGGACCAGCGGCTCAGAAGGCAGAGTGCTACCAACTGCGCCAACCGGCCAGTCGTATAATATACAATATCTCACTTGATGGTCAGTGGTAGTAATTCTTTTGTTAAACTGAGCTAAATTATAATTCTGGAAAATATGATATGTAAGATAATTACTTCTATGGTTACGATAACGTCCTAATCAGTATGACACTTATCCATAACATCACTAAAATCAAATTGCGTATTTCTTAAAATTGCGGGTAGTGTTACGTAAAATAAGTCGCCACTTATTTGGCGCCACATATATTGCCCTAATTCTGTTAATCAATCGAACTAGCTCTTATTTACTAAAATTCTCGCAAATGAAATAGCTCGTATTCTATTTATGCTGAAATTCACATACATAAAACTCCATACAACGCTGTAAGTATCTAATATTAGATGAGTTTTATTCAATTGCTCGCCAAATGCGGGTAGTTTTAGTCGTTACCAAATAAGTGGCGACTTATTTTGCTTAAAACTACCCGCAATTGTCATATAAATATCTAATTTACTGTTGTTATTTAGTTAAATAAGTCTAGTACTTATGAGGGCTTTATTGGAACCATTTAAGAACTATCTCATATTCCACGATTATAACTTAATTGAACAAGCAAATTACTCCCAGTCAGTGCTTAGATCAATTGTTTTGCGCTGAGTTGTGACTCCATTACAATGCCTTTCGTGCGAGTGATCGACTTTACAAGCTTTAATGAAATAAATGCTTTTATAAATGATATTGGTAATAATAAATATAATGAATATCTTTATTAATTTTTGTTTTTGATATTTATACTATTAAAAACTAAACCTAAGAAAAAAAGAAAATAAAGGGACAATATAATGAAAAAATATTATAATAATGTTGGTTTTCAAATCCATCGGCTCATCAAGTCGTCCCTCGTCATACTAATTTGGACTTCATCGTAACCACATAAAAAAGTTTTTAGTCTTACACTATATTATTTGTCAGAAATATTTTTTTGTTAATTTGAATAAGAGAATCACTACCATTCTATATAACATTTTATAAAAAGATATTTTTTTATTTTTTTTTAAACATTCACACAAGGTCTTCAGGTCCCAAACTAGGCAGAGCCTGTGCTATGGTAACCTGATGACTGATATATATATATACTTATGTACTGTGTCTGGGTGTGTATATGTATATACATATACACACCCAGACACAGGTCAAACAGACATGTTCATGCACACAAATGTTTGACCTGTCCGGGAATCGAACCCGGGACCAGCGGCTCAGAAGGCAGAGTGCTACCAACTGCGCCAACCGGCCCGTCAATTATATATTGTGCTCTGATTTATATTTATGTACCAAGTGCAGACATTTCTCTTTACAGCCGTAGAAGCGTGAAATCTAAACTTACAAAACATCCATTTTCATAGATGCTTAGGAAATAACTATTCTAAATTGATAATCTTTGATGCTTGTCCCCAGCACGGTGATTTTCGCGATGGAAGGCATCGGCGTGGTGATGCCTGTTGAGAATGAGATGGCCAAGCCGCAGCAGTTCCTCGGATGCCCTGGGGTCCTGAACATTGCCATGACTATTGTCATCTCTCTGTATGGCATTGTGGGTTTTTTCGGCTATATGAAGTATGGCGATGAAGTCAGAGGAAGTGTCACATTGAATCTGCCTCAAGATGAAATGTAAGTGGAAATTTTAAATTATTTTTAATTATAGGTAGCATCAGCTACATCTGACGACTCAGCTAAGCATTGATTTTAAAGAAGTAAACTAATAGAGTGTCAGTGTAATCTAGGTGAAACTTAGAACACCTAAGTAAGTATTAACTGGTGCCTCTAGATGCAATGTAGTACTACAAGAATTTTCAGAAATCCCATTCTTTCCCAGCAAAAAGGGTACCAACAAAGACCTAGAGCCACAATACTATGCGCAAAACATTGGATCTACATCATATGAAACACACTTAGTGTTAATATCGCTAGATATAATTATTCCAGGTTATCGTGCAGTGTGCACCACTCTTCCTCCCGCATAAATTACATGCAGGAAGGTATACAGAACAATATTATAATTACAAAACCAGAAGCTCTTTGACACGTGTTTCGCTTTTGCACGAGACATCCTCAGGAGATTCTCAGAAGTTAACTCGGGCATTAGATTTAACTCCATCTTCTAACAACACCGGAGAGTGATCCGAAGAGCTCTAATGAAGAAAATAGAATTTTAGACTATTAGAAAAAATAACATAGAATATTCAATTAATTGTTAATATCTGGTGTTATTTTTTCACCAACCAATATCAAAACCAGCCACAGTTTTACCAGTGTAAAAATATTCTCTCTTTTCACATAAATAGAAAAATACGTTTGTATGGAAATTATCATCATCATCATCATCATCTCAGCCATAGGACGTCCACTGCTGGACATAAGCCTCCCCCATTGATTTCCACAAGGACCTGTTGGAAGCGGCCCTCATCCAGCCCTTGCCTGCGATCTTAGTCAGATCGTCTCGGAAATGTACCTTAATATTATTCCAGCTTCACGGTTTAACCACCGTTCTCGCCGCAACTGCTTAAAAATTCATCCACATTATTTGTAACTAATTTATTGGTACCACATACGTGATTCAACCCATTGTCTTTATCTTGCAATGTGAAACGTGCTTCGTCTATGCGGTATTTCTAAGTAGCTTTAACGTGAAATTGTTCAAAAGTCAGCAACGAATCGTAATATTCTTAGTATATTACGCTACACAGTCACATCTTAGTAACCTGTACCCGCGGTACCACTCACCGCCAGGAATGGAAAAATATCACTAAGCGAGCTGCTACCCTGGAAGAGGATGCCAGCGAGGATCCCTCATTTGCCAACAATGCAACCACGACCACTCTACCAAGAGTACATGACTATAAGAAGAAGAGACCTTGGGATCGGCTCTTACAAAATAAATGAAACATTGTACATTGATATTGTTTTATTTAAATGTTAAAATAAAGTACTGCATACATATCAAACATGTATGTACTACTAATACATAGATCTACTACTTCAAAGATCAATATTCCATTTATTTTCATTTTTGTAGTGACTTACTACTAATACCTTCTCATTTTCAGTCTGGCCCAAAGCGCAAAGATCCTCATGGCCCTTGCCATCCTCTTCACATATAGCCTGCAATTCTACGTCCCCATGGAGATGATCTGGAGACAGATACACACAAAGATCGCAGTCCGGTACCATAATCTAACGCAGATTTCCATCAGAACAGCGGCTGTTGTTGGATCGGGTAAGAAGCTAAAGTAATCAAGCCGAGCTAGACAGACTCTCAAGGACTGCATCCTGATTTTATACACTCGTATGCACTTTAAGTATCTCGCTGTGTGTTTGGTGTTAGTTTTTTAAACTTGAGGGTCGTGGCTAGCTGGGCAAGAGGTAGAAAGTACCTTACCACCATGCTGTGAGTTTCATAACGGTTTTGCCTTCACGGGAAGCGCAAGCCGTTGAGTTAACTACAAACAAATATTTTTTTAAATTTCATACTTTAATAATTCTGTTACATAATCTTGAATAAAAATTGGTCAAAAAAGTGCATCTGTTGCACTTGAGGTTATTTTTTGAAAAATTGCTAAAAAAAAATATTTTTATCGATTTCAAAGAGCATGATGTTGATTTAGACTGGCAATTAATATATCTACTCTTTGTTGGAAGTGATGATCTATGACTAAAAGTTTTTTACAAACAAAACCCAGAATCAGTATGACAAGACCGCCGGCCAAAATCGTTCTTTTTTCGAAATTTAATCATAACAAATGAAAAATGTATCGCGGTGGGTCTAGATTTTGATTTTATCTTTATCCTTGGGTATTATAGATATATTATCAATGTATAAAACACGGGAGTTACTCACGTAATAAGTCAGAGAATGGTTGAAATGTGGTTGAAACTATAGTCGGTTACTCTCTGACTTATTACGTGACTAACTGTGGTCGTGGTCTTGAAGACCACGGAATGTGGTTAAAACTATAGTCGGAACCCTCTGACTTATTACATGAGTAACTCCCGTGTTTTATACATTGATAATGTGTCAAAACCACGTCAGTTTTAATAACAAAATTATAGATATAATAAAAAACAACAAAACATTAAAAATCGCATATATATATAACTATATCGCGAACTTATCGTTTGAAAATAAGCTAAGAATGCATATTGTTATGGAAAGAGTAGAGCTATCAAGCATAGGTCTGACGTTAATAGTGGTCACAGTCAGAATGAACCGGTGGAGAGCGGCGCGCACTAGCCAGCTGTGGTTACGTGGTAAAGGGCGGCAGTAGGAATTATACAAAATGAATTTGTATTATATCCAAAGTAACTATGTGTTTTCGACTACTAGGTACTTGCATTGCTACTATATTTATTTTACTTTACAGTTGCCTTGGCAGCAGCTTTCCCTGACTTGGAACTGTTCATCAACCTCTGCGGAGCTATCTTCCTCTCAAGCCTTGGCCTTCTGACTCCTGCCATCATTGACACTGTTCACAAGTGGGACCGAGGGCTAGGCCCTTTCAAGTGGATCCTTTGGAAGAATATATTTATAGCGTTGCTATCTTTAGTAGCTCTTTTTGCTGGATCGTATGTTTCAATCATAAGTATGTTGGATAAGTTCAATGCACTGCCCAAATTAGAAATGACATCTAATAGCACATTAGACCCAACGATTGTTTAAGAAATGGCGTTTAAACTTTTTTTATGTGAAAACGTGCCTTCCCTGACCTGTATAAAACTTTGCTTACCGAAAAATCGAAAAAATTGAAATGAATTTCAATTTCTTACTAGTTATATCGCTGGGGCCTGAATTTGTGACTACTTTCGTTTTTTTTTAAACATTGACAGCTTGCGTTTAACAATATGACATTGTTTACTTACAATACGCATGTTTCCACTAAAAATCAATCGGCGGATAGGAAGATGCATTGATTCGTCACAATAAGAAAACTAAGCTATTTATTTTTAAAAACCTAATATTTAAGTAATATTATTACTACAACTCACGCTCAATATTACTGAAAGTTTCCCACTACAGTAAGCGTCATATTAAACCCGTATAAACAGATTAAAATATTTATTTATTTAAAAAATCAACTCATTTAAAAAAAAATTAGACCAGTAAGTAACAGTGAACAGCTCATTGTGGTTCAATTGTGTCATTTCTTACGACATGTTTGTATTATTATAATATTAAATAATTATGATATAATACGAAAATAATCAACTATTTCAGTGCAAGAGTAGGTAAAAGCAAAACAAAATGGTCTTATTGCCAAATCTTCATTTATTATTTCTCTCCACTGTTTCCAAGTAAAGTTTTAGTTAAGTGCTTACTAACTATTTTGCTGAATCATGGAGGAAACAGGGAGGGTATTCCAGGCTAAGCTTCTAGCTTATGCTCACAACTTAATGCAACATGCCCATGAAATGCGGAGACAAAACACAGAAAAAAACCGATATGTGATCTGTGGTCATTGCCGGTCATTGACATTTTCATAGATCATCCCAGAAATACTTTTAAGACGCCATGTCCGCTAAGAGCGTTTTAGCGGCACAAGTGTATATTTTAACACTAAATGCAAAATGTAAACGTTAGATTGTGTGGTACTTTTGTTAATATAAGAGAAACATGGAGATAAAAATTAACCAGTTATTGAAATGTAGTCAACCTTTTGTTTCATTACAAATTATTAAATTAGGATTGATATAGAGAAAAAGCCACTTTATGTGTATTACGAATATCTTTATTATTTAGGCGTAATTTGTATGTTTTGTTCGTGTCATAATAGCTTCAATAAAACATTGAAGTGTTGTTGTCAGAAATGTACACAGAAACGTTACAGTATTATTGAATTTGGCTTTTCATTTGAAATGTTGAATTTTACGTTCATCCAGTTCGTTAATTAAATTGGTTGTATTTTCTAGTCCTGGTGACTTTAAATGTAATTTGGTTGTGAATGTTGGTATACAATTAATCTTACTATTATTGTTTTCAAACTTCATTTCTACTGTACATATTTTAAATCATACACATGTAGGTACTGTAACTTAATTTTGTTATATTTTAATGCTTAGATGCAGTTTTAATTCCATCACTTCAAGCTATTAGCAATGTTGTACATTATATATATATGTGCCGTCATGTGCTCAAATAAATAGTATACATATATAATGTTACTCTGTACAAGTACCTAATATTAGTTTTATTAAATTGTTCTATCAAAATTACTAATATCATGTAAAATGAAGGCGCCTAAGTAAGTTCGTTTCCCGTTTACTAAAATAAAATCGGAAATAGCATTTTTTTAATGTAGGTAAATAAGTTTGTAAATAGCTACCTAAAATTTAATCATCTGTTGGTACCTACATTCATTCATGCAGCTGATTATAAAATTCAACAGCAATAGAAATTAATCTGTTATTAGGATTGCCATAGTTCTGTTAAGCGACTTTTAATTTTAGCTTGGAATAGAAATGTTTGTGTTTCTAACCATTTTAATTAAGTTTAATTAATTTAGTTTAAGTGACAATAGAATTACCACAATTAACTCACATCCTATAAGTCTTCTCAACGTCTCAAAAACATACATAAAATGAGGGTTTAATTTTACATATATCATACACCCTACATTATTTTTGATTATAGCCGGAAATAAAAAAAATTATAATTGAACCAAAACCTTTTTTAGATAACTTTAAATTATTCATAAATAAAATAGCACCCCAAATTTATTAGTAGTAGAAGGTCATAATAATATAGCTATCATCGTTATGAAATCTAATTTCGTCAAACTCTTTTAGGTTGACGAATCAAAGATTTTTTTATATAAATATTCTCGAAATTTAAGTATAATGAATTTAAAAAGAAGCTCACACATTTAGTTATGATTAATCTATTATATCGATTATATTAGACAGACGACCTGACTAAGATCGCAGGCAAGGCTGGATGCGGGCCGCTTCCAACAGATCCTTGTGTAAATCAATGGGAGAGGCCTATGTCCAGCAGTGGACGTCCTATGGCTGAGATGATGATGATGATGATGATGAAAGAGTCAAGCTTCTAACGGTCAATAGAGCCGATCCTAAATAATAAAAATATCTCTCTGATAAAAATTTTTCTGAGTACACAAACAAAAGACGAATCGATGAGATTTGAAAGTTACGTAACTCCGGGTTTTCTATGTATTCCTGTACTGCTGCTAATGCACTTAAATACCTACGTTAAGGACTTACCATAATCATTTATGTATGTATTCTTAGAAATAAACAACACCCATTAATTACAAAATATTTTGACGCCATATTCTCGAGCTTTCATTCAATATTCCAGCCACGTTCAAAAGTTCGATCAAACCCTCATATTTACCTTTGATGTGGTTATAATTGCCTGAAACCCCTTTTTCCTCTCTTATGTCAGACGCATACATTCCCATGTATTGTATGAGAACATACAGAGTTAATTGTAATTTCGCAAATATCATCTCTCAGTCTATAATATTTATCCTTAGACCAAGACCTTAGGCCATGTTTCTTTATTTTATATTTTTAATCATTGCACTATTAATTACCTCTCGCTATCTGGAGATTGAAGATTGCGATTCTCAAAACCCTATTTTTTTACCTTTTTATTACACCTTAAATTTATTCGTTATTTTCGTAACTTTGATCATAAATCACGCGACACGAGGTGAGATAGGTTTTTGTTTGAAGTAGATTCCACAACTATTAAACAGACAGAATTTGCCCCTTAATGAGCACTGCCTTTTTTTACCACTCTCAGACTCCCGAACCAGGATTCCCTGTATCGCGGGAGGCATGAACACACACAATCACAGCAAACAATCATCCAAGACCCGGAACAAACATCTACACTCATCGCACAAATTTTTGCCCCTGCCGGGATTCGAACCCAGGGTCCCGGGGACACAGAAGGTATGGCAATACGACGAACCACTGCGCCACGGTGACCGTCGTTATTTCTCAATAAGCAAAAAGGTTTTCCATTTATCTGTATGAATTATGTCTACATACATATTCACGCCTCTTTCCCGAGCTTACCCCATAGGTACTCCGGTGTCTTTTTACAAAAATAAATTATTTTACATAACTAACACATACATGTATGCAGCGATGATTACTTCTTGTAAACACGTATCATATAATAATAATAATATTTCAAAACTTTTGTTATAAAATGGTAGCATAGTTTTTTAATATAATCGAAACAACATACGGTTGTGCATTCCTTAAATATTTGAAAATACCATAATTTTACAAACTTTTATGAGAAAATCGCATGAGGTCTATTTTTGACCAACTTCCAAAGAGGAGGAGGTTCTATGTTCGACTGTATGTTTTTTATGTATGTTCACCGATTTCTCGCCGATATGTGGACCGATTCTCAAAATTTCGTTTCTGTTTATTTTTTGTTTTGTTATTAATATTTAAAACAATGTTCCATCCATGTAGAGTATTATATTTTTAAGGTCAGTGACATAGTGAGAGTACATTATGCTTAGAAAATAATGTAAAGTAATAATTTAATTCAAAATGTGATATTGTAAGATTAATGCTTTATATAGTGTAAGTTTTACTAATAATAGCCGTTAATGTTAACAAATTTATTATTAAAACATTTCTTGTTTTATTTATTAGTAATAGATAAATATCAATCAACACAAACGGACCACCCACTCCTTATAGTCCCCCTATTTTGATTCCACAAAGTCCTCTAATCCGCGTCTTCGTAAAAAACATCGTTGTCTCCTGAACAGAAACGTCTTCAGTATTTCAGGTTTGATAACTATAATTTTTTATAATATAATACAACATAACATGACATGACATGACATGACATGACATGACATAACATGACATGACATGACATGTATCCCTTATAAAGAACTATATTTGACTGTAAACTTTAATCTAGAATTTAAATTTACAACACAAATATATTCGAGATCCATCTCATAGCCATACACATACAAACTATTTGTGCAAATAATTCTTCAAGATTTGATTGATCGACATTTTCGACAAGGAGTTTTAGAATCAAAACTGATTTGTGTTCTTTTCTGTCATAATAAATTAAAATTTTAAAAATATAGCGCTATTTTAAAGACTGCCTTTAAGTTGTACGAACACAAATGTCTAAATCTTTCTTTTTTTTGTAGTCGTGGTATAAAGCATAGCATGCAATCTTGAATAAAACAGATTTATATCAAAGGCCATCACACACACCGACACCGACACCGAATCGTGAACTCATGCGATAGTGATTCAGTCGTTAGAATCCTTCCCTTGCTCGAGATTCATCTATGGCGCTCGCTTTAAATCCGTTCTCTATTCACTAATTGCATAATATATTATGTATAATCTTCAAGTCTTATTAAATCCCACTAATATTAAAAATGTGAAAGTTACGATGGATGGATGGATGGATGTTTGCTGCTCAATCATGCCAGAATGGCTGAACGGATCTAGATGAAATTTTTATGGAGATGGCTTATACCCTGGATTAACACATAGGCTGATCTATATATAAGATATATAAGCAAAATCTCAATCCGAAAGTCCCTCTCAATTTCTATATTATTTTGATTCAGTAAAGTAGGTGAGGAGAAATAAAGAAGTAAAGTTTCACTTCCTCCATTAATTCCCTATAAATTAAGTAAGTAAATATTTCATTACAAAATAACACGCGAAGAAACTCATTTAGAGAAAGAAAACAAAATGTAAATCAAAATTTTCTGTAACTGAATTAATATCTCTGTTTTCATATAGGCAATTCCACGCTTTGAATTGCAATTTGCTGTCTAGCATTCAGACCGAACGTTCTTAATATTAGGTACCTATAGCGTGACAATCAATCCGCAGCTCATATGCTTGTAAGAGGTCACCGTAATAAAAAAATAGCACTTGTGATTCGTATAAGTCAGGTTTAATTTTACCAGACAATCTATACTAATAATTATTATACGGAGGTAAAGTTTGTAAGTTTATGATGTTGTAGAGGGTAATCTTTGGATCTACTGAACCGATTTTGAAAATATGTTTACCAATAGACCACTGAATATTCGATATTCGATATATAGCGGATTACTGTGATAAGTTGAGTAAGAGTGATAAAAAATAAATTCTAAAAATTTTAAAAAAATTGATTTATTCAATCAATTAGCGGCTCCAAGATATTATCGAGATTCATTTAAACTGTATAAAATAATGCTTAAAAACACTTTTATTCTTCCTAATACATTATTGTTTATTGCGATTAGTGTCTGGTGTAGATTTCTTTTAAACTTTTTCTCGAAGGAAATTTATAATACATGATTTTAAAATATATATGAATTACTTTTTTATGTTTGTCACTCCAAAATCCTAGTCACACATCTTTGATGATTAGTTATTATTGCTGCTCTAAAAAAGGCTAAAGGCGCTCTTATATTAGTATGTGTGTATATGTTATAAGTTATCTACACAATAGTCCTACATCAATAAATATAACGCAATATTATTGTATTGCAAAACATTTTAGGCGTTCAATTTAACAAAATAACAATTAACTAATTGAACAATTAATATTCAATGACTTAAGGTAAAGTTTCACTACGTACTTATTGATTTAATTGCAAGTAGGTAATACTGTATGTAAGAAAAACAAATTTCACTAATTGTTTTGGCGAGCACACATTTAACGGTATATACTCACGTACATACATACCTTAATTATTTATCACATTAATGGTTTTTATAATTTATTTGTGCGTGAGCAGAAAGGTCGTCCTTATAAAAATCCTTTAAATTTCCCTAAACTTAGAATGCTCACTGACTCACGGGCTCAAGGACTGCTGCCTGAGCATACTCTGTGTTTGGTGTCAAAAGTGTACCTAATTAAGTGTTTGATTATAAACTTGAAGGAGATTGTAAGCCAGCCAGATAAGTACTCTAAAGTCCCCTACATGCTATGAATTTGATAACAGTGTTGCTTTCACCGAAAGCTCAAGCCGTAGATGGGTATCGAACCAGCTTCTGCTAGGTTGACAGCCGACTTTAGACTAGAGACTAAGATATTATAAAGGTAAATAAAAGTTCATCTGTCGTTTGTTGTCATCATTTTATGTACGTTAGTCCTTCACGCTGAAACGGCTAAACATATTTTCATGGGATTTGGAATGAAGATAGCTTATTCTCTGCAATAACACATAGGCTTATCCTTATCCAGGAAAAGGTATCGTTCCTGTGGGATGATTGAGGTAGCGGGAAAACGTAGTCCGCGCAGGTGAAACCGCAGGGCGCAGCTAGTTATTTTTATGTTGAGAACTAGCTCACTTGATTGTTAGTGATAGTGTTGTCATAGGTGGTATCACAATACACGTAGAATAGCGAGTGATACCCGGGGACAGCTGCTTGAACCTGGTGAATATCAGTTATTCATACTTGATGAATGTTGAAGTCGAATATAGGCACTAGAAACTAATAAGTAGTGTGTTTTATCACAACTTCACAATACATTTATTGTAAGTCATAAAGTGGGTTTCAAAATGATCGTTTGACCCACGACGTAAAATGTCTTAAAACAGCTTAAATGATTATGGATTGAGACATGTTTCGAACAATAAATGAAGATTCGTTCATAATGCCATCATAAGTCGTGTATACCCTCTTTTTGCATCGGGGGTTACAAGCGGATAAAATAAGTACTGTGCGCTGTAGTGAAACTACACGTTAACAAGGTAAAGTTAAATATGTGACTGGTAAAGCCACGCAGTGCGCAAGGTTGACTTAAGGCCAGTGAATGAAAGGGAATTGCATGTGAAAATGATCATAGAATGCTGTATTAAATTATATGAACCAAAGAAATGTATTTGTCAAGGGATATTAATTATAACAATGACCTTTAAAGTGTAGCTTTATATTGTAAAAGCTGCACCCAGGAGTTTCATAGGCACGGACTACGATTGTATTGTTTTCTCTCGTGAAATTCTAGTTATTTTAGAGTAACTAAGAGTAAGTTGTAGTTATTGTTGTAGTGAATAGTAAAAATGAGACATAGTATATAATATAGTAGTGAACTTTTTATGCTTATCAAATAAAAAATGTCAGGTCCTTTTGCTTGGGACAGTGGAATCTGCAATAAGCGACAACCGAGACCAGATTTTATACCAACCACTTTGAGGTTTTCATGGCCTATCGACAATTGACCTAACCTAAGGAAACAACCGAGAGCCCTCCGAAGTCCTCAGATGTAAATGCCTCTAGTGGTATTATTAAGCGGAATGAGTACTAAATAGGTATGTGTATTTTTTTGTTTACGCATGAATCTAACAAATTTTCTTTATTGAGTACTTTTAATATATTTTCTTAAGTTACAGCATGTGACATGTTAATGCATGTGTCATTCATTTAAATTAAATAATCGTACTTGACCTGAACAGTAGTCCCAAGGTAAATATAAAAGGAATTGCTTTGCTCAACGGCATTTTCTAGGCGCTACCATCCGCACGTTGTTTTCTCGAGGTTCTTATTATTCTGTATTGATCTAGCATCTATTATTATTTCAATATCTAAACTATAATCGTATCACAATACGATAATTTAAAAAATTGTTCAGTGGAACTACTTCAATCATGTCCTCCTTATCATATTTTTTGCTTGAGCCCTTGGATACATTGAAACATAGAGTTAGCAGAATTATTAATGACGCCAAACACGCCAAAGACCTAAAGCCACTCAGCATACGCAGCAGACATTGGAACTCTGAGTGTTTTCTACCATGCATACTAAGGGGGGCGTTCTGATGAACTCTTCAAAACATAAATGCTTACCACTGCTCGGATTCGAACGTAGGCCTCTGGATGAGAAGTCAGCTGACTGACAACTGAAGGCGACCGTTGAATTAGAGTAAAATTAACAACGGTTAAATATTAGTATGAGCGTAACACTGATTTTATTGTACGCTGCGTAACAGCCAAGTTTATTCCGGTCTTTAATAATTATTCATGCTGGGGTCAATGGGCTTAATTTCGCGAGTATTATAACAACCTACCACGATGTACTCTTGCATTGAATACCAACTGTAACTAGCGCAAGGCCGATTAAAACGAAAGGGAAATGTAACACAACAAAACAATCGCAAACAAATGCAGTTATAAGTTAATGGCCATAGCCAGAACTAAATTGCTATAGCATTAACCAGATATTTCTAAAGAGCAATCTTGACAAGCGTTAGTTATGTAACACAATGTAAATACATTGTTGAATATAACGTGAGTGGAATCAATGTTAGGCTGTGTCCAGACCTGACGAATGCGCAGCTCGCGCGCCGTTCGCGCGCATTTCATGTCCGGGCACCCTAATAACAATAAATGAAGGTGCGCGGTTCGCGAGCGGCGCGCGAGCTGCACTTTCGTCAGGTCTGGACGCTCCCTTATGTCATTCAAGGAACACTTGCGATGTTATAAATTCTGTTCTGTGGATCCCATGTCTGTAAAACACCAATAATGGCCTACGGGCTACTTCAGATGGTCGATGGATCAAATTTTATTTTGGGCTTGTGATTTTGGTTCAAGATAAGAACGTTATTATGGACAAATCTCGAAGAACTGATGATTGTTGGGGACGAAAGGTTCTCGAATGGAGACCACGGACTTGCAATCACAGTATAGGATGGCCACCGACAAGGTGAACAGACGACCTGACTAAGATCAGCCCGCAGCATGGTGTTATACTGTTGAGTACCAATTGATATTCTAGATTTACGGTACTCTTTGACGACTTTATGACAGCCCATCAAATTTTCAGCGCTAGATCTATAGAACAATATAAAACTTAGGACTTTTTTATACGTTTTCGCTAAAAAAATGAGAATATTATAGATGTACGCGACATCAAAATAAAAAAAACGCGTCAGATATAGATCAAATTTAATTAGGGGACACGTCAGCCGAAAATCAACAGGAACTTTTTAATATAACAAAGAATCATCAAAATTGCTTTTTTTGTAAAAAAAAGCTCTACGTTAACACAAAAACTGTGGAATTGAGTATATCTTCCTTTGTTGAAGTCAATTGACGAAATTTAATTTAAGTTTATAAATTTAAACCTATATTTACCCAACAAATATACATTGAATTAAAATTAAATACTAATAATTTGTCCCAATATTACAACGACTACAGTCAAATTTATAATAAATGAAACAATATTTTCTGGGCGACGGCAAGCTGCATTGGAAAGCATAGTAGAATAACCAATACTGCTTTTAGAAATATCTAAGAGGATAGCCCCCCTTGTCCCAGCAGTGAGAGCATTATGGGCTGTTTATGGTAAATACTTCTACAGAATATCATCCTGACACCCGGACACCTGCCAATTGAACTCTAGTAGCACTCGTACAAGCAGTCTCCATGTATTCCCTACTAGCTGCGCCCCGCGGTTTTAACCGCATGGTGATGATTGATGATGATTATGATGATGATGAAAAGTAGCCAATCTGTTATTCACGGACCTGAAGAATACATACCAAATTTCATCCAAATCCGTTTTATCCGCGTGGTGATGAAAAACGGTGATGATGAAAATAAACCTTTGATATATATCCAAATCCGACGCGGCGATGATTGATGATGATGAGAAGTAACCTATGTGTTATTTCCGGAGCTAAAGTATTTACATACCGAATTTCATACAAATCCATTTTACCCGCGCAGTGATGATTATGATGATGAAAATAAGCCTATATGTTAATCCACGGTATAAACTATCTGTGTTCCAAATTTCATCGAAATCCGTTCAATATCTAGTTTTTGAGTAAAAGAGGAACAAACATACATCCATACTCACAAACTTTCGCATTTATAATATTAGTAGGATTATCAATTATGCAAAATATGCTGACCTTTACATTTAAATTATGCTTCTAGTTAAATATTGTATAATATTGAATAGTTTTACAAACAATGAACAATTATGATAACTAATCTGAGTCCTACTTAAATTGCAGCTCAAGTAACCTCAACGTGTTAACATTGACTTCTTTATAAATAAGCTTCTAGTTCATTCTTTTGTAATTAAATATGAAATATCTAAAACCCATATACATAATGGAAAATCATTTTTTTTTAAAGAATTCTACGTTAATTTAGTGCCAAGTTTTATTTTAGTATAATATTTTTCTTGGACCACAGAAACGGGAATCATTTCAGAGCTGGAAAAGGGATAGGAAAAGGAAAATTCTACAACACAACACAAACATACACACATACACACTCACACACCCACACACATACACACTCACACACCCACACACATACACACAAACTTTCGCATTTATGATATTAGTAGGATATATATTTAAAACGAATCACCAAATTTGTTGCTTTTTTTCATAAAAATGGTTCTTATCAAGAGAAAATGCGTAAAAATTACGGGGGAAATAGCAAAAATATAACCTTCTTTCCCATACAATCCACAGCGCGGGTGAAACCGCGGGGCTTAGCTAGCTATAAAAATAATAAACTTTTTTCCAAGTAACTTACTAGTTTATTATGGAAAATTATACACTTTTTGTATAATTTATAGTCAATTAATTAATGTTTTAATTAATTAAAGTAGTCATTTTTTTGCTCCGTAAATTTTCCCCCTGTCATGAGTTCACTAACCCCAACATCACTATAGGTCCCTTAACAATGTACAATATTTATTTATCCACTATCCACCGACATCTTAAAAACATTTTAATACAATTTAAACAATAATATACAAATTGAACCCTCATTGGCAGTGGGAACGTTTTGGACTAATTTTATTTTTATGATTAATTCATTCTACAAAATTAAATAAAGATGTATATATATACATAGATAGATATCAATCTGCTCGTTAACTGTCATCAACCACACTGCAAGTTAACTAGTTTACAATAGATAAGTGACACGATTACAAACCAATTAAATATATATAGGCTACCAATAGCTAGTGGATAGCTCAAATGTTTTTGTAGTAGTTGCAGTATTGTAATTCGTTATTAGTGTTTTATTTTAATAAAGGAAAAAGCATAAAAAAATATTAAATGTAGTTAACAAGGGCATGTGATATGAATCAGTTTGTGGGCCCCAGTCTGATTGTGCGTGAAGTATTGAAGTAGTGGGGAGTAACTAACACACATTAAGTCACATTAAGTCGAATAAGCTCAAAAAAGGGGCCGACATTGTAAACATTTTTACTGGCAGCTTTACTTCAGAAAGGAGACGGGTCACTGCCGGAAGAGAGAACCGTTACGTCAACCGCTATCTCGAATTAAGGTCAATTTTTTGTTTATTTACTAATTCGCTTGTTTTAAATTTTACACAAAAAAGAGTTTTATACTTTTTATACCCGAAAAGAGGGGGTGAAATTTTTTAATAGGATACAGGCGTTGCCTAGTTGTATATATTTTTGAATTTAGTTTAGTAGATATCGATTTCAATAAAGAATAAACCTATCTACCTACTAGTACAACGGTGGACTGAAATTTAACTCTTTGATTCATGAATATTATTCATTAATTCATTCTTTGATTCGAAATATAATTGAACTAGTTTAGTGGAAAATGGTACCTTATTTAAATGTAGGAGTAGTGGAAAGGTGATCCTCACTCAGGGGGTCCCTTAAAGCAATAGCTTTTGTGACGTCATCAATAACGAAACAGCGCACCATTACGCAAGCACCGTTTGTATTTCAAACATTTTATGAACCTTTTGTTTTCGTCTGTCAGTAGAATGAATGGTTAGGAAATACCTTGAAACTACTAGAGATCACAAACAAATTCAACAATACTCAGAATATTTACTAATACTAGATCCGTGCAATACACGTGCATAATGTATATTGTTCTCCGAAAGAGCATTCATCATTATTGCTTGATGCAAGTCATTCTACGTCATTGCACGCGTAACCTGGTAATCTTCACCACAACAATTTCAAGCACGTAAAACTCCAAGAAAAGATACTACTTATGTTTTTTAATCATACAATGTACTTATATACCAATAGAAATATTTCATTGTAAATACGTATAACAAGCCAGCTAACCTTTAATTTAATTACGTGAAGTTATTAAACATTCACGTCTTTGATAGGCCATAGGCTTCTCGAAGATTTTCACGTTGGATCATAGATCGACGCTGGACAATTATACAAAAGTGAAGCCAAATGTCTAAAATGTCACTCCACCTAAGCTCCGGCCTAACGCTTACGATGCTAAAAGAACGGACAGGGTCGACGGCTGATTATCCGTAGCACGTATATAAGTGCTCATTTCAAAATACCACTAGCGGTTACCCATCTATCTCCAGTGGTCTTTGGACTGTGGCGGGCCGCAACGGCTGAATGATGCGGCGCGCCGTATCCCCTCGAAGCACTCGACGCGGCTAGCCGCAAACGCCGCGCCACGCCATTCAGTCGCTAGACGCTGGTCACGCGCACCATAGATTTTGATTCAGGCAAGTTCATTATAGAAATCAAAGAACGCCCCGCTATATAGGATAGAAAATGGGACGGTTATTCAGACAGAAATGAAAATAAAATAAAATATCGGGAACAAGTCGTTGGACGATTGCGGCGGATTATATACAACAAATATAAGTTAACGGCAAACTAAATTATATTATTATTTGTTTTATTCAATTAATTTCTGTTTCGTATGCTAGTTATAACTAATTTAGTTTAATCTTTATTAAGTAGTATCAGCAACTATTTTAACCCTGGTTGAAATCTAAAAATTACTTTTAGTGTGCGCAAAAAAGTTCATGCTTCAGTCAGTTAACAACAGACGGTATGAGAAGTTCGAGGTCGAAATACCGACCGTCAAATATATTTATAAAAACAATTTTAATACAATTATAACCAGCTTTTCATTCATACATTTGAGAGCCACGTAGAATGTAGCTAGTATACCCATTTAGTAGCTATTTTAATCCACTTCCAAGCAGGTGATTCTCAATTATTATTTTTTTGCTTTGTGGTACCAGAGCTATAGACCGAGTAAGACTATTATATAATCGAAAGAGTATTTGTATGTTTGATCGCATTGAATAGGCACCAAAAGTACGGAACCGATTAGAAAAAATCTTTAACCGTTGGGAAGCTACGCTATCCCCGGGTGACATGTATATATATTATATATATATATATATTTTTAATGGGATCCTTAAAATTTTTAATTTTGAAATTTTTACTCTTGCGAGGCCGGGCGGACCGCTAGTGTAAAATTAGAAGTGAGTAGATTCAAATTCTCAGTTCTCTTATATTATTGAGAAGGCACTGAAATTATTTTTTCACATAATAGATTATAATTATCAGACATTTCACGCTATCAACAATGCTGAAATTAACCATAGCACAGGCTATGCCTAGTTTGGGACCTAAAGACCTTGTGTGAATCTTAATAAATAAATAATATTTTCATAATTATCATTCATCATAGGTATCATCACATATGGTCATCTTCCATCACAACGCATTTCATCAAACATACCTAATATTGATAAAATATATTATTAGTTTATATAATTAATTATACAATAAATGGAAATCCCGACCGCATCGGTCACCACAGAATATGAAATAGTATAAAAAGTAAAGAAATAAAATACATTTATTAAATACAAATACAAATATATATTATACCTTACTTAATCCCAAAAAATACTAACTCCGTTACTTTAATATGTAAGTGCAACATCTTCAATACGAAATAAACGAAAACAAACAGTATGTAAAGCTACAGGGTTCCGTGATATTTTTTAATAATTTATTTCAAATTGCTAGTTCAAAGTACGTACTGTCGCTACGTAATATGATTTCTCCTTTTCCGATCCATCTACAACTGACCAGACGTACGGTAATACGATATCAAAATTAAGTGGAGATTCCTTATCGCACGAAGAGTTTTGCTTATTAAACTCAAATACACTTTATTAAAAAAAAAGTCAAACTATTTACGTATTTACTCGCCGATAGTCGATATCACGATTTACATATTTGACTAGTATGATGACCTGACACTTTTTTACTAGAGAAAAGTCTAATTTATGTCCATATAAGTCGACATAAATAGTTAAAGCAAAACCAACATCTCAACAGAATAAAATTATGTTTTTTAAAATTCTGAAGGCCCACTTTTAAAATCTAATTGTGTATTCTCAGTTTGTGTACTGTCTTAGATAGTTCCGGATACGTTACTAGGAGTCGAAGAACTAAATGTATGAAATAAATAATTTTAATATATTCTAGGTATTCCGATGAAATCTTTTTTGTACGGAGATGGAGATGTTAAAATTTAGTCAGTTCAAGTGTTGCTTGACGAATGATTGACATACAATTTAAAATAATGTTTGCATACATATATTATACGGCAATAAACATGCGTCATGATCAGTGTCAGCATTAAATAAATATTTTCAAATCTGTTGCTATCGCCAGTCCGATAGCAAAATCCGGGGTTCCTAAAGTAGTTAGGTGAAACTTAGTATAAAAACGTTTTTAAAGATTTTTATACGTTGTAGATCGTTTGACCACTATCTCACTTCATGGTCAATGAAGATGTGATCGAAGTTGCTATCACGTTATACCTAGAATGTTTACTGGCTCTCAAGAACTGCTGCCTGAACACACTATGTGTTGTGTGACAGTTTTATTATAATCTATACGCACAGAATAGAGCACAAAAAAGAGTAGAATAAAATGATTAAACGCAGCAGAGCATCTTTTTTATTGGTACAAACAATATAATTATTATATGTAAGGCTTTTTAAAAATACTCCATACTAGATTTGTTTCATAAATTTATATTCTATTTCATAAATTCGGCGGCTATTATCAGTATTAAAAACTGCTATCCCCAGAAACATAATAAGTTTGCGGCAGCGGGACGGTTTAAGAAAGACCGTAAAAAAGATAGAAGCATAAGATCTATTTAAAAAAAATAACCACCTACAAAATTGTTAAAAAAAATCAACACGCAGCCAGGGAACCCTAAAGTAAGTACACAGATCCAAGTAATGCAATATATTCCAATACAGTATCGCAAGAAGAGATTGGATGCGGGTTTAAATGATTAAGAAAAATCTTACGGTTTATACTGCTGCGTCCGCGCAGGTGGCTGACTCAATGGCATTCGGAACCTTGCGTTCAGCTGAATGCTATTTACTTCTCAATGTTTTTCTTGTCATTGACGCGGCAGAACGTGCCACAAAAGTAACGTGATCGAAATTCAAACGTGATACTTCGAGTGTTTTTTTTTTATTTCCGTTTGTTAGACTCGTATGATATACGTATTTGATAAAGATTTAATTGCGTGCATTTTGTGTTGTGAGAGGTTACAACTAGTTGCAGTGTTCATTGTAGGTAAGTGATGTTTTTTTTTTATTTCTGTGATTTATTTACTTAATTGTTCTGATTATGTTGTGTCCGAAATTTTAAATTTATATTCCTGTCATGATTCAGGGAAATAAAACGTTTTTTATTAATAAGATATACGCCTAGTGGATTTTATCTTATTATATGTATAAAGCGCCCGATAACAAAAAAAATATTCAGTATTTTTGTTGGCTTTGAATAAAGCCCCAGATTATCAAACTCTTTCTACATAAAACCTTCCGCCACGTTATTTTAGAAAAAAATCTTCAGCAGTAGGGTATCCACTGCTCCCCATATGCCTCCCCCATAATTAATGATTCTTCAATAGTATATGTATCTACTAAACGCATATCAATAGTACACAGGCTCGAATTTCTTTTATGTCCGTTTAGGGTTGCCAGATACCCAATAAAAATGTTTCCAATATGTCTTGAATGCATGCTGTGAACCGCGAACCGTCACAATGCGTCCCATGGACAAATTAATTTCTGGTTAAATCCGGACTTTGATTTTTGTTCAATAGAGCCTTAAACTCGTAACATGTATCAATTTTTTTTTTAATAATCTAGATGATTATACAAATGCAATATTTTAGTAAGGACCTGTTTATTAAGAAAGTTTATCTGCTGGGGTCGCTTTTGATTTACAAAATAATTATATGACAACCTAATTAACCGATGCCAATCCTTTCTTAGCCAAATATTAAAAGAAATTAATTCAATATTAGTGGCACTAAATCACAAAAAGCAACCTAATAAACCGGTGCCAATCCTTTCTTACTCAAATATTAAAATAAATTAAGTTAATATTAGTCTCACTAAATCACAAAAAGCAACCTAATTAACCGGTGCCAATCCTTTCTTACTCAAATATTAAAATAAATTAAGTTAATATTAGTCTCACTAAATCACAAAAAGCAACCTAATTAACCGGTGCCAATCCTTTCTTACTCAAATATTAAAATAAAGTAAGTCAATATTAGTCTCACTAAATCACAAAAAGCTTAAGTCTATTCAAATTAAGAACAAATCTCTGCACGAAAGACCTATTTTGTCATTTTTCTTACATACGTCATTTTGCACCAAAGACACGATACACATTTTTTTATGGGATAGGTACGCTGACGGAACCAGCAAAAGGCCAACAGTATGGTAAGTGGTAAATTCTGCCTATAAACAGATACAATTCGTAAAGGGCTGCACTGCGCTTTTAACCCTCAGACATCACCCTGAAAGTCTAAAAAGAAATATATAGCTCCTCCGACTAAAGGGTTGAGGGTAAGGTTGAGGGTGGTAGCTAGCCAGGCAGGTATTAGAAAATTTCGAAAGCCACCATCCTGGGAATTTGATAACGGTGTTACTTTCACCGGAAGCTCAAGCTGTTGTTGGGGATCAAATCAGTGTCCGTCAGTTTGACAGGCGACGCTCCCCCCGCTGAGCTATCATCGCTTCAATTACATTTATGAAAACGCCTACACCTCAATATTTTGAGTAATTAGGGTGTAATTAGGGTAGGAATTATACAATGAACAAGGTCTGATCTAACAAGTATAGCTACACCCTAGCCATCGCCATTCACATGTTTCTCCATGCGATAGCAATCAAAGCCGGAAACCTTCAGGCATAGGCGACCCGTTCGCCTCGTCTCACAGAGCGTGATTATGTCTACATGTAGCTTACACACGGCAAGTTCTGCCAGCTCTTGCTGTTTACTGTGAAAGACATCAGCGTTCCAATCCTACTAATATTTCAAATGCGAAAGTTTGTGTGTATGTTTGTATGTGTGTATGTTTGTTACTTCTTCACGCTCAAACGGCCACACCGATTTCAATTAAATTTGGTATGGAGATAGTTTAAGCCCTGGATTAACACATAGGCTACTTGTATCCCATATAGTGACGTAGCGGGAAACCGTTATCCACGCGGGTAAAACCGCGGGCGCTACTAGTGTAATATACGAAGCCAGTCATGATTACTTAACATAATGGCCGATATGGGTAACTACTAATATCACTCTATTATATATATGTGGTATCCGGCTTTACTCACGTTTATAGTCGAAGTTTCGACCTAGGTTTCGAGCATGTCCGATGCTCATCCTCAGGTGAGTTTACGCTGCCAGATCGCAGCGACCACTGGCAGCGCCGGATACCATATATATATAATAGTGTGTCAAACTCACGAAAATTTCCTATCAAAAATAATATCACTCTATCCATTTGTTTGATCAATTTTATAGTTGACAAGATTTCTTACATTGCGGCAGTTTCTGGGTTAAGGGGGGAGGAGGGGCGTGTTTTCTGTTGTCTGCCAGCTGAGTTTGCTCTGCTGAGGCTGAACCTCTTGGGAGATGCATGCTTGAGTGTTTTATGTATAGTATTCCTTCGTACTACGTTGCATATCTTCTCAGGTTGGGGTATCGAGTTTTCTTTTACGGTACTTTTACCAGCACTGGTGATGTGGGTCCAAGTCTCCATTACAGACGTGGTTGTTACCTTGTTCGCAACATTTTAAATATAATATTTCCACATTTGTTCGCATCAATGGAGACGTAAAATTTAGTCAGTTCATTTCAGTTCAAGTGATGCTTGACGAATCGTTAGCCTGAAAGGCTTGGTATTGACACAATACATTGATTCAAATGGCTGTAAGTAATGGTAATTTTTGAAGACATGCGCATATTTATTTGGTTACTAATTATCGAATATAATACCTGTAATGTTTTACATAAATATGTAAATTTGAGATTTAGGTACATAAGTTAACCTATTTTTAACCGACTTCAAAAAAAGGAGGAGGTTCTCAATTCAACCCGTATGTTTTTTTTGTTACTTAATTTTCATGAGTGACGATATCATGAATTATTATATTATACAAACTGCGCCCTGCGGTTGTACCAGCGTGGTGATTAAAAACGGTGATGATAGTGATGATGATAATAAGCCTATGTATAATGCCAGGGTATAATCCATCTACATACCAAACTTTATCGAAATCTGTGTAGCCGTTTGAGCATGAAGAGGTAACAAAGATACATACACACATACACCCAACACACAAACTTTCGCATTTATAATATTAGCAGGATTTAATATTGGTCTGTGTGTGAGTTTGACCATAAGAACAACTGCTTTATTTTCTATTGTATATGACGTATCACAATCACTATTTATTACTAATAAACCGATGTATGATTTCATTTCTTTAAAAGAGTATATTTGTTTAATAAAAGATTAAAAAAATTTAAGTTACCATCTGAGTCTAAAAAACTGAGTCTTGTTGTTTTGGTTTCGAATAACGGAGTTTTATTTAGCAACGGGATATTAATAAGATTTGAGACTATCAGTTTAACTAATAAAGTATATTTTTTTTCTAATTTCATCCTTAATATACATAATGTTTCAATCGTAACCAAAAATTTTCTAACCAATATTTTTCTAATATTCTAAATCTAGCGTAATTCCACATTTGACCACATCGTAACTGACTATCAAGTGAGATAGTTATTGATGAACAAATTTTTTTTCCAAAGTGAGTGTTTTTTTGCGTATTAATCACACTAATACCAGTTCCGTAAGTCATCACGTTCCGTAAGCACGTATAGAAATTAAAAATATAAGGAAAGAAAACAAATTAATAAGCCACCCAGAATCTATTGAAGAATTAAATTAAAACATAATAATATACAATTGATTGCACGACATTGCCCAAACAACTGGCCTTGCTTTAATTGAAAATGTTTGCGCTAAAGAAGTGTAAAAATAAATGACACGAAATTTTATACAACACATAAAAGAAAATTTATACAATATCTCTCATTCTGTTAATCACTTAAAACAGCTGAAATTCACTAAAATTCTTCAAAATGAAATATCTCGTATTCCATTTATGCTAAAATTCAAATTTTTGTAATTCCATACAAAGCTATCTCTAATGTTAGACGAGTTTTATTCAATTGCTGGCCAAATGCGGGTAGTTTTAGTGGGCACCAAATTAGTGGCGACCTATTTCACTTAAAAATACACAGTATTAATAAAAAGATCTAATTTGAGTGTATTTACTGATAAGTGTCATATTAATTGATGATGTGACATGTGTGACATGTGACTGTGTCTGTGACACAGACATGAACATGTCTGTTTGACCTGTGTCTGGGTGTGTATATGTATATAAGTATATATATCAGTCATCAGGTTACCATAGGCTCTTTTATTTTTTTTCATTACAGGCTCTGCCTAGTTTGGGACCTGGAGACATTGTGTAAATATTCATAAAAAAAAAAAATTTGGACATTATCGAACCTATATTAGAACTTATCTTATTTCCCAGAATTTTAGTTAAATTTAGTTGAATAAGAGTATCACGACCTTGTATGAATGTTGTCCCATATTATTATTATTATTATTACTACCAATCGGCCGTGGTAGTACCGGCCTAGAATAGTACTCCCCCATCTCTTCCCGCGGGTGCCGTAAGAGTCGGCTAAGGGACCACGTACCAGGAGGTGGGCAGCAGAACCTTCTGAGGATTGGAAATCATACTGCGCTCGCCAACCCGCCTGCCAAGCGTGGCGAGTATTGGCAAATCCCCCCTCTATGGGGGAGGCTTCTGTCCAGCAGTGGACGCACATGGCTGAGAGAACATCACTACCAATGAAATGCTGTCTTCAAAAAATAAATCCTTAATAATACAATGTACAGTTTTTTAATCATACATCATTTTTAATTTTTACACCCATTTTAAATGTTAAATGGTATGTGATCCACCCGTATACATGAATATGATTATTTTCTAACAAAAATTAATGTATTGCAAGATGCCAGTGTCAAGTTTCTACATGGACCAAGTAGGAACTAATCGACTCTTATCACAAACACCCAAGCGATTTTAGACCATTTTATAAGTAAATTACATAAGATATAATACAAAGACATTTATAAGTAATTATGACGATTGCATTCAACTGTTATCAAATAATAACACCATACATGCCACATTACATAACTGCATTTGCACGCACAATTCCGCATGAGGCCATACCAAGATTTAATAAGGAAAGCAAAAATATATATTTTTGTTTGTACTGAATAAGTTTGAAAATTAGTATATATTATAGACAAATAGGATACCGCTACTGATTAACTGATCTTGATATTACTCACACCATTTAAGCTAGGCTAAAATTTGTCCCAAAAAAAGTTATGACGTAAGCTGAGAACGAGGCTGAAATTTTGAAAATTCGTCCCTTAAACCTTTCTTAAACCGTTAAAATGGAAATAAGAAGAATAAATTTTCTCTAAATTCAGAATGGACCCCGGGAAAAACTCATAGGTCGGGTGAGTGAAACCAGCTTGATTATTTTAATAAATAATAAAAATATTATTATTGCAGAATAATAACTTGTGTTATGCGGAAACAAAACTATGTGAGAGTTTCGTGTGAGCCTTTCTTGTCTGCACTAACACAAAGAAAGGAAAAGTGTAATTAGAATTGATGTTAAAGATAAAGTCCTATTAAGAATATTTTAAAAATGTTCAAGCTTTCGAAAGTGTATGTATTTTACTAACTTACTGTATGTGCTATTTCTTAAACTTCACGAATTATAAATATCCATAAATAATGTTATAATTATAATTATACCAGTCAGCTTGGCGATGACTTGCACTTTCGACATGAAATACAATACGATGAATTAAATAAAAATACTGGATACTTTAATACGTATTCTACGTTTGCAGCGAGATAAAAGTTAGTAACAATGTGCGAAGATGCCTTTGTAGATACAATACTAAACAATGGCTCTAATTCTGTTAATCACTCGAAGTAATAAAATTCACAAAAAAATTCTAAATGAAATAGCTTCTATTAACGCTAAAATTAAAATTCAACCCTATCTCTAATTTAGACGAGATTCAATTACTGGCCAAATGCGGGAGTTTCAGTCGGCATCAAATAAACGGCGACTTATTTTAACTAAAACTACCAGCAAATTTAATTTTAGTGTTGTTATTAATTAGTGTCATACAAATTTATACTTTATCGTAACTATATAAGTACTTATCTTATTTATTTCATTTCGGAATTTTACTTTACTTTAGTTGAATAAGAGAACATCACAAATATTTGGTCTTACTACATCTCAACAGAAACATTCGTGTAACAAAATGTATGGAACACACGTTACATGATTTATTTCTCTTGATATAAGACTTATTCGGAATAAAAATATAGCAAAACGATAACAGAACAAAGTAGCTTACAAATAAGTACTAAAATAGGTTGTGCGTTTAGGCTTAAGATTTACCAAGACATAGCGTACAAACTATGTTACTAATGTTCTGTATTCTGAGGTAAATGCTACTCTACAGATGTATAGGTCGGTGTGGCATACATATTATACAAATTTGTTTGTTTCAAATTATAATTTGAGACAGATAATTACATAATATTCATATCTATTTACTGATCGACCCACACAGTAAGGAAATGTAGATATGTCGTGATGTATATCTACATCTTATAAAATTATAATAAATCAGTTGAAATCCTATGTTGCATCAAATCAATTTACCAAAACCGGTAACTTTAACATTTAAAACAATTAACAAAGAATCGATAGATGAATAAAATGACTTAACCAAGCATTTATGGAAATAATAACTTAGATAATTAATAAACAGCTAAATGCATGAACAAATGCATGAATTTTAGTCCGTGTTCACTTTTTCTAATATTAACCAGCACTAACCTTGAATGTTAAAAACTAATTAAACTAATCTTAGTCATAGGACGTCTACTGACAGAATGGGAAGGCCATTGGGCCTTCCCCAATGATCTTCAGAGGGACCTGTTGGAAGCCGCCCGCATTCAGCCTTTTCTTGCAATCTTAGTCAGGTTCATCTTGTCGTTGAACGTCTTATGTTGCGCTTGCAAATCCGTGGTATCTACTCGAGAAACTTTCAACCCCATCGACCATCATTTCTGCGTACTATGTGCCCTGCCCACTGCCAATTCATTAATCAATTGCTAATCCGCTGTGGTGTCGGTGACTTCCGTTTTGCTACGAATCTGCTCATTTCTGATTCGATGGCGTAGATAAATCCTAAGCATAGCTCTACAGTTATGATAGACCGTGACTTTGAGCTTGTTGTGAAAATTGTAAAATTTACTTCAATCTTCAGTTTAAAGCGTTTTATTTAGGCTACGGTTCACCAAAATTTAAAACGTCCGATTATCAATTAACCGTCGGTTAACTCACCCTTTTAATCATCAAATTACTTTTGACAAATCAATATGCAAACTAACTAACTATGCTCACTGTTTTAACTTATTGATCAATAAGCGTATGAAACGTAGATTCCCCAATATGTTTGGCAATTTCATTGCGCTGCTAAAATATTAACAAAGCCTTGAGTTTGTGCTCTTCACAATACAAATATTGCGGTAAGGTATTGAAAGTACACGCCGATTCTGTATTATGTGTCCATTTACAGATCGTGCGTCATATCTAGATAATAACTCAGTTATTAACTCAGCTCAGTAGCAAGACTGCCTTTTGATGGTTAGATAAAGGCTGCAAACAAATACGAGTCATCATCATCGTCTCAGCCATAGAACGTCCACAGCACACAGCACAGCACATTTCCATAAGGACCGAATGGAAGCGGTCCTCATCCAGCCCTTAGCTATAATCTTAGTCAGGTCGTCTGTTCACCTTGTCGGTGGCCGTCCTATGCTGCGCTTGCCAACCCGTGGTCTAAATTCTAGAATCTTTCGACCTCAATTTCGAACTATGAGCCCTGTCCACTGCCACTTCAACTTACAACAACAAATACGAGTACATAATGCATATGTATGCAGCAAAGCAATTAAAATGTAAACTAGTATGTATGTATATTTCAAGTAACTATAAGTAATACAACATTGTTACTATTGTTGCAATAAATAATATTGAGATACATATATCTTCTAAAACGGTTGTTTTCATTGCGATGATCAAAACTTAAGAATATTAAACATTCTTCTGTACCATATTTACCCATAAATGTTTTCCCCTGCCGGGATTCGAACCCAGGGCCCGGAGACCCAAAAGTAATATCAATGACCACTGATCCACGGCGACCGTCGTCAATAACGCATAGTTAGCTACCTTAAATTATTTTTACTCGTTAGAGTTTTATATAGTATGATCGAAGTTAAGCTAATTGAGATCAAAATGGCTAAAAAAATAAAGCGTTCCTTTAACGAGATTATCAATTAAAATTTTATTCCAAGCATTTTTCATATAAATAAACATTTACCAAATTTATAATTGCAAAATTGACCATTATTTGTTATTTATAAAATCTACCGTAGCTTTTAAACTGCTTTTTTTAAACCAAAATAAAAACAATCTTAGAAAAAAAATGTCTTAGGAACATCAGAATACTATCAGTTGTAGCTGCAAAACAACAAGCTGTCCTATAATTTAAAAAATCTATGAGATTTATTGAATTAAACTTATGCTATATTGTAAGTGCTTCACTATAAATTTAAATAAATATTCAAACAAAAATCTAAAAATAATGAATACTAAAACTTATTCTTAAAGCCTAACCAGGAAAGCAAAAGTCTCCAGAATACTGGCAGCATTGCCATCTTGAATAGTTTTTTGTTTTTTTTTAAATCACATTCAGACCCCCACACTAGGATTCCCTGCGTCACGGAAGGCATGGACATACACAATTACAGATAATACTCAACTTCGGATCAAAATAAATGCGAACACTCTTGAGACCCGACGCCTCCCTATTATACATTCTTTATACCATTATAAATCCAAATGTTTGTCTGGTTGTTGCCAATTATTTAATTTTTATGTTAATCACGACAAAACAGCTACATGAATCAGAATAAAATTTGGTACTGAGATAGATAGAATATTATCTGGAATATAACATAAGCTACTTAATGTTAATTTAAAAAAAACTAGTTACTTAAAAACCGGAGTGAGAGATGAAAACGCAGGGCACAGCTAGATGATGATTAATATAAACTGAATGGATAGGCCCATATCACGAATAATTTACCCGATAATAATGCTATCGTCAAGGTGAGCAATAGAATAAAGCGCCTAGATATCGGCACCGATCTATAGGCAATCAAGAAGTTTAGAGAGTTTAACGTGCCACTCTATATCTGCTTCATCAACTATCACGGGGCCTTCGACACCGTGAAATGGCACAAGTTATGTGAAATAGGTACTTATGCAAATGGAAGTGCTTGGTCACCTAATATGGCTCACACTACGGAACTGCGACAGTTTAAATTGCCGATGTAGACTCGAAATATTTCAGACATATGCAGGTGTTCGGCAGGGCTATATTCTTTCTCCACTCCTTTTTAACATAATATATACGGAATGTTTTATAGGAATCGTCTTGGAAGAATGGGACAAGGGCATTTCAGTAGGAGGTTGGAAGACATTCAACATGAGATACGCTGACGATACTACTGTTGTCGTAAAAAAAGAATGGAACACGTGTTTGGTTACAAAGAGCATTTGGAATTGCAATCAGCAGACATAAAATCAAAATGCTAGTCGTGAATCGAGCTGAACTAAACCAACCTAATATCTCCATGATTGCCAACTTTGAGTTTATTCAATCCTACGTATACCTCGAATCCATTATCACGAATACTAGTCCTGGGGACGAGATTCGAAAGAGATGGGCTGTCAAAAGATCTGCTGTTGATAAACTCAAATATAATATATTAAAATTTTCCGCATTACCTTCGGATGACGACGAGCCTTGTGCTACTTTTGTAGGTTAACCAGCCTGCGTTCTATTTTAGCACCGCTACAGCCTATATAAGCTGTGATACCGCTTAATAAATAAATAAAATTTTAACCTAATTGTTTTTTTTAGATAATTAAAGACTTACAATTTAAAACTGTTTGAGACGTTTTATTGACTATCTAGTGTCCGTGACTATCGCTGTGTCTTTTCTTAACGCTCACTATACTTCTTATGAGTCGCGGTACAATAGTAAAATAAACGAAAATTGAAAGTAGTGATGCAAACGTGTGGCGATTAAATAATATAAAAATATACATATACTTATACTTCTACTTTATTTATTGTATATATATACGAGTAATATAAACATGTAGATAAATGTATACAGCATATTGAGTTTAAAAATGCGATTTAATGATATGGATGAAATTAAGAGGGATGGAAAAATGGTAACTAACGATGGTAAAAATAGTTATGGACTGAGTATAGACTAAAATTGACGATAGGCTCTAGGCCTAAGTGGAAGAGTATCCTGTCGGAGTTTTTGGAGTACTGTGAGATGAACGTGCGCAAAGAGAATGAGGGTGCCTAATATTGACTATGACTTTTTAATAACATATTTAATGACGTTTGTGAAAACAATTATATGTAGTCCGTGAGCCCGCTTCAAAATTGCCTACGTCATGTGACATCATGATGCATGGCTAACGGTTGGGAAAGTAGTGCTGAGCGAGAATCAGAAAATTAAAGCGTCTAAAATTGACCGGGAGTCTGAAAATATCCTTAAAATACTTAAATTTAATCAGCACTATCATTAAAATTTATAAAGTAGTTATAAAGTTAGTTTGCTACAAGGTCGGTGCTGTCCTCTGTAGGTCACCTACGCCGGGACTACGCTACAGTGTAACGCGTCTTCCTTTATTTTTAATCTCATACTTCAAGCTTTAACAACTACAGTGGTGATTTTGAGCTAGTCGCCTTGTCCTCTCCTAGTTAGGTGTCTCCTAGTCTCCTGTGCGTGGCACAGCGCCTTCAACGCTAGCCTAACTGCGCCTTCTGCGCCTCTCGCCCGGTGAAGCTGTAAATGCTGGTAAAAGCAAACAGAATTAGCCCGTTGAAAAAAAACACGCCTTAACATTTGCTAAAATACATTTCAATTAGTATAATATATATTTTTTGCATTTACAGATATCATATTATTTGGGATGGTCCATGATTTTTTCCCTCAATTTTTTTTATTTTTAGTTATATATTGTTTACCGATATGAAGTTAATTTTAAGCTGTATGTTTAAACTCCATTTGTATTAGGCACAAACGCCTGTAGTACTTACATAAAATTATTAGTAAATACACAAAAGTTTAAAAAAGTATAGTAAATATATAAAAAAAAAATATATAACACATACATTTTATTTTAAATACAAAAAAATCGAACCGACTAAAGTAAAGTAACTTGTTGAAGTCGGTACCATTATAGTTCAAAAAGTAACTATTATCAAATTATTGTGCGCATGGTACCGACTTCAACAAGTTATTTCACACTTTTGAGTGTTGAAGTCGGTTCTATTTTATAATACCATTTTTTCTTACACTTTTCAATGACCTTTGCTACTCACAGGATCAATCGGTATTGTGTTTGTTCACCGATTTCTTCACCCTCAGTAAAGAAGTCATCCAGATAGACGTTTCAGGATTTTAATTCTGAAATTTAAATCCACACAGAAAGCACCACCTTTCAAATAAAAAATAATTATCAAAAATGGTTCACCCAGTCGAAAGTTATGAGGTTACAAACATAAAACAACAGTTGAATTGATAATTTCATCCTTTTTTAGAAATTGGTTAAAAATAGAAAATAATGTAAATAAAATCAAAAATAAAATATATGTATTTTATGAAAAAGAATACCAATTTGTCGAACCATTGATAGCGTCATACGAGCCGCGGAAGGTTTAGAAGTAGGACAAGAAAAGGGTTCTTCCGAGGCACTGAAGCCATCTGTCAGAAATTCAACTAGCCACCCAACCAATTTCCGCGAGATAATTAAGAATAACCAATTTTCCAAACCCAGCAATTGATTGGCTCAGATCGCGTTTGTGTGCTCCGTATTGAACGCTTTCCATGACACAAGGAATATTACCTTCAGAATACTCGTGTACGTGATAAATTAAAAGTACAAGCACATTTAGTCACTTACAAAAGAAACCGCAGCCCTGAATGTTTTCCTTAAAAAAAATACAATGTCATGTGATGGTTGACAGCTAGGCAAACCTACATAAGTCATATAATATATAAATAAGTAATAGTCAACGTTCCGCTGCCAGAAACAATTAGTTTCTCCAAAACCATGATCTAAAATGTGCCTAGGCCTAGGGTTTTTTTTTACACATTTACATTTTAGCTAGCCGCAAAATTGTTTTAGCCGTGACATACTGTTCTGACTGATGCGGTGTAGCGGTTTAGTTTTCCCGCATTCAACTGAAGATTAACGATTGTTTCGTTGTTCTTCTGTTTTTGGTTCTGTGATGTTGATTATGTATTGCATATTTATTTACAATTTTTATTTTTGTAGTTGATTTTTTTTTCAGTTATTCTTTTCTCATTGTAGGCTAGACAGATGAGAAAGGAGTCACAATTCATGAATTTACTAGGGTAAATGGAAAAAAAATACCAATAAAAATGGACCGCCTTCAACACTCAAAAGTGTTAATAACTTGCTGAAGTCGGTTCTATACGTCCTTTTTTATTTTGATAAATAATAGTTACTTACTATAATAGATACTTACTATCATAGGATAGTTCAAAAGTAACTAATATTGCGTACTATAAACGTACTATATGCGTATATGTGTACTATATTTTGAAAACCGTATTATCCTATGATAGTTTAAAAGTAACAATTATATATCAAAATATAGTACGCATGGTACTGACTTCGACAATTTATTTCACACTTTTGAGTGTTGAAGACGGTCCCATTTTTTTGCTGAAAACTCTCTTTTCACCCTTTTCAGTGACCTTTGCTACTCATGGGATCTATTGTCACTGTGTATGTTCGTCGATTTCTTCACCCTCAATTAGCAAATCCTCCAGATAAACATAACACTTTTCATTTATTGGAGTGTAGATCAAAAATTGCACTGTTAAAGGTTCAGCTCACGCGTTTTAAAATCAGCCTTATAATCCGAGGATATACATTAATACTGTCATTTTCTTTTTTTATGAAACCCGTTTGTGAAATCCTGCCAGTAAGAAGGTCAAAGAACGGGGATTGCTCTCCGAGCAAGGTTTATACGATTTTTTTTATTATTTGTCCGAATGTTGTACTCGTTTGACTTTAAAACAGGCAGTAAGGTATACCGTGGATAGGCCAATGGAGCTGCTGAACGCACGCCAGGAAGTACAGTAGGTACGGTAGGTATACAAAAATTAACTCAACTGGCACCTCATCGACAAGTGGTTAAAATTTGCACGAGGCATCTTCAGGAGATATTAACTCATCTATTTAATATCATTTTGGTATCGATTTCTGCAACAAAATGATGCTAGAATATATAAGCTTCGTTAATTCTATTTTTATTTACACCAGAATCAAATACAAAGCTGACTATTCCTAAGTTATATATTAACAAATCATTTGTGATAAAATGTAATTATTATAATACTTAAATATATTTAGGATGGTCATTGGTAGCTGTACTAGGATTTCCTGTGTCACAGCTACCACGATGTGCATTATATGCTATAAATACGCTTCAATCTCAATAGATCTGCAACGCAGATTCACGTTTGAAAGAGATAGAATTATTTTTTAAAGCGTTTTGAGATGTATGCACATCGCATGACGCGACTATAATGACACTTATTTCCGTCATTATACGGTCGACGGAGCACAATTCATTACCATTCACCACAACGCGGACTAAATTACAAACTAGTCACAAGGTGACTGGTACGTGATTAAAGGTTATACTCTACGTAATTTCTGTTTAACCACCACAATTTTACACTTATTACTTTTTTTTAATTACGAAAAAGAATATTAATGTTTATATTCAAATACTCACAAAATGCTTTGTAAGTATCTTTAATAGTCACAAAGCAAGTATTCAAAAATATCTATCTCTTTCGTGAATCTGATATTAGACATCGCTTTAACACCATGTTTCGTATAACAAAATATTGTTATATAGCCAAATATTAGATAAACTTTAAACGGTATTGCTTATTACTTATTAAGGCTTTTATCATTACCATTAATATATATTTTTTAAACACATACAAGCCCCCGCCCTAGGATTCCCTGTATCGCGGGAGGCATGAACACACACAAACATCCAAGACCCGGGACAAACATCTACACTCATCGCACAAATGTTTGCCCCTACCGGGATTGGAACCCAGGGTCCCGGTGACACAGAAATCATGTTAATGACCCTAAGCACTGCGCCATGGCGACCGGCGATTTTGAGGCTCCTCAACTTAATTTATTGAAACTACATATCTAATAAAACAATCATAAGTAGATTTTTCTAAGTCTACGTTTAGTAAGTTTTTTTAAACTGACGTACGTATATCGTTATAATATAATATTCAAATAATAATTAATAGTTTATAAAGTTGAAAGTTGTCCATGACATGTGTGTTATAATATATGGCGTGAAAAAAAACGCTTTTATTTTATTTATCTATATGCAATCTTTTGTTTACTACCTTAATCTCAATACACTTTAATTAGATTAATAGAAATATTTATTAGTAGGTATTTCCACTGCTGCGAACAGTTGTATGCAATATTTTTGTAAAACATTGTTACTTACCTACTGACGATCGCCATGTGATTTATACTGTTGTATAAACTAATATTATTATGTAAAGGAGGATGGCAGAACCAGCCTCGCTCCCGAAAAACGAAATGACAACGACAACAATAGCGACCCATTGAATGGTTCGCATATGGACGTGTAGTTAGCATACTGATACAGATGATTTTCCATGATAACTTTTTACCCCCAACTTCTAGGAAAATGATTGAATATACAATATACAATGTATTTATTGCTCTATCGATACGTATAAGTTTCATTCATGAACGAGGTTTTTTTCTTCTAGGCTGCAAATATATGGAAGTCTGCCATCCTCCTTTGTGAGTTTGTGAAGTTGTGAGGTTGTAAAGGGTAATCTCTGAATCTACTTTACTGATTTTGCATATTCCTTTACCTATATAAAGCCACATTATTAGTGAGTGGCATAGGCATATCATCACTACCGTTTTACATCACCACGCGGGTGAAACCGCGGGGTCAGCTTGTAAGTACCCTACGTTCCCATTATGGACCATCAATTGTTTCGAGAAATCGAAGTAATCGGCCTCAGTGGGTAGCTTGAGGTCAACGCAGGGTTAAGTGGGTAAATAGAATCAAGGTCAATGTTTTTAATGTAACTCAAGTTTGACTTGCGTCTTTTCTCCCTCCGAAATACTGAAGCGTAATTAATACTATTTCGAAAACATGAAAGCTAGTATTTGTTATGGTCAGATGTTATTTTACTTAAAAATAACATTAAACTTATTACATGAAAAATAAATATAACAACTCTTTGGATTTTCTTAAAAATATGTATGTAGAGTGTGCAAAACGTTTAGGTCCGTGAGGTTACGCGCATTAATTATCAAATATGAATAATTGTTATGTCCGTTACGCAAATTAATACAGTACGATCATTTTTGCCATACACTGCAAAAAAGCTATTGCATAGCATTTTTTATCAACTTATGCTATTAATATATTAATAACTTTTGCAGTAACGCCGATCCAACCAATGCCACCTAGAGGCGAGTTGCTGTACTAAACAGACAAGCGTGATATTTCAAAAAAGTCATTAAAAGTTCTGCTATTAATCGATAGATGACAAAACTAAAAAGTATCACCGCTGTGCCGGTCGGAGTGGGGGGTGTTGGGTTATTTTCGTTACGGAATTTCTAGATTCAGTCTCCACGCTCAAGGCCCGCGATAGAAGCTATGCAACAGCTTAAAAAAGAACGAGAATACGCCCTTAGTGTTCCTGAGTAGTTGCAATATGGGATTCTATAAAAGGAGAGCTAACAGAGTCTTAAAGAGCAACGTATCTAATGCCCACAGTATTACAGATATCCATAGGCGACGGTAATCGCTTACATTCAGGCGGCCTGACTGCTTGTTTACCACATATTATATACAAAAATTCAGTGTGAATTAGCACATAAGCTGTTTCAGACTATTTATTCAGAAAAAAATACAGTCACCGTGGGATAACTGAGGTAGCAATAAAAAAAACATTAAAAGTGGATTTAATAGCAAATTCAAAAATTAACTTCAAATTTTATTGCCCGTACGGTTTTGTAATTATGCCGGTTTTTGTCGCGACTGTGTTTTTTTTCAGGCACTTAAATGTATGTCAAACGGTAAGTATATACCTATAAAAATACGTTTGCATAAACAAAGTGATCAAGACTTATCTTTTTGTTGTCTGAGTAATTGACATTGTAATGTTTTATGTTTTGTCTTAAGTTTTTCTACGTACTATAAATAAACCAATTTTATACAGGTTGATTTATTATGTTCTGAGCATTCTATTTTATTTGACACTTTAGTTTCCATCTGAAGATGAAGTTTAAAAGCAAATTTAAATTAAGTAAAATTCTAGTTCTTGTTCATTTAAAATATTGTAAATATAAACTTTAAGGAACAAATGAAAAACTAGAAACCCAAGCCCGAAAAATATATTACTCAACACTTTTTTACACTTTTTTATTTCCTTTCTTCTGATGTACGAGTTACGACAAAAATTTCAATAATGAAAAAATATGGTCAACTCAAAATATTTTTTCACTAATAAATTAGTTAATTTAATTTGTAAAGTCAATTAGACTGGCCGGTTGGCGCAGTTGGTAGCACTCTGCCTTATGAGCCGCTGGTCCTGGGTTCGATTCCCGGACAGGTCAAACATTTGTGTATATGAACATGTCTGTTTGACCTGTGTCTGGGTGTGTATATGTATATAAGTATATATATAAATATGTATTTAAGTGTATATATATCAGTCATGAGGTTGCTATAGTACAGGCTCTGCCTAGTTTGGGACCTGAAGACATTGTGTGAATGTTGGCCCTTATTATTATAATTAAAATTAGCTAATATTATCAGATTTTTTTCAATCCGAAATAACTTGCATGAACTGTTCTCATAAGTGGTCTTTTTAAGTTATAAGATTTTTTTTACTTATTATAAGCTTGCGTTTAACACTGTCTCACCTAATATTAAGTGATGACGTCGTCTAGGATGTAGCACGCAAACCTAGAAGGATGTTTTTTTTGAACAAAATATTCTGAAAAGACTCAAAATTGTCTATTGAGCAAATAATCAAGCCATAAAGTAAAAATAATAGTAACAAGAAAAAGTTATAACTGTATATATTCCTAAATATGATGTTGAAAAAGATCTAAGTTCTAAAACGTTGTAACTACCTGTATATGTAGGTACGATGTGAATCGTTAATAGTTTGTGTACCAAGGGCAATTATATTATATGTTTATATGAGGTAGATGTCGCACAAGCGCGCGGAAACTGAGGCGGCAAAATTAAGTCAATTGTAGTAATTTTGATTACGACGCGTATTTCAAGCGCAAATCTAAGCATATAGCTATCCTTTTCTATATTATTTGTACCGTATTATCTGTCGCAGTAAGCATGTTTATGTCGTAAAGGAACAAAATCTGAGCACCCACGCGTATGAATATACGTCATCTTTAGTAAATCATTGACCAAGGGTATAACTTACGACACGGGTTATATTTTGAATCCCGAGCGTAACGAAGAAGTGAATTCGTACATCGGTACGAAGATTGCAGAGTAAAACCTAGGAAAAAGTATACCATATGATTCTGCTTAGTTGGTGATAAACAAAGATTCTCTTTTACAATGTACGCATAAATATGCAAAAATAACACATTGTTCAAATATGTATTCAATAAAACATTTCAAATTAAGAATTATAATGCAAACAGAAAGAATTTTAAAGGATATATTATTTGGTGTATTGGCTCAGTTATATTAATATTTGTTTCAATGTATTAAAAAAAATTTTTTTGCAAAGCATTGAATTTTTACTTTGACGAATTATCACTGTTTCCTTAATGTAGGCATATACGAGTACATTTATGGGGTGTTGAACCTACGCCATCGCTAGGAAATCAGCCCATGGCACGTGCCTATCAACGCACCTGCGTTCTCGAATTTAAAAATATTTTTATTCGTGAATAAAATACAAATTTCCCTTTAGAAATCGATGAGTACAACTAGTGATAAACAGCAAGTGTGGTCAAAATGATGATATAGAGCCTGGTTCATCATCTCAGCCATATACCTCCCCCATATAGTAATAGGGGGCACTTGCCAATACTCGCCATGCTTGGAAGATGGGCTGGCAAGTGCAGTATGATTTCCGATCCTTAGTAGGCGCTGCTGCCCACCTTCTGGTATGTGATCCCTTAGCCGACTCTTACGGCACCCATGGGAAGAGAGGGAGTACTGTTCTAGACCGTTACCACCACGGCACATGAGAGTCTTGTTAAAAATACTTAATAAAACACCAGTTGACCTTTCGGATGCATTTTGAGCCGTTTTCACGATTTGGTTACTCAATATTATTGGGTAATACAGAAGACGAATAAAAGTAATTGTAGTAAAGTATATGTGTTTTAACGATTAATTTCAATGATACATATTGATAAAAAATGTTAAACTTTACGATCACAATGAAAGTAAAAATTTGGGTAGGATTTGAACCGACGACTACAGAATACCGTCTTGTTTTCTGTCAAAAATTTGAATGTAAGTTCCGTCTAGCATGATAATAAAATTTACAACAAAACTCTTAGGTCCAATTTTATTCTTCACGTACGTTGGAGCTTTAGGATGGATTTTACCAAAATTTAAAAGATCCGATTTTCAATTTAACAGTCAATCAAACAGTTTGTACCATTAAGTTAATCGACGGTTAATTGATAATCGGACGTTTAAATTTTGGTGAACTCCACCGTTAAAAGTACAATTTTGCAATGTGGTTTTAACTCCAGACACGAAAATTCTTCGTTGAGGGTCGTCATTTATATGCAAGAATTTAAGACATTTACAAGTTACACGTTTTTTTTTATTTATCGTCATTTACACGTTAGTACATTGTGTAAAAGTTTCGTCTAACCAAATTTATTATCATACTAGCTGCGCCCCGCTGCTTCACCCGGGTGATGATTGATGATGATGATGGTGATGGTGAAAAGTAGCCTCTGTGTCATTCGAAGACCTAAAAAATATACATACCAAATTTCATCCAAATCCGGTCAGCCGTTTGTGCGTGAAGAAGTAACAAACATACACATATACATAAATTAATTCTGTATGCGAAAGCTTGTGTATACATATACACAAATTATTTATTTATTTGGACAAAATTGCATATCTGTGCAAAATTTCATTAAAGTCAATCCTGTAGTTTCGGAAGTTAGCGGCACTAGATTTTAATATATACACTAGCTGCGCCCTGCCGTTGTTCCCCCGCGGTGATGAAAAACGGTGAACATGGAGATTATAAAAATAAGCCTATATTCTAATCCAGGGTATACGTTATCTCCATACCAAATTTCATCGAAATCGGTGTAGCCGTTTGAGTGTGAAGAGGTAACAAACATACACACATACACATTATGCACATTGGTATTAGAATTTGTCATTCGTAACAAAAACATACTTAATTTCATTTGCGCAATAAATCTCATTATTACAGATATATTTGCCATTGATAATAATTTATTGACATAAATTATTTTTCGACAGTAAATGGAAATACCGACTTCATTTACCTGTTCTTTTAAAATATTTTTTCCGAATCATAAAAAGGTATTTGTATACTTAAATTTATTGATACCACTTCTGAAGTATGATATAATTATACCAAACAAAAATGAATCATCAAAACCGATTTATAATTGGCGCAATGATCGGGTAACATACAACTTCATCCTTTTTTGAAGTCGGTTGAAAATTGGGAATCAATTTAATTAATAAGGTTATAAAGAAAATACAGTTGCAACGTGCTGTACTTATCACTCTCGACTAAATACTTTCCAAGATTGCTTGTGAGCAATTAAGTGTCCACAAGATTCAAGATAGCAGTTGATAACGGATGCCTCGCATATCTTTGGTGTGATGTAGTGCAAACGAACCGCTCGCGCCATAAAAGTGACTGTGATTCGGTGACATTGACGAGAATAAAGGTATGGAGGATATTTAATGTTCCCAACTTCAAAAAAAAAAAAAAAGGTGTCCCCTGCAGCACACTGAAAATAATCGACTCTAACCAAGCGGTATTTTTACTTGGTAGGCGATTTCTTCATTAAATTAATCACAACTTGATCAAATTAACCAAGTACAAAATGATTATTTATTTATTTATTTGGGACAAAAAACGGTACATCTTAAGTAACACAAATTGTTCTTATCACTACTAACTATGCTACCCACAACATTGTCCACTAATTACTTAGAACAAAATAAATCAAAATTTTATATTATTTTAGATTATAGCAATACAAGTTCATTTGATAGAACTCTACATGTTTTCTGATCATTTTTACAATATCACGTTGTAATATAAAATAAGTCTTATTGTTAAATCCAAACACGGTCGCCGTGGCGCAGTGGTCAGTGACATTGACTTCTGTGTTTCCGGGACCCTGGGTTCGAATCCTGGCAGGGGACATTTGTGCGATGAGTGTAGATGTTTGTCCCGGGTCTTGGGTGTTTGTGTGCTGTGATTGTGTGTGTCCAAGCCTACCGCGACACAGGGAATCCTAGTGCGGGAGTCTGAGTGTGAAACATAATAGATTTGTTTTAAAAAAAAACAATTTTTTTGTTTTGTTGGTCGCTTCGAACATTCTTATGGTAAAATTAAACGTCTTTCCGCATTTAAAAATCTACAATCTCTAATTTGAAAGAGGCTAAAACCAGGAACAAACGTTTTTGGAATCTGTTGTGTTTTTTTGCTATGTTTGCTATAAAACTGCATTTTTTTAAGTTTTAAAATTAGGTACTTGTCATAAAAAATTAAATAACTCTATTTTTTGATTTCCCATGATCTACCTTTTTAAGCCCACGATGATTCCATGTCTCTTGGTTTCGCTATGCAATAAACTCCCTGATATGGACTAGATATGCCTCTCGTTATTTACTTTAATAAAACAGAATATACAGGTTCAGGTGAACACATATACAGGTTCAAAATAGCACAAGCTTGACTTAAACCACTAATTGCTCAGTGATTCTTGATCAATGGAGACAGATTAATAATTAAATGTTTCAACGATTTGTACAAGTTTAGAAAAATGTGTCTAAGATTCATACTGGGCCGATGCCTTTATTAAAATTAAATACGAATAACTAATTACAATACTACAGCTCCTACAAAAACATTTAAGGAATCCACTAGCTAATTTCAGCCTATAGTTAACTCAAATGCTCTAACCCGCTACCTGTAAGGAGGCCTTGGAGCGCCCTGGAAATATTAAGCGCGAATACAAGGCCGAAGCAATTGAAAGTCTGCAGGGCCTTTACGAATTGGTCCTATCTGTCGCCGACAGCAGGTCCAGGCACAGAGTGGCTCTAGAACAGGAGCGAACAAGGGCGGCTCGAGAGTCAGTCAGGGCGGAGAGAGCGCACGCCAAACAAATCTCAGATATAGGAGCAAAACACGCTGGTAAACTGGAAGAAAGCCACGCTATTCTTACAGACACTCATAGTAGAGTAGAGGCGATATGGGGATGGCTCAATTTTGAGATGTCTGCCCCTATCGCCAGCATAGCGTCGATTGAAAACAACATCAAATCTCTTGAGACAACACTGGCATCTATGCGGGAATCGGTTCCTGGAGCAAACGATCCTGAGAAACTCACAATGGATCTTCGTGACATTGGTTCTCGAATTGATGCTATAAGGGCCGAAGTAGAGGAGACACACGTGCAACTGAAATCACTTACTAGAATGACTGAGAGGTCCAGTTCAGAGGACAACCAATTCCCTCTCCCTCCTTCAGATACCCCGGGACGGGAAGTGATTTCGGCCGCGGTCCAGCCAATATTAGACGAAATCAAGGCTATGAGCCTCAAAATAACAGACTTGCATGGTAGGCCGACTATCACTCCTCCAAACAGAGAGGAGTTGCTGGAAGATTTCCGTGGCCTGATCGATCCAGTACGAACCCAGCTCCGGTCGATGTCCTCTGCAGTCGAAGAGGTGAGAGAACTGGGCCAAGTAGGCATAGTTAATCAAATGCAGGAGCATGGAACCGGACTCGGAACCGAGGTTGCCGTTGCTGAGATGCAGAATAAGCTGACCGCGATTGAGGCACTCCTCGTCCAGAGACCCATAGCCACTTGTGGCCCAGACTGCCCCTCTCATACAACAAGTTTGCGGCAACCTGAGTTTGGAGACAACCTGGAACCAGACCAACGACGCGATCGCACAAACCCAAGGACTCCCCACCGACTAGTCGTGTCACAAAACTTCAGGGAGGGACCTCCCAAGGCCTCTTACAGGGAGGCCTTGATGAGAACAAACTTCCCCCTAATGGTTGAGTCCTCAGATCCCCTCCACACCAGCAACGATGTGGTGGAAGACCTGAAGAGGAAAATCGACGTAGTCGGTTTGGGGGTCGGCGTGAGCGGAGTAAGAAAGGTTCGCAACCAGCGAGTAGTCATAAATTGCGAAACAGAGGATGACCGCAATAGTCTAACCAAGGCAATTAAAGCAACTGCCAACAAACTGACGGTTACTCAGCCAAAAGATAGAAGACCTCTTTTAAAGCTAATTGGGCTAACACTGGATCTAACCGACAGTAGGATAGCTGAGGCGCTAATAAGCCAAAACTCGCGTCTACTGCAGGATGTTCCCTCTGAGGGAATGGCAGTCAAAGTGATTCGACGCACAAAAGGTAGACATAGTGGGATTGCCAACGTAATCGTCGAGGTGACACCGGTGGTCTGGGGCCGGCTGGTGGACCAAAGGCTCCGAGTGGGCTTCCAAGTGGTACCTGCGGTCGACCAGTCTCCCCTATTACAGTGTTTCCGGTGCATGGGCTTCTCTCACCGAGCAAGTGAGTGTAAGGCCGAGGCACCAGTATGCGGTTACTGTGCGGAGAGCCACGAAACTAGGGAGTGCCCCCGTAGAAACCAAGCGCCAGTTTGCACCCATTGTAGAACGAGCGGCTCTTCTCAACTAGATTCGGTCCATCCAGCATACAGTTCAGATTGTCCAGAGTGGAAAAAATGGGACCGCATATCTAGAATACCTGTAAGGTACTGCTAAAGGCAACCCGGCGGACCAATCTCAGGACAACGTAGGCCACGAAAACATTATGATCGCGCAACTAAACCTAGGGAGGGGCAAATCTGCCATGGCTGAGAGTTTTCGCACAGCTATTAAAAGGAAAACGTCAATTTTGCTTCTTTCTGAGCCGTATGTAGGCTCAAAAGCTCACGTATCGGCAGGCCCCTTCAGGGTTATACAAAAAATAACCAGTAATAGGGAAAAACCAGTAAGATCGGCTGTCGTCATCATTGATCCAAATCTGGAAGTAATCGAAAATAGTGATCTCAACACTGAGACAATGGTATCTTGCACACTCAAATTGGGTAGTAAGCGCATAGGTATTGTAGGTGTATACTTTGATAAACTAATTGACATTGAGGTTGATATCAAAAATCTACTGACCATAGTCACACAACTCAAGACAGATGACATAATAATCGGCGGCGACATCAATGCATCCAGCACCTGGTGGGGGTGCCCAAGGGATGAGAAACGGGGCGCGCTGTACATGGACTTTGTCTCTCAGGCCAACATGCATGTGCTTAATCAAGGTAGCACAGCCACGTTCCACATTTATCGGGGTCAAACCCTCTTCTCTAGTATTGTTGACGTCACTGTGTGCTCCAATTCTCTTCTCACTAAAATAAAAAACTGGAAAACCCACACAGATGTCATAACACTATCAGACCACAGGTGGATAGAATTTGAGTTATGTACAAAGATAGATAAAGTGCAGAAACACAGAACAAGCACCAGGATATTCAACACCAAGAAAACTGACTGGCAAAGATTTAAAACGAAACTACTTGATATTCTGGAAAATCAAAACCTCTCTACTGAAAACATCAACGGAAAGACAACCACAACAGAAATTGACGACATCGTTGCAAGATACACGTCTTCAATTACGGAAGCAGTATCACAGACCACACCCAAGATACCCACAGATAAGCCGTACCCCGAGCTCAAATGGTGGACGACGGTGCTGACAGTTAAAAAAAAGGAAGTTATCAGGGCGAAGAAGAAAATTGCGAAGGCAAATAGCATACGCAAGCCAAAAGTGATCAGCGATTACCAGAAGCTAAAAGAAGAGTACAAAACTATGATTGAAGACACGATGACTACAAGTTGGAAGAATTTTTGTTGTACTGAAACAAAAGAAACGGTTTGGCAAAGATCGTACAGGATGCTAAAAATCTGCAACAACACCACAACCGACCAACCGTTGAGACCAACGCCTAATGCAACCATATTAGGAACCATTGAATCAGCTGACCTATTAGCCGAGACCTTCTTTCCTCACGACGACCACTCAGAAGATACTCCTACACAGGAAGAAACTAGAGTAAGAGCGGCAGAAGTAATCCAGACCATCGATACTGACCCTAACTATCCCAAAGGTAGCATACCTTTTCAGCACTGGGAACTGAGGGCGGCTTACACACAAATGAGCCCCAAAAAATCCCCGGGAGACGACGGCCTCTCCTCGGACATCTGTGAGAGAACCTATACAGCTTACCCAGACCTGCAACTAGGAATTTTTAATCGTTGTCTCACCAACGGATATTTCCCTAACCAATGGAAAGTGGCGAGGATCAAGGTAATCCCTAAACCCGGCAAGGAGGACTATTCAAGACCTAAATCTTATCGTCCTATAGGTCTTCTGCCGGTCCTGGGAAAAATCTTGGAGAAGATGATTTCGGCAAGGATCGCTTGGAAAATTGGCAGCGAAGGCAACCTGAACCCACGCCAATATGGATTCGTCCCCCAGAGAGGCACAGAGGATGCACTTTACGATATGCACCAGCTTATAAAGGAAGCGGTTAAAAACAAGCAGATAGTGGCGATCGCGTCCTTAGACATCGAGGGCGCGTTCGATAATTGTTGGTGGCCAGCTATAGTTACCGAACTGCACAACAAAAAAATCGACAGAGACACCATCAAAATCGTAACTAGTTACCTAAGCGAACGAAAGGTTGACCTGCGCTTCCTGGGCGAGAGTGTCATCAGGTCAACGAACAAGGGATGTGTACAAGGATCCATCTGCGGGCCGCTGTTCTGGAATATCCAGATGGACCCTCTAATGCGGTCCGCAGAACACCTCGAAGCACATGTCCAAGCCTTCGCCGACGACATACTCGTAATCGCAGTGGGAAAAACAGGCCTCGAAGTCGAGGAAAAGATGATTGCAGCACTCGCAGCGGTCTCAAAATGGGGACAACAGCACAAACTACGATTTGCTGTCCAGAAGACGCAAGCCATGATCATAACACGAAAACGGTCATACGACACGCCCAAACTGATCTTCGAGGGAAGCCAAATCACCCTGTCTGACACCCTCAAGATCCTGGGGCTCACAGTTGACAAAGCACTTACCTTTAGGCCCCATCTCGAAAATGTTACAAAGAAAGCAATAAATTTGCATAAGATGCTAACACGAGCTGTAAGAACAACGTGGGGGCTGAACCCCGAAATAACCAGACTGCTCTACATTGCCGCAATCGAACCTGTTGTCCTGTACGCCTCCAGCGTATGGGCGGACTCAACAAAGAGAGCGTATATGACGAAAAACCTCAATCGCTTATCGAGAATGTTCGCTCTTAAGATTTGTCGGGCACACCGGACCACCTCGATGGTCGCGAGTGTGTTGCTGGCCCGAATCCTCCCTCTGGACTTGCGCGCTAGGGAAAATGCAGCCTTATATGAAGTGAAAAGAGGCAGGCCATTAGACGCACTCCCAGGCAGAAGTTTGGAATGGAGGGTCAGTCCCTATGATCTGCCGCACCCTGCTGAGCGACTTAACCTTCATTTTGCATCCCTAACTACAGAAGATGACGTGGATAACATCCATAACACCGACCTAAAAATCTTCACCGACGGGAGTAAAATAGAGGGCAAGGTCGGGGCCGCCCTATCATGCTGGCATAATGGAACCCAAGTACGCTCCAGCAAATTCAAACTGGCAAATTACTGCAGCGTTTTTCAAGCCGAATTGATCGCAATACTGGGCGCCGCACAGCATCTGACCAAGAAGAGGATCTCCAGGGCAAACATCATTAGTGATTCGAGATCTGCCCTCGAGTCGCTCTGTGATCACCAAAGCACAAACCCAATTGTGTATAAAATCAGAACGCTCTTAGCAACGAATAATATTCAGGTAAACCTGTACTGGGTCAAAGCGCACGTTGGGATAACCGGGAACGAAGCGGCCGACGAACTGGCCAAAGAAGCCGCGCTCCGTTTGAAGACAAGACCTATGTACGACGCGTTCCCTATTTCTCACGCCCGACGACTAATCAGGCACAATACCCTTGATGCATGGCAGAAGAAATACGCCGAGGAAGAAGCCGGGAAGACAACAAAATTATTTTTTCCTGATACCAAAACCGCATACTGTACCCTTAATAAATTTAAAGTTACAACTCTGAGGACACAATTGTTTACAGGCCACTGTGGTCTCAGGTCTTATTTATACCGTTTCAAATTAACCGACGACCCATCCTGCACTTGCGATGACCAGAGTGAGGAAGATCTTTGCCACGTTTTACTAAGCTGTCCTAAGTATGATCTCCTCAGACTGGACTGCGAGTCAGGGATGGGCGTCAAACTCGATAAAAACACTTTCAGCAGCATTATCAGTGATGACGACACCCGTAACACCTTCTTGGCTTTTGCCGAGAAGGTATTACTTAGAGCGGTTAAAGCCAATGGTTCTACCATTTCTGTTTAGACGCGTATACTTTTTCCGTCTCCCATTCCGTTTCACACAATAACATAAAATTTGGAAAAAGAAAAAAAAAAAAAAAAAAAAAAAAAAAACACCGAAAAAATAATTTCCCTTGTCATATAATATTAAGATGACAAAAATGTGGCATTATCACACAGCTACAGTAGTCGCGGGCCGGGCCTCAGCGCCCGGACAAATAAAAAATAAAAAAAAAAAAAAAACCCGCTACCTGTTGGCAGCGTGCCCAGAATGCTAGCAGCATTGCCACGTTGCATTGCAATGCTGATCCGTTGAGCCAAATATGTGTTAGCATTTTGATCAAGCGTCGCATCGATCAAACGCTCTGATAAGTTTTGGAAAATCCGATGAGCTCCCGGTCCCCACGGGCCCAATGTCTCGACCCCAAACGGTTCAATTAGGTAACCACTACTGTTAGCATATTTTCGCCGCTTCAATTGCTCCGCCGAATAAGCCGCTTATAAGATTATAATTAATATTATTTTTTGATCACGTCCTTTTTTATGGCCGTGGAAGGTTAAATGGAGTTCTGATAATATTGTTATATTGGCAGCTTCGATCAAGAATACACAGACAATACTATGGTATTCTTGATCGAAGATTGGCAGGGCATCGGTTCAAAAATCTGGCGGAAAGCCTGCCAAACTGTATAACGGCTGTGTCAACATCTCGCGGTGGCAATATAAAATATTAAAATGTGTAAGAGTGGCCTATTTGTTAGTTCAGCACATTTTTAAATTGTAAAGTCATATTTAATTAACATAATTTAAATTAAGAAATACAATATTGTCTATATTTTATAACGCTATCTCCTATATTTTGGATGTTATTTAGGTTTTTGTTACGACCTTCATTCTTTAATAGATTGGTGAATACTTTTTTGTAACAAAATTGTAAAAAAAAACTAAATGTGAAAAAAAAACAAATACAAATTAATTAGTGTCACAATGGGCGATCTTATCGCTCATTGCTATCCATTTCAGATAACCTTATACGGAGAGGAACAATTAGAAATGTGTAAGGATGCTGCTGTTTTGTAACCATTGTGAAATAAATAAAATCAAATTTAATTTAATTTATTTGTTGAGCAAAATACAGACCACCATTTCAGCGTCAATTTTATAAATTATATTTAAAAAGATCGTAGAGCCGCACATATAGGGTGCACTTGGAGAGACCAGATTTGTTTGCTGTCTACTTGTTTGCCATCTATGTTAGAAAAAAAAGTTTGTCCATGCTGGTGAAACCATGGGGCAAAGCTAGTTCTTCATGAGTTTCTTGTAATGATATAAATTTTTTTTGTTATAGACACATGGACACGTCGTGAAAAGAGATACATTATCCGTTTCACAGAACGAGAAGTTACCAAGTTCAAAATGGAGAGAAGTAAACTTTCAGCTCCGCCTATTTCAACTGTCATGGACGCATACAGCTCGAAGTAAGTGAATATCCTACTAATATTATAAATATTGTATTTATATAAAATATAATATAAAATAAGTATAATATATAAAATGTGTTATTGTAATATATAAAATACGCTTGGTCTTTTTATAGCATTACACGCCAAATTATGTGCAGTTTTAAACACAACTTTATCTAATGTCATAAAATAGATAATAAAATTTGCGCAACATTACAGCATTTATTTATAAACTTTTAGCGCCAAAATCCATTTGCTGATAGCGCATGCATGTTGCGCCGCGTCCGCAGATTGTGTAGAAAAACTGCATTGCAATCTCCTTGGTAGAGCTGAAGTTGTGTATTAGTGGTAAAATAGTTACAGTATGATACAGTTGTCCTTGGAAGAGCTGTATCATAATGTAATTTCTTAAATTTATTTCGATGGCTTATCTGTAAAGACTATCATTCAGGTTTTGTTTTTTAATATTTTCGTATGTGATTAGATATAACTATTTATTACACACACAACACAAATTATACAACAACATAACAATCATTATAATTAATCAGGGGCCGTACCATCAACTTTTACAAAACCATCATGTTTCAAGAACGTCATACTTCAAGCTTAAAGTAATAATGCTCAGATTCGTACCATGAACGTCTTAAAACAGTATTGTTTTATTATCGCTCAGTGACGTGTAGAATGAACGAAGAAACATTCCTGCTGTAAGGGCAAGCAAGACAACATTATATTTTCATATAGCGTTGTCGCTTTCGTTGGCGCTGGCTCATGGTACGCTTTGAGTGAACGAAATAGAGGTTTACGTCACAAAACTGCTTAGTCTAAACAACATTAAAGTAACATTGCTTATGTGGCCTTGTGGTACGAAAATTCAAAGTAAGATTACAATAATACTGCTATAAGAGTTGGTGGTAGGCCCCCAGTCCTAGATCGGCCAACTTATAAAGATTTTTTATTATTTTCACACTCATGCACTAGGATTCCCTGAGTCGCTGGAGGCATGGACACACACAATCACAGCACACAAACACTCAAGACCCGGCACAAACATCTACACTCATCGCACAAATGTTTGCCCCTGCCGGGATTCGAACCCAGGGTCCCGGAGACAACAGAATTCAAGTCACTGACACTAACCACTGCGCCACGGCGACCGTCGTATGGGCTTGATTGGACATTGGACAGGCCATGGATAGATATAGAAGTAGAGGATGGCCAAAGTAAGTATGGATGGACTGCATGAAGAATGATGAATATGAAAGGGGCATAATGATATGACTTATGATGGAACAGAGTGGGATAGAAAATCATAGTGTATAGACCCCACCTACTGTGATATAAGGAAGAGAAAAAATTAAGGTTCAAGTCTATTGAAAATAATTAATACATGGTACAGATAAGAACGTAACCAGAATCCTCACATAACTGGTGTTATTGTAGTAAGTTTTGAAAAAAAGCGTAATTATCTACTCTGAATTTTTATTTATGACACGCTCATACCTCCGGAATGGGATTCCCTGTGTTGACCCTGAGAGACATTGACACACATAATCACATCACACAAACATATAAGACCCGGGACAAAGATTCATGCTCATCACAAACATGTTTGCCTCTACCGGAATACGAACCCAGGGTCCTGGGAACCAGAAGTCATGCGACTGACGACTGAGCCGCGTCAACCGGAAGTTAAATGTATAAAATGCTAATTACATTAAATTCAAAAATTCATTTAGAATAAAGTTAATTTTGTATAATTTAATAATATTTATTAGTTCAATGGAACTAATATCAGCTTTATCTTTTGATAAAGACTGGCCCTAAATTTGTTAATCACTCGAATTAGCTAAAATTCATTGAATATCTTCAAAAAGAAATAGCTCGTATTATATTTTCGATAAAATTCAAATTCGTATAACCCCATTTAATGCTATCGTTAATTAATAGACTAGTTCTATTGAATTGCTGGCCAATCGTGGGTAGTTTTAGTGGGCACCAAATGAGTGGCGACTTATTTTACTTCAAACTACCCGCAATTTTAATGAATACATCTAATTTTAGTACTGTTATGGATAAGTGTCATACTGATTTGGACTTTATCACAACCATTAAATAGATACCATATTTTACAGAGTTTTAATTAAGTTTAGTTGAACAAGAGAATCACTACCACTGTAAGGCCTCAGAAATACGACCCCCTTTATAGAAAACCAATTACTGCAACTCAAGAGTCTTATGACTGAGGTAATGAAAAACCAATATTTTTCACTGAAAATCCAATCATTGTATTCATTGGTTCATTGATTACGTCATAGCCCCATTCAAACTGATTGATCTACGTGGTGTGGGTGTGACCGAATCGTGATACAATATTGAGTATCAATACAATAAACAATCCCATTTAAAGTCATTCATGCGTTGACACTACTTTATTATACTGTTTATAAATAACTCGGTAAGAAGCGTCATAATTCTCTCTCAGCCATGGGGCGTCCACTGCTGGACATATGCCTCCCCCATATAGGGGAAATTTGACAATAATCGCCACGGTTGGCAGTCGGGTTGGCGAGCGCAGTATGGTTTCCTATTTTTAGAAGGCGCTGCTGCCCACCTCCTGGTACGTCCGACTCTTACGACACCCACGGGAAGAGATGCGGAGTACTATTCAAGGCCAGTACCACCATGGCACATTGATTAAGAACAGATTGAGTAATCTGGCAATATCTTCAATGTGTAGCCATACAGTATACATTATTACTATGCCCATTTTTCCGGAATAACTAACGTATAATTACGTTTTAGTCGGTCCTTTTCAGTTACATCACTTATCGATAAATGTATGTATCGGTATATATATAATAAATATGCCTCGTGTACCACGTGTGTACATATATACAGCAAAAGGCAAAGGCAAAATACTTTATTTTCTACACAAATCTGTAGGATGCGCGAGAAAATGTTGCGCACACTTTTCACCATCCAGTAGATTTTCTTCTAAAGGTAGCCGTAAAGAGCCGTATTAAAGTTCATTTAAAAAAGCAAAAGGCCCACAGGATGTTAAGTGGTAACCTCGGCCATAAAGTTTGCAAATCTCATGTGCCTTTAAATTCACCGAAAAGCAGCAGTGTTCGCATTACTGTCGAAGGGTATGGCCCTTCGACAGTAATGCGAACATTGCTACCTAGAGGTAGAAATAGATATTATGGTGGCAGTACCTTCTCGGGCTAACTCTCACACATAGAGTGTGAGGACAAGGGCAAGGACAAGGGAGGTTTTTAAAGTATCTGATACTTTAAAAACCTCCCTTGTCCTTGAAAATAGTATTATAAATGTTTGCAAAAACTAATCCCAGTCTTGTGAAGACAACTTCTCGGATTACTGTGTATTATCTCGTCAACTGTGTGCGCAGTAATTAACTGTAATTAAGAGAGATAAAACGTATTTTATGCAGAAACGTGACAGTTATATTTGTTAATTAAAAAAAGTTGTTATGTAAAACAGCCGCAGAATGATTATCGATATTTTACCTACTTCTCAAAGAAAAAAGGTATATACCACGTCGAATTGTATCAACTCTTAGCTAATCCAATAATATAGGAAGTGCCCAACTCAGTTGCATTTTTAAATACGTCATAACTATAAACTATGTCATATAAAAACGGATTCTTTTTTTCTCTTAAGAAATCTTGTTTGATGCTGAGGGTACTCAGTTCGACCGTATATATGTTTCTCTATGTGTGTTCGCGGAGAACTTTGTCGTCTATGAACAGATTTTGATGTTTTTTTTGTTTGATAGAGTATACTTCCGTGGTGGTCCCATTTAAATTTCATTAAAATCGGACTTGACAAGCGGTTTTTGAGTTACATTCCAATAACTGAAAGTGTTCAACGCATACGTTGAAGACATTATACGAGTTGCGGGTGGAGAAATCGGTGAACATACACAATGAAAATTGATCCCGTGAGTAGCAAAGGTCACTGAAAAGGATGAAAACAAATTTTTTTTACAAAAAATGCAACCGACTTCAACACTCAAAAGTGTGAAATAACTTGTCGAAGTCGGTACCATGAGCACAATATTGTGATGATAGTTACTTTTGTGTGAACTATCATGGTACCGACTTCAACAAGTTATTTCACACTTTTGAGTGTTGAAGTCGGTTGCATTTTTTGTTAAATTATTTTTTTTGTATTATGTACTGAATATATCAGTTTGGTATGTTATGGTATGAAATGTCCGGGCACGTGTAGGACTATATTAACATCACTATAATTATGTAAAATAAAATTTTACCCTCGTTCAATGTCCTCTATAACTAAACCACTCAATACGGTAACCTTTACCTTCTATTGAATCTTTCTCGAAACAAAATAAGGGCCACTACCTTATTTATATTTAAGTGCACTTTAGTGAACTGAAAGTAACTGATAAAAAGCTTTATATTGATATTACGAACTTTTTTGTTTCTGATCTTTTTCATGCGTGCTTTCGTGCGTAAAAAGGCAAATACTGTTCTTGTCAATTTTGACACGAACAGTATTTGCCTTTTTCCGGTGATTTTCTTTCGTTTATAAAGAAGTTAAAAAAAGCAATTCATGATCATTATTTAAAGTAATTGTTAGCCTACACTGTAACCATTAACATAATTTTGTAGTTACATAAAGTGAAACAATTTAATGTCTTTACTGTTTTCGTGGTACAGCAACAAATCTTTGTGGCCCTTATTTTGTTTTAAGTAGTATAATATTATATTCTCATATACATAGATAATAATTGATTTATGCTAAAAAATTGTCCTCTTTTTTTGTTTTGGAATAAACACCCATGTGACCCGCTGCAGTGACTTCGGTTACTATGCTGTTTGGTGGCTGATGGTTTTACTATGCTGAATCTAAATTCATCATAGTGCCTTAAGGGCGCCGATGACATTACAGAGGCTCGCGGGTGTTTACAGGCACTGAGAACGGGACGAATCCTTATACATATTGATTCAAAATATTTCAAATTTTACTTTACAGATGACCTACGGGCTCAAAAAAAATACTATTCATATTTTTAGACTTTTTAATTTTCTTTCGTCTGATATTCTCTCTTCTGATTCTTGATAAAGGAAAAATATGGTCAGTCAAAAATATTTTTTATTAATTGAAATCCAAATGAAATCCAATTTAGTTTAATCAGAATTATCCTTGATGAACATTAATTCTCAGACGTAGTATTTTTTCGGTGCTGTGATGGCACCGGCCTAGAATAGTACCCCTATCTCTTCCCGCGGGTGCCGTAAGAGTTGGCTAAGGAACCACGTTCCAGAATGTGGGCAGCAGTGCCTTCTGAGGATTGAAAATCAAACTGCGTTCACCAATCCGCCTGCCAAGCGTGGCGGGTATTGGCAAATGAGGCATATGTCCAGCAGTGGACGCATATGTCCAGCCGTGGACGCCCCATGGCTGAGAGAGAGTATTTTTTCAAAGGTTATGAAACACGGAGGACTTTCAACACAATACGCTAAAAAGTCACAAAACTGTCTTTTTAGCCAATAGAAAAACCTTAATTAGTGAAACCTTAATTTCATCATCATCATCATCATCTCAGCCTCCAACCTTAATTTAAAACTTTTTATTGAGAACGGGATTTGTTGTTTAACGCTTTTTCTAAATATCTGAAGACAATCCTTGAAGAAACTAAAATAAAATGTAATATTATCATTTGATCATTATTTTTATTTGAGAACATCGTATAGACGCAGATTGTGCATACATTCAATGCTAATAAAACTCAAGTGGGTTTTGTATCCGTGAAATGGAGTCAATTTAATCCGTTTCTTACTTTCCGTGCTGATAACTAACCATAACCTATCTATTTTTTTTTTTTTTTTTTTTTGTTTTTACATTATTTAACTTAAGCTAAAACTACTCAAAAAACCTAGAATCGGTTTAACTTGAGTATTGACCTCCTCTTAATAATAATTATTACAATAATACTAAAAAAAAATAGTAAAACAAAAGCTAAAGCCTAAAAATGCAACAAAAATTCTGCTTCAAACAAGGTTACCAAACTTAAATATTATACTAAGTTACAAAGTTAATATAAGCCATAGTACTATTATCTACACCTTAAAGAAAAGATTCAACCTTCTACACAGCAAACAATCAATGTATCGTAATTAAGAATTAATTGTGAATTTTGGGGGTTTCTTTGCCTCAACTCTAAATTTTGGGTCCTACGTTGAGTTTACAGCTCAGTTGGCCACCACAAATCGTCAGCAACGATGAGTCAATACTTTATACCAGAACACAGTCAAACTATTAAGCGAAGGTTCAATCGTGTATGGAGTACATTCCTCATTTGCGGGACGCCTTGTTTACCTGGCTACCAGTTTGAGCGGCTTGACTTCATTATAAAAGTACTCAACTACAATGTATCTGAAAGGAAACCTTAGTTTAAGCAGGTCTACCTAAACATTACAAAACTTTGGATATCAAGCTAGATAAGCAATCCCACTAATATTATAAATGCGAACGTTTGTGAGTATGGATGCATCAATGTAGGGATGTATATTTGTTACTCTTTCACGCCTAAACGGCTAAATGTATTTGGATAAAATTTGGAATGGAGATAGCTTATAACCTGGATTAACACATAGGTTTTCATTTTAATCATCACCACCACTACCGTTTTTCGTCACCACACGGGTATAACCGCGAGGCGCAACTAGTTTTCTATACAGACACTACGATCTACATAGCTTGTCAATACGAATTATAACTCAGATCGCCATAGCTGATGCAATGAAAAACACATATGTCATCAACACGCCCCTTACAATGGGGTTAATTTATCTCCAATTGAAATTAACATTGCCACTTGGCACTGTCAATTGTCACTTTGCGTCGATATGCGACATTGTAATAATAAAAGGCGACTATTAAACGGGGTTTATGGCTTATTTGGCGTTTGTAAGTAATTTGTGGTAGCAGTGTAAATACGTCGAAATAGTGCTATGAAGTTTTTTGGGTAAGTTAGAATTAGGTTAATACTTATAGTGGAAATGTCCTTCAGACACATTTCTCTCACACTGAATCCCACACCTCACAACTCACACTAAACTCAATTTTTTTATTGTATTCACGTAATGCTAGATGTTCTATAGTTGAGTGCTGTATGCTGAAGCGGGGATGTTAGGCCTATTTCAGCTGCAGATACACACAAAAATTATATTTGAATCTCGAGAGTAAACTGCATGATTATTTGTAAACATTGACTTAAAAATCATATAATTATTATATAGGTTATCGGCTTAGTTATGAAGTATTCCGATTTGCTAATGTTAGAGTTGGCTGTTGTCCTTCACACGTTAAATGCATCTATTTACATTATTTTTTATTTGATGAAACATTGAATTCGCGTCTAAGTCCCATCTACGATATTTTGTCAGCTCATCTTTTTAATTTGTTGGTTTACACATCTTTTACTTTGCTTGCCATTTTGTAATATCTACTCAAGAACTTTTTGTCTCCAGTGGTCTTCTTCTCAGACCGCTGCTGGCTCATAATTTTGTTTACTTTCATTCTTATACGAATCGCATACCAGATTTGTTCCCGTATATAAAATTGAATTAATGAACATAGGCATAGCCTTTTCGACAGCCCGTGGAATACGAAGCTTATAGTTAGTTTAGTAGGACTACGGTTTTTTTCGGTATAGTAACAATAACACACCAATCGACGAATATCGTCTTGTAGCATTGTAGTGTTTCGGACAAAGAAACGTCAACTTTCCGAAATGCTTCCCAGCCGACTTTCTGAGACGTCTCGTCTCGTCTCTCGACGAGAGACGAGAAGACTTTTCTTCACCCTGATTAAGTCATTTGTCCTAGTTATATATAATTTAAGTACAACGTATTACTCAACAAATTCAAGAATTGATTTGTCAACTGATACTACTGAGTTAGGTTACACACCGTCATCTGACAGGTCCAACCCCAACTTCACAATCGCGCGCGCGCGCAAAGATCCCAACATCACGAGAAATCTTTGTATAAATACGCATTAAAATATCTTAGCCAAGTTAAATTAATTTGGGTAGTAACAAAATGACGCGAAAATTTTTTATTTTAATTATTTTCATGATATTTTTAATGGTATAAGGTGACGGAAGAAGCAAAAAGCCCATGATTTATGCTTTTGTGATCGTTCATATAACTGATGTTGGGGAGTTTGGGAGTAAATAATCGAGCTATGCTCCAACTTACTGCGAACGTAGGCTTAATGTAATAATAGCGTTACGATTCCGGAATCTGGCGGTTTGTCGCATAACAAAACCTAGTGATATGCAGTACCTAGTCGTAGGTGATAGGTTTTGTGATCGGGCGAATGAAATAGTTTTGCACTTGTAGCTATTATACTAATATGACGTAAATATTTTTAGACATTCGCGATTCGAATACATTGTTAATAAATCAAACGAGGCTTGATCGCGAAAAAAACATTTAGTAATTTATTTAGGTACTTTATTTGACTACACGACTCTAAAATCCCCTCCACGAACCGCCATTATTTTTCTAGATATGTACGTGAAGCGATCAAAATAAGAAAACATAAAATTTGCAATCGAGAGAATGGTTTTAGATCTTGGAACCCAGTGATTTATTTAATAAATGTTCGCGTCTAGGCGGTTTTCATCCTGAGAAAACTGAAGATACTATCAGTGTTGTGTGTAGTGACAACCCTGTGCTTTTGCAGGGCTGTGACAGTATAACAAGATCAAGAGTGGGTAGTTCGAGAAATTACGCGCTCTCAACGATATTGGCACCCGCATTTCTCCAGTCTTCTCGTGACCACGACCAATGCAACTAGGTCGAAACCTCGAGATAAATAATTTACTAAATGTTTTTCTCGCGATCAAGTCCCGCTTGTTTTTTTAACAAAGATACGTAAATAATTGATAACTGACAGGTGAGCAGTGCGGTGCCACGGAAAAAAATGGCATTACACCCCGGGTGGCTGCCCCTGTTACAAGTAGGAATACATTTCAGAGTTGTCAGATCTATATATATTTTTCTTATTTTCAGAATTGAACTGGCATATAATGGATCTAGAGAAGATTTGGACCCATACGTCCCTTCCGAGCATCGACCTCTTGGATCTAATACATCGTAAGTATTTGTTGCATATTAGTACACTTAATCAAAGAGTTTATTTCTCACCTTTTTTCGTCTTAAATTCTCAACCGATTTTCATGAAATTTTGAACGCCCATTGGCCATAATGTCTCCCCTATTTGTCTGTACAAAGTACCGGTTGGAAGCAGTCTGCTTCCAACTTCCACCGGCGATCCAATAAGATCGTCTGTCGTCGACTGTCAAACAACAACAATGTGTATAAAATAAATAACATGTGGAATAAAAAAATGCTTATTATCATAATTCGGTGTACATTTCTAGAATTACGTCAAACTAGGGACATCTCTTTTCAGTGTGGGAGAGACGCCAATATACCATCTCTCACGCGTTTTATTTCGGTGATTCACATGTGATGGTGTTAAGCGCATTTGAACAACAGTGTTGCAAGATTTCTTTATTTACTGTATCTTCAATTTATAGATCGGTTTTATGAAAATTGTATAACCATACCATTTTCAGGAGCTTTGGAGCCCTGGCCCATCTGCTCAAGGTCTCACTCGGATCTGGAGTCCTAGCGATGCCCTTGGCATTCAAAAACGCTGGTCTACTAGTAGGGAGTATAGGAACCATAATCATTGGCTTCATTTGCGGCCACGTTATACACATACTGGTAAGTAGCTATTGTTACTAGTATTATGAAGTCATGATAACAATTAATATATAAACATACAAACAAATATAACAATTATATAGGAACAACAACAGCAGTGATCTATGATGATGATATATTCGTTCATTGTGATGTCAGTAAGATTTCTGTTTGTGGCAACATCATTAATGACTGCATTATGTTGGTCACGTTAAAGAAATTAAGAGGGTTTGAGAAAGAAGGCAAGTTTAGTGTACCTACATATTTGTTAAGTCACAAACTGTGAGACAACAGCAAACAAACAACAACAATGTTAGGTCATTACCTCTGATATTGCCGTTTTTCATGAAACACGTTAACGCCATTATTAACTGACTTCAAAAAAGGAGGCTACTCAATTCGACCGTACTTTTTTTTTATGTGTGTTCGCGGATAACTTCGTCGATTATCAACCGATTTTGAGGATTCTTTTTTGTTACATAAAGTATATTTCCGTGGTAGTTCCGGTTAAATTCATCACAATCGGATAAGCTGTTTTGAGTTACACTCTAATAACTGAAAAGAGCTACGCATACCTCGACGATATTACAGTTACAGTTGAAGACATCGGAGAACATCAACAAACAATCGATCCCGTGAGTAGCAAAGGTGACTGAAAAGGTAGAAAACAATTTTTTACCAAAAAATAGAATCGACTTCAACACTCAAAGGTGTGAAATAACCTTGTCGAAGTCGGTACCATGAGCACAATATAGTGATGATAGTTACTTTTGTGAACTAAATTTATTAAAAATAAAAATAATTTGAACTTAGAATTCTCAGCATTAAAAAAAATTGGACTCTAAATAGCCAGTACGGCAAAACAGCAATTTCATAGGTAAAGACCTATTATTAAGATATAATTATGCTTACATTTTCTGAACATTTTACGTAAAAAATATTGTGTTGACGTATTATGTGGTTCGACACGTATGACCCGAGCTTCGCCTTTTCCATGTTTATATCCATTTAAAGCATGGTCTCAACTATCAGATCAAATATGCATAATTAGCCCAATAAGTTTCCACTACTGGAACACCGGCCTTCCAGCAATGTAGAAATGTTTGCCATGATTGATCACGCTGGCCTGCCCATTGTTGGAGTTTCCAGACCGCCTCATGGCCTCCAGACGTGGTCTAACAACTGTTATCCTGAGTGATCAACTGGGGTCGACCGTTTCTGTGCTTTCTGAAGCTAGGAAGCGCTATTGAATATTCTTGAGCGGTCACTTATCAAAAGTATGGCCAAGCAGTACTAGGCAGTAATATGCTGCGCTTGCCTGTTCATGGTGTCCATTCGAGAGCTTTTTACTCCAACGGCCATCAGTTCTTCGATATGTGACATACACACAATCTCCATGTAGTGCTATCATTATTTTTCGCAGTTGGCTAAAAGTAAACATGCCAAAATTGATCATACGAAAATAGTAAAATATTTTCAAATCATCTCTCTTTCTGTTTTTGGATTTTGTTTATTGCCCTAATTGAATCTAACACATTAGATTACTCTCCTAACTCTCCTCTCTCTCCCTAACGTTTTGTGGAAATTCAACTTCCTGTTCTTGATATTTAAAATTGATTACTGTGACAACATAACCCAGTTCATGAGTTAAGATCGCATGGGTGAAAACGCTAAACGCGTCGAACTCCTACAAGTTACCTACAAACAAATTGTTATAAGTTTATATTCTTTATCTTTTTAATATAACCTTCAGGCAATCATGAACCGTAACTCACAAAATATTTGTGTCAAGGCAGAAAATTGAAAAGACCTACACAGTGCGACGCATTTCGAGCACACCCAGTTCTGTATCAAATAAATTATAATATATTTCATAATTTATTTGATACAGAACTTTTTCTTCTTCTTTCTTACATTCAAACCCCCGCACTAGGATTCTCTGTGTCGCGGGAGGCATGGACACACACAATCATAGCACACAAACCTGAGTGTGCATAGGCTGTTTTTAGTCATGTAAAGGTTGACCAATAGCTCACTGAATGGTCAGCGATAATGGAGTGGTAGGTGGAATAATGCTATACCTAGAAGTTGATAGTTATTAAGTACAGCTGCTCGAGCACACTGTGTGCTGACAATTGATGACAATTTTTCAAATTTGGGATCTCTACAGGTTAAAGATTTTATACGTGTAGAGGTCTTATGAACTCACCATTTACATTCTAATACAATAGAATATCCTGTATTATAATACGGCTGAGGGTCGCCGTGGCGCAGTGGTCAGTGTCATTGACTTCTGTGTCTCCGGGACCCTGGGTACGAATCCCGGCATGGGCAAACATTTGTGCGATGAGTGTAGATGTTTGTTCCGGGTTTTGGGTGTTTGTGTGTTGTTATTGTGTATGTCAATGCCTCCCGCGACACAGGGAATTACAGTGCGGGGCTCTGATTGTGATAAATGAAAAAAAGATTTAAAAAAATACAAGTTTATTAAAGAAATATAACTTTTGGTATAATGGTTCTTTCTGGCTGGTGAAAACACGTCTACAAATACCATGAACTCATATTATTTAGCAATCGTGTACCTTCAGTGATAGAGCTCTCAACCTTGAAACTAATAGTAACTGAACAATACAAGCAAACTGTATTGCTAGCGATGACCACCGACGTAATTGGCTTGCTATTCCTATTGTAGCACTGGTACCTCAGTGATTTTTAGCTGTACCTCTGCTAGTAAATTATTTAAATTTACTGACCGGTTGGCGCAGTTGGTAGCACTCTGCCTTCTGAGCCGCTGGTCCTGAGTTCGATTCCCGGACAGGTCAAACATTTGTGTGCATGAACATGCCTGTTTGACCTGTGTCTGGGTGTGTATGTGTATATAAGGGTATATATATAAGTATGTATATAAGTATATATCAGTCATCAGGTTACCAAAGTACAGGCGCTGCCTAGTTTGGGACCTGATGACCTTGTGTGGATGTTGGCCAATAAAAAAAAAAAAAAGAATAGAATGACATATATTCATAGCAAAAAAATACAAAGTTAATACACATGAAGATAATAAACTAATAGAACAGCTAAAATGCTTTGCAGTTCTTTGCTACAAATCTTTATTTAGTATTCATATTACGTAGTCATTCACCGCCAGAATTCAGATGAATAAATTGATTAGGAAAATCATCTCTTAACCGAATTAAAAAAAAAAGGTTCTCAATTTGACCTGTAGGTTTTTTTATGTTTGTATCCTCAGAACTTTCCACTGGGTGAACTGATTATGATGATTATTTTTTGAAATCTAGTGCTACCCGTGTGGTCCCATTTAAATTTCATCAGAATCGGTCAAGCAGTTTTTGAGTTACACTCCAATAACTGGGTGTTATATCTATCTGTATGACTTCCTTATTGAGGGTGAAAGACTTTAGATCCCGTGAGTAGCAAAGGTCATTGAAAAGGGTGAAAAATTAAAAAATCAAATAAATGGAACCGACTTCAACACTCAAAAGTATGAAATAACTTGTTGAAGTCGGCACCATTTTTTGGTAACATTTTTATTTTTCACCCTTTTCAGCATTCAGGCCGGTATGAACTTAGCAGACTGCGGATTTTTGACGTGGTTTTAATTGGCATCGAGTCGGCCTAGCACTGGACTGAATATTAACATGAAATTAGGATACTTAACACCCAGATGGACGGCGAATTATTTATTATTCATACATCATTCAGATTTCAGCTGTCTCTACCTGCCTAGCTAGCTACTATATACCCTTTATGAAGTTGCGTATTTTACACGACACATGTTAAGGTTAAGACGGGTACCGAATAGGATATAAGGTAATTTTCATCCAAATAAAAGTACTATTTCCGAGTGGACTATGATTTTCTCACACCTCGGTAAAGCAATTTTTATGTAGTTAAAGCTACCCTATGTTTTTTTGGCGTTTTCACTATAATCAATGATCTTTTATCTTTTTATCTTTTATTCCAGACAACGTTTTTGCAAAATTTCGTAACGATGTGCTTAGGTATGAAAGCGTTACAAACATATGTATAAACGAGCTCAGACACATTCGTGTTTATAATTAAGTTGAATGATTTCACCATTGTCTATGAAACAATCCCAAAAAGTGTGGTCGTAACAATAACAATCCTCTGCGAACCGTGTAACAGTGTCAAATTGCCAAATTGCATTCTACCCGCCAATTACTACGGGGCTTAGACCACAGAATAAGAAAGCTCAGTTACATCACTATAACCCACTTGCGGTGTGCACTTTGCTTTATTCACTATTATACTCGTACCATGTTTTTGATTGTGTAACTGCATTCGATGTCACTTTCTAATGCGCGTGCTAAATGTATTAGCTATTGTCACGCGATTTATATGCCCTTTACTTACTGGTACTTTCTGTGTCAGGGAATAAGGTCGAAGTTACATAAAAGTTGCTTAATTTTGTTTTTGGATCTGGGAAAACTAATTACAAAGTTTCGTGTTTTTGTGTGTCAGAAAACTCTTGTAAGTCTCTAGGGTTTCCAGATCTTTCAGTGTTTAAAAGTTTAGCAAAACATTGGAAAAGTTCTGGAATGTATCCAAAATGTATTTTTCAATGTTTTACCCCAGAACGATTTTGGGTGCACTAACGGTGTTATTGAACTGGTTCTCATTAGATAGCAAGTTCTGTTCCCATCTCAGTTGGTGTTCAATGCCGAAGTGGTTGCAGGTATAATCACGGTAGACCTAGAGTTGTAACTGACCCTTAAGGACAAGATTAGACGTTCGACATGAAAAAGAAATAATATATGTTTTTTTTAAATACGTTCAGGTTCCATTCCCGATCTGAATCCAAAGTATTTTTTAAAGATTAAATGCAGTTTTTCTTTTCTCTAAATGATCTATCTTGATAACATGCTTCCTGAATGAAAAAAATCGACTCTACTGTGCTCTTCGCGGATTGCTTTGGACGCTGTTTTCCCAGGTGATGTCTCCATGGCCATTCGCCAACCAAAAGCTCATTTATCAATTGGATAGGATGGTATCTCTCTTTTTATTGTTACTGATTGCATTTATTCATTTATATTTATATTTATTACCACTTTTGTAAATATTTAAATTGGCATCAAAGCAAGTTTTTTGTAAATATCGGTTATTTAGCATTGCGCGTCTTAGTTACTATAATCTGGATAAAGTAAAGTCACTACTACTGACTTTATGTACGTGTTGGGGTAAAATGTTAGTGGATAAGAAAATAAATCAATAAATAAATATGAACAGATCTCTGTATGTCTTCCAGTTTTAGACTTACCTATGCTGACCGATCTTAATAATAATAGTTATATAACTTTAACAACTGGTACCGGATTATTAGATTAAGAAGTAGAAGGCAGGTAAATTTATTGATATATTTATTAGGCAAAAAGTGACATTTGAGTTCAATTTGTACAACCAAACAGGCTTTGCCTAGTTTGGAGCCCATTGTTAATATCACATATTGCATTTGGATTAATACATACCAAGCTTAGAAAAGAAAACATATGTAACTACATATGTTTTCTTTTCTAAGCTTGGTATGTATTAATCCAAATGCAATATGTGATATTAACAATGGGCTCCAAACTAGGCAAAGCCTGTATCTTGGTGGCCCAAGAAGGTGAGCGAATCGTGTAACTCACTTCTAGTTTACAGTCTGATTATAAATTAGAATAGGCGCAAGTAACTTTAAAGTGAAGAGAATTTGTATAGTATATTTCAGTTTATATGTATTAAGTGTATTTTGTAACCACGCCTTAACATTATGTGGTTTAAATTAAATTAATATAAAAATAATTATCTAAATGATCCAACCTGTACAAAATTAAGTAAACTTTATCATAATAATTGAATTTTGCATCAGAGCAGCTCAATTGTCACATTAGCTTATGTAAATACCTACTATATAGCTACGCCCTACGGGAACAATCAATATTTCAAGCGAAAAATTATCCTATATGCTATTCTAGCGTATGAGCTAACTTAACTCTAAATTTTATGCAAATCTGTTTGGCCGTTTCAGCGTAAAAAACATACAGTCAAACGACAAACCTTAAACTTTCGACTTTTTGACGTGATAACGTTTTATAAATTGATGAATACCAGCAACACTCATGAAAAATAGTAACGTTCCGCGTAACGTTCCACCTGAGTTTTGTATTACATAAAATAATCAAAGTCAAAGTCATAAATGATTATGACGTTATCACGTAAATCTATCGTCCGTAAACCGACTTTACAGACAATCAATTTTTTTACAATATTACTGTGATGTGTCATGTGTCAGCTATACTATTTTGATAACCTGAAATGTTACAGGTAAGGACATCCCAGCAGCTGTGTGTCGAGACCAAGAAACCAGCACTGGGCTACGCCGACACATGTGACCTGGTGTTCCAACATGGGCCGAAATCAGTCAGAAAGTTTGCGCATTTTGCTAGGTAAGTCACATGCAGTAAAAATGTTACAAGCCACTGCACCTGAGCAAACAAATTGCTCAATGGTAAACTTATATGTTAACGTACTCTTTATTACGAATTTACGGACATTTTTTAAAATACTTTATAGAACTAGCTTTTCACTATGATCTCACTTTTTTTTTAGTGCCTCTCAAGGGCTGATGCCTATACACCTAGACACACGGTATTATTATTGTTTCATGCATCGCAGCCATAGGATGTCCACAGCTGGACATATGCCTCCCCATATACGGGGATTTACCAATACTCGCCACGCTTGGCAGGCGGGTGGGCGAGCGCAGTATGGTTTCCTATCCTCAGAAGGCGCTGCTGCCCACCTCCTGGTACGAGATCCCTTAGCCGACTCTTACGGCACCCACGGGAAGAGATGGGGAGTACTATTCTAGGCCGGCACCACCACAGCACCTTGCCCATGACTGGTGATACGTTTTTCAAACTTGAAGGTGGTACCTAACCAGGCAGGCACTCGAAAGTACCCTATCACCATGCTGGGAATCTAATAATGGTGTTGCTTTCTCCGAAAGCTCAAGCCGTTGGTGGAGATCGAACCAGTGTCCGTCAGCTTAAGAGCCGTCGCTCCCACCGCTGAGCTATCATCGCTTCAAAACTAAATTCAATAAATAATTTCGACTTTGCTCCACATTAAGCGCTGAAATGAGCTCTCTACTATCTAAATTCGTATCAGTGCCTATGGTACCACGCAGTTACTGTTTTTAAAACGTTTCCGACTGCAAAACGGTTAAACAAAAGTTTTGGGTCGTATAATGGCTTTCGGATTTATCCGAGCTTTAAATAGTGCAACACACTCTTTAAAGCTCTGTGTACAATTATGAAATAATTTTACAAAATATATTTATTTTGTGGTGTATTTGTGCGCTATTCGCATCACCTTATTAATTCAGTTATTTGTTGTGAATGCTTTTTTAATTCAATGTCGTTTGTCATACTTAATTGAAAATTCATGTAGCTTTCTCAATATACCCCATTGCGTTTACAATTAAGCCAATCTGCAAAGGCACTGCAAATTCATAATGCATTTATTCATTTCAATACTAAACATTGTTAATTTAAGTCCTTAGTGGTGATTTGATTTGATTCACAAAAAAACGTTATTAGTATTATGTTCAAATAACAAAGTAACATTATAGGCATCGTTGGTACTACAATTCCCTGTGCTACAGCTACTAAGGATTCCAAAACACCGAACTAAGAACAATTTTACAAATCAAAATCAAAATAAATAAAAACAATACAATATAAAATCATAAGAAAACTACGACAAGCATAAATAATAATAACCTAACACTAAGTAACTATATTCAATATAGTACAGGTAAGACAGCGGTCAGAAATAAGCTTATTAAATTTTTTTTATAACTGTACACCGCATACCCAAACACTACCTAAAGTTCAGTAGGATTATGCTTAGAAAATGCAGTGTGTGCGGATAAGTAGAAGTTTGCTATACTATCCATGAGTTGAAGGTAAATTGCATATTTGTAATCCCATCAAGTCCAAGACATAAAACAAAAGCAGAAAAGTATACCATACTCAGCCAACGATAAAAAAAATAGATATCTATTATTGTTTATTTATTTATTAAACTAGATAGTAAGCTAACAGCATGGCCAAAGCGCTAACTACCTTAGATAATAGGTTAAGAACAATTTCAAATTAATTTCTATATTTCTAATTGGATCGGCAAACAAGTCTTTATTATATTTTATTCTCGTCTTTATTATTATATCTATACTAATATTATAAAGAGATTGGCTTTTTGCTCTGACAATACTAAACCGATTTGAAAGAACATTTGATTGTTGGGAAGCTACTCTATCCCCGGGCGACATAGGCTATATTATATTTTTTTTAAATTAGGCTCTTATCCTTTATAATTTTGTATTTTTTACCCGTGCGACGCTGGGGTGGACCGCTAGTATCAAATTATTAAATTAATTACGTATGTACCTACATCCCGTAGTAAGCATCCCGTTATTGGGGAGAAACTTTACTTAGGATATAACGTATGCTTTTATATACCTGTGTAAGGTACACATTTAAGTACTTAAGTTTTTAGGCTACAATTTACGTAGGTAGTCGACAATATTGCTCAACCGCAGATTTAATTTACCTTATCCCTTTTTATCTCTGTAGATGCCTGAGGTAAAATGAGATTAAGAAATTGAATCTGCGGACGAGCAATTCGACTACAGAGCTAAATTTATTTGTTACGACACAAAATCAACATAAGTATATCGCATATTCAAACCATTACTTCCCACGGTTGGGACCCTTTCTAAGAAAAATGTGTGGGAAAAACCCTAGGGTGGGAAACTATTTACTGCTTGATTTGGATACATGCTCTACTTATTAACGATTTAAAATCATTTAATATCCATCGAACGAAGATGGCTTACGTTGGCTGTTATTTAAACATTAATAAAATTATGCTTTATTATATTAAATATAATATCCTACTAATATTATGAATCCGAAAGTTTGTGAGTATGAATTTGTGCTATGTTTTTTACTCTTTGACGCCTAAAAAGCTGGATGGACTTAGATATATGGTATATGTATTTTTTTACAAAGAAATGCATATGCATTATGCACAAACACCACAGCACTAGGACATTCTTCTTCGCGGAGGTATATTAAGAGAACACACTCAATCACAATACACAAACATACAAGACTCGAGAACAATCATCCATGCACATCTAGGCACATATCACAGCATACATGAATTTAAAAACATTTGCGCTATCTACAGGCTGGCAACAGTTAGTGGATTGCTCAAATGTTATTGTAAGTATCTGTAGAATTGTATTTAGACATAAGTAATTTTGTTAATGGTTGATGTGGGAGTTCAAACTTGTCGCAAGAAACGTTTTGCATATAGTTATAAACGCACATATTGTTCAAGTTCAGACGCAGCTGTAGATACAAGTTATCATTTAAGACGCAGCATAATATCTGAATCTGAGGTTTTGTGTTCACGACTTAATTGATTACAGGGAACTGGCTGATTGGGCTTTAGCGGTAACGCACTTAGGCGCTTGCTGTGTCTACGTTGTGGTCGTCGCTGAGTCATTTAAACAGGTAAACGAACAATAGATTATGAAGCGATGATAGCTCAGCGAGGGGAGCGTCGCCTGTCAAACTGACGGACACTGGTTCTATCCCCAATATCAGCTTAAGCTTCCGGTGAAGGTAACACCGTTATCAAATTCCCAGTATGGTAGTAGGGTACTTTCGAATACCCGCCTGGCTAGCTACCACCCTCGAGTTTGAAAAACTGTCACCAAACACATAGTGTGTTCAGGCAGCAGTCCTTGAGAGCTAGTGAGCATTCTAGGTCTAACGTGATAATATCTTCGACTATATCGTCACTGACCATCAAGTGGGATAGTGGTGAAACGCTAGATCTATACAATAAATAAACAACAAAAATAACTCCACTACGAGCGCTCCTACTAGGTTAAGTCTAGCACCTAACAACACGAGAACAAGTTGCAAGTCTTTTCACTTACCTAGTCTTTAGACTATCTTTTATATAAAACAAAATAGGTATTATGTTTTTTAATACAGCCGCAAATCGCTGAATTCATTTAAATAATAATTAATGGATATAAATAATATGTTCATACCGAAGTTTCAAGAAATCAAACGATTTTATTGATCTGAGGGTAGATAATCGACAATTTGCAACAGTAGTTATAATGTACTTATCTAATAGCAGTTTCGCCAAGTTGAGTTGCCTTAAATACTGCTTCAGGCGTTCCATAAAACCCCGATCACGATATCAAGTTTGTATAAATATTTCATGGGGACCCATAATCCCAACTTCCTTGAATTACTTGGTGAAAGTGTGCACACTGAGCAACTGACGGACTACTGCCTGAACACACTATTTAAGTGTTGGGCGACAGTTTTTCACACTTGAGGGTGGTAGCTAGCCAGGCGGAAAGTTGAAAGTAATCCACTGCTATGCTGGGAATTCGATAACGGTGTGACTGGAAGCTCAAGTCGTTGATGGGGATCGAACCAGTGTCTCTTAGTTTGACAGCTGACGCTCGTACCGCTGAACTATCATCGCTTCAAAAAAGTACAGAAAATTGTGATTCTATTTGTATATCAATTTTTAACGTTATAATTTTTAACTGACTTTCTTTACGACACAATGACGAAAAACATGACAGCTGTCGCGTTTCACTACTGGTTTCATGGTAAATAGACCCACACCTTCAAAGAGCAATACTTAGCGATTCCGATGGCTTTCACCCTTGCCATGATATATATGTCATGTAAGCACACACTATTTCATAATGTATGAAATAGCACTCAAATCTTTTTCAGGTCTCCGACGTGTACGGAGGTCCAGACTGGAGTGTCACTGTCTACTGCGCCCTAACTCTCGTCATCCTCATCCCCTTGACTCAGATCACCAAGCTCAAGTACTTGGTTCCGTTCTCGGCAATCGCCAACTTTGTTTGGCTGGCGTCGATATGCATCTGCATATACTACTGTCTGAGAGACCCCCCGAATATTAAGGAAAGGAATGCTGCGACTTCAATCGAAGGAATCCCAACTTTTATCAGGTATGTAACTTTTGTAGACCGATATAACAATTGATTTCTAGGAAAACATAAATAAAACGTGCCATGGGTCTGCAATATTTCAAAGTTTTATTGAAACTCGATTCTTCATCTTCAAACTTTTTATTTATTACATTTTAAAGCAGAGGTGTTGTTTGTCACCTACTAAATACTCGAATGAGTCATAATCATCACTATCATCATCTCAGGCATAGGGCATCTACTGCTGGACATATGCCTCCCCCATTGATTACCTCAAGGACCGGTAGGAAGCGGCGCGCATCCAGCCCTTGCCTGCGATCTTAGTCAGGTCGTATGTCCACCTTTTCGGCGGCCGTCCTACGCCATGTGTACACTCTGAGATAAATTTCACATTTAATACCCGCGACTTAGTAAATAAACTTATTATTTATCAACTCATTTACTCATATACTTGTATACATACTTATATATATATATAATATATATATATATATATATATATATATATATATATATATATATATATATATATACTTATATACCTACTTATATATATATATATATACACACCCAGGTCAGACAGACATGTTCATACACACAAATGTTTGACCTGTCCGGGAATCGAACCCGGGACCAGCGGCTCAGAAGGCAGAGTGCTACCAAATGCGCCAACCGACCAGTCAAATCGATGAATTGCCTATGAGTTTTTAAATCAAATTATATTATATTTAGTACATATCTTAAATTAAATCCAGTATCAAGCTAATGCACCGAAGTAGGTATATTAATTAAGGTAACCTGGAATAATTGCAAAATTTGCGAATAAAAACTCGCTCCTAAGTTGCTCCTGCTTCATGTAATGAGCTACGGGTCACGTATATAATTATGACTCTTTGTGTTCAGAAGTAGCACAATATATTACCATATTTAAAACGACAGTCTACTTCGTCTGATAATCAAATTCTGTTTATGTTTGTGACAATTTTTCATCCGTATCCTATTATGTTAAAATTATTTTTTATTCATATTATATCAAGGTGTCTTCCCCTTAATAGAGACAATAAAATAGGTGTTAATGGACACATACTTAATATTACTCGTTTTAGCAAATTAAGTCAAAACTAAATTACTCATTAGACTTAAGGCTAGAATGATGTACATGTACAAAAATGTACCCCATTTAGGGAAAAAATAAAACATATTATATACCATCTGCGCCCCGCTGTTTAACCCTCGTGGACTATAGTTTTCCTGCTACCTCTATTTTTCCACGGGAACTGTACTATTTCCGGGATAAACGTGGTCTATGAGTTATTTCAGGGTCTAACCTATTTACATATCAAATTTCATCAAAATCGTGCAGCCGTTTGAGCGTGAAGGAGTAGCAGAGTTTTTTGAATTATTGGCTTATCCCACGGAAACAGCATTAATATTTTCGGGATGAAAAGTAGCCTATGTCTAAATATTAGGTCTAAACTATTTCATAGAAATTGGTGAAGACGTTTCAGCGAAAAGAAGTAACAAACATATTGTGTGTATGTACTTTTGCCTTTATAATATTAGTAGGATATGAGACGGGAGACAAGAACAATAAGGATTTTTAAGAGATTACCCAACAGTAGAACTGTTCAATGTTCATTCAAACATGAGATGTAAAACGGAGTATTAACTGGCAATGTGGGGTTACAATTTTTAGCATTTTAAAACGTTCACCTCTTTTTTTTATCTTTCTCCGCTATTCCCCCAAAACCCACGACTTGTCTCTTTCTTAACATACTCAACATTAATGTTTAAGTACTTTTATATATATAAAAGCCTGTGAGCTACGAACTCGACATTGAAAAAATGACCCCTGATGTTCACAGCACACGCTGTTACGACCAGTTAAATCTAACGAGCACCATTTTTCTGCGATATAGGTGAAGCAATCATTGTTGTATAGTTATTATGGTAAATATAACAATAAATAAGACATAAATTTCGGCACCCCGTGATTGTGTCAATAGTATATTTAGTCAAATCTTCTTCTGTTATTCTTGCCAGGGGTCTTAAACGATTATAATTATCATCTAGATATTTGCTGACACTGGTTTCAATAGTGAAAGTGATTCTGTTTTTCTATCAAGTAACTAATATTGTCTAAATCTGAAAGCTCTTAATTGGTTTACGCTAAAATTAATATTGGTATAACTATTAACAAATCCATTTATTATATAAGAACCATTTTATTAGTATAAAACGGAAAACAAATAAAACTCCACCGATGTGCAGTAGACCGAAAAGAGGAACAGTCAATCGAATCGTCATCCACTTTCCCGAGTTTCTACGCCAAAAAGTATCACATTAGACATCGTCTTCTTCATACTCTCCGAGGCCTCCTTCTGCGACATCACTTCCTCGCAGAAGGAGATCACCACATTCTTGGATCTGACACACAGGAGCATAGCAATGACCACGCTTGCTATCGAGATCCCGGCTAAAAGCGTGCACTGCTGGAGGAGCCAATTTATGCAGTGCACACTTACTTCCAGCATATGATATAATAACATTTAAATTTTTTAACCAGTCGATGTGTTATGATCGGTGGAATGTTAAACTTAGCACCAAGCGCTTTAATGCCATTTATTATACAAAGTGCCTAGTTTACAAAGTTGAAAACTGTCTACACGGCGTCATATTATACCAATAAAATATCTTTAAGCAGAAAGTCCAAAAAAATAGACTGTATAAATTGTTCTAATTACTAAACTTTTGTGATCCCTCGCATATTACATACTTTGAAAGCTTTGTGAAAATTATAACAGAAATTAAACATACGAACTTTGAAAAGCTGCGAAATACGTCGGAAAGTCCTTGTCTTGTGTAAATTAAGTCTATTTACTAGCTGCCGCGGGTCGAATCACGCCAAAATCACTTTTGTAAAGCATAAACATTTTTGTACTTAATCAATTTGAGCGCGCTAATAGATATGCAATAGAGCATCATAAACAACGCTATAAAAACAATATGAAGAAATCATACATTTTGGACAAAATTGTATAATTCCTTATTCCATTAAAAGCTATTTTGATATTGTGCTCACGACGCCATGTGCGGTTGTGTCGGTTTCTAATTTGGGTTAGGGGCTTATGGGTAATCAATGTTAGTATATTGATAGCAAGAAAGTCGCACGACTCCGACCTTACATACCTGCTTTAAAAAACGCCACAGACGCTGTCTATTAAAAGTACTCCGAAAAGGCAATTCACTTAAAAGAACAGCCGAAAAGTAGGAATAAGGTAGCTGACCTTATTCCTACTTTTCGGCTGCTCCTTGGGTTTATGTCATTTTTAGAACCGTGTTTGTGACGAGAGAAAAATTCAAATTGGACGAGTCATTTTGGTGTTCTTGCGTGATATATCACAACCAATTTACATAACTTATAATTATGTATAGAAGACCAGATAATCAAATTAAGTATTCCATTTTTTCAGCACAAGTCTATTTGCGATGGAAGGCATTGGCGTAGTTATGCCAATAGAGAATGAAATGCTGAAACCGCAGCAGTTCCTGGGCTGTCCTGGAGTGCTCAACATCGCTATGAGCACAGTGGTTGTTCTATACGGCTTCGTGGGTTTTGTCGGCTACCTCAGCTTTGGAGAGGGAGTTAGAGGAAGTTTGACGTTGAATCTTCCTCAAGAAGAAGTGTAAGTGGATTGTACTTATAATCGTAATAGTTAAGACATGATGATAAAATATTTGCTTTAAACAACGGGGTTGCTGAAGAGTAGGTCCCACCATTATTTTTTGTGCAGCATGCAGCATGATGTTACTTATACCATATAAGTTTGATTGATTAATCTGTAGTAAACCAACATGTAACGACTTTAACTACATTGTTGATTAAATCGTGTTTAAACTAGTAGTGTAAATTGTACACCATATCTATATCAAATAGTAGACCTAATGTTACTTTATTGATATACGTGAACTATTCTAAAAATTGTAGACTTACTTGATCTTGGTATGTATAGTTTACCAGATCGATATCAAGCGCTGATGGCTCAGTGGTGGGAGCGTTAGCTGTTAAACTGACGGAGGCTAGTTTGATCCCCACCAACAGCTTCTTTTTTAAACTTTATTACGGTGCTACCTTCTGGTGAAGGTGGTGGGGTACATGGTGGTAGGTTACTTTCAAATGGTCAAAGGGATCTCTTACGAAAGAAACACTGTCAACAAATACATCGTGTGTTCCTCAAGCAGCAGTCCTTGAGAACCTCGAATGTTAACTTTTTGTTTTCTTTTTTTTTCTAGTTTAGCTCAAACTGCGAAGCTTCTTGTGGCGTGCGTGATGCTATTGTCATTCGCGTTAGTCTACTATGTCCCAGTAGACGTCGTGTGGAGGAAGGTCCAGGATCGTATTCCGGCGCGGTCCCAGCTGTGGGCACTCGCAGGGCTAAGATTTATTGGGACTGTGTTGATAGGTAAGTTGACATTGGAAATATATATAATTACAAATTATTATAAATACTAATTTATAAATACTTAAAAGTCTTTGAAAAATTAATCACAAGAAAAATAATTGGTTACAATATCAATATCTCAAGCAAAGTAGTTGCGAGGGACATGACATCTAAATCTAAAAATCCTTCATCTGAAAAGAATAACAAACAGCTTCCTATTTGAAAGAATAGAAATTTTAACTGGCAATCGAAATCTGACAAATATGGTTAGGTTGGGGTTGGAACTCCCATAGAGGAGATGAAAGCGTTAGATTCCAAATTCGCCTGGCTTCTCGTAGCTTTTATATTTCTTAGCCTGTCATCAAACTCACGGTGTGTTCAGGTTGCTGTTCAAGAGCCACGAGAAATTTTAGGATCACCGTGATTCCACCATCGACCATACTCTTACTACATATACATCTTCATTGTTCCTCTAGCAGTGAACCTTACAACTGAAGTGACTATGTGAATACCGCCATTACATAGTGAATTATGTAAAGCTGGTTTTAGGCGACCTATAAACATTTACAAAACTGGAGGCTATTTCATAGTATGACGGTTTCTAGAATACAAACTAGCCCGTTATAGAATACTAGTAGTGCCCCGCGGTTTAACCCGCGTGGATTACGGTTTTCGGGCTACCTCAATTATCTCTCGGGAACCATACTTTTTCCGGGATAAACGTAGCCTATGTGTTATTTCAAGGTCTAATCTATCTCTTTATCAAATTTTATCGAAATCTATACAGCCGTTTGAGCGTGAAGGAGTAACAAACATACTTACACTAAACTTTCACCTTTATAATATTAGTGAGATTTAGGATAGTCTGTTCCTTTTTCTCGCCCTAAAATAAACTTGAACTGTATTCACAGGCCCTATAAATGAAAACTGTACACAGCCTGCCTATGAAAATATTTGTTTTAATTATGCCACCCACTCGCGACTTACCTTCCACAGGCGCACACTTTGATGACTTTGATCTTCAATTATAACCCTAATTACGTTTCTACAATTAATTTTGCCTTTGTCCCTCCTAACCACATCAGCTAACTGTTAATGTAAATGTCATTAAAATGTATAGAAAAATATATGAAAAAAAGTACTTTTATCTACATGTGTGTGCATAACGAGCTATGGAGAGGACTATGCGCGGGGTTTCTCTACGCGATCGAATCAGAAATGAGGAGATCCGTAGAAGAACTAAAGTCACCGATATAGCCCAGCGGATTAGCAAGTTGAAGTGGCAGTGGGCAGGGCACATAGCTCTAAGAACTGATGGCCGTTGGGGTTGAAAAGTTTTCGAATGGAGACCACGGACTGGCAAGTGCAGCATAGGACGGCCACTGACCAGGTGTACAGATGACCTGACTAAGATCACTTGCAAGCACTGGATGCTGGACCGGTCACTGTGGAAATCAATGGGGGAGGCATATGTCCGGCAGTGGACGTCCTATGGCTGAGATGATGATGACCGTGTGTATAAATGTTTGTAGCGGTGTTAGCATCGCCTGTCAACTGACGGACACTGGTTTCATTCCCACCATCGTCCATCCCCACCAGTAGCAGTACTTTCGAGTACCTGCCTGACTACCTACCAACCTCAAGTTTGAAGGAATGTCCCTAAATACATAGTATTTTCATGCAGCAGTCCTTAAGACCCCTTCAAGATTCTAGGTCTACCTCGTCACTGATCATCAAATTAAAACACTAAATTTATAAGTCAATCACGGTCGCATTATGATTATATCTTCCAAGTTACTGTCTTGTCGTTGCTTTCAACTTTAGGCAAATTATCTTCATTAAAATGTTAATGTAGTTTCAAATATAGATAGACTCTTATTCAAAACTAAGTCAAACCCTTCCATTCCAGTTGGACTGGCTTCCGCAATCCCTAGGCTGGAATTATTCATGGAACTGGTTGGAGCTGTCTGCTTGTCCATCATGGGTCTTCTCCTGCCAGCTATCGTGGAAACCGTCTGGAGATGGGATAAAGACCTGCACATGTTCCACTGGGTGGTATGGAAGAACTCCTTCATAGGCATATTCTCGATAGTAGCTATGGTATCAGGTGTCGCGTATGCTATAATAGCAATGATAGAGAAACTGTGATTTTAAATTGTGATATAACTGTAACTTATGTGTGATTGTTGAATTAGATTAGCGATTTATAATGAACTTAAGGTATGATTCCAATCTCGACTGCACGCGTCATTGCTGCCGCAGCAGTGCTGTCGCAGCACTATTAGTTCCCATATAAGCTCTATTATAGGCATATATGAGATTGCATTCCGAGCTCTGCAGTAATACAGCGGCACCACCGCTCTAGATGGCACTGCTGCTCCGCCTCCGCCTCGACAGATCATTATTGACGCGTCCACCGCAGCGAGAGTACCTAGTTGAATGTTGAATGTACAAGTAAATTGGCAACAAGAAGATGAGGATCTCTGATTAAGAAGAGACCTCGATCGACATCTTGTCAACTCAAAACTACGTGAATTAACAGCGAAAGACTACGAACAGCGGCAGCGTAACACTGCCGCCTTGATTAGAAACAGCATGCTAGGCAGCATTGCTGCGTAGCGCCACGTTGGCAGCACTGCTGCGGCAGGCTGCTACGAGACAGCCGGGATCGGAATCATACTTTAAAAGAGTTAGAGACTCCTAAAGTTAGACTCTTAGAGAGTAAACGTCCTGTTTTCTAATAAAAGATATTCCCAGTAGTAATACTTACCTTACTTTTAAGTAGACAATACTATCACGGTAATTAATTTAAGTATTCTTTTGAATAACTAACATTATAAGTATAAAAAATCTACATCTCTGTATAAAGTTTACTGTGTAATTATTTGATGGATGCTTTATAGCCAGTTGTTTAACAGATGCTTCTAAAATCTACAGGTCAAACAGTTAAAACAATTAAGTAACATTAATAGAATAAAAAGACGTTCCTTTCAGTCCTTAAACTAATAAGGTTTTAAGCAGAATTTTGATATTTCAATTGATCTATGTAGTCAAGCACGTATGAAGTATTATATTTTTAAAGTATTTATAAGTACATATTGAAAATAACTAAGAAATGAACAGACGCAACATGTGGATAGCTTCATACAAAAGTAGGCATTTGAGTAATGTTCCAATAATTAGTAATTGTTCTATTCGTTTTATACCTATTCATTTATTTTAATTAGGATTTTTGGTTATTTAGTGAGGACTACACAAATAAAATCTAGGTTAGTGCTATTCCTAAACTTCCATTTCTTATGCCTTTTTTACAAATACTGTCGATTAACCATCCTTCAAGCTATACTTTGTGTATATTCTTTATAAAGATGCCCTGAGCATTGATACTACGCAGGTATCAAGTAATTCTATTTGTCAGGCAATCTAACTAAAATGATGTAAACAGAAAAATATGAATCATAACGAATAAAAAAGTTAATTTTATTTTCTTAAGTCCCGAGTTTTCATTTTGTTTTAAAATGCCTTTATTAAATAAATTCTTACAGCGTACATATTAATCAGGCACTGGTAGTGATTCTCTTATTGAACGAAACTAAACTAAAATGGTGCTAAAGTCAAAAGGGTTTTATTTTATTTACGCCAAAATTTAACAGATTCTCTAATAGTGTACGATTTTTATTCAATTGCTGACCAAATGCAAATGGACCTTAGTAAAGTTTAATAAAATGAAATATTAAATAATACCCGCACATTTAATACAAACACCTAATTTAAGTATTTTTATTGATAAATGTCGTACTATTTTTGACTTTATCGTAACCATTTCAAAACCAAAGTTTTCCACGATTTTAATTTGATTAAACAATAGAATCACTACTACTGTCTACGAATAATTATACTACATTACGATGATTAATACAGGCTACAATCACCATTTTTGTTTTTTAATAATTATGGTAAATCAATATTGTGAACCTTAAACCTTTGAATTAAAAACTAAGGTCTACTCACACCACCCAAATTATGCGAGGTTCTAGGATCAAATCACAATTTTTGTATGGAAATAGATGATTAGAGATTTCGGAAAAATCTCGGATAATTTAGTTGGCGCAAGTGGTACATAAAAAAATCAAACATTGACAAACAACATTACGAACCCTTTTGTTCAAGGACGATTAGTTAATACTATATACCTACTTAGAATAAGCGTTATTATTCTAAGAATATAATGTTTTTAATTTATGACTACACACTATGTAGATATACAACAAAATCAAATACAAAGTATCAAAACAAGGTACACCCTGTTGTTTTAATTAGGTGGTTGAAGTGAAATCAATTACTTCGAACAACGATTAAGCCATTAAAATCGATGCTATTAAATTATCAAAATTATTTCGGATACTTTTAGATAGATTGAAGCGTTTTGTAATTTAGTGTTTACAATTAAATGAAAGCGAAATTACAAAACTATTACAAATAAACCTATTATTACCTACATATTAATATTTGGCATTGTTGCGTGTTATACGAATTTAAATTTTATCGTTTACCTAACAAATCATTTGTATTTTAGGAATAATTTTAGTTAGTTTAAGTTAATAACAGATTTACCACTGTTTTAAGATCCCTGTGACTATTATACATATGGAGAACATTTTTTTCTTTTACCATAAGCAATCGATAATAATATTAAAAACTGCAAAAAATATCAGGCATTAACCAGTACTACACTCCGCATTCAAATACATTCCGCAATTATCAACAATAAATAGTCCGGGCAATCTAGACCGAAAAATGACCTCGTGTATTTTTTTTTACATACACGGGAATTATGGGGAACTTAAATATTGTATAATTATGTTTTGAACTTTTTTACTAATTTTCAGCTTTTTGTGATTTTTTGCACCTTCGAATGTCTGGATTGACCAGACTACAAATAATTCTAATTACTGATTTGTTTATTAATCGAATCAACGTCTATTTAACTTTTTTAATTGGACGACTATTGTTCATTATTATATTAAATTGCTAATGTTTCTTTTTCCTAATGTTTTGATTGTGTTCCAGCCACTACAAAACTAGTATCCAGTTTGATATACAAATGATTTGTACTCAATATTATGGCCCTTTTGTACTGAATAAAAAAAGAAATAGTACTCGAAACTCCATATACATAATCTATGCCAACGAACTTTAATACCTCTTTGATTTATGCTTAGCTATCAACAACAGCCAACCCTTTTGAATGGTCAAGTCAAGTCTTAACAGACTTTTAAAAAAATGGAGATTCTTACATTGGATGTTTATATTTTTTGTCATGAATGTTCAATCTTAAGATCATTACATTTGTGTAGATGGATTTGCTAAATTATTCTACCGAAAGGGGTATTGTTAGGTACTACTATATTAACTATCAAATTGGTGATATTATACATAGTTTTATCGAAATCGGTCTGTATTTTTGAATAGGATTGTATTTTTTGTGTGATTTCGGATTATAATACATCATCATCATCAGTTCATAGCTGGAAACCACATAATTATTACATTTATTGCATCTGATTATCAACATTACAATAATTATGAACAACCATTGTGACTAATTTGTATTAATCTTAATAATAAATTGGTATTATACTTTGAAATAATAAGTAACCTACCCATTGAGATATTGCTTGTAAGAAATTATAAATAAAAGTTAAAATAAAACGTGTATTTTATTTCGGCCTCTAAGAATAAGAATATTTATTACTTATCTAGCTAAGATGGAAAAGCGACAGGACAGTATTCTGTAGTCGTGGGTTCAAATCACACTGGTAGCGCTAGTGAACATAAGTTCCGCCTAGCATATTGTTAATGCAATCAATCATAAAGCTATAGGCTAGCTAGGGATTTCCCATTAATCTCAAAAGAAAAGGTGAAGCGGCTGAATCGAGAACCCTCCTGCATCTCTTAGCTCCGATATATTTTCAACCATAACGAATGCCTAAAAATATTATCTTATTCTTAATATATACTTACCTCCTTTTTTGTGTGCCGTGGCTACTACTAGCTGCGCCCCACGGTATCACTCGCATGCAATACATTTTTCTCGTAACGTCGATTATTCCACAGGAATCTAACTTTTTCCAGGACAAAAGTACTCTGTCAGACACAGAGTTGGATGTATGTTATTGTTACCTACAGCCAAAATGGATTTCCATTATATAGGTATAACATTAATGTAAGATTATTATTAGAGCATTTGAGTTATCTATAGGCTGCCAGTGCTAGTGGATTACTCAAATGTTATTGTAGTAGCTGTAGTATTATAATTAGTTATTAGTGTTGATGTAAGACAGTCTGTGCCGCTAGGCACGTTAGATATGTCTTTAGAACAAAGACGGACTGTATCTGATTGAATGTTGCTGTATGACATTTTTTTTTTTTTTTTTCTTTTCTCAGCCATGTGTGTCCACTGCTGGACGTATGCCTCCCCCATATAGGGGGGATTTGCCAATACTCGCCACGCTTGGCAGGCGGGTTGGCGAGCGCAGTATGATTTCCGATCCTCAGTAGGCGCTGCTGCCTACGTCCTGGTACTGTATGACATAATTAACGGAAATTTTGATTGCCCAAATTTAGTGAGTTCTATTAATTTCTGTACACCGAGGCATCGCACTCGTCATACTCTCCTCTTCCGCACCCCCATTCATCGAACCAACTATGGAAAAAATTCAGTTCTTACGCGTATAATATCTACTTACAACAATAATAATTTCTCTAAAACTGATCCATTTGCAAATAGTAAAAAATCTTACAAACGTCAAATACTTCGTTGTATATCTGATGCTAACAATACTACCGTAGAGGCAAATACCTCTATGTATTGAACACAAATCCACAAATCCCTCCTCACGCTTTACACACACACACACACACACACACACACACACACACACACACACACACACACACACACACACACACACACACACACACACACACACACACACACACACACACACTATTTGTTTATCGTTTGATCTTATTTTGATTAGATAACTGCTCTTTATCAGCCATGGATTGTAATGCTTAACTTAAACTGAGCACACTTATACATATTTAATATAGGGTAACCTGTTCTTGGCCTTATGTAAATGTTTATTATATTTAATGTTAAGTAATAATTGTCAACGCTGTTGGTTGCCTAAATAAATAAATAAATAAAATAAATAAAGATATAACTGGATGTATAAATGGTAGATTACTGGCTCGTCGTGGTGTGTGAAAGCCTGTGAGTCTGTGGTGTGTAAGGGGCTATTATGGTGTATGGTGTGTGTTTGTGTAAGAAAATTAAAATATGATATATTAGAATAAGAATCAGTATGAGAATCAGAATGGGTTCTTCCGTTCAGGAACTATAATGACACAGTAGACACGGTAGACACTCACAGAAACACAGGCACGTCAAACATTCAACACCTATAGAAAACCTGCATTCACATAAAAGATCTCGCATCAAGTTAGTTCACCAGCTAAAATGCTGCGGTGACAGACAGTTTTAGACTCTTTTTGGTTAAATCAAATTTTTAATTTTAGTTAGGTACGACTCGTTAACTCAAATAAACCTATTTTGAATTTGAAACTAATGAGTAATCTGATACTTATGTTATTAATAATTCAAAGTGGGCTTGATCGCGTTACAAACATTTAATAATTTATTTACCTCGACGGTTTTATGCTGTTTACACCTTGAAACAGTGATTGGTAAATGCTCGCGTCGCTGCGGTTTATATTCTTAGGAAAACAAAGACACTGTTAGTGTTGTGTGTCATGGCAGCCCTATGTTTTTGCAGGGTGTTACATGTTGACAAAAACAAAAGCAGGTAGTTGAAAAAACTATACGCGCTCTCACCGATATTTTCACGCGCGTTCTCCAATCTTCCCCACACCTGATAATCTACGTAAAACGTAACGTTAGAGGTAGCCACAGACTATATAGAGATACTCTCGTACAGCGGCGGTTGTATGTTCTGGGGAGACATGTAATTGTTGGCGAAAACCGAACTTGTGATCATCACATGCAGGGCCCAATATCTAATGTATAATAATGTAGGTATGAGGTAAACATAATTTTACAAATCAACCTTCAATCATGACAACGATAGTTATAGACAGCCTCCGGCAAAACAGCTAATTACAAACTTATGCAGGACATCCTGTGAAAAAAAAAACACGATGAATAGCGTTTTACGGAGTTAATTAAGTGACTTGGAAATAGGAAATGGGAGGGAAAATACAGAAAATGCTACAATCATCTTTCGAATCATCGTCTTTACGAAACGTACGTAAATACGATTTAAAATTAAGACAGATAGATATAAAGGCGAGGGAATTTCAAATTTCATTTATTTCTTAAGCAGGCTTCTATCGCGGGCCTTGAGCGTGGAGACCGAATCCAGAAATTCCATAACGAAAATAACCTAACACCCCCTACTCTGACCGGCACAGCGGTGATACTTTGTAGTTTTGCCGTAGAATAGCAGAACTTTTAATTACTTTTTTGAAATATCACGCTTGTCTGTTTAGTTCAGCAACTCTCCTCTAGGTGGCATTGGTTGTAAGTTATTAATATATTAATTGCATAAGTTGATAAAAAATGCTATGCAATAGCTTAACCGCGGCAGTCCCCGAGTGCCACACGTCTTCTTAATATAAATGAGAGGAAAGTAATCTCTTCGTGCGTTGCTGATTTAAAGTCTTGTACGTATTTACATTCGATGATTGATGATGATTCATTCGATTTTCATTCGATGATTGATTTCGTATCAGAACTTATTATCTAATATACACTTACATCTCTACACTAGTATATCCTGTGTTGCGGGAGGTATGGACATACACAATCAGATTACAAAAACAAACGTCTATGCTCATCGCAGAATCGTGTAACCAAGCCGGGACTTGAACCCGTGGTCATGGTTTTGAATTCAGTGTCACTGATCACCAGGTCACGACGGCCATGAAACCGACAAGTTTACTAGCATATTGAGTACGTGACCAATAGGTAACGATTTGGATCATTTGAGATATATAAAGACAGGCAACGGTAGTAATTTGTTCAACTGTAGTAGTTGAAGTATTGTAGCTGGTTTGTAGCTTTGAGACTTTTTGACTTTGTAGCCTCGCGGTGTGAGCTTCGGCTGTCAGCCTGTAGATGTTCGATTCCCACTATCGACTTGAGCTCATGATTGAGGAAAGAATAGATCTAACAGAGAGTCAGAGTTAACAGATCTTTAGTATGGTGGCAAGGTACTTTCAAATACCAGTCTGGGTAGCTACCACCCTCAAGTTGGAAAAACGGTGGACGCTGCTCTAACCCGCTACCAGCTGGCAGCGTGCCCTAAATGCTAGAAGCATTGTCACATAGAATTGCAATGCTGATTCGTAGAGCCAAATATGTGCCAGCATTTTGATCACTCGTCGCATCGATCAAACGCTCTGAAAAGTTTGAAAAATCCGGTGAAGTCTCGTTCTCCACGGGCCCAATGTCGCGACCATAATTGCAAAAATTAGTAAAGGTGTCAAAAAATCATAGTCCACTCGGGAACAGTACTTTTATTTGGATGAAAATTACCTTATATCCTATTCGGTACCCGTCTTAACCTTAACATGTGTCGTGTAAAATACGCAACTTTATAAAGGCTATATGTATTAGCTATTTAGGCAGGTAGAGACAGCTGAAATCTGAATGATGTATTGATAATACTTCGCCGTCCACCTAGGTGTCAAGTATACTAATGTCATGTTCATATTCAGTACAGTGCTAGGCCGACTCGATGCCAATAAGACAACGTTAAAAATCCGTTGTCTGCTAGTAGTCTGTCTTGTCTGCTGTAGTTCATACCGCCTTGAATCCATGTTAAACCTATGCTGAATGCTGAAAAGGGCAAAAAAATAAAAAAATACCAAAAAATGATACCGACTTCAACAAGATATTACACACTTTTGAGTGTTGAAGTCGGTTCCATTTTTTGGTAAACATTTTTTTTTCACCCATTTCAGTGACCTTTGCTACCCACGGGATCAATTATCATTGTGTATTATTCTCTGATGTCTTCAACCGCAACTATTTTCGAGGTTATTGTCGAGGTATGCGTAGCACTTTTCAGTTACTGTAGTCTAACTCAAAAACCGTGATTTGATGAAATTTAAATGGGACCACCGCGAAAGTATACTCTCGAACAAAATAATAATCATCAAAATTGGTTCATAAACGACGAAATTATCCGCGAACGCACATTAAAAAAAACATTATATCGAGTTGAATTGAGTAACCTCCTTTTTTACGGTCGGTTGAAAATAGTGGTCTAACGACATGTTACCACTATGATGTTAAGTGCTGATATGGTCTCACTAAGAAGTAGCATGCTAACTTAGAAGACACCTTCACTCGTGATTTGACGACTCCATTGGTCTACGTACTGTGGAACAGACTAAGAATTCTACACTGTGACATTACGCATTATAGAAGTGACAACAAAAAATCGTACGTAATGATCGTACATAATATTATTATAATGTACTATAGGTGTAAGATTGTTGTTTTTTCGATATTATGATTTATGCCATATTCAACCGGAGAAAGTTCGGCCCACATAAAAAATCTGCTTTAGTCCCGTATTGTACGCCGCAGCCGACCCATAATATATGAATTTCATGTTCACCAAGTGATCAATCGCGATGTTACTTCGAAGTATTACGACAGAGAATAAAACACAAATCACAATAACAAATTGTAAAAAAGGCATGTTACATCACTATTATTATTGGTGTTTGTTATTCAGTATTGTTGAACTGTTTTTTTGTTTGCATGATTTCTAATTTGAAATCGATTGTAATCGTTATCACAATAATCATAACTTCATTCGGTCAAAGATTTCTTTTATTTTCAAGAAAAGATTGGACATCGAATATTTTTTAGTTTTACAGCTAGACACTATATCTTGTCGTGTAGTAGAAACAAGTTTTGAAAAGGGTTCCTCTCATCTTCACGTTTCACAAAATTATAGGTTAAAGTGGATTTTGTGTTAGCCCCCTCACAAGCCAGTATGTTTTTTGATGAAGCCTCTGATGGTTGGCGCAGCGATGTCGGCAAACACGCTCGGCGACAGTGACTGTCCGCAGCCGCGTCCGTACGATACTATACCAACTGCCATGCCATCTTGGATGGCTGCGCCTCCGGAATCTCCCTTTAGGATTATACAAAACTTTTGTTAGAACCTCTTTTGTATATTATTTCAAATTTTTGAACTAAGAACTCTTTTATATCTTAAACAGACTGATCTATCAATGAACAGCTCAAATTACTCAACGGGCAGGGCTGAAATCTTGAATGAAAGATCTCTTAATTATTCCATTTTTATTTCATTATGACGTTAGCATGAGCTGAAAACATATGGATGAAATAGAAGAAGAGTTCAAAATTAGAAATAAAAAGTTCACATAAATTTGTCATATTCATTATTATCGTCACCATCTCAGCAATAAGACGTTCACAGCTAGACATATGCCTCCCCTATTCATTTCCTAAGGATCAGTTGGAAGCGGCCCGCAACCAGCTCTTTCCTGAGATCTTAGTTAGGTCATCTGTCCACCTTGTTGGTGGCCGGCATGCTGCGCTTGCCAGTCCGTGGTAACCATTTGAGAAGCTTTCATTTATTCATATTGCGCGCAGTTAAAGCTGCGCTGCTGTTATAGCTATTTCACTGCATAATAATCCTAAGCATAACTTACTAAAGTGTCTATCTAAAGTTTATAAGTCGCTGGATGAAGGCAGACTCCGCCGATCCTTATGGAAATTAATGCCATCTTCGTCTCTCCACCATTGTCTTTATACTGATGGAACTATGTGAGTCAACCACTATATTTCAAGATGCGATAGATTTATGTCATGACTTAACGTCTATAGCTAACCTGACAAGTTCCTTGGCGACCTAAAAAGAAGTTTCCACTGCAAAATTCATTTCTTGTGAGAACCGATGCGTATACCAGATAACACTGCGCGTAGTAAACTACAGGAATTTCTACATCCATCAGTCGCTCTGGAATAGAACTGGCACCTTGCTGAAAATAAGATATTCCTTTATACTGAATCAAAGTTACTAACTGTGAAAATATCAAAGCTTGATCTTTTACACAATGATTTAGAAATTTATTTCCAAAATTGCCATTTATCCTACCTGTTGCTTGGTAATAAATCAACGCCCTTGATAATAAACCAACCTTTTAATAGATGAGACAGGATGAAGATAGCTTATACCCTGGATTAACACATAGGCTTATTTTCATCATCATCAACACCGCCGTTTATCATCACCACGCGAATTAAACCGCAGGGCGCAGATAGTTAATAAGAAGTTAGATAAAAAAATCTATAATTAGCCCAATGCCTGATCATAAATATTCCATGCCCATATTCTATCACGCTGGTCAATACGGGTTAGCAGTCTAATGTCGGAGTTTGAAGCAATGATCGCTCCACATCGTCACTGACCATCCTATGAGATAGTGTTCAAACGCTGGATCTTTACAGTATCATAAAAAAGTTTCATTCTGCCCCAGGAGGACGTCGGCATAGCTTACTGACAGTTAACCCAAAGACTACAATATTATACTAAGTTAACCAAAAACAAATAACAATCAAAAACTGACAGCTTAAGGTGTCATCTAAAGCATGGAAGAGTCTTGTTTAAAATCTCACTACTGATGACCCATTCAAGGTGTGACCGAGCAGCACATTGTATAAACCTGTTGATTGGATAAGATTGCACGGATAAACCAAGCAGCGCTTAACCAATTAAAAAACAATGCTGATGAACTATTCAGGGTGCTGTTTGCGGATATCGGTCTGCTCTGAATTGATACGCAAATCGGACTGAAATATTTTATTTAATAAAACTTAACTCTTTAAGCTTAGTTTATACCGTTTACATTGTTAAAGGTTAATTATTTAATATGTTGTATATATGTTCCTTTGTACGTAAAATATTTTTTATAGGTATATATAAACATGAATCTTTATTCTTTGATCACGACATAACGCGTGAAAGGCTGGGCTAATTTTGATAATTCTTTTTTTGCCGTATTTGTTATTGTTAAGAGAAGGAACTTATGAAAGAAAAAATAGCGGAACTAACGCAGAATTTTCATATCACATTTATCTAATGTAACCTTAGTGCTTTATTACAATACAAACTTTATAGTGTGTTAACTTAACCTTATAGTGTTAGACATAACTGTCAGTTTTTTGACAGTTGGTTCAGACAGGAAAACGTCTGTCGAGTCAGCTAGTACTATATATAAATATCTAAATTAATCAATTAAGTTTTGTAGTAGCTGTAATATTGTAATAACTTATTATAATAAAGGCAAGTGCCATAAAAAATATTTAAAAACGCAATTGAATTTATGTTTAAAAATTGGCAGGGACTCTGAAGTCAGTGGTAAGAAATGTTTAATTAAAAAAAATGTTTTCTACACTTGCGCCCATGAGTATAAATTTCATTATCTGTGGCGTAAACAGTGCAAAAAGATTAATAGGTACATACCTGAGTCCTGCCCCAACCGCTGACATTAATAACAGTTCCTCCTCTCATACTCCTTCCTTCAGGGGGTAATGCAATGGTTTGGATTGTCTCTGTGAACACAATAGGCTCAACAGTCTTCATAACAGCTACGTCTTTATCAAACGGGGGATTATCATACTCTGGGTGAGGGATTACTTCAGCTATAGGTATGATAGTGCCATTTTTTCGATAAGAGCTTCCGGCTCGGAGGACCACGGTTGCTGGATCCACGCTGAAATAACAACAGTTATTTGTACGTTTTAGAACTCTAATTGTACGTGATCGCTTAAGAAATATTTTCACCTAATATTTACATATAAATTAGCTACACTTCTTTGTTAGTATTTTTACTTATATGTTGAGAAATAGAGGTATTTATATGTTATATGATATTTAATTTAAACCGCACGTTGGTATTAAAAACTACAAGTAGTTATAGGCTATAAAAACTTAGAATATATTCCTATAAATACCTAAATAAATCAAATCTGAATTTAAGATAAAAGTCTAGACACCTATAAGTCTGAGGCGATGATAACTCTGCGATGGGAGCGTAGGCTGTCAAACTGACGGACGCTGCCGGTTCGATCCCCACCAACAGCTCGAGCTTCCGGTGACGATAACACCGTTATCTAATTCCCAGCATGGTGGAACGATGCTTTCGAGTAGCTGGCTACCACCCTCAAGTTTGAAAAACTGTCACCAAATACATAGTGTGTTCAGGCAGCAGTCATTTCCAACCACATCGTCACTGACCATAAAAAAATCTAACTGTCTTGGTACATAAATAAAAATAACAAAGACCTATCTTTATATATATATAATTCTACTGTACATGTGTATGTCACTGAACTCCTCCTAAACAGCTGGACCGATTTGAATGATTTTTTTTGTATACGTTTGGGTGGCGGGCGCCCTTAATGGTTAAGATTTAAAAAAATATATATTAAACACATTCCACCTCGCGCCGCATGCAGGACAATGTCTATCGGGTCCGCCAGTTTATATGTTAATATAGAATTAACCTAGGTTCTATCTATATTTCAAATAATTCTATCACCCGTTAATTTCTGACGGCTAGACAGCTTCTGTCCGTGACAGAAATTAACGGGTTTTGAAGTAAATATGAGTTAAAATTATTATTATTATTACAATAATGTATAGTAAAACCCCAAAGACTGAAATACTCATTGTTAGTTTTAGAATCATTCTCATGACTCTATTTTTCTCTTATCTTGCACGTTTGTGTTTACAGAACATTGCAAGGAAGGATCCAATGTATTTTTTTTATTTCTGTATGATAAAAGTTTATTAAATAACAGAATTACCACCAGTAGTTATGAACACGTGAAAGATTTGTTTAAGTTTGTATTTTTGTTAAGGGTTAAAATTTGTGAATAATTTCAGAAATATATGCGTCAAATACAAAAAAAAACCTCTTTCGTTCCATCAATACTAAAAGTTTACTTTTAAATTAGTTACTTAAAATGTACGGCTAATTTATATGTTCAGAAAAAAATTAAGTTGAGTAAGTACATCATAAAAAACTTAATATCGATTCATACATAGGTATTTAATAATAAGAATAATGAAGAAAAACTATTTCTGGGATAATGTTCTATTAACGATCTGAGTATAAATCCTGTTCGTGAAATCTGATTTTAATAACTTTTATAGGTTGTTAAAGTCTCATAAGTTCCAATCAGTTGAATCATGATAATTTAAAAAACAAGTTTATGTCGTAAGCTTTACTGATAAACGCAGCTTTAGGCAAAACTCAGCATAGCCTAAAAGTTATCTTATGTTCATCGTATTATATACTTATATAATTCATATTAGTATACAATTTAATTTTGTTTCTGGGTACACATACAATTGATTATACTTAACGTCAATTATACTTTTATTTTTTTCTTACAATTACTTCGTTTAGTTGACTAGACTTTTTTTATAAAACTAGTGAATGCAATCTAACTATTGGACAAACTGGTTCACTAGTCTTAAAACTAGTTAATAAATTAGTGCCGGGTGTTTGCCCCGCTTATGGCAACACAATCAATTAGAACAAGGGCCTTTTATCTACTTGATTTTTTCACTCAATATCTAAGTTTTCTCTGCGTGATACTTGCGTCGTACTAGATGGGGTCTGAAATTGTCTACTGTACTCTCCGAGCCCCGCACTGCTTTAAGTTAAACTTACTCAATTCTTAAACTTCTAAAATAACCGCGTTTAAGAAACGCATTAATCAAGAATCTCAACCTAACCGTGATTAAACATAAACAGTACACAGGAAATAAAATCCAGCAGTGCTTGCGGAAAGGAAGCGATAGGACACCATCTCCAGCGGTGCAGCGTATTTTTATCTCATTCGACGATTAGTCAAAATTATCCTATAGAGTAATGGACAAAATATACAACTTACCCGATTAACAGCTCCCCCTCTGGTTATAGGTGAATGAGTTTTTCTAATTTAGATTATGCTTTTATATTACATAACTAAAAAATAACTATAAAAAACTAACCATAAAATTTGGATGAAATTTGGTATGGAGATAGCTTATACCCTGGATTAAAACATAGCCTTATTTTCATCATCGCCATCATCACCACACGGGTAAAATGGAGTTGGTTGAAATTTGGTATGTAGATAATTCAGCCCCCTGAATAACACATTGGCTCGGTACTTTTCATCATCATCATCACCATCTTCATCAATCATCACCATACGGGTAAAACCGCAGGGCGTAGCTAGTTATATATGAAAATGTATTTTTTTATTTATTTATTTATTAACATTCACACAAGGTCTTCAGGACCCAAACTAGGCAGAGCCTGTACTATGGTAACCTATTGACTGATATATATACTTATATACATATACACACCCGTACACATATGTATGATATATTTCAGAAAAAAAAAGCGGGGCGCTACTAGTAATCAATAAAGGCGTTCACTTACTTTTGAGCACAATGAGCCGCAGTGAGAATGTAATTCTCGCTGACAATGAATCCACCACAGAAGTAAGAGTTGTTCACAATAAAAGAGACCTGGTAAGGATGGTCTATAATGTCAGCCTCCTGCCCTCCCACGATACGGTTGTCAAATGTCATAGGACTGTTCAAAAACTCGAACAGAGTAGGGAAGTTCTGGTAGTCGTAAGAATATACTGAAACAATGTAAGCAATGTAATTTTTGCCGAAACTGTGAGCAACTGGCCTATTGTCCAAAAACACATTGATAGATACGCTAATAGCCAGTTCATTGCCCAGGCGGACCTTATACCTATATTATCAATTATTTAGAAATCTTGTGTCCAAGTTTTTGCTATGGAACTCATCCAAAATGGCTTTTCTGATTTTTATGATTTTTTTTTTGTGTATATTTGGAAGGTCTGAGAATAAGTCGTTAAGTATTTTTCATCCTCTTATCTGCATACTCTATTTTTTATCGCGATTTTATGAACAAATATCGAAACAATTAAGCCGTCGATCATTGACGAGAAGTAATTTGAATTAAGTGTCGTGTCACTGATATGTAGACATTTTATATAGCAGAATAAATAGTAATATAGAGTAATATAATATAGAGAGAAAAATAATATACAGTAGTGTAATAATAGAAACCTTAAAATACGCGGAAAGGCCTGTAACATTTATTTATTTACACTTTCACAACACCTTCACAGTAAAAAACCAATACAATGCTGTGAGTTTAAAAACAACATGTCTTTACGGCTATTCTAAGAGATTGGGGGACTTTCGGCTTATGTTATGTTTCATTTCATATAAAAGAAAATTAAGTCATTTTTTTTTATTAACATACACACAAGGTCTTCAGGTCCCAAACTAGGCAGAACCTGTACTAAGGTGACCCGAGGACTGAAATATATACTCATATACATATACACACCCAGACACAGATCAAACAGACATGTTCATACACACAAATTTAATGTTTGACCTGTCCGGGAATCGAACCCAGGACCAGCGGCTCAGAAGGCAGTGTGCTACCAACTTCGCCAACTGGCCAGTCAAATTTCCTTACATGCATTTAATTTCAGGTATCTAGTTGAAAATAAATACAAAGCAGTAACGCTATATTTCAAAACGCCACGCACCCATTCGTGAGTCCCAGTGACATTGAAGTTGGTTATTAATTAATTACCATAGAATGGGTAAACTGGGAAAAATGGGTAAACTTCGCTACAAACGCTTCTAGCACAATATAAATATTGAGCATATAAGTCTGTAATTACAACGCCTCTTTATGTCCTCCGCTTTCCGGAGATATTAATATTTTTTAAATATTAACATCTCCGTTGCCACGAAGAACTGATTTGAAGGAAAGTAGTAACGAACCCTCAAAATTAGATTTTAATCCTTTAATTTCCAGTTCTACCGCAAACAAATGCGCAAGTTTGACCCGATATTAAATTTCTCAAGAAATTTCCAGTGATTAGTTCTGCGATTCGCAAGCGTGTCTATTGACACATTTTAAAAACATAATACTTCGAAGACTTTTGTTAATGAGAGTAGCAAGTATTTTAATGAAATGAAGGTATTTTGGTAACTTTTTAAAAGTTATGGGTAACTTTTTAAATTCAACAAAAGTAAGTAAGTAAGTAAAGTAGTAAATCATTTAGTTTTACCTTATGAAGTCCTGTAAGATTTATGAATTTTTACTAAAAGCCCAAACCATGCACTAGATTGAACCGGTTTAATAACCAAAAAATTCCAGATCCTTTATATATTGCATCCATCAACACGCCTGATAATCTCATCTGAATTAATCCTACTAATATTATAAATGCGAAAGTTTGTATGACTACATGTGTATGCTCAAACGGCTACACCGATTTTGATGAAATTTGTTATGGAGATAGTTTAAACCCTGGTATAACACATAGGCCTATATCTCAAAAAAAGTATAGTTCCTGTGGGATAATTGAGGTATCGAGAAAACCGTAGTCCACGCGGGTGAAACCGCGTGGCGCTACTAGTGATAAGATAAAACAACATGAAGTCATTTTGAGAGGGCAGCAATGAATAAAAAACAACCCTCCAAAATTGAATTGAGGTTGAGAAAATGAGGAGCTCAAGAATTGTAAAGAATTCCAGTAAAATATATTTTCATTTTAACAATAAATTATGAATGAACCTAGGTTGTGACTAAGAAAAATCTACTTTGTAAACAAGACAGTAGAGTCCAAAAACGTGTTTTTGTTTTTGTACACGTTTAATTAGAGAATGGCTCGTGAAAAATGTAAATACAACTCGTTAGCAAAGAAAAAATAAAAAACATAAAGTAAACACAGAAAACTTAGTGTCAGCCTCGTTGAAATAAGAATATATTATTCATAAAATATTTTACGAGGAACACAAACAGTTGTAAATATAGGAACTTTGAAAGAAAGTTATAAAAATGTGGAAGGTATGTACAATTATTTTTACTGTGATTGTGATTTTGAAGGAAGTGCCTTAATATTATTATTTTTTCCTAGTAATGTTATTTCATGCATTAGACTTCTGATGAGTTTTTAGATTGGCTTCGCACAGTTACATGATTGAAGTAGTCGGTTCGGTAATTTAACCAGTTCAGTTTGTGTTAGTTTGGATAAAATCTAAATAATAGAGAAAAGTTCAAAAGTAAATTATTTAGTTCTGACTATAGTTTCAACCAGATCTCGCTTGCAGTGTGTAACGAAAGTCCGAGAGCGTTCCGTAGTCCTTTTGATATGGTTGAAACTATAGTTTGAACTAGCCAACCTATTCTAATATTAGACAGGAACTTCAGAGTGAAACCCGTTTTTCCTAATTAAAAATATCAATCATCATCATCATCATCTCAGCCATAGCACTTTTGGGACTTGAACCCACGACTACAGAATACTGTTCTGTCGTTTTGCCGACTAAACTATAGTAGCATTCCACAAGCCGTCTATATTAATTCCTTCATTTTAGTGACATAAATAAGGGGACTTTTTCTTAGCGCCATCTACTTTTAATTGTATGAACTATTGTAACTTTCTTAGTTACTTAACTTAGTTAGTTCTAACTAAGTCCTTGTGGTATGTAGTCAAAGTATTTCTTCAAAAATTTTATAACATGTACAGTAACATTAAAACACGCATTTTTCTGTTCATGGGGAATGTTTACTTTCATAGATGATATTGAAAAGTAAATCCAGTACTATAATGATTGGTAAAGCTACTTACGAGATAACATTCTATAAATTAACGTTTTAACAGGAATTGGTTGTTTAATAGCATACAATTTGACTTACCGAAACTATCAGTTCCCATCACCGCCATCAAAACCACACATTGCAGCACAAAACTCATTTTCACAATTATACCACAAAATCAGATTAAGAAATGAGAACACACATTGAAATAGGTTTATATATCACTATTTACACCTTGATTTGAATATACAACACCCGCATAGTTTTAATTGAGCTCTGTCATAATGATCATAGGTTTAGTGATAAGCCAAATGGATGATGCTAAGTGTCACGCTGTTTACGAGGTTTTTACTATCTAAAACATCGAGATAGTGGTGCTAATTCTGACAGAAGAAGTTAAATTTATTCTTAGTTTTGAGTTTTGGGCATTTTGAGCAAATATATATTATATGATGATTGATTTGAGCATATATATAGTGTATTTTTCGAAGCATGTCAAATAGTGTCATATGTTAACAGTATATGTATGTTATTTAAGTTCTATATGAGTAATAGCTTTTATATCTTTTGCAGTAATAAATATATTTTCATTTCTTATCTTTTGCAGACAATATTATTTCTTAGCGAGAATATCTTTTGGTTTCCTCACTAGGCAAGCCTGTATCGAGAAAACCTGGGCTCAAGTTAACAATTAAATTTAACCCTCAGTCACAAAATATAACGTCCACATAATATGGAGATTTAGTCCATATTTGTCATAAGTACGTTTATGAGCGTAGGTATGTTATGAGTAAGTTTGAATGATAAATTGGTATAGTTATTACTTTGCAATTTTTTAAGATTTAAGTTTTTAGTTTAATGTTTAATATTCAGAATTTCTTCCGTTTCATTGTATGTTAATGAAGACAGCCATAAATAAAGTATATGTTTAGCTTCTATTAATTTCTTATTTTTAATATGACAGTACTTAGCAAGTGTGTTGTAAATATCACATCAATATATAATTGGAAATAGTAATCATATTATATAGCATTTCATTACATACATATATTTAAAAGTAATCACATAAATCAAATGCGTTAAGAGTTAGATAACTTTATTATGTATTGTTACACTGTCATTCAAATATGCTATTTCTATATAAATCGGTATATTTCATTCTTTTAATTCAGCAATTTGAATCAGTATGCATAAACACATTTTCAAGCTACTTTTCTACGAAGTATTTTGTGTTTACTAGCGAAAAGATAAACAAATTCTAATTTTACTATTTTAATTTGAAGGCATAGCAGAATCAACACCAGCATTCTATTAGGCCACTAATAAAACTACGTTTTTACATCCCCATTTTTATAACAACGTTTATATTCATAAAGGGTTTGGCAGTGTGTAAACATATTGCAAGTTATAATTATTAAACACGTAATTACTCTAATTTAGGTGCAAATTGATTTTTTTATTTTGTGTAAAGTTTTTTGTTGATATAATAGGACCCTATTCTGTCTAATTACAGCAGAGAAAATCATGTGGTCGTCTGCCAGGAGACACTATATGGACTGGCTGTTTGGTCGACATTTCGCAGTTTTAAGACGTTACCTACTTTAACTATACGAAACTCCAACCACGATTTTCTATCCATTATATTATAGATCTAGGGCGTGTCTCGTAACGCCTACGTTTTTGCAGCGGCATGTAGAATATATATATTATGAGGAAATAAGAGTTTGCACTAATCTGATGTTTGTAGCTTTTGTGATACTTCTGTTAATCCATATTTTCTATTTCCATTTCGTACCTTCTAGGCTTGAGTATAACAGCTTTGACCACTTTATCACGTTTTACCAATGATGTTTTACTAAAGATGACGTGTAATCATACTGCGCGGTGCTTAGATGTTGTTCCTTTACGACATAAACATGCTTATTGCGACAGATAAAACGGTACAAATAATATAGAAAAGGATAGCTATATGTTTAGACTAGCGCTTGTAATACGCGTCATAATGAAAATTACTACAATTGACTTAATTTTGCCGCCTCAGTTTCCGCGCGCTAGTGCAATATCTACCTCATATAAACATATAATATCATTGCGTTTTACCAACAGGTGAGACAGTTGCCTAACTGTTTTAAAATATATTTAATAGAACAGTTACTCTAATTATGTTAAGTTTTTTTTTCCAAATCACAGAAGTGCCAAAAAACACTCCACACTTTTGTTGCATTTTTGCTTAATTCCATTGTTGATAAATGGTCTTATCTTGACTGGTAAAAACGAACAGTGACTGTAACACTAAAAACAGTTTGTGAAAAAGATGTTCTTATCATTGAACATCAACAAAATAAAATAGCAACAAAATACAGAGTAATATAGAAAAATACAGGAAATTGACCCGCATGATTTATCATATAAAAAATATATGAAAAATCATTCGGGTGAATTTCCTTCAAAATTAAAATCTAAGACCAAACTAAATATGCACACACATATTGTTTTCATATAAATCGAGAGCATGACTCCCATCACGACATATTTCTAACTCTCGTCATATCGAACTTGACCATCACCACCCTTCTCAAAGGACTATCCTGTATAGCCTGTATGATCTAATACGAATTTAGCAATGTACTATCTATAGCACACTTTACTCGGCACAGAAGCCGGCTGAGTTTGGCAGTTGAACCCTTGATAAGAACTTTGAAGTAATAATCAGAAACGACAAAAACACAGCATAATAATGTCACTTTCCTTAACGAATAGCGCCACCATACTTTTGTTTCACACTTCTATCTTATGCATTAAGCTACCTTAAATTTATGAAGATAATTATTTTTCGGGCTAAAATCACTCAGAATTTATCGCTGCTAATTATAATAGCCGTACACTCTCGACAGTATATTAGTGAAACTTCAGTGCGAAGCCAACCAAACTAACTAAGAAAACTAAGAAAGCCAAGCAAACTAAGAAACTTTACGCCACAGTTACCAACAACCAACAGTTCTCTTTTTAAAATTTCACCACTATGATTTCACATTAAGAAGGGCAAAAGAGATTATTATTTAGGTATGTATCCTTGAATGTGTGTTCTTGTGCAATGTCGCGATTGTTACTGGCCACGAGAGTAGAAAGGCATGTCTAAGGACAATGGTAGTGCGCACACCTGATGCATAAGAAAACTTCTATCGTCATTGATAATATATGGCAATCAGGTCCACTACTACCGTTGGAAAACACTTTTCGAATACAGATCAATAAAAAAGGTATAAGGAGGTTTGTATACTGTGCCTGTAAGATCAATAAATATGTATATATTTATTTATTCATTATTAGGAAGCCTATCAACAATATATGACTTATTTTATGTACAAAGTATTAATTATATATTCCTTATACATAGATATTTATGGATAAAAATAATTTGGGAACAAATTAGCTCCATTTATAATTAAAACTTGTCTTTTAAGGTGTATTTTTCTCTTTATCTATTCTCATCTGTTGGATAGCTCGATGGACGTCTTGAAACATCGCGCTAAGATGATCGATAGAAGGTTAAATAACTCAAAATGCCAGAGAAATAAACAAAACGTCCGGAAGAATCGTATGATATACATTGCGCTTAACATGTTCTATTTGTGTGTGTGTAAATAACCTCATGTGCGAAACGAAAGACATTATAAATAGTCATAGGTCAGTTCGTAAAAAACTTTCAATTTCACAAATAATTTAGTATTATATAAATTTTTTTTAGCGCAACAGGAAAATTGGCTGCGACTCATATATTACAATTTAGAAATTTGTATTAGAAAAATGGATGATTTGAATGACTTTTAAAGTTATAAAATCATCATTTTCAAATTCTCGTTGAAGATTTTCACTAATAAAAGGCGAAAGTTTGTATGTATATGTATGTATTTGTGTAATTGTGTACATACACAATTACACACATAAAGACATACACACTGATTGTTACTCCTTCACGCTCAAACGGCATAACCAATTTTAATGAAATCTTGTATGGAGATAGTTCAGACCCTGAATTAACACATAGGCTACTTTTATGCCGCAAAAATTATATATCCCGTGGGATAATTGAGATAGCGGGAAAACCGTAGTCTACGCGGGTGAAATCGCGGGGCGCCACTAGTCGTAAATAAAGGTTGACATGCACTTGACAAGTTTTTTCCGTACGTTTACATATGAAAACAATGTACCTACAAGTAATTATATATTTATTTAATATTTATTGATTTCAATGTTTAATAAAAAATGACTTTCATAAAGATGATAGAATAAATAATTGTTTTAAAATAGAATTTGAATACTTTGATTATTATATGAAATAATCAAAGTTGAATAATTGTTATTAAGAAACCAATTAACGTTTGTCAACAGTACGAATCATGAGTCCAAAGAGAGTGACGTCTAAATTTAATGTATCATAATGATGTCCAGTTTTCCTGATACAAGCATAGGTGTGTCAGATATTTGATCTTATCATTTTACATAAAGTGACAGATACCTAGGTTATAATATGTGGGACCGGCACAATGTCATGACTGTCATGACCTTTACTGCGAGGGCATTGAGTAAAGCGGAAAATTACTGTACATTATAAACGATATCTTATTATGAATTCGCAATGAAGTAGTAAAACTTTTATTGAAATACTAGCTGTGCCTAGCAGCTTCACTCGCGTGTTCTACATACTATCGTGGTCTGGTTTGTAGAACTATTCAGAAACAATTACACAACACTTAATATTCGTAAAACTTTTGCATTTGTGTCTGGTATGTGTGTTTGTGTGCATGAGTGCGAGTATGTGTAGGTATGTATTGTATGTGTAGGTAGGTATTCTTATCTGCTTTCTGATTAATTATGTACATATTACTGTAATTATTGTCGTATGCTGAAGTTGTTAAATGAACGATGTCTATGTCTATGATATCAACGTCCTTTTGCAACGCATGCCAAAATAGTTCGCTGATGACTAATTTTTTTCGTCTTAACTCTTATCGTTATATTTTGGCAAATTTACACATTTATAAAAAAAATATAGCCTATGTGTAATACTTATATATGAGCTATTATTCTATGGCAAAGTTTCATGAAAATCCATATACATAGTAGTTTTTTCGTGAAGAGGCAACAAATACACATACATCCAATCTCCTGCATTTATAATATTAGTGTGAATTTGTCAAAGTATCAAAATTGATTAAATTAGATTGAACGATAAAGCCAAATAAGTTTGTATGAATTTAATGAATGGTAATACTCCGTTTAGATCTTTTGAATAATTGCGTTTGTTTTAAGTAAAATATATAGCAATATAATTAGCGGCTCGCCCCAGCTTTGCACGGTTATATAGACAGATAGATTACCTCTTTATTGCAAATCATAAAATGTACATGAAAAGTATATTTCGTACTAATTGTAGCTTGTAGTTATACAATCGGTGGTCTTACCGCTAATGCAATCTCTTACAGATATAGTATTAAATAATAAATAAAAATACTTCAACACACTCTTGGCACATTTTCCATGGTTGGAATACTCGATCAAGACAGCTTCTAAACAAAACAAGCTAATAAAAATATTGTTTTTCAAGGGATACGCACCATGATTTTCATTCTGATTACGTTCCCGAGAACAAGCTAAATCAAATAAGTTCATGCGTTTGGGAGATATGACGCCGTAACAGAGCCACAGATCCATATAAGTCGAGCTTGTAACATCCCTTCCGCTATAGCCGCTAGCCGCTTCCAACCGGTCCTTGTGGAAATCAATGGGGGAGGCCTATGTTCGCCAGTGGACGTCCTATAGCTGAGATGATGATGATAAAGCTAGTGAACAATATTAATAAGAAAAAAACAAAAATACAGAACTCTATCATTGCGACTGTTTTACAAAAATAAAAATTAATTCATTAGGTTTTTTATGCTATTTAGGTCTTGCATTTGACCACTTTCTTAATTGATGGTCAGTGACGATGTGGTCGAAAATGTAATCAAGCAAAACCTTCATGTTTACTGGCTCTCAAGGACTGCTGCCCGAACACACTATGTGTTAAGTGACAGTTAGGCGGATACACGAAAGTACCATACCACCATGCTGGGAATTTGATAATGGTGTTACCTTCACCGGAAGCTTTAGCTGTTGGTGGGGATAGAACCAGCGTCTGTCAGTTGGACAGCCGACGTTCCCACGGTTGAGCTATCATCGCTTTAAAACTAAGAAAGTATGAAGTGACTTAGTTGGATACGGATTAAATAATACCGAAGTACAAATAATAAGCCGTAGATTATATCAGCGCTTAATTGCATAATATTTTATGAAATGTAAAAGTAGTTACTGTGACATAGCTGTAATAATCAGATACACGATATTTTGCAGACTTTTTAGAGATATCGATTAGTTCTATTAATCTGTAGAGCATTACTTTGTTCTATTGTCAATAGTTTTCTCAGCGCACGCGATGTAAGGGTTATTTTCGGTTTTTTTTTATAACTCTTGGGTTATTTCATTGAAGTTTCAATCCCGATTACTGATTGTTATTTTAAATAAAATATAGCTTATATTCATCACGAGTAACGCAACATTCAAATGGTGGAATTATTCAGATTAGTCTAGTAGTTTAGGAGCCAATTCAATGCAAGAACCAACAAGAACAATAATCAAGTCTTTCCCCTTTATTATTAGAGTAGATATTGTCAAAAGTTATACGATTTTGAGTTTTATCATAAATACAAAAGATATTTGAGAATATTTAGTAGCTACTTTGAGTTAATCCGAAATCAAAAATCTGTCGGTCATTTGACGCCTGTTTTTATATAAATAATTAGATAATCTAATGATGAGTTGCGAGCTACATTCATGAAACTTTGATCGATTAGAGGATTTCAATTTGTTCAAAATGTAGGCGGCGCCGAATGTCTCTAATAGAGTGTTATTACCAAGTTCAAACAGACTAACTAGGGAAAAGACTTTGACAAAAGTTGGTCAATCGTAGACTCCAACTCGATTTAACTTCACTTAGGAAACTGCGCAAATTCTCGTCATTCAAATTAACACAATTAGGTACTCGTATTTCAAACGAAAAGAATAAATTAAAATTTTTAGATTAGTGATATATTTGGTATATTAAATGCGCGAAACGCGTCAACTTAAATGGTCCTCATAAAGATAATCTTAGCAACACAACGACTTATTTCACTAAAAGATTGAATCAACGTCGTGAAAATACTTACTCGAAAGAAAGTCACGGAGATAGCCCCGTGGAATAGAAAAATACAGAAATAGTGGTACCTATAGACAAATAACCTGTAGGCCAGACAAAGTAACGTTCTACTAGCGGCAACTGTGAGTGAAAAATAAAAAATGTATGAGAATGACACTGCAAAGCGGTTAGAAAAAGAAAGTACCAGTGATAAAATACTTTACCAGATTCCAGGACGAAACTAGATGCAGGATGCTTCTAATCGGCTACAAAAACAAACCAACGATGAAGAGGAAATCTAGACCACAAAAAATAGTAGTGCATTTTCGGCATTACAGAATTATTACATTTTACGGATTTCAGGAAAGTCTGTAGGCGATATAAGCGAGACATCTCATACTGACATAAAGGGTAGGGATAATCATTAGCGGAATTTAAAGCCTCTATCGTCTAACGCTACAAATGGTTTTCTACAACCTCTGTTGTACAAAAACTTTCGAGTCAGTTAGAGCGCTGTGTCTTAAATATCAGTTTGATTCTGTTTTGATAATAATTATTAAACGATTTTAAACTTTTTTTTTAATAGTATGCCAGATTTGAATAATTTAAAACGTAATCAGCTTGTATCGATATAGTCTTCAGTATGTGATGTGGTAAAATATTTGGATAAGGATTAATACCAAGGCGTATTTTACAACCCGCGCCTTTATTTAATAATAATATTAATATATTAAAATAGCTTTATATGAGTCTTTGTAGCTTGAAATAAATGAATTTTTTTTTTCTTTTTTTTTTTTTTTTATTCATTTATTTATTAGATGTTTTTCAATGAAATATGTAGCAGTTATTGAGACGTACCTGTAATAGTTATTGTGATGCAACTGTAACATATGATATTGGGAGTTTTATTTGAGATAACAATTCAAATAACATCACTTTATTCTATTGTCAATAGTTTACGCAGCTCACGTGAAGATTTTTAGTGATTGTTTCACATCTTAGGTTATATTATTGAAGTTTTCGTACCTTATATTCTAAGTATATTTTTAATAAAATATAGCCGTTGTTCATCAATAATAATGTATCATATTAATTGTAACATAATTATTTAGATTAATTCAGTGGTTACGAGGCATATTTATTAAAAACATAAAATGATTTTTTTATTGTTTTGCAAAATATTTTGAATTTGATAATAGCCTTTTTCTAAGTATAAGGAAAAAGAAAATTATTGTAAACGTTATTTTGAAAAGACAATATTTTGCGTTATTAAAATATTTTAAATCGCGTTACCGGTTAAACGCGGCGAAATTATTTTCAAAATATCAAGAATTGACAGTTCAAACGCAATCTTAATCGAAAACATTTTGAAGTAAAAGTTATAACAAGATTGTACTGTTTACAGGAAAATTGGAGGCTATGACGTAATTGCTTCATAAATCTTTCAGCTGGCCACCCTTTCAAAGTAGGTAGTTAAAAAATACAACTTGAAATGGTTTCACCAAAACTGGTTTAATACGAATATTTTTCCAAATAAGACATTGTAATGTAACAAACCGACTAGGACTCACGTGGTAAACACTGAAAAATTACTCTCCGACCAGTTTCGAACTTATTTGCAGTTCTTCATCTGGGAGTTACGTGCTGAGGCTCGCGCTCGCCGCCTGGCACGATCACAACTCCCAGATTGACTGGCCGGTTGGCGCAGTTGGTAGCACTCTGCCTTCTGAGCCGCTGGTCCCGGGTTTGATTCCCGGACAGGTCAAACATTTGTGTGTATAAACATGTCTGTTTGACCTATGTCTGGGTGTGTATATGTATATATATAATATAAGTATGTATTTAAGTATATATATCAGTCATCAGGTTACCATAGTACAGGCTCTGCCTAGTTTGGGACCTGAAGACCTTGTGTGAATGTTGTCCCATATTATTATTATTATATTATTTATTCAACTGTTAAAGATTTCACATCAACTTGAATCTATCTTTCAATGAGTGAACTGGTGAATAAGCACCTTCTAAGTTTGCCTGTTACATCTTAGACCACACATCATCACGCGGGACATAGGGTGAGTTAGATAGTTATTAATTATGGTTTCATCACTTTTCATATGTGAAAAAGGTTATAATATGACCTTAAAGACTTAACAAAAAATCGTTGCGATCAAACAACTCGTTGCGTCTACTTCTGTATCAGCATGAACCTAGAAAACTAGGTTCATGTGTATCAGTTCAAAATCTAATTCTATAATTAGATCACAATAATTAGAAGAATTTAAAAAATATTTCAGGCATATGTTTTGAGAATCAACAACAAATCGTAATATAAGTGTACCTACCTATCAAATGACACGCAAGCAAAAGCTTAAACAAATTGCTTAGTAGTTATCTATTGGAATTACGGATGCTATTAGTTTTTTAATATACTTGAAAGTTTACGATAATTTATAGATGGATTGAGGGTAATTTAGATGTTATAGGTAGGTAACTATTTGGTATTTAAAATACTGATATTGGAAATAATGAACGTGTGTGATTTACATAATAACGATACTGAAGAAAAAATTTTTTTATTTAGAATCTTAGGATTCTCAATAAATTAATTTATTCAGAGAAAGTCAACAAGGGATAGAGATACATACCTACATAAATACAAATTTTTAACATTGTGTTCACAGTAGTTTGGCAACGTTATTTGAAAGAAATCGAGTAGCTGTGAGCCCAGCGTCCTTTTCGACATTTGCTCAAAAGTGCATTTACGATGAATATTCCTATAGGTACTTACATCATTCGCAAGTTAAAAATAACGTACGTCGTGTGTGCCGTAAAATACCCATTTTACCAAATACTTCACTGTAAACCGCGTACCCTTTACGGTTTATAAAACATTGAATATAAGAATTCCACCAAGGAGATTCACATCACAAAAAAAACATAAGTAGGCTGAATGATCGAACCTCCTTGGAAAGCGCTTTTGTTCGACACGTTTGTCTCACTTACTAATACTAAGGAGAAAATGAGACAAAACATGTAGTTCTAATTTTCACCACGTGCACATGGCGCCATTTGCAAATGCGCGCCATTTTCATATTAGAAACAACGATAATGATTGTTGCGGCATTCTGAGTGATATAATATATTATAATAAGAATAAATACAATGTCTCCAAAAGTCAGTTCATGGTCTTCACCTGTTTTCCTGAACAATGTTCCACTGGTAAAGGTATACACATTTATGTACCTAAGCCATATAGTTACGACCGACCTCAGGGACAATTACGACATAGAGTGGAAACGAAGGGCGCTGTCGATTAGGGCAAATATGCTGGCCCGCAGGTTCGCGCGCTGTTCGAAGGACGTAAAACTAATGCTATTTAGAGGAAATTGTACCTCCCTTTACAAGTGCAGCATGTGGGCCCGATATACGCAAACATCATACAGCGCCCTTCGGGTTCAATATATTAATACGTTCAGGGCGGTGATAAGACTGCCTCGCCACTGCAGCGCTTCGGGAATGTTCGCCGAAGCGCGCACTGATAGTTTTCAAGCTCTCATAAGAAAACGCCGCCGACGAAGCGCCTCTCTAGTGCGAAGAGTGAGGGCCAGTACCAACGCCGTCCTAGCGATGATTTCGGGCAGATTTGACTGCATGTATATGAGGCACTGCTCCGAACGACACCTCGCATGCAGGGCCATTTGTGCAAAATAAGGTGTGTTTTTTATAATTGTGTATAATTTCATTTTATGAGTCTAGGTTACTTGAATTAAAAGAATTTTAATTTATAATTTAGATAGGTACTATTTTTTGCAAATGTGTTGAAGGTAATTGATTTACTAATGACTATGGTAAGCCCAAGACGAAGATCATGGCTAATAACCGTTGAGTTCTTTAGTTCTTTGGTTGAACCAAATTACCGCACTAGTTAGGTATCATTATTAACTATTACATTACAATATCCATATTTTGTCGTGTTTATCAAGCTGAAGGTGGAGTAAATTTATGTGAAATGCTCAAAAAAGTGGAATTTTCCTGACACCTATGACGATAAGCCAAAACTATCGAGAGTGTAGTAGAATAAAAACGGATAAATATCAAGAGTTTTTTGAAAATGAAACAAACTTTTTACTCTGAAACATCACAACGCAACAACTCACTTAAACAATTGCAATTATTTGTACGTTCGTGTGTTAAAAGTAATTAAATACTGGAAAGTGCAGTTCTCTGTTAAATACTGATATCTCTTTAACATGCAATTGACTTTGCATTAGGTACAAATATATAAACATAGCTAATGTGCTCGCAGAAGGTGGATAGGACCTTTGTAACATATTTATCATTTCATTTTGTTTAGTTGTTTTGATTTTCATTTGATGATGACACCGTTGAGACGGGAGTGACATCGAGTTTATCGTCGACTCATATAATTATTGTGCCATTTTGTACCTACTATTTATTATTTGAATTTATTTACGCGTAACCGTATTATTATTAATTTTTTACATTCCTCTTATTAATAGATATAAATATAGGTAAGCCATCTAGCAGTAAACGTCCCGTTATAATCTGTCCATCCGTTTCATATATTAGCGGGTATAAACTGACAGACAGATAAGAGTTCTAAAATTATGTCTGTATTTAGACACTTCTGCATTAATTTTCCTAATGCTTGCTGTTATTTGGACCTTACAAATGGACACTACTTTTAATCGAATTTTATCTGTCAATCGACTTCCCGAAACGGAATTAGTACTTTTTTTTCTTCTATGGCTTTGCACTACTGGTGCATTCGGCCAGTGTTTACTCAATTCTGTTGTATGCTTGTTAGGTACCCAAAACTCCATCAGTTATGCACCGATTTAGATTATTATCTATTAATATTTAGTCAGGTATGCTACTGGTGATCTTCGCTCTTCAACAAATAGGCTTATTTTCATCATCACCATCATCGCCGTTTTTCATCACCACGCGGGTTCAACGGGGCGTTCTGCGGGGCGCAGCTAGTATCTAATATTGTGATGATTATGTTCTACGGATAATTAAAAAAAACTGATGGTAAATGTTTCAACTACATAATTACGTGTCTGCGTATGTAGTTTGTACATGTATCTAAATATATATTTTCAATCCAAAAAAAAATACATTGATTTATATATAAAAACAACTATCAAAAAATTTCCTATAGTTCCTATAAATACATACTTAATAAAATTCCTACAAATAAAGTAGGTAATAATTATTATCTAGTATATTAGCCACTACCAATGTACACAGTTCCCAAACTGCTTGCAGCTTGAATGTTAAATCGCCAGAGCGCAGCACTTTGTCTTTTTTGTGGTACGGTAAAAACAAACGCGCACTCTACGGATATGCGTCAGCGACTGGCCCGATCTGTCTACTGTGTTCACACGTGCCTGCGGCCTGGTTTGGAAAACTGTTTATACGAGGCCAGTACCATGCCAGCGATGGCTCCGTGTAAACTATGCTTTAGTCTGGCGACTTGGCACAGGTGCAGCATTAAAAGCATCTTTGTCTCCTAAAAATATATCACATCATTGCTGCTTTTGCTTTGCTTGCAATGCTTTTTAATCAAAAACCTGTTTTATAGCCGATTTCAGTTTTCCTTCTGTGGTTCTCTGTCGTGGATTTTAAGGTTGAATTCTCATCCCAATCTTTCGTAAAATCAAAATCATATTAGTTCACATTAGGAGGTAGTATATTATCTTAATACTTATTACCCGTATAATTATTGCGAATACTTTCATGCGTGTCGATCGACACATGTATATATAATGCATTAATAATAAGTCTTCCTCTATACGGCGTGATCAAAAAGTTTAATAGGATTTTTCTATCTATAATAAATTTAGACTAGGGCAATTATATCACTTGATCGCCAGTGACGATGGATGACGTCTGTCAATGACAGCTGTCTGATCAAACTATAGTTTGTTGACAGTTTTTTTTAAATTGAGGTGGCTGGTTAGTCGGGCACTGGAAAGTACTTTACCACCATATATATTTCTTAGTTATAATAACTTGATGGCATGTAACAACGGGTTGTGATCAATAAATAGCACACCACAAGCGATGTAATTCTACAATTACAATTAACTTTGAGGCAATCATAAACAATTATACTACTAGGAAAAGACTTATTTCAAAGATGTCAACTTAAAATAAAAAATAACATGCGCAGAATGTTAAAAAACTGGTGATTGCAAAGAGAGAAAGACAAACACGCTGTATGGGTTCAGTACAAAGTTCTAAAGTTTAAAAAAAAACCTATACAATCGCCGGTCAACTGGGTCAAGCAAAGTACTGGTAATGGTTGAAACTGGGATGGGTTACGGCTAGGAGAATTTTCAAATTTCAGCCGCCATGCTTTATGAGAAACGGTAGCTATCCGGTCAGTTCCAATCGTTATTTTAAGACAGCATTCGCTAAAAATTCCTAAAAAAAGAATCGTTTGCCACGGGCCTATGGATAGTTTCAGAAACACCGACATTGGGCTGGCCATTAGCCTATCCGCCAATCAACGGTGGCCAGAAAAATCGATTATGCCGACTTTTTAACCGATTTCAAAAAAGGAGGAGATTCTCAATTCAACTGTATTTTTTTTTCTTTTATGTCAGAACTGTCGACTGAGTGCACGGATTTTGGTGATTCTTTTTTTATTTGAAAGCTCTTCTCGTGTGGCCCCATTTAGTATTCATCAAATTCGGTCAAGCGGTTTTTGAGTTTTAAAGAAACAGTCATTTTATTATTCATTTTATATTTTTTCTAAGTTCAGCTACGATATAGTGACAGCAATTGTAATTATATTAGCGCATAATAATGTATAGGGAAAAATAAAACATTGCTAAGCGAGCTGCTACCCTGGACAAGGACATCAGCGAGGATCCCCCACCTGCCATCACTGTAACCATGACCACTCTGCCAAGAGTGCATGACTAAGAAGAAGATAATGTATATCAAGAAAGGTGGAATTTGTGTAGCGGTGTGTTTTAGGTGGCAAATTACTTGACTATAAGACTATTCTAATCGTCTAATTAAGAAAATTAGAATAGTGTGATTCGGTTATTCAACTGAACTAAACTAAAATTTTGTAAAACTAAATCATTTCTTATACGGTTACGATAAAGTCTCAATTAATATGAGACTTATCAATAACATCACTAAAATTAAATGTATTTATTAAATTTGCGGGTAGTTTTTGGGAAATTAAGTCGCTACTTATTTGGTACCTACTAAAACTACCTGCAATTGGCCAGCAATGGAATAAAACTCGTCTAACATTAGTGAGAGCGTTGTATGGAGTTATGCGAATTTGAATTTTAGCATAAATAGAATACGAGATATTGTAATTTGAAGAATTTCAGTGAATTTTAGCCAGTTCGTGTGATTAACAGAATTAGGGACAATATGAAAAACAAACAGATAGTCAGTGTACATTTTAGGATCTCTAATAACCTTGTATGTATATTCACATGTAATTTTTCCTAACGCCACGTATTGTTTGCCACGTAATCTGTTGATTTTAAACATAATTGATATTATGTAGGAATTAGTGATTCATACCTACGTGGCTATTATGCTTATAATGTAAGTAATAAGAAGTTATAATCTTATTAGAAGTCAGTATCTATAGGCCGTTGCCGTGGTAGTACCGGCCTAGAATAGTACTCCCCCATCTCTTCCCGCGGGTGCCGTAAGAGTCGGCTAAGGGACCACGTACCAGGAGGTGGGCAGCAGCACCTTCTGAGGATTGGAAATCATACTGCGCTCGCCAACCCGCCTGCCAAGCGTGGCGAATATTGGCAAATCTCCCTATATGGGGGAGGCTTCTGTCCAGCAGTGGACGCACATGGCTGAGAGAACAAATCTATAGGCTGCCGCTCGCTATTGGGTTGGTCAAATGTAAGTGCAGTAGCTGCAATATCTATTGTAATAAGTATGTCGCAGTTTGCTTAAAGCATATTGTACACTAGTAGCACCCCGCGGTTTCACCCGCGGGGATTACGGTTTTCCCGCTACACCAAATATTCCACAGGAATCATACATTTTACCGGGATAAAAAGTATCCTATGTACTATTCCAGACTATATTCTATCCCTGTGCCAAATTTCGTCCAGATCCGTTCAGCCGTTCTGGCGTGATTGGGTAACAAACATCCATTTATCCAAACTTTGAGATTTTTAATATTAGTGAGATTTAGACAAAGTTAATAACGCGATTTTCAATTACTCCAGGCTATCAAGCAGTGTGCACCGCCCTTCGTCCCGCTTAAATTGCATGCAGAAAATATAGTATATATACAGTACGATGTACACACGCTTATGTAATTTGTAGCCCTAGACAAGGTGACATTCTACAAGCGTTAACGCCGAAAGAAAACATAAAAATGTAATATTACATTGACACTTCAAGGCGATATATCGCGTGATAAACGAGAACAGATAGTCATCGCTAACAATTAGAGAAATAGAAGCGATGCATCTTGTCTATGCCCACTGAATCTCTTCGACATGTGTTTCGCCTCTGCTCTTTGAGGTATCCTCAGATGAGTTAACTCGTTGACCGTCGGGCCGAGCTCTCCTCGATTTCCTCAGTGTAACGCCTGAATCTATAAACTTAGATACATATGTACATACTCATATTACATAACACACATTGTGCACGCCGTAATTATTCATTAAATTGGTCAGTCTGTATACATTTTGAACTTCCTGCATTAGTGGCTTATCATACCATAATTACTGATGGTGTATGGCATTTAAGTTCGTTTTTATTTATGTTTTATGTATGACAGACGTGCTTACTCATGCGGGATGTTGTATGATATCCTGACAAAGCGAGGTAAAAACAATTTCCAGGTAAATTATGCTGCAAAAGGACAAGTTATAAGCAAATTGAAAATTTAATGGAAACCCCGAAGCAGTCAATTTTTAAACATAACAAACTATAAACAGCCCTATATTTAGCGTCAGGGAAAAAGAAAACTAAAAACGCCAAATTTAAAACGGCAGAACAAATTGCGATAAAACTCGGTAAACCGATTCTGTATGGATTCTGTTACATAAAACAGAATCCGAATCGGTTCATTGAGCGAGAAGAGCACGCACATGGAGGTCAAACTTATAAAACCCTTTTATGCGACGGAGGTCAAAATAGTATTAATCAAAAGGAGTGTTCTAAAGGATTGAGCACGTAACGTAATGCCCCCTATGTTGCAATATAATATTCATAGGTGACGGTCATCATTTACCATCGGGCGGCCCATTTGTTTGTATGTGGTTGCATACAATATTTCATAAGAAAAAGAAAATGTTCGAGAAAGACTTAAAATGGTCTTTCTACCTTTGGTAGAACAGTTTGTTCACTGTGTGACTGAATGTATAATGAGAAGGTCCTTCAGTGAGTATCTATACTTACTTCGTCCCAGTCTGTTTTTATATTTTCTGATATTTACATAAAATTTTGATTCATGTTTCATCAAATTCCTACATTCGTTACATACAAGTTAGAGCTTAGCTTTATAAATGAGTTAATCCACAGACCCCCGTTTCTTGTAAATATTTTTATCGAAATGTGTTCATCTACACGCGTGTCAAATCAAATGATAAACAGTACATAAGATTTCCCTTTGTAACCGACTTCAAAAAAGGAGGAGAAAAATGGTGTACGGTTCCCAAAAATCCCATCAGTGACAACGTAATTAATGGACTACTCACGTCACATAAGACCTCAAGGTAAGTTCGGTCACTTTGTAATACTTTTAACATAGTAAGCCTTTATTCCGAGGGAGCTTTATAACAGGAATACTAGCATTTAGGTCGTCAGTACAATTCTAAGAAATATTTTGTTATTAAAACTGACGTGGTTTTGACACATTATGAATGTATAAAACATGGGAATTACTCACGTAATAAGTCACAGGGTTCCGACTATAGTTTCAACCACATTCGGTGGTCTTTTTCAAGGAGAATACGGGGCGCTCGCAGACGCGGTCGCAGTTCGCCTGGCGCCTCCCGTGTTTTATACATTCATAATCTAAGAAATATTTTATTGTCAAATATTATTCATGGGCAAGCCACGCCAGTCTAGTAGCTCGCCGAAAGAGCTAATTATTTTTACCAATGTTTTTTTTACAATGTACTTGATTGTCATTTGCGGACTCTCTTAATTTGACACTTATAACAAACTGTTCTGAAAGTAACATGATGTAAGAACAAATTCTATACTTACACAAGTGTTCTTTAATAAGACCTCGACAAATAGTTTCAATATTTACTAAAACATACGGTAACACCTAATTATCTGTGTAAGTATGACAGTTACATTTTTGTATGCGTGTACTGAGAAACAAAAACGATGGCACTAGACGATAATTCATTTGTTAATGGGTGTGTTTATGAACGCAGGCCGGGTCTACAGAGCAGCTGACTACAGATTATAGAGTAACAATGACAATTAATGTCAGAGCGTAAGTATTCGAACGCAACAAACATAATGAGAAGTATAGGGTGCGTTTGAAAACTACAAACACCACATAAATAAATAAAATAAAAGAACTTCTGATTCCCAACTTTATAAATAATGCAAATTATTCACGGAATCCACAAAAATACAATCTAAATTATCATATATAAAGAATACATGAACGGGTTGTCATTTCGTTTTTCGGGAGCAAGGCTGGTTCTGCCTTCCTCCTTTAGTGAGGTTGAATAGGTCTTGGCTCAGCATTGTGCCAAATGCAGATACTGTGTGCGCGGGCTACGGTGTGAGCCAAAACATCTTCCAATACGACAATTCGAATTATCTATGTCGATGTCTCGCCTCGTAAAAAACAATAAAGAAATCCTGATTATTGACTTTGAGTGCGGGTTCATTCGTTCAAGATGTTTGCTTTGGTCATTCTTTTTTATTTTTACTATTTACTCCAGGTCATCATGGCCCAAATTAGGCAGAGCCTGTACTACTGTAACCTGATTGACTGATATATATATACTTATATACCTACATATACATACCCAGACACAGGTCAAACAAACATGTTCATGCACACAAATGTTTGACCTGTCCGGGAACGGAAGCCGGGACAAGCGACTCAGAAGGCAGAGTGCTACCAACTGCGCCAACCGGCCAGTCGAATTCTAATGCGCTGGCTTAGCTTTCACGTGATTTACTGTTTTGACATTTCTAATTCTATCTAGGTAGACGAAGTTTATCAATAGTTATGTCGTTTATCTTAGCCCCATTTCCTGGCTTCTCTGAATAAGTTCCATTGCTTGTATGTAAGATAATAACAATCAATGGAACTCATATATAGAGTCGGAGTCGGAGTGCACATATCCGATTTTTTCGCTGCAAAACGAATGAAAGATTATGAATTTGTTGCCTTTGATAATAAAATGATAATAAATCTAAATAAAAAGTTGATAATAAAATACCGTCATTTCATTTCCCACCTTTTTATGTAAACCTATGGATTTAACAAAGAACAGATTGAAGATGGTCAGCATTCAATGTTCTCCTGAGAACACTCATACTTCTTCAGAACTCGCCTCATGTAAACTAAAGTTAAATGCATAATTATTAAATTAAACCTTATTATGTATGATCTAAGGTTGGTTATCCTGCGCATGTTAACGTGGATTTTATTACTATTTATTTCTTCAAAGCAGTCGTTAAGAGCTCGATCATGCCTTAGTCTCAGAGTTCTTAGATAGTATTCTATGTCCATAGAGTATTATAAGTTTTGATTCAATATTTAGATTATTTGTTACAAATTCCTAGTGCCCATCTGACTATGTACGGCGTTCATGATTGATATTCTGTTCCCGCAAGTTTCCTTCAGTCTTTGACATCATTGTAGGTATTTTTCTTTTTTCCCCATACCAATATTATACAATAAATTGGGTGTTTGTATGGTCTGATTCTGTGTGTCTATTCCTCCCGCGACACAGGAAATCCTAGTGCGGGGGTCTAAAAGTGACAAATAAAATATAAAAAATATCACTGGATCAAAACTTACCGCAATACTTTTAATAATAAATGTATATAACATTTTATTCGCTTTGCTGTTTTCCCACATTTAAAATCAGCATGTGGCAAACTACGTAACTACGTAATCATAACTGTGAGAAATTCTTTTGTTCCTAATTTATCTTAATATAGGAAATAAAATAATGACTAATGTTATTACGAACGGTGATAAAGTATAGAAGATGTAACACGTTCGCGATGCGCGACTTCTGCGCAACTGGGGTGATCGTAGATATGCTGCAAGTACAAGAACGCGACGCCTAATTAAAGGTTTTAAATGTAACATTGTAACATCTTAAAAAACATGAATGTAACAATATTTACCTATAGGTAATAAAATAAAAAGTTATAACTATCTAGTCAATTAATAAACTTATAAAATTACCACTTATTGGAATAAATCATGATGGTTAATTCTGATTGAACGAAATTTTATCACTTATTTATTGGTGAATAAATAATATTTTCGATCCGATCACATTTTTATTGGCACCTGTTAAGCCCTTAAGTAATTATGTCGGTCTAATATTTTGTTATCATATGTTAATTTTACAACGTGCTGTTGTGTGGCCGTGTAGACAACTTGAATATTAAAAATAGAACTTGTCTCACACACACAAACTTTCATTTCATTTTATAGATATGTATATATTTTACATTAAACGACCTCTGGCCCTGGTAACACATAACGTAAGAACTTTGTTGGCAGACGAGAGGATCGTCGAGCTGGAAGAAGAAATGAGTAAGTTACACTGGGATATCCTAGGGTTATGTGAAGTCCGTAGAGAGGGTGAGGACACCATAACCCTCAAATCCGGTAACTTGCTCTACTATCGGGAAGGCGACCAAAAGTCCCAAGGTGGTGTCGGATTTCTCGTTCGCAAGTCCCTCACTAACAACATTATTACCATCGATAGCGTTTCGAGCAGGGTGGCATACCTAATACTCAGAATATCAAGTAGGTATTCGTGGAAGGTCATTCAGGTATATGCACCGACCTCGAAACTCGGAACCGATGAGGAGGTAGAGGCTATGTATGAGGACATTAGTAGGGCCATGCATACCTCCAAGACCCATTATACTGTTGTTATGGGGGACTTTAACGCAAAGTTGGGCAAAAGAAGTGATGGAGAGTTGAGAGTGGGGCAATTTGGTTATGGACAACGGAACCCCAGGGGACAGAGGCTGGCCGACTTCATGGAGAAAGAGGAACTCTTTATGATGAACTCTTTTTTTCAGAAGCCGCCTCACAGGAAATGGACCTGGTTGAGTCCTAACGGTTCCACGAGAAATGAGATCGATTTCATCATGACCACCAAGAAACAAATATTCAATGATGTCTCTGTGATCAACATGGTGAAAACCGGTAGTGATCACCGCATAGTAAGAGGCATATTGAGTATTAATGTTAAACTTGAGAGGTCCCGTTTGATGAAATCCACGCTCCGACCTCAAAATGTCCATATTCAAAACCCCGAGAGCTTTCAACTTGAGCTATCCAATCGCTTTGCTTGCCTTGAGAACTGTGCGTCGGTGGACGAGACCAACAACAGGTTTGTAGAAACTGTCCACGCAGTGGGGTCTAAGTTCTTCAAACCCCGCCGCACAAATGGACCTCAAAAACTCTCCTGCCATACCCTTGACCTCATGGCTGAACGACGCTCGTTGCAACTGCAATCATCCGATGACGCTGCGTCATATAGGCAGCTCAATAGACAAATATGGAAATCCTTGCGACACGACATCCGTACCTTTAATACAAATCGTATTAAAGATACGATCGAACGGAGAAAAGGCTCCAAAGTGTTTGCAAGAGACCGATCTATTGGGCAAAGCCAGATGACTAAGCTGAAGAGAGATGATGGCAGTATAGCGTCGACCAAAGCAGAGGTGCTTGGAGAGATTGAGAGGTTCTATGGGCAGCTATACACTTCGGTCGCTAAACCTGTTGATAGCTTGGCCAAAGACCCAAGAGCCAAGCTAACCCGACACTATACCGAAGATATCCCGGACATCAGCCTGTACGAGATTAGGATGGCTCTGAAACAGCTTAAGAACAACAAGGCGCCGGGTGACGACGGAATCACAGCAGAGCTTCTGAAAGCGGGTGGCTCACCGATACTGAAAGTCCTTCAGAAGCTTTTTAATTCCGTTGTCCTCGAAGGTTCAACACCGGAAGCATGGAACAGAAGCGTAGCGGTGTTGTTCTTTAAGAAGGGTGACAACACATTGCTTAAGAACTACAGACCCATTTCGCTTCTGAGCCATGTTTACAAGCTGTTTTCAAGAGTCATCGCGAATCGTCTCGAACGCAGGTTTGATGACTTCCAGCCTCCCGAACAAGCCGGTTTCCGAAAAGGCTACAGCACCAAAGATCACATCCATACGCTGCGGCAAGTTATACAGAAGACCGAGGAGTATAACTTGCCCTTATGTCTAGCGTTTGTGGACTATGAGAAAGCCTTTGATTCGATCGAGACGTGGGCGGTGCTTGAGTCTCTCCAGCGGTGCCGTATTGACCATCGGTATATCGAAGTGTTGAAGTGTTTGTACAATAACGCCATCATGTCGGTCCGAGTACAAGAGCAAATTTCGAAGGCGATTCCATTGTAACGAGGCGTGAGGCAGGGAGACGTTATCTCTCCGAAACTGTTCACTGCCGCAATGGAAGACGCCTTCAAGCTCTTGGAATGGCAAGGATTCGGCATCAACATCAACGGCGAGTACATCACTCACCTTCGGTTTGCTGACGATATTGTGGTCATGGCAGAATCGATGGAAGACCTCAGCACGATGCTCGAAGGCCTCAACAGAGTTTCCCTAAGGGTGGGCCTTAAAATGAACATGGACAAGACGAAAATTATGTCGAATGCCCATGTTGCGCCCGCCCCCATATCAGTTGGGAACTCGATTCTCAAAGTTGTTGACCACTACGTATACCTAGGACATACAGTCCAATTAGGTAAGTCCAACTTTGAGAAAGAGGCCAATCGTCGAATCCAACTCGGCTGGGCAGCGTTCGGGAAGCTACGAGACGTCTTCTCGTCCAAAATACCACAATGCCTGAAAACTAGAGTCTTCGAACAGTGTGTGTTACCAGTGATGACTTACGGATCTGAAACGTGGTCCCTGACTATGGGCCTTCTGAACAGGCTCAGAGTCGCACAACGAGCTATGGAGAGGGCTATGCTCGGAGTTTCTCTACGCGATCGAATCAGAAATGAGGAGATCCGTAGAAGAACAAAAGTCACCGACATAGCCCAGCGGATTAGCAAGTTGAAGTGGCAGTGGGCAGGGCACATAGCTCGAAGAACCGATGGCCGTTGGGGTGGAAAGGTTCTCGAGTGGAGACCACGGACTGGCAAGCGCAGCATAGGACGGCCACCGACCAGGTGGACAGACGACCTGACTAAGATCGCAGGCAAGGGCTGGATGCGGGCCGCTTCCAACAGGTCCTTGTGGAAATCAATGGGGGAGGCCTATGTCCAGCAGTGGACGTCCTATGGCTGAGATGATGATGATGATATATTTTACACGAAAAACAAAAAAAAAACAATTTTTTACTTCACTTTACACTGTTACTGAACTGGTAGTTCATTGATACTAACAGATGCCGATGACATTACAAACGCTGGCGGGTATTCTTTTTTTTATATCACACTCAGACCCCCGCACTAGGATTCTCTGTGTCGCGGGAAGCATGGACACACACAAACACCCAAAACCCGGGACAAACGTCTACACTCATCGCACAAATGTTTGCCCCTGCCGGGATTCGAACCCAGGTTCCCCGGAGACACTGAAGTCATGTCAGTGACAATAACCACTGCGCCTCGGCGACCGTCTTTACAAGAAGTATAAGGTATTTACAAGAAGAGAGGGTGGGACAATTCCTGATGCGTGTTGATTGATGGTTGATGACCTAAGTTCTCAAAAAAAGACATTATTAATAACATTTTGACTTTATACTTTTCATTTCCATGGTTAAACGCATTAGTGGTTACGGCGAGAATTTTGGATAAAGAGGATAAAATACTTGACTAATTGTCATGAAACTATATAACTTATCTATATATGTTATTCAACTTTAGAATAACGAGAAAAAAAACTTAATTCGCTGCATAAATGATGGAGTTACTAGATAATAATGTATTTACTTATCTGTGGAAAATTCCAACATTACCAGAGAATAATTTAAATGCCATTTTAATTTATAGTTGCTTATTTTGTTCAAGTAGTTATTTTTAAAAAATTAGGGTTTATTATATTAACCAAAAATTATCTCATCATCTGTCATCTTAGCCATAGAACATATGCCTCCCCCATATATTATCTTGCGTCGAAGAAAAACATTTAATGAATTTAATATGTAATTATCTAAAGTTTTCATTGCTTGCCTATATTATTATTATCATCTCAGCCATAGGACGTCCACAGCTGGACATATGCTTCCTCCATTGACCGGATGAAAGCGGCCTGCATGCAGGTCTTACCCGCGCTCTAAGTCAGGTCATCTGTTCACCTTGTCGTGGCCTTCCTACGCTGCGCTTGCCAGTCCGTGGTCTCCATTCGAACTTATAGGCCATCAGTTTTTTGAGCTATGAGCCCTGCCCACTGCCACTTCAACATGCTAATCCGCTGGGCTATGTCGGTGACTTTCGTTCTTCTAAGAATCTCCTCAATTCTAGTTCTGTCGCGTAGTGAAACCCCAAGCATAGCCTTCTCCATAGCTCGTTGCGCTATATTATAATATGTACCTGCATATATAACTATAATATATGTTTATCATAACAAAGATTTTGAATCAAGACCAATGCCAAGGTCGACTACAATGTCGGATCTCGTAAGAAACTGACCATTCCTGTTATAATTGAATGCAAGATTTTATATGACGATTTTATACGGTGACTCAAAGTGTGCGAGGATCTATTCGTCGTATTGGAGATCTAGCTGATTTTAGACCAGTTCATCATTTTGGCTATATGATTTACCTATGTGCAGTAAGTAGAGAGGTTACTTTTTTATTCAAGTATCAACCTTTCGTTTGACCAAATCAAATGAGGGATCCATGTTGAGAGATGACGTAGTTCAAGATATATCACGCGAGCCTACAAGGTCAATTCACTCGTGACCTGAAGATTCCAGGATCGTAACCATCAGGAAACACAGACTCGGACAGCGAGTTCCATTGGCAGTACGTAAAAGTAGAAGCAAAAGGTTTCGTACGTATAGGTGGTATATACCACTATCCCAGTAATATTAAAAAAGCGAAAGTGTGTCTATCGTTTGTATGTGTGTTACTCCTGCACGCTGAAACGGCTGAACGGATGTTCATGAAATTTGTAATTAAAATAGCTGAAACTCTGGAATAACAAACAGGCTAAGTTTTATAACAAAAAATGTATAATTCCCGTGGGATAATTGAAGTAGTGAGAAAACTTAGTCCACGCAGAAGAAACCTTGGGGCGCAGCTGTTCTACAATGTTCTTGTTGAAACATTCTGTTCTCAAACAATGATGCATTACCGCATGTGTGGTGGACAGATATAATGTTTTATATATTATTTTTTTTATATATTTATTTTTAGTAGGGATTTAATTATGTATTAGATTGCAGTAATGTACAGATAATGAGGTTAAATATTTTAATTAAATTAATATGTAATATCTTAGTAAACGAGTCTCACTTTTTCAGTACAAATCGGCAATGTCATACTTTATTTAGCCCATAATAATATATTATTATTATTACAAATATGGTTAGTGTAGCGATTAATACGTGTCGATCGACAGACGAAACTTATAAGTAATGCTTTTTCAAAAAGTAATTTGTTTGAAAAGACATTTAAATGATTATTGTACTAATCTGAAATCCATCAAAACGTCGATTAAGTAAGGTGGGTAATTTGAAATTCGAAAATGTCAAATGAAATTAATCCCGATAGAATGGCCGAACGATTATTATAAGCGTGGACGCTATCTACGTGTAATAATGATGATAAATACTAGAGAATAATTTTATTGCAATTACAATAGCGTGACAACAGGAAATAGTGGTCAGTGTCATACACGATACTCAGTAGTGCAGACGCTCGGTACAAAGAAAATAATCGGTGAAATACGCTTTTTGAAGTGTCACGCGGTTCTTTTTTTATTCACTCTTTTTTACATGACCGATGAATTAAGGATACATATTATTGCAAAAATGCAGTGGGGAGAAAAATTGGAATCATATATATTGTCTAAAACTCACGTATAGCTTCAATTTAGTAAAGGTTGGTCCATACTTCTCTCGTAAGGCAATAAAAAAAATAAGTAGGTAGAATATTTCATATCTAAAAAAAAAAATATTAATGAATGCAATATATTTTATTACTTTATGTAGCGTTTGATTCGGCGTCTTATAAAAGTACCAATGTTTATATTTTCTATTGTTCCATCCAACGGTGGGATGAATCTTCGTCACTTAAAGTAGTTAATTTGAACACGTAATAATATATTTTAATATGACACTATTATTTAACGATAAAACATTGAAATAATATTTTCTCATACACACGTTTTTGTCCAAATGTATTTTATATTGTATTAACAGACCATTACCATAACAGTATCATTTATTTTTTTCTTATTTTAAACAAATGAATTTAAAAATATATTTTATTATATTCAATTCAGGTTTCTATAAATAAAAAATCTTTGTTTTTTTTTGCTTGAATCCTTCGGCTTGTTTTTCTGTACGATTCCAGAGTAGAACAATGTAAATGTACGTTAGTTAGCAAAAAATACCAGAAACCAAAACGACGTAAAATGGATAATGAGTAATTATTCAAAGTAACTAAGACCGAGTTCGTAATAAAAAAATATTATTTTACCTACAATTATTGTTGTTATAATATCTGGAAAAATCTGTTAGCATCATAATGGGTAAATATATCTCTACAGACTGTTCTTATTTCGACCTAGCAAACGTTGTTCTGATATATAAATTATCTAAATGTCAAAGTTACATTACACTTCATTTAAATTACTTCACGGATCGACGGTTGAATTGTTTGCATATTTGTACTAAAATTGCGATAAAAATTGGAGGTGAAATATACATATATTTCATAATAACCAACATTGTGACCCAAGATTTGAGTGTTGAAGTCGGTTCGTAATTTTCATTGTGTATTGAACATACACAATGAAAATTTCGAACCGACTTTTTCATCCGCAATTAAGATGTCGTCCAAGTTACGTCTACTTGGACTTATTAATTGCGGGTTTGCGGGTTGCGGTACACTTTTAGTTATTGCAGTGTAACTCTAAAAATGCTTGTCCGATTTTGACGAAATTTTAATGGGACCATCTCAAAGGTACCTAAAGATACCTACATTCTATCAACATGAATGTTGCGAATTGGTCCAAACTGAGGAAGAAATTTGTGAACTTAAAAAAAAGTAGATACAGTCGAACATATAACCTCCACCTCTTTGAAGTCAGTTAAAATAAGCAAACGACGACAAATCTTCAATTCAAAAATTTACAACGGTTGTATTTTTGCATTTTCTTCAACTATATATTGTACTAGTAGCGCCGCACGGTTTTACCCGCGTGGTGATGATTGATGATGAAAAGCCTATGCCTATGTGTTAATTCAGGGTCTAAACTATCTCCATACCAAATTTCATGGAAATTTATGTAGCCGTTTGAGCGTGAAGAGGTAACAAACATACACACAAGCTTTCGCATTTATAATATTAGTAGGATAAGATTGCATTTATTTGTAAAAACTTTATAACTATCATCCACATAAACAACTCGCTAATCTTGACATGATTATAATATCCAATTTGGAAAAAAAATGTAGCGTAATCTACAGAGTAGACTCTCTGAAGTTGTCTGCATGTTACTGCGCAGTGCCTATTTTTGAGTCGCTATGGTAAATGTACTCGTGTAGCTGTTTCGCTCATTCGCATACGTTTATTGCATATCCCTATCTCGTTTATACGGCTCGATGACAAACTGCCTGTACATAATGCAAATGTTCACAGAGCCTAACGTCAGAACTACAGATAAGCTGCTCGTATTATACTACTCTATATTTTGGTGCACCAAGTAAGCGGGCATGTTCAGCCGGAAGATTCCTTTTATGTATAAAAACATATTTAAAACATTCATTTTCCTTTAGTAGCCGCTGATCTTGACTTCGCAATTCTTATATCTATTCATAGTCGGCTCATTGTCATTCCATTTCTAGGTAAATTGCTGCCTATGGCAATTTTCTCACGCATTAACCAACAACTACTTACCATAACTGTTACTTATTATTAGTTAAACACATGACACGATCATACACGATCTTCTGTTTATCTTTCTTTAAAGCTCTCCCTCTTCTTCTCATAATACATTTTTAATATACATCACACATTCTTAACATACCTACACAAACACACTCATGCACCAACATTGCCCCTTACACATACACTCACCGCCTTACACACTCAAAGGCATATTGTGCCGCAACTTTCTAGCAATGCCTAATACTATGTAGATCTAGTTATAACTGCCGTGCCTAGCGAAAAAGACCATCCATGAATTATCATGGAAATCCGTGTTTTGCTGTAGATTACAATAATATATACCAAAACCTGTTAATAAGGAGCTGGAAATTTTGTAAAATAAATAAAAACTAATTTGGAATAAAAACTGCGGAAGAGCTTGGTACACAATTATTATTATAATATGTAGATATCGACACGTGTGAATATTCAAGAAGATTAGTTATTTCATCCTAACAGAGGCAGTGATTCTGTTTTTCACCCAAACTAACTAAAATGGTTTTACATAAGATAGTTTCTATAGGCTCGCGATATAGTCCGAATCAATATGACACTTATAACAAATTACAATATTAAAATTAGATCTTTTTTATAAAATTGCAGGTAGTTGTAGGTAAAACAAGTCGGACCACGTTATTGGATGCCGTCTAAAGCTACCCGCATTTGCATAAAACTCGCCTTATATCAGTGTGCGGTGAGGTGTGGCCGGCCTGTTTTTGTTATTCACTTGCATGAAGCTGGGCGAGGTGATCGAATTGCAAAACTAATTTGTAAACGTTTTTATTATTATTATTATTATTATTATTATTATTATAAGATGAATACTGTTCAGTATTACTTTATTTATTAGTTAGTTAATTATTCCAAAATTAGTCAATATCTACTAGACTAACCTTTTTGCCAAAATCCCAACACCAAGGCATTTGACCTTTTAAGGTCTTTAGCACATTGAACGGTTAAGGTGACTAGGATTTTAATTTTAGAACCATCATTTCTCCGTTACTTAAACCTTTGTCTTTTATTTGCATATTGTTTAAATTAACACCTTTTTCATATTTCGACGAAACGTAATTATTTAAACTATTCGCAGGCAACGTTTGGGTCCATAGATTTCGGTAAAATGAAATCACTAACAAAAACAGTCGACATTAAGATGCTTGATTGATTAAATATTCATTTAATAGCGGACTGTCTGTTCTAAGTTAATTTAAACCCGTCGTCTGCCGGAGACAAATATATTAATACAATAACATTTTTAAACGTGCCCATAGGGACTAGTTTGGCATGCCGAAAAGTTTTAGTCAATTACGTGTTTTCTTTGTTATTTAAGTATAATAACCGGTTATAAAAGGATGTAGATGAATTCATCCAGCAAATAACACTTGTGTCGACACGATAGTTTTCCTACAAGTTTTTTTCTCCGGCCGTTGCAAGGTAACAGATGAAATATAATGATTAATATTATTAAAATTCTATAGCCATTACTTAGTAACCATCACAGTTTTACTATATCACAACGAAAATCACTGATATAGCCCAGTGGATTAGCAGTTGCAACAAATTCTGGTGCGTATTGATTTAAAATGTTACAAAAATGTACTTCTCAGATGTACCGCCCAAAACATATCACTAATGACATTTTTACACTTTTTAATTTCCCTCTTCAGGTGTAAGCTACAGTTCAATCGCAGTTGTAGTAACAGCAAGAAATATTTGATAAAAAACATTAGGTCGCTTAAAATATATTTTTTTATTAATAAATCTGCGAATAAAATCTTAATTTGTTCAATTAGAATGAATCTCCATGAACTGCTCTAGTTTATTACACATATAGGCCATTTAACAAAATAAGTTTTAAGACTCAAAATTGTCAATTGTAAGGTTAATAGATGATTGAGTGGGTATTTGTAGATAATACTGACAATAGTTAATTATAGACTGGAACTAGTATTGTATAATTAATATTATTGTTATGATTTAATATTGTTTAATCGATTAACTGATTCTACCGATTATTGTATCTTCATACCGAATTGTCAATTTGCGTGTAGCAACACCACGGACGATGGTGTCATAGTCTATGAAGAAGGAACGGCATTATATTTCGAACCGTTGAACTGAGTGGTTGTTTTATTAATCCGTAAATATCGGCCTAATCTTCGTTACTTTTCTGGGATAACGAATTGATCCTTCACTAGCGAATGGCAAAGTCTTAATACGCAACCGGTCATCATGCAATTTTGCATGTGTTTAGTATTACCTATTTAGTCAGAGGTACACAATAAGACGAAGGATATGTTTCTTCTATAAAAAACATTGGTAACTGTTTACATATGATATAAAAAAGACATGATCCATGCGTAAAACCACGGGGCGCACCTAGATTATAAACAAAATGCAACATATAATTATTTTGTTACGGTGATTTTCCTCTGTAGCTCGAAACGTTAATACATTCGTTTTTATAGAACTCCATTAATTCCGTTTACGTAGACGTTAAAATATACATATTATGATTAAATAAATAGGTATGTACAATCAGGCATAAAGTTAATTGAAAAAAAAAACGAAACACGTCAGCAATGCTATATAACTCTATAAACAAGTAACTTGTTTATAAAAAAACCAAGCAGTCTCAGAACCTTGTCTCACAGCTTCAATCGAAGAATCGTTTGAAAAATAATTATTATAACACTTGTAGCATGACATTCATGTTTGTTACCAATCATTTATACATAAAGTGACCAAGTACGAATCAAGCTTCGAACCGTTGGGTTCTGTAGTATGTGGTGTACATAATCACAATGATGCACTGCTGGGACAGAACGAAGTGCTTGTATAGGCAAAACTCCAGACGACCGCCTAAAAAGTTTTCCAGTTTCTAAAAAGTTTATAGTCGTGTAATTATATCTACACATTTAGAATTACATCTATAATAACTATATATCATCCATGTTTGATTTTTAAAAGTCCACAAATAAAGTCTCGATATGTACTATACTGACATCAGTATCAGCACAAACACAAAATTATGAACCACGACGTAAGTAATAAAAAAAGTATAAAATAAAAATAAAATAAAGTAAGCATTAACGTTTCAAGTAGAGACTTTATTTACCCTTTCGATTGACATGTTTTCTGGAGGTGTTTGTGAACCTGGTGATCTGCTTTATATAATTTTTAGCCTTTCACCGGCCGCTGCTGCGGGACGCTCGTGCATTGTGTTGTCGCGTTTCAACCGAACCTAACCTGGTGATCTGCGTTATGCTTATGACCTATTGAAATGAAACTGAAACAAAAATCCATACTCTAAAGTACACCCCAACCGAATGTGTTCTGTAGAGAGTATATCAAATAGGTAAACCTCAATCCCCGGGGCTTAATACTAGCTCGAGCAAATGTTCAGTTATTGCGGGTTCGATAATTTGGCTGTTCTTCACATTTGCAATGTCTTATTTTAACTCTCTACGATGGTTTTCTTAGTTCGCATCAAGTAAAAACTACCGCAGCTGAAGTCAATTGTATGGGCGGGTATTTGGAATGGAGTAGTGTTCTTTACCGGCTTAAGTTTTTGTGCTACTTTAGATAACGTGCTAGATACTGTCTTAACAGTAAATCTTCAAAGTGATGTTTCAATTTTGTCTATGATCCTTTACGTGTATAGCGTGAACAACGGTTATGTATTGACATCGAAGTCAGCTTTTTTTTTTCGAGTATTCGCGCCTTGGTTTTTGTATTATTATATTTTTCATCGAAACTATTTATTAGTAGGGAAAATGGTGTTCAATAAAATATTTTATACCGTTGCGATAAAGTCCAAATTTGTAGAACTCTTATGATGACAAAAAATAAAATTAGATTTTTTTATCATAATGCTTTTTTATCATTGTTTTATTACTATATATTTAGACTTCTTATTTTTTATCATTACTTCATAAGACAACCAACCTGAACTTGGCAGGGCTCCGTTTGCAACTTTTAATTGTGGAACCCTATGACTAATAGAGGAAAATGCACGTGTGGATCTACCTTTACATATAATCAGTTACAGATTTCCCGCGCAAGCGGACCTGTCTTATAAACAATTTTATAATTCCAATTTTAATTCTTCAAATTTGTTATCGAAACTTTTTGTATTGTATTCTTTTTTTTAATAAAATAGCTTGTTCTATTTTTAAAGTTTTGAACGAAGAACGTGTTTTAATTTGCTTTTGTTTAGTCGAGACTTTGAGAAGAAGCAGTCGTTTTAAAATATCTTTGTGGATTATAAAGTCTGGATTTTAAAAAAGTGCATTTAAAATGTTGGGGAATAAATCCAAGTTGATTTTTACGTCTTCAGTTGTGGTTTTGATTGTGGCTATCGTATTGGCGGTGTGGGGATTTCCGAAGATCGTCAGCAAACAAATTCAGAAGGTAAGAATGCAAAGAATCCAATTACCAGTTTATATCCTTAAATGAAGTGCTTTTTAAATACTCTGGTTAATATTTTAGCAAGGAAAATGACGACTGAATTGGTTGTTTTTTACAGATTGAGGTTTAATTGAAGCAATTGTTGTGTTTCATACATACACTTATTATTTACCTTGCTGCCACTGCGAACAAAAGATTTGGTGTAAAACTAATACAAGTGACCGTGATCTATTATAATTCTTTGAATTGTCCGTTTTTATATGATCATCGTATCATCGTTGATAAGTTTGTCTTACAAATCATAATCATTGCGAAGCACTCACCAATATTATCAAAATATTTCGCATATTTTGTTAAAAATGCTTCTCTATAGATATTCTCCCCAGGGCTCTATTTGTCAAAGAGGCGTGTATCTTCTAGTTTTCAGTAATCAGGAAATCGATTTAAAGGGGCAGCCCTTTAAATTTATTTCGTAATAGTTTAGGTTTTAGGCCATTAGGGATCATAAATCAAAACCGAGACCCCAGCAATGAACTAGTTGATCTGATATGCAAGCTCCGGCGGCTTTGACTATTGAAACAATATTGTGTAATCTGAGTTAAAAAAAGAATCGGCAAAGTCGATCCTAATTGGCGGAATAGTCCCGTGACATAAGTACATGAAAAAAAACATGTAATCGAATTGAGGGCCTTGTCTTTTTTTAAAGTCGGTTAAAACTAATCATCTTAAAATAGTTTTGAGTTAACGCATTTTAAAAAATAAAGTCGAATTGAACATACTTTTTTTCGTAAGTCATTTAAAGTGTTATATTTAAAGAGAGTTATTTTTTAGTTTATTTTATAACTTCTTAAGTATGATCAATTTAAACGAACCCTAATGCAGCTGATCCCTATTACTTTCGTGCAAATTAAAAAAGATCCCACCATTCTCGTTTTCCTTTTCTTCATTGGATACCATTGTATAACGATATCCTTTTGTTTATTTTGATTTTCTGGTTTGTTTTTATATTAAATAAAGCAAAAATATGTAGGGTTATAAATAAACCAGTTTTATACCTAACCTGTTTTGATAAACACCTTATGATTTAGAAAAGATGTTAATGCCCTTTGAGTGTATATCTTCCATCAAATGGACACACAACATTAGTGGGGAGCAATCACAATAGGCTGAGTAGACTTGAAGGTCATTTTTACCCGACATTCTTGAAAATACAAAAAATATATTGAAAATTTACTATGACAACATAACATAAAATATGTATTCATGTTTATGGTCATAAATATATTTGAATAAAAAATACAAAGGCTTGCAGGTGTTTATGGACAGAAAGGGCAGGAGAAATCCCGATGCGTGTTTATTTAAAATATTACAAAAATGTATTTTACAGATGATCATAAAATCACATTTTTAGGTTTTAAAAAACTACTGTTCACATTTTTAGAGTTTTTGGCGTTTTTTCTGGTGTAAGACACAATTCAAGTGCATTTATTTACCTTTACCGCAAGAGTATTTTTTAACGTAAAAATATGGTCGAAGTGAAATATTTTTTCACTGAAAAATTAGCGAATGAAATTAAATATTGTTTAATTAGAATTAACCTTCATGAATTGTTATGATAAGTGATATTCTTTAAGATTATTCGACGTAGTACTTTCAACAAAATAAGCTGAAAACACTTATAACTGTCCATTTAGTTAGAGTATTTAGCAAATGGTGAAGCCTTAAAAATACCTCTAATCATCATCATCATTCAAAATTCCGTTATGACTTGCAATGCAATTTTAACTCATATTAGCTTATAATCATTATTCTTTTTTTTTCTTTTGTTCCACACACTCACACCCTCGCAATAGGATACCCTGTGACGCGGGAGGCATCAACACACAATCACCATACACAAACATCCAAGACCCGAGAACAAACATCTTTGCTCATTACAGAAATGTTTGCCCCGGCCGGGATTAGAACCCGGGGTCGCGGTTCTAAAGTCAGTGACGCTGATCACTGAGCCACGACGACCGTCAATTTTATAGTCCCAATTTTAGAGTTATACTTACTAATCTCTAATCTGCAAAGCGTGGCGAGTATTGGTAACCAACATCCTTGTGGAAATCAATGGGGGAGAGCTATGTCCAGCATTGAACTATCTATGGCTGAGACGACGACGACGAATCGTAAAACCTGCCACTGTGAAACTAAAATCTGTTTATATCTCCACTCTCTACTAGTCGGTCAGTGGATTCAGACAGCTAGGATTGAGACATAGTCCACATTCTGAGTGTGCCATGCATGCTATACCTTAGACCGTATCTTCTGTTCAGCATAGATAGACAATGATTAAACGGAAAATTCAACAAATACAAAAATCTTACAATGACAAATTTCTTCAATGCTTAATTCGAAGTACAGTACACACTCAGACCCCCGCACTAGGATTCCCTGTATCGCGGGAGGCATGGACACACACAATAACAGCACACAAACATCCAAGACCCGGGACAAACATCTACACTCATCGCACAAATGTTTGCCCCTACCGGGATTCGAACCCAGGGTCGCGGTGACACAGAAGTCATGTCGATGACACCACTGCGCCACGGGACCGTCAAATTCCAAGACATGCACATGTTATAGTATAATAATGTTTAGCGATTAAATATCAGATTGAAAGAAAAAAGAAAGTGTAAAAAAATTAAGCCACATTTTAAAAGTGTTAAAATATCCGTATAGTTTGGATAATTTTGTGCTGTGAGAACATAAATTATTGTGTAATATTTTGTTATTTTATAGATATTTTAAAGAAGAAATTTATTGTCTAAGACATTCCAATATTGGGTATGGACATCGCAAAAGTATTTTATTATTACTATTTATTAGACATGCTAAATAGGAGAACTGAGGAGAAAATTAAGTGGATGTCATTTGAGATTTAATAAAAAACATTTTCGGATACTTTTTCGTTTATATCTATCAATGTAATGTCCCAAGCACTTATATGAGTTTTTAAACTAATAAAAAGTTTTAATAAACTGCCCATTTATTATTAAATTTTCTGTTACTTGGTTTTACGAATTTTTTTTAATAACATTAGAAATGAAATGCAATGAAAGTAAATGAATCAGATTTCATGTCTCTTGACTGACATTTATATCAGAATAATTTATATGTGACTTATATAGAACTGACAATTACAACTAGTCTGATTTTGTAAGTTTTGTATTTGACAATAGGTAAACAAAAATATTGTAAATTTAACATACTTTTTTTACTGTGTTGCCTACACTGTATGTTATGTTAATGATAATTTGTTATTTGGAAACTGAAATAATTTGCTTACTTTATGTATAGGAAAATTGTAACTATCTGACAACGTCAGTAACTGGTATATAACTACTACTACGGGCCTTGTAAGCAAGCTCGTGGCCGAACCACAAGCAGTAGAGAGTGCTATGCTCGGTGTTTGTCCACGAAATCAAATATAAATGTGGACGTCCATAAAATAACTAAATAAGCCAACGACGTAGCGTAGTTGAAATAGCAGCGGGTAGAGCACATAGCACGTAAAGCTGATGGCTAATGAGATCGTATGGTACTTGAATGGAGACTATGGACTGGCAGGAGCAGCGTAGGACGTCGATAGGGTGGACTGACGACCTGACCAAGATCTCAGGAATAGTCTGGATGCGTGCCGCTTCCAACCGGTTCTTGTAGAGATCAATGGAGGCCATACATCCAGCAGTAGACAGCATATGGCTGATATGGTAATGATGATGAATATGTTTTATGTAGGCCGAAATGTTATGTACGCCGAAATAAACCTTATTCAAAGTATATTGGAAGACAAAAATATCAATTAAAAAACATTTATTTATGACTCGAATATTAGTTATGGGGAACGCAACAAAAATAACGATATAATAAATAATAAACGTAAGTCTATGCTGTGTAGGTACTGCTGTATTGGGCGAATTTAAGCGCAAAGAAGTGAGCCACTATTTTGCGCTTGAAATTACTACTAAATTAGCAATTCTCGTATACTCCTTCTCCTGGAATTTTTCAAAAAATTGGTCTTTTTATTTAAATTTAAATCTTGTACGTGGGTATTTCGTAGCTTTGCCAGTCTTCGCTGCTGCATGATATTTGCCCAGCCCACTGCCACTGGAAAATAATTATGGTAATTATATGACATGTTTCTCATGTCAAAAGCAAAAAAAAGGTACTATATTGTTGTTTCATTTGTTTACTTGCAAATTACAAATTAAAGGAATATAACAAAGAGATAATTGAATTATTCATTAACACAGGAGTCAATGAATGATAAAAAGGTCGACGTTAGTCTCAGTAAAAAGTCATTGTTGAATTGTTGTTATTTTAACACGGAGGTTACTGCTGCTGTAGGTAGGTAGTTGTCACTTAACGGTAAGTGTTTACTTGTCTAAAGGCATTCCCAATATTGTGTGACTCATCTTAGTTTTCCCTGACACAAAGCCGTTGAATTGAATTGAAGTCTTTGTCCTCTGCTATACGTAGTAAATGACAGTTTTATTATAATCAGTCAGTCAATAATCTTTTTCTTTATAGGGTGCCTCTGCAACTAGTGAAGGTTGACAATCATAATTTCTTATAATTATCATGACTTACAGGGTAGCTTTCAGCGTATGGACCATTCAACAAGATTGACTGATGACCTGTGTGCCTAGACAAGAATCAAGATGCATCGCTTCATAGCGATTCTCTATTACTATAGAATTCCGTTGAATGTTCGTTCTCGTTGTTCATATCAATAATAGTGATACGATAAATGAAATGTGAGATTAGGAACATTATTCACAATGTGAATGACTAAAAGATATGTTGCCCTGTGATAAACGCAAAATAAATGAGTAAACTGTTTTCAAATCAATTATAAAAAATAAGTTTATTCGGTGGCTTTCACAGAAAGTAGGTACGTCAGTTTTGAGCCGATTGAAAATGTATTGAATGTGCTGCTAAATATAAGGTAACGTCATAAACCTTAGTTTGTTTTTCTGTCACTTCCTGATCTATATTTAAGTTTATCTGTTTGTGTTGATTTTGTAGTGCCAAAGAACGCGTTTGGTACAAAACGAATGGCGTACGTGGGTCATTCATCATGGTATCATTGCTTCGGTAATCGGCGTAACATCAGCATTCTATTCATTTCCTGAGATCTTGGTCCGTATGTATACCAGTAGCCTAGTAGTAGTAACAAAGTAACATTCTACAACCGTTATCGCTCAGATAAAAAATGTCAATGACACTTCAAAGCGATATGTCACATGAACATAATATAGAGCTAATGACTATGCAATTTGAAAAACAAACTAATATTCTTATGAAATAATTACAAGGGCCGGGGCGCCCGAGCTCCTCTTGACAACCTCTTTTTTACTTCATCAATCCCTATAGCGGTTTTGTTTTCAAGGCATCCATGCGAGATATTCCATGCTATCATAAGTTTCGTTGCAACATTTATCCAGCCCTTCACAAACCTTAATAATGAAATACAAATTTCAAATAATCTAAAGCATGACAAACTAAAAACACACATTTTAAATATGTGAAGCTAACTTTGACAGTAAGCAAAGTAGAAGTTATGGAATCAGCTGTTTCAACATGCCCGTGTGATATTTAAATTCGTTTATTTAATTACACGTTCTCAGCCGCAGTGTCATCTTGCCCGTATAAAATAAAAAACTAAGATCGGTGTGAGCCTCAATTTTGTTTTGTTTTATATGTATTCCGTTAAGATTATTATATTTATCTAGTCTCATACTGAAATATATGCATTAAAATATCAAAAAAAGAACTTGAATGACAGTCTATAAAGATATATTTAAAAAGCTACAAATAGCTCTTCTATGACAACTGTATCGAAATGTTATTTTTTTTCCATTAAGAAACAACTTTAGCTGGACCAAGGAGGTTGCAATGCAGTTTTTGTACAAATAGTCTGTGGACGCGGCGCATGCGCGACCAGCAAATGGATTTTGGCGCTAAACGTTTACTAATAAAGGCTGTTATTTTACGTAAATTTAATTATCTATTTATGAGATTAGATAAAGTAATTATGTGCAGTTTCACACTCCTGTTTTAAGAACCCTTATTATGATACAGTTTTTAAACTACTATTATTAAATAAGTGATCCCATAGGTAAAACAAACCGTATTAGGTATATTATTATACAACAATAATATAGGTAGTAAAAAATAAACTGGAAACGCTTTTGTGGTAATCTGAACTGATAAATAGGAACGCCAATCGTGGAAATCCTTGTAAGAATAATGAGACAAACTATTTTTATTATTGCATTGTCATCGATTCTTGATTTGGGCAGATAAATAAACCAGCTATACTCAAAGGCACCAGGCTTAAATTCAATCGGTCTTTTTGAAGAGGGTGAAATTCATGTTCAATGATTACCTTACATATATTATGTAGTGACATGCGAAGCTAAGAGAAGCCTATTAGGTATAATAAAATGTATTTTGCAGATGGTCAGTCTTGTCAGTTTTAATCTTATCAGCGTGAGAAACCCTACAACTAGAAACAAAATAAATTATCGATCCAACAATTCCATTATAATCACTAAGCTGTAATTATTGCGGTGTTTAGACACGAACAGGTTTCAGTAGTGGCTGGATTGTTAAGGTCGTGGTACACAACTGCCTATAAATGCGGACAGATACCACACAAATCAAAGAGTTTATGTTATGATTCTATTAAGTATAATAAGGAGCTTGTGAAGCGAAATTTAGATGTGCAACTATTACATTATCTTATCCTACTAATGTTATAAATGCGAAAGTTTGTGTGTATGTGTGTATGTTTATTACTTCTTCACGCTCAAACGAACCGTAACCGATTACGATGAAATTTTGTATGGAGATATTTTAAACTCTGGATTAACGGGAGGTAGTGGGAAAACTGTAATCCACGCGGGTGAAACCGCCGGGCGGTACTAGTTTTGTATATTCTCTAAAATTAGTATGTCTTCGTGTTTTTAATTTGTTATAATTGTGGATTAGCTATTAAGGACCCGTAAAAGTGCACGAGTGTAGGAGGTAGAAAAAATACCGTAATCTCCAAGTACTTGTGTAAAGCTCTCGTTATTTTATTGAACAAAAGGGAAAACGGGAAAGAAATTGCTGTATATCGTATGATATCTTTTTACTACTTAAATATATATTTATATTAATATAGCATTATATTTTAATTTTTATTAATATTTTGAAGTATTAATATGTTTTTTACGCATTTTTACGCACTTACTCATGTCAATGCAATTATTTATACAATTCCTTATTTATGTATTTTTATTATATTCGACTGGCTTACAGCTATAATTTTAAAATAACAGTAAACTAAATGGGGATGAGCCATTTACAAGCCTCCACAATTGACAAAGATATTTAAGTGCTAACTTCTAAAAGAACTATTTTGTTACATAAATATTAGTCACTAGTTGCGTAAGGTACGACTTAAGTCCTGGTTAGTTATGTGTTCATCGATACCATACTACTTGAAAGTGTGGGGATCGAACCAGCGCGTCCGGCAGCATGACAGCCGACACTCCTACCACTGAGCTATCATTGCTTCAACAAGTATATCGAATTTGGCATTGCCTGGCATGCTTTTCTGTCGACTGCCACCATGTGTGTCACCAGCCTAATTCTAATAACACCTCATTAAGTATCGGCAGTGTTCTCGTCTTAACTAATAATTGAGTAATAATTTGCTATTGCCACCTCGAGGCCTTACAATTCTCCTACTATCCGCCTTATCCGTAGTGTTTCTGTATTTGAACTGTCGGTTTGAATTTCAAATATGTTGATATTTAGTATAACTTCTCTGGGTAAATACCATAAAATGTCTAACCTTCTAATTTCCATTATCCAAAGTTTTTTGACCTTGAGCCGCTGAGTTGAGCCTTTTTTTCATGGTATTAAAAAAGACTAAATCGAATCTAAACTGCACCACAAATTTAAAAAAGTTTATTTAATTATGTATTATATAGGCGTTTATTTATAAACGGTGTGCCTAGTTAAAATTCCATATGAAATCTAATATATAAGCTGCACTAATTTAATATTGAAGCGAGAATAGCTCAGCAGTGGGTGCGTCGGCTATCAAACAGACGGACGCTGGTTTGTTCCCCATCAACGGCTTGTAGACCAGGGTAGAAGCATTTAAAAATAATAAAAAGTAAAAGAAAATAATAGTAGGATGAAACCCATTAGAAAGGGAGGATAATATTATAAAAATGACAGGAAAAATAATTTACGGGCGATCTGAGGTCGGGAAGGGGATGGGGGTGAGTTTTTAAGGGTAAAAAACGGTTTTTCTCGATTTCCGGCAAAACTAAAAGTTCTATGGAAAAAAGTTACATGGCAAAGTTGTAGGTAATAAAAAGATCTAAAACTTTTGTAAATACTTTTTTTTCACATAACCTCAAAATTTATGTGAAAAATTCAAAAAACCAAGTTTTTAGTGTTTTATTTTTATCTTTATTAAAAATATTTATTTTTTTTACGAAATTTGTTGAAAACTTACCTTTTTATGTTCCAAACACGCTGTAATTTATTTGATTAAAAATATTTATTTTTTCACCTTATTTTGAATTAATATCGAAAAAGCACCCTAATTTTCAATCGAAAATTCACCCGTGAAAATATCAGCTTTTTTCAAAAAGTTGGTATGTTTTCTGTTCGTTGAAATCTCTACTTTCCGATGGTGAAAAAAAAATATGTTACGATAGTAAATCTTCTCAGAAAATGCAAATAAACTTTTGGAATCTACATAGCAAGGTACATACTAACTATATTTTAATCTGTATCAATCAGGTCTAAATTTGAAATAATAGTGTTTTCTGTTATATTTTTAAGGTTATATTACGTAAACATACTATTTATAACAAAAAACACTATTATTTAAAATTTAGAGCTGATTGATACAGATTAAAATATTGTTAATATGTAGCTTGCTATGTAGATTCCAAAAGTTTCTTTGCATTTTCTGAGAAGATTTACTATGGTAACATTTTTTTTTTTCACCATCGGAAAGTAGAGATTTCAACGAACAGAAAACATACCAACTTTTTGAAAAAAGCTGATATTTTGACGGGTGAATTTTCGATTGAAAATTAGGGTGCTTTTTCGATATTAATTCAAAATAAAGTGAAAAAATAAATATTTTTAATCAAATAAATTACAGAGTATTTGGGACATAAAAAGATAAGTTTTCGCCAAATTTCGTAAAAAAAAAATATATTTTTAATAAAGATAAAAATAAAAAACTAAAAACTTGGTTTTTTGAATTTTTCACATAAATTTTGAGGTTATGTGAAAAAAGTGTATATACAAAAGTTTTAGATCTTTTTATTACCTACAACTTTGCCATGTGACTTTTTTCCATAGAACTTTTAGTTTTGCCGGAAATCGAGAATAACCGTTTTTTACCCTTAAAAACTCACCCCCATCCCCTTCCCGACCTCAGATCGCCCGTAAATTATTTTTCCTTTCATTTTTATAATATTCTCCTCCTTTTCTAATGGGTTTTATCCTACTATTATTTTTTTTGTTTTTAAAAATTATCGACCCTGGTCTGTTGAGCTTCCGGTGAAGGTAACATCGTAATCAAATTACCAGCATGTTACTAGGGTTCCTACTTTCCAGTCCTCGCCTGGCTAGTTACCTCCCTCAAGTTTCAAAACTGTCACCAAACACATAGAGTGTTCGTTCAGGCAGCAGTCCTTGTGAGCCTGTAAGCATTCTACATCTAGCGCGATAACATCTTCGACTACATCGTCACTGACCATCAAGTGAGATAGTGGTCAAACGTAAGATCTATGGAAAATACAAAAATATATTATAGTGAATGCGAAATGTAACAGTCTTCATTACGAAAAGTTACTGATTTAGTTGTCCCCGCGCAGAAACGATAGTCTCCAAGACTATCGTTTTCGGAGTTCTTGGAAACTTGGAGGCATGATGCAAAAAAATGGAATCGACTTGAACACTCAAAAGTGTGAAATAACTTGTTGAAATCGATATCATGCGCACAATATTTTGATAATAGTAACTTTTCAACTGTCTTGGTACCGACTTGAACTAGTTATATCACACTGTTGAGTCTTGAAGTCGGTTCCGTTTTTTTGGTAAAAAAATTTACTTGTAATTTGTAGCACTGAAGAGTTTTCAACTTGAATATTAATTAAACAAATTTAACGTTGGCACTATATGGAGTAGTTTTTAGAAAGCTGGGCGATTTGTTCCTCAATAGTGAATGGTGCACGATTAGGTACCTTGCCTCACATTTCAAAGTGTTTGTTTCGTCATCATTTAAACAATTGAAAAACGCATCTATTTCATATACGAACTATCAGTTATCTTTATGAATGTATAAAACACGGGAGTTACTCACGTAATAAGTCAGAGGGTTCCAACTATAGTTTCAACCACATTCGGTGGTCTTTTTCAAGGAGAATACGGGGCGCTCGCGGACGCGGTCGCGGTTCGCCTATCAGTTATCTGTCACAATTGTACCAGTTAACATGGCAATATTGAGATCACTTTACGTTGCGATACGACTGCGTTACACTATCGACAGAGATTCGTGGTACAGGACTGGGATTCCGACAATACATCGGCGCTATGCGATTGCTATTGAGCCCTATTGCGCTAGGAAAGCAATTATGTAGTAAAAACCTGCAGTAGGTACTGAGGTACAGTAGGTAAGAAGAATACGGACGGAGAAAACAGTAGACTTAAACATATATAGCAATGTTATTCATCAGCGATTTGAGACTCTTATAGTATATTATATATACATATAATTAAAAAAATAACGAAAACTCACGCTCATTATTACTGTTAATATGGTTATAACTTGACACTTACGCGTAGTCAATATCACGATCGACAATTGTTTTGGCTTCTTCCGAAAGCCTACAGTAGGATCTTGAGTGCGGTGGGTTCGTCGTAACGTCCTGTCAAGATGGGTTTTAAACAGTATAAAGTTATAAAACTACATATTTATTTTTATTTTTATTTGTTACAGAATATACAAATAGACGAATCCTCACAAATGTATGACAAATGGCTCAAGATGCCGATGCCTATGGACTTCAAGGTGTACATCTTCAACGTCACAAACGTCGATGAAGTCAACCAAGGGCAGAAGCCTAAGCTGAAGGAAATTGGACCTTATGTCTACAAGTAAGTCTGTTAAACTAAAGCATGTCCTTAACAAACTCCATTTAGTCCATACAAATTACAAGTAGCGCCACGCGGTTTTCCCGCGACATTAATTATTAAACGGGAATCATACATTTTACCAGGATAAAAGGAGCCTATGAGCTATTTCAGGCCATAAATTTATCTATGTGCCCAATTTCGTCCAGATCCGTTCAGCCGTTCTGGCGTGATTGAGTAACAAACATACATCCATCCATCCATCCGTCCAAACTTTGACATTCATAACATTAATGGAATTGGTTAGTGACAGGTTAATTGGTATTGTTTATTATTATTTATTCTGTGGTGGTTTATTGGCTAGTTTGAGATGAGATAATGAACAAGTTTCGTCAACCGGTCCGAGTGCTAAGCTAACTCTAATGCGCTTTAGAACTTTTTTCAATACTAATACCTACTCAGTTCATTCTGTTGTATAAGTTAGAGGAAAATCATTATTTAAAAGCATCGTTATTTAAATCGCTTTCTGCCTCAGAAGCTGTCAATAATTCTAGATTATGTGTAGCACAGTTTTCTACACATAATCTAGAATTATTTACGAGATGTAAAACACCAAAAACATTGCAGCAACTTTTTGGTTGAATGTAAGCTTTGCCTTGTACCCGGGTGATGGCTTGCCTGTTGGTTTTATAGTGGCAACTGTAACGGCGAATAATCATAAGGACATTTCTTAATTTTATTCCAATAACCTCCGTCCATCGTCGGTCGACCATAAGTCGCGCATTTGCTGTGGTTGATGCGGCTCTGGTAATAAATAGAATAATAGAAACGTAGCGGCACGGCTAGAAGTACAATCTACTTGTTACTTGAAATCTCCAAGAATGTACCAATCGGAAAACAAAGATGAGTATCTTTGGCAAAGCGTTTCACTCTTTGGTAAGCGCAAAGACGCTTTCTCCAAATCTGTGTTTCCCGATACGTGTAGAACCCTGGAGAATTCAGTCAACAAGTGGATAAGTGGGTACTGAACTCTACAGCTTGCATTCTTGAGCTACATCATAATCAAATCGTAAATTAAGGTATGCGTGGACAAATGAAAGACAGACATAGCCAATCATGTATAGTTGATGACCGTCACTGACTGTGAGAAGGAAAGTTGATTTCGCTGCACACTGAAAAATAAGTGATTGATGCAATCATTTTTTTGATTACCGTGACTAGGTGGCCTAATGAAATACGGGCCTACCGGGTACAATCGTTGCAGCAACTACTTTTATTTGATTACGGGATCTTTATCAAATCAAATCAAACCATTTTATTATTCAGACACAAAAGATCCATAATTACCTACATGTTATATAAATTAAAAATATTTTAAAATTTAAAACTATGATTATTAGGTACCTACTATAGTATTGTTAGCATTAGTTTTGACTTTATTATATATTATAATAATTCAATTAATTATTTTATTAATATCCTAATGTGATGACCCATAATAGGGCAGTCGAATTTATCAGATATCTTTATGGATGCTATCACAGAACATAGTTGTGGTAACCAAGTAGAAAAGCGGTTGTTGCAAACAAGTCGTCTTTATCACGCCATGTCAACCTTAGAGACTTAATCAAGCAAAAAAAAACCTTTTTTAAAACTTTCTTAACATAACCAAGCATGTTTGATTGAAGCGATCAACAAACTTGTTTGGTTTGAACAATGTTAAGACTTGTTTTCTGTTACAATGTGACATTGTAAAAAAAATTATAGATGAATTGGATCTCCTCCTTTTTTGAAGTCGGTTAAAAATTATTAGGAAACATGTTAGTTTAAAATGCCATAACGGAGCATAGGAGTAATATAGATTCATAAAGATTTATTGCAATAACTGGACCCAATTTGCAGTGCGGTACTATTCACGCAATAGTCCGAATAGCTCGTATCTTGCGAGTAAGAGCCAATATACATACACAACTCGAATTACTTGTCTTGTTCCTGCGCCTGCGCACGAACAACAATCGCAGTCGTGTCGCAGCGTTTAACAATTAAACTCAGTAGAAACTATTATTTATCTAGTACAACTGTGACACAGAGAAGTTACAGTCTGTATGTGCCAATGGATGCGATGTTCTATTGTTTATAGAATGACAATACAAGAAATGTGACATAAGTGAAATATGTATTACCATGTTGAATTATATTGGCAGGGCCTAACGGCTTTATTTCCATGTTGATAATTAGTATATGGATTAACTATCACATTGAACATTCGATATTTACAAATAAAAAGTAGTCATATTAACTTTATTTTTTATTACTTTCTGTTTAAAATAGAACATTTAGTTCTATATTCATCAAAACTCTTATTCAGTACAAATAAAACGTATAACTTGTTTTTTAAATTGATGTAAAATACATATCCATACACCAATTAATTGAGTTACTATTTATAAATTTAGCGCATAGCAGATCTGTCAATTAGTATAGACGAATACAAGTAAGTTAGAATTATGAGTCTTTTTCGGCGTACGATTTTCTCTAGGCAGTTTTAATGTAATATATTCGTCTATGTAATCATCACTAATTAGTGATGAAATATTAAATCAAGCACTTTAAACATAATATTATATCTACGTACGATGTAGATGGTATGCTGATTATAATATCTAAATATCAAAGCAATGTAACTTGAAATATTTGAGCTTTTGAGCAAATTTTCTGAGAGCAATAATTAAATATGTACAACAAAATAGCAAATATATTATAGCTTATTATTTAAATATTTCATAAGTTCCTTTGACTTAGAAAGAAGAAGAAAAAGGAAATACACCGACTTTATTGGAGTATTTTTTTTCCACTTATAAGTAGATATTTACATTAATATAATATTTAAGTAGGGGAATATTTTTATCGAATTAGAAATTAGGTTCTCTTTGTATTACATGACGCAAAAACGTATAAAAATATTGAAAATATTTTTAGTCAACAAAAACAAATTCGGAAATACACTAGGCGGTAAAGATAGAGGGGATATGAAAAGTATACAAAATATTCAAGCAATCCTTCCAAATAAAAACCAGATTATAGTTTAAAAAGCAAATGAAATGAAATTTGGTTCAATCAGAATTAACCTTCATGACCTGTTCTTTTAAGTGGTATATTTTTTAGATTATTAGATATGTAGGACTTTTACAAAATACGCTGAAAAGACCCAAAACTGTAAACTTAGCCAATATTCAAGCCCGAAGTACCATGATAGTTCAAAAGTAACTATTATCAAAATATTGTGCGCATGGTACCGACTTCGACAAGTTATTTCACACTTTTGAGTGTTGAAAACGGTTCCATTTTTTTTGGTAAACATTTTTTAACCTTTTTTACAACTTCACCCTTTTTGGTGACCTTTGCTATACTCACGGCATCAATTGTCATTGTGTATGGTCACCAATTTGGAGTGTAACTCAAAAACAGATTGTCCGATTTTGATGGAGTACCTCAGAGGTACACTCTATCAAACAAAAAAAGAATTTTGAGAATCGGTCTTATCGGTCCCAAAATGGGGAAGAAATCGGCAAACATACATAAAAAAGTACATACAGTGAAACATATAACCTCGTCCTTTTTTGAAATCGGTTAATACGACTATAATGTTAACTGGCTCTCAGGAACATCTGCCTGAAAACACTGTGTGTTTGGTGACAGTTTTTCAAATATGCGGTTGATACCTGGTCAGGCCAAACGCTATAGTCCGTGAGCCCGCTCCAAAATTGCCTATGTCATATGACATCATGATAAAATGCATGGCTCACGGCAAAATTATAGTACCTAAAATTTGCCAGAAATCTGAGAAAATTCTTCACTCCCGGTTAAAAAAATATTAATTATCATAAATATTAATAATCATTTTTAAGGACTTTCGGCCAGATGTGGCTTTTCAGACTTATTTATTCTTAAAGGCACTATTATTTCAAAACGTTTATAATAATTTTCATCAAGATGTCATATGACGCAGGAAAAGGTATACAGTGACCATCTTTGGCATCGTTTGTCAAGTACTTCCAGCCATTTCAAAACTGATAGGCTTATGTTTACTCACTCTACAATTACAGGTTTAAATGATACCACGTATGTATTATTGATTTCACATGACGTAAATGTAACCTGAACATTTTGACAGGAAGTGAAGGATTTTTTCAGACTTATGGCCAATTTTAGGTGCTATAATTTTCTGATCCTCGCTCAGCACAATTTTTTCCACCGAGTGTCATGTATTTTATTGTGATGTCATATGTAGTAGGCAATTTTGGAGCGGGCTCACGGACTACTAGGCTGTCAGCGCTTTGCCTTAAAACGTTTCGCTATTAGATTCAATATAAAATAAAGAGTCTTCTTAATGTTTTTTTTACAGACAGTACCGAGAAAGAACAGTTCTGGGATACGGTGACAACGACACTGTCAAATATATGCTAAAGAAGCACTTTGAATTCGACCAGGCGGCGTCAGGTGGCCTGACTGAGGATGATCAGATAACAGTCATCCATTTCTCTTACATGGTAAGCGTTTGTATATTGCCAATACTAAGACAATAGCAATAGACCGCGTCGTCACTTAACATCAAGTGAGACAGCGGTCAAACGTAAGCTTTGAAAAAAAGACGTCGAATAATGAAAATGAAATTAAAACGAGTGAAAAAAAATAAAGGTCAGATTATAATTTATAATTGTTTTTTTTTTGTTAGTAACATGGCATCAGAAAAATAATAAATTAGTAGTAGTAGTACGAGATACGGTTTTATGACACATATACCCTCATCTGTTATTTACTTAAGACACCGATTCATATGTTAAATAATATGTAGATTGAGACATTGCACATGGGTTGCCTAGTGAAATCCCGGAACTACACTGTTCCATAATATTAACTTTTATATTAAACAGTGTTATTTGACTGGTTTTTTATAATTTATTATTATTGTATTGCTTATCTAGCAGTATTAGGTTGCCTACTTAAAACTGAGTCATTTTTGGGATTATTAAGATTTTTGAAGTTCAGATTGAAGCTCGAGTAGTAAGAGTGATAGAGAAGCGGTGCGCTCCCTACTCCATGCGAGAGACAAGGAAGCAGAGATTTGTTTATAAATTATTGGGTTATTTAACCGTATAAGTCCAGGACTTAGCTCGGCAACCCATGTGAAATTTATCTATCCATATATTATCTAACATTTAACCCTTCTAGTCATTGAATAACAGATGAGAGTATAGATTTCTTAAACCGTATCTTAGACTATTAAGTCTATTAAACTGGTAAACACATTGAACCTGCATTTAATTATTAATACATAATACAACTGTGAGTGTGCAACCTTCTTAGGTTTTTTTCTGTCTCCAGGCTGCCATCCTCACAGTCCACGATATGATGCCTGGCTTCGCTGCGACGGTGAACAAAGCCTTGGAACAGTTGTTCACGAATCTCAGCGATCCTTTTCTCAGAGTCAAAGTTAGAGAGCTCTTCTTTGATGGAGTCTTTCTAAATTGTGACGGAGATAGTTCTGCTCTTGGTAAGTAGCAAAATATTAATAATTAAAAAATAGTTCCTTGATCTGTTGTAGCGTCACCAATGGTTAAAATCATGTATTTCTAACACTATTTCTAACACATGTAAACTAAAATCATCTCGTCATAAATGCTTAGGTAGATCATTGGCTGCTGAAACAAAACTATCGATTACTCATTACAATTAGCTACTAGCTTTGCCCCGCGATTTCACCCACGTGGAGTAGGTACGAATTTCCTGATTTTCCCGTTACCGTTATCCCACGGTTGTGTACATATTTCGGGATAAAAGTAGCCTATGTGTATTGCAAAGTATAATCACCATTATCATAATCATCATCACCAAAGGACGTCCACTTTTCAAAAGGACCAATCTTAATCAGGTCGTCTGTCCACCGAATCGGTAGCCGTCCTATGCTGCGATTAACAACCAGTACTTGGTCTCCATTCGAGAACCTTTCGACCCCAACGGCCATCAGTTCTTCGAGCTATGTGCCCTGCAATCAACTTGCTAATGCGCCGGTGACTTTCTTACGCTGACTATACTATCGTGAATATTTCAAAAAATTATCATAGTTAAAAAAAATAGATGTTTTATTCGATCTGTTTTATACATCATTCCATTCATATTGTAATAAATATTGGCGCAACAATATGACATGTATTAAACTGAAAAAATAAACTCTTCTTGCCCTTTTTATCAGTATAAATAATTGGGTAATAAAACAATTCCATAAAAATCCTACTCCAGGTGAATATACAGTTTTAACGTTGTATTTTTTACATAAATTTGAAAGAACCTGGAAAATAAAATTTCACGTTATTTTAAAACCATCTCTCAGGTGAATTCAATTAATGAAATTTTATTTTTCATATACAGAGGCGCCCGTAGGAATTTTATGTTGCTGTGCAATGTGACGCAATGTGATTTTTTTCTCTGTTTCAGGTTTGGTGTGTGGTCAAATCTGGACTCAGATGCCTCCAACCATGCGGCCAGCACCTGAAGGCATGAATGGATTCTACTTCTCAATGTTTTCTCATGTAAGTTAATAATTAGGTTACAAAGTAGGTTTTACTATGAATAACTACTATATATAATGTGTGTGTAAAATATATATGAATAACATAATACTGTTTATTTGTTGCTTGTGATGATGAAGTGGTGAATGATAAGCTAATTCAAGAAATTCAAACGTCTGGCTTCTATGTACCTTGTGTTTTTTTTTTGTTTTTTTTTTACTATTATAAGTTTACGTTTGACAACTGTCTCACCTGTGTAGTTAAAGTGATAATAATGGTTCAGCCGTTTTTACGTCTTCATCATTCTTTGAAATATAAAACACGTGTAGTCACATTTGAAGCGATGATAGCTCAGCGGTGAGATCATCGGCTGTAAAACTGACGGACGCTGGTTCCTGCCAACGATTTGAGCTTTTGGCTAACTTAACACCGATATCAAAGTCCCAGCATGGTGGTAGAGTACCCTGCCAACTACTGTCAAGTTTGAAAAACTGTCCCCAAGCCCCAAACACATAGTGTGTTCAGGCAGCGGACCTTGATTACCATTAAAATTCTAGATCTAGCGTGGTCACATCTTTGACCACAATATCACTGACTATCAAGTGAGATAGCAGTCAATAATGTATAATACCACGTGAGTACTAGTCGGTTTGTTATATTACAATAATGTATAATCTATAAAAACAAAATACATGAACAAATAATATCTAAACGTTACCAATTTGAAACTGAAACCTTCTCATAATTTTTTACCTAAAACTTCAGAATAAAGTGTTATTTCAAAACAAAACTTTACCTGACTTAGCAAAATTCGGTGCCCATTGAATTGGTAAACGTTTAATTTTAAGCTGGCATGGTGATAAATACAAGAATTAAGGTCGGCCCTTATGTTAATCACTCGAACTAGCACTAAAATTCTTCAAAATGAAATATATTGTCACATAGAGGTCGGATCTTGATGCCCTGTGACGATGTTATTAAATCGGCTACCTGAACACATGGTTGTGTGTCAGATTTCCAAGAAAAAGGTAGCCAGCTCGTCACAACAAAGTTCGCATAAACCACCAAGATTTCACCACAAAGGAACATTTTCTTTTTCTTCTTCTTCTTCTCTCAGCCATGTGCGTCCACTGCTGGACATATGCCTCCCCCATATAGGGAGGATTTGCCAATACTCGCCACGCTTGGCATGCGGGTTGGCGAGCGCAGTATGATTTACAATCCTCAGAAGGCGCTGCTGCCCACCCTCTGGTACGTGATCCCTTAGCCGACTCTTACGGCACCCACGAGAAGAGATGGGGGAGTACTATTCTAGGCCGGTACCACCACGTTTCCTTTTTAGTAAACCAAAATATCTCCAGATGCAATACGGCGATAGCAGTTTAACGCTAACTGCTATCATTGCCTCTGAGTAACAAGTGAGTCGTCGAAAAGTATTTTAATAATCCTATTTTCCTTTCCAGATGAACAGATCAGAGTCGGGTCCATACGAGATGATCCGAGGCACAGAAAATATTCAAGACTTGGGCCACATCGTATCTTACAATAATAAGAGTCTTATGCACATGTGGGGAGACGATTACTGCGGAATGATCAACGGATCTGACTCCTCTATATTTCCTCCCATCGATGAAGCTAATGTACCTGAAAGGCTTTACTCATTTGAGCCTGATATATGCAGGTGGGTGCATGTATTTCTAACACGTTTTGGAACTTCCTTCCTAATACGTTTCGATTCTCGATTATGTGAGTAATTAGAACATATAATTATAATATTTTTTTTAAATATTAAATTTTATATATTTTATGGTAGGTACATATTTTGATTGTCTAAAATGGTAGCAATGAGGCGTGTGATTCTCAGATATATTATATAATTTGTAGAAAAAACTTATTCAACCGTCACCTGAAGCACTAACTTTTTTGTTTTACATATTAATAGTTTGCGTTTGACAACTGTCTCACCTGATGTTAACTAAATACTGTACCTAGCTACTGCGCAATTAAGGCTCGTTATACATTTGAATGTTTAATAAGTAACATATGGTATTGGTAAATGCGAAATAAATGACACCAAAGTCATTAGTTCTGCTCTTTCTTAAAAATATATGCTTCCAGACGTCTAAAAATCATTCATGTGCCTTATCTTTGATTTAGAAACAAAATCGTCATAAAAATATAATATTAATATATTAGTAAAGACGACATAACATGCGAAACTTCATACAGGACGGCCAAGTGTATGTATACGATTACGATGCTGAAAACTGTGTGTTCCCTAGAAACTTGAATAAAGGGTCTTTAACAATGCCTTTGTGTTTTTATTAATAATAACATAATATTAGTTGATAATAAGAAATGTTTCAAAAATCAAAAAGGTTGAAACTTTATCTACCTAATAAGACGGCAATTCATACATTATAATGCTAACAACTCATTTTCATATTATATTACCTCCGTAATAGCTTTGCGTTTGGGACAGTTTCAAATTATATTCTGGTAGCACTCGTAGTCGGACATGGTATTTGTGTTTGATACTTGCTTGTGATGATCCATCTTTCTTTATATCCTTTGACTGAGTGTTTTAATTAGTGTGACTGGACCACAGTACTAATTATCTTATATTTCCCAGATCATTATACGCAAGTGTGGTCGGCAAGAGAACTATATTCAATATGACTGCTTACTACTACGAGATACACGAATCAGCACTGGCCGCGAAGAGTGCTAATAAAGACAACAAGTGCTTCTGCAGAAAGTAAGTTATATTTTTTCTTTTCGTACTTACCAATATTATAATATGCCCCTAAATAACTGACCTATTATAAAAACATTATTATAAAAATATTTATGCGAGAGATGTTTTTACTAACTCATGCACATATATTTTTGTCAGGAACTGGAGCGCAAAACACGACGGCTGCCTCATCATGGGCCTCCTGAACCTGATGCCGTGTCAGGGTGCTCCGGCCATTGCATCTCTGCCGCACTTCTACTTGGGATCCGAAGAACTGCTTGAATATTTCGACGAAGGCATCAGCCCTGACAAGGAGAAGCATAACACTTACGTTTATCTAGATCCGGTGAGTCACAGGCAAACACTCCATTATGTAGTCTTATCTTTATCTAATCTAATAATATATAAAATTCTCGTGTCACATTGTTTGTTATCGAACTCCACTAAAAAGGCTTGCCGCCAAAAAGGATTTTTATTACATTTTTTTTGTGTATATTTGGTAGGTCTCAGAATAGGTCGTCAAGTATTTTTCAGTCATTTTTGCAATTTTAGTATTTTGTATGAACAAATATCCAAATACCTTCGATCCATACATATGTAACTATAAACACTGTTTCATACTTCGATTCCATATCTGGTGCTAAATCTAACCTTGCCTTATACACTGTCCTGCAAAATTAAGTATGTAGACACTTAAAATTTCTTATTTTTCTATACTAAGTATAGAAGTTAGAGATTTAAAATAAAAAAACATTTTGTAGCAGTTTTATCAGCTTTCTTTGAAACTATAGTAAAGTATACATTAGTAACATTTTTAATTTAATATTATGATAAGTCAATAGAATAGCAGCTATTTTTCGCTTAGTGTCAAAAACTCATTTAACATTTATAAGTATTTATTTATTTATTTATTGTATGTTTTACATGTTCTTTATTTTTTTATAACTATTATTGTTCCTCGGGCTCCGACTACAGCGTTGAGTTCGCTTCGTTTTGCCATGCTGAACACGAAGTTTCGGAACCAATGTTGGGGAATATCGCCTCAATCTTCTATCAAGGCCTGTATTAATGCCCTGAGGTTGGTAGGTGGTGATCTGCGGCTTGAGAGGTGATGAGGCTGACTAGCCTCCCAGCCTCATCAGCATCGATCCGTCACCCATATTTGCTAATGACGGCCCTGCATACTCAGTGAGAATCCCTTGAGCATATCTTTTTCCAGTCAGAGAGCCATTTACACTGCCACCTCCATCGTACTGGACTCTTTCAGTGAAGCAGTCTTGAAGGTATCGCTCACCAGATCGCCTGTAGACACTTCGCCTTCCATCAGAAGTGTAGTTAGAATCGGCTCATCTGTGAACAAAATTCTTGACCATTCTTCTTCATTCCTCTGTATGTGTTCAAGACAGCGAGATTTGGGATAGCGAGCCACTAAGTACAGGGCTCACGCAAGAAAACAATGATAGCAAGGAAATCGATGAGGAGGACTATATATGTTTAAGGGCGCATCACAGTCTTGCTACTTGATATTCGCTCGATTTTGGGGCCACTCGCTGATCTTCGTGGTCTGTCTGGCAAGTCTTCTTCCGAGTGTTCTTACTGTCACTAATGTATTCTCTACGGGTCTGAAGAAGCTGTTGCTGGTCTTCAACTGCATTAAGGTGGCGATTTCTCAATAATGAAACAATATGAATAAACACATCAAGGACTGACATCGCACCTTACGATATTAGTCACTAATATATATATATGTTACATAATAGTAATTATCTTAGAAGTTAGCACATTTATATATCTCTGTTAACTGTGGTGGCTTGTAAATGGCTCTTGACTATTTATTTTACTGTTATTTTATAATTGTAGCTGAAAGCCACCCGAATAAAATAAAATAATATAACGGTCTACTGGGGCACTAGTAGGTACACCTGGATCTGCCATTACAAGGTCTTCTCGGATGTTTTTCAGTCAGTTGTACCTTCGCTTCACTTTCTGGACCGTTCGTAAGGTCACACCCACCATACTTGCAGTACGACATAGAAATGTTTAGGTTACATTTAAACCATGTGATATCAATACGAAATATGTGGCATCATTTAGACCTGTAATTGTAGAGCGAGTAATCTGTCAGTTCTGGAATAGCCGGAAGTACCTACTTGACAGACGATGACAAAGATGGTCACTGCACACCTTTTCCTACGTCATGTGACATCTTGATAAAAATGATTTTAAACGTTTTGAAATAACTGTGCCTTAAGAATAAATAAGTCTGCCGCCATATCTGGCCGGAAGTCCTTAAAAATGTTTTTCAACCGGTAGTGAAGGATTTTCTCAGACTTTCGGCCAATTATAGGGGCAATAATTTTCTATGCATTTTATTATGCATATATGACGTAGGCAATTTTGGAGCGGGCTCACGGATTATTTGTACCGTACAGGTAACTGGTGTGGTTCTGACTGGCGTGAAGCGACTGCAGTTCAACATCGAGCTCCGCAACATCCCGAACATACCGCAGCTGGAGAGCGTGCGCACCGGACTCTTCCCTATGCTGTGGCTCGAAGAGGTAGTCCCTTATTCTTATTTTACAGGCCGTAAAAGCGCGCCCAAATAATTAATCAGTTCACTTATCTTTCATGTTTATGACTGGTTTCTATTTATAAGATACTAGATGCGCCCTGTATTATATAGTAATATAATACAAAAAACATTATTTTGCACCACTATAAGTCAATCACAGGTGGTGGTGATGCAAGATGTGGAAGTTTCAAACCTCATAGTCTTTTTTGGTTTTGTAGGTTTGTTGGCAACACACAAAAAATGAAAAAAAAAAACTTTGTTCTGGAGCTAAAAACTTATATAATAATTATTAATGTGACCCGACACTGACGGTACGATGACGGACTTGTTGAGCAAGAGTGGAAAAGGTAGGCGATATAGATCTTTTTGTAAATATAGTGTATACACTTCAGGGTGCAGTTCTACCGGCATCACTACAAGAGGAGCTGCAGCAGTCGCACCGGCTCCTGACGTACGTGGAGGTCGCGCGCTGGGTGTTGGTGGGCGCGGCGCTGGTCGCCACGCTCGCCGCCGCCGTGCACCTCGCGCGCGCGCACAACCTACTGCACTTCTCCTTCCCCGGGAACAACAACTCCGTCAGCTTTATACTTAACTCCTCTAATCAAGCACATAAACGATAATTTATACACGACTTGCTTTTTATTTCGACCCTTTGTAATCTGAAACCTTCGTTGCCGAGCTCACCCGTGCTATCGTAACCGATCGATAAAATCAACGTCTGGGTTCCAATTCTCTTATTTAATAAGACAGCCGATTCTAAACAATGCAATAGTAATTCAAATTTAATCATAAATATACTTTGTATTCTGCTAAAATAACATTTCATCTCGGTTGAATTGTTGGTAATTGCATTGCGGTATAAATTATATTGGTGTAACCATTACAATTATACTCCAAGAAGAATATCAAGAACGCAAATACCATTTTTAATTCAGTTCAAATATTTGAAGGAAAAAATTCGGCTGCTAGTGGGACTTGAACCCACGACTACAGAATACCGTCCTGTCGCTTTGTCCAACTAAGCTATAGCAGCCCATACCACTAGGGCCGAAATTACTTCCTTCCTTTATTAACATCTTGCGGGGATGTTTTAGCGCCATCTACCTTTAATTGTATGAACAATTAATTAATAGGACTGATAGACCAACATTACAGTTGATATCGTATCAAACGAAGGCACCCTACCCTTATTTAAAAGCCTTAGCCGAATTTTTTCCTTCAAATATTTGAACTGAAGTTCTGCCTAGCATAGCGTTAATGCGATACACAATAAAATCTCATTTTTAATTCATTTACAATAAACAATATGTTTAGTAGAATCGACACAAAATAATTATCTTTTTTTCTAAAGTATCGGTGTCCATTCCTACAGCAGGCCCACACCTTGTATAATATTATCGCATGCTTACGTGAAACGCTAATGTAATGCAATTATAAATGTCAAACCTCATAATTAGTACAATCATAGTTTCAGCGGTAGAGCCGACCGACTATTAGTGGGCGAGCTAGCAACTATGCCCTCGTGCATACAGCTTGGAAAAACTCGGGTTATCTTATTGTTGGTGAATCCTTACTGTTATTAACCTCATTTGGATTTTCTATGGACTCGTCTCATTTGTAAGAGTATATTTTTTTTTAATGAAACGGATCATATAAATCATATTTGATTTAAGAATAAGATCTTAGCTACGTTAAAGCTTCAAAAATGTTAGAAAAGGCCATTGCAAAAACAAAATGTACCTACACGATTGAAACTGAGAGCCAGTGCACTGAGCCAGTGAGCATTCTAGGTCTAGCGTGATAACATCTTCGACCACATCGTCACTGACCATCGAGTGAGATAGTGGTCAAACGCTACATCTATACAATATGTATATAAAATACTTATGACATTTTAATATGAATATTTGTTACTCTTTCACGATCAAACGGCTGGACGGATTTGGATGAAATTTGGTATGTAGAAATTTCAGCTCCCGGAATAACACATAGCTACTTTAAATCATCATTAATCATCACCACTACGCGGGGAAAACCGCAGGGCGCAGGTAGTATTATATATACAGAGGGAACTCAGGCAGCTGACCTTCAAAGTCGGCATTTTAAGTCTAGCGTGATTCTATCTCCATCAAAATGTGGTCGACAACATTATCAGTGACTATCAAGTTTAATAGTGGTCAAACGGTAAAACTGCCTATAATTTTCAAAAAGCCTTGGCACTATTTTTATTTTTGTGGAAAAAAAATATGTAGTCAAAAAACTTATGTAATAAAAGATATGAATCAATTCAAAAAGTATATTCAATCGCTATCAGAGAAAGTTCCCCGTCCACTGGAGTCCTTGTCAGAGTCATCGGTGTCCATCTGTTCCACTTCCTGCTTCGGAGTCAGCTCGCCCACAGATCGGATGCATCGGATTGTGTACTTGTTGAAATCGCAACTGGAACAAAATAAAAACAACTTATAAGGACGATGTGAAAAGGTTAATAATAAGATGTGGGATGCAGAGTATGGTACTTGCCGTCTTGCACCTACATATAATTGGTTATTTCGACAGCCACTGAAGGACGGAAAATTGTAGTTTTTATAAATGTATTAATATAATCTTCTATCACCATCATCTCAGCCACAGGATATCTAATGATGGAAATAGAAGTCTCCCCCATGTTTTTCCACAACGACAGGTTGGAATGAGCCTGCATCCAGCCTCCAAATGCGATCTTGGTGAGATCGTCTGATTACTTTGTCATTGGAAGACCTACGCTGCGCATGCCATACCGTGGTCTCCACTCTAGATCCTTTTGACACCGTCAGCCTTAAATTCTAAGGGTTATGTAGAGATATGTGGCTATGTCAGTGACTAGTTCTTTTAGCAATCACCACATATCTGATTCGATCTTGTAAAGAAATACAGCTATATAGCATTCCTATCTATAGCCCACTATGTGGGCCACAGCCTTAAACCAGCTTACAGGGTCCATAGTTAGAGATTAGGCATGTTTCGGTTTCAACCTCCTACATTTTAGTAAAAATATAATGGTCAAACGGAGATGGTGGAAACGGAGATGGAAAGAATATATTATTCTTCTTCTTCTCAGCAATTGGACATCCACTGCTGGACATATGCCTCCCCCATATAGAGGGGATTTGCCAATTCTCGCCACGCTTGGCAGGCGGGTTGGCGAGCGCAGTATGATTTCCGGTCCTCAGAAGGCGCTGCTGCCCACCTTCTGGTACGTGATCCCTTAGCCGACTCTTACGGCACCCGCGGGAAGAGATGGGGGAGTACTATTCTTGGCCGGTATCACCACGGCAATATATTATTATTGTATTTTAATTCTATGATGCCGCTCCAGCATCTCCACGGCCCTATTTTATACAACTACAAGTGTTGTAATTGTACCAGAACGCATTACTGTCGCAGGACACGATACAAGTTTGTTTCTTATTCGGTTGATGTGGTTAAATCGAGATTTCTTTAGTCCTCTTGCAGGACTTGGCCTACGAGTACTAGTTAGAGGCTCTTTTCTTCTTGTGTACGTCCTTGGGTTTACGATTAGGGGCCATCCATAAATTACGTCACAACTTAAGGGGGAGGGAGGGGGTCAACTAAGCGTGACAAGGGATGGAGGGAGTCTTAAGTTTTGTGACGTCACAAGTCACATTCTTTATTTTAACAAGGTCCACATTTAGCGCCTGTCGGTAAGCGAGGATATAAACGAAGACGACAAACTCAGATTCAGAGTGACTGTATATATGGCATAAAACAAGAAGAATCTTATAAAATATTTTCAATTATAATTCGGCAGTTTCTTCTTCGTTAAAAGTAAATCTGAAGATGTCATAATATGGATTTGCATGACATTTTATAATTTTTAGGTAAAAATTGGCACACAATGTATGACGTCAAACCAGGGAAGATTGGGGTCAAACAGTCATGAAATCGTGTCATAATTTATGGATGGCCCCTTACGAGCATTGAAGCATGCTAGGTATGCTCTGTGTTTAAGCGCTTCAGTGCCGTTATACTCAGCCGAGAAGTATGGTCGAGCTGCCTGACAAAAATGGAATCACATAAAATAAAATAACAACTCAGAATTGCTATTAAGCGGCATTAGATATTTGCTTTTTTGTATCTTAGACGAGCTGCTTGCCGAAAAAAAAACTTGTAGCAAATTTAAACAGTCCCAGCCACTCCAACGATAACTACAAAATGTTAATGTACAATAAACACATAATTTATAAAATAATTGTACATCAAATATGTATGTAATTTTAATAATGGCTCAAAAGCTGAAAAGACCGCGTTTAAAATAAATGTTATTGTCGAGTTTTGGACAAAAGATACACAATTTAAACTCGACCTTCAACTGAACATCTATGTTACTATTTATTACATAACATAGATGTTAAGTTGAAGGTCGGGAACCGATATTAATCGGTTGCTTATTTTTTCACTGATTCAGAAATCAAGTGGATTGCATTGTACACGCTCAACCATGGCGAGTAAAGTTGAACTGGTTATGTTGTTTTTAATTTTTTTGCGAATAAATTATGTTTTCTCCGGACATAACGATTGTTCAGTATATGATGACCTTACAATAGAAAGATATAAAGATGTTTTCAAACATATAGTACCCCAATACAATGGGAAGGCGAAGGGAGAGAAGGAAACTGCCAAAAGAGAGGCCGGACGAATAGGCGTGTTTGGAGGTTGCACCGAATATACTGGGGGACCATACTTTACTGCTATATCCGCTTTGAAGGTGGGTCCTTTAATATTTATTTATTCAGTAAGGTTAAACAGAGCGCACAACTGACGTAGGTATATTGTAGGTAGGTAGTCGAGCAACTTTATCACACTAATATTATAAAGGCGAGTTTGTTTATCGTTTGTATGCTTGTTACTCCTTGACGCTGAACGGCTTCACGGATTTGCATGATATTTGGAATGAAGATACCTTCTACCGAGGTCAATAGGACATATACTACTTTTCATTCCGAAAACATTGACTTTTCCCGTCCGATGGCATGTAGACAAAAAAAGACAATACTACCACGTAGCATTTCATGGCGGGTTACACCGCAGGGGGCAGTAAAAGTTACCTTTCGTAAAATGCGGGATATTTTCGGCTCGGCACACGGTGTTTATACTTAAAAAATTGGTTGTCTGTAAAGTCGGTTTACGGACGATAGATTTACGTGATAACGACATAATCATGTATGACTTTGACTTTGTCATTGACCATTGACCATTGACCATTGACCATTGTCATTGACCATTGACCATTGACCATTGACCATTGACCATTGACCATTGACCATTGACCATTGACCATTGACCATTGACCATTGACCATTGACTTTGACTCTGACTTTGACCTTGACCTTGACTTTGACTTTGATTATATTATCTAGATCTAGATAAAACTTAGGTGGAACGTTACGCGGAATGTTACCGTTACTATTTTTCATTTTGGCATTCATCAATTTATAAAACGTTATCACGTCAAAAAGTTGTTATGGAGGTTTGCTATGCCTACCGCTTCGTATTCGTAAGAAGAAAGGTTAAAACTGTCTGGAAGAAATGCTATATAGCTATAAGCTATAAGACCGCCAATTGTATTTTGGTTAGGTATGTTTTATTTTTATATTTTTTTGTGATCTGTGTGCAATTAAGGTTTTTTGGGACTAGTAGTTGTTCGAAATATATTCATTTTTCTGATTTATTTGCAGTAGAAGTTGATTTTAAAAAACTTACGTAAGGATTGTCATTTAATCATCAGGTTGGAGCAGATGTGGTGTATGTAGTGACTACTGAAGGAGCAGCGCCGGTCGTTAAAAGCTACAGCCCAGACTTAATAGTTTATCCGTATCTCAATTTTAAATTAGCGTACAAAATCAGTCCATTGATATCAAAAATGTCCGCTGTCGTTATCGGGCCCGGATTGGGAAATAAAGAGGAAGCAATATCGTTAACTGAAGACATCATCGAAACATGTAAATCTATGAGAAAACCTCTGGTGATTGATGGTGATGGACTTGAAATTGTTTTGAGAAATCCAGCCATCATCAAAAATTACCCCAGTCCAGGAGTTATAATGACACCTAATCAACGTGAGGCTAATAAACTGAAAGAATCTGTCCCCAGGAATGACAGCAACTGGTTCAACTTTTGGGGAGAAAATGTTTCTATTTTGATAAAGGGTGCTACAGACGAATTTCATTCCAGCGTGCCCGCATTTGATTGGTCATCTTCAGAAGGTGGAACAGGCCGCAGAGTAGCAGGCCAAGGTTATATTTTATCGGGCTCTTTAGGCACAATGTTCGGTTGGGCTTTCTATTATTGTAATGAAAACTATACTGGTAAGAGTGTGCGCTTTCAGAGCGTTGCCACATATGCTGTTTCTAAATTTACAAGAATGTGTAATTCTAAGGCGTTCGATTTGTATGGACGAAGCATGACTGCCTCAGATATGGTTGGGCAAATTCACAACGCATTCCGTGAATTGTTCGAAAACTAAAACAGTTTCGGTATTGGAAGTGTAAAACTTTGGTGTAAATTTTCTATATTCTTATTTGGTCAATGTAATATTTTCCCACTTCCATGTACATTCGAGATTTATTCATATTTGAAACAATTAACCTAATTTCTTTCAAAAACAAAATGAACTTATGCCAAGGCAGAGACGAACTAAGTTTACAAGCCTATTATATCATACAGCCTATTATATTACATAGCCTATCATAAAGATATTTACATATAAAACGTATTTAATATGTGCACTGTGATATATAACGAGTTACTTAATGAAATATATAGATACTTAAAACCTAAATGGTTAAGTTGTGTATTAATTTCGTGAATTTTTGTAATAATAATAGATAATTTGGAACTTGACATTAATTTGACATTGCATTGTCTTCGTTGTATTTTGTGTAGATAATTTTAATTCGAAAATTATTATTTAATATTTGCACGCCTGCTTGCAAGTTGAATGCATAGATCTAACCAATTTTTAAGACCTTTTTATGTAATCCGATGTATTCTCGCGAATAAACATTTAACATATAACCATTACCTTTTGTTTAGTATGTACAGTAATTTTATAATTGACACTATGTGTTACTGAGAATAAAACAAGCCAAGAATGTAATCAAAGAAATACATTCGTAAGAACAGTTTTTGGGTCACTCTATATAATTTGAAAAAATCTGAAATATCTATACATGAATATTACAGAAACCCACATGATGTTATTATTCTTATATGCATAGAAAACCAACTGAGGCTTGTTTTAATTAAACAACAGTTTTAGTTCATTTGATACAAGCTTCAAAAGAAACATGATGTTATTATTCTTATATGCATAGAAAACCAACTGAGGCTTGTTTTAATTAAACAACAGTTTTAGTTCATTTGATACAAGCTTCAAAAGAAAAAGGTATTATTATTTTTTTTTTAATTTTAAGTTCTTTTAACGATAACCACGAACGTCGTTTATCACCAACTAAATTGTGTTGTAAGTGTATTATACTTTGTATGTTTAAACCGAATTCAAATCAAAAATATATTTATATTTATTTTTCCACCTGTTTTTTCATTCATTCATCTCAGCCATTGGGTGTCCACTGTTGGACAAATGCCTCCCCCAATTGGGGGGAATTGCCAATACTCGCCACGCTTGGCAGGCGGGTTGGCGAGCGCAGTATGATTTCCGATGCTCAGAAGGCGCTGCTGCCCACCTTCTGGTACGTGGTCCCTTAGCCGACTCTTACGGCACACACGAGAAGAAATGGGGGAGTACTATTCTAGGCCGGTACCACCACGGCAATGTTTACTTTGCCACAATGTTTACAATCCACCTGTTTACTTTGCTTTAAATTTAAATATAAAGAAAAAATATATTGTAAACACAAAGGTCTAAGAATTAAATATGTAGTTTGAAACATTTTGCGATGTTGCACCTTAGTGATGGTTAATGAAAATTTATTGATTGTATAGTAAATACTATAATATGCATAGATTAAAAACTATTACAATCTACTTTTAACAGTGAAACACTATAAATATTTTCTTGAAAATAAAAAGAAATGTTTAACTGTTTTCAATGAGTTTTTATAGGACTTATCTTAATTTAAAAAATATTTCTCTAAATCAGTTTACGTATTTCAGAATTCCAACGTGTTAAACAATTAAAAAAATTAAAAGGCACTTATAGAATATTATTAATACGACCGAATCGTGAACCTCTTTTTTGAGAGTCAGGTAAAAATGAATAGAAATCACGACGGCAATTTTAAAGCAACGCCTCAGTTAGACCATCCATCAATCATAGAGAAGACAGCGACGTCACGTTTGATAAACTAACGCCACTATCTCGCACTTGACCTCACTCCGAATCAGCTGATATATCAATAGATCGTGACATCTGCTGATTAGCACGTTCAAGACTTTCCTTTTTTATTCAAAACTTTATCTGAACCAAATAAGACATAAAATTGTTTAGAGAATTGTGTAAAAAATTTACACCTTTTTGGGTTTGGAGTGGTTACTATACTATATTGAGTAAAAAATTGTGATTATGTAACAGGTGTGAAGGTCGTGTACTGATTTGTGACCGTCGCACCCGTTACATTATGTTGGGTGAAAAAAAAAACGATAACCGGAAAAGCATTGATATAATTCTTTATTATTAGATCTAGCTTTGCCTAGGTTTGACCTCTATGTGGTGTACTTTTTTCAACAAGTTGTCACGTATTCAGTTCAGGACCAGTTGTAAGCAGCCTGCATCAATTTCCTCCCCTTTAAACTATTTTTAAACCTTTATTAGTTGATTTATTTTCTAAATTATGGTCGCATCTAGAGCCTACTTTAACCGTTGTACTGGATAAGTATCCTGCCCACTGCCACTAACTCGCTAATCTTCAAAGCGGTTATTTTTGGTCCTCTACTGATCTCTTTTGATCTTGTAAATAAACATAGCATAGCTCGAGCTCGAGCTCGTCGTGTAAATTAGAGCTTGCTTATGTTATAGGCCATAGTTTGAGACCACGATTCCTTTCAATTAGATCATTCGCTAAGCCAACTAGGATGTAGTCCAACTAGGGATAGTTGAAGTGCAGCAGGGTGGTAGGGTATTTTCAATACCTTCCTGACTACCTGGCTTCGAGTTGAAGTATAAATTCCGGTCGGAATATCCACTCGGCTAATATACGTAAGTGAAGCCTTAGTTAAATCTACATAATGTCGGAATATTTACGAAACTTTCAACCGAGTGAAGTATAAATTGTTGACCAAATACACAGCGTCTTTGAGAGCTAGTAAACATTATTATCTAATATCTACTTTTTTATAGAACAGATGAGAGTTTAATTCATGCTAAATGGTCACTTTTACTGACCATCAAAAGTGATGGTGGTCAAACATTAGACCAATAAAAATAACGTAATAATGACGGATACTCACATTTTACTCAACTGTGAATATTTAACAGTGAGCACTTTCTCTAGAGCTAGGAGTGTAGCAGGGGGCAGTTTCCTCCGCTTGGCGCTGAACGCCGCCTTTACCCAGAGCAGCAGATGCTCGAGGTGCCGGCTGTCCTCCAGCAGCCGCGCCAGCACCGAAACCAGGCGGTCCGTGTAGTCACCGTCCAGCTGGGTTATTGTTAAATTAACTGAAATTGAAATAATAAAAGAGTTTACAGATTGTCGCGATTATTATTTTCGAACAACTTTCATCATCATCTCAGCCATAGAACGTCCACGGCTGGATATAGGGCTCCCCTATTGATTAACACAAGGACAGGATGGAAGCGGCCCGTATCCATTCAAAAAATAAGCTTTAAACGGTTTTAATCGCGTATAATTTATTTATTTGTTCCCGAAACTTGTCAGTGTTTCAAACGTATTTCCAATTGCAATATTGCGCAATGAGCTATTAGAATAGTCTCTGAAGTGAATGACGCCAAAAAATACAAATACGGGATGTATTAACGTAAGATGTTGTTAATGAAGGAATAAATTAGGACTGCTTATGAAGTATAGTTGGCAAAGCGACGGTTGGACGGTATTCTGCAGTCGTGGTTCCGAGTCCCGCTAGTAGCCGAATATTTTTTCTCTGGAGTTTCGCCTAGCATGTTGTCAATACAATCACCTACGCAAACACGTCCAAAAATAAAAAAATCGCGTGGAAGAGAAAAACGTGTTGGGCCGATCCCACCTAGTGTGGGATAAGGACAAGAAGAAGAAGATTAAATAGTTACAAAGTTATAGAAGATAACATTTTATTCAATTTTGCTTCTATACATAATTACCAAAAAAATACCATTTCCGAGATATCAGGCATACAAAAAAGGCGAACTTATTTTAAAAAATGTTTTTCTCTCACTTTCTATGCTCAATTTTCCCTATAAAAGAAAATTAAATTAATTTTCTATCATTGACTGTTATACTAATTTAGAGTTTATCATTATTAAATAATAACTGTCTTGTTTTACACAATTTTAATTAATTTGAATAAAAAAGTTAACAACTACCATTGCCTAGTCTAGTTGAACTCAATATGCAATGATTTAATGTTTCTAGTGCCGCGGAGAACTCATTTCATAAAATTTATTTATCAAAAATATCTCAGTCACTATTACAAGTTGGCGAATAAAGATGGTAGAATTTATAATGTTGCATATAGCAGCACTATGTATACTGCAGATATCAGACTTGATGCTCCCTCTTCACTGTATTATGTTTAACATAAAAATGTATATCTAAAAATGTTGTAAAAACCTCGGGGCGCTGCTAGTTGAACAATAAAATCTGCCACTGATGCCTAACTTTCTCCCGAAGTAAAATTCTCACCATTTCCTGTCGAGTACGTGTGATTTTCTTTGGTGCTTCATTTAATAGGGAAACAACTTACTATCACTCGGTGGAACTGCTTCTATACATTCCTGCAGTATCGTATACTCGTTCAACTGAATAGCTCCGATGAGCGCTGGACCCCAAGACTGTTCTTTTAAAAGCTGTTTCACTGCAAATGGTGTTGAACTTGCTTCTAAACGATGCGGCCTGAAAATATAAGAATACTTATTTCTTAAATTTTAGCCATTATCCTTTCAATCAAAAAAAACTGGGCGTAAATGCTTTCTTTTTATAAATTTCAAATGTATGGAGACCACTGTCTCCATGCATTTTCCTGTCCATCCATCTGTAGGTTGTCTATAAGAGATTGTTGATCGTCTATTGTCACATATTGTAGTTATGTTGAAATCACTTTTTAAAAACGTGTTAATGTGTGCAATAAAGAATATATTAATATCTATCTTTCGTAGTTACCTGAAGCTGGCATCGATCCCCGCGTTCTGACTGTAGATAAGTAGCCCTTCAGTAGCCGCCACGGCGAAGCTCTCTCCGGTGGGAGAGAATCGCACTCTGTATACGCGCACCTGTAATAATCATACACGCTTTGGGACCTTGAAGGCTTGCGTGCTACATCTTATACCACGTCATCACCTAACATCAGGCGATGCGGTTAGCTAGCAAACGCGAGCTTATAATAGTTAAAAAAATGTTTTTTAACTGTCAATTATTTAGCTATCAATCATTTTCACAGTATTTTGGACACATGACTCCAAAACTGAAAATGTAACTCAGCCTATCAGTTATTCAAAACAAATCTTGTCTTTGAAGACAAGTGACAGCGTATTCAAGGCCACATTATATATTTCTTGTTCCGTCTTGTGAGACCTCTGGTTGACAAATGATTACATTTTGCGAAAGACAACTTCCAATTAAAATAAGTACTTGTATACTGGTCTAATGCCCAGATAAATAGTCATTACTTCCGTGCTAAGTACGGTTCTCACTAAAATAGACAGTACATAGCATTAAGCATTGTACTTTCGATGAAAGTCAACGTAATGGTTAGCAAAGTCAGAGTACTTGATTCTAATCGACTTAACATTGACTTAAGATGCGGTATTAAACTTCTTCTCCTTCTTAAATGGCTTCTGTGGCTACTATTATAGATAAACTTTACAGCTGCCCGCCTCAATTTGAACGATGTTTTCGTACAAATGGTGTAGTAAGAAAACTTATTAAATATTTTCAAGGAAGTTGATAATATGTCTCTCGATATTCCTGAACCAATCGTCTATATCTAGATTTCAATTAACTAAGTGTTATATCTTTTAATTTCCGAATTTTAAATTTAAATTCTTAAGGAACGGTACCGGTTTTCAAAGAAAACTGTAACGATAGTCGTCGATAAAAGTGGAATAATTAAGGAGAGGAAATAATAATAAGACTAAAGAAAACGATTGGTCCACGCAAACCAAAGAAGTTATTACGTACTAGCTGCGCCCCGCGGTTGTACCCGCGTGGTGATGAAAAACGGTGATGATGAAAATAAGTCTATGTGTTAATCCAGGGTATAAGCTATCTCCATACCAAATTTTATACAAATCAGTGTAGCCATTTGAGCGTGAAGAGGTAACAAATGTGTATGTTTATTAACATTACACACAAACTTTCGCATTTATAATATTAGTAGGACTAAGAGAGAACTCTTTATTTTTGTTACTCACATTAATAACGCGATCACTCATAGCGCTTTTTTGTTTATTTAAAAAGTTAGACTAGGAGTTATTTCCAGAGTTTCCCCCAGTTCTTACAGACAACTTAACACAGTCTTTGTGTAACTAATACAATATCTTTCAATTTAGAAATTAAACCTGGTGTGTTAAGGCAACAGCTAATTTACCTCCGGCTTAGTCTTCCTGTCGGCCATATCTCCCTGTTTAACTCCCGGAAGTCGGATGTTGACGTCACCACCTTCTAGATCGTCACGTTTTTCCACCAGAGCCATGTTACCAAACTCCGTGAGTAGTCGACGGTTTAAAAAGTCCTGGAAAAATAGAGTTTCATTGAGATGCATAAATGACACTTGTTTAAGACAGGACCATGTATTATCCTAGAAGTAACTTATTATCCAATCTAATCTAACTGTACACGAAAAGTTAAATAATCATCATCTCAGCTTACTGCTGGACATATGCCTGAGCAACAGGCCTTATTGGATGCCGCTCACATGTAGTGTCTTCAAATACTCAGGTAGTGTTGTGGTGGTACCGGCCTAGAATAGTACTCCCCCATCTCTTCCCGTGGGCTCCGTAAGAGTCGGCTAAGGGATTACGTACCAGAAGGTGGGCACCAGCGCCTTTTGAGGATGAGAAATTATACTGCGCTCGCCAACCCGCCTGCCAAGCGTGGCGAGTATTGGCAAATCTCTCCCTATATGGGGGAGGGATATGTCCAGCAGTGGACTTCCTATGGCTAAGAAGAAGAAGAACAACACGATCTATGAAAACATATCGAACCAGCTCCCTATTCCCACCATGACCTATACCAAAAGCTCAAGACCGGGCTGAACCATTATAGTTTAAAAATACTTACATTAACGGCGTCGAGAGATCTATTCTGTGTGATTACGAACTTCTTGATGAGTATCTGTTCCCGCACGTTGTATAGACAGACATGCTTGCTGTTCCCACCGCCAAGGATACACGTTCCGTCCGCCGAATAGCATATTGTAGTAAATGCTCTGGAATATTACACAACAAATATATCATACTACATTTTATACTACTAATACTTTTTGAACCAATGATAGCCCCATTGTGACCTATCTGAACCGGGCCGCTTCCTTATGGTCCTTGTGGACAACAATAGGAGAGGCATATGTCCAGCAGTGACAACTTATGACTTATATGACGGTAACGACAGACATTGAAAACTCCGATATAAGCCAGCGTGGTGGATTTTGGTCAACACTCCTCTTTGACACAAAGGCACGTTTCGCGCAAACTTCTTGAGCTGCTTATGTTAAGTGGAAATTTCTGATCACTGTATACTCCTTCACGAAACACGCGTGACGTGTATATATTTTTCCAAAGCTTACTTGGATTTGATCATCTTAGCTGCAGTGATGAGGTCAGTCTCCGCCCTCCCCGAGCCGAGATCATTCTGTCCCTCGACACTCCCCGTCTGGTCTGACGTGGTAGGGTTGAAGAAAGTTATGTTGCCATTTAATGTTGATACGGCTATCTGAAATTATATATAATATGTTTGTTTATCCAAACATACAAATAGAAAAGTAAGTTTGTATGCCTGTCTGTTACTTTATTTACTCTTTAACCATTGAACCAATTTTGATGAATTTTGATAGTTATAACACTTAGATTAAACTGCCACTAACAATCTAATAATGGCCTTACCCACGGTATGGTTGCTGGTTATTGAAGTTGATAAGTCAAGATCGCATATGTAATCTCCGCCACGAGCTTTTCGAAAATGTGTCATCATCATCATGTCAGCCATAAGACGTCCACTGCTGAACATATGCCTCCCCCATGGGGGGAGGGGGGGGGGGAGGGAGGGGGGGGGGGGGGTTTAGTCAATACTCGCCACGCACACTCCTCCTGGTACGTGATCCCTTAGCCGGCTCTTACGACACCCATGGGATAGGGGGTACGATTCTGAGCCGGTACCCCCACGGCACCGGAGAATGTGTATTAATAAATACATAATAAATGTATTTCTAGCCACATTAATACTTATGCTAAATACAATTGGAATCTAAATTCTAAGAAATGGTATGTATGGAGGGTGCATGAAGACATGAGACTTCTGAAACCGATACTAGGATTGCCTGTACGATCAGATACGGCAGATCTCCGTCTACCAGAGATTTATTAAGAAGGACTGGTTTTTAAATTCTGTTGATGTTACACCTTCACCGAAAGCTCAAGCCGAGGGTGAGGATCAAACCGGCGATCGTCAGTTTGACAGCGGAAGCTCACACCGCGAGGTTATCATAGCTTCAAAATCTTTTCGGTATCGCTTAGCTTGAACCTATACCCATAAGTCATTAATTTAGGGGTTATTTCAATTTTGAAAATAAGTTACGTACCTCTTCTCCATCAGGTCTGAACGCGACCTGAAGTGCGTCAGATGTAAGCTGTATAGTTTCACATTGCGAGCTGGTCTCCAAGCAGTTCCAGAGCTTCACAGTCTTGTCCCAGCTGGCTGAAGCGAGCCGGGAGCTGGATAGAACTGGACTAAAGGCAAGCGATGATACTGGGGCTTCGTGACCGCTGAGTACCTTACGAAAGATAAAGCTTGTTTTATCAAATTTGCTACATTTTTCTATACATATTCTATTTCAATATTTAAATTTTCGAGTGGCGTAACCGTGGTACGATACGACAAAACGGGACCCTATTACTAAAACTCCGCTGTCCGTCTGACACCGGGCTGTATCTTATGAACAGTGATAGTTAGACAGTTGATATTTTCACAGATGATTATTTCTGTTGCCGCTATAAAACCAAATACTAATACAGCCCTAAAATTAGTATAAAAATAATTATTTAAGAGGGTACAACAAACGAGATATTTTTGCTCCATATTGATAACGGCAACACATAGATGCTTGTAATATTCACACAATATTAAGTTATATATTCACTTTAAAAAAATAGTTGAATTCTTCTTCTCTTCTTCTCTCAGCCATGTGCGTCCACTGCTGGACATATGCCTCCCCCATATAGGGGGGATTTGCCAATACTCGCCACGCTTGGCATGCGGGTTGGCGAGCGCAGAATGATTTACAATCCTCAGAAGGCGCTGCTGCCCATCCTTCTGGTACGTGATCCCTTAGCCGACTCTTACGGCACCCACGAGAAGAGATGGGGGAGTACTATTCTAGGCCGGTACCACCACGGCGCAATAGTTGAATAATTCAGTTAAAATAAAAGAAATATTTAAGGGGGGCTCCCATACAACATACAGACATTATTTTTTGCCGTTTTTATAGATTTATGGTACTAAAACCTTGGTGCCCGAGTCCGACTCGCACTTGACCGGCTTTTTTGTGATATGCTAGCAATGGCATTAATTAACACGCTGATTAAACAATATTACAAATAAGTTTTATTTTTTGTACTGTTACTACTTCAGGTATTAATTTATCCACAGAATGAGATCAAAATGTGTCCTCTTAAACCCCGTTTGATGAAATAAGATGATAGAAGTGTAAGTACTCACATCCAAAAGCTTCCCGAATTTGATGGACCATATGAATATGTCAAAGACGTCTTGTCCGCCAGCGGCGCAGAGATCGCTACTCGCGTCCAGAGACACGGAGCTGAACTGGACCAGACTCGGAGACGTCAGGGTGCGGAAGTTTCGGTACCTAACACAAATATAAACTTGATATATCGAAGAATATTCATTGTAAATCAGCCCGATACGTTTCTTAAGAACTATTCATAAGCTGTGAAACTCTGTGTAATAAACTAGCTGACACTTGCCCACTTCGTTGGCCGATAAACATTTTTACTTAATGGAAAAATTCTTATTTTAAAGTGTTAATATTATAGCCTATGACACTTACAAATACGGGGCTTATACTCTTGGTAAAAAAAAACCAAACCGGTTTAGTTGATCCGGAAATCGAACCCCCTACAATCCGACAAAGTTTACCTCTTTATTAATAATAATCAATCAATCAATTTATATCAGTATAGATAAATAAACGTAGCATTGAGACTTGCCTGGTTAGATCGAAACATCGCACGGTGCCATCTAGTGACGCAGATACTAAAAACTTCTTGTTTGTACTAAAAACGATATCGGTGACTGTAGATTTGTGCTCATCAAACGTCACTATGCAGAACCCGCTGGTAGTATTCCACACTTTCACCTGTAATATAGTGCAATTATAGTTAGACAATTGATGTCATACATAAATTTAAATATTAAATGCTCTCGGTACCCTGATTCAGAATGTTTGAGAACTAATCGAATTGATCAATCATTCTCATACATTTTATGTTGCGAGCATTTTTAAAACCGCATTTTGTATGGAAATATGACATTATATTCCGATTGACCATATTATCGTACACGGAATCATATATCCATAGTTTTATAGAGATCAAAACTTTAAAAAAACAGGACGTTTACATACAACTAAATCAATTTAGTTACCTGTTTTTAATCAAGCGGCAGACATGATACTGTCTGCGGTTATCAATATATTGGCGCATCGATATTGCATTCTGTTAAAAATTAAGAATTTGTTAAATATCGGATAATAACGTATTTAACTGTTGTCTTATTAGTTATGAGTCATAATAACCATTGGTCAGAATATACAGCCATTGCTATATGTTTTCAAACTATGACGAAAGTAAAAAGTAGTTATTTATAGATTTTTGTAAAACAATTTCTTTTTAATTATTATTTATAAGCATTGAGACTTGCCTGGTTAGATCTAAACATCGCACGGTGCCATCTAGTGACGCAAATACTAAAAACTTCTTGTTCGTACTAAAAACTATATCGGTGACTGTCGACTTGTGCTTGTGGTAAGGAAAATCTAACGACATATTAAAAATATTTTTTTTTTACATATTATAAGTTTGCGTTTGACATCTGTGTCACCTGATGTTAAGTGATGACGTTGTGTAGGATTTAGCACGCAAACCTAGAAGGTACCTATTCACTCGCGACTTGAAGACTCCAGGATTGTACATATCGGGAAACACAGATATGTATATATAAAATATGCCTTTAATTTAGTATAATACTAAGAATACTGCCTGAATTGTGAACTATTTTGTGTTAAGTCGCAAGGTGAAATGATAATTTCAAACGAAGACTGACACATTGCTTAAGTTCGTTTTGTTTTTTTCACAAGGTGTTCGCATTAACCCTAATGTAGGGACTTACCTTCCCGTCGTAGCCTCCCGTCACGATATAGAGGCCGTCGGGCGAGTAGGTGAGACACGTCATGTCTAGCGAGTGGCCCTGCTGTTTCATCACGTATTGCTCGCCTGGTAAATAAATACATTTATTTCTTGAAACATGCTATTATATAAATTACATGATTACAATAATTACAATCAAGTTAGGTAACTCAGAGAACTCTCAGATTATTACAAATACTGAAAAATCATTATTGGTTGAACTATGCTATGTGACAGTGTGGTGAGTGTTCTTTCATGTTCAATTTTTAGTCTTAATTCATACAGAAATGCCATTCAAAGTTACAATGAATTTCAGGTAATAGTGAATTAAAATATTTGTGATGGGAAAATATTCTGTTATTTACTACTTATTTGATTTGGGTAAGATTATACTATTGTTTTAACATGTTTTTTTCTTGTTGGTAACTGCAAACAGGAAAGGCGCGCAATATTTTTAAACTTATTGTTATGATAGCTGTTTTAACACACATTTGGCATTGTTAAAATATAACCGTTCCGTTTCACATAATTGTTCATGTACGTATTTGCAGATGTTTTTTTTTGCATATGATAAGTTTGCGTTTTACAACTGTCTCACCTGATATAATCCTCGATCAAGTATTATTCAGAGTTACCAACTTGATGGTAGCTGTTATAATTAATTGGACTTATTACAACCGTAAAGTTCATTCATTATGTTTTAGATTAATTTATAAAAATATTGGAATTATATGAGTTGTTAAATATTAAAGGTACTTAATACTGTGTTGGTTTTGTAAGTGTAATATATCACGTACCAATTTAATTTTAGTAAGAAATTCTAACAAATATGTAATAAGTTGTCAAAAAATGGTTTTCAAATTTCGAAGACTACTTATATACGAACATTGCAAGTGCGGCGGTGGTACCGGGTGCCGTGGTGATACCGACCTAGAATAGTACTCGCCCATCTCTTCCCGCGGGTGCCGTAAGAGTCGGCTAAGGGATTACGTACTTGAAGGTGGGCAGCAGCGCCTTCCGAGGATCAGAAATCATACTGCGCTCGCCAACCCGCCTGCCAAGCGTGCTGAGTATTGGCAAAGCCCCCTTATATGGGGGAGGCATATGTTCAGCAGTGGACGTTCTATGGCTGAGATGATGATGATTGCAAGTTAAATAAAAGCTTTTACAAATTATGGTTGATAACCTATTATTGTGGTGCTTTAGTAATTCCGCATGGTGCACTTATAGTCTTATAACTTAGGTACTCACTTTGCCACTCCCAAACTAACAACTGTCCAATCTTGGGACAACCGAAAGCGATCCAATCCCCCGGCGCTGACACCGCTATGGAGCTGATCCGGTGCGAGGATATGCTCAGCGTGTGGATAAGGTTCACATCCGGCATCTCGTGAAGGAAGAAAATACCCGATGTGAAACCTGAAAAAAATAAATTTACCTGATTCTCTACCGTCTATACATTTTAACTTGAAATCCAAATGATGAAATTCAATGTAGAAGATTAGGTAGCATCAACCCTCTGATGAGGCTGTTTTTCTCATTTTTTTAACCCTTGTTATGTAGCGTACTGTAACATACAAGCAGAGGTATTACAAATATGTGTAGGGAAACTAAATTCGATGGCATAACCTGAAGGAATAGCCAGTTGAAATGGTATATGGCAGGATCACATCACGCAAAACTGAATTATCAAAAAAATACCAAAAAATGGAAGTGACTTCAACACTCTAAAGTGTGATCTCACTTGTTGAAGTCGGTACCATGATAGTTCAAAAGTAACTATTATCAAATTATTGTGCGCATGGTACCGTCGACGACAAGTTATTTCCCACTTTTGAATGATGAAGCCGGTTCCAACTTTTATAAAAAAAAAAAATCCCCCTTTTTAGTGACCTTTGCTACTCACGGGATCAATTGTCATTGTGTATGTTTGCCGATTTCTTTATCCTCAATAAGGAAATCATCTAGATAGACGACACTTTTCAACTATTGGAGTATAACTCAAAAATCGCTTGACCGATTTTGATAAAATTTAAATGGGACCACACGGGAAGCTTTCAAATAGAATCATCAAAGTCGGTTCACTCAATCGAAAGTTCTAAGGTAACAAACAATCAAAAAAATATATAAAAATACAGACAAATTGAGAAACTCCCCAGCTTTTGGAAGTTGGTTAAAATGTTCTTAATCAAGACCACCGGCTGGCACGGAGCATACGACGCCCTCCGGCAAGGTGAAAAACAATCTACTTAAGGGTGCAGGTCAACTGCATCCAGATGTTTTTGGCGTCTACGGGGAATGTCCCGTAGGATTCGATGACTTATTAGTAAGTAAATCTATACACAAAGCAATGATGAAAGTTTAAACATGATTATGATTGGTAAAGCTTACCAGTGATCAATATCTTTGTCTCTTTATGATATTGTGCAGCTGTTAGTTTAACTTTATAACTCGCTTGTCTAATAGCATCGCCGATATAGTGCCGCCCCAATTTTTTGTAAAACAATTTCTTTTCTTCATCAACCAATGTCGATTTCGATTTCTTTGAAGTTTTGGGGTTTTCTTCTTCACCTTCCTGTAAGAATTATTTTGAAGCAGATAAAAAAGACGCATTCGATCTAAATCTAATGGAATCTTCTAAAAGAGATCTTAGGTATAACCTGATGTTTTACACAAGTCTCAAGCGAATAAGTAGCATTACAAAAAAAAAATCAGAGCATGTATATGAAGTTGTAGTTACTCGAGAGACATGCATACATCACAATGCATGTCAGTAGAGATGGGATACCAAACAAACAAGTTCAGTTGCCTTGTTTAGTTAGTGTTCTTCATTCGGTGTAAGTGGAACATTTGCTTTGAAAGACCTTGTGTAATGCATAATAAGACAAAAAAATGTGAAGAATAGTTGAAATTTTTAAGAAAACATTTGAAGTCCGAACTAAACATTCACTTATATATACTACTTTGTAGTAATTTATGCTATTTTTGCATACTCGCTCAAGTGCGAGGTGCTCGCAGCGGAGTACGTGATCAAGGATGCATGCGTTAAGGAAGGTACTTCTCAGTCATACTTTGGTTGGGTGACTGCTAGTGGGAATTTCATCTGAGCACTTCATGCTAACATGCTTCGGAGGGCACGATAAGTTTTCGGTCCCAGTTGTCATCTTAGTATAAAAGCATTTAGGGCATGTCGGATGCCTTTTCAATGACGAAAACTACAAGGGGCTGGCCACTAGTGACTGGGATATCCGGCCAACTCACATTGGTTAGCGTTTTGCATTACAGCCAATTCCTCTGCGAGACGAAGTCTCTTGTGGCAATAACTTGTGGGAACGTATTGAACAGCATACTGTCCAGAATTTCACTTTTATTCAGTTGAAGTACGCCATACAGTAGTAACTTACATATTCCTTTTCTTTTTCAATAACTTCACTCTCGTTCACATCATCTTCACTCTCCGCTTCCTTTTCCAATTTCCTCCTTTTTCGCATCGAGATCTGCACTTCAGACGTCACAAGTTCATCGGAATCTATGCTCGCCTCCCAAAGACAAATCTGTCCATTCCTACTAACAGTTATAAGATCTAAGCTTTTCTTCTCAAAAAATACCCCGACTATTTTATCAGTGTGACCACTTAGTGAATACATGTTAATGTTATCTAGATAATCGACTGTGTAGATTTTTGTGGTAGTGTCTTTAGATCCGACTGCTACTAGTCTAGAGCAAGCAGACCAATCGAGGCAGGTGACATCATCTTGTGTTTTTCTGTAGACTCGCTTCATAATGAATGGACGGTATTCCCCAGTGAATGAGCATGGAGCAGTCATGATGAATACTGAAAATAAATACCTGCATATTTGAAGTTGATTTTATTGTTTATTGTTATTTATATCTCCAATAGCTGTGCCCCGCGGTTTTACTCGCGTGGTGATGATTGATGATGATGATGAAAAGTAGCCTATGTGTTAATGCAGGGTCTAAACTGTCTCCATACCAAATTTAATCGAAATCGGTGTAGCCCTTTGAGGGTGAAGAAGTAACAAACATACACACAAACTTTCGCCTTTATAATATTAGTAGGATTAAAGAGATACAAATAATAATAATTCATCTGATTAAGATGCATTGTGATGCAACATCCTTCCACACAAAATGCATACAGGACAATGAGCATCAATCAGCAGTCCCGACTTTCGCCGAGTCAAGTGCTCCAGAATCATATGGAGCACTGATGCATCAGCCCGGTACATAGGCGAAACACGCGTTGAAGATAGTCTGGTTGAGTGAAGTGCATGTTGTTCTATTTACTGAATTCGTTTTCTCCAAGAGGGACACTGCATCTGAATCAATACTCAATACTTCTATGTGAAATAATATTGCATTCCTATTTTGTATTTAATATCATAATAATATATATATCTGTGAAGTCAAACATGATAATCAAATACGGAAGCGGTGTGCGAAACAGAAGCCGTGGCAGCGAAAGCAAACTAAATTTTCGAAACACAATAGAGCTCAATCTGCTCTGTTTGTTTTTCTAAATCCTGCTATATGAACTTACTAGCTGCGCCCCGCGGTTGTACCCGCTTGGTGATGAAAATAAGCCTATGTGTTAATCCAGGGTATGGGCTATCTCCATACCAGAATAGATATATCCAATAGATAAAATTTGGTATAAAGATAGATGGGACCTTAGAAAAGGACATAGGCTACTTTTTGTCTTGGAAAAAGTATGGTTCCGGTGGGTTAACTGAGTTAGCGGGAAAAACTTAGTACACGCGGGTGAAACCGCGGTGCACAGCTAGTATTTTATAAGCTGATACAAAAGGTCCTTATCGAAATAAATAATTTCATATTCAACACTGTTATAATAAATTTAAATTACTTTTATTTATTCAATTTCGGACATTTCATTTAAAAGATATTACGAATTTAAAAATATCAATCTGAACAAATCGCTAATAGAAAATTAATGCAGCGCGCGCACCGGTGCCACGCCGTGGCCAGTCCACGTAGCGCAGCGGGTAACGCAATAAACATCCAGTCGTGCGAAGCCGGGACGGGCCGCTAGTATGATACATACACCAAACATTAACAATAAAGACTTATTAGTGTTTATAAAAGACCAATTAGTCAACTTGCCAATGAATCATAATGCTTTATTTTAGGTACCTAAAGCAGTTTTCAGCAGAGTAGGAATTAAAATATCTATGTGGCAAATCATACAAACATAATATAAAAAAACAGAAAATAGGGCAAATTTATATATATATATATAGTATGTAGTTGGCAATAAATATGATATATGTACATATTTCCTCTTTCTTTTTGACTAATGAACTATAGACATAGGTATGTAACATATCATAAATAAAACTAAGTTTTTTTCTTTACTTATTTTGAAAAAAAATACCTGTATCTGCACAGCAAGCTGCAAAGTATTTCCCATCTGGACTAAATTTCACAGAATTCACTTCATCTTTGAATTTGTACCTGTGTATCACATTGCAGGTTATTAAACTGATTATTTGTGCTTCACCCTCTGAAAAGAACATAAATTAAACACATTATTATAGAATGAAGTAGTTAAATGCTTTACGTCAAGTTAAACCATCTAGCTAGTTAGATAAGTGCTAATTTTAGATATTTGGATTAGTTTGTATGTGACCTATTAATTAAATAAAGTATAGAATTTAGATGCATCAATGTGATGAACTAGTTATTGAAACAATATGTCAAGTGCAACCACAGAGAAACTATAAAGAAGAAATGCCCTATTCCGTTTTCTATATAGAATGAGGTGAAGCCAGTGAGGGGGGAGTTGGGGGAAGCATTTCTCCGTAGCCATCACTCCCCAGTGGCGAGTAGCGATACTTTTATAAAAAGTTGTATTTGTTATTGTACATACTAAGATACAATGTAAAATGGGGGTGGGAGGGGATATGTGGGGTCCAATAAATACAATAATATGAGGATGTCTAGGAGGTTAAAAAGAAATATTGGTAGGAAATCTGGAAGAAACAACAAATTATACTGGGAACGACATTAAAAAAAAATCACACAATGTTTTTCATTTAGTGCTACTATCACTATTTATCATCAGTCATGACCTCTCTACCTCTATTATTTTATTTTAGTCTTTAGATTACATTCTGCATGCTACTCCTATAAGTGTTTCAACCTGGCACTAGATGGCGCTTACAACAAAATCTTATGCATTCTTTTTGGATATCAAATGAGTAAGATATATAGAATAAAATGTTATTAAATATTTACAAACGAAAAGATACTTTATTCCCAGCCACCTTATTTCAATAATCTGTGTTATGATAATATAAGAAAATAATATGCATGCGCTTCCACCAAGAACTACACGAGTACTGATGATAGTACCCCGAGTATGGAGTTACTGAACTATACACTGTACACTGTGATGTCAGGACAACATTGCTTAGAACATCTTCTCTTTGTAGTTTCTCTGTGAGTGAAATGATTGATGAATGATAAAAATGCTAAAATTACACTGTATGTCTATTTCATATTTTTATCTTAATTATTGTATTTTTATACAAGTAAGTGAGTAAGTAAGTAATCATTTATTCCCAAAAACACAAAATATACTAATAACATAAACATATTCTATAAAATTAAAGTAACCTAATAAATTGAATTATTATGCAACAATCCCCAAGCCAGGCATAGCCTGACAAATCTAGTTTCATTCAACAAATAAAGCCTCACATCCTATTTGTTTATACAGATAAATCTTCAAATAAATGTATTTAAGCCAGGTTATATAGTTAAAAACTTACTTTCATTAACAGCCAAAAGTGTTGATCCATTTGGTGAGACATCAATGGCTGTATAATTGTATTGGCTTTCGAAAGAAAGGGTATTGCTCTTATTCCTGGAATGAATAGAAAATATATGTCTATTTTCTAAATGAATCTAAAACATTATTTTATTTCAGAGTTGAAAATAAATTTATTAACAGAATTCAATAGCTTTAGGCAAGTTTTGTTATACAATATATAAAAGTTTCTTTTGAATAAGATAGCATAACGTAAGTATGTTTGTAAGTTCTTCATGTTAAAATAGCTTCACAGATTTCCATAGGTGGGCAATGATGTTGTAGTCGAAAATGTTACCACGCTAGCATTAGAATATTTATGGTCTCGTATTTATGTATTTGATGACAGTTTTTTCAACTTTAAGGGTAGTAATTTGATAATGGTGTTGCCTTCACCAGAAGTTGTCTGTGGTGTTTGTTCAGCAGTGGCATCCTATTAACGTACTGTTAGTGGGAATCAAACCACTGTCCACCAGTTTGACAGCCCACAATCCCACTGCTGAGCTATCATTGCATTGAAATATTTAATAGCATGAGTTTTATGATTTTTAACTTTATATTATAAAACATCGAGTTGGAGGTCAATTTTTTGTTACTGAGTAGGTCATAATAATGTAAGCCTCAAGTAAAATATTAACTTGCGGAAACAAATACTTTTCTAGAAATAATTAATTGATATTCGTAATGATTTTGAACTGTTAACCAAATTCTGTGATAAAACGTTCCATTTCACTTAGTATCACCCTAGCGCTCACTTTTTTTGGCTTCTTACCTCTATGCATTTAGGCACTGTCAAGTTTCAGACTTCAATGATGGTAGCTCAGACGTGTTTTTCAACTTTGATACACTAGCTTTCAAAAATAATACTATACATACATTTTTTTACAATAAAACTTAGATGAAAATCTGTATAATTGGCATAGTTTTTAGTCTGTTTGTTAAAAATATGAAAATATGTCAATCTCATAGAACGAAATGTAATTGCTGACTTTTGTCTATGGTTGTTTACAAAGCACAGATGTATATCAACAAATAAATCTAGGTAAATAAGATATTCAGTACTCTATTTAATTTGTGATGATATGAAACTAAATCTGCCAACCCCAACTGTACTTGGATCTTGTCTGCCCCACCCCTTGAGTGTATATATAAAAAGCCAGACGAGCGGAAGGAGAGCACATGTCTGTGCTTTGTTCGCAAGAGCGGAGGGGCTGCACTTCCCGCAGCACCGGAGCAGTAAAAAAATATAAACTCAATGCATATGTCAAAAAATTTTCTAAATCTTTAAAACTAAGGCAAATAAGGGGTATTGTCATTCATAAAAAGGGTCAAACCCTCCCACCCTCTCGCCCCCCTTCCACCTCCGCCCTTTTCCCATCCCCAAAATCAATGTTTTAAAGTAGTGAGGATATTTAAAAAATCATATCTCAGAAAGGGGGCTTTCCGCAACTTTTCCTTCACAGAGGGAGGTCTACCCCCCCCCCCCCACTCCCTCACTCCTTCCCCCTTAAAATCGATGTTTTATGAACTAAAGTTGAACAGAACTTAAGTTCAAATTATTTGAAGGAAAAAATTAGTTGGACAAAGCGACAGTTCTGTCACTAGCAGCCGATTTTTTCCTTCAAATAATTTGAATGAAATAGCATGACTGTAATCGGATCGGGATCGGATGATAAAATTGACATCATGACTGCCGTAACATACAGTACAGTCGTATTCCGGTTTCTTCTTTTATATATTTTCGCAGTTAAATATAAGTATTAATAAAAGTTTATGAGTGTAAATACTTACTGTTTAAGATTATAAACTGTAATTTTGTTACCAACAGGGCTGATCACACAGTTGCCATCGTCAGTGAACAGAATATCACCCCGACGATACACGGTCCCGAGTAAATTGTTGAACTAAAACAATTAGGTTATGACAGGTTGTAAACATAACATTTAGCCTCAAAAACATAATTTTATGTTTTAAACTTACGGTTTCAAATGTTAGTATGATATAAAATGTTATAAGACTACTATTTCGAGTAAAATACTACATAGCCTTACAAACTAGACTGAAAGATATAATTATTTGAATTTTGTAGCATTACCTTGTAGTGATATTTCATTATGATATAATTATCACAGCACTAATCCGACTAACAAAATTTGCGGCGTGTAGAATTTATACAATTTTATTGATTTTTTTATTCGTACACCAAACAAAAAGCATACAAATTTTTAGACAAATTCAATCAGCACCAACTTTCCTGTTTTCACAAACTATTCTTTTCAAAATTCAAACTAAATAGAGTACACAGACTATTTAGAGAGAATATTAAAATAGTCTATGGCAGGGCAGCAACCACAGAGTACGTTTGTACAAATTGTACATACTGAAAGCAACCAAGAAGCAACAACTTGCTACTTTCGTCGATTCCACCGGGTGTGCGTTCGGCAGGTCCATCTGCCAAGCCATATCATGCTCTGACAACGGATGTGCGGCATTCACAAGCTCCATTCGAGCATTATGTGCTCTATCAAATATTTGATCATGACCGTTCACATCAACCTCACCAATATATATAGAGTCAATAGTTTGTGTAAAATATGCTCGACGAAGCTATTTAAGCTGGCTGGCTGGTTTAGTGTAAATAATTTGGCGTTAAACACTAAAAAGACTAATTGTATCAAATTTACTTTGACAAATAATACAAACTTACCTGGCATACATATCAATGATAATCAACTTAACTTGACCTCTACCACAAAATTTTTAGGCCTCACTATCGATAGTAAACTCCAATGGGAAGCGTACATAAAAGAATTGTCAGGAAGATTAAGCGCAGCTGTATATGCGGTTCGAAAAATAAGAGAAATCTGAAATGAAAAAACGTCCAGAATTGTATATTTTAGTTATTTTCACTCCATCATGTCATACGGCTTACTACTTTGGGGTAATGCTGCAAATGTACTCGTAAATAGCATATTTATCTTGCAAAAAAGGGCTGTGCAAGCGATATACAGACTAGGTCGTCGTGAAACGCTTAGGGAAGCTTTTACTAAAATCAAAATTCTTACCTTACCCAGCTTATATATATTTTTAAACATTATGTATGCACGCAAAAATTTACTATATTTTATAATGACTGATAACAGCAATAAAAGAAAAACTAGAAGAAAAGATCACTTTATAGTCCCGTCATCAAGACTGGTCAAAACCGGAAAAACATTTCATATAAATTGTATTAAATTCTATAACTTAGTAACCTGAATGGTTAAAAAATCTAAATAATGCAATGTTTAAGAAATTTCTCAAGGAACTATTATTACAAAAGGCATATTACTCAGTTGACGATTTTTTAAAAGATAAAAGCTTCCCTAAACTATCTAAACTAACTTTAAGTAAATAATTTAATAATATTTTTACTATCTTCTAAATTATTACATAGTTTTATTACTTTTAATATTGTAAACTGACATTCATAAGTGTACTTTTGTACCTACATTGAACTAATACTGAAACTGAAGCTGTAGTTTAAAATTCAGATTATTTACTTTATTTGAATTATTCACGCTACAAGTCGGTTCAAAATATGACAATGGGTGCGTTTCTTATTGAGCTTTGAGCACAGATAGCGTGCTTAAAGTCATTCCGAAATGCACTGACAGCTGCACACAAAATATATATGACGTCATCCATGACGTCATCATCCTGTGCTTAGAACGCTCACGAGTACGACGTGGGCAGTGTGCTATCAAACGCATAGATAAATAACTATGCACTGAGAGTCAAATATCTGACTCAATAAGAGAATCTGTCGAAAAATCTGTAGTCCGTCCACAAAAACAAACTTAATTTTATATATCAGAAAAAAATGGCCTATTTAGTGCCCATGATACTTCATGGGCACTAACTAGGTGAGGTGAATTATTTAACATGAATTTAATGGGCTGACATTTAAAGAATTCCCGCGCATTCGCACACAAAAAGCCGTTCCGATTTGCTTACGAGCGTCAGCACTAAATTCATCTCGGAACAGCTAAATCCTTACGTACGAACGTATGCACTGTGAGACCAAATTGAAACATACCCAATGTCCGTACATGTTTGTAGTGTGACGTCATTTGTAGCATTCCTTAAGCGTGAATACGGCGTTCAAGAAAACGACGTAGTGCAGCGTGTGTGCTAACGTCTAATTCAATTGACCAATCACGGTAATATTCCATTCTATAGGTTGACCAATTGACATTCGGCATTTGACGGTGGTGTATAAAAACAAAATTTTCAACCTTTATTGTTTAGGGAATAGATAGTTACGCAGTGTTTTGTTAAATAGCACTTACCGATTTAAACATAAATCACGATTTTAAACTTTATCAAAATACTTATACTTAGCAAAAATTTACAATCAGCTAATTTCTCCGACATTCGCACACAAAAGCGTACAATTTGCGGTTTATTTTTGGTAGCGTGTATATAGCGTTTTAACGGTGAATACAATTTTAAACCGGGCGTATTCACTGTATTCAAATACTCCGAAAAATAAATCACACTATTAGATTCGACATGATCTGGGTCAGCTGTCTTAAGTGACATGTGGAATCTAACTTCTTCATGACTGGCCGGTTGGCGCAGTTGGTAGCACTCTGCCTTCTGAACCGCTGGTCCCGGGTTCGATTCCCGGACAGGTCAAACATTTGTGTGCATGAACATGTCTGTTTGACCTGTGTCTGGGTGTGTATATGTATATAAGTATATATATCAGTCATCAGGTTACCATAGCACAGGCTCTGCCTAGTTTGGGACCTGAAGACCTTGTGTTAATGTTAATAAATTAAAAAAAAAAAAAAAAATTTCACCGTAGGTAACATCGCGGGGCGCAGCTAGTAACTTCATCTGTAACATATATAGGATCCGTTCAAGAGACATCCTCATATATACCTACTCATATTATATCCTCTAATAAAGTAAACATCCTTCGACAAAAGCAAAATTAGCTAAATCTATTTAAATAAGATGTTCCGTTTTTTATTGTATCTTTCACCTTCTCCCCATTTAATAATCATTTGCCTAAGTACAAGTGTTTGTGCGTAAGTAGGTATAATTAATCACATCAAACTATTATTATAAAGGGAAAAGTTTGTGTGTATCTGTATGTTTACAAACATACTCACAAACTTTTGCCTTTTTTTCACGCTCAAACGGCTACACTGATTCCAATGACATTTGGTCTGGAAGTTAGATTAGAACTGGATTAACACATAGGCTACTTTTCATCATCATCACCAATCATCACTACGCGGGTAAAACCGCGGGGTGCAGCAAGTTATTAATATTGGTCAGCATCGTTAGCATCATATTATAGTTTGCGGTCAGCATGTGATATGCCCCAGCCGGAATTAAGACCCGCAGTTCCGAAGTCAGTGTTTCTGATAACTAAACCACGACGACTGTCAATAATTATATAACACAGGCTTTATATATTTATTTAACACTCGTTTTGCCGCTTAATCCAAACATAAGTCGTAGTAGTCGTAAACTCAAAAACTGTTTCAGCTATCAGTGTCATAACCTCGTAATGCAAAAGTTTATAAAGCTGGTAGTAGGTATATAGGGTCGTATTTGGGTATACCTACCCACCCCGATTCGCCTTACCTTCTCGCGGTGTTGCCTGTTATTGGTCTAATTCCCTCTGAAATAGACGTAACTAGACAGCGTCCGGCGCCGCGTGTCTCATATATATGTAAGTTTATTATATCCCTTTATCTATTTATATATCTAATATTTTGGCCGGGACTGCTTCCGATAGGCTTTGCTCGCCAAGCCAACGAGGAGCGGTCCATCAAACGGTAGGTTACGGAGCTGCAAGGCACTGCACCTGAGGGGGCAGCGATGCCGTGTTGGACGGCGCCGCAGCTGAGGATGCGCTGCGGCGGGAGTGATTAAGTTCGTCACCTACTGTGGCGCCGATGGTGCCGCCGTCGGGGAATGTCGGCAGAATTTTCTTTATATAATGTTATTGCATCAATAAATTATTGTTTTGCCTATCAATAAAAAAAAAGGGCGTTCTCATTTTAACAAAATTTCCTGACAGGCACGGGGCGAAACGAGTTTTTTAACATAATAGGTATTTGATTATATTGAACTTAGGGATACGTAGCGAATATTTTGCTTCAAAAATTTGAATGTAAGTTCTGCCAAGAATGATGTTTATGCAATCAATCATATACAACCCTATTAAAGATATTATTCACTGTCAATTCATGTCTAGTTAAAATTTACTTAAGGTTATCTACATCGAGGACGAATGACCAATGCTAAAGGCATAGTGGTACTATTTTTTGATAAATTCTAGTTATATTATTAGATCCATTTGCAGAATTATTACAGACACATATCACGCTTCCAAGGCATGTTTAAAATTTTGTTCTTAAGAGTCTCACACATCATTTAGAATGAAGGTATGATTACTTCCTGCAACCCGGTCAAGCAACTTTAATAACCGACCATCTTGATATACTGGGCATGTCAATGAGCTCAACTATAAATTTTGGCTCCTACATCGAGTCAAAAGCTCAGTTGGCAGCCAAGAAGCTAGGAATACTCGCAAAGGTGAAGCGGTACTTCACACCGGAACAACTGCTCAACTTATACCAAGCACAAGTCCGATCCTGTATGGAGTACTGTTCTCACTTGTGGGACGGCTCGGCTAAATATCAGCTTGAGGCTCTTGAGTCCATAGAGAGGCGTGCTAAAAGGCTCATTAACAAGGATTCTTTAGTCGAGACACGACTTCAAAGCCTGCAGCACCGACGTAGAGTCGCTAGCTTATCGGTTTTTTACCGGATACATTTCGGGGAGTGTGCTCTGGAGTTACATAACTTAGTACCTCCTTCCCCATTCCATCAAAAAACGACCAGACGGACTGCAATGCGACATCCATACATGGTAGACGTTCCACCCTGTCGCACCAAGCGTTTTGCTTCCACATTCATAGTGCGTACAGCTAACGAGTGGAACTCATTGCCTAAGTCTGTGTTTCCACATGAATACAATCTGGGCATCTTCAAGTCACGAGTGAACAGGTATCTTCTAGGCAGGCGTGAATCATCGTAGACCGCATCATCACTTAACATCAGGTGAGATAGTGGTCAAACGCCTGCCTATTGTGAATTAAAAAAAAAAAAAAAAAAAAAAGCAAATTACCGATAGGATAATAGCGCCGCCGCCCCATAGACCCCACCTGAACGCATAGAATTATTGCAATTGGCGAGCTCAACAGCTGTTGACAGTTTATACCTAATATTATAGTAGGTAGGTATATTTACCCGCTGGCGTAGTAAAACGGTGCTAAGATCATATTATTTATTTTATAGGTTTCTTTAATTTAACGATTAGCATGCATGTGAATTAGTCGCAATGTTAAATCATACTTTCTTAGTACACTCTATGGGATATGATAATATAAAGCAAAATTTACATCTTGGTAGGAAATTATGCATTTGGCAACACTTAGACTTAGTCATATACACAACTAATAAATGTATATTTTAGAATTATGTAGTCTACACCGATATGATATCTTATTCTTATATTTTACTTTAACAACAATAATACTTTAGGTACCTATGTATTTCTAACAATATTGAAATACATCATGAAAAAAAACAAATTTCTTAAAAGAATTGAAATGGCTCAAAAGTTCATGCGCACTCGGAATTTGCTGGCCACCTAACCACATCAATGAAATACGTCACACCGCAGCAAAATTTAAAGCTCAGGATTGGTCACGTATTTCGGAAATGACGCTACAAAACCAATCAGAACTTAGGTCATATCGAGCACTGCCTTGAACATCAGTCGTCATATGACCCATTCTATCGAGTCTGCAAAGCTTGAGCCATATTTGTCTGTGCAAAAGTAGTTTCGTGGAGTGAGTGTGTGCAGATAGTCATCACAGTTTTTGAGACCTGTAAATAACCCACACTTATTCCCCAAAATGGCGAGTGAAAACCCAATCTATGGACCCTTCTTTGGAGTTATGGGAGCGGCGTCTGCTATCATCTTTAGCGGTATGTATTCTGTGGAACATTAATACCGAAATGGCTGCTTTAATATATATCGATGATGACCTCTCATTTTATGTGCAATAATCTGGTACTAAATGCGGGCGTTTCAAACATCCCCATTTAGATTACAGGATGTACTGTACCTTCCCTTCTTACGAATCGAATCGATTCTGGTTATTTTAGGAGCACTAATTATAGTTGTAGCCGCGCCTAGTCTAGTTATATGTATACTGGTTATGCGTATGTAGTATAATTACTTGTTAAATAGATATGGAATTATTTTAAGTTAAAGGGGATGATTTGGGGGCGTCTGTATGTTAGATATATACTAAACAAAATTAACTTCACTAAGTTGGTAAGGCTGTACTATAGGTATTCTTAAGTTGAATACCTAGTGACTGGTCATACACCTGACAACTTAATTATTTCTCGTTTTTAAAAGCCTTTGTTCTATAGCTGCTAGTAGATTCGACAGTCATTGTTGTTTCTTTATTTCAATGAACATGATTCCTACAATCTCATTCAGTAGTTACATGTTGACAGCAAACTACAACTTCATAATGGCATTTTCTACTAGTTCAAGTAAACTCTGACTTCTATCTATTCACATGGTTCTAACCTAAAGAACACAGTTATGATACTTGCACACCTACCTCAACATTTGAGGCATGCTCACAAACATGCTTGTATAGATAACTAGGGCAGTTGATCAATATTCCCTGGCCTAGATTTTGTTACATTCATTTAACCATAAGATATGCATAGACAGTAAAGTAAACTTTGAATCACATGACTTAATGGATCATGTGACAGTAAGTTGTTAGTTATATGGGTTAGGTATTTAGGACTGCCTGTATTTATGTAGTACAATTTATGCTCAACATTATACATTCTGTGCCGAATAGGAACAAGTTGTATAGTATGTTGTGATAGCCTACTGATACTCTACTAAGTTGCCTACTTTCCTCATCATGTGATTCTGATACATTGCTTACATGAGTAGGTATATACATAAATGTAGATAACAATGTGGTAATATAGTTTAATATTATATTCCCAGAAATTGCATCTTTTGTATAACTGAAATAAAATGTTGGTCTTATGTCTACAATTTTGACAGGAAATTACTGTTCTTCAGCATCTTGGCTCTCTCTCTGCATGTTCAGTAGAGCAGACCAACTGAATACCTTGTTCTGTACTTGAAGGCAATTAAAACATGTGTGTGTGGTGTTTAGCATCTTAAGTGAATTGAATTCTTGTACCTACTAGTTTGACCCTGATGGGAGGACCATGGCTCTACATCTACATCATCACATCCTGTTTTTTTTTGTGCAGTAAAGACCCTATTAATGTATGCTATGATTAAAGAATAAATAAAGCTCGTTTCTACAGTAATTTTCTGCTTATTAATTCTCCATTTGACATAAATCATATTAACACACCATGTTTTCCTTGATCTGGACTTCAATTTCTGTACTTGTCTACAGACCCATTTTTCTATTACGGATTTCTTCAAAATCTACTTACAAGAGCCAGACAAGTCTTCTTCCACAGTTGATTTGTCATAACAAAAGTGTATTGTTATTCAATTATTTAATTAGATGCAAATATATTTAGCTAATTCTCACATTGTTACATCTACTACTATATAATTACATATAATGTATACCAATAAAAGTTTTCTTGTATTTTATAAAGGAAGAATACAAGGTTTACTTTAGTAACACACAAAATGATAATCGTCAGATTTACTTGTAAAACACAATATAAAATGACATATACGGCACCCACATTAAGAAAAGTTCTTGTACCATTCTCCCTTCAAGGTTACAAAGGGTCTAGTTACAAGGTATCTAGTAGACATTGCTCTTAAATCTGATAATTACAAAAACTAAAGGCTTATTATATTTGTACTAAACACTAATTTGCTACAACTCCTTACAACCCTATCACTAACATTAGAGCTGCACCAAAAAAGTACAGACTTATTTTACTGAAAACTTTTTGTTTACCCAATTTTTTTTTGTTTAATCTTTTTTATAAAAAGATCTAATTTTAGTGTTATTGATGAATGTCATACTTATTTAGATATTATCGTAACAAGATAAGAACTATCTTGTTTTCCACAATTTCAGTTAAGTTAAACAAGAGAATCAATATCTACTTGTAAGTATAACAAGTATACTTAGGGTACTGGTAAACATACATAAATACATTACGTAGTTAGCTGTGTTTTCGTTTCGAGAGCATAAAATAATTTTGTACCATGTTAAAATATACATACTAATAAGGATTATAATAATGGAAACCATTAAGAGATGTTGACACATGTCGTTACGAAAAAATGTTTTTATGTAACATCTTCACATTTTTAGAACCTTATTATTAACCTATAGTCTTAAATGAAGTAAAAATAATTCAAGTTGTGCTATTTATCACTCAGGACCACCTGACACAAATCCAAGCACATTATCATCACTTGATTATCATTTTCATTTACATATTTGTTTGTTAAAATTTGTCAAATGGGTTCAAGATAACTATGTCTCATAAGAATTAATTTCACTTATATGAGAATATAAACAAAAGTGTACTTATTTATGTTGCCATACTAAGCAGATAATGTTTAACTATTGTAGGTAAGTATAAGTTGGCCTCTGTCAACAATTGTGTTCGATACCTGCACATACCGGTCTTGCACTCACACAGAGATAAGCAAGTTAAATCGATCGATGTTTTCCTGGAAGTGGCTCAAGTTTGTCAAAATTTGTCATATATATTTACATTAAAAAATATTTTTATCTTTATCTGTAAAATAAAAGAAATTCCATAAGTTCGTCAACATCCCTATTCATTAGGTAGGAAATATGTTAAATAGTTAGAAGTAAAGCTTTTGAATATTAATGGCAGCATTATTTGATACAAGCAATTATGAAAAATAGGATAAAGCAATAGAAGCTTTATAGCAAACATATTTATAAGCTATAAAAAAGCAGACCTATATAATTAAATACAGATTAGGCAAATTTGTTGCTCACCTTATTTTCATTTTACTTTTTTCTAATTCCAGCGCTGGGAGCTGCATATGGAACGGCCAAATCAGGCACGGGTATCGCCGCCATGTCGGTGATGAGGCCTGAGCTGATCATGAAGTCCATCATCCCTGTCGTCATGGCTGGTATCATTGCCATCTACGGGCTGGTCGTGGCTGTTTTGATCGCGGGATCATTGGAAAGTTCCCTAACCTACACCCTATACAAGTGAGTATAATATCAATATCTAGAGTTAGAAGTATAATGTTTCTAAATGAATGTAACTTTGATTGAATGAATGATTAAAGGAATGTAACTTTCTTATATTTTAATGATTTGTGTAGTAGGTACTTTTAGACATATTTCAAATGTGTGAAATATACATCCTCTGCATCAGCATGATGCAATCTATGAGAAATAGTCTACTATTGGATTGATTTACATAATGTTTCCTTATCTATTTCAGAGGGTTCATCCACCTTGGCGCGGGTCTCGCCGTCGGTTTCTCCGGCTTGGCTGCTGGTTTTGCCATAGGCATCGTTGGTGATGCTGGTGTCCGAGGTACTGCACAGCAGCCCAGGTTATTCGTCGGCATGATCCTTATCCTCATTTTCGCCGAAGTGTTGGGTCTATACGGTCTCATCGTTGCTATTTACCTGTACACGAAGCAGTAAATCAGCACACCTGCTCCCGTGCTTCCGAGCCTCTATGCCCACGGAATCTGCTCACAAAAGTCGCGCAAAGGGATTGTCATCGCCGGTAGCCGATAGCATAGGGTCTCGAAGCACACCTTAAGTGTATTTAATCTTTTTGAATTTTATCATTTATACTGCGTCGCATATCTCCGGGCCGGTGCAGCCTTGATGCTGCGGCCGCATTGTGCCCCGAGACGCGAACCAAATACGTGTAACTATTTTTTCTATTCTATACTAAGCTATCTATTTTTGAATCCCAATCATGTATCACATCAACGCTACTGTGCGATGACTGCGTAATTTATTTAATTTATTATCGCGTCTTCTCTCATTTTGGGTGACAGGAGATTTCGTTTCAACTATCGACATATCAATTCTGTTGCGCGCTAACACCCTCGCGATGTCTTCGTAAGAACCGACGATATCACTTTTTAGATTATTTTAGCATTAAGGCGAAACTAATGTACAGTTAGAGTAGAAATGTAAGTCCAAAACAAGTTATGATAATTTATGAAACCGTTAAACCCCCAGGGTACTGTGTACTGTCTCTATTTTCGAGGATGTTGAGGTTAAACCTGGCTTAAGTACTACATGCTGTATAGCTTTCAGTGTTATTGTGGATGCATGAGTCCGTTTTTTATGGGCCTGTATGTTATCTCTTTCTCTCAAGCGACTATTGAGAAGTTAAAAAGCGAGTCACAATCATTGTATTGCCAGGAATCTGTTAATAAACATGGTTTGTACATTCCATATTATTTTGTTTCTACTTGATTTATACTGTGTTTTATTTTCCTTTTCAATTTTCGTACTTACATAAATATTTGTAGGTAGCAAGTTAATAGTATAACTTAGAAGGAAAGTGCTTTCATGACATAATATAGCACTGTCGTTATTCAAACTACATATTAATAATATATATATTTAAATAGTACATTTCTGACGACTTTAAATGTGAAAATATTCAAATATATTTATTCTGTATACCTCATAGTCAAATGATGTTTGAATGATATAAAAAAATTGGTAAGTAAAATACATTTAGGTAAAATTGTATTTTATTTTAGGTTCCATGTTAGAGAATGTTATAATCTTTGGTGTTATTGAATGAATTGTGTTAATAAAATATTTTGAAAACAAGTAATGTAAATTATCAACCCATTGTTTCTCTTCCACCATTATAATATGTTTTGAGATCATATTTAATAGTCATGCATGACTCATGCTCATGAGTGTTTTTACTGCTGAAGCATTCATTCATTCTACGGTTTGATATTTAAGATTGCACTTAGGTGCATTACCATTTTACATAATATGTGAGAATCATATGCAAAGTGTAACATGGAAGCTTAAATATGACTACTCTTGCATAGACAAAAGGTAGGATGTTCATTTTTCAAGATTTTATATATTATACTCTTATGCTAGTATAAAAGTATAATACTGATACTTATACTGTGTGCAATAAAACTTTCTTTTATTAAACCACAAGCAAGATTGTAGCTGTAGTCCGTTCTTTATTGAGTAGGTATGCATACTCTCTTCCCATTTAAGCACACACCAAGTTTTAATCAAAAAATTACTTGCCATTCAAGACATGTCAATTATATGAGTGGTGTGCTGACCTTATCTCTCTGCCCATAAGGGCACAAGCATTTAGGGTCAATTGGTAGGTATATGAGCTTTGAGTAATATGAACTAATGCTCTAGCTATGGGAAATTGGCCCACTTTGGGCCATCTCGGTTATGACATGTCATTTGATATGGCAACTAGATCCATCTTGTTTTGTATGTATCACATTTATAGTATAAGTTTTTTTTGAGGAGGAAACATTTCGTATTTATGCAATTGAGGATGTGAGATTTTCACTAACTAAAAATCCACTAGCCTCAGGGCATGTCAGAAAAACACTGATAACAATTATGCTGTAAAAATCTAGATCTCTCTAATAAAGGATATGCCTAATGCTTTTTGAATATAGACAGCAAAAAGGTTTTTACAGAGAATTTGGTGACATTCTTACTATAAGAAATGTAATTACAGACATTAATTGTATGTAGGTAATTAAATAAAAGGTTCTCATATAGAACAGCAGATAGGACCGAAAATTATCCGTGTCCATACGCCCTATGTTGGTGCATAATGCTACTAAAATCTGAATAGGTAAAAAAACGTTATGCATATATCGTAGGTATTTAACCATGTATAAAGTTGTAGCTAATAAAATAAACTACGCAAAAGTACCTATATCAGTGGGTATCTTTTAAATAATGTATTGGTTGGCAGTGAATTAGGTAAACCACGTAGGTACTTCTGTATACCTTTGGGATGGATGATAGAATTCTGAATATAGTAGATAATAAAGTGCGTTTATATCATATATAGGTTTGATAACGTTCCTACGCTAGACTATGCAAGAGAATAGTATATAGTTTGTGTCTAGATACCTACTGTAGATTTACGGTACACAGAAAACTTGTCTAAACGTGCCAAAAGGCTACGTCTAAAGGATTTTAAAGTCTAACTTATAGAGAAATCTCCGAAACTTTCTTCGATGCCAAAGCCAAGGCACTAGGTAAAAGTAGCTACGTATGCTGGCAAATAAAAAATACTAACAATTTGACAGTTGTCTCGTGCTATGCACAATTAATACTTTTTTAGAGATTCATGAGTAACGAAAATAAACACAAAATTATCTTTACTTTTAGAGGCCAATGCAGAATCCAAAATTTTCCGCCGTTTATGAAAAATTGACCCAGATAGAATACATTTAGATTGACTGACGTAAATTTTTTTTAGCTGCGCATAGAATACTATGGCGCATATCCGGCGTGCGTTCGGCAACTCCATATTTTTCTCTGACAGCGGATGTGCGGTGTACACGAAGTCAATTAGAACATTATTTGATGTACTCCACAGAACATTTGATCATGACCGTTAACGTCGACCTGTCAGACCAAATTATGGTTCTAGAAATAAAACTAATAACACTACTGCAGCTAATCCAATATCTATTGGTAGCCTATAGATAACTACTATGGAGTAGCCATTCGTGAGTTATCGATCAAAATTTGGCCGACGAAGCTCCTGAACGCAGCCCGGGCACTTAGCCAGCGACAACTAAATAATTTATTATTAAATTGCTTTATGGCCCGCGGAAGAGAGATAATTATGTTATTACTTCTCTCTCTTTCGTGATCAGGCTCACTTGCGTATACATACTATAATCAGTTTAAAAAAGCGAAACTCTAAGTCGAAAGAAGACCTGGCCAGGCTTCGCAATAAGGAGTTTTTAGCTCCAAGATCGATATTTTCATAGCTTAAATTATGAAACAGTAATTTAACGAAATCGAGTAAAAAAAATATGAGTTTACTAGTGCTATAATAATTCTAGTTGTTTCCTAAGCCTTTATTACTCATTATATTGTTTATACTGTGTAGATTTAGCGTATTTTATGATTTATGTAATACTAGCTGCGCCCCGCGGTTTTACCCGCGTGGTGATGATGATGATGAAAAGTACCCTACTTATGTGTTATTTCCGGACCCATACAAAATTTCATACAAATGCGTTTTACCCACGTAGTGATGAATAACAGTGATGATGGAAATAAGCCTATGTGTTAATCCATGGGTATAAGCTATTTGTGTTCCGAATTTCATACGAATCTGTCGTGGTGATGATTGATGATGATAGTAGCCTATCTGTTATTCCCGGACCTGAAGTAATCACTTACAAAATTTCAACCAAATCCATTTTACCCGCCTGATGATGAAAATAAGCCTAAGTGTTAATCCAGACAAAGGGTATAGGCTATTTGTGTTCCAAATTTCATACAAATCCGTCGCGGTGATGAATGATGATGATAATGATGATGAAAGTAGCATTATGTGTTATTCCTGGACCTGGAGTATCTACTTACAAAATTTCACCCAAATCCGTTTTATGTTCCGGTGATTAAAAACGGCGATTGTGATGAAAATAAGCCCATTTGTTAATCCAGGGTATAAACTATCTATGTTCCAAATTTCATTAAAATCCGTTCAGTAGTTTTTGCTTGAAAGAGGAACAAATATCCATACATCCATACTCACAAACTTCCGCATTTTTAATATTAGTACCTAGGATGTTCCCGCATGGGCTCTGCGTTAATAGCTTAGTTGGACAGAGCGACAGGACGGTATTCTGTAGTCGTGGGTTCAAGTCCCACTAGCAGCCGAATTTTTTCCTTCAAATATTTGAACATAAGTTCTTCCTAGCATATGGTTAATGCGATACACAATAAAAACTCTGCGTTAATATTAGGGAGGTAGATCAGTTTGTATACAATTATGTTTTAATTACCTTAAAAACACAAAAAAATCATTTAATTAATACATTTGTATGAATACACTAAGTATATCAGGTTGCATGTTACACGTAGATTCGCTTGACGATCGGTGTTGAGATTATAATAACATACGATGGATAATCGTTACAAATATTCTATACTAAAATGGTAATTATAAAATGTCACTTTCTTATGATAGTTTCTGCTCGGTGTCGTTGGCTGGAGTGAGGTAAGCTTGCATGGACGGGTGCGGCTATGTTCACTCATATAGGATGAGGTGTGTACATTGGCATAGGTTGATAGGTACAAGCAATTGTTTGTATGAACAGGTGTACTATTGGATACATTTCGGCGAATGTGCACTTGGAAATACATACTTAAATTAATTCCACTATCCCCATTTTATCATCGGTCAACCAGAAGTACGGCAACGAGGTTTATAAGTAGACATACCACCTATGTATGTACAAAGCGTTTAAATTTAACTTTCTTAGTGCGTACAGCCAAGCAATGAAAGTCGTTGCCTGAGTCTATGTTTCTACAATCTATGTAGCTATCTATCTATGTAGCTACAATCCTGGAGTCTTCACCTTCTAGGCGTGCTCCATCTGAGACCGCGTCGTTATATAACATCAGGTGAAACAGTAACCAAGCGTAAGCTTATAATATTTAAACAAAATCAGGATTATTTACACGGAAGACGCTGAATTATAAAGGACCGTTATAACCCTTCGAGCAGGGTAGGTATAACACAAAAACATCCTTAGAAACGCTCATTTGAGATAAAACAAAACTGGGCTGTATAAACTACATCTAGCTTTTCCGCTACTAATCACTGACCCGCCATGAAGTTTATTCTCACATTTTGTTCCTAGGTATTAAAATAAAAAGAAGGTGTGCGTTCAACAACTTAATTACAGTGCACTTGAAGTGCAAGTATGTTAAATATGTATATATTATTCACTAAGGCCCACTTGAGCTAACTAATTATCGGAGAATTTCGCCCATATTTCGGATTAAATCATAATTTAGCAGGCAAAAATTTTAACTTGATCCGAAAATCAGGGATAATTTTGTTTAAAAAGTGGCTCTCATAAGACCGTCTTGCACCAACAAAATCATCTGAGATCTTTGCCTGATCTAGAATGAAATCACGACCATTGCTGTAAATTTCTGATTTATCCCGAGGATCACGTGAAAATCTTGGTTTGGTTGGTACAAGTGGGCTTAAGCTGTTATTCGTTAACTCCATCATTCAAAATATTGATCGACCATTATTAGATCGATAGTCTTTTGAACGGTTCCTATAACATAATGTGATAAGAGTTTGATACAGAAGAAGTGCTTATGTACAAGGGCTGGATTAATCTTAGCTAATATGCTAATAGCTTAAAAGCTATTTTTGACAGACGAAGACAAGTTGCCCGTTTATAGACGTACAAAGATTAAGATTTTGTTGAGCATAAATAATCCTCACACGGAGCTTTCGAAATCACCTCATTTATGTATAGTCAAGGCAAAATATAGCTAGGCCGAGATAATTGACATTGACAAACTCAGCTCAGAATACAAGAATCTTGTGTGAAAGTTTAGTTGTCATTAATTTGAGCGTTTTGATTTTATACAAACTTATCGTTGTTAAACTTAAAACTATCAAACCAGCTAACGAATATAGACATTCAAAACAAATTATTTTATAAAAAATGACACGATTTGCCGGCTTTAATTTGATCGGTGCCGTGGTGGTATCGGCCTAGAATAGTCACTCCCATTTTCTTCAGAGTCGGCTTAAGGATAACGTACCAGAAGGTGGGCAGCAGCCATGGGCGCCGGCAGCAGGGTGCAAGGGGGTGCACATGCACCTCCCTGGCAGGAAATTAGGTCTCTTTTGTTTGAATAACAACTGAAGGCGTCTAGATAGCTATCCAAATTTGTTCATCACCTTGTCAATAAATTCAGTATCCTTGCGAGGAGTAGGTTACCTACTTAATCATTGTCCATTTATACTTAAACTACAATAAGCTATTTTATACTACATAAGAAATATCCGAATTTAGGTACTTTTGGAAAGAGCACACTGCGACACTATTTAAGGCAGTATTATGTTTTTTTTTTATTTCGAGATTTGTCAGTCTCAAATCTAAACTTTTGATAACTATAAACATTCTCACAACTGTTTTCTAAGGTCTCGAACGTACACAAGTGTATTAAAAGCATACATAGCTTGATCATATACGGTCTTATTAATAAAAATGTTGTAATACATTCCTAATTCGACGTTACGCTTGGATTAGTTACCTACTTCCAGAGTAACGAAGTTGTAACCATCTCTTAACAACGGTATTAATAAATAGGGAGTAACGTTGGACTGACAATACTGTTCTTACACCAGGTCTTAAACTAAATAGAGTACTGCGCACAGACGGACATATTGTCTAGAACATTGCTTTCGACCATGAAAACGACAAATTCAATTTCATTTATTAGCATAAACACAGGTATATAGTTAGTAAAAAAACGACCAAGCAATCTAGAATATAACAGTTCTCTTTTTTGAAATTTTGGTGCAACGTTTAGCCAAAAGGAGTACGGTTTAATGGTCTATGAAATTTTTTGGATAGTGATATAAATTGTCTTTTAGTATTTTATATGGGGTAAATGATATGTAGTGATTTTTGAAATAATATATTTTTGTAGGCGTCAGCTACAGGGGATCTCTTGACTGAGTACTTGTAATCGAAATAAAAGTTGGGACGAATATTTAAAGTATTTTAAGTACAAATATTTGTTTCGCAAGTTTTTGGTTGCAGAGGCCATAATTTAAGAAGAAGGAGAAGAAGTGTTTTGTTCACCAACTAAATAGAGTACGTACTGCGGTTTGGTGAGACCTAGACTTTGGATCACTTATTTATGTTTGAAATTTTTTTATTACATAATTAAAAACTGAATGGAACTCGTTGCCCGAGTCTGTGTTTCCCGATATGTACAATCCTGGAGTCTTCAAGTCGCGAGTGAATAGGTAGAAAAAGGCAAAAAGTTAAAAAAAAACCGTGATAATGAAATATGAATTAAAACGCATTTAATTAATAAATATTAATAACGCTGTCATAAAGTATTGTTATTGTAACGCAGTATTTATGAATCTACCTATAAACTATATTTAATTAACGCATTTATTATTTCGGCAATTATTTCGCAGTATCTTGAAACAATATACACTCATATCATAGACGATATGAACAAAAACTCATAACACAAATAAGCAAATTATTAAAATTAAATCGCGAAAAATGAGACAGACTTAGGTCTGTCCCATTTTTTAAGATGCCCTTTGTGTAGTCTGTACATTTGTAGAGACAATGTATTATTCCCAGCATGAATACGCACAACTCTACGTCTAATCTATCGTTAAACTAGGTAGCCGCAAGGTTTAACTTTTACGCCGAGACTAAAGGCTAGTCTATGTTTATTAATAAGGCAGCTATAGTTTATTATTATTACCTAGTACCAAAGAGATGATAATAATTACTCTGGTTTTCCCGCAAAAGGGATAAAAAAAATATTACTCTGGTTCATACCTATTCCATGCGCTTGGCAACATTTTTAATTTTAATGAAACCTTCTTTTGATTTACCTCGCCAAACATTTTATAATAATTTCAAAAAATAAAAATAAAGTAGGTACATTTTTATTTGTCAATATTTGTACATACTTGCATACTTGATCACATAGGTAAAGAACAAAAAAGTATAATAAATATTATCGTTTCCTATAAATTATTCTTATTAATAATACTAACAATTTCTATCATATAATATAAGAGCGGCTATTCTTCGTTCATTCGCGAGTCATAATTAACATTTAAGAGCTATATTTCTTCAGCAAACTATTTCGGTTCTGTATTAATTTATATAATTCATATTTAACCCCTGAAAATGCCAGACGCTGAGGGTGAAAATCCCATATACACTCCATTTTTTGGAGTTATGGGGGCGGCGTCTGCTATTATATTTAGTGGTAAGTTCTCATCATATATTTCCACGTTTTTAGGTATTACAACGATTACACTATAATCTCACTAATCCAGCACTTCAATAGACCGATATAAAAATCAGGCGTCCTCAGTGGCCCCCTCCGCCAGCGCCTCACTCGCCCTTCTATGACTATGCGCTCCGTCGCGTCGTCGCCGCGCCCGTCGTCTAGCAGTCTAACCTCAAAACTTATGAGATATGTCACAGTTACAATAAAACCTGTCGAACATGAACACAAATTTGTACATACAACATTATAATTATTCTCGTAGCCATTTTTGGTATTTTTTTGACTCTTTTTAGTTACCTGTTACAATGAAATTAGTAAATTGTATCTGTCATTTAAAAGTATAGGTATATCACAGTAAAATTATGGGTATATTAAGCACATAGCCACCTATGATCACAAATAAAGATAAAATATTAATAAAATAAATATAATCGTGGGAGTATATGTGGGACAATTTATGATTATGTAATTCACATTAAAAATGTGTACTCACAGTAAAATATATCTGAATGTTCCAGATTATTTTTGCGCCTAGGATTCGTTCTGGTTGAACATGTAACGCAATTTGAAAAGAAGAAGAAATACACATATATTCTTGAATACGTGGTTCTATCTGTATTCTGTACCTACACAAACTTTTTTAAATTTATTTTCAAGGACCGACAAACAGTTTCACAATATGTTACTTATAAATAAAACTTAATTAATAAAACTTATAGGGATGTGACAATGAGTCTGAGTCATGTGTTTTGATAAACATATTATTTAATTATCATTATCGTTATCCGCAATCTCCTTATAAACCAAGCGGCAGATTTTGAAACGGCCTCATATGTGAAGTAAATATTTTTCTGTAAGATGTATTAATAATACGTCCGATTAAATTTTTGTATGAAATATAATTGCACCCGTGCGAAGCCGAGTCAGGCGGAAAATAACTATAGCAAAAATATACAAAGACAAAATAATTAAGTACCTATGTAAAAATCGATAGGTATTAAAAAGGGTTCCATCTGGACCAAGTATTTAAGAAAATGTAGTAGACTTTTTGCCATGCTATCCTCTTGTTTTACAGCGCTTGGAGCTGCATATGGAACGGCCAAATCTGGCACCGGTATCGCTGCCATGTCGGTGATGAGACCCGAACTGATCATGAAGTCCATCATCCCAGTCGTCATGGCGGGTATTATTGCCATCTACGGGCTAGTCGTAGCTGTCCTAATTGCAGGGTCATTAGAAGCTTCTAAGACCTACACACTTTTTAAGTTAGTAAATATGTTTCTTTCAAATGATACCTAGATAGTCAGTGTTTATACATCGATAAGCAGACCTACTCTACTGATGATAAGGGGGATAAGTACCTTTAAGAATTGTATATTCTAGATTTGTTGTAGTAATAACTTCGTGCTTATTAGGCTTATACATTATTGTTAGTTAAATAAATCGTTCAAATTTCAGAGGGTTCATCCACCTTGGCGCGGGTCTTGCCGTCGGTTTCTCAGGCTTGGCCGCCGGGTTCGCCATAGGCATCGTCGGTGATGCCGGCGTTCGTGGTACTGCACAGCAACCCAGGTTATTCGTCGGAATGATTCTTATTCTAATTTTCGCTGAAGTTCTGGGCTTATATGGTCTCATCGTAGCGATATATTTATACACGAAACAGTAAATTTGTTAATTGTAAGTACCTACTATACTTAAAGTAAGTTTAGCAAAAACGGTCTTAAAGTAGGTACTTCGCCTGGGGAAAAGTGGGTAACAGATTATCTCTGCTCAACAGCCTGTATAAGGCAAAAGAGCATATTTTTTGTACATTATAATGAAGTCCTGTCAATACATTTTATTTAAGCTTTATGTTATTTATTTACTCTGTTCGTTTATCCGGAGCGGTGAAGTCTTGATGCTGCGACTACATCCTCTTCAGATAAACAACCTACTTAATTTTTTGTAAGTTTTGAAGTGTCTGGGGAATACGTATATATATTTTATAAGACTGTTGCTTGAACCTTGAAGAAATATAAATAGTTATAATGTGATAATTGCTTTTTTTTATAAACCAATTGGTTATTTTTTAAATGCAAATAGAGGTTCTTCTATCTCCCGAAGGTAGGTGACCATTTGATTGTGTGGTCGAAGATGGTTTTCAGACATACCCGGATTAAACTGAATTTGGTTCCGATCTGACGGCAAACCACTATCTCATTTAATTGACAATGACTTGTGGTAGAAGATGGTTATAAAACGAACAAATGCGGAATACAAATTCATCAGTTTCTTATATCATTATAATGCTCAAAATAGATTCTGATTCAACTCTCTCACGGTTTATGAACCTAGCGTGAGCGGACATTGTCAAAATTGTGAAAAATAGCCACGGAAGCCATAATTTAGATATGGAGAAGAAGAAGTTATTTTAAGATATGCTCGAAAATACTTTCTATAGTGAACAAGAATTTTTCAATTTTACAAATACTTACTCACATACAACCAGATACCTAATTGCTCAGATAAATGAACCAGAGGCTATGTACTCAAAGCCTAATTAAGATACAGTTAAGATTCTTTACTCCTATATTTATGCTTAAGGTAAGTAAATAAATATTGTACATCCGTACCTAACGATGTTACTGGTGATACTTTTAGACTATAAGATCATTTGTACACAATAAATTATATTCTAGGTACTAGCGACCCGCCCAGATGTGTACGGGTGCAATACTGATACTAAATATACTACAGAATGTCTTTATATACCTAGATACTTTTCGGGAGCGGCGAATTGAATTTTTAAAAACTATTAAATTGAATTCACTTTATTATTTATTATATTTAATAATTAATATTAATTCTAAATTACACGTCCGCTTGTAGAGCTGGATACAATACGAATGACTCTAGACACCGGTGGTCCTCGTCACGTTCCCAGCGACGGATGCGATAACATTCTGCTGACAATGCGTCTGGGAGAGTGGCGTGACTCTAGAATGTTCCGAGAAAGGTGTTATGGGAACATAACTCCTCCCCCCTTAGCTCGAAGTTATTGGGAATACGTAGTTTTCCAATAACTTCGCTTACATCTAACGAGTAACTAACAAAACGGGTGGCTGAGGCTGGTTCTCATGTTGATTGACATGTAATTCACTAACCTGCTCTCTTCCACGCCTTACTATAATTATATTCTTATATCTAAGGTAAACTAAATAACTAACACATGATACAATTATTAACACATACAGTACTATAATAGCGACACTGACACTGTTGAGATTTTCACTATATTGCCCATAATCACTTTTATCACTTTTCACACTTTTCTTTAACAGGTAGTTTAGATGCTGTACGTCGGCTAGGTCGATCCCCTTGAGATCGATGGGTTCGGTGTTTGCCATAAGGCTATTTCGCTGCTGTTCGTGGGTGAATACATCAGGTAAGGTAATGATCGGAACGGGATTGTATTCCGTATCCAGTGGGTGATAATGACGTCCGTATATTACGATCTCATCTATTGACACGTCACATGATTCAAGAGTGGTTAGTAAGTATGTTCCTTGCAGGGTATTACGGGTGACATCATGGCTACAAGTCTGAGTAAGTATCTTGTCGTATTTAAAGTACAATATCCAACGGGTTGATCCTATTCTCTGGAGTTTGAGATCCTCTGATAGGACCTTACGCGGAAAGCACCGGGACAGGTTGCGCTGGTACTCCATCAGCTGCTCGATACAGGTCTCAGGGGCATATGGAATAAGGTCATCTTCAGAACATAAGTATTCGTTAGCGGTTATTTCCTGGCATGGACGGGCGGTTGGACGATATTTCTTACCTTCTACTAGCAGGAAAGGATATTCGGGAATAATGACGAAGGTTTGGGAATCGTGTGATACGGGTAAGGGGTACAATTTGAAATAATTATAAGTACTGTTAATAACTAATGGAACATCAATTATAAACCTTATTTCATCATCTTTAAGGTAAGCTCTCACGGAAAGTGTTTCTTCAATGTTAATTAAGTTTTGCTCACTAACTGAATACCTTAAATTGTCATACTTTGACACTTCATGCAGAATGGTTAAGAGTTCATTCGAATCGATTACAGATTTGTGTAGTACAGATACCTTGCTAAGTGCTAGAGCTGTTTCTAAGTTGTTAAGTTTAATATACAAAGTTCTAAAGTTTGCAATGAACATATTCAGGACGTTAGTTAAGTATGATACGAAGATATACATGTTTTCTCTAGATAGATCTGTCACAATACTTTCTATGCGTTGTAAACGCTCATTCATAACTTTAGTATTTTCATCGATAACTTGAGTAGTGTTAAGGAAGTGGTCCATCATTTCGGATATAAGGGTGATTTTGTTTGAGATGCCCTGTTCTCGAGTCTTAATTTCAGAAATAAGTTTGTCGTATCGTATTGCGTCATCATGATCCAGATTACCGGTAACAATTTTTAAGATAGAGCCGAGGGGATTGATTAGACCGCGTTTGTATCTTTTGGAGGGAATCAATTGTTCTATTTTGTTTAGGGTTTCATCACGAAGGTAATTAACCTGGTTGGTTAATTCTAGAATTTCGTTGATATACGACCTATTCTGACTAATGATCCTCACGAAATCAGAATATTTCTCTACATTATAATTTGTATCTGTAATAATGCCTTTGAGGTTAGTGACCTTAATGATTGACCACTTATTATGTTGCAGGAAAGCACGACCTTGTTTGACCGGTAATATACCTGGGTTTTGTTCAAGTTTTACCACTTGAAGGCCCTGGCTGTGGGGAACTTGGCAGAGGATAATCCTGATCATCGTCGTCCATAGTAGGATATGGCACCACCTGCGGAGGACGTTTAATGTTTTTAATAGGAGTTTTGGTGTACCTCTCGTTTATTTTGACTGGTACAATATTGCGTTCTATTTGTCCAGTGACTATGGCCTTATGGAACTTTGGTTTATCTTTAGATTGTCTTTTGTTTACAGCTTTGGCAAAGACCGTTTGTCCTATGCTTAAATCTGGTCCTGTCTCACCACCACGTTTCTTCACTATTTTTTCCTTAAAGGTATTCATTTTGTCAGAAAGATGTTTATATAGTTCGTGTGTCCTTTTTTTGTGATCTTTTATTAACTGTTGCCTGTAAGATTTGTCAAAGTCAATATCGAACGCGGAATTAAGTTCTGTATGGCCGAATACGACTTCAAATGGAGTTAGGTCTGTTGCACTATGTATTGTGTTATTATAAGCCATAACGGCGTATGTCATTACGGATGCTGTGTCTGTGTACTTTCTTTCGTACTTGGCTAAGCGATAAATTTCGATTATTGTTGAATGAAAGCGTTCAATCATACCCATTGAACTGGGATTATTGGGTGTTCCTATATGCAGTTGTATCTTATGTAAATCCGTAAGTTCCTTAAGTAGTTCATTATTGAACTCAGTACCCGGGTCACAACTAATTTTGCGTGGGATACCGTAGAATGCAAAGTATTTTAATAAGGCCCTGACTATTTCTGGGGTGGATCTCGATGGCACTTCGATAGCTTGTCCGATTTTGCTAAATGCGTCTATAAGAGTAAGATATTGTTTGGATTCTATTGAAAATGTATCAATGAAGATCTCTTGAAACGGAGCATCATGTGTTTGTGTAAGTTGTAACATCGGTTTTATTGGTTTACGGTCATATTTGGAGGCTCTACATTTTACACAGGCGTTAAGCATTGCCGCTACTGTCTCGTGCATATTTGGCCAGTAATAGCTACGCCTGATCCGTTTAATTGTTTCTGTGATTCCGCGGTGACATGTTTTCCCTTCGTGTATTTTATTAACGATCGCCTTTTGTTCTTTCTCATCTTCTATATATATGACTCGTTGTGTGCACTCGTGGAAATTAACTGTTCCTCTCTTAAATAATGTAATTATGACTTTACTAAAATCTTTGCGATGTTCTTCATTTTCGAAGTAAATGAAGTATTTGGTTTTTGGCTTGATGTACTTCTTTAAGAAGTCTTTTATTAGATCTTCGTTGTGTATGGGTAGGAACACTTCAAGTACTCTTTGATTATTTCTTGATTGATCCTTGACTTGCATATTATTACGGAACCAACTGAATATTAAAATTTGGTTTGGTTTGGTGTCTATTGCTTCGTGTAATATGGGAATACCTAGCGATTCCATATCGTTAGCGGAATGGATTGTCTCTGTGGAATCAGATTCGGATCGTACGGGGTATTGTGTTTGCTCGTTGGGTATATTTGTGTCGTGTATAGATTCGTGACTAACAGAAGCCGTACCTTCAGAATCAGATACTGTTAGAGTCCTTGAGTCATCTGAACGTCGTTTTGTCAAAGTCGCGATTTGTTCTGTCAGTTGTTCTAAATGTTCTTGTAGCTTGTGCTCACTATCGTCAATGTTAACTATCATAGAATCATTGTCGTCGTTTCCTAGTGCATTCAATTGTATACGGGATAGAGCATCGGCGTTCGCATTTTGTTTTCCGTTTTTATGTATTATATCAAAATCGTATTCTAGTAAGCGTAAGCGCCAGCGAGTTAGTTTGCTACTGACTTCTTTAAATTTATTCAACCAAGCAAGAGGCTGGTGATCCGTATATACTGTAAACTTTTTGCCGTATAGGTAAGGTCTAAAATGTTTTGTAGACCAGACTATGGCTAATAATTCTCGCTCAATTGCACTGTATTTTCTCTCTGTGTCTGTTAAGGTCCGGCTAGCGTATGCAACCGGTTTGTCGGATCCAACTGGTCCTTGTGATAGTACGGCGCCGATTGCTACTTCCGAGGCGTCTGTCGTCAGAATAAATGGTTTGGTCATGTCAGGGTATTGTAATATAGGAGCATTCACGAGGAGCTCTTTACACTTTTCAAACGCTTCTATGAACTTATCGTCTGTCACTACTCTTTTGCCCTTCTTAAGGCAAGCGGTCAAAGGTTGCGTGATTTTAGAGAAATCCTTGACAAACCTACGGTAGTAACCGACAAATCCTAAGAACCGTTTGATTTCTGTTTGAGTTTGTGGTATGGGATATTTCAGAACTGCTTGTATTTTGTCGTTGTTCGGTCGGAGTCCGTCTTTGGTCAAAGTATGTCCTAAGTACTGTACTTCCTTGCGTAAAAACTCAGATTTGTCAAGTTGTATTTTGAGGTTAGTTTGTCTAAGTCTGTCAAATACGGCGCGGAGTTTTTGAAGGTGTTCCTGTAAGCCATTTGAGTAAATTAAAATGTCGTCCAAATAGACTAGGCAGTGGATGCCCTGCAGCCCTCTTAAAACGTTATTCATCGTTCTCTGGAAAGTTGCAGGAGCCGTTTTAAGCCCAAAGGGCATACGAAGGAACTCGTAGTGTTCGTTTTGTGTAGAGAAGCCTGTCTTCTCTCTATCGCACTCTTCTATTTCAATTTGGTGGTATCCTGATGCTAAATCGAGAGTAGTATAGTAATTACTCTTTCCGAGTTTATCGAACAAGTCACATATGTTTGGGATGGGGTACCTATCATCTACTGTAATCTCATTAAGTCTTCGATAATCCACGACCATTCTATATTTAACTTGTCCAGAGGCGTCCATCTTTTTCGGAACCAAATGAACAGGTGCACTCCAAGGCGAATGCGACTCTCTAATGACATTATCTTTAAGCAACTTTTCGACCTGACGTTTGATCTCTTCGGCTTGGGCCGGTGCCTGTCTATAGGGTTTGACGTAAATTGGGTCTTCATTAATTGTCCTAATACGATGTTTTACCTGATTCGTAAAGGTCAGAGGTAAGCTCTCGCAATAAAATATATCCTTATATTCATTGCAAAGTTGTTGAATGGCCTTGCTTTCTTCATCATTAAGGTGGTCTAGTCGTAGTTTGGATAAATTGTCGGTCAAAAGTTCGTCCATTTGTATGTCACTAAAGTCAGAACTGTAATTAACTTCACATATGTCGTTATTAAAGTTCGTTACTGTAAAAGGTGCCGTTATTGTTAGCGTGACGCGGTTTTCTGTAAGGTTTTGTATTACGGTGGTTGCAAAATAGTTTTCACACCGGACTATTGCTGTAGGCATACGTACGCCATCATAGAACTGCTTAAAGTTTAAAATTGCGTCTCCGTTTTCTAAATTTACTGGCAATGTCACTCGATGTTCAGAGCGTGGTTGGATTTCGATGACGTGATCGTCATTATAAATGATGGGTATTTTTGAACACTGTGTTTCTAATGTCTTATCTTTAAGGTTTATGTTAGCTTTGAGCCGTGACATGAGGTCACATCCTATAACCCCGTCGTAACGTCTATCCACATCATACACATAGAATTTATGATAACCATCTTCTTTAAATATGGAGAAGAGTGGAATATTAACGACTTCACTGTGAACGCTGGATGCATGGGTGCTGGTGACCATAAAAGGTTCATAACTTTTTAACATGGCGAAATATTCATTCGCTTTTAGTGGACTCAAAAACGAACGCGTACTTCCAGAGTCTAGCATAAATTTTCCATCGATATCTGATATGTATATGTAAGGGAGTTTTAAGGAAGCATCATAATTTATTTCTATCATTTCGTGCTTGTTGGGTCTACGCTTATGTGAAAATTTTCCACAGCACTACATACATCTTGATTGTGGGGCGCTGAAGGCGTACTATCGTGTGAATCACTTTCGCAGATTTTATTATCAGTGGGGTTGTTGTCGATTATAGGCTCGTCATATGTGTAAAAACCGTCATATGCGTCAGGAGTCATGTCATAGTAACAATCATAAGTCTCATAAGGCTGGTAATATTCTTCATACTGACCTTCCAGTGCATACGTTTCGTTTATGGGTAGCTGTTGAGGTCTCGCTGCTGGAGCAGTCCTCATAGAAACGTCATTGTCATATTTATGACTGACGTAGCCTTGAGGCTGTGGTGGTTTATAGCCGAACTGTCCAGCTTGGGGTCGGAACCCAAACTGGTTTACCGGAGGCCTATATCCAAACTGATTTGTCGGAGGCCTATATCCAAATTGGTTTGGCGGAGGTCTATACCCAAACTGTCCTACCTGAGGTCGGAAACCGAATTGTCCCGTTTGTGGTCTTGGTCCAAATTGTTGTTGAGGGGGCCCACCTGGAACTACCGGTGGTTTGAAACCCATTTGTGCTGGAGGTCGGTATCCAAAGGTACCTACTTGTTGGCGTGCAAATTGTTGGGTTGGTAATTGTTGCCGCACCAGATGCTGACTGGTCTGGTTTGGTATACCAAATTTGAACTGGGTCTGAGGTTGTGGTGCCATAAGTGGCCTAAAGTTAGACTGAGATGGAAACGTTTGAGGTCGATTCTGTAACATTTTGGTGCGTTGATTATATTGTTCTTGAAAATTTACTTCTTCTAGCACGTGTTTTAGTGCATCTTCTAGCGTAGTGGGGTTTTTGATTCTTATAAGTCTCACCATGTGCTCTGGTAGATTATATAGGAACACATTTAGAGAGGTATTGTTGTATATAATTTGTTTAGCTTCTTTTAACTGTGCGGAATGATTTTGATTAACTTTAGATAATAGAACGGCCCGAACGTCCTGTATACGTCCACAAAATTCTAAGAATGTTTCATTAGGCCTAATTTTTAAAGTTTCTAATTCGATGGCTACACACTCCTCGCTTCGTGGGTCACCGAAATGTTGGAGAAGGAGGGCTTTTAATTCATCGTATGTTACGAAGTCGCTTCTTTCGCTAATTAAAGCCGCAGCTTTGCCCGATAGTTTACTCGTCACATATGCATGAGGAACTCATTTCGCTCCTCGGTGCCTTGATAGCGTTGAATGACATACTCACATTTTCTAAGAAATAAATTTAGAACTTTCGTGTCCCCATTAAACTCGGGGATGAGACCTATAATTTCGCGTGGCACAGTGTGCTGATTTGCCAACAACCGCGGTAAATCAGCGGGCGCTGCTGGGGCTCCAAGTACCCTTTGTTCGTTAGCCATAATTATATAATTCTAGCAGACGTTATACAAACCTTATACCTAATAGTATTCCCTAAGATACTACACTATAACTTATATATATTTCCTTATACTATTCTATTATATTCCTAGCAAAACAACTCTAAGTTAAAGACATACAAGGCTAAGCGCAATAGAATTCGCTTTCGACCTTAACGTAATCTAATGTGCAATTTTATTCACATACAAACTAAGTATAACAGTTTACAAAATTCAGGGAGTTTAGGGCAAGGTAGGAAGTAGAAGGATTTTACTGTACTCACTGTCCAATCGCCGAATAACTCGCCATAATTTTCCGGTCCCCTGTATCGTATTTGTTTGGTTCGAGGATAGCCGCGTAGCACGAATCACTGAGTCTAAGTATAGTCGCACTAACGGATGCCACTCGCGAACTTTCACTTAAATGTTCGGATTATACGAACGCGGACTTCGCGATGGCACGTGCCGGCTATCCTACCGGCTGCGCCAGATACTTTTCGGGAGCGGCGAATTGAATTTTTAAAAACTATTAAATTGAATTCACTTTATTATTTATTATATTTAATAATTAATATTAATTCTAAATTACACGTCCGCTTGTAGAGCTGGATACAATACGAATGACTCTAGACACCGGTGGTCCTCGTCACGTTCCCAGCGACGGATGCGATAACATTCTGCTGACAATGCGTCTGGGAGAGTGGCGTGACTCTAGAATGTTCCGAGAAAGGTGTTATGGGAACATAACTACCTACAACGTTCAAAGCTTTTTTTATCATCAGACAACACAAACATGTTTTCTTTAGAGGTTACTCTTGAAAGAGCGAAATTATAGGCACGCGCGGGTTCGGCCCTCCAGCCCAAACATTTTATTGTACTGGTAGGACTGTATTGATTCTAAACATTTTTGCTGCCGTCATTTCCCATTTCATTCGATTTTGTTTTCTTGTATAAGTACGAAATGCATCTCCCTACATTTTTGCAATTGTGCTTTGTTGTAACACATGTTGGTGATTTTTATTGGTGTTTATCTTCTTATTGCTACGGTTTTTTAGGTTTCCGTACCCAATGGGTAAAACGGGAGCCTATTAGGCTATTACTAAGACTCCGCTGTCCGTCTACCCGTTCGACACCAGAGTATCAATTCTACTTGCACATGGCTCAAAGATTGATAATGAATTGCCGTTTTGCTAGTTTTGCTATTCTACTTGGAGCATAGATTAGAATGGCTACACATATTTTATTCCTACCGCAATACAATCACCTACAATGCAATCGAGATGCAATTGTTAAATAACAATAAAAAACTTGGTATGCCGCTAAAATTAGCGGCATACCAAGCTTTAACACGATAATATTTGAATCGCTATTGCATTGTTTATGAATATGAATGCGTGCCTTAATAAATAAGAGAATCGCCACCCTGTATCTCATGAGCCGTGATAGTGAGACAGTTGATATTTTCACAGATGATATATTTCTGTTCCCGCCATAACAATAAATACTATAAAAAAGACGTGTGGCACTCGGGGACTGCCGCGGTAAAGCATATATATATTGCATAGAATTTTTTATCAACTTATGCAATTAATGTATTAATAACTTATGCAGTAACGCCGATACAACCAATGCCACCTAGAGGCGAGTTGCTGAACTAAACAGACAAGCGTGATATTTCAAAAAAATCATTAAGAGTTCTGCTATTCATCGATAGATCGCAAAACTAAAAAGTATCACCGCTGTGCCGGTCGGAGTGGGGGTGTTAGGTTATTTTCATTACGGAATTTCTGGATTCGGTCTCCACGCTCAAAGCCCGCGATAGAAGCTATGCAATAGCTTAAAAAATGGAACCGACTTCAACACTCAAAAGTGTGAAATAACTTGTCGATGTCGGTACCATGATAGTTCAAAAGAAACTATTATCAAAATATTGTGCTCATGGTACCGACTTCGACAAGTTACTTCACACTTTTGAGTGTTTTGAAGTCGGTTCCATTTGTAGGTAAACATTTTTTTCACGCTTTTCATTGGCCTTTGTTACTCGCGGGATCATTATCATTGTGTATACATGTTCGCCGATGTCTTCACCCGCAACTATAACGTCGTTGAGATATGTGTAGCACTTTCAGTGTTTGGATTGTAACTCAAAAACAGCTCGTCTGATTATGATGCAATTTAAACCAAAAAATAATTTTAAGAATTGGTCCAAAAATGGGGAAGAAATCCTAAAAAGAAATATGTATTAGCAACATTGTTGAAGTAGCTACTTTTGAAGAAAGTTGAAGATGAAATGTTGATAATAATTGATCATATTAGCGATAGATTTATCATAAACGCCAGAATTTCTGAATAATGTATAATTTGTTTAGTCAATTCTTATCAATTAAGTAGGTAGGTATTTGTATTTTTGTAACGTAACGAGCAATTTATTTGTTTTTAAAAAACTTCTAAGATTTTGTAACATTTCTTCCCTAATCACCGGCATAAAATGGGCACGCTGTGCCATTTAATGTTGGCACGTCATCCATTGCAATGTTTCATCCATCCATAGTAATAACAATGCCTTTAGTAAAATAAAACACTAATTAACTAACTAATTACAATACTGCAGCGACTACAATAACATTTGATCAATCCACTAGCTATTGGTAGCCTATAGATAACTCAAATGCTCTAACCCACTACCGGCTGGCAGCGTGCCCAGAATGCTAGCAGCATTGCCACATTGAATTGCAATGCGGGCCCAATGTCTCGACCCCAAACGCGTCTCAACGCATGTAGCGTCCCACACTAAAGGCCGCCCTAACTTCCAGGGAATAAGTGTCATGCCCTCAGGTCTTTACCATCATCACACATGATACCATTCGGTTCAAGAATGGCTGCAACATTTGGCGCTGGTAAAAGCCTGACGGATGATATCGTTAATGCTAAGCGTGGCGGGAAATTCGACCAGCACTTCTGGAACAAGAAAGCCCGTGGTGACCGAGTTGATCAACTGCAGTACCAGTAATAATGGTATTAATGGAATGGAATATAGTAATATCTATGCTCTAAGCGCAGATCGGGCCAATGACTGCTGCAAATATGTATTTTTTTAGGGACACGTCATTTCATATTTTGATGACGGTTCGCTGTCTCGTTTTAACTTCCACAGGGTTGTATATTCAGCCTTGTCTCATGTTTAATGTTGACTGACATAACGTTCATGTGGCATCCGGTGTGTCACTGGCAAATGTCAGAATCAGAATCTTGTCAAATAATGAATACAAATCTTAAAATCAGAGTTAATTTCTCAATTTTCTGCTAAATCCTCGAATTTCCCTTGAATAACTTGAATGATCACAATGAAGTTCAAATCATTGTTATTATTTACAATACTTCTGATCTATTACGATGCAGAAGCCCAGACTAATAAGGTAAGAGTATATCAGTTCACAATAAATAACCCGGCATCCCTTTTTGTCAATTTTCTTATTTATTTTGTTGTATTACAGCTTGAAAAGAAAGTCCAGCAGTTAACTGATATGACAGCGAAGAAGGCCATAGTACAATTGAACCTTAGTAAATTCAAAGAGTTCGTGAAATCTCCTCCCAAAGATTACTCGTTTATTGTGATGTTCACTGCTATGGCACCATCAAGGCGTTGTGCTATTTGCCAGGCAGTATACGACGAATACCTGATTGTGGCCAACTCCTTCCGATTTTCGCCGATATTTACAAACAAACTATTCTTTGGTATTGTTGATTTTGATGAAGGTTCAGAGATTTTCCAAATGGTAAGTGACTCAAATATAGCGCAACCTAGATGTGTAGAAGAAATTTTGCGCACGAGGAAGCAATAAAAGCCTGGTGTTCCATTTGCAAAACACTGGTTTGAAGGCCAATGAAAGCCAAGTAAATTTGAGTTTCAGACAAATTAGGTAAATTAACTCCTAATATACCAAAGTCTTAAGTTTTCAGCACACGTGATGGTAGTGCGGACACGGATAGATAATCTTTCAGTAATTGTATATTTTAGATGTTAGTGATTCAAACACATTCGTAATGTATCAAACAGTTCTGGATAGAGTGAAAAATATTAACTAAAACGGTTGCCACATCACATAACACTATGTTTATTGTGATTTTCTTCAAGTGATCAAGCCCAAATTGATTTATTAACAATCTATCAGTAATTTGGTAATATTACTGAATTATGTGCTTATTTACTGACATTAAATTAGCAAATCTAGGGTAGAGAAACCACAATGTACAGTAGAGACAGAGAACCTAGATAAAACTTACCTCATACCTCTAGATTTCCTGTATCAGTAAATATATATTACCCACAAAGCAACCCTTGCCAGTAATTGGGACTTTGCATGGCTATGTACTGTGTACTTTCAAGGTAAGGGTGGATATTTTCCACCCTCAAATTTGAAAACCTGTCACCAAGCACACAGTATGTTCAGGCAATATAGAACACAAAAGGGTCAAAATATTAGTCATAGTCATATTCATATTACTACCAAATACATCTAAAATCAGAGCATTGGATCATGTATAATTCATTAGTTTTTATTCCACTTGAATACATGCAGTATATCCGAAGTTATAATGATGAGAAGTTTAGGCCCTAATTTGAATTTCCCATATTACAAGCGCTCATACTATTACGTTACCTCCGAGTTCAGCCAGCGACCACTACATGGTGCGCTATGGGAAATATGATATGTTTCAAAAAGTTTCTCTCTCAGCCATGGGGTGTCCACTGCTGGACTTATGCCTCCCCTATATATGGGGGATTAGCCAATTCTCGCCACGCTTGGCAGGCGGGTTGGCGAGCGCAGTATAATTTTCAATCCTCAGAAGGCGCTGCTGCCCATCTTCTGGTACGTGGTCCCTTAGCCGACTCTTACGGCACCCGCGGGAAGTAATGGGGGAGTACTATTCTAGGCCGGTACCACCACGGCACAAGCACAAGTTCAAAAAGTTTAAAGATATATTATTCAGACTTTGCACATATATTAAGTAATATATGAGTCTTCAAATGCATTGTTGTTTATATTGTAATTATAGTTCGAAATAATATTTAAAAATAAAAAACAAAGGCATATTAGTTTCTTTGGTCTGTGTTTGTTTTATCTGTGAACCAGTGTAACTTGAGCTGACACGTACCTGGGCACTACAGGCTTTTAGGTTCAAATCAAAATTATTGAGCCTTTTAGTTTGCGAGCACTTAAATTCTTCTTCTTTTATTTCTTCTTCATCCACTTTTTCCTTATTTTTGAATACTCAGGCACATTAAAAAAGTTTATTAGATTTGTATACTGTTGAATTGAAGCACTGAAGCACAATACCGTTTTTTTTTCATTTTTACGACTGTCGAATGACCGCGGGCGTGACGTCATCGGCTAATGCGCGCTCGCCCGCTTTTTTAAAATCCTACAGCTGGAAATTCGAACTTTGATTGTAAATATCTCAGCCATTTTTTAAGATATGAAAATTTTTGTCTATTTATTTGGCATGTAAAGTAAAATACGTTTGTAAGACCCATTGTCCTTTAGAGGTAGTATACATTCAAGGTCTAGCATGATTCCACTTTCAACCACACTTTCACTGACTGTACCATTGAACTATCCATTATTACCTGTGTGTGACTCAACCCTTACAATAATTTATACTTTACATGATGAATTTAACACTTGTATTATAATTTTTCAGCTAAGACTGAACACAGCACCTGTAATAATGCATTTCCCAGCTAAAGGAAAGTCAAAACCAGCTGATTCTATGGATTTGGAGAGATCGGGAATCCATGCTGAAGCAATCGCCAAGTGGATCCAGGATAGGACAGATGTGCCAGTATGTAGTGACAAAACAAACAGATGTAACATTTTATTGATTATATCAGGACTAGATGCATTGTGCGGTTTCATCAGTGTAGAATGTGATATTATCCCTATCATAGTTACACTACAAGACATGCTGTCCTGGAAAAGGATGCTTTTTGTGGCTTGCTGCGGTAGTAGATGCATAAGTTGCATATGTCCTTCTCAAGGTCCCATTCGAAAACATCAAAATTGCTACAGCACTTTAGGCCAGAAAACATAATACAGACTGATTATGTGCCTTGGGCATGAAAACATGAAAGACAGACATTTAAACTAGTAGTTTGGATATCAGTATTCACAAATACCACAATACATTTGACTTTTATATTGATCTGAATCATAAGTAGCAGCATAACTGAAAAGCTGAAAGTAGTAGACTATCTTGGCTTTGAGCTATAGCTTTTCTATCTCACTAATATTATAAAGGCGAAAGTTAGTAAGTGTTTGTTTGTCATTCTTTTACACTCAAACGACTGTACCCATTTAAATGAATTTTGGCATGGAGATAGTGTAGACCCTGGAATAGCATATGGGCTAGTTATATCCCGGAAAAAGTATAGGTGGGGTAATTGAGGTAGCGGCAAAACTGTAATCCACCCAGGTGAAACCGCGGGGCGCTACTAGTAATTAATAAATATTAAGTCTGAATGTGGATGGATTATTGGTAGAGGAAGGCTAAAGAAGGTCTGCGTGTATATAGTACTGAGTGATAGAGTGGTGTAGGAAAATATGCTGTGCCGACTTCACCTAGTATGGTGTAAGGACAACAAATAGAACCACTTAACAAACTGCTGTTGATTATTGTAGTTGTTTCATCATCTAACAGCCTGCACAACCTGCAGTGCGAAAGGGTAAATTACGACTTCCATATTATACTCTATATTGGGAACAATTTGTCCTATTGTATCATATTCACCACAAGGTACCTTTAAGTCACTTAATCTGGCCAATCTCATTGACGGGCATCAGAAACCTATAAGGCACGTATCACTCTTGAACCTGATGAAAACATATGTATTGTTGTTAAATTATGTTATAATAATTATTTACCCCCTTTGTTCACAGATCAGAGTATTCCGTCCACCAAACTACTCTGGTGCAGTTGCGTTCTCTACCCTTTTCATCCTAGTTGCTGGATTCTTGTACATGAGACGAAACAATCTAGAATTTATCTACAACAAGCAAATGTGGGCAGTCCTGGCGGTGTTCTTTTGCTTTGCAATGGTCTCAGGACAGATGTGGAATCAAATTCGTGGACCACCATTCTTTCATAGGACGAAGAATGGCCCAGTTTATATCAATGGAGGGTCTCATGGGCAATTTATATTAGAAAGCTACATAGTAGCCATTTTGAGTATCCTTTTCATAAATGTCTCTACATCTCAGCATCATCATTTCAGTTTCATGAAGTCGAGCGCTAGATGTTATGGCTACCCAGTCTCTCCATGAACCATTTAGAAGTGGCATGTCCCAGCTTCTTTTCTAATCTTATTCAGGCTGTCGGTCTACCTTGCATGGATCTGTTCATCGTTCACTTTGCATCTACATCAACATTCCCTTGAGTTGTAGAGGAGCCATTAGAGTGATTTCACTTTTGAGTTAGAAAAGTAAGGCTCAGTACTCATTTCCTACCATTCATTCAGGAGTTAGAAGTGAACTGGTAGCGATGCAGCAAAATAAAACAATAATAATAATTGGAAAAGAAGCTGAACGTAGCTCTCTCCGTGGAGTTTACATATGCGAGCTTAACCTATCAATTGCGGTAAGCAACATACTCCTCTGTAATACTTTGGATGGGTAACCGTAATGATGTTTTTCAATAGAGCGCGTTCGTGTTTTGGAGGGCACGTTAAACCGTCGTCGGTCCCTGTTGGTGTTTAAGGATAACATAAACAGTTGTTATGCCCAACATCACTCGTATTATACTCAGTGTTTGTATTGCAAGAACAATAGTGATAAGTGCAGTAGTGGCAAGTCATACAGTAATACGATTCAGTACCTTAAGCAGGGCCGTAAGATAACTTGTTTATTTTAATTAATACATTTATGACACTGATAAATTTCATTCAAAATTGCAGTATTACGATTATGTATGATACAACCAAACTCCATTGCTATTGAGGTCTGTTTTGACGTACGAAATTTCATTGATACGCTTTGTTTTGTTAAAGCAAGTATTGAACTAAAGAATTTCATCGTCTAAGTGCGATGCGAATCGAATTAATGTCGTTACTGTAAGTTTCATATACCTATGTAATGAAGACTTTTATACAGAACAAGAAGATACCTGCACATGTGACGTGAAGACACTCAGATCGTATCTATGTGGAAACACATACTTAGGCAATGAATTCCACTCGTTAGCTACGGACTATAAATGCGGAAACAGACTTTTCTACTTGAAGAGATTAACGTTTGGTGGATTAGGTACCCCTAACAAAATAGCTAGTAAAACTATACAAAAGATATAAGTGCATGCCATAAATTAGTCCCCAGCTTTTAAACCAGCGCTGGTCTTTTGTAAATGATGTCACGACACGATTCAAAAACAATTAGCATTTGTATTTCATAGTTAACAATTTCTATTAACCACACAGATATTCTATGACATTGTCATAGAATATCTGTGTGGTTAATAGAAATTGTTAACTATGGACTAATTTATGGCATGCACTTATATCTTTTGTATAGTTTTACTTCATGTGTTTTCCTTTACCAATGTCATACATAAATGTATTTTCGTCTTCTAAACTTACTGTTCTAGTTGTACCAATAGTTCCCTAACTCACTGTTCAGATGGTGCTGTAGTCGTTGGAATGATAATCATGATAGAAGCGGCTGGCGGCGTCAAATGCGACCCCAACCGAGCTATAGTTGAAAGCAAGAAACGTCGGTTCCAAACCGTGGTGGGGCTGGTGTTGGTCTGCGTGTTCTTCTCGCTGCTACTTTCTGTTTTCAGAGCGAAGACTCAGGGGTATCCCTATAGGTGAGCCTATGATTGGTCTATCTATCCATATACGTTTGCGTGCTAAATCCTAGACAACGTCATCACTTAACATCAGGTGAGACAGTTGTCAAACACAAACTTATATGTAAAAAAAATATATTGAGCTAAATATTAGATGGATGCGGAATCAATGGGAAAGGCGCATTTCATTAGTTGTTATTGTAGTGTAATTTTTAGCCTGCTTAGCTACCGACTCTGACAATCAACAAGCGGGTTTAAACAACTGTCAATTGAGACTACATTCGGTCAGGTCCAGCGTGATTCCACCTGTGACCAGATTGTTGCTGATCATTCACTAAGATGGTGGTCAAAATCTAGGACTTATCGACTCTAAGAATATTGTAATTAATATATGCAATTTGCTGGTTCTAAGTTTATACTGAATGGTGAGTGTTTGGTGTATTTACTTCAGTGTAACAATAATAATTTCTCACAGTATTTCCGTGTCTATTCATGCGAACCAATGAGACTGTAGACTAAAAATAATTAGTGATGTGACACATTTATAGTGATGTCACAACAATCTATAACAAATATATTTTTCTGATAATAAGGTTATTTTGAGATTTTGTCTTGTTTCAGTTTCCTATTCAAGTGAAGAATCGTCCATTAGGAGTAATTAATATATGACCGATAGTGAGTGTGTTGTTAAAAGATTTGTGTTTTCCACTAAGAATAATAATTGGTCAATAAAACAAGAAAATAAGATATCAACCTACTTTTTATTTTCATAAAAATAATCTATATTAATGATAGCATTAAACCACAAGACAACATATTATTGACTCATGGAAGTCACAATCTCTGCGATTCTACCCATCGTTTTTGCCATACACCTGCAAAATGTGGTATGAACTTTCTTCCTCTGTGCTCTGTGAGTAATCACAAGACGGGATTCTTCGAAAGAAGAGTAAACAGTCTTAAAAATATTTGGTAACGTATGGTAATGCCGCCAATAGTAGGCGAAGATCACTTACCATCAGGCGGCCCGTCTGCTTGTTTGCCACCCATTACATACAAAATTATGAAATCAATATTTTATTTGCAAGAATTTATATCCGAGAGATAGACATAGAATTGTATAATCTACGTCCATGTTTATTTTTTATTTTTATTTCAATACCACAAAACTGGAAATAAGTACATTATAACATACATATCTTATTTATAGCAAATCAATATCTCACGGTTACATATTTCCTCGTAGATGTGGACCTTGCGTGTAATAATTATAAGACCAGTGTAGGTATATACGCAGCCTGCGTGCAGACGTGTTTATATGTATTATTTCTTCTTCTGTTATAATCCCTACAACGATTATATAATTAAATCGATGTAGTATCCGGCTTTACACACGATTTTAGGCGAAGTTTCGACCACTGGTCCGCGATCTGGCAGTGTAAACTCACCTGAGGATGGGCATCGGACATGCCCGAAACCTAGGTCGAAACTTCGACTATAAACGTGAGTAAGGCCGGATACTACATCTATATAATAATGTGTCAAACTCACGAGAATTTCTAATAAAAAGACGATCATATTATATACTTAGTACTGTTATAGTATACAATCTGTCTACGGCATTGTACTATCAGCTCACGTCAATATTACGAGTAATCGACTCCATCCTTCCCCAACGAAGTACACCGATCGCCCTCGCTCCAAAGGCTTTGCGGGACATCGCCGGCTATCCTAACATCCCGACGGTGAAGTCATCTCGGCGAAGTCTTCTCACCCGACAAAATTATTATAAAATCTTATTAAATAAACAATACCTAACATTATCATTAATTCCATAATTTCCACATGTATTCTCTCCAGCCCAGGGTAAACACTGATTCTCATCTACACTTTAATTCAACGATAGCAATAAGCAGCATATCAGATATCAAAAACAGAAAATCTACCTACTACTACTGTTATACAAGCTTACCTCACAAATACTATAATCTAAACTTAAGTGGATTTTCCCTAACATTTTGTACTTTTCACTCTTCTAGCCCAGGAGAAGAACACTCACTGATTTGTATTTACACTTTCAATCCAACACATGCATGATCCAAATCCTTCAATTTGCAAAGCCTCCATACTTTTGCAGCTTCAGGAACAACTTGGGCGTTATTTCAAAACAATACCAAAATAACTGTTTCACCATCAGAGCCAGCAGCAACAGAGCTAGTATGAGCCAGTCGTGTATTTGCATATTTTATTTAACAATTGGCACTTTTAATCCGACACCCTAAAACTTTAGGCTAACATTCAACTCCGAACTGTTTTACACTTACATTTAGTAGCACCAAAGGCATCTGGACTTGCCAGTCGTATACTATTTGTACTTATATTTTATTTTATCAGATATGGAGACTGCAGGACAATGACCTACCGACCGATAGGTCTTATTAATATGCAGATGAAACATGAAAAATGTCCATTTATGCGCTTTATTTTTTTGAAATGTAGAATTTGAGTACGAAATATCTTATCTGGTTTAACATCGTTGCACAAAAGTGATTAATTATGTCCAATCATATATGGTACGTCCATATATTCACATATGCGTAGTAATTTTCACAATAGGTGTGAAACAATACCTACCATCATTACATAAAGGTAAAGTGCTGTTTAATAGTGATCTGGTGTTTAAGTAATCTACTCGCACATAATGGCGGTTTCTGTGGCTCAGTGGTCAGAGTGACGGAGCCCTAAGTTTGAATCCCGGCAAGGTCAAATGCGTATGTGATGAGCATCGATGATAGTGTGATGTCATTGTGCGGGTCCATACCTCCCGCGACACAGGAATCCTATTACGGGGGTGTGGGTAATTGAATGAAAAAAATGGTTTTCGAAATCGAACCAGAGAAGCGCGAGACTGCGTATAGATAGATTATTTATTATGCTAACGAACGCACAACCATTTTGAACATGATTAAGAACTTGTACTTTTTTAAGCCTAGCGATGTGCGCGTCGGTTTCAACCTGACGGCCACTGGTGAAATCCTCACCCACGGCTTGAGCTTCCGGTTAAGGGACAAGCATCAATATATAATGAGACTAAATAGATAAGTGAAGGTAACATCGTTATCAAAACCAGTACCCTCCCGGCAATGTACCATCGCTATATGGTACCTATACGTTTGCATATAGGCGTAATAAACTATGCGTTTTGTTTCCACTTTCTTAATGCGAAGGTACTGCCAATGACGAACTCTGTCCGAGTCTGTGTCTTAATGTCACGAGTGAATAGGTACGTTCTAGGCTTGCGTGCTACATTTTAGATCACGTCATCACTTAACATCAGTTGAGACAATTGTCAAACGCAAATTTAAAATAGTTAAAAAAATCTTTTGTAAGGCTAAACAATGGTTTTAATTCCAAGAGCCTATCTTTATATATGTATATAATTCTACTGTACGTGTGTATGTCACTGAACTCCTCTTAAACGGCTGGACCGATTTGAATGAATTGTTTTGTATGCGTTTGGGTGGCGTCCTGGATGGTTTAGGTTCAAATCAGCCCGGCAGATGGCGCTGTAGTCGGACAGCAGTTTTGAAGCGATGATAGCTCAGCGGGGGGAGCGTCCCCTGTCAAACAGACGGACGCTGGTTCGATCCCCAACAACAGCTTGAGCTTTCGGTGAAGGTAACACCGTTATCCAATTACAAGCATGGTGGTAAGGTACTTTCGAAAACCCGCCTGACTAGCTACTACCCTCGTACTACGTTTGAGAAACTGTCACCAAACACAGTGTTTTCAGGCAGCAGTCTTTGAGAGCCAGTGAGCATTCTAGGTCTAGCGTGATAATATCTTCGACCACATCGTCACTGACCATCAAGCGAGATAGTGGTGAAATGTACAGTATAAAAAAAGAAAATAAAACAAAATATCGGAATATCATGCACTCAGATAAATGAACCTGGATACTCAAAGATCATGCAGGACGTCTGTCGGGTCCGCTAGTGTATCTATATAATACTTGGTGCACTTTTTGGACTGGACATTCCACGAGCAAGCACAGATAAAAAGCATATTTAGACTTAAATTACAGTTTTAAAACAACAGCACGATTTTTATTTCTTTAATTAAAATATAAACAAGTAAGATCTTGTACATGATTATAATTAGCAAAAACATCTTTTTTGTCATAAATAATATCATAATTTATCAGCCTCATTCTGATCTTCACAACTAGAATAATAAATATATTTTTGAATAATTCAGTCTTATATAGATTAAAGTAAATGCGGAATGATGGCTCGCCTATTAGTAGGATAGTTTTTGAAGGATTTCTTGTACCAATCATGTGCCTGGAACGCAGTTTGAAACTGGAACAAAACATTTATTGAGTATAAAGGCAGGTACTTGCAAAGTACGTCCATATCGTCTCTCATAGTTCTCTGGTCTGTTCCACTTAATTTCCGGTCTGACCATCCAGGAGTTTATAGAAAGGTATGCACATTTTTAATTTTTCCGTGATTAAAGAAATTTGTATTTGTGTACATGTGAAATAAATTAATAACTACATTACAGATTTATAACAGCGATTCCAGGTCTACTTTTCCAGACTAATCCATCATCCATCAATCAATTATGATTATATTTCTATTATCGTGCGGGTTTGTTATAACGCCACCTATCATATGTGTGAGTGAACTCAATTTATGACTTGTTTTTACAATGAAAACAATTTATGACATTGAAACTTTTTCTTTACTAGGCTAGCTGTAACATTAGCTGTGTTAGGTAGTTTGGTTTGATACGACCTTATCATCATTGATGCTCAAGTGATAGTGGATGACGATTATCAGTAAAAATAATTAATTTTTTAAGTTTAATTATTCTCATGTTCCGAACCAAAAATGTCTTACCTGATTTCCCAGCACCCACAGATAAATGCAGAAGAATGTCTTCGTTGGAAGTAGTATTAGAAGGGTTGTGTACAAAACCACTTCGCACATCCTGTGTGGACTCGACACGTAATTGAACAGCCGACCGTGCGGCACTCCGTGATCCTGGAAAATGAGGTTTAGGCCTAAATATTATTATATTTCATTGTGATATGTATTGTGTCAGATTTGGAGTACGCAAATTATTATTTGAAGGAGAGGAGACTTTCTTTATGGTATTATTTAAGAAATATCTTTCACAGCTGCTAAAATGGTCCCATCGCTGCAATAATACCATATGTAATTTGCCCCAAAAATTATAAGGCTGATGTGATGCATGTAAAAACTCTTGACAGATAAAACAATCCTGTACACTTGACATTTTTATCTTACATTACAAGATGGGTGATTTGTGTGACTAGAACGGACAAGATAAGAAATGAGTATATCAGAAGAATCTTGAAAGATATGTCAGCATTTCATGAGGAGGGATGAAAAACATACAACGAAAAGAGTACTTAAGATGAATGTGAATCGATATAGAAGTAGAGGAAGGCCACGAAAGGTATGGATGGAATATGTGAAGAATGATATGTTTATGAATGGTGTCAGCACTGAGAATGTATAGCAGAACTTTTAATGACTTTTTTGAAATATTACGCTTGTCTGTTTAGTTCAGCAACTCGCCTCTAGTTGGTATTGGTTGTATCGGCGTTACTGCATAAGTTAATAATATATTAATTGCATAAGTTGATTAAAAATGCTATGCAATAGCTTTACCGCGGCAGTCCCTGAGTGCCACACATCTTTTTTTAAAATTTATTAGGAAAGGGGGATGGATAAACAGTAACTACAGCATTGACTCAAAGAAGCGCTATCATTGGACATCTAGGAGACACTTGCCATACCAAGGCTTTCTGTGATGTGTCTTCACAAAAAAACGTTATCCTTATCAATTGAATAGCCTCTAAATGTTAATAAACTCTCAGTTGCAGTGAACAAAATTTAGTAGATAGATTTAGTAGAAATGCATATCTAATCTATAAATTACCATTGGCCATACGAGTCTCGGAACTAACCTCAGTAACGATTTCGCCGGACTTCTTATCCTTCCTCAGGTTCGCGAAGATCACGTTAGATTCATACTGTTCGTACCACGCCCAGAGGAAGAAGACGGTGCATGGGATGGAGAAAGTTTTTGTCCAGGCGTCGCTCCATTTCACACTTTCACGGTTCTGGTTTCCTGAAATTTAGAAAATACGATTCGTTTGCGTGTCCACTGCATGGGCAAATTTCTATTACAATTTTAGTCTTCGTTTGCAGTGGGCGAAGCGTACAAGTGTAATTCTGACTGAATAACACTCCCTATTGGAAATCTTTTTTGACAGTGATTTGAGAATGCAAGTTTTTTGAGCACAAATTAAAGTTTTTTCACAGGTTTACAGTTCCGATTACTGTTTGGGTAGGGGGTACTCTCAAAAACTAACTATAGGTACTTAGACTATACATAAAACTTTTGTATTGTTAAATTATTATTCACATAATATCGTACGGGCCCACTATTAAGCTATAGAACCTTGAAATTGTAAAAATGGAAGAGATAATCAACCCGAGACAGGGTATCCTAGTGAGTTGGATATGGCACATCACTTATATCAATATTTCATGATTATATATTTTATATTGTAATGTGTTAAAGTTTTAATGCATTAAATATATTTTTACTTTACTTTATTACCCTCTCTACAGACACATATGTCGTAACCAACGAATTTGATACATAAAAATAGGTCAAAAGTTTGACATCTACAAGGTCAGGGCGGCACGACGTAAGCAGCTGCAATATGATACCGCAGATTTAGTTACAGATTATAGGCCGTTTTTTTTTTACATATTATAAGTTTGCGTTTGACAACTGTCTCACCTGATGTTAAGTGATGACGTTGTCTAGGATTTAGCACGCAAACCTAGAAAGTACCTATTCACTCGCGACTTGAAGACTCCAGGACTGTACATATCGGGAAACATAGACTCGGGCAACACGTTCCATTCCTTGGCAGTACGCATTAAGAAAGTGGAAGCAAAACGCTTCGTACGTATAGGCCTACATTAGGCTCATTCTTTGGATTTTCTTTTACAGGCACTGCTGCATATTTCAGTACCAACAAATTATAAGTTACGACGTACATATCTGGGACAACGTAGATTGTGATGAAGATTAAGAATCTATACAATCAAGAAATGATATAATATGTGGTCTACTAAATAGCTTGTTAGTTTGCTCGTTATTATGACCTACACTGCTGGATGTTAGCCTTCGCTGTTGATCTCCATAAGAACCAGTTGGAAAAAGCGTACATCAAGCTTCCTGACGCTATCGAATTGACTAAATACTACATTTAATTTTATTTACTTCATTTTATAGACTATTGGTAAATAGACAATTTGAACATACTAAAATAGTCAGAGGATAACTAACGAGAGCCAGTAACAGGTTTTCAAGAAATCATGCAAAATGGGTGATGACTTGATGAGCCTTATAAAAATAGTAATGCAGGATAGTAGTTAGTTAATTTTAATTAATGGATCGCAGGACATTTTCTGAGAATACTTATGCAATGAGAAATATCAAAGATAATAAGAAAGTTATTATTCTATATATATATCTATTGTTACAACCTACCTATGATTATATTAAAAGAGATTTGTAAGTTAACAGCAGTTAGAGAGGCATGATCACCTTGAAGTATACAAAATGTAAGTATTAAGATAGAATCTAGGCCACCTCTATTAACTAGTCCGAAAGTTCATTCAACTCTTCCACTATAAAATCGGCTTTCATTTTGTATACAGCAAGGAACTGCCCGCAACTCCAGTTGTGTGTAATTCATTAATAGTCGTATTCTTATTATCTTTGATATTTTTCATTGCGTAGGTTTTATCAGAAAATATCCTAGTTTACTATTTTTATAAGACTCATCAAGTCATCACACATTTCGCATGATTTTGTGAAAACCTGTTACTGGCTCTCGCTAGTTATCCTACAAGTACTTTATAATTTACTATGTTAAAACCTTCAATCAAATAGAGGTACTATAGATACATACTCTCTATGAAAATCGAATGTCAAAAGTGTCCCCTTGCCAGTGTTTACATAAACAGGTATATACCTCTCCAGCTAATATTGTTTCATTTTAATAATGATCCTGAACACCTTACCAAGAGTGTAGTAAAAAATAGAGTTTTTCAACTATTACTTTTTGGATTCTCACTTCGACATTGCAACACGTCATACAATTGGCGCGGTCATACGCAACTGAGAGCAAAACAAGGGATATGCCTGGTTTTGATGTAGCTGTTTTCGAGCAGGTGATCCGTTGGGTATCTACCCTATTTTATATTGCTTGTTAAAACTACTTGTATTTCAATAAATAAGGAATAAAATTAAATCTAGTGCAAATATATATTAGTTGTTAGAACTCATTGCTGTTAAGGTCCAAGGATGCTTGAGTGGAGATCATTGAATGTGGCAGATGCATGTCGACTAAAGTTAGACGGATGATTCAGTAACGTGTTAGGAAGTTTGATGTACACTCTTTCCAACTGTTTCTTTTGGAGATCAACAGAGAAGGCTAACATGCAGCAGTGGTCAATATGTAATATAGTAAATCCATAGATTCGTGACCAGACAGATTAGAGGACCATATAAAAGCCAAAGGTGGCCATTGATGTACATATATATAAGTTTTAGTAATATTACATTACACCATAAATAAAAATTGCATTTTAATTTGTAACAGAACTTATGGCCGGACTAGGTATAGATTCTTAATCAGTTAAGTACTCAGTCCCAGATTTACATCATAGCTTATTATTATTTGTAACCTTAAAGTTGAGATAGTTATTCGACTTGACCAAATCGTGTGTGTGAGAAGACTCAAAAGAACAAAACTGCTGGAGTTAGTAATGTAGTGTTCAGTAATAGTGTGTTAGTGTAATGTCGTTAAATATTGCTTATAGCTCTTATGCTCTCCTTTAGGGGGGGACACTTTGCTCATGTGTTCCCTACATGAGCAAAGTGTCCCCCCCTAAAGGAGAGACAATAAGAAAAGTGTTAATGGACACATTTTTAGTACAGTGAATTAAGCAAGTTGACTTAAATTAGTAGCTTTTTCAGGTTAGATTGTAATACTTATAGGTATAGGATGCATTTATATGTAAACATTGTTAAATAACAAAATTATCATATTAGAAGGGTAACTTTAACTGATGATAGTTTGAGAACCCAAGTCTTATTTATTTAAGCATTTACTTAACTACCTTGACAATTAATGATAGAGGAAACATCCTCACTTACAATGCTACACAATAACTATAAAGTTTTTCCTTACCACAAAATAATGGAGCTTGTCCTGCTGCAACTACAATGCATGCAAAGTAATGTATGATGCCAGCGAGGTAGTGGCTCAAGTTCATCTTGCTGGCCTTGGCAAACACTTGGAGGCAGTAGGTCTCGTACAGTCTACGTAGGCCTTGGATTGTCATGAGGGCCATTACCAACACTGATGCTAATACAGATACTGAAATGAGAATGTTATAATATAAAAACATAGTATTGGAAAGATCCAAAATCAATGTCTGAAAGTAGTGAAGTTAGAAATTAAAAAAAGACATGTCTCCGAAAGGGGGGCCGGTCGCAAGTTCCCCTTCACAGGGGAATTTACTTTAGTGACGAGGTTTCATGACAGAAGGTAATGCAACAGTTCAAAATTATTTAGGTATACATTTCAATTATTTCTAGAAAACTATTTCTTTGCGTAAGTTTTACGTGGAGGGTTATTGGGGTTATAAGGTACACCACATAAAATATTATCTTACTAACTCATAAACAAAAAACGAACTGCAAAATATATGGTTTTTATAACAAATATATAACTTTTTTTAATCCATTTTCTAGACTATCATGTCTTATTTAATCTTAGGAGACATAGCACAATTCGTTTTATTAGTATGATTCTTTATCTGAAACTTACCGGATGGTTCATTCTCCTCTAAAAGAAATTTCAATACCATCGGAACAAACATATTCATATCGAATCCGAAAAAATAAACCAGAATCATATAAACAAGAGTAGTTAAACTAAATACAGAGGAAAAGAGGTAAAAATGTCGGTAGTAAGACTTAGGGATTTCAATAGCCCTAAGATAGTTGGCGTCCGAGCCTTGGTATGCAAAGCTCCCATATTTATATCCTTTTATTATAAAAGCAGGCACATAATTCTCGTAATTATTAATTATAACACCGGTAAAAGTCACTAGAAACGCTAAGTTGAGAAATACTAAATCTATTATGTTTATCATTTCGACAGATAAGTGAAACACACACTAGCGGTGTGACGACGACAACAGTAAATAAATACTCCCGAACCGAAATATCATTAGAAAAGCATTAGTAGCAGAGCTAGAAGCTCGTGAAAGGAAAAATAACGGGAAAACATAATTCAACTTTCATTCAACAACTAGTTGAGGAAGCGAAAGTTGAGTCTAGTGTACCCCCCCCTCCTCTTCTCGACGAACTACTTTGCTTTTTAAAATGATATCACGGCTTTGGATACAAGTCCTTTAGCCAAAACTTATTTTATCAGTCATCACTGCGTTCAGGAGCGGCTTCGTCCAAATATTGATCGACCAATATTTGATCGATGTCTCACGAACGGCTACTCCATAGCATGTCACAGAAGAAGAAGAAGAAGAAGTCACTTACATTGATCATAGATCACGTGATAATTACTACTGCATATGTCACTTTTGACAGCCGATCAAGATTTGATCGATTCTAGAGGTAGAAAGATTATGGTCTAGTCGACCATAATTTGGTCTGGCAGGTTGACGTGAACGGTCATGATCAAATATTGGGTGGAGCAAATACTGCTCTAGTTGAGTTCGTGAACGCCGCACATCCGCTGTCAGAGCAAGATATGGCTTGGCCGATGGAGCTGCTGAACGCACGCCAGTGTCAACTTCATTGGCTGGATGTGTGTTTTCTATCTGATCTATGAACTACTTTGCTAACTGTCAGTGTTGCCAGTAGTGATTAGAAATTTAGAACGCGAGGATGTCTAAAAGGCAACGCTGTTGAGGAATGCAAATGCTAACTATATATATCTAACTATAATATATTATAAATCGATGTATGTTTGCAGTAAGATATGTTAGACAACACTATGCAGGCGAAACATCAATATATTTTTGGTGTTTTGTTTATATCACCCAAGTAGAGGGCAGTTTGGTTTTAAACATTGAAACACTTGATGCCCGCCTCAAACATATATTTACAGCGCTACGTACTGTACTATAGTTCAGTTGATTATAGTACGTGGGGCGCACTAAAAGTTTCCGGAATGAATAATAAAAACATATTATTGAAGGTCAAAAATGAATTTATTGTTTCTCAAAATATACTTGGTTATACCATTGCCTAAATGAACTTTTTCATTCGATTAAACCAATTTTGAAAACTTTGTGCCACTCCTCCGTGGTGACCTCAGAAACGTGTTTTTCATACTCTTTGACAGCCTCTTCTGGTGATGAAAATCGTTGACCGCGTAATTGGTTCTTAATTTTTGAGAACAGAAAAAAGTCACAGGGTGCCCGGTCGGGAGTTTATGCAGGATGGCTGATAAGTTGTACGTTTTTCATTTACAAAAATTCGTTGGTCTGTTTGGCCGTATGGGAACTAGCATTGTAGTGGTGCAAGATGATACGCCGTTCACAGTTATTTTTACGGAGTTCGTCAATAATTTCCGGCAAACAAATGGTTGTGTACCAGTCACTATTTACGGTACGACGATTCTCTAAAGCAACAGTAGCCACGTGTCCAGCGTTATTTAAAAAAGAAGCAATCACCCACTTACATGCATTTTTATTTTACTTTGTGTTAATCTAGGGTCTAACCTATCGCGATCAGAGAGGTCGACGCCCTCGCTGATCCTCTTCGACGTCGGCGCACGGGAGGGAGGTACCACGGTCCTCGCCCCACCCATGTAGTAGGGTCATCAGCTAGGGGTTTGGGGGCCTCCTGCGACTCAATGGCCCTACGTGCCGGGGAGCGGCTCGAGGCTGAGCTGGGTCGCTTCGTCTGCTGTTGGTCCGGTTGATGGCACCGGACCTTAAGCCGGGTTGGGATGGACGGTACTTCCCCATCTCTCCCCGACAGGCTGCGTCTGCTCGCGGAGGTGGTTTAGTCGGTAGGGGCCTGGCTTCTCTGGGTTGGTATGTCCATTAACAGAGTCCGACAGAAGCCGCCTGTCCCCCCCATTGACAGGCGGAAGTCCGTAAAAAGGATTAAGCTCGCAGAAAAAAAAAGGGTCTAACCTATCGCCATACCAAATTTCATTGAAATCACAGCAGTCGTTTGATCGTAGAGGAGTAACAAACATACACACATACATACCAACTTTCGCCTTTATAATATTACTCTGATTGTGATTAGTGTGATAACTCAAGGGTAGTGTTTCGGTCCCGAATCATCAGATCTAATCCTAGTGCCAGCTGACATTCTTGCTCTATTAGTATCTAGTTATCACATTCAATTATATAATGTTGCATTACGTTAAACCTTCCATCCAGACGATCCGCACCCATGTCGACAACAAACTTAGAGATAGTATATTCTGAGAAGGTATAAGTATACTATACGTAACCTACTTACCTGTCGAGCATTGCACTTCAGTATTCCGTCTCAAGCACCGCAATCAATAATGTATCATTGAAACTGCACCCACCTCATCCGCAATTCCATAAGCATTCGAAATTTCTCAGCGCAGTGTTGCCAGGAGAGGCGTTTTTTAAATATATATTGGTACTTTGAAACTGGGAGACTGCGGTGAACGATATTAATATTGCATGAGACGCGGACGGGACACAGAGATCGATTTTTGAAACGTCCTGTACAGGTACACTCCTGCACTTATTCGATGGACTCTCTCTTAGATTGGATCATATTGCTCATAGAATATAGCATCTTTTTAGTTTAAAACTAGCGGCCCGCTCCGGCTTCACGCGGGTATAACAGTATTTCTCCACCATTTAAAGGATGTTATTATACATATAAACCTTCCTCTACAATCACTCTATGTATTAAAAAAAACGCATCAAAATCCGTTGCGTAGTTTTGAAGATTTAGGCATACATAGGGATATAGGGACAGAGAAAGCGACTTTGTTTTACACTATGTAGTGATCAATAAAAGATGGCGTACCGGTGTATTTAGAACGGTAGAGTATTGATGGTCTTCTCGGAATGGATATACACTTATACCTATACTTTGTATCCATTTCCAACGGGTTATTGTTGGTGCGCCATTATTAGTCGAGATGTCTTCGATGACGTAGTTAATTATATATCAAATATATATTTTCCGGCCGAACATTACTTAAATTAGCGAATCGAATGCCTCTCCTCCGTGGGTAAGATTCGATAATATTTCTGTTTTGCGATGGGAGACGGGTTGCATTATTTATTTTCGTTAAAATATTTCTGAACCTGTCTATAACTTTTGAGTGCCCGTGGTCACTAACGGATAATGGGTTTTTTTCGAAGATCAACACCGGCGTGTACCCCTACGGAAACTAAAGACTTCTCGGAACACTATTATCTTAAATGTGCCATGGGCATAGATATTACCGAGACAACATAAAATTGGGCCCTTACTTTCTCGCCGACGGTTTCCCTATAATACTTTTTAATGATTATTGAAGTACTTAACAATTTTGTTAGGTAAACTAAGCATATTTATTTTAAAATATTAGTGGCATAGTGGATCGTCACACACTCCATATATTTTTTGCGATTTTAGGTAATTGAACCAGCGTGCAAACACCGGACATTCTTTGCAGGACATATAGGTATCTTTCTTGCCAATATACCACATCTCGTGAAATGCCTCTGTGATGCAATATCACTATAACTATTACTAAAACACGTGACGTCACATTGGAATCGTGTTATTGTAGAACGGTAGAAACCGCTATCGTTATGCGGTTACGAATGTCACAGTTGGCGCGACCACCGCAAATTGCAGTCATAACTGCAACGCAACGGTCCACACCGCATACCCGTGCGATAATTAACTATCGTACCTACCTAATGGTAGGCAGGTAGTTACGATAACCTATTTATAAGTTTTTAAAGTAAGGGTGACTTGGTTTCCGCCTTTTCGTCGGAGACACTGGCGCGGCGGCGTGAAGATGAATATGAATAAATGTGACTGCACAGTTTTTTTCACACACTCTCACCCCCGCCCTAGGGTACCCTGTGTCGCGGGAGGCATAGACACATACAATCACAATACACAAACATCCAAGACCCGAGAACAAACATCTTTGCTCATTACAAAAATGTTTGGTCCGGCCGGGATTTGAACCCGATGTCGCGGTTGCAAAGTCAGTGTGGCTGATCACTGAGCCACGACGAAAGTCGAACTTCGTTGCAAAAAAGTTGGCTGCCGTAAATTTAATAAGTACTTTTTTAAAATAAATCTTATTATTATCTTCTATTTTATAAAAATGAATTGCTGAATGTGTGCTTAGCAACACATTCAGCAAATCTCGACAGCAGCTGAACTGATTTCGCTAATTTTTCGATTTCTTTTTTTATAATATTCCTTGAAGTACAAGGATGGTTCATAAGGAGAGAAAAATTTTAAAAAATTGCATGAAAAATTCTAAAAACAACACTTTTCTATATTTCCATACAAAAGATTCGTAATAATACTTAAAAGTTAATTTGAACTTAAATATCATACCATAAACTTTAAGTGTTAGAGGAGGGTTCCCGGGAAGGCAAAACAATTGAGTGACGTTTTATTTTTTGACTTAATGTAATCTTATATGTTGACTTATCATCCGACCCGGTGTCCTGAATAGCAGAATAAGTATTAAAAAAAATCGACTGTTTGGCGGTACGAAGTTGGCGGGTCAGCTAGTAGTAAATAAACTTAGAAAGTCCTCACGTACCGTACTCCGCTCCGCTCTGTACTCCGTTACAAAATGTTGCATATTTTATTTTAATATTAATTTCTAACAACAAGAAGATAAACACTAATAAGAATCACCAATAAGTTTAGTGTACAACAAAGTGTCATAGCATAAAAGTAAAAAGAAGCATATTCGAGCTCAAGAAAACAAAGTTAAATTAAACGGGAAATGATGGTGGCAAAAATGTTTAGAATCTATGCAGTACCTAATTGAGAATATAGAAACATGTATTTATTAGTAACTCCTATTATAAAAGATATTTTTTGCACTGATTCCCTTTGTTTACGAAAAACATCTAAGATTTTGTAATAGATAGGTTTTGTAATTATAAGTATTTAAGAATATAGGGGGAGTCCGGGAGAGTATATCCGCTTTCTGTATAATGCTTCCACTAAAATGCTCATAAATCTTTCTATACGAACATGTAAATCGCATTTTTGACGTGATAACGTTTTATAAATTGATGAATGCCAAAATGAAAAATAGTAACGTTCCGCGTAACGTTCCACCTGAGTTTTATTTAGATCTAGATAATATAATCAAAGTCAAAGTCAAGGTCAAAGTCAAAGTCAAAGTCAAAGTCAAAGTCAGTCAAAGTCAAAGTCAAAGCCGAAGTCGAAGTCATAAATGATTATGACGTTATCACGTAAATCTATCGTCCGTAAACCGACTTTACAGACAACCAATTTTTTTTTTTATACATTGTATCTTAAGCTGCATTATTTAGCTATATTTCATTTCAAGTTTCATTTATATTTATTCAAGTTTGATATATCCCTTATAGTTTATGAGTACCTAATTAACGATTTTTAAGGGACATTCGGCTAATATCTTCCGCCTGGGTGAGAGATTTGACTCCCCAAGTAAAGAGTCTTTACCCGGGTTTAAAAATAAACAAAATAATCATTACAAATAATAATTATCATTTCGCAAAGAAATGTAATCTTAAAAGAATACCGCACATAGTATTACGTAGTAAATGAGAACACGGGCAGGTACTTTGGGGCACTCTTGTATAACAGTCGTACACCCTGTTTTATCATAGTTATAGATGGTATGAGATTCAAATTGGTATTTTTCTCTACCTTCTTCCAGATTTTGCAGGTGCGCTAAAATAAAACAATTGAATAACGCACGCATTGCACGTGCGTTATTCAATTGTTTTGTTTTAGCGATAATTAACACTGACTAGTGTTATTCGTACAACAAAAAGTGGGAACTACTTACGACAGACAGCATCATCTTTGGTACCTGACTAATACAAATTGTAAAACAGTGCTGATATGGACAGAGGGGAATAGCAGAAAGAGAATCCACACCGTGTTCTTATCCCTCAATATCTAAAATAGTCACTGAAATACTGACATAATATATCTATCAACAATAGGTACAAATAACAAGATTTTCTCTTTGTTAAAAATAATAATAATATAATAGTAGGCATTAAGGGGAACTGATACACTACTGGTAGTTATTATTATTTATATGTGGTTTGGTAAACGAACACTCACAGCATAACCGATCACTAAAATATGCGTATCTTTTCTGAGGAGATAAACCTATAAGCACAGCAGTTGCACCATTATCCCATTCACCCTTAAGCCACAGACCATACCATAGTCACTATGTTCCAAACAAGAACAACAGTCGCAATAGTCGTTCTGTCTATCGTTACATTTACATAAATAAATAAAACTGTGTACTCAGTTGAAAATTCGCTATTTCAATTCTATCGGCACTCCCCGGGGGCACTGTGGTAGAGCATTGGTGGTAATGGCCCTCTTTTACCTTTACCATAGAGAATCTAAAAGTTTTTAGGGAAGCAAGAAGAATAGAAGCACGCGCGGAGTTTACCGTACGATCTTAACCGATCAACTGGGTTAATAATAACAATAATATGATAATTATTTCAGACCACAAATTCCATATTACAGAGGAACATAATAAAAAACACGCACTTAAACACTATCTTTGGCATAGAGGTTGGTCTGGAGTGGGTTTGGTGAGCCACTAAATATCTGAGATTTTTCTAATATTATAGGTAATATTACTACCTACTTTGCTTCGCCCGTATTGTCTCTTGTGAGCCGAGCTCAGATATATGAACTGAGCTGCGCTGTATATTCAAAGGAGTCGAGTCTATCGGCGATTCTTATAAAGGAAGCCTAAATTATCATTGCGACAGTGCTAAGGTTCTGAAAACTTCATTTAGTAAAGAATACTTTACACTGGTTTTACGGGCTTTTACGGGTATAATGTGGTACTTACGCGTAGTCGATGTCACGATCGACAATTGTTTCGGCTTCTTCCGGAAGCCTTCATCAGGATCTTGAGTACGGTGCATTAGTCGCAACGTCCCGTCTCGCACCGGAAGAAGCCGAAACAATTGTCGATCGTGACATCGACTACGCGTAAGTACCACGTTATACCCGTAAAAACAGTGTAAAGTAATTATGAACGTGAGTTTTATTATTAAAGAATACTTGTTTACAGAAAGTCTGCTTTGGTCCGTGGCTAAACAGCAATAGAATCTTGAACTTATACACATGTATTTCAATAGTATAAGTAACTATAAAATATGTTGATTCATCGGTGCCGTATGGTGTGAGTTGTAATTAGTTACTGAACAACATATTGCCCAACCCAGCATTATTAACTACAACACGTTGTGCTTTAGGGGCAATAACAATATATTATGTAAAACATACACCATATCTATAATCCTTGGTTTTATACATAACTACTGCTCTATACAGATGTGATAAGAAATTCCTCCAAAGTCAACGCGTAGTCTACCTATCACATACATACTCAGCAACTTCATTTCACGACGTTGCCGTCGAGTGCACGACAAATGTTTACTATTGTTTTAATTAAAACGGTATTGCCAGCTCGTCGCAAAAATACCCGATGTTTTCGGAGAGACGTTGCGGCGGCAATATTGCCTGATTGAAGTCAGTGGCGAGTGAGAATTGGCGGTATATTCTCTGGCTAGGTATCTGCGGTGTTTTGAATGAAGTAGCAAAAATAAAAGTTCATTAATACTTTTTTATATTTTGATCTATGGACTGTATATAGTTACCGACTATTGTCAATGGCCCTAATTATGTTAATCTCTCGACTAGGTAAAATTCACTAAATTTTTCATAACGAATTTACTCGTCTTCTATTTACGCATAAATTAATTTTTTTATAACTCCATACAACGATATCTCTAATATTAGATAGTTTTATTCAATTAATTTTTTTATTTAATTCGGCGCGGAATACAATTTTGTTCGGCGCGGAATACAATTTTGTTCCTTTCGGTGTCGAGACCCTTGGCCCGTGGGGTCCTAGCGCGCTCAACTTCTACAAGGAAATCTCCAAGAGACTGGTTGACGTCTCAGGAGACCGAAGAGCTGGCAGCTTCCTCGCTCAACGTATTAGCCTAGCAATACAAAGAGGAAACGCTGCCAGCATCTTGGGTACAATGCCGCAGGGGCCCGTTTTAGATTTAATTTAGTTTTTATTAAATGTTTAAGGTTTTTATTTTAAGTTAGATTATTTTATTGTTATTCTAAATTATTTTTATATTATGTTTGTATCAATTAGAAATAAATTATGTTTAAAGACAAAAAAAAAAAAAAAAAATTTTATAAATACTTATTATTATTTCTATTTTGTATTTTAACGGAAATATGTACTAAATGCCCATTCTTAATTGTAATATTATTGTCCAAATATGATGCCTGCATACGGTTTTATCCATTTTTATTCCACTCACTTTAGAACAATAATAATTACATAATAATAATAAGTTTTATTCAATTGCTGGACAATTATGGGTAGTTTTAGACGACACCAAATAAGTGGCGACCATAAAAATACCAGCAATTATGATAAAAAGATAGAATTTTGCTATTGTTATTGATAAGTGTTAAACTATTTTAGACCTTACCGTAACCACGTAATAATTTATCTTCCGTATATTATTCTCCAGAATTTTCGTTTAGTTGAACAAGACAATCACTACCAGTAACTACATAATATTTTAACTCAATGTCTACAATATTTTCGGCGTTTTGTACCATAAAACTTAGATTATTAACACTTACATGAAAAACAGAAGACAATTTTAAGAACACATACAATACGATAACATAACACACATTATTATTAAGTCTGATTTCGTATGCATCCATAGCAGTGTCCGCAAATAGCACCCGTTCACGAGTGGACACGCGGCGTGCCAGCCATCGCCTTCCTCAACCGTATTTGTGGGAAGATGGCGATTCTATTGGAGTACAATATAAATAATGACTTAAATTTTATTATGTAATACTAGGCTTACGTGCGACAACATAATCACTTAATATCAGGTGAGATAGTTCACAATCGCAAGCTTATAATATTTAAAACAAATGGGATCCGATCCAGTATCTGTCCGATTGGCACCCTACACTTAATACCCCAGGAATTATGTGTGAAGTAAAATGCCATACATTTCACTTCGTTCATCCGCTGGAAATATTGGATTATCTATATGCTCCTTCCACTGAATGCATGCACTAAAATATATGAATTTAGATTGCAATGAAACGAACAGGCTAAATCTATTTTGGTTACAGACGAGCTAATCTCAGGCTTCCATGGAGAATGTCAAACTGGTTCGACACACAGCAGCTGTCATAGCACCCAAATACATCGGTAGGTAATGGTGAGAAATGTTTAATAACTTTGCGTGAATATAGTATGAATAACTATTTTAGGCATTTTTATACGTGCTAGACATACACCAAAAAGTAATTAATTTACACTCATGTGTATTTAGTTTTGAGAGTTTTGTTGAGATTGGTTTATATATAATTAACTACCAACATTAAGGCTGCGTTTCAATTTGTGCTCACAGTGCACACATTCGTACGTAAGGATTTGGCACTTCCGAGATGAATTTAGTACTGACAGTGCTGACGGTCGTAAGCAAATCGGAACAGCTTTTTGTGTGTGAATGCGCGCGAGTCTTTAAATGTCAGTTCCCATTAAATTCATATTAAATCATTCTCTTCCGTACTTCATGGGCACTATATGGGTCATTTTTTTCTGATATATAAAATTATGTTTTTAATTTTTTGTGGACGAACTACAATTTTTTCGACAGATTCTCTTATGAGTTAGATGTTTGAGTCTCAGTATATACTTACAAATCCATGTGTTTGACAGCGCTCACACTCCTCTACCTCGTACCCGTGAGCGTTCTGAGCACAGGATGATGACGTCATGGATGACGTCATATAAATTTTGTGTGCAGCTGTCAGTGCATTTTGGAATGACTATATGCACGCTCTCTGTGCTCACAACGCTCAAAGCTCAATATGAAACACACCCTAAGATGTAACAAAATTATTATTGTAAATATAAATATTGATTTGTACATGTATGTTCTTGTGCTTGTCCAAAGGTTGGAATCATAGTAGCCGTAACACAGGGAATCTTAGCACAGCTACCAACGACCCTCCTATGTGTTTCCTGGTAACCTACTTTATAACAAAAACATGGAAGTACAAATAATAATGACTTTTGTTTAAGTTATTGATTAATTACATACATGGAAGTTGGAAATGACATTAAATTATATAAAAAAAAAAACTTCTGCAAAACGCCTACTATAAGCACTTGTTAATTTTTTTTGGTCCAGCTGTGTACACTCACATTATGTAACGTTCTCATCTGCCTAGATACCTTTCTACCGCACCTTTTCGCACACCGGTAGGTTAAAATATGGAGCGCATATACATATTTTTGACATCTGTAATATTTACTCATATTTTGCGGAATAAATGATTTAATTTGATTTGATTACCATCACTTTTAGATCCTCATTGAAGCGTTCTGCCTGCCATTATTACACCCCACGTACAAGTGCTTGAACATACAATGTGTTTGGTGACAGTCTTTCAAACTTGAAGATAATAGCTAGCTAGGTGGGAACTAGAAAGCACTCTACCACCATGCTGTAATTTTATTACCAACACTGAAAGATCAACGCGGAGGGTAGAAATCGAACAATGCAGATGAAATAATTTTAAGACCTACTTTCATAGCATTGTTATCAATTTATACTGCCCGTTCAAATGTCAGCTTGCAGTGCATATCGACATGCTGCCTTCATTTTTCCACGGCCCTCACAGTTAGGCAAATGCGCTCTCCAGTTATATTATATTATGTTATTACAGAATCTTTAGATAGAAGAATCAAATACTAAATTACATTGGCTTCAACATATGATCCTAAACACTGTGTGAATATTACTGCTTCTGATTCTCTAAGGCAGTGTGTCACCATCAGTCCCAAGTGTAGTGAGTAATTAGGCAAATTCTACGTACACTAGCTTCTAACAATTCCTTTATATTAGTGAATTACTAGATTTACTAGCCGTGTATTTTCGGGGTTTGTTCTGACGACAGCCACACTATTGGCTATTGTCCGTGATCGCTGGCTGTTATTAACGTTTGACGTAGAATTTATAATTGAAATGTGCTGAATGTGTAAGAGACTAGTATCTAAATTCTAAGTAATGCGACTCTTTGAGTATACAGCCTCCGCTCCTCTATCTGCGACTATATTATGCGGTTATAGATTAAACGAACAGTGGGAATGGGAACGTACTTTTTTTTTCTTTTTATACTGTATAGATCTAGCATTTGACCACTATCTCACTTGATGATCAGTGACGATGTGGTCGAAGATGTTATCACGCTAGATCTAGAATGCTAACTGGCTCTCTAGGACTGCTGCCTGAACACACTATTATTTTATCTGAGAATGCGACTACATTATGCGGTTATAGATTAAACGAACAGTGGGAATGGGAACGTACTTTTTTTTTTCTTTTTATACTGTATAGATCTAGCGTTTGACCACTATCTCACTTGATCATCAGTGACGATGTGGTCGAAGATGTTATCACGCTAGATCTAGAATGCTAACTGGCTCTCTAGGACTGCTGCCTGAACACACTATGTGTTTGGTGAATTTTTTTCAAACTTGAGGGTGGTAGCTTGCCAGGCGAGTATTCGCAAACTTGAGGGTGAATTATTGCCAGGCGGGTATTCGAAACCACCCTACGACCATGCTGGGAATTTGATAACGGTGCTTACCTTCACCTGAAGCTCAAGCTGTTGTTGGGGATCGAACTAGTGTCCGTCCGTTTGACAGGCGTCTCTCCCCCCGCTGAGCTATCACCGTTTCCTCGCTCCACGTACTTAGCTAATTATGTTTGAATGTTACGGTAATCAGTGTCAGTTGACCTAATGCATATGATATCGGATGTTTTGCGTATGTTAAGTGTACATCGAAAAGCTTTCATGATTATATAAGGCATATAGATACGCAGAAGATCAAACAGTCCATTCCAATACCTATTTTGTATAAAACTTACTTAATAATTTAGAGGCAATCTGAAGTTTGAATGCTCGCGAGCCGCCTTTTTATAGTGTCACCGCATCTTATAGACTGTATCTCTTAATACTTCTTCCCAATGATAGTTTACCGCTAACTTTTGCGCTATCAAGTTGTCTTGAAAATAACTTAATTTGATAATTTATTACAAAAACAAACATGCATCTCATTAGATATACTAATAACTTAGACCTGCAGCAAGAGGACTGTTAAATGTAAAAAGGCACACTAAAATGCGAGACCAAGGATGACTTTTATGCGACCATGATATATAATAGGATTATAGGAAAATACTTAAAAAATAAATATTGCTGACAGAGCTTAATAAGTAAGTATTTAATCGGAAAGGACTGTAAAATATATCTTTGTATAATGTTCTACTTTATATATTACAGCGACAAACTCGCTGTAATATATAAAATCATAGCTATTACTATTTAAAAAGACTAATGCGTAGGTAAAAGACCATTGAAACTATTTCCCTCCTTGCGCTATTTGTTTCTCCATCAAGTTTTCGTTTCTAGATATTATTATGTCCAAAGAACTACTGTATTTCTGTATCTACACAGTTGACAAACGTCTATCTTGTGTATGAAATTCTTTGAGATTATATTAATTACTGGCGCAGAAAGGCTGTTTGCAGTATTTTCAGAGACTTCTTCAGGCCCATAAACAGTCCACAGTAAATCAATGTTTGGAAATCTTGTTGTTTCTATGATCAAGCTTCATTTTCATGAATAAATATTTTTGTGACCGATTATTTTTTTGGTCATACGGCTATTCTAAGTTTTTGAAGTTTAAACTTCTTTAGCGGTGTTGTGTATTTTTGTATGGGGACAAACATTAAGCTCGCATCAGGACACCTCGCGTCAGGCGGGTGACGTCATCGAATTCGTTAGACGTGTAAGGGAGCGTAGAGAAATTTAAACATATATGTGTTACAAATATTTTTGTTTGTTGGTAGGTATAATACGACCTTTTTGAAGCAGACCGCGCTCACTTCGCTCGTCCGTTTAAATATTGATTTTGACTTCATTCTATTGTATGCTCTATCGCCCTCATTATTAGTGTTTAATGTGTAGGTACATAAAATCAATAAACTTAAATACCTATTGTCAATGATGTTTTACTATAGATGTCGTATATTCATACTGCGCGGTGCTCAGATTTTGTTCCTTTACGACATAAACATGCTTACTGCGACAGACAATACGGTACAAATAATATAGAAAAGGATAGCTATATGCTTAGACTTGCGCTTGAAATATGCGTCATAATGAAAATTACTACAATTGACTTAATTTTGCCGCCTCAGTTTCCGCGCGCTAGTGCGATATCTACCTCATATAAACATACAATATCATTGCCTATTGTCATGTTTGTGTACAATAGCGCAATAGATGAATACTGTATTTTACCACATAAATGCAAGTTTTCACTTCTGCCGGAGTGCGGGTTGCACTACTATTTACCTACTATATCCTGCTATTTAAAAAAATAAAAAGAATGTTGTTTCTAGACAAACTAGACGCGTTTCTGAGGTATTACCAACGAATGTACTTTTATCCCAGTTTTTCAATTCAACTCACCTGATTTACCCTGTTTCGGTATAATTTGTTTTGTTCAGTAAGCAAGCGAAAAGTTTTGAAAGACTGTACCACTTTTATTTGAGTTTGTATATATGAATCATATGCAGATAGATTTCCCTAGTACCTACCTACTGTTGTTGAGAGGAAAATTATTTTATAATATTTATAATTTATATTTTTATATATATATTTATAATTTTGTTATATATAGGTACAACTTATTTAACAAAAGGCAAGTGTTGACAACTTAAAAATAACCTAATAAATAACTTTTTTAAGAACTTAAAATTAATAAATAACTTTAAAAAATAAATATGGCGTAACGTTTTTGGCAATCCAATTTGATATCGGTAAGTTAGAATTAAACATTCGATGCAGAGTAAAATTTTAAAATTTTTCTCCCGCTTAGAATACTTTTTGCGCACTTCAACGAAACAATATGTGATCAAACAATGTAATGATTCTGTTTTAAATTACAATCAAACTTATAACGTTCATAACCAAAAAGATGATTCTATTTTATTTGAAAAATTTAAAAACCTTCCATTTACTTATGAATCATTGAAAGGACTGTAGTACATTCATGGAGAAATTACAACAGTTGACATGGAATAGTAAGCCAACTTTAAAAATAGCGCGACTTATTTCCTTTGTACTAGTTGCAGACTGTCTTACACGGTCGAAGTATATTAAACAGATACAAATGGACCATCTGCCAGTGATATTATATCAATAAAATATTTATAAAGCCATAACACCGAAGTTTCGCCCGAGTTGGATTACAATTACGTGACTGAGATTGCATAATAAAGGGAAAATTTCTGGTAGGTTATAGTAAATGAATATTTTATCGTCCGAAAACTAAGCCCAGCTTTATTCCTATTCTACATTGAACCACGAATAAAACTATACGGTCGCCGTGGCGCAGTGGTCAGTGTCAGTGACATGACTTTGTGTCTCCGGGACCCTGGGTTCGAATCCCGGCAGAGGCTAACATTTATGCGATGAGTGTAAATGTTTGTCTCGGGTGATTGTATGTGTCCATGCCTCCCGCGACACAGGGAATCCTATTGGGGGGTGTAAGTGTGATAAAAATAAATAATACAGATTTTTTTGTGTGAGTTAGACCTTGATTAGCTCTCAGTGCATGCTTTGTATTTAGTGACAGATATTTTTACTTGAGGGTGGTAGCCAGCCAGCCTGGCATAACAAAATAATCTTAACCATGCTGTGCACCTGTCAACGATTTAACCTTTACCAAAATCTGAAGCCAGAGGTAGGGATGGATCTAAACACCTTGCGTATAGATTAGTAGGGATTGAACCCCTTATTATTAGCGAAAAGAAAAGACATCTGAAAAACAATGCAACTAAATTACTTACTACAATCTGGCCTTCACCATATTGACGGCCATATTGAAGTTTAAATTGTTTATCACCATTCTAGACGTTGGGAATTGATGGACCTAGATCAACTAGTTCCATCTGGATTTTTCTGCCTAATCCAACGCAGGATTTGGGTTTTAACCCAAATCCTGCGCAAATAAACTGCATGCCGCAAGAAAGTCGATTACCAAGTATGTGACGGGCATATTATTTATGATAGTCATACATACAGTTAATTATGAATATACCTACTGGTATGAAATTATGTAAAGTAAAATAATAAAAACAAATAAATGACTACAAATCCACTCCTTCAAAGTCCCGGAGAGACAATAGATCACACAAAACTCCTTTGATAAATAGACTGTCATAAAAGGAGTTTTTATTTGAATTTAGCAATGCCAAGAGCGAATGCTGGTGATAAAATATGATGCGACAAAAGCTAAATTAATGAATGTTCCAGACTGGTATATTAATTACGTTTTCTGTTTCCTAAGCACTTCAGATCATTTGTGGCTTTAAAACACATAAAGGTTAGTTACACCTATGTATATATTTAATTTGATTATCCGCATCTTTCTGGAAATTTTAATTTTACGAATATGAATGTTCATGTTCATCAATTCCTCAATCGCATAAGAAAATATATTTCTTTGAAACTGAGCGTTAAGGGCCTCAATATAAATAGATATTCCATCCATTACCGACCATGACTTCCAATAATAATAGGAAATGGCGTTTGAGTTTTTTTTATCTATTTAATTTACATTGTACATCTTTTTGCACAATAAAAAATATGAATACTGCTAAAGTGCTTTAATTGTTTTTTTTAAATAATACATCAAATACCCATTAAGTTGCAGCTGTTTTAAGTTAACTTTAAACGGCCATTTTTTGAGTGTTTTTTGAGTAGTGGTCAGTGGTATTCAGCAGTCAATGGTAATTCGAATTGCGCGAAATGCATTTATGATCAACTTGCACTTTTGATTCAAGTTTTAATACATTAAATACAAAATAAATACGATAAAAAAATGTTACTTGTAAATAGTCTTCACGCCTCGACGGCATGAAATATTTGATTGAAATTTGGAATATAGTAATAGGTACGTGGTAGGTAACTGAATTAAAACATACAATGTGATCCGAAAAAATTTTAGTTCTTCTGGGATGCAACAAAAACCCAATAATATTATAAATGTGAGAGCAACTCTGTGTTTACATTGCTAAACCGCTGAACCAATTTCGATAAATTCAGGTATCGATACTTTGAAAAGGATATTGGCTGCTTTGTCCTGGAAAAAACTTATCACGTGGGATAACTGAGTTAGCGGGAAAACCGTAGTCTGTGCGGGAACCACGATGTGCAACTAGTTAACAATAAAGTGCTAACGACGCTTCACCACAAACAACAATTCTCTTCGATTCAAGATATGTTATTAATTTCCTATATAGAAAACCTGTCGAAAACGTACGGGCATTCATTTCGCGCGCCATTAACCTGGCTTCGTCGGCCACTTGCAATTATTTCCGATATTAATTACAGACATGAAAAGAAGGGTGTGTTTGCTTCGAAGTTTTTAGTAAAATATAGTTTTAACAGGTTAGGGTACAACGTTAATTATTTAGGCTGGATCATCATATAAATAGGATGCATCTGATGTAACTATATAAAAAAAGAGTGATTTAAATGCTTAATATTAATTAATTTATAAAACCTAATTAGTTCTCGTTGCCATTCTATGGAGCATTATATTTTTCATTGTGTGATAGAGATGTTTAGTATTTGTAGCATCTCCCTGTGTTTGTTCAGACCAATCATACAGCAGGTCCCAGAAGATCATCCTCTGCCCATAAGGTCTGTTGCCAACTCTCAGATCAGTGTCTATTTCCATGTAGTGATAAGGGCCGTCCTTCTTGATTGCTTCCCATTTCATAGGCAGCAGTTCTGATGTTTCAGGAGTTGGATTGCTAAAAAAACATACATAAATCTCACTAATATTATAAATGTCAAAGATTTTTGGATGGATGGATGGATGTTTGATACTCAATCACGCCAGAATGTCTTAACGGATCTGGATAAAATTTGGCACAGAGATAGTCTAGAATAGCACATATAGGCTACTTTTTATCTCGGTAAAATGTATGATTCCCGTGGAATAATTGATGTAGTGGGAAAACCGTCATCCACGCGGGTAAAACCGCGAGGCGCTACTAGATATCTTATTTACGTTTATCTAATCTCATAATGATATAAAGGGTGATTGGGAGATTGGTGCAAAGCGCATGGGCATTGCTAGCACAGCCTGTGTATAACCATTTGAGCCATAGTTGTCTAAGACGAAGTGTGCCTTTTTTTTTAAAACAATTTTTTTCGGTATTTTTGTAGCCACCAAAATTGTAGAGAAAATTGTTCTGACGACGCAGATGTTTTGTAAATGTTATTTTCGTTTGCTTACATATTATTACTTTAAATAAATAAAATGTAAAATAAATCACTTATTTTTTATACCGGCGGTTAATAGTAATTTTCTCTACAATTTTGGGGGTTCTCTACAAATCCCGAAATACATTATTATTGACTAGTACGGCTACCTCGCAAACGGTTGTGATCATTATTTTAAACAATTGTTGGCCTACATTGTAACCAATAACATTTTGTAGTTACATATGTTAAACAAATAAAATATCTTTACTGTTTTCGTAGTACAGCAACAAATCTTAGTGGTACAGCAACAAATATTCAAAAGTTGTGTTAAATGACTAAATTTTTTACTTTATATCTACCATTTGTACATATATGTCTACCAGATGCCTATCTCAAAAGATTAACAATTAATCGTAAGGATGACAGCGTCGTGTATCGTTGATATCACATATTATAAATGTGAAAGTTTGGATAGATAGATGGATGGATGTTTGTTATTCAATCACGCTCAAACGACTGGACGGATTTGGATGAAATTTGGTATCTAGATACTTCAGGTCTTGGAATAACACATAGGCTACTTTTCATCATCATCATCATCAACATCAATCATCACCACGCGGGTAAAACCTCGGGGCGCAGCTAGTCAATCATAATAGTTAATGATGATCACTAGCTACGCACCGCCGCCTGTACTAGGATTTTTCCGCTAACCTAATGTTAGTCTCAATGTTTTTTTACACGACAACTTCATACAAAATATTACAAAAAGGTAAATAATATAATATTTGATCGAAAATTCTAGTGACTCTGACAGATGATTATTTACATATATATATTATTATCCGGCTTTACTCACGTTTACAGTCGAGTATTTCGAAAGTGTTCGTCACGATCTGACAGCTTAAAAAACCACTTGATGATGGGCATTGGATATTAAATAATATATATAATAAACATACTTACGTCGTTTTAACAAAGTTGGCCCACATAGCAGTCATGCGATCTATGACTAGTTGATCTTCAACGTTCGGTTTATCCATATATGAGATATCAAACATATATCCAAGCTCATCTGCATGAGACGCACCACCACCCGTTATGTTCAACCTATGCTTCGCAAAGTTCCTTTCGCCGGAATATGAAAACATATAATAATACACATCCCCTGGATCATTGTCCAAAAACCGCTTCAAACTGCTATGAGTTGGATAAACAAAATATAAATCACTTGAATAATCTATAGCACTTTGAAGATTATCAGTGTTTATTTCTTCACCGCGGAAATAGAAGTTCTCTGTACTTTCTACTATGAAATTGAAATCTGGATGCGTCGTATTAAATAGAAAACCGAAGTTAAGGGAAACTATGCCACGGCCAGCATCTAAAATGATATCTTTGTTTGCATATCCTTCGTCGTTATTAAAACCGATCATTATTGGCATGTCTTTAACTGTCGGTACATCAACTAGTTCAGCCACGTTCTCAGTCACGAATGACTCTACACCTTCGAATTCCGATTCGATACAAAATCCGAATCCGAGACCTAGTTCCAAACTGGTCTTGATAATTACAAGAGGATCTATTTGTGCAAGAAATGAAATAGATTCAGAAATATTACTTGTTTCGAAACCCAAATGTTGTGCCAATCGTAGTGTAGGGTTTTCTGAGGGTGGATCGAAATAAGGCATCATTGTAGTGCCACTTTGAAGAATAGCTTGATGAAACAGTGTTTCTCCATCGTTTCTTCGCATTAAATGTTGATCTACTGACAAACTGCCGGCGCTGTTCCCTGAAATTGTAATTGTATCCGGATCTCCACCGAAGTTTGCTATATTTTCCCGTATCCACCGCAAAGCCATAAGCTGATCTTTGAGACCTTGATTCCCAGGAACCTCTGGTGTACCCAGACACATAAAACCATATGGACCTAGTCGATAATTCATTGTTATTAACACAATATCATGTCTGACAAGAAATTTTGGTCCATATAAATATCTTCCAAAAAAGCCAATATTTAATCCACCGCCAAAAATCCATACTAAAACTGGTAGTAGTTTGGTGGGACCAGCAGAAGATGGGACGTGGACATTTAAATGGAGACAATCGAGTGTCCCAACTATGGTGTAATTGAATTCTTCTTCTTGTGGGCATATAGCTGAATCGTCATTAGCTTCGAAAATGCCATCATACTCAGGATGAGGTAGTGCTGGCTGTAAAATACAATTCATGGTATATGTTAACCTCTAAAAAAACAAAAACTTACTAACTAACCACCGGCCTACCACCACCCACCACGGTTTTTTATTTGCTTATTCAGTATGCTATATTGCTAATAAAAATAAAATAAATCTTTAAATCTTAGAGTCAGAAACTATAGGCAGGAGGCATGTCCCCGAAACAGTTTCACATATTTTAGATACTAAAAACTTCAATCTAAGTTCGATAAAACATGTACAAAAAAAGCAATACTGAATTTCTTTAAGGGAGCGCGAGCGGTTAAAAACTGCCGTCTATTCTGGACGTCTGTCCATCTTTTTTCTTTGTCAGATAACAGACGATGGTCTGATGGTCTGATGATGGTCTGATGATTTAAAGGGTTATATTTTTTATATTAAGCTTATATAAAAGGAACCACAGGACATCTAGAAATTAAAACAAATCACACCTACCCCAAAAGGATTATCTTCTACAACTTTTGCATACGGTATACCCAAGTACATGTAATAATCACCATCACCACCAATCACACCACGGACCAGCCCTAACGTAGTTTGCACTATAGGCGTTTCTTGGCCGTAAACACCAATTAAATGTGCTGACACATAAAATAATATTTTTTGTATAAAACAGACAATATATTTTCGTGTCATTTTAACAAACGAGTATTGTATACTGAATTGTTATTTTGGAACTCTCAAATCATTTGTAGATAAGAATACGTCACGAATATTATTAATTTGATTACGTTGATATAATCTATGTCATAAGTAGGTACGTACGGATATGTAGATATTGTGATTTAAAACCTACCGATTTTGCTGCCAACAAATGCTTGAGTCGGTAACGTTATCTGATCTGTCGGCAATCCTGATACAGTTATTATACAGTCTTGATTTGTGATTCAATCGCATGCTTAATGCATAATTAGAAACAGACTTCACATTCATTCTTATTATTTTACATCTTGTCCTTATCCCACAGTATTCCTCTTCCGTTCTCTTCTATCATAAGTCACCTCAGTGCTTACATCTTTCATAAACATATAATTCTTCACATAGTCCATCCATACATTCTTCGGCATTCCTCTACCTCTATGCCTATCTACATTCATGTTTTAAGACTCTTTTGAGACTACATTCACGAAGAAAGAAAAAATAAAATGATATATCTATATTGCATGAAAGATTGTCTCTGTATTTATAATCGTAGCCGTGACATACATTTACTGTTATTTTTATCACAATAAAAAACAATTTTCCTACTTATTGTTTTTAAGCTCGGAATCAGTCGAGTAACAAGTAGGTACGTACGATACCTACATGGATAATGTTTCCAAACAGAAGTATAGCTCGGGAAAAAGCTGAAAGAAGCTCGGTCGCCAAGCAACATTGTAATAACTCAATTTCATGTAAAGTTAGATATAAATAAAATAAAATACCTTTATTGCCCAATTTCCCTTCAATGAAAATTTTAATGTTGTTAATTCTGAGTTAATGTTAGTGTTGTTTTACTTATAATCTGAGAGTAAGTATTTTTGGATAATAAATAAATAACTTTTTTTGATTAATTTGAATTAAATAATACTATTTAAAATTTTTAATTAAACATCAAGACATGCGTACACTAGGACACTAAATAATCTACAAACTAAGTGAGTCCTCTTTTTTTTGTATTTTTATACGGTTAATTATACTCTTACAATTATTATTACCTTATATTAGCGTTATTATTTTTAACAGCTCCCCGATCACTCGGCTGTCTCTATTTTTGATGGCCATTTTCAAATTGTGGTCCCTTATTTGTTTCCCGGTGGTTTGGGTTATTCGCCGGAAGAAATGTCCAATGGCGTCGGAGCTGTCGTCGGTGTAATAGGTGCAAGTGATGGTGTGTCTTGAGACCGCTACCACTGCATGTGACACATTGGCGGTTTGAAAGCTCTGAGGTTGCCTCTAGTCTATACGCAAACCCGCATTGGCCAGTGTGGTGGAGTATGGCCAGCCCCTTTGACCAAAGGAAAATAAATTTTGGGAAAACTTTAGAATTGAGGCGCAAGAATTAAGGGGGGGGAGGGGAAAGGGAGAGAAAGGGGGAAGGGGATTATTCCTTTGATAAAACTCCCCTTCGCGGAGGCCATTAGTTTAAGAGATATAGAATATAGTTTATTTTTATTTTGAGGTTATTTTAATTAATCGAGTTTATATTTTGTTACTGCTCCGGCGCTACGGGAAGTGCAGAGAAGTCCTTTAGTCGATGGCCAACACTCCTCTTTGAGAGTATGCCCGTATCCCAGCAGTGGGAACATGTTGGGTTTATTATGCTATGTTACATGGTTATTCATAGTGGTTCGTAGAGGAGATTGTCTATGTGATCTGAACGGTACGCAGTGGTATAGGTTAAACAAAGTTCTTTACGGTTACTGGATAAGGGACCGTTAGTGGCATATGTATGCTTACGTACTTGATAAGTCACGTAGGTACTTGAGAAGTCACGTACTGTCGTCGGCCCCGGTTGTTGTCTTATGACAACTGACATTTGGTCTCGGCTTCGGGCAGTAACAACAATAGATTGGTTTATCTGCCAGTCAAGATTGACCAGCATGATGAAATGCGGCTGATACTCCAAGAAGAACTCTACTTTCACAGAAGCTATTTCAGAATCAGAATCGATGTATAAAATAAAACTGTGTAGTGTCGATGAGGAAAGATAACTGCAGCTAGTTAATTACCGTATTTTTAATTTATTTATTTAAATTGTACATACATTGGATACACTCAATAAATAACTTGGCCTACCTACTATTTTTGTTGCCACATACTACGTAGGTATAAGCTTTGTTTTGGCAACGTGTCGAAGGGCTCCCAGTGTTGCAGATGTTGGTATATACATATAGGATGTAGGCGACGGTGATCCATTACCACCAGGCGGCCCGTCTTCTTGTTTACCACGTGTTACAGTAAAAAAGCCTGCCTCGCTTACTCTGGCATTTTTTGTGATGGACCCACTACGATCACTTTTAATTCTTAATTATCCGGGGTTGTCTACGGAGTTTGTTCTGTACGTCAAAATTTCAAGTACACAAAACTGTGTACTGATTTTTTGGTTAGAACTGTTATCGTCTTACGATTAATCTTACTAATATTATAAATGCGAAAGTTTGTGTGTATGTTTGTTACTTCTTCACGCTCTAACAGCTAAACCGATTTCAATGAAATTTGGTATGAAGATAGATTAGACCCTGGATTAACACATAGGCTACTTTTATTCCGAAAATAATTGGTGTTCCCGTGGGATAAGCAAGTAATAAAAAAAATCTCTGTTACTCCTTCACACTGAAACGACTGAACTTATTTTTATGAAATTTAGAGTGAAGATAGCTTATACTCTGGAAAAACACATAGCCAAAACAAACTTTTTATCTCGGTAAAAGTATAGCTCCCGTGGGATAATTCAGGTAGTGGGAAAACAGTGGTCCACGGGGGTGAAACCGCGGGGTGCAGCTAGTTTCAAATAAATTTTGAAATTGGAACTCTTAGTAAAAACGTGAACGTTTGCTTTAATGTGGCTAGTTCGACAAAGTGCCAATCGACATACATTAAATATAGTTAGGTTGTCCTTAGTAAGTTAGGTTAAAATAGGTTATATAAAAGATTAAGTTACGTAAACTTGCGTAAACTTGCTAACTTGTTTATAAAGAAACAAATATTATCAGCGTTTCTTAAAATTTAATCCTTATGCCTATTGCCAGCAAACAGTTCATTTAGCGAAATTTTTTTTTATCAAAATGTACCATAAAAAATGTAATTTCAAATTATAAACATATGAAAGAAACAACGATTAAAAAAAAATGGCTTTACATAGAAATAATGTGTTATATCGACCAGTATATAGAGATACGGAAATACTGGCAGCATTGCCACGTTGGATAACAATGCTTAATCTTTGAGAAAGACAAGCAAGCCAGATAATGCAATATCTTCAAATTTAAAGGATAAATATTTGATTTTTATAAACCAGTAAAATGCAGCCTTTAGCAGCTACAACAGTGCAAACAAACACACCATTCACATTTTTAGTATTTACTCCCTCAAACCGGCCACAAGCAACAACGCTAACAGGATATTTATCAAACTGGCTGACATAATGGTAGTGTTATTTCCGTCATCAATATCATTATCATCTTCAGCCGCTGCTGCCGCTTCGAAGCTCCTCTGGTGTTCATTGTTCAGTTTGTAGAACAGGTCCCAGAAAGCCAATCTTCTGTTAAAGGGACGCCGTTCTATTGTCAAATTGGTGTCTATTCTTAAATAGTTGTAGATGTCTCCTGTGTCAGCATTCGATTCTATTGGAACCCACTGCACGGGCAACAAAGATGTGACCTCTGGTGTTGGGTTGCTGTAATGAAAATAATACCTATATTTAAGCATATTTGCCACTAGAGTTTCTAAAAATGTTGAACCCTTGAACCCTTAATAAATTTCAAAGATATCGGTGGACTCCTTTATTAAAAAATGAAATATATATAGTTCCCGAGTGCAAAAGTTTGTGTCATAGACATGAATTCTGTGTCTCCGGGACCCTGGGTTCGAATCCCGGCAGGGGCAAACATTTGTGTGATGAGTGTAGATGTTTGTCCCGGGTCTTGGATGTTTGTGTGCTGTGATTGTGTGTGTCCATGCCTCCCGCGATACAAGGAATCCTAGTGCGGGGGTCAAAGTGTGATGAAAAAAAAAAAAAAAAAATATTGCTGTGTTAAAAAGTTAAGAGATAATTGGGGTGCTTTAAAATCGCTTTGTCGCTTTCTTTTTTCACATTTATAAACTAACCTAAATTTATATTCAGTGAATATAATTCCCGCCATGCTCCTAGCGCTGAGCTATCATCGCGATTATAGCATCGAATATTATTTACCTATAGTATATGTATTTGTATAGCATATGTATATGTATCGATACCTAATGTGAATACCACCTAATGTGGTATTCACATTAGGTATCGATTACATACTTATCAATCAAATTCAGCAATCTTGACTTCAACATCCCATACATTTTTCGATTAAAAATTTTTTTTGTTCTTCTATACATATTTATTTTAATTATTTTTTTCACCTTAAGGTTGATGCCCATAAGTGAACATGACACACCATTTGAACACACAGTGTATTTAGTGTCAGTTTTCGTGCTTGAGGGTAGCTAGCCAAAATTTCCCCGGGAAGTACCCTCCACCATGCTGTAGATTCGATTTGATGTTATCCACACCGAAAACCTGAGTCATACCGATTTAGTCTCGATCTAAGTCGGGAATGGAGTTGTACCGATTGCAGTCAGATTGTCGGTAGACACTCACAATCCCGACTCTATCATCATCGCTTTAAATAGACACTACATAAGAAAGACAATTAACAATCAATTATCTTTAATTAATCTTCATTATCTTAAATTCCGATAAGATGAAACGAAATCGGGGTAAATTATTATTATTTGATTGAGTATTAAGCATTATAAACAGATAATTATAATTAAATAGAGTAAGTATATCTATTTTAGATTTACCTGAACTTAGCAAAATTAGTCCACATCGATGTCATTCTGTCAATAATTAGTTGATCCTGAGCTGATATCTGGGCTGGTGCTCTCGGAACAGCAAACAAGTATCTAATATCATCTGCATGGGAAGCTCTTGAGACATTGATATTGTTTATGCTTGCTTCATTACGTCCTCCACTATACGAAAACATATAGTAAAATATGTTGGCTGCACCATTTTCAATGAACTTTTTGATACTTCTCTGAATTGGATGAGCATACCAGTAATCAGATTCAAAATTGATAATCGGCCAAACCACATTTTGATCAATATCTTCATCTCCGATATAGAACCTTCTAGCGTAACCCTCCATTCTACTAACCCGCTCGTTATCAAAGTCGAAACTTTGATTTAAGTTATTAAAGAAAATATTCCTCAGTCCTTGAAAATGTTCATTGCCTTCGTTAATATGTGTCATCATGTTTTCGTATTCCGTAAAACCGATCATTATTGGTAAGCCTTGAGCTCTGGGAACTGAGTTTATCCAATAGTTTGTAAGGAATGCGTCTACTCCTTCAAATTCAGTTTCAGCACAGGGTTTGAACTGTATGTTTAATTGTGTCGCAGCTCTAACAACGTCCGCTGGTGCTGCGTTCGATAGAGACCTGAGAGCTACACTAGCATTATTGTGTTCAAGATTGAGATAAGACGCGAGCTTGATAGGAGCATCTCTATCTGGTTCATAGAGAAGAGTCGTGGCCAGAGAACTTCCACTTTGGATAATAACTTTATTGAAAAGATGTTCTTGTTCCGAGAGGAGGTGTAGATCTATAGAATGTCCACCAGCGCTTATACCAAATAGTGTTACTTGATTCGAATTTCCTCCAAATGCTGCAATATTGTCCCTTACCCATTGAAAGGCAAGCACTTGATCTTTCAGCCCTTGATTTCCAGGGACCGCACGTCTATTAAGACACATAAATCCGTAAGGCCCACTGCGGTAGTTTATAGAAACTATGATGACACCGTGCCGCATCAGAAATCTAGGTCCAAAAGGGTCTTTGTTTCCGTGGCCTTTCTGAAAATAGCCTCCGTGGAGGAAGACCATGACTGGTAACTGGTTTTCGGCGGAGGCATAATCTGGAGCGAACACATTGAGTCGTAGACAGTCGAGGGAGCCAACTATTTCGCCATTCAATAGTTGAGGGCATTTGATAGAATCATCATTAGCGTCATATATTCCACTGATGGCTGGGTAAGCGGCCGCAACCTGGCGTACAAATAAATTATTACAACTAATTATAATTAAAAAAACTCATAGTGTGAAAATTAACAATAATACAGCAATCCCAACATTTCTCCAGCCGTGCACTAATGTCAGTATGTATAAAAACTATAATATCCAAAATTGTAAAAAATGCTACACCTTCATATTAAATATTATGTCATACCTTTGCGATACTTTTTTGTTATTTATTATATATTATATAATACATTGCTTTACATGTTAATTAATAACAAAAAATTAACATAATACTTTGTTCGATATTTTGGTATTGCTACTATTATATGATAGACAATGACTAAGAAAAACAATCACGTTTTCTACGGGTCCTCCTCCGTTAATCGTTGTCCTCATGGCTGAGGGTCGTGACCACCTCCACTAATATTTTTTCTTCTGGATGACTGGGTGCTATCTCGATCTGTTGCCCGCGGTTTGTAGAGCCTCATGTACAGGGATGTGGAGCGTGGAGCGAATCTGGTCGGACCAACGCATTGGACTGCGACCCCGAGATCTCTTTCCTTCTATTTTGCCAGTGACCATCAGCCTCTCGAGATTGTCACCATCTTTCCTGGCTATGTGTAAAACAGCCATTTTTTTATACCTATTTTTTGTTGCTTCTTTATTTATTTTGTCAAAACCAATCACAAGTTAATGTTGTATTATGATGTGACAGCCTCAATTTATTTATTTTAATTATTATATGCATCTCTATAAAAAGTAATTTATTAGATTTCCTAAATTTCCTCATATTGTGATCTGCATCACACTATTACGTATAGTGTGGTGAACACTTAAATCATGTTCTATACGAATTATGAAGTACGAAATATAAATTTAGTTTAATCTTTATTTTTTATACTTACGCCAAAAGGGTTCGCATTATTGACTTGTCCATATGGAATGCCTAAGAATTCAATATAGTCACCATCGCTGGCCGCGAATCCGCGAAAACTTCCAACATTTGTCTGCACAATTCTATCTCCTAAACATTCTATCACTCCCAGAGATAGCAATGATATTATTGCCAAATTCCTAACCACCATTGTACGCTTACCAAATCTACCGCAATACTGATAAACCTCCTTCGTTACCTACATATTTGTATTCAGATAAAATATAAATTATGATAAGTAGAGATAATGTTTTGGATACAAGACAAATTGTTTTATTATCTTGGCTTGGTCAGTTTAGCCCGCGTAATAGATACAAGTATATGCTATCTATAAAAAACAAATTATAAATTAACTAAGTAATCCAAACGTAAATTAATAAATAGTGGCATTGGTCAATATGAAAATATTGTTGGGTGCTTGTTAATGTTTAATATTCAAATGCAACTATGTAGAACTCTGCATAGCTATAAAATAGCATACAAAATTGCATGGTGGTAGGGTACTTTCGAATACCCGCCTGGCTGGTAGCTAGCCTCAAGTTTGAAAAACTGTCACCAAACACATAGTGTATTCAGGCAGCAGTCTTTGAGAGCCAGTGAGCATTTTAAGTCTAGCGTGATAACATATTCGATCACATCGTCACTGACCATCAAGTGAGATAGTGGTTAAACGCTAGATCTACATTCTTTATGTAAAATCTATAATCTCCAAGTAAAGAGATTAGGATCTGGTTTTTTTAATCAAGTGCGATGTATATTTTATATCCATTAACTGAATGTATCAAACTTATTATGAATGTATAAAACACGGGAATTACTCACATAATAAGTGAGAGGGTTCCGACTATAGTTTCAACCATATGCGGTGGTCTTTTTCAAGGAGAATACGGGGCGCAGGCGGGCGCTCGCTGACTTATTACGTGAGTAATTCCCGTGTTTTATACATTCATAATGTGTCATAACCACGTCAGTTTCAATATCAAACTTATCAACTCAAGACATTAATTTGTCATACTGGCCAAAGGAACAGACCATATAGATCCAAAAAGAAAAAAAATACAATATACAGTACCTAATGGTTGAAATGTTGGTATGAATATAGATTTTCGGTCTTTGCTCATAGTTACAAAATGAGATGCTTTAAAAAGGAAATCAACCCCTATAGTGTTCGCTATTATCCATAGGAACCTACACTACAGCATACGATTAATAAGGTGATTAAGAAATTTCGAGAAGCGTAGTAACATAATAAAATAATAAATAATATATATACCAATATGTATAATACTAATGTATAACAAAATGTTCGCTGTCAGTTGTTCTCTAAAGACAATAAAGAAACACTGAATAAAAGTCTGACGCAAACTGTCTTCCCTTTAATTGTCCAAAGTTACAAAGATTCACTAATTGCTAGCAGCAAAATGGGCATACGTGGCATCAGGTTAATCACAACCACTGAATAAAATAAACAACTTATTAGTTGTCTGACGGCTCACATCTTTCATAAACATAATTCCTTAGGCAGTCCGTGCATATCTTATTAAGGCTTCCACCGCTAGATTGCATTTTAATCGCTTTTAATAAGATAATTATAAATCTGGATGGGTCCCTGCGAGATCGGGGCTTTCGGCACTAACCCCTCTTCACAGGGACTCTTACTTTCTAATTGGTTACCTACGTAATTCCCCGATCAGTTTTATAGAAAAAATCTCATATTAGAATTGTCATTAAAGAGTTAATTACATTTGGAATTTTATCATAAACAATATCTTGCATATGTACATGATCCAGATTAATTTGATTTGAGAAAAATATTATAATAAAGCAAAATTAACCTAGCCGAAAGTGGAGAAAAAAATCATACATTTTTATATGTATTATTTTGTATCATATCTGTTTATCGCTACTTATCCATCGGTCTTTTTAAGCTTCGATGAACTGTCGATAGCTAATCGTTATCAGCATTATGCATAGGTACAATAAAAAATGCAAATTTTTTTTTTTTTTTTTTTTTTTTTTTTATTCACAATAGGCAGGCGTTTGACCACTATCTCACCTGATGTTAAGTGATGATGCGGTCTACGATGATTCACGCCTGCCTAGAAGATACCTGTTCACTCGTGACTTGAAGATGCCCAGATTGTATTCATGTGGAAACACAGACTTAGGCAATGAGTTCCACTCGTTAGCTGTACGCACTATGAATGTGGAAGCAAAACGCTTGGTGCGACAGGGTGGAACGTCTACCATGTATGGATGTCGCATTGCAGTCCGTCTGGTCGTTTTTTGATGGAATGGGGAAGGAGGTACTAAGTTATGCAACTCCAGAGCACACTCCCCGAAATGTATCCGGTAAAAAACCGATAAGCTAGCGACTCTACGTCGGTGTTGCAGGCTTTGAAGTCGTGTCTCGACTAAAGAATCCTTGTTAATGAGCCTTTTAGCACGCCTCTCTATGGACTCAAGAGCCTCAAGCTGATATTTAGCCGAGCCGTCCCACAAGTGAGAGCAGTACTCCATACAGGATCGGACTTGTGCTTGGTATAAGTTGAGCAGTTGTTCCGGTGTGAAGTACTGCTTCACCTTTGCGAGTATTCCTAGCTTCTTGGCTGCCAACTGAGCTTTTGACTCGATGTAGGAGCCAAAATTCAGAGTTGAGCTCATTGACATGCCCAGTATATCAAGATGGTCGGTTATTGGCACGGATACATCTCGGAAAGTAGGAGTCAGATGAAATTGACTCTTTTTTGCGGAAAAGAGACACGCCTGAGTTTTATTGGCATTGAACTTTACCAGGTTGGCATCACCCCAGTCGGAGACTGCCTTTAGGGTCAAGTTCAGACGTTCCACCATGTTCTCTCTCAATAGTTGTATTTGAGTGCCGCTACTGCGTGCATTGGACGTATAGCTCTCTACCACTGTACTGTCATCTGCATACCCAAAGGTACCGGGCTTGAGCAGCTCATTTATGTGCAGTAGAAACAACGTTGCAGAGAGCACAGACCCCTGAGGAACACCGGCATTTATATCCAATTGATCTGACGAGCAGCTATCAATAACCACTCGTAATGATCTGTCCCTCAGAAAGTCTGTTATCCATTCACATAGTGCAGTGGGCAAGCCATATGATTGAAGCTTGCTTATAAGGCTATCGTGCCAGACCCTGTCAAAGGCCTTTGAGATATCTAGAGAAACGGCCAACGCTTCTCCGTGTCTCTCAATGGCCTCACTCCAGATGTACGTGGCATACGCTAGGAGATCTCCGGTGGACCGGTTTCGGCGGAAGCCATATTGCCGGTCACTCAGAATGTCATTTGTCTCCAGGTATGCCAGGAGCTTCTTGTTGAGGACACGCTCCATGCTCTTACAGAGAATGGACGTGACCGATATTGGCCTGTAGTTGGCAGGGTCGGCTCGACTGCCTTTTTTGGGCATGGGCTGCACGTTAGCTAACTTCCAGGACTTTGGCACAATACCCGTAACGAGTGAGAGACGAAACAGACGTGTCAAAATAGGAGTAAGTTCAGGAGCACAGGTTTTCAGCACTATGGCTAGAATACCGTCTGGTCCACTGGCTTTGTTAACGTCGAGATTGCGTAGCGTTTTGCGAACCTCGGTTTGATGAATACGTATATCCGACATAAACGTCTCGTATTGCTCAATTGGGGTTGGAGGTGTTGCACCGCTAGCATCTAACCGCGAAGCTTCAGCAAAGAGAGTAGCAAACAAGTTTGCCTTATCTTCAGCGGTGTGAGCCAGGGATCCATCAGGTCTCAGCAATGGTGGTAATGAGGGGCGAGAGAAATTCAATTCAACCGACTTAGCCAGGGACCAAAATGCCTTACTACCCGCAGGATACGTGGCTAGTTTGTTCCCTATCCGGCTTATATGATTAAATCGAGCTTTCCTCAGAGCTTTCTTGCAGAGCTTGGCAGCCTTGTTATAGGCTCTCTTCTTCACGTGTACATCCTTGGTTTTGCGTTTACGAGCATCGACCCAGGCTAGGTATGCCTCGTGTTTCAGCGAATCAGCGCTTTTACACTCAGCCCCGAACCATGGCCGAGCTTTGCCTGACAGTGAAACATCCGAGAATGGAATGAAGTATTCCATCCCCTGGCGCATCACTTCCGTCACAGCATCAGCGCATGCCGAAGGGTCACCAGAAGAGAAGCACGTAGGTAGCCAAGGGTAAGATGAGAAGAAAGTTCGCATCTCGTCCCAATCTGCTGACTTGTACTGCCATACCCGCCGGGTGCCTTTATGGCTGAGATCGGGCGGGTAGTAGACAGATGCAGACTTTACCAGACAGTGGTCGGAGCTACCTAAAGGTGATGATACCGACACGGAGTATCGGTCTGGATCCGTTGTCAGCAGAAGGTCCAAACAGTAAGCTGTGTGCGTCTCAACATCTGGTACCCTAGTTGCCTCTTGGACCAGCTGGGTGAGATTTAACGCTAAAGCAAGCTTTCGCGTCTCTCTCCCGGCGTAGTCAGTGTCCAAGTATGGGCAGAGCCACTCCTGGTGGTGGGCATTAAAATCGCCTAGTACCACCAGTTGAGCTGAAGGGTACCGTTGCTGAGCCACATCCGCCGCCTCAATGAGGTGCTCAGTGAACCTGGTCGTCTCCTCATTTCCGCGGTGCGATCGGTAGACACAGGCATAAAGGATTGTCTCTATGCCTGTGTCCACCAAAACCCACAGGGTGGAAAATCTGGGGTCTTCAATATTTCGGAGACGCCGATAGGACATATCGTCTCGGATGTAAGCACACGTTCCAGCATGCGGTTTAAAACTGTGCTCCAGGCCATAGCCTGGGTATGTGAGATACGAAATGTCGGACGGCCGTCGTATTTGCGTCTCCGTGAGGAATAAAAGGGCCGGTTTCTCAGTCTCAAGATGGTGATGGACTGCTAGGAGGTTTGAGTGCAAGCCTCGTATGTTAGTAAGGTGCACTTTGAGAGAGAGCGAGTGCAGCCGCTGTTGAACCGTTTTCTTATTCCTTTTTTTGGTCATGTTTGGATTGGGAGTGAATGTTGGTCGGAGGACGGCAGTAGAACGAGGCTTTTATGCATTGCACCTAGGAGACAAACAACGAGAAGCTACACCAAAGGGGTACTAGTCTGGAGACCGCGGGGACGCCCGAGCCCCCCCAAGAATGTCCATCGGGCGCTCTCGTCCGGTCGCCAACCGGCACGATGGCGCATTCCTGGGATTTTTCGCGAGTTGGCGGGGCAGCCTTTCATGAGTGGCTGGCTCACTACTTGGGCCCCCTACTAACTGCGGTCGGCCAGCGGTGCACCGTGCCTCGGATCCCGCTACCCTCCATGACTAGTCTCCCGATGCAGCAATAACTTTGTGCGTCAATTCAGAATGCCTGCAATGGTGCAACTATTCCGACCCGTCCTCCTCAGCAAATTATCTCTACCATTAGCATTGATCACTTATAAAGATTAGCCCCCCCGCTATATTGAAACTATCGCTTATAAATAATTCCTCAAACTCGCAAACAACGCAAAGACAACCCCAACAAACCCAAAAACCAATTATCGAGCTGAATACTTCCCGCATGCAATTTATGCGGGAGGGAGATTGTGCACACTGCATGATATCCAGGAATAATTTATTTCGCGAAATACAATGATAGTATTACAAATTAAATGGGGTGCTATTGCTTCGGATAATAATGTTCATATTATGGACCGCATAAGTTAGGTTCATGCACACAATTTGCGTTTTTTGTCAAACAGTGACAAACGGGGCGGCAGTTCTACAAAAACTTCTGCAAAAACAACGTAAGAACTGTCCTACTAATATTATAAACGCAAAAGTTTGTATGTATGGTGTGGATGTTTGTTACTCCTTCACGCTGAAACGGCTTAACGGATTTGCATGAATTTGGGAATGGAGATAGCGTAAACGCTGAAATAACACATAGGCTAGTTTTTATCGATGTATAATATCGATATTAATAATAATATATATTAATTTCGCTAAAACTACCCGCAAATTTAATACATACATTTAATTTTACTGTTGTTATTGATATGTCTCATACTCATTTAGACTTTATCGTAACCGTATCAGAATTGATTTAGTTTTCCAAAAAATTTTAGTTTAGTTCAGGTGTATAAGAGAAGCAATACTATTACAATACTATATGCTACTATAATGACATTTGAGCAATCCACTAGCTGTTTCCAGCCTATCATCATTATCTCGGCTGTAGGATGTGCACTGCTGGACATAATATGCATCTCCTTTTGATTTCCACAAGGACCGGTTGGAAGCGGCCCGCATCCAGCCCTTGCCTGCGATCTTAGTCATCTCGTCTGACAAGTTCTGCCGAATGCGATGTGCTCACGATGCGATGGTTCCCACCGTCTCAATGTCTTGACCCGAAATGATTCAAATATGTAACCACTAGGTTATCATATTTTTGCTGCTCTAAGTAATTGCTCTTCCGAATCAGTACCAGCGCCAACCATAAATGGTTTTCCGGAAAGATGTGACGGCATTGGTGTGAACGCATGTAGCGTCCCACAAAAATTACTCTATAAATCCAAAGGATAAATGTGCTATACCGTCAGATCTCTTTTACCATCTTCACGCATGAGATCATTCGTGTCGGTATTAAATATTCTACTATCCAATCCTACTAATATTATAAATGCGAAAGTTTGTGCGTATGTGTGTAAGTGTTGCGCACACATTGTATGTAAAGCACGTTGTATGTAAGCGCTCAAATGGCTACACCAATTTAGATGAAATTTGTTATGGAGATAGTTTAGACTCTAGATTAACACATATGCTACTTCTCATCATCATCATTAATCATCACCACTCGGGTAAAACCGCGGGCGCTACTATTGCGGCGCTAAGACTGCGGCTGATCGGATTTGCATGAAATTCGAAATGAAGATACCTTATATCCTGGAATAACATATAGGCAATGATTTTATATGTTTATATTAGGTAGATGTCGCACAAGCGCGTGGAAACAGAAGCGGCAAAATCAAGTCAATTGTAGTAATTTTCATAGCGACGCGTATTTCAAGCGCAAGTCTAAACATATAGCTATCCTTTTCTATATTATTTGTACCGTATTATCTGTCGCAGTAAGCATGTTTATGTCGTAAAGGAAGAAAATCTTAGCACCGCGCAGTATGAATATACGTCAATTGCATATAGGCTATTTATTATCTCGAAAATATAGACTGTTCCCGTAGGATGACGGGAAGACACAAAAATCGTCAATACCGCGTACCATTTCACTGCAGGTAACAGCTCGTTTATGTATGGTATACCTACATCACATTTGCGAGAATCTTCTAGAAGGTGTCGGCCGGCTCTGAAGATGTACGGTCGTTTTAAAATTGAAACTAATAATAATTGTTAATCATGTTACGTAAACAAATATTTATTGTTGCTTGACGTAATTAGATTAAAATCGATTAATTTGTAATTTAATTATCAGGCCACCGCAAAAAATATTTGAAAAGTCTTCGATCGATCGTCGTTCGATCGATCGTCTTCGATACGCTAGCGGGTTTCAAATTAATGATGATACAGCAAATATTAGAAACTAGTCATACAAAACTGATGACGATAGGAGATAAAAACACTGATCAACTTTTATAATTCAACGCTCAGACCACTGGCATACGACTAATTCTTGGAAAACTCTATCTATTTTCTATGGGGACGTGTATTGATACTGATTAATATTGACAAAGTAGTTATATCACCAACACCATCCAATCGTCCCGTCTTTTTATCTTAGTAAGCATTTTGTCTGTATTCCCACGAATGCATATCACGCGCCCACGCGCCAGACGGTGAACAATTTGATGATGTTGCATCCGTGTTCTAATACCTTTAAGCTAGATAATAAGTCAGTCTGTAACCTGTCTTCAACTTCATCACTCGTAATATATTAAATTTAATTCAACTTTAATTAAATTAGTATTTTTTAAAAACATTACCACGGCATTTCCCAGTTTGACTGGCGCAGCCTTGTGGATTTTTCGCGAATTTTCCGACGTATACTATCGGAAACACCGAAATCGGTTTCGCGAGTATAGTACGTTAGTCGGAGGTGCGGAAACACGAACCAAATAAATTTGTCTCCCTCGGGAAAACCGTGTGTGTTCGAGTGACCAGACCAGGCTCCGGAGGACATGGGATCGAGCGGCTTGTGAGTAAACCTTTTCACTTCCCGTATTTCATAGTCCCTGTCTTTTCCACATATTTCTCCTATACTACATCTATAGGCTGATATACATTTATCTGATTTTGTTTGCACTAAAATTGGCATACTTCGTTAATTTAATAATTTACTGTGTATTAATAATCTGTGTAGAAATAAATTGTGTACTTATACGTGTATAATTAGATAAGTTAACGTAACGAAATGGAAGGAATTCAAACAGTAGCGAAAGAAATCTTGTGTATTATCCCTAAGTTTGATGGGGATGAAAAAATCCTTAATCTATTTATTTCTAAATGTGAGTATGTGTTAAGTGGTAGCCGCGTTCGTGGAAACGCAACACAGGAATTATATTTGTTCCACACTATTAGTAGTAAGCTTGTTGGTAGAGCCGCCGCCTTACTTAGCGACAACCCCGGTATAGTAACATGGGATCAATTAAAAGAAATACTTACGCAGCATTTTGGTGACCCGCGTTCGGAAGAGTGTATAGCGATCGAACTCGAGACACTAAAACTTAAGCAAGGTGAATCGTATATCCAGTTTTGCCAACGTATTCAGAATATTAGAAGTGCATTATTCGCGAAGGTTAACAGGTTAACCGACGAAGGAATTAAGGCAGCTAAAATGATCATATATAACAATACAGCTTTGAACATCTTTCTGTACAATTTACCGGAAGACTTAATTCGCATTGTGCGCTTAAAGGGTTGCTCTAATCTTGAAAACGCGTTAAGTATTGTTACCGAGGAAGTTAATTTTCAGTTCCAGTACAACGCTAAAAATAGATCAGTGAAACAAAATTTACTTCAACAACCAAGCTCACATAATGCCTTGAGGCCCTTGCCCATAGGTCAAGGCTTTACGCCTCCACATAATGCTCTACCGCCGCAAAATAATAATTTTAAATTCGGAATACCACAAAGTAATAATTTTAAATTTGGAATACCACAGAATCAAGGGTTTAAGCCAAATTTTGTACAATCAAATAGATTCGTGCCTTCTCAAGGTCGTTTCGTAGCGCCTCAAAACCAAACACAGCGTAACTTTGGTCAGACACCTTTTGGTCAACAGCGCGCGCCTTTCCAAAACGGTGGATTTAGGTTCGGCATCCCACAACAGCAAGGTTTTAAGTTCGGCGTTCCGAATCAACCGTATGCTAACGCAAACCAATATAAATTTGGCATCCCACATCAACAACAGGCACCGAGACTACAGGCAACTGATGTGTCGATGCGCACAGCCCCTGTACGTCAAAATATGATCACAAACGATTTGTATTACATTGATCAACCGAGTTATCAGGAGTACACTCCCGAACTTCAATACGAGAACGAATATAGTATGAACGAGACTCATGTAGATAATGAGTATAAAGCACCACAACCATCCAAAAATAACCCATATGTAGAAAACTTTAACTGTGATGAAATCGCGCAACAGGAACAAGCCCCTGAGGATTTTCAGGAAATAGCCTCGAGCAGCACAGTGAGATAATAAACCTCAACTACTGTGATAGCATATTAAAACTACCGCACGTAGAGATTCCGGAAATAAAATCAAAATTCCTTATAGATACCGGCAGCAGTCGCTCTTTCATTAGCCCTGCTAAAGCCGCAGAATATTTTAGCAATTATAAATATTACGAACCATTCACAGTCGTCAGTACACATGCTCAGAGCATGCATAACGAAGTAATTTATATACCGTTATTAAAAACATTCAAAAGCACACTCCCTCATAAATTTTACGTTTATGATATAGATGGACGATATGACGGATTGATAGGAGCTGATTTGCTAAAAAAGCTAGCAGCTAATATTGACATGCAAAATCAAATTTTACAAACGCATAACACTACAATCCCTATTATCTACAATCCGCCGTATGAAATTAACATACCACCCCGAACTGAAACTCGAGTTAAGATTCCCACAAATCTCCAGCATGGTGACGCTATAGTAGATTTTTTAAAATTCAAAGACGGTGTGCGAATGCCTACCGCTATTATTAAATGTGACAATTTCTTTGCCGAAACCATTATACAAAATGCTACGAATGTAGAAGCCACCATTACCTTTAAAGAACCCTTTGAAGTAACAGTATTTAACAATGAAGAATGTGAGGTGAATGTTGCCAGTGACGATTGTATGATAGACGAAATTCTGAAAGAAAATTTAGTAAAGTTACGTATGGATCATATGAACAAGGAGGAACGTGACGCCATCTCTCAAATTTGCTATGAATTTCGAGACATATTTCATAGTGACAAAATTCCTTTGTCATTTACAAACCAAGTGAAACATCATATTCGAACCACTAACGAAGATCCGATTTACATCCGACCTTACAGACACCCACCTTGTCAGAACGATGAAATTCAAAAACAAGTCGAGAAGCTTATGGATAATAATGTTATACAAAATTCCCACTCACCTTGGAGCGCACCTGTGCACCTAGTCCCTAAAAAGTTAGACGCATCTGGGGAGAGAAAGTATAGAATGGTAATCGACTATAGGCGTCTCAATCAAATTACAGTCGACGATAAGTACCCTTTGCCCAATATTACCGACCTCTTCGATAAATTAGGCAAATCTCAATACTTCAGTACCCTCGATCTCGCAAGTGGGTACCACCAATTAGAAATTAACGAAGCAGAAATACCCAAAACTGCGTTTACAACGCAGACCGGACATTTCGAGTTCAAAAGAATGCCGTTCGGGTTAAAAACAGCACCTGCCACATTTCAAAGAGCTATGGATAATGTGTTGAGAGGTCTACAGGGTATCCACTGCCTTGTGTATCTTGATGACATCATAATCTACTCATCGAGTCTCCAGGAACACATAGATAAACTCCGAAAGGTATTCGAACGACTAAGAGCTACAAACCTAAAAGTAACACTCGATAAATGCGAGTTCTTAAGGAAAGAAGTTCTTTATTTAGGTCACACCATAACCAAGAATGGCCTTATGCCCAACAGCGATAAAGTAAAAGCCGTATTAGACTTCCCACTACCACGCACAACTACCGAAATCAAGAGTTTTCTAGGATTAGTAGGTTATTACCGGAAGTTCATAAAAGACTTTGCCAAACTAACTCAACCAATGACGTCGTGCTTAAAAAAGAAAAATAAAATAGACCATACCAAACGAGAATACATAGACGCGTTCGAGAAATGCAAAGAACTACTAACCAATGCCCCACTATTACAGTATCCCGACTTTTCGAAACCATTTATCCTTACAACAGACGCATCTAATTACGCGCTGGGCGCTGTGCTCTCGCAAGGCCCTATAGGAAGCGATAAACCGATAGCTTATGCGAGTCGTACGCTCAACGACGCAGAATCACGATACAGCACGATCGAAAAAGAGCTTTTAGCCATCGTATGGGCTACAAAGCACTTTCGACCGTATTTGTACGGTAAGAAGTTCACAATCTATACGGACCACAGACCATTAGCATGGCTCAATTCATTTAAAGAACCTAACAGCAAATTAACGCGCTGGAAATTACGTTTGGAAGAATTTGACTATAATATTGTATATAAAAACGGCAAACAAAATTGTAATGCGGACGCCCTGTCACGAATAAAACTTAACGTCTTAGGCGAGAACGATGATATTTCGATGAAAGTTAATTTAGACAGAAAAGAACAGGAACTCCAAAGACACTTGGACGATTTAAACAAAGAAATTATGCGGTTAAGTAAAAATGAAAATAGTACACCTGTAGTGCCGAAAGCACGCAAACGACCACCAACTCCTATTACAATAGATTTTCCTTCAGATTCAGAAAAAACAATGAGCATTCCATCAGTATTGGGTGACGGTAGACGATCCCCCTATTCTATTCCATCTACGGAAGGTACCATAACTGCATTAGAGAAAGATAGTACTGATAGCATAGGCACAGTTCATTCAGCCCGCGATTTAGACACAGATGGTATACTTATATTACAGGAAGCCATCGATACAAAGCCAAACCAGGTACTTGTACATACCTGGAATAGGAACGAATTATCAGTCAAAGATTTATCTAGAGCAAAACAAAAGATATTGGAAATACATCTACCGGAAAACAACCCCGACATAGTAAAACGATTTTTAAAAGAATACATCCGCCCTAAAATAAAATACTTCTTTTACTTTGAAAGCGAAATTCATCGCAAACAGTTCTCTGAAGCTACTGTAACACTATTTCGAAAAGGAGCAGTTAAATTTTATGAGTGCACTAAGAGAGTAGTATATGTTGATGATGAAAATGAGCAGCGAGATGTAGTTTTAAAATATCACGTGGGTAAGAACAGTCACAGAGGTATTAAGGAAACTTTGATTCATCTTAAACGAACCTTTTATTGGAACAACATGGACCAAATAGTCGCGAGTATCATCAATGCTTGCGAAACCTGTAAACGTATGAAATATGACCGCAAACCTCTCAAACCAGAGCTCCAATTGTCACAAACACAAACCAAACCGTTTCAAGAACTTTTCATAGATACTTTCTCGATTGAAGGGAAACACTATCTCACTATAGTTGATGCCTTCAGCAAATTAGGACAAGCAATCGAAATCTCTACTAAAAGTACGCCTGAAGTTATAAGAGCACTATTAAAGTATTTCTCAATGTATGGCATTCCTAGTAGAATCAGTGCAGACCCTGGTGTTGAATTTAATAACACACTTATCAAAGAAATGCTATCATTTTATAAAATCGACTTACACATAAGTACTCCGCACAACCCCAACTCCATGGGAATAGTTGAAAGATTTCATTCAACTATTATAGAAATTTATAGGATTGCAAAATACGAACGCAAAGTGACTGACGCTTCATCTGTTATGACTTACGCATTAATGTCTTACAATCATACAATACATTCTGCTACTGGCCTAACGCCATTTGAAGTTGTATTCGGTCATACCGAATCCAATAACGCCTTTCATGTCGACTTCGACAAACAATATACACAACAGTTAGTCAAAGAGCATGTACGAAAGACGAAATACTTGTATCAGTACTTGACGGATAAGATGATAGATAAAAAGATGTCTGTAAGAGAGAAGCGTGGCGGTGAAAGAGAGTTTGATTTAGACGTTGGAGATACAGTATTTATGAAAGGAGTGAATACGAGACGTAGTAAGGATAAGCCGCGATACCAAAAAGCTGTAATCACAGGAGATATTCAGAGAAATATTGTGCCCGTGACTACACAAAATAGAAATACTAGAGTAACAATTAAAGACATTAGGCGTCCTCCACAGGTTAGTACTGTTGGCGGCCCAGGTGATCCACAGCCAGGCCCTTCATCTGCAGGCAATTGAGAAGAACCCGGGATTGCTACCCTTGAAAGAAGGTCAAGCAGTTATTAGCCATGATAGATGGACTCTCATTAAAGTTCTAGATTTAAGATTACTTCACGACCAATTAGAGATAAATGTTGAAAATTATGTAAAGTTGAAAGGTCAAATTCAAAGCTGCATTGATACGAAAGCCTTCGATTCAGACTATGCTGAAGTCGAATCACAAACAGAATATGCTATGAAAACCACCATTGAAAAGTTTAAGCAGTTAGTTCCCTCATTAACTAGAACAAAGCGAGGTCTCATTAATCCTCTTGGTTCTTTGATCAAGATGATTACCGGTAACCTGGATAACGATGATGCCTTAGTATATGAACGCTTATTATATAATTTAAAGTCAAAACAAGATAGGATGGCTCAAAAGATGACAGTTGTTACCGAAATGGTAGGTACAATTTCGAATATAACGAATGGCACTATACGCAATTTTATTCAAATAGATGATAGCCTTAAAGAAATAGATCGTAGTTTGAATCATTCTAAGCTTCTGCAATCTAGTAATAAAATTATTCACATATATAACATTCTAATTAATAATTTTCAAACGCTTTACATCCGATTGAATGAAGTCGAAACTGCCATTGCTTTTGCTAGACTTAAATTATTACATCAATCCATTGTCGACACGGATGAACTAATCTTATTGTTACAAGATATTGAAAAGGTTGATAAATTTGTGTATCCGGTTAACATGGAGAATATTCTAAAAATAGAGCAGTGTATAGAAATGAAAGCCTATGTGAAACAAAATCAGATAAAATTCATTATGCACATTCCTTTAATACGAAATGAAATATACAACTACTATAAGCTTATTCCTTTACCTGTGCATACTAGTAATAACAGCCTAATTACGCTAATCCTACCCAAATACCCTTACCTCCTTGTGAAAGGTTTTAATATCAAGTCGCTCTCCCAGCCATGCCGTGAAATAGACGAGGACCGTTTCCTGTGCATTGAGAGTGATGTTATGCCACTAATTGAAGATGATTGTATCACCAAACTCATTAAGTTTTCTACAAATATTACAACTTGTCATGCAGTACCTGTTACCATCGACGATGTAAAAGTCGAACTTATTCAACCCAATCGCTGGATAGTTTACGCCAAAACTGAAACGTTACTTACCAAGCATTGTGAAAATGATATAATGCAAGAGAACATTTGTGGAACCTACCTATTGACAGTGGATGACGATTGTCAAGTTAAGATAAAACAGTTTACTTTAAAAAGACACCAAAACCAAGGAAAAGATGTCTCCTACGAGAAGTTTCCTGCTATGAACCTGCCCAAAATAATAACCAAAGCATCCGATATAAAAATGAAACCCGTTGATCTCAACGGAATAGATCTTGCCGATATTCAGAAGTTAAATTACTTAATTCAGAAAAGTGAAAGTGAAATTATTAGTGATAGTGAAGATTATAAAATCTTTCGTGAAAAATTTAAAAGTGTTAACATAGGAAACCTATCTATGTATACTATAATTATAATTTGCCTTGTACTGTTAGCATGTAAGCATAGAATTAAGAAAATTTGTGAAACCATGAAGACTCGAGATAATCCTCCTCCATCGGATAATCTCGAACTTACGGAGGGAGGAGTTATATCACCAACACCATCCAATCGTCCCGTCTTTTTATCTTAGTAAGCATTTTGTCTGTATTCCCACGAATGCATATCACGCGCCCACGCGCCAGACGGTGAACAATTTGATGATGTTGCATCCGTGTTCTAATACCTTTAAGCTAGATAATAAGTCAGTCTGTAACCTGTCTTCAACTTCATCACTCGTAATATATTAAATTTAATTCAACTTTAATTAAATTAGTATTTTTTAAAAACATTACCACGGCATTTCCCAGTTTGACTAAGTGGTTGATGGTGTGATAGTTACTATCATTTATTTTTATATAATATATAAATATATTATTATCATTCAGTAAAATGATATGCTTCGAAACATAATAAATTGTAAGCTGCTGTAAATATTTTTATTATTACAACTTGGCTATGACTGAAACTTGAGGCTCATTTATTGTTATTGTATTTCTACGTAATAGACGAGTTAGGCTCCAAATAAATTAAGCATAAGGGACCCCAAAAAAATAAAAACTCTTTACTTGGCTTGGAAAGCTTTTCGAACTTTGAAGGTGGTGGCTTGCCAGTCGGGTACTCGAAAGTACCTACCCCAGAAGCAAGTTCACCAGAAGCTCAAGCTATTGGTGAGGATCACACCATCAGCGTCTGTCAGTTTGACAGCTGACGCTCCGACCGCTGAGCTATCATATCTGCAGATAGCTCAGCGGGAGGAGCGTCGCCTGTGAAACTGACGGACACTGGTTCGATCCCCAACAACAGCTTGAGCTTCCGGTGAAGGTAACACCGTTACCAAATTCCCAGCATGGTGGTAGGGTACTTTCGAATACCCGCCTGGCTAGCTACCACCCTCAAGTTTGAAAAACTGTCACCAAACTCATAGTGTGTTCAGGCAGCAGTCGTGAGCCAGTGAGTATTCTAGATCTAGCGTGATAGCATCTTCGACCACATCGTCACTGACCATCAAGTGAGATTGTGGTCAAACGCTAGAGAGATATATAGATCTATAGAGAATAAAGAAAAATGCGTGCACATTATATTTCAACATATGCATAATAACGCTTGTCTATCCCATCATGATAACAGCCAGAGTAATGAAAACGAATTATTTTTCTCTGATATTATGAATGTGAATTGCCGTCGGCTGAATGTCTACTTATTTTTCTTGGACGACCAACGACAAGTAGAAAATGATCTGTAACAATCATACGCGGAGCTGATGCCAGTTTTGTTTACGATACTCTGCGAGGAGTTTTGATTTGTTTGAACATAATTAGTTTTGAAAAATTCGTGTGTTATCATTAAAAAAGAAAGAATGAAATAACTTTATTTGTAACAATCACATATAAGGCATACGGAAAATAAAAGAACTAATACGATACATGTTACAAAACGGCTCCAACTCAGCAATGCTGGCTAAAAACCAGCGCTGGTCTTCCGTTGGGACCGGTTCGTGACGTCACGGAAGAAATATTTATACAACAGTATATTTTAAACGAAAAATAATTTTATGATGACTGTAATTACATATAAGAAATGATATGGACAAAAAATACTTGAATCACTCAGATAAATGATGGATACTCAAATGGATACTCAAAGTTGCATCAAGATCAAGCTCAAAGAAAAAAAAAATTAGGAGATATTGGATATGGTAATGTCAGTCACATATGTAGCTTACGTAATCGAATTAAGAAATAAAAATGATAACAATCAGCGACGCTTAAAATAAGTAGGTAAGTAACGACGAGATACAGTGAGTACAAATGTTCTATGTAATACAGTAAGTACAATATGAGGAAGAATCAGGCAAATGACATAACAGCAAGCATTATCTTTAACCTTGGCTCTGTTTTATCGCACTAGTATCATTATTTTATGTTTCTTGGCACTTTTGATGATCCTATAATCATCTTTCTTTTTAGAAAAGATTTTTTTTTTTTTTACTCATATAAGTTTGCGTTTGACAACTGTCTCACCTGATGTTAAGTGATGACGTTGTCTAGGATTTAGCACGCAAACCTAGAAGGTACCTATTCACTCGCAACTTGAAGACTCCAGGATTGTACATATCGGGAAATACAGACTCGGGCAAAGAGTTCCATTCCTTGGCAGTACGCATTAAGAAAGATTAATTATTATTTACATTTAGCTTAAGTTTAAATGTTGCAGGTTTCGTATCGGTGGTGGAATATTATTCCAACATTGGGACGTCACGTAGCGTAAACTACTTCGAAAAGCTGTACTATGACTATGTGTCAAGAGCTGTTTCTCGCACATTTTATCAAAAAGATATAATGGGGTTTTAATATGTTTAATATGTTTTAATACACCGAATGGTAACGTTACAAGGTGTAGTTTGGATATGTCGCATTTTTAAAAACAAATGTTTGTTCAGATATGGACTCACATGGAACTATGGGGCTTCTATGGGCTAACATTGGTTCGTAAATGGCAGAGTTCAGGGGTAACGAACATTGAAAAAACAAACTGAATTTAGTACCTTCTCTGTTTTGAAAGTCAGTTGATAACGATCAGCATCTCCTTGCCTACCAGCAGTCTTCAGCGTATAATGAAAATAGATTCTGTTGCTGAGAAAGTCTAATTACTTTCTTACTTTAGTTGAAACGGAAAACAATTGTTTCTAGACAGTTCAACTGCCGTCATCCGCTTTTCTATTGTATCATCTGACACAAACAAGTCTTGGTGTTACAATTGAAACATAGAATAAATGTACAGCTTAGATTATTATTTACTAAGTGTGTCCCACGGTTTCACCCGCGTGTACTATGGTTTTCCTGCTACCTTAGTAAGTGGTAAAAGTAGTGAAATAACTTGTCGAAGTCGGTACCATGAGCACAATTTATTTATTTTATTTATTTATTTATTTACAAAATCCACAGCCCTTTATAAACAAATTATTGTACAAGTAGCTTACACCTAAGACCAATAACGGATTTACATTTTACTGATGAATATTGTGTTTATAGTTACTTTTGTGAATTATCATGGTACCGACTTCAACAAGTTATTTCACACTTTTGAGTGTTGAAGTCGGTTCCATTTTTGGTATTTTTTTTTAATAATACCATCGCTCAATTGTTATCTTGGGGAAAGTTTTCTCCAATTACTAGAGAAGTGTATACTTCCTATGAATATAATCACCACAAACATACCAGTATATCACAGCTCTATACAACATGAATATGAATGTCCCACCAACGGCCTCTGGTGGTTAATATCTGACCATTACCGCGTGGAACTGTCATCGTTTGTCATATGTACTGATATTGCAACTTGCAGCTGAATTAATAACCCGAATATTAAATACTTCAATGATTTATGCGGTGTTATGACCGCAGGATGATGTCTTTTTTATTTTAAAATGTTGCGATGTTGATTGCTGCCTAGGACGATCATTCATCCAAGGTTGCTGCCGTTTGATGATTTTTTGGCTCAGTTGCATTGGTGTCTATCAGAAATTAAGATATTTAAATGATAGTCTCAAATCTAAATAAAAAAAGAGTCGGTATTAAATATAGTATGTTTTTCTTATTCTGTACTTTAATATGTTACTTACCTACTAATAATAAGTCCGCATTTGCCTTTCCCACCAACAAGTCCATCTTGCGTGAGCTAAGAATAAAAATTAGATTATCAAGCGGCTCTCACCGGAAGATACTGGAATACTTTCGCCACATAGCTAGGAAAAGCAGCAATAATGTCGCCGTGGCGCAGTGGTCAGTGCCTGAACTGGAATTGTAGTGCGGGAGTCTGAGTGTGATTAAAAAAAAAGTATAAAAGGAACACAGAGAAAAATATAATGTGTGGCGACCAGCGTTATTTTAAACTCCACATACGTATACATATATTATGATGTTTAGAACATACCTAGCGTATTTAACAAGGTCACAACATTATAATATGCTTGCAATTAAATATTATCACGGGACTATTCATTTTGTATTTTGATGCTATAGAAATACTAAGTATATTTTAGATAATAAAGATTCGGCATTTACAGTTTTAATGCTGTCGGATTTTTGTTATCAACGTTAACACCATTTGACATTATTAATTTGTCGAGAGAACCATTTGACACTACTATCTAATGGATTCTAATTAATGGCAACGGACAAGTTGAGTATGTAATATTTAAAATTTGTTAATGTGTGTTGAATTTGTTAAATTACAACTATTGGTTTACAACATATAAGTACCTAATTTGGCTCTCAAAATGAAAATAATATTGTGAGCATCTTTTTCTTCACTAAAAAAGAAAACATAGTCTATTCTCCTTCTAAGCATCGCATACGTCTTGCTAGGTATCGTTAAACGGAGAATTTTATTATGTCAAGTCTGAACAATATAACTCAAAAGGCAATTCCCGACAGTTCAAAATGTACACAAATAAATGTCAAGACTTACAGCTTCAACTTAGAGTTTCAACGCTACTTAAATAAGGCCGGTACATACCGGCCGGATTACACGTTCCATCGCGGAACGGCGTTCTCTCCATAAATTAATACGTTCTTCTGCCAACCGCCTAATTAGTATGTACCGGCATAATGTTGCGGCGATAACTCCGCGCGTTATATGAACCCGGCTTTATACTTGGGAAGTTGTTCTTACTTCGTACATGCACTGGAATAAAGTACGCAGTGTTTTTGTTCATTTATTTATAGCGATTCAACGGTCGCCGTGGCTCAGTACCTTCGAATCAGTTCGAATTTCGTAAATGGCAAACATTTGTGTGATGAGCATGAGTGGTTGTCCCGGGTCCTGGATTTTTGTGTGATTTTATTGTATGTATACATACATCCCACGTCACAGAGAATCCTATGTAAGACTGTGATACGAAATAGTGATTCATTTGAGCAATTACTATTACGATAACAATGAAATTAAAACATTACTTATGACAACCAAGCTGTCTAATGGCAATGCTGCTGTAGCTGTTTGTTGATTCCCAATTTATGTTCATTCCTTTAGTATATTCACTGGTAATAGATACGACTTTTTGCCGCAACATTTTTGGGAAAGATAATGTATGTTCCATTACGAGTCCTCGAATTAAGATTGAAGTAACGTTTTTTTTAAAATTCGTTATCTCATGCTAAAACCAATATTAATTCGAGTGATAAGTATATATTAGGTACTTATTATTGTTCACAGGATTGCGACTACAGGGTCTTGGAAAATGTGAATAAATATGTTTGGTTGAGGTTTCAGTTCCGGCCAAAGTTTGTTCTAACAAGAATCTACACATACAAAATTTTTAGTATCGTCAAAGAATTTATTTGCAAAGTGGTATATAGGTATATTTCACCATTTCCATTCTATCTATCGCTAGTAAATTGCTTGTAAACGTTATATAAGATTTTAAATTATTATAATCTGTAAATAATATAATCTATAAAAACGATAGCTTGTCGCTCAACTGAGATATAATAGGCAGATTAATATAATACGTAGATGCAATTCCCGTGTTTTGATTATAGCTAAAGTCTGGTTTGAAGTTTGAAGACTAAGAAGTGAAGTTTTGCAGTGCTGCTTTTATGTTGAAATTATAACGAGTAAAAAAATGTTAAATGTGTTCATTCCCTAAGTAATCTGTGAATGTATTTTAAAACATGCCTTCGCAACCTTAGCGTTTGAATCGCAGCGTTAAAGTTCCTCAGTGCGTATCCACAGTAAGCACAATAAGTCTAGAATATCTCGGGTACGTGATCCATAAGGCCTGCAATAAGCATAGTTATGTTGATTAGCAACACTGAACGGTCTCTACGCCTCCGTTCCGACCGGAGGAGGCTTGATAAAGAAGACCGATGAGGTTTTTGCATTTATCTGGGAGAAAACCGAATATTGTTTTATACAGATGATGTTTTTTGATCATACACGGTTTTTATACGGATGAATAAGATGTTCGGACTTGCTGATCATATATTATTTCTTCTCAAAATAAATTTCACATACCTACTACTTTTTGGAAGTAACATAGAATCGTTAGGATAGGGGCAGTATATCAGACTTAGAACTTGTATTATATTAGTAAAACAGTTATGGTATCTTCAAGCGATGATACCCTCAGAGTTTTGAGTGTCGGTCGTGTAAAGTATTTTAACTAAGTAAATTAACGTTATTATCGGAATATTTTCCATGAAAAATTTCAGCACCACATGCGCCATGTTCATGAATAAACTGAATCTTCTGTGTCAAAAACGGTCTACCCACTTTTTCACGTTTGTTCTTAAGTGATGTTGCTAATACCACAAAAGTCATTCAAAAATCGACATTAACCACCACACACATAACTCATGGTATTCGCACGCGTATTTATTTTGGGATTTTCTCGGTTTTTACACACATAAAACACTGGATTCCAGGTTCTTCACACTCTTCAAATAATAAAAGACAAAAAGAGATCAACCCTAAATCACACAATAAATTGATAATAATATTTATTTAAACATAAAGTTTAAGAAAATAAATTCGACTTTGTTTGACTTATTAAGAAATGAACAAAAAGACACATTATAAATTTGTTTCGAGACAATAATGTCAAAATCCCGGGTAATAAATGGGTGTTGGGCCAAGTTTTGGCCGATGGAACACCTGTACCCAGTAACTGGAATAAGGGGACGGGCACAATTATGAGTGTACCAGGGAATCTTTAGTTAAAAATCACCTTGTTAGGTACTAAAGAGGTATTCTGTCGCTAAACAACATTGTTCGTACAACTCCTATGTAGTTTATCTAGTTGTAGCATTCTTAATAAATAAAAATACCGAAAAATGGAACCGACTTCAACAAGCATAAGTGTGAAATAACTTGTTTTTTTTTTTTTTTTTTTATTTATTTATTTATTTTAGGATCTACAAACAGTACAAAAACTTACAATTAGGTGCGAAGAATATATGTATAAGTATAGGTAGTTAATGTACCAACAGCGTAGACCACAGATTGATAAACTTAAAAAATCAAAAACTTAAAAATAGAATATAATATATATATAATATTAGATTATATAATATTAGACATATACGTGTTAACATAGATTTTCATGTTAGTTCAAAAGTACCTTAATTGTCAAAATATTGTGCGCATAGCATAGCATTTTTCAGCAATTGGAGTGTAGGACAAAAACCACTTGACTGGTTTCGCTGAAATTTTAATGGGAATATACTTAGTAATATATTGGTCTATGCTATGACTATTATAGGCTGGGGTTTCCTTCTTTCTGAAAGATTCATAAGACCAATCAGCTCCAATTATCCACCACTTCTTGCTGTAACTCTTTGGTGGAACGTAGGCTTCAGAGCCTTGAACACCGGCGTAGAGTAGCAAGCCTATCGGTTTTCTATCGGGTGCATTTTGGAGAATGTGCTGTAATTACACAATCTGATTCCACCATCCCCTTTCTATCATCGGTCGACTCGACGTACGGCAATTCGCCATCGCTATATGATAGATATACCACCTATACGTACGAAGCGTTTTGCTTCCACTTCTTTAATGCGTACTGCCAAGGAATGGAACTCGTTGCCCGAGTCTGTGTTTCCGAATATGTACAATTCAGGAGTCTTCAAGTCGCGAGTGAATAGATACCTCCTAGGTTTGCGTGCTAAATCCTAGATAACGTCATCACTTTACATCAGGTGAGACAGTTGTCAAACGCAAACTTATAATATGTAAAAAAAAAAACTTCAATAACGTGATTTATAACTTTGACATAATTTAAACGTAGTCAAAGTTTATATTGACGAAAGAGTAGTAAATATAATTGTCGCTTACCTCTGTTGTGGTAGACTCTTTACTAAAGGTGTATTTAAGTTATACTTCAAACTGCCCCCTGGCTTGACTGGCATTGCCCTTTTAGTCCGGAGAAGTTCAGTGCCAAGTTATGAGTTATGATCATCCAACCAAATACACATTATTATAATTCTGTTATGGAATTGTGTAATAGCATAGGTTTATAGAAACCAAAGAGATTACATTACAATACTACGTAAAATAGAAACTATAAAGAGGTCTGAGTCTGAAAACTATCGCGAGTTTCTTCCATAAGTCACGATCATAACTCCCAGATGAAGAACTGCAAATAAGTTCGAAACTGGTCGGAGAGTAATTTTCCAGTGTTTACCACGTGAGTCCTAGTCGGTTTGTTACATTACAATAAAGAGGTTTGCTTACTTATTATTCACCTGATAAAAAAAAAATGTTATCATATATATATATACGTATAATATATATAAATCTTATGATTCGTATTCTTAAAAGTTCTATAATAAAATTTATCGTTTACTTGGATGTCATGTTTTTTCAGTCTTTTTTAAAAATCTTACTACTTGACCGATTTCAATACCGATTCAATTTTATGGGTTCAACATGGCATGACGTACCAAACAAAGAAATCCAACAATATATAAAATACATTAATAATTGGCGAAGTAATCGGAGTACATACGTAAAAAAGATCCCGACGAATTGAGAACCTCCTCATTTTTTGAAGTCGGTTAATCAGTTAGTGATAAGGTTTCGAACTCAACCCGCAGTTCCTATTAGAAGGAATCATGTAGTATGTTTGAAACAGTATCGTTATGAACGAGCTTCATCTATAATTGAAATTATAATATTGTAAGTTATTTATTTACATTGCATTTTTACCCTACAACCGATGTGAAGCCGGGAAGTTGCTAGTATATATAATAATATAAATATCTTTGAGGGATATTTTTTCAGGGTAAATATTTATCTTAAAAGCCCGTTATTAATTCATATTAATGACATTGATTGCATGTAATTAATTTGGCTCTGACTTTATTAATTAATATACAAATGATACTTAATTCTAAGCTTCTTATTTTTCCAGCCAGAATAAATTACTATTGAGATTTCGGCGTTCGTCTTATTCAGTCCAGCTCATTAGTCAGCCATTTACTTAATTATTTCCACTTAATAAATCAGTCCGTAATTATTTAGGGTAGGAGTACGTTAATTTACTGTTTCTCTTTTAATTAACAACACAAGCTTTACCTGCGAGTGCTCCTGTTGTAAAACAATGATAAATCTGACTCAAATACTTACTTACGTTACTTTATCGTATTTGAGTCAGCAAGTTCAAAAAGGTGTTAGTTTTAGTTTTTTGTTCTTTTTAATTAAGCGCCTTGGCTCTTGACTGTGTAGCTGATACAACTTTTTCCAGACAGATACTCTGTCTGATGCCATGTCTTTGACCTCTCATACGACATGACACATACTTTTATTTTGCCCATATAGATTACTCGACCGAGTCAATTCGACCCGTATGTTTTTTTTACTTTTTTATGCTTGTTAACACAGAAGTGGTCCCATTTAAATTTCATTAAAATCGGTCAAGCGGTTATTGAGTTACACTCCAACAACTAAAAAGTACTACGCATACTTCGATGACAGTATAGTTGCGGGTGGAGAAATCGGTGAACATACACATTAACAAGTAGCAAAGGTCACTGAAAAGGGTGAAACAAAAATTACCAATAAATGGAACCGACTTTAACACTCAATATTGTGAAATAACTTGTCATAGTCGGTTCACAATATTTTGAAAATAGTTATTTTTGAACTATCATGGTATTGACTTCAACTAGTTATGTTTAGAGTCAACTATCTGCGCCCCATTGTAGTATTTTTATTTATTCAATAATATACAGTGAATACTGTGGGTACATATCAAACATTTTTGTTTATGCAGCTCTTACACGTGCGGAAAATTAGGAATCGCAAACAGCAGCCATGCTGATAAAACCTCAACCAGCCCCAATAGTTTAAAAAAAATAGGGATAAGTAGTATGGAAAAAGGTTTTAAATCCATTTTATATTTATAGTTACAAAGTCAGCAGTGCGAAGGTCGAAGGGCGCCCCACAGGATCAATTTATTTGTTGGTATGTCGGGTAGGCTTCACCTCGTATAACCACACGAGATCCCGTTGTGTAGTGCGCCCTTTAGACCAATATAATTATACAGCAACGAGCTAACTCAGGGATACCGTGCTCATAGACGATATAACTTTTTTTGGTGTCTTAAGTTTTTTGTTTTCATAAACTGTTTTAGTACGTTTTATTTGGTGACTTAGTATTTGAGTCAGGTAAGAATGAATTTGTTTGCCTTTTGTTAAATTGAGAGCTTTTATTTTCGGGTCTAAAAATTTCATTTCAATCCTGTGTTTTTTTTACAGGTCTGAACTAAGGAGTCGGTAATGCAACTTCTGAATACAAGACGTGACGAAAAGTGGCAAATGCGAAAATCAAGATATTTTATGGAGTCTTGAGCTCATTAGATGTGCTGAAAATTATATGCCTCAGATTTGCTCGGTTATTCTTACGACGAGTGGAATTAATACGCGCAGCGCAAAATAATGTAGAATTTCAATTAAGATTCAAATTGTATAAAAGTAATCTCATAAGTTCAAATTTCACGGAAGAACAATGTATCTTTGATTTACAAATTCGATTAACAGGGCCGGAGACTATGAAACTATGCGTGAGGTTTCTATGCGAGTCCGAGTTGGCAATATTTTTTTTTTATTGAAGGCACCGCACCTGGTATTAGATTAGCAGATTAGCAGATTAGGATGGCAGTGGGTATATATCACGTAGAACTGATTGCCGCTGAGATCCCAAGTGCAGATCATGGAATGGCAAACGCAGCGACGAATTTGCAACGAAAAAGTGGACAAACAACCTGATGAAAATTACAGAAAAAAAATGGCTTGTATTGGTAGGACAAATTACGGTCTTCTTTGCTATAGATATGGAACGGCCTTTTTACTGCAGTTTTTCCTCTCTTTCTTCCATTTTCCCCATATATCTATTACAAGGAATATCAACAATGTCCTAAGCATCGCATTGAAAGTTTTTTGGACAAATGCAAAAAGAACAAGTGCTGATGCATTTGTTTACTTTCGATGTCAATGACTTTTATTATGTACCAATTTTAATCCTTATTCTTACTGAAAAGAATCTTCCTGATATTCGGAATGGAACATATAAATAATTGTAAATAAAATTGTAACATTTTCTTTAACTAATTATGGGTATTAAAATAAAATACCAATAACTAATTATAATACATCAGTTTACCACCATACTGAAAAAAATACGTTTTAATATGTCTATACAGAGATTTTTAAGAACACATCACTTTCTGGTAATGTTTGCTCGTAGGCACCGTCGAGCAATCACAAACAATAGGTACTGTACTTTACTAAGTCAACAACGAAATAAATTCTGAAGCCTTTTAACAGAGCACTATTCTGAAAATATGCTGACAAAAATATTCTTACCCCTCTACAATACAAAAAAAAAACGGATACATACGGACTTACCTATTATCTTTATTTTTTATTAGATCATAATAGCTTACGAAAAAGTCACGGCATTAGATCTTTGGGTCTGGACCAAATGAATTAGGTTCGCACACCTAATTTGTTTTAGTACGAATGGAGCTGATAGTTTGCACGTTTCAGCAGCATTTTCAGGTCTTAGCAGAAATAATGCTTTTCTGTGCTTTCACAAAATGCACAAATAACTCTTGTAAAACGAAACGTGTGTTTTTTTAGATTATTAGCTTACGTTTCCCTGTAGTTGTATCTATGTAGTTATGTGATCTTAGAGGATACTGTAATTTAGTTTTTTTCTGAATATCAATGTCATAACTGAAACGGAGAGTCTAGCTAGAGTCTTGCCTATTTTTATTTGTAGTGGTTCAAGAAAATAATAATTTTATGACGCTTATAAATGCGTCTTGTATGGCTAAATCTAAAAAAAAATATTATGTCGTTAAATCTGAGAGGCATCTTGATTGCAAACATTTATTTCTATTTCGTAATGTACTTAATGTGCACCCCGCGGCTTAACTCGCATGGACTACGATTTTCTCGTTACTTCTCGTGAAACTAGTTGTCCCATAGAAGCTTCATTTTGTGAAATGAAAAGAATTCCAACTGATACTTGAGGTTTTAGAAAATCTCGGTATCATTATTTCATCTAGATTCATTCAATCTGTAAGCGATACATAATTAGTAAATAAATGATGATAATGATAGCATGATGAGTAAACAGATAGTGATTCTTATGTACTATATTTTTCCGTGTAGAATTGTTGTATGTATGTCATTGTAATTAGAAAACGAAGAAGTAGATACGTTCTAGTTTATTGTTATTATTTGTGTTAACCATCGGGGCCAGAAGGGCTAGGGTGAAGCGAGGCAAGGGGGCAAATATTATGTTGCAAGTGCACATGTACCATACCAGTTACCGAGCCGCTTTTGCTAACAGTCAAGCGAATCCGCGTGCAATGTTGAGTAGTTAATTTTCGTTAAATGTATCTGCCAACAACAAAAACGCATTGTAAATGTAAGGTGAACCGTGTTATCTACACACCCGTTAGCTAAACTCCCGCGACACAGGGAATCCTTGCTGGAAAGCTACATTCACCCTGAGTAACTTAGGCTATATATTATATAAATAAAAGGCTATATTTATTGCTAGAAAAGATTATGGATCCTTACTACTTAAGTAACGTAACCCACGGTGTAAAACAAGTGCCCTAAAACGTCAATCGTCATATGCGCTGTGGAAACTATTGATGATAGAAAAAAGTATGTTCTACAATATTAAATAACATATCAATATCTACAAAAATCTTCACGATACCATATGTCTAACTGTTATCGTTGTGTCACAATAACCACTTTTTACATTTTACTTTTATCCCGGAAAATGTTCGGTGCGATAATTGAGGTAACGGGAAATTCGTAATCCACGCAGGTGAAACGGGGGGCAGCTAGTAAATAAATAAATAAGATAACATTTTTAAGCATTTTTAATAGTAGCAAGATATTTATAATACTGATGTGTTACCAGAATAAGCCTACTGAGGTATGCCTACTCTTCTCACCTTGAGAAACTGTTAGACCCTTGTCACGCCGCCCGCCAATCAATATTCGACTTTGGCAGGCCAAATATTAACGCATCCATGTAACCTGCCTGAGTGTGTTTACAATTATTTATGAACGAGGAATCTGTATATTTGTTTTCTTTGGGTTTATGGCCAACGAATCAGTGGGCCGAGACAAAATGCGTCGCTTCATAGCGATTCGTACCAACCGAATGTAATATTATTATAAATTACTTCTATTTACAATATAAATATGTATTCTTGACGATCAGAAGTGTATTCAATTTTTAAACAGAAAATACAAAGCGAACTATCAACATTTTTCATTGAAATTAAATAACAAAACGCGATATCACCAAACACGACAACAATTCACGTAGACTCCTAAGCCACGTCTGATGTCTCCGAGTACCCAGGTAGAAGTGTCCAGCAGTGGACTAAATAAGGCACGTCCGCTCAGTACGATATCCCGAAGTAGAAATGACTCGTCCAAGCCAGCCGCGCCGGTGACGTAACGTCGGTCGCCCCTTCCACTTGCTACGTCATTGCGTCGACGTCCGATGCCGGCGAGCGCCCGAGTAAAAGTGTGTGCGCTCCGGCTCTGTCTGGCTTATATAGCCAGTCTGCCGCTCGCCCCACCACTACCGCTAGGCGCGTGTAAGAGTATATATAATATCTACTCCTCATTGAATTTAAGTTTTAATTAAAAAATTCAATAGTTCTTATAGGTCCATAAAAAATATGAATAATATAATTTATTTCTAATGTAAATAATAACGGTGTATATATATTGTCTATGCAGTATATTTTTGTAGTTCATTTGGCGATTCTACGACGGTTGTTATACTATTTAAATAGTATCACAATGGTTCGAAATTATTTGTCCCCAGGAACTAACAAGTGTCAATATTTAAAATATTTTCATCATATACGTATAGCTGAGTGACGAGCCACGTGATATTATGTAGATATATCTATATAACCAAACACAATGTTGTGCTCAACTAGCCCTCAGTGAGCCGTCTTAAGGCTAGATAGATCACAGTTTAAGTAAAATAAGTAGGAAATCTGGCTTGTTTTGAAATTATACTAGTCTATTTAACATTAAAGCTTGCACTAAGACAAGACGAAATACGACTGAAAGAAAGGTCTTTAATAATAACAGTGGTATTCTACCACTCAACTGGGAAAATAAAATAGCAACGATTCTCGGGCACTGGGATCACAAAATGGCGGCCGCACGGCCGGGCGTCGGCGTGCGTATGGCTCGGATTACATCGATGGTTTCTCAGAATCACAGAACTACTTCAGATGGGTTGTGTTCGCAAGTTCCTTATTGAATCTACCAAATTTATTCATAGATAAATAAAACCGTCGAACCTATCAAACGCCAGCTTTATAATAAAAGTATAGGCGGGCAACAAATTAGACAAGTATTTGTCCTAACATTATGTCTAATTAAAAAAAACCCTTATTTTGTTGCAAACTAGCTGCGCCCCGCGGTTTTACCCGCATGGCGATGAAAAACGGTGATGAATGTGATGATAAAAATTAGCCTATGTACTCATCCAAGGTATAAGCTATATCCATACCAAATTTCATCCAAATCCATACAGCCGTTTAGTCGTGAAATAGTAACAAACATCTATACATCTACACATAAAAACTTTCGCATTTATAATATTACTAATAGTGCCCCGCGGTTTCACCTGCGTGGATTACCGTTTTACCACTACCTCAAATATACCACGGGAACTATACTTTTTTCGGGATAAAAGTAACCTAGGTGTTAATCCAGGGCTACACTAACTCCGGATCAAATTTCATCGAAATCGGTATAGCCGTTTGGGCCTAAAGGAATAACAAACATACACTCAAACTAAGAGCTCATTCACAGCGGCTCATAAAGTTAGAAAGTATGTGTCGATGTAAGAGATCATAGAAAGTCAGTAAGATGATCTACTATTTTTTTTACTGTACCAAAGTTCTTGCTAGATCATAGAACAATGTGTGTGTGCAGTGAGACGCTCTAATCTTGTGCAAACTGTGCTACTAACTAGGTATCCGGAACATCTGCTCAATCTGAAGCTCTTGACGTGGTCGGATTTCATAACAGGATTAGGAAAGGATGGTCGAGATAAAATGGATTTAAATTTTATGAAATGTAGGTATACAGGAAATGTTTGAATTTTGAATTGGATGTTTCAGTCCATAAACTAAACAGAGGATGCTACGCATACCTATTCATACGGCTATATAGACACTGCGATTACTTTTGTAGAATACTATATTGTTACTCGGGAATATCGAGGAAGGAAGCTCGATTTAAATGTTTAAGGTAAGTATAGGTATGATAAAAACGATCTGTTGAATCAAGCAGTATGTGATTCCTATGAATCAATCATTTGAAGCGATGATAGCTCAGCTGTATGAGCGTCGGCTGTCTGAACTGACGGACGCTGCTGGTTCGATCCCCACTAATGGCTTAAACTTCCGGTGATGACGCCGTTAACGAATTCCCAGCATGGTGGTAGGGTAATTTAGAGTACCCGCCTGGCAAGCTACTACTTTCAAGTTTAAAAAACTGTCACCAAACCCATACTGTGTTAAGGAAGCACTCTTTGAGAGACAGTAAACATAGAGGTTAAGCGTGATTACATCGTAGACCACATCTTCACGGACCGTCGAGTGAGATTGTAGTCAAACGCTGAACTATAAATAATAAAAAATTCATACTGCTTTCGGGCGATGGCGTCTAGTGCGGTGGTAAAACCGTGTAGTAGTTAAAAAAACAATGGAGCTTTTTAAGTCACCATGTATTAGCCCCTCTGTTGGGGGTAATCTGACATGGTCACTCATTATTTTTTCAACGTGCAAGCCTTAATTTTTTAAAATTTTAGCTTTACATTTAAATATTTATAAGTATATAGCATTCTAGTTGAGCCCCGCGGTTTTACCGGCGTGGTGACAATGGATGATGATGAAAAGTAGCCTATGTGTTATTTCGAGACTTGTAGTATCTACATCTATCAAATTTCATCCCAATCCGTCCAGCCGTTTGAACGTGAAGGGTAGCAAACATCTATCCATCAAAACTTTCACATTTATACATATATATTATATATACTTATTTTATATTTATATATCAGTGGGAAGTGAGATAGTGAGACTAACCGTTTTTTTATATATATAATGTACAAAATACAAATTAATAATTTATAATTATTAATAAATAATTAACCTTAATGCCACCATAATTAAAGGAAATAAAAAAAAAATTAAATGTGTCGATTGATATGCAAATCGTTGAATTAATCGATTAAGATAGTGCATTGTTTATCTTCGCCGTGTTCCTGTTAATATTTCGAAAATTTTCGAGATAAAATGGTGAATATATTTTAAGATGTTTAATCGGAGAGTTCCCGCCAAGAAGAATAGCTTCTACTATCGAATTGCTTCCACTACATTCAAGTGAAAGAAACCTTTTTTGTAAAGCTGCTGTTCCACTCTCAAGAAAAATTATTAGCTGCTGCGTTTTTATTTTAATGCTTAATCCGCAGAAATATTTCTGTGTGTATTTATATAAATGTATTCTGAAAAATAATAAAAACAAGGATAAGGCAACGATTAGAAAAAAAATACCTGGTCTTATGCTAGTAAATAAATCAATACAACCTAACTATATATGTATATATATTATTTAACAAGCGAAAAACATGAAACGATAAGGTATATACAAAACAGTTTATGTAGAATCCAAAATAAATAAAATAAAGTTTGTAGTCTAAAAAGTATGCAAAAGAGTTTTACCTACTAGTTGGGAGTGAAACATTTTATGTGCATAAACTGCTCAACTGATTTTGATGAAACGTCTATGTGACCAATCGGAAAGTGTATTCATTCAACTGAAAAAGTAATTATCTACATCAGATAATTAATATTACAAACATATAAAACAAAAAGGCACCTTTTTAACTAAGGATGAGTTACGTATTATTTATTATTATTATTTTGTATTAACGATATCTCGCCAACTGTTGACCAATTTTGAAAATGCGTTCTAAGTCTGAAAGAGTACGCTTTCGAGGTGATCCCATTTAAATTTTATCAAAATACATAGGCTTTTTTTAATCATCACCATCATCAGCCTTTTTCATCACCACGCGGGTTAAACCACGGGGCGCAGTTAGTAGCGAATAAACTTTAAAACCTACAGGTGAATAAAGTCGTTAGTTCGTGTTTTGTCGAAAATTAACTTGTTAAAATTATTTACTGAAAGTGTAAGGTGCAGGCAACAGCTTATTTATCTAGAATTTTCTATCTAGTAAAATTATAGCGTCTTGCGCGTTGGTATCACTGGACAATCGTGGCAACTATTTGTGTCGCAATGGCTATTACGTTACAACTTCTATTAAATGCATCGAAGAAATCGATGCTTGAATTCCGAGGATTTAAGATAAAGCGATGTTAAATAACAGTATGGCAAGTTAAGCTAATTTTTAAACAAGAAAAATATTTTTCACCTCAGCCAGTAAGCTGTCAATTGCTAGTTTTATTCATCAATATCGGGCAGAAAAAATCTATTTTATCCAAGAAAAGTATTTATAGTTCAAGAACGTAGCAGCTAGTGTCAACTCGCCAACTAATCAGAGAAGTCTGCACTTGAAAGAAGCTAGTGTTGTGAAAATTGTTTACTTGCACGCATGGGATAAGTTTTTTAGCGTTTCTTATTCTGAGACCTTCGCTGCGTTAAGTGATCTTCCTTAACCTAGAGATCTTCGCTAACTCAGATTTCAATCCAAGCAATCACGCCAAAAATCAAGTATGTAAAAGAAATAACTATGTTCTGGAAAGCTTATTTGCGCATGCGTCTGAGTTTGCAGAGAGAAATTACACACATGCACTCAGACTCGGGCAATGAGTTCCATACTTATTGCCAAAAATTGCTCATTACGTTTTTTTGATTTACAATACTAACACCACACAAGAGGGTCGCTGTGGCTCAGTGGTTAGCGATATGACTACTGTGTCTCTGGTACTGTGGGTTCAAAGACCGGTAGAGGAAAACATTTTTAAGATGAGTGTAGGCGCTTTTCCCGAGTGTTGGGTTTAGGGGTGCTGTGATTGTGTGTGTTCATGCCTCCCGCGATACAGGGAATTCTAGTGCGGGGGTTTAAATATGATACATACATATAAATAAAATAAAAAACAAACTACATTTATGTCACGTAACAATATGTTCGAATATAATTTTAAAATGTGAAACATATGTATATACGCTACCAGAGACATATTTTTTGAATTTGACGTATCAGTAGCCTTGTTTCTTTTTAAACCAACTCCCAAAAAGAAGGAGTTATCTAATCAATGAAATCTATCAATCTAACCTAGGCTCAGTTCATGTTAATATTTCCAAAGACATGTGTACACTCCTGTGGGTTTCATCGCTTCATTTTGTGACATATCTATTATATTTACTTCAAACTACTACTGAATGATCCTAGAACATTTTGGTGACATGATAGCCAGGTAATCTAGATAAGCTTGTAGTGGTGGGCAAAGTTGACAGAAAAAGTTTCGCAGGCGATCATTTATCCTTTGGTCAGTCCAAGTGACTCTGTCATTGGTCTCACTGTTAAAGAAAGCCGAAATATGAATGAAATTGAAAAGAGATGTCATTTATAAAGCCGCGAAGGCTTTCCAGACTTGAACTTCAGCAAAGAAGTATTCGACCAAAACATATTGTAGTTATACATATTATCTAAAATTACACTGAACATTCACAGCGTCCATACTGGCTTATAGTGTACCGTGTCACGTTAATCTTATCTACTTCTTGCGTTGGGTAAATTTACAGTGCATTCTTGGATGCTGCGTTAATAGGAGCAATCTCTTGGCTTTACGGTATCCAATAGTAATTAACTATATTAAATGTAGTGGAATAAGATAAGGCACTAGGCCAAATCAGATCTTCGTTAATGAAAAAACTATGATTCGTATGTATGTACGAAGGATGTATGAATTTTATATCAAACTAACTTTGCTTAATAGTGTTTGTAGATCATTTTATATGAAGTTTTTCAGACGCCCCCTCCGGTGAAGCTGTAAATGCCGGTAGAGGCAAACAGCATTATCCCGGTAGAAAAAAAATTTGGTAAGTTTTAGAAATCACATTTAGGTGCTCTAGGTCCCAACGACACCAATTTTTCGTCACCAAACAAACTATCATTGTCACAAAACGGTTCATATATTATAACCGGTTCATATTCCATAACCTGGAACCTGAAACTGGATGCGGGCCGCTTCCAACCGGTCCTTGTGGAGATCCTTGGGGGAGGCATATGTCCAGCAGTGGACATCCTATGGCTGAGATGATGATGATTATGTAACTACTATATAGGTTAAGATAATGTTGCCCCTTCATTTTTAGTCTTGAATATACTCCTATTGCTATTGCTACGATGTTTGATTGTTTTATAAAAATATTTTTTTTATTAATTTTATATCATAGAAATCTCTAATAAGAAGTAAATGTTTGAAGTAATCCCCACCAATATACTAGTATTAACTCTGGTTCCTTCTTAGACATAATTGTTTTAACACAAGACATCGCTTTATAAATATTTTATTTTACCTTCTTCCGTTCCATAACATGGAAACACTTTTGACGGACCTTACCTTTGCGATCTTAATCGATCAACAAGGTTAAGCAGCGTACGCTGCGGTTGTAACTTAGATAAACGGTCGCCAGCTGCTATCTGAAATATCTATCAAGCGCTTCTGTGCTTCGGAGGGCCCTTTACACCGTCGTCGGTCGCCATTATTATCTAAGAATAACAGCTGTTAGGCCATATTGAGGGCCCTTGCGTGGCCTAAAACCTCCGATATCTTACTAGCCAGCCAAACGGCACTGGTCGGCATCGTGGACTACTTCCTCTCTGAGGAAGCCCTGTGTTCAAGCAAGAGGTACTTAATAGGCTGATATTTCAAACAGTTTTCAGTAATCTTGGCTCAAGGCCAAGGCCAGACTGACTGAATCACTAAAGTGTTTGAAACGTCGTTTAGTTTATTTTTGTTCACGCACAATTTTTTTTTTTTAATGTTCATTTACACAAGGTCTTCAAGTCCCAAACTAGGCAGAGCCTATGCTATGGTAACCTGATGACTGATATATTTACTTAATTAATTATATATACTAAAAACCGTTTAAAGTTGTTAAAATTAATAAAGAATTTTGCTTTATTCGGAGCATACGATCAACATAATTACTTAGTCTGAAGATAAACAGAAACAGAGGTCGAAAAATGTATTAACTACCATACTAAAATTACATAAGAATGCTTACAACTTACGAAGCTTAGTTGCTTAAAAAAGCTGTTTGTTCACCTATGGGTACACCTTCTATTGGTAGATGGCGCTGGCGCAGTACCTTCGTTATAGGAATGAAAGAAAAACATATTTACTTACGATTATTATACAATAAATAATTAATTATATAATAACCGTCCTAACATAATAATGTTCAGCCACAAGACGTCCGCTGCCGCACACAGGCCTCCCTCATGGGGGATATTGCCAATACTCGCCACGCTTGGCAGATGGGTTGGCGAGCGCAGTTTGATGTCGTTGTACACAGAAGGTGCTGCTGCCCACCGTCTGGATGTTAATATAACGGATGAATTATTAGGCTTTTGGATCCGGTGGTCAGTAACTTGGTAGTAGAGTAAGTGTGCGACTCAAAGGATGAAAAATCCAAACCTTTCCAAATCTGCGTTCTTTAATCCTAGGAAATACTAATTTTTGATAAAGTCAGTTAAAAATAAAAGAAAACGTAAATCTTCTATATCATAATTTTCCGCCGTCATACCCATATATACACTTTTGATGCATGAAATCAATTGAACTTCCAAAACAGGATTTCCACAACACTTGGCGATAAGAGAACTTCTGCGCGAACAATCGGGGATTAATTCTCGTATCTGGTGCTAATGGATTCCTGCAATCTAAGGCCACTTCACTTCAATTGCTGGAACTTGAGCTGCGTTTACACTCACACAATGGATTGAAGTGTTTCTTACAGTATAACTGATCTAAGTAAGATAATTGTCACGATGAAATATTAGTATATCTATATCATTTGGTTGAAGTATACATGTTTGGACTGCTTTTATTTCAAATGTAGCGCGTACAAGTTCACAAAATCAATGGTCAAAATTGATACGAAATATACGCATCTTTGACGCGTATTATGAACGTCAAGAAAAAACCACTAAAGCGGCGTTCAAAAATTTGCGCCCTTTGGATTGTATAAAAATGTAGCCACATACACCGAAAGCTCAAGCCTATCCTTCTGATTATTTAAAACTCACTACTCACATGTCGCTGACCATCAAGTAAGACAGTTGCAGTAGTCCAACGCTTGATTTATTAATTATACAAAAAAGAAAACTCGAGGCTACCCTATCCCTGAATTCAAACTGGATAAATTAAAAAAATAATGACTTAAGAATAAAGAAAAGTGCATAATATTAAAAGTCGTCTCTCCACTACAATTACTAACAGAATGAAACTCATAACGATTTAAGGGTATCGTCTGCTAAATGGTATATAATTGGATTCAGCCACGAACAGCACATAGCCTGCAATTAAATCGAAACACTTTTAGAAATCGATTTGGATCCGATTCGTTCGCTAATCGAATTAAATCCGGTCCCGGTTCGATGGAAAAGCGCGTCCTTTTGTTCTTTGCGCGTTTTCGCTGGGATTTTCTACCAAGCTTGGCCGAGATTTTTACAGTATTATTTGTGATAATCGTTGGATATGTACAGTAATTATGTTGATATGATATGATTGTGTAATTAGATAAAATATGTAGCATCGTACTGTAAATACAGTAGAGTCTCACTAAACTGGCACTATTGAAATTTACGTGCCGAATTATATTATTAAACAAAATGCTATTAAGTTCATGTAAAGAAAAAGCCAAAGAAGTAAATTATAAATACACATGGACAAAAAACTGCCGCATCTATGTCAGAAGGAACGACTCATCACCGCCGATCCTGATTGCCTCGCCGGCGGACTTGATCAAAATCGCATAAACTATTTTTCTGAATATGTTTTGTTTCGTCGTAGCATTAGTCACTGTAATAGTAGTAACTGGCATCCATATTATGAATATTATAGTTTATGTAGTCGATTAGTTAAGAATAACGCTTTGTTAAGGTACACAAAATCCTCACAGTCGATCAAAGATACATTATGCACACACATAATTAAACACACACACATACTTTATGCAAATATTTCAGTCACTTATAATATGAAAGCTATTGAATTATGTTGTTATAATTATAAAGATTACTACTATAAAGATACTTTGAATACAATATGGAAAAATATCAGGACGCTATATAATTTATTGAAAGTAGTTCATAAACTGTTATTTGTATGTATAAATACAGTTATGAATGAGATACTATATTTATCTTATATTTTACTCCATATGCGTTGGTATTTATTACAATATACAATTATAGAATCAATGTTAACCAAATATTATATAATACAAGTAGAAAATATGCTTATGGAACAAGAAAGTCTCCGATGCTGTAATTTATACTGTAACGTGCATATCATGACTAAGGGTATAAAACATTTAATTTATTCTAAGTTCCTAAAAAAATATGTTTTGTTTAGCTGGAAAATGTACTTCGCACTATTTTTTTTATGATGGATAGTACAGCTAAATCATTGAAAGTACTTTATCAGAACGTCCGAGGCTTAAGGACAAAAACTAATGATTTTTATAATAATTTATTATTAAGTAACCATGACGTGGTAATAGTTACAGAAACTTGGCTGTATGATGGTATATTGGACTCTGAGCTTTGCGATAGTACATATAGTGTATTTCGACGAGATAGAGGATCCTTAGGGGGCGGAGTTATGCTATTATGTAATTCACGATTGCAAGCTCGAGCAAGATTTGAATGGGAGTGTGCAACATAAAGTGAGAAATCGGTCACACCACCAAGTTTTCAATCGACCGTCTCCAAAAATAAGAACGATATTATTTATTCACTTGTATTTTTTAAGTTTGTTACTTCGGAACTTTGTCACCAGTCTTTACTTTTTAATTTAAAAGTAAATACTGCCAAGTACTGCCAGTAATACTTACAGATTCTCATCGAAATTGCAATAAAATCCGGTTTGTATTTCTAGATTTACAAGAATATTTAGTAAATTTTCCACCTTTTAGCAATGGAAATTTGTTTTTATTGATAAAAACTACTTAATTATTTCATTGTTTGCGATTTGACATCAAAAAAAGGCATCGTTTCAAATGGATCCAAATGTTTGCTTCTTCGTCCGAGGTAATAAATTTTACCGAAGTGAAAACAACAAAGCAATAAAAGCCCTAAAAATTGCTATCTACTGTTGCATGGTTTCCGCATACAACAGTGTCAGGTCGAAAACAAAAGCAGACGTTTATTCACAACGAATCAATCCTAGCATTTATCGACAGACATCCGCGAAATCCGTGCTAGAGCCGGCAAATTGGAAAAGTAATTGAATTTAAAATGTGCGAGCGTGAATACGCCGGAGAACTACGGCAAGCGATAATTTAATTGTGATCTGCCTGCTGCTGTGCGTACAACCTGAGTAATGTATTGTGCAACGTGTGGAGAATGATTTTTGCTGTAACAAATTTAAATGAGCTGTGTTCGAGTAACAAGAGTATTGATCCTAAAAAAAAACCCAAAAAATAGAACCGACTTCAACACTCCAAAGTGTAAAATAACTTTGTTCAAGTCAGTACCATGATGGTTCAAAAGTAACTATTATGAGCATAGTAACGACTTCGACAAGTTATTTCACTATTTTGAGTGTTGAAGTCGGTTCCATTTTGAACCGACTTCAAAAAAAGGAGGAGGTTCTCACTTCGTCCCGTATGTTTTATTTTGGTGAAATTTTTATTTTCACCCTTTTCTACTCACGGGATCAATTGTCATTGTGTATGTTCACCGATTTTTTCACCCGCAACTATAATGTCATCGACGTATGCGTAGCACTTTTTAGTAATTGGAGTGTAACTCAAAAATCACTCGATGGGACCACACAGGAAGCATCAGCTTTCAAATAAAAAAAGAACGATCAAAATCGGTTCATCCAGTCTAAAGTTCTGAGGTTACAAACGGAAACGTAACGCTTGAGAGTACACGATTTATATTGAGTGTTAGGTAGCCATAGATGTAATTCTGTAGGTACCTGTAGGCCACGCGAGCGAAGCAAGGGACGGGACAGCTAGAGTAAAATATGAACAGAAAAATAGCAAGTGTTGTTCACAGCTCCGAGCACGTACGGATGGGATAGGGTGCTAAACAAATATTGTCGAATCAGAAAACAATTATATTTGCGAACACGTAGCTACGTAGGTACCACTCGTAAAGGTAACGGCAGAGTAGTATGATATGGTAAAGGCTAATGTAGAAGCTTGGTAACGACTATGCAATGCTTTTAGACATTTCAGAAAGTAAAAACATTTATCTAATTAGAATAAAAACCGGCTACTCTCACGTTTTTTACAGTATCGGGTTATGGGCGACGACGTTTTGGACGTGTAAAATGTCCGTGCGCAACGCAAATTAAAGTGGATGCACGCCTATAAAAAAGAACATCTCACATGGCCGAATCGTCGCCGGCCCTAGGCTGATTCGATGGATAGGCTGAAACGCGAGTGTCACCGGATTTTATACTTAATGTCGCCGCAACACCGTCAATTATTGTTTAATTTATCTGTAAACCTTCTAATTATCTTCGATCATAAATTTCGTGTTCTAAAACCAAATTAGAATTTCTAGTACTAAGACTGAAATTCATAATGTTAAGATATTTTAAACTATTCATATTTGTGATTTAAGTAATAAAATTTGATTCAAGTTTTTGCGAGGAATTGGATGTAAGTAAATTTTACTGTTTTGTAATGTTTTAGATGCTGTAGCTTATCCTAGTTTTTACCCTACGTAAAACAGCCTGATGACTTTAATGGGTTTCCTGATGGTAGGTACTAGTTACATAATAAAGCAATAAATAAAAATAAAATTACAAATTAAGAGTAAGTACCTACCTAATAAAAACATATCTAAAAAGCAAAAAATTGAAATATGAAAAATTTAATGTCCAACCTTGATGGAGTTACTAATAAGCAATCCAAAATTACGTCTCCTACCTTCAAGCTCCATCATTAGAGTAGCTCAATGGCATACATGAATGTTGTTTTTTTTTTTCATAGGACTTTATTAAAATAAAACACTAATAACTAATTACAATACTGCAGCTACTACAATAACACTTGAGCAATCCACTAGCTATTGGTAGCCTATAGATAACTCAAATGTTCTAACCCGCTACCGGCCGGCAGCGTGCCCAGAATGCTAGCAGCATTGCCACGCTGAATTGCAATGCTGATTCGTTGAGTCAAATATGTGCCAGGATTTTGGTCACGCGTCGCATCGATCAAACGCTCAGATAAATTTTGGAAAATCCGATGAGCTTCAGGTCCCCACGGGCTCAATGTCTCGACCCCAAAAGGTTCAAATATGTAACCACTACCTAGGTTAGCATATTTTCGCCGTTTCATTTACTCCGCGGAATAAGCTGCGGCGCCAGCCCTAACATGTGTCTCAGGAAGATGTGACGGCGCCAAAGTGTCAACGCATGTAGCGTCCCACACTAAAGGCCGCCACTTCCAGGGAATAAGTGTCATGCCGTCAGGTCTTTTACCATCGTCACGCATGAATCATCGTGAATATTTTAGATGTTAGGTCACAGATATGTTTAAAAGTAAAGTGATAATACAGATAATGCGTGTAAGATTCCCTACGGCAGCTAGCAATAAGAACGGATGGCCTTGAAGATCCTGATCAGACTTGCATACATTGTAGCTAAGAACCATATTGATCACATCAAATTTCTAACAAAAATCACCGCATCAAAATCGTTCCATTCTTATAAGAGCTCCGATGCCACAGACAGACAGATAGACATACAGACACGTCAAACTTATGACACCCTTGTGGTTGTTAATGTGAAAATCTGTTTTGTGGTTTGCGGCAAGCTCTCTTAATAATATAATATGGTTATTCTACATTAAGATACAAATCGCCATTTAAAATTTACAAAGCTCGAGGGAGCCTTAAACGAATGTGTGGTTTGTTACCTTATAACTATGGATAAGCGATTTGTTATTAATAGGAAAGGAGTTAAGCAAAATTTTATTTCACTAATTTGAAACTTGTATTTTAAACCAGTGTGTATTGGTATTGGTAGGTATTGTTTTTTATATATACAAGTAAAACCGTTCTTAAGTGCGTAAAATAACCTTAAAATTAAAACTCTTACTGTAATTGTTGCATTCCAATCGCAATCATTTTCAATAATTTCATTAATTTTGCAAGTAAATTCTGTTCAGAAACTTTGTAACGAACAGGGAATATGTATGCAAAAATAACCAAAATTTTGTTTATGATTGCGGATGAAGTGCAACTAATAAGTAACCCATAGTTTGTTTAATTTGTAAATGTAAAAATCTAACACTGTAATAATCTATAGATACGTGAAGCAAACAATTTGCTCTTGTTTAGACGGTCCTAAGCGACAGAGGAGTATGCAATTTGGCACAGTTAAAGTTTAAGATATCGCCAACCCGTCTGCCTAGCGTGGCAAGTATTGGCAAATCCCTCCTATATGGGGGAGGCATACGTCCAGCAGTGGACGCACATGGCTGAGAGAAAGTTTAAGAAGGATTAAATGGAGAACGAGTGCAGAAAGCTTATATTTTTATTTCATAATGCATAAGGAATACATAATTGAATACCTACATAGTAAATTAAAAAAGAATTACACCCACACTACCAAACATTGATACATGTCCACAAATATAACAATTTTTTTAATAGAATTTTATCGTTCTTAATGTCATGGTACGTTGTGTTTTATAGTTTTGCTAGATCGCTCAGCATCAATCGGCATGTATGCTAGTTTACACACCTATTAAAAAATGTTGGTGTCTATAATATTCATTTATAATATGTTATCATATGATTTGTGTGAATATCTTTTTTGACTATTTTCCTTATCCCGTACACTGGTATCTGAAACTGGCAGGATATCGTCAATTTAACGTTAAACGCTAAAAATCCATAGAAGTTTAAACAAGAAAACTGTAACATCTGCAGTGAATCACTGATATGCCACAAATAAATATACTGCGCTTGAATAAAAGCTATACCACCTCTTTCACCCTCCAAAGAGATTACACCAAACCAGAGATAGCGCGGGCTGGCACAAAACGGCGAGCAGCGTTCGAAACACAAAACGCAGTCAGTGCCACCGCGACACGCCCCATCAAACCAGCTGGCAAAGGGAATATAAATAAAAAATAAAATGTCGGTGAAATCCGCGGAAAAATCGAAGTGGAGACGAAGAAAATGGTCGCGAGAGTTGGATGATGACAATGATTGCGCTAGTCTCGCATGGTTGCTAAATTTCCGACTCGATGAGCTGGTTAACATCAAGGTTCCTGAAGATGAGCCTCAGAGGTCAGTGAAGGAACCAAAGATGCAAAGTCCAGATACTCCACCTGCGCCGAAGAAGCCTCCTTACACATACCCTGAACTGATTGAAAGGGCATTGAGAGAGAATGGAGAACTGACTGTTTCGGCAATATACCAGTGGATATCGTAAGTTTCCTTTGTTTTCTTAGACACTGTAAAACCAATATTACAAATAACCTATTCAGACAGATTTCGACCACATTTCATAAACGTCTATTGAAAAAAATTAGTAAAATAGATCATGTGCCTAACTGACAGTTTTGTCATTGTTTTCAACGTGTGTCTTTTACTAGTGCTTTAATTCTGCGATTCACATGCGTGGTGACGAACACATGTATGCTTTGGAGAATTATTCTGTTTACGGCGAGGTAAAGGTTATGTGGTAGGTTATTTGTTTGCGGTAGCCTGAAAGTTAATAGGAACAGCTTAACTTCAAGCGGTCAAGTGCTAGGTCATTTTGACCTTTTGAAATTTAGTTGTTACCCACAATGATGTTTTACTAAAGATGACGTATATTCATACAGCGCGGTGCTCAGATTTTGTTCTTTTACGACATAAACATGCTTACTGCGACAGATAATACGGTACAAATAATATAGAAAAGGATAGCTATATGTTTAGACTTACGCTTGAAATACGCGTCGTAATGAAAATTACTACAATTGACTTAATTTTGCCGCTTCAGTTTCCGCACGCTTGTGCGACATCTACGTCATATAAACATATAATATCATTGGTTACCCACATAAAGTGATATGAGTCTTTCTTTGTTCGTTTCATCATGTAATAAGTGGATTTTTGAAACTAGGACGCAAGTCGCAACTATAGTCACCATGACCCTGATGAACAAGAGATATGTATTCAAGTAAGCTGTTGTTGTAAGCTCGGCTTGTCTTCGAAATACTCAAGTTTTTATTTTCCTGTTCCTATTTATTTTGCTTTTGTCTGTGCATTTAGTCAGTCTCAAGATGGCTATAACTATTAATCTAATTTTTGTAGTATCAAGTTACAGAGACAGCTTAGCCTTTAATTGACCGTTTCCCTTTTTGATTTAGTTGTGTAGTGGACATTACTGAAATTTTACCTTCTGATTAAAAATAAACACAGGTGCATGAAAACTATTGAAATCTCTATAACACTTGAAGAATGCGTTCGTTTTAGGACAGTAAAACGAAATTGCAATATCCATATCTCAAAGTCCCGCTAAAGCATTATCTTTTTTATGTCTGACAATATTCGATTTCATGGCCTTCGCGATCGTCACGAGTGAGGAAGGCTCTAGTAGGCCACGGCATCGATTACAAGAACGCTTTATTGGTTACCTATTTAAGTATTTTTGTTTCTTAGAACGAATGCTGCCTGCTAAAGCGATGATAATGATAATATCTATTTAAAGTTTTAGGTTATTAAAAAAAGGTTAATTAGATCCGCCAGTGTATCACAAATATATTGGAAATTGCTTATTATCTGAACTGAGTTATTATTACTTCTCTAAAATTTAAATGATATTTATATAATAACTATAATATATAGAAGCCTTTTAATTTGATTATGAAAAAGAAAAAATCGATAATAGGTAATCATTTTTCCAAGGCCATGTACTCGTATAAATGCGACATTACTATTTAATAGAGGTTTTATCTGCATGGCTGCTGTTTGGGATTCCTAATTTTCTGCACGTGTAAGAGCTGCATAAACAAAAATGTTTTACATGTACCCACAATATTATTATATTATATATTATAATATATATACTAATAATAATATATATTATTGTAAAAATAAAAATACTTCAAAAACGTAGGACAAGAATATATGTCTAGAAATGGAATATACTATGCATATTTTCGTAATAATTTATTGTAATTCATAAATCGTGCCTTTCCAAACATATCTATTTCGTTTGAAGAAATTGTAAAAACATAAAAAGAAATTGTAAAAATGGCAAAATAGTAATAATTTGTTTATTCCATTGAAAAAAAAAAAAATTATCACTCAGATTTCTGATGGGGTTTTGTCTTATTAAAAATTGGCTTAATTTAGACGTATGTAGTACAATTACAGATGTGACAATTTGATTAGTTATTTGATTAAGGTTTTTGTGAGACGCAAGATATTAAACATTATGGCCTGGATGTATGTGAATAAGGATATGTGAATGAAAAGTGTGTGACCGTGAAGTGTGTGCAGATTGGAGTAAGAACACCTGTACTGCTGACCCCAATTATCGCGGGATAAGGTCAGAAAGAGGAATAGTATTTTTAGATAGGAATTCGCATTTTGTACGTCAAATAAATAGTAACGCAAGGTCGCGTTACTATTTATTTAGATCGTGTGCTTCGAGTGAAGCGCGTGGCTCAACTAAAATGTACTTTAAAATGTTTCATATCATTAGTTACCTACTTCTCTACGTTAGATTTTAATGAAATGTTATTTTCGCGGTGTTTACTGCTGTCGTAACGAATTTAAGATAGTACAATCTAATTAGAGAATTTTAATTTGATAGATTCAATTCCGAGTTAGTTGATTGATTGTCTTGCGTTTGTGTGCGGGGTGCGTGTTTGTTCGCATGTATGTGTATGTGGAAGTGTATTTGAGTGTATGAAGAGGTTTGTATGTGTAAGTAAATACCGTGTTGTGAATAAATATCTAAGAGGTTTTCCACTTCCTCATATCTTACCGTGATCTATCAAGTTTATTTTACAGTTATAACGATTCATAGGGATTTGATTTTTTTGTTTATTCATTCAATTGTTAATGTGCTTATACTTTTTTCAGTACCTACAGATAGTGAGATTGTTTTTCATATTGTCGGGATGCAAACTGAGTCCGTGTAGTAATTAATGGCAGAGGGTACCTCGTATTCGCTTACTAAATTTTTTTTTTGGGCGGTTTATTAAATTATTATATATGATATTATCCTGCTTTACTAACGTTTATAATCGAGTATTATCAAGAATATCTAATAAACATGCTCGAAATCTAAGTTGACCTATGTTTCGAGCATGTTTTTTAGATATTCTAATGCAGCAATTAGCAGCATTGAATTGAAATGCTGATTATTTTAGTCAAATATAAACCAGCATTTCTGACACCGGCTCTCAGGTGCTCTGTTACGTTTTTAGAAATCCGATATGCTCCGTAAGTAATTAGTCAACGAATTTAAGATACTAAGGGCAATGAATTTCAGTCAAACTTTAAATAAACGTTTAAATCTTTTCATTGTTAATTCATGGTTATTTGAACCCGCCTTGGAAACTCCTGATAATTCGATGAGAACATAACTTTTAACAATGAAATGTAATATGAAAGCGTTGTTAGAGTTCAATATGAAATTATACGCACAAAGAAAATTCCTTTATTGTTGTTTCGTTATTCGTGACGGTGGTGTCTTTGTTCGTATTATTGCATTACTTTTGTTTAGTGAGTAAATGGTTTATACTTTTATACAATCATTGAATAGGTCTATTGAAAAACTATCTTGCTTTTGTATGCTTATAATGCAAACTCTGCGGATTCTGTAATTCGTAATCACAACCATATTTATTATGTATCTACTAGCTGCGCCCGTTAGTTACATCCGCGTGGACACCGGGTTTCCCGCTATCTCAGTTTATCCCACGAGACCTATACCTTTTCCAGGGCAAAAAGTAGCTTATGTCCTTCTCCAAGGTCTCATCTATCTCCACACCAAAAGTCATCACAATTAGTTCAGCTTTTTAGAAGTGCAAATGCAACAGATAGACAGAATATTATGACAATTTTATATCCTAGAGAAACCATAGTTTTCGGGATTCAATTTAATTAGCCTACGTGTTAATCCCGGTTATAAGATGCCTACATTCCGAAATACATTCAATTCTATCAAAGAGGTAACAAACACACATACATACACACTTTCGAATTCATAATATTAGTGATACTTAAAAAAAAATGTGTTCTGCTTGCGTTGCGCCCCGTGATTTCACCCGCGTGAACTACGGGTTTCGGGGTACTTCGGTTATTCAAGCACCATATTTTTTTTGGGACACAATATACCTATGACGGGCTTTTCTTGAGAATAATCTATCTCCATGCCAGATTTTATCCAGATCCATGCAGCCGTTCTAGTGTTATTCAGTAACAGATATCCATTCATCCACTCTTTCAATGACAATGAAACCTGATCTGTGCAATCTTTCGTATTTATGAATTGTTTAGGCTGTGGCCGTCTTCCTCCAGGAATTACGTTGCAATTCCTTCCGATGCAAGGAAACTGACTCTGGACAAGAGGCGCTTACAAAGACGCCCACATAATTATAAAATTTCAAACTGTACATGAAAGGACCATTAGATGTCAAACTAGTGAGCTCTGATTTTTACACGTCGGCTTAATTTTGCCTTCGCCTGCGCCTTTCATGCAACCTATAACCTCGTGTGTAATGTAAGAAGCAACTTAGATAGCTTGTATCATAAAATAATAATATACGAATAGATTTTGAACGTAAATTTTGCGCAGTTCATTATTGTATCATTACAGAAAATGAAACTACCGCATCTGATTCATTTAAAATGTTTCGTGGGTTCGTCTTCTTATAACTGACTAAAATACTTAATTAATAAAATATGGTTTCAATATTACTACCGTGTAATGTTGAGGACAAATATTTGTGTACACAGGATAAACCTGGTTATCGTGTAATTCAACATCAAAAGCTTTATTATAGAAATCCGATAAGCACATAAAGGGCATAATTGCGTGTGACTCCAGCTTATCGTGTGTTTGCAGCAAACAATCAGTAGGCGATATGGGAATGTTTACAAACCGTATCTATTACTAGTGCATTACCACGGTTGTGTTTAACCATGTGTGCTAAATTTCGTTTTCAATGTTTAGAGTTACTATGGTTTCATAGTTTTTCGATTTTTTAATTTCGGGTCCAATGAAAGCCAACGCGCCTGCCGTTGAGGTACCGGCCTAGAATAGTTCTCCCCCATCTCTTCCCGTGGGTGCCGTAAGAGTCGACTAAGGAATCACATATCAGAAGGTGGGCAGCAGCGCCTTCTGAGGAGTGGCAAACATATTGTGCTGAAATCATAACCCGCCAAGCGTGGCGAGATTTGGCAAAATCCCACTATATAGGCATATGTCCAGCGGTGGATGACCAATTGCTGTGAAGAAGAAGAGAAAGCCTACGCTTCCAGCGATTGTCACATTATTTCAAATAGCGGTATATGTAAGGGCAAACTTGGAATCCTTTGCGCCTCGTAGCAGCGGACACCGCTACAACACTTGTAACGCAAAGAACACTTGTAACCCATAGAAAGCTAACGAAGTCATCCTAACTCACTACTTGGGTCCGACTGTTAACAATAAGCTACCTGAATCCCGCATAACAGGGGCTCCCAGCCTTCTTCTCTCAGCCATGTGCGTCCACTGCTGGACATAAGCCTCCCCCATATAGGGGGATTTGCCAACACTCGCCACGCTTGGCAGGCGGGTTGGCGAGCGCAGTATGATTTCCAATCCTCAGAAGGCGCTGCTGCCCACCTTCTGGTACGTGATCCGACTCCTACGGCACCCGCGGGAAGAGATGGGGGAGTACTATTCTAGGCCGCTACGACCACGGCTACGCATAACAGGGGCTCCCAGCCTATTAAGCTTCAATTATCGTTTACAATACGACCGAACGAAAACTGGTCTCGAACCATTAGCCTAGCAAGCAAGCTCAAAGTCGCACCGCGAGGTAGGATATGCGCGAATTTTTCTACGCGATCGGATAAGATGCGAGGAGATCTGTAGAAAAACGGAAGTCACGTGCATAGCGCAGTAGATTATATTAATGTGGATTGATGGAATTTAAAGTGGAGTGAATTGTACATAACTCGTATAACTTGGCGAAGGACGGGGTCGAAAGGCTCCTATGTGGATACCACGGACTTGCAAGCGCAGCGTAGGATGTGCGTCAAGGACCTGATCAAGATCGCACGAAGAGGCTGGATTCAGACAGTCCTTGTGGAAATTTATGGGAGAGTTTTATAGCCACCAGTGCACTTCTTATGCCTGAGACGGCGATGACGATGATGATGATGATTCAGTTTTGCATTAACAGTGATAGTTGCAATTAAAATTATCGATAACTTCTAAATTGGCTTCAGCCGCGGTATGCCAACCGTATGTGAAGTATAAACAGTAACCGATACGGCCAGATAAGGAATTAATAACGGTCCACCCTGTTTCACGGTTCAGTTGCCGTACAAATCCAGTAGCCATAGTGAATGTTGATCGTCAATCTGACGGTCATAGAATTGAACCCACCTATTAATCTGGTTTAAAGTTGTAGTTGGTGGTCAGGCGGGAATGGAAAATTACATAACAGTATTGTCTGGATTGGTTAACAACTTCGCCGTTTTCACTGTTTCTCAATAATATTGAAAGTAAAAATAAAGTAAAAGTCAGTTACAATAGGCATCAGGCCATTATCATAGAATAGACTAATTAAGCTAAGCCTAAGGTGGTTTTCTTTATTCAAAGTTTATACAACGTTTTTTGATTCGGCGGCGTAACGTTTTTGAACCTGGGGTAATACGAAACCATTGGTCAACATTTTATATAGGACTGACGAAAAAGGAAGTTTTTACAAATTTCATAATTATTAAATAATCATATTTTTTAATTTATTTGATGTATTTTTTCTTTTTTTATGGCGTATAACACTTTCGAAACATATTAAATAGTTCCTGAGTTAGAATGTATTTATTCGATCTCCTCAAGTCTTCGTGAAATAAAATACAATTTGCTTGAGAATCCTAACGATAAGGAAAACAACCGACGAACTGTGAATACAAGTTATTTATATTCAGCAGCACTTAAGATATATATAATAGAAAGACAGAAAGACAAGCATAGACAGAAATTAATATAATTAAGCTTAATTCTTGCTCTATTTTTTAAAGTACCTCTGATATATAGTGCCTATAGCCTAGCCTATAGTGACAATATTGTTGCACAGTCTGTCAAATATATCGTCTACCACCCTACGGTTGAAGATCATAAAAAAACATAAAAAAAATAATAATAAAAAAAACAAGATTTATTATTGAGATTTCACAGAAACTTTTGTCAAAAGTGGTAGACCATTTTGACCTTTACAGGTTTTTATTTTATTTTTTATTCTATATTGTACATTTACACCAACATTACATAAAACTTACAATTATATATTTTTTTATAGTAATTTTTAATTATTCAAATATTAAGTTAAACTAAGCCTTAAACTGTTACTCAACTAAAGTTTATTTTTTCAGAAAAGAACGTTCTTAAGGCTTGCACCTGCTTTTCTAACAATATTTTTAAATCCATTAATTATTATGTATTAAATATGATCTTACAATATATATTAAGACTGGGCAGTCTTATCACTAGGATGTAATCACTTCCAGAGAACCTTTGTATCAGTAGATGGTTTTGTACTATTATGGATTAGAAACAGAAAAAATCTTACTGAGCTATTCTATTTTAGGAAATCGCATGCTCCTATCATTCTTTCCCACCCAGTTATTGTCAAGGATCATTGGACATGTGCGACAATGTGCTATTGTCAAATTAAAGAACAACGCTCGTACAAGTGCCCTCACCCCTTAACATCCGGATATATCTATAATGGGCCGCATTAGGCATGGGTCGATCGATCACCTGCGCCCGTGCCACCCGGGGCGGGCGCCACGCGGGCCCTACTCTGATTCGCAGACCGGGTAACTTGAGTTGACCCTTTTTCTTGAAATTTAAATGAGCTGTTTATTCAATTATGATTAGGGGACGTTTCTTGGCTAAAAGCAAAATCGCATTCCAAGTGGAAGGGAAGCTAAGATTTAAGAGAAAATATTTCGATAGTTTATATTTGTCACTTTTACGATTGTATACGGCCCCGTTTTGGAGTAAATATATAAGCAAAATCAGATTCATTTTAAAAAGACGATTGTAAGTTTACACAAAGATTATAATTATATGCAAATTAAGTAAGCTTATTTTTACGTATGTATCCCAGTTGCCATAATTTGTTTAATTGCAAAGCTTGAACTTCTGCACGTTGATAAAATTATTAACATTTAAGACTACACTTATGATCACTCTAGGCTACTATTTTTTGTTTTATTAATATTTGTATGGTTTTCTAGCATTTCACATGAAATTAAACAAAACGCAATAGATTGTGTACCGCGTACCGCGTAATGTAATTATTTCAATTACGGAGTTTTAAACTTTTCTGTAATAATTGAGGTCTCAAGTTGATTTATAATGACAATTGTACATGAAAAATGTATGAAGAAAATTTGTTTTGTCTAAAGCCATAGACAATTAAATTTAGGACATTCACGATGGATATAGAAAGACGTTTAAGTATTTCGCCGTCTTTAAGATTTAATGACTCTGTGTAAAGTGTTTCTTCTCTATAAAAATAAAGTGTTATAATAATAAAAAATACTTGTACGTAGCATTTTTGGTGTATGCTGGTCCTTTGGTAAGTTTGTGAATTATCTGTAATGTAGAGATAAAATGATACGGTTTAAAGCTTGTAATTTTAAATATATCGTTAGTTGTAGTTAGTGCAAGATTTTCGCGTAGATATACGACTATTTTGATGTTTTTGTGAACTTAAATGAAACCCTGGAAACGGCTACAGGTTACTTCTTGAAAATCTGTATTGATGCGAGCGTAGCCACAAGCTAAAGCTATTTAGAAGTCTATATAATGTACTCGTACACACAGTTGTAAGTATTTCTAGGCACAATCGGCCAAATCGTCTACCACTCTTAGTTCGAAGATCATTTCATATCTAAACAACAAGGTTGATTTTCTATTCTAAATAACCTTCCCACTATTGTGATTACTCATCAACTGGTAGATTATTATTTGTGTCGACTTTTAAAAAAACATGCAAAAATATAGTCACTCTTAAAGTGCGAGTTTATCTATACTGTAAGTATATGGACGCTACATTGCTATAGGCAATAAATAGCTAGTTAAACAAACTATAAATAAGGAGGCACAAACAATTAACGACATGTTTTTTCGCACCGTAATCATATAAACAACTTAATAATACACATTTTACGCATAAAAACTGAATTCTATGTGTCAGAATAGATTTAGAAAAATGATTGGTTCATTGTACTGTGCTATATGATCCCGCTATACGATATTACATATATTTTAATAAAACGTCATCCTTGGGGCCTCCGGTATGTATAATTGGTAACCCCCTATGACGGCGAGGCGGCTATAGCCACAGGGCCGCGGTCACGACACGGTGTCGTCGCGTAAACATAACTGCCGGTAAACAAATGAGGTGTATCGTCGTTATGTGCGTTTGTTTAGGTTCTTGCCTATTTGTACAGAGTTAAGCACGTTGATTTTGTTTGACGTTGACTTTTCTGTGATGTATATTCCTTAGTGTTGAGCTACTTAGTACTATTTCTGCTTTTAATAATGAAATAAATAAATCTTTGCAGTTAATATCGTAAAAGTGGTAGTTAATGTTATTATATGAGATATTTCGAGTTTATTCCATGCACTAGTATATGAAAGTGTTTAATAATAAAACAGTTACTTTGTCTTAAGCATTTTATAGCACTACTATGTCACCCCTGTTACAGCATTTGAGAGTCCAGTTCAAAACCTCATCGACTTTCTTCTTAGCATAACTTGAAAAACTTTTGCAGTGTTTTAACGAACATGATTTAGTTTTATACTGAATGTATTTTGAGGAGTGTGCTTTAGAGCTACAAAATTTGATTCCATCTTTTCTGTTCTATCTACGAACCATTAGAGGATTTCTGTGGGATGTTCTGGGAATAAAGTATTTTTTGACCAGGCGTTAAACATCGTAGACCGCATTATCAAGTATATAAGTTTATCTCGTTGATAGTTTATAATATATATAAGGGATATATCACATTAGGCAAGATCAGCTTCTAACAGTTGTCATGGTTCAGTAACTTTTAGAGTTAATGACCGTAAACTGCCATCTCTACGAGGCAGAGAAGCACTGCATGTGCTTCAGTCATCTCCTAGTCACCCCGTGGTGAGCCACATGATATTGGTGAGATGAGGGTAGTGGGATTGATTGAAACACTTTCGGTCAGTCGTCACAATACAATCTTATCGCGACGATTTCAAACTTTGATGTAGGCAAGACTATCGAAGCAGTTTTTTCGTCCTTAGGGATTCTGGGGTCCCTTAATAAGCGTAGATAATATATATATAAATCAGTCGTCAGGTTACCATAGTACAGGCTCTGTCTAGTTTGGGACCTGAAGACCTTGTGTGAATGTTAATAAAATAAATAAATAAAATATACGAGTATAAATGGTAGCCCCCTACGCCGAGGCAGGTGCCGCCGCCGCCGCGGGCCGCGGCCACCAAGCGGTGTCGTCGCGTAAACATTACTGCCGACAAATAAATGGGGTGTATCGCCGATATGTGCGTTTGAATCCGGCTCTGCTTGTTTATAGAGAGTTTAGGACTTGTTAGAGGTTTACTTTACTGGTCATGTTGTTTTTATGATTTAGCTCATTGGTGTATTTTTTTTCTATTAGCTGTTTATTTAACCGGCTTTTTAAAAAGTTAGTCACAAATTGGATTTATATTTTTAATGTTCAGATCATCGTTATGAAAAAGTATATTCAAGTATCTTTTTTTAATAACAAATAGATTATTTTAAATGTAATATGTGGCAAACAAGCAGACGGGCCGGATGATGGTAAACGATCAACGTCGCTTAGGGATATCTGTAATACTGGGGACATTACGATACGTTGCCAATTTTTTTTTAGACACTCACAAATTCTTTTTTTTGAAGAATCGTATATTGTAGCTACTCTGGAACACCGAGGGAGGAAGGTCGTTCCACACTTTACAAAAACGATCGGTAGAATTTCACTATGTGACTCCAATGAGCCAATATGTGGATGAGCTTTCAAGCGATGTCGGCTAGCTATTGTATATATGGTAGAAAATATACAGACATAACATCTCGACGCATACTGAGGGGCTCGTCTTGGGACGTTGACAATTCTGTTAGGTCTACGCTGCAGACCATCTAGAGTCTCAAGCTAGTATTTGAGTGCACCGTTCTAAAGATGAGAGTAGTACTCCACGTGAGGCCAAACTTGCGCTTTGTAAATCAAAAGACTTTGTGATGAAGTGAAGTGCCGCTTTGCTTTGATCAGTACACCAAGTTTTTTGTATGAGAGCTTGATCCTGCGTCCTATATGCTCTATTGTTCTAGATCAAGCGTTTGACAACTATATCACTTTATGATCAGTGGCTATGTGGTCGAAGATCTGATTACGCTAGAGCTATAATATACTTACTGGCTCTCAAGGATTGCTACCTGAACACACTATGTGTTCGGTAACAGTTTTTCATACTAGCCAGGCGGGTACTCAAAAGTATCCTACCACCGTGCTGGGCATTCGATAACGGTGTTGCTTTCACCAAAAGCTGAAGCCATTGGAGGGGATCGAACCAGTGTCCTTCATTTTGACAGCCGGCGCTCCCACCGCTGAGCTATCGTCTCTTCTGCTTATCACTAAATGAGGAGGTGCTCAATTAAAATCAGTTGCTAATCGAGAACAGAACAGCGGCTGTAACAAGTGTAACTTGCAAATCGTTTGAATATATCGGCATCGTATAAATAATAAAATATTAGTGCATATTCCACGCACAAACTGTTTATGTCATATCACAATGTGTCAATGTGGTACTAAATAACACGTTTTTTAAGCAATAAGTGCCAAAAAACATACCGATTGCCGGATAACAAGCGAGCTGCGTACTTGGGGATATCTGTAACACTGTGTATTACAATACGTTACAGACTTTTTAACCGGCTTCAAAAAAAGAAGGAGGTTACTCAATTCGACCATAGATGTTTATTTTAATGTGTGTTCGCGGATTACTTCGTCGTTTATGAACCGATTTTGATGATTCTTTCTCACTCTCTATCTTTTTTGTTTGATAGAGTACACTTTCGAGGTCGTTCCATTTAAATTTCATCAAAATCGGACAAGCATTTTTTGAGTTACACTTCAATAACTGAAAAGTGCTACTCATACCTCGACGATATTATAGTTGCGGTAGAAGACATTGATGCACGTACACAATAACAATTGATCCCGTGAGTATAGCAAAGGTGAAAAAACTGAAAAGGGTGAAAAAAACATTTTTACCAAAGAATGGAACCGACTTCAACAAACAATTTTTTTCAATATTATATATATTGAAAAGAGAGTGACCATACCTAATATAAAATAATTGTAGCATACATATATTATGTCAGTTGTATGGAGTTCAATTGCTTACGCTGCGATAGTAATCTTTATGTTCCGGCCATTTAGCCAAACAATGTCTGGCCGTTTCCTGATATACATAACCATGGTCATAAATGCTTGAAATAGTAGAAGGGATCTGAAGCTACAGCTCTTCTTTTTCCAGAGATCGCTTCCCTTTCTACAAAGCAAACGACGAGCGTTGGAAGAACTCTATACGGCACAACCTCTCCATAAACCCTCACTTTCGTAAAGGGTCCAGGGCACCTCAAGGAGCTGGACACCTCTGGTCACTAGCCCCTAATGCCCTAGATTTGCTACCAAACAACCCTGTACCAGAAGAGTCGTCTAGAGTCACTGTCACCCTGCCGGAATCTGAAATGAAAATTCTGGGATTCCCTAAGGTAAATGATAAGATATGATAAGATATCTCGTATTGTGCTACCAGTTGGTAGGTTCATAAAGTAAAATGTTGACTATACGGGAGTAGCATATCTATTAATTATTAAAAACTCTGCCTACATAATTATAGAGTTGTAATTTTTTTTACTATAACGTCATAGGCGCAGGGTAGTTGTAGCCAATAAAAAAAAACATGCAAGTAGAGATGTCAACATCTTCACGCGAGGCACGGATATATTAACACCCCTTGACTCGGGCAAACATAATACAGTAAAAAATACAAATCTTTTAAAAAATTTATTTAAAAATCATTTTTGGTTGGTTCAACTGTAATTTTATCGTTGATATGTAAGTAAACTATGAACGAGAACGAGATTAACCCAGGCTTTCTCGCACACAGTCGAAAAAATGAATTCGCCTATTCGCAAAAGTCCAAATGGTTTTTTTTAATCATCATCATCTCAGCCGAAAGTCATCCACAGCTAGACATAAGCCTCACCCATTGATTTCCACAAGGATCCGATGGACGCGGCCGTCATCCAGCCCTTAGCTGCGATCTTAGTCAGGTCGTCTGTCCTTCTTGTTGGTGGCCGTTCTTCTATTAGTGTTAGTCTACTAGTATTCTTCTATTGTTCCTGCCTGCTGAAACACATTTTTTTTACGCACTTTGGTGCACAGGGTTTTACCTAGTTTGCCCCCCGCTTCCTTTTCATCAATTCATAGCGAAGTAACTATTCTTAGCTGATAAGTGTCTCACTTATTGGAAGCTATTGTGGAATGGAAATAGTAAATTGTCCACAAGGGAGAAAAACAATATTCTCACTCATGAATTTAATAAATATAAGTTTAAATATTATAATATTGCTATTGATTGATAAAAACAAAGCAATCAAAGTAATAACTTAAAAATTTATATTAATATTTGAAAAAGCTTGTGTAAATTAACTGTTATTTTGAAAAGGCTTCATTTGCGAGTTCTCTCTTTTCCGCCTAGGGAAAATACCTACTTTGCTCGCACTTACTAGACAAACCAATCATTTTTTTCAAACGGATGAAAATAAATAAATGTTATAAGTTTACTTGTAATTTTTTTTTTTTTGGTATAGTCTATGAACAAATTAGCGAGCTTCTGATAAATACGAGTTTTGACCCGTAGGAGACAACCTTCGTTCAACATATACCCATTTTTAAATAACCTGTTTCAGGTGATTGTCCTCGACGAAGCAGCCATCGCTGCAGCCAGCATCATTCCAGACCAAGACTTACTCACAGGTAGTACAAGTAAGTTTCGAGTCTTGTGACACATTTGTGTCAACTGATTCAAAGTCAGAGACTGCGATACTGAATTTTTTACCAGTTACTTTTACCGGGTCAGTCAGTTCAGTGATGGAAAAATTAGACTAAACGATTAATAGCATCATATTTTTACACATTAAGGACCAAATTTGCGTGGTAATGAATGAAGTGGTGGATGAATACGTGGTAACGCGTATTCATAATCTAACATTTTAATACAGTTATGTCCAAACAGGACATTGAAAATATGCTCTTTGTGGAGTTTACATGTTTATTGGTCACTAGTTTTGTCCTGCGGCTTCAATTGCGGGAATATGTACTTTGAAAGGAGTTTAATTTTCTTACATATTATGGAATACCCGTCTACAGGGATCCATCTTATCAATATTGATCAATTTTAGCGTGCAAGCATAACAAATCGAAGAACTCACACATTTATAATAATTAACAATCCGGCCACAATAAGAAATAAAATTGATGATTCAAAAATATATTGCAAATATATATAATGTACTTGTACTGTAGGTTTTAATTGAGACACGTGACGTTATAAGAAACATTTTTATTGTTAAATAAAACACAAAACTGTATACACGTTTGTATGTTTTCAAAGTTACAAGTTTAACCTTTTTATGAAATTTCTGTACGAAATAAAACTGTGTTTGGGATTAAAACAAAACAATGGTAATACGAGACAAAAGGTTCATTTTGTTTCGTTCAAAAGCCATTGTTAAGGCGCTCCAATTAAAAGGCTTCAAGTGCCTGTTGAGCAACGTGCACCAAGAAAATCAAAGCGTCAAAAGTTGATCGAATGACAGCTGTCATTTTATTTACAATGGAAATTAAAACTCGATACTTTTACTTTTACTAACAATTTTCTGCTGAACGAATTAAAGCATCGGGGTTGTGGCAATGAATCTGATGAACGCTGAATTGATTCCTAATTTAATCCTCCGATTAAGCTTACGGTGTAGGTTATCCACAGCATCGACAGTATGCTGTTAGGGTACTTTTGGGACCCGCCTGAGTAGCTATGACCTTCACGTTTTAAAGCAGCAATAATCTTCAAGCAGCTGTTGAGAGTTGTGAGCCAGTCTATCATAATTACAGCTTCGACTAAATTATCCCTTACCATTAAAGTGGCATAATGATATGTATAAAGGTTAAACTATAACTTATTATGGAAAAGAATACTAAAGATTTTTACGGAATATAATTATTTAAAATATACAACGACCGTATGAATATCCGAATCAAAACTATTTCACTGACCATACATTTGTAGGATTACTATTAGGAGTAATATTAAAACTCACGTTCATAATTACTTTACACTATTTTTACGGGTATAACGTGAAACCACGTTATACCCGAAAAAACAGTGTAAAGTAACTAATAGTAATATTAAATACACAACTATATAGTGTTAATTCCGCGAGAAAATGTTAATAGTTAAAAAAGCAGCGTGAAAGGGTTTGTTGACTTCTCTGCGTATGCTCGCCTATTAAACAAAATAAATAAATATGTGGGTAGTCTGACCTTCATGGTAAAATTAAAAGATAAAATAAAAAGAATGAAAAAAATCGTCTGCTAGTGGCACTTGACGACTTGACGACTTGGGACGGTTATTTGCTGGTGGGTACCAGCAAATAACCGTCCCTGTCGCTTTGCCATCTTAGCTATAATAGCTAATTATGTAGAGTATAATGGCTAATTAAAGCGTGTAGATTGAAATACGTGTGAGTCGAAACAAATAATCATATTTTTCCGTTTCAGTGTTCCTCAATCCAGTCTCGGCAGAGCAAGTGGTGCGGGAGTGTGGGCTCATCACTGTCGACTAAAGATAATGTAGACACTAGTATGTACACTTAGAGTACGGTATAGTAGGCGTAACGTTAATGTGTGTTTCTGAAGTTGGCTACAGGTAGCGGGGCAGTGGCTGTATTTGAGATTTGCCTCTTTTTTCAATTTACTATAATCGACAACTTTCCGATACTATTGAACGATAAGTAAGAGATATCCATTTTAGCAATCGTTAAATTTATTTAAATTGCATGCAAAATTTTATTGAATTGAGGACTGTGTATAACAATTTATAATAACAACCAAATAGAAAGCTCAAACGTTCATATATAGAACCTAATTTCAGAGTCACAAAAATCGGTTGCGCGTACTGTACTGCCATTACTTTGACGATGCTGACTGGGATAGTATCTGTTACAGTTTCTTAATTTTATAATTAAATTGATGGCAAGGTTCATATCCTTTGGTAGTAGCCTTTCGAGTAGGCACGTAAGGACTTTAAGTCAGGAAGCTTAGATATCGAAATTACAATTAATCATTTAAAGTAAATGATGGTTTTCTTACAGATTTGCAAAAGTGGTAGATTAGTTAGCTTTAAGTAACTGTGAATCTATCATGTAGAAAAAAGTGAATTTATTCAACGTGACTTTCATAATAGTACAAGTAAAGTTTCAGTAAACTGCTTTCTTTTTTACTGAACCTAAAAAATCAACGGGCATAAAGTTTCAGGCTAAGCTTTGCCATTCAATTTAACGTCATAAACTTGAATATTTGTTTACTCAACCGTCGCCGGATGCATAGACCACACGGAGCCAAAGCGAAAAAATGGTTGTAAAGCTGGAGTTGGCTCGTCGGTTTTGTTTTGTTCGAAACTATGTCTCGTAAGAACTATAAATGTTTTACTGTCTACATCTTACTGCAGATCGTTTTAGTTGAGAGTTATTTTATTATAGTCCAGTTATAGGCACTTGCACGAATAAAACGCACCATATTTTTGCATTGTCTTTGTATAAACAATTAAATAACGGTATTTTTAGAAAATTCAATTTAAACAATTACGCGTAACTGGTACGATATAAAGCGGTGCCGATAACTTTACAGAGGCTCGCGGGTGTTCACTGTCAGAGGGCGGCAAAAATCCTGATGCGTGTCGAATCAAAAAAATAAATAAAAATATTACAAATGTGTACTTTACAGATAACATATATGGGCGCAAAAAAATGTTCTATTTTTATATTTTATAATTTACACATTTTTAGTATTTTTAATTTTTTTTTCCTTCCTTCCGATGTAGGGCACAGTTCAATAGCATTTGTCGGTACCGCGAGAATGATTTCAAAAGTAAAAATATTTTTTTCACTAATAAATTATGTAATGAAATAAAAATGCTTTTAATCAGAATTAACTTTCATGAACTGTTCTCAGAAGTGGTATTTAAAAAAAATATTTTAACAAGCATTCAACAAAATAAGCTCAAAATACTCGAAATTGTCTATTTAGGAAATGGCCAAGCTTTCTCATATAAAGTAAGGCAATGTCACTGTACAAGTCAAATATATATTATCACCTAGTAATGTAGGTTTGTTATATAGCGGTAAAAGAATTATGAAATATTTACGTACCAATCACATGACTTAGTTATTTACTTTTTTATATTCCACGCATTCTTAAAAAATGTAAAACGTCATAGTGTCAGCTAATTAATAATTATTAATAACGTTTACTGATCTGGTTAAAATGTTAGAAAATTATTGGACGTCAAACTAGACCAACCTGAATTTGGAGACCATTTTCTGTTTGATACATTTACTGACGATCGTATGTGTCGTATTCACAGTTCAGTATTCCATCTTTGCAAACAGAGATACCTTTTGTTTGTCCTTATTTGAATTTGAATATTGTAATAACTTAACCCTGACCTGACTTAGATCGCAGGTAAGGGCTGGATGCGGGCAGCTTTCATCCGGTCCTTATGTAAATCAATAGGAGAGGCCTGTGTCTAGCAGTGGACGTCCTATGACTGAGATGATGATGAATTACATCTATTTGTGGAGACTTGTTAATGACTCTTTTTAATTCAATACTGTGTACCTAAGATAAGTTATATGTCGGTAGTCTTCCTAATAATAAATAAATTAACTTATACACTAACCTTCAAAATGTTCTAAATTCTTAACTACTTGCTCCACCCCGATTTTCCACAAGCACTTGTATTCTCGGTAAACAAACCATCAGCTTTCCATTTAACCTTTAAGGGTGACTTGATTAGCATCGTCAAAGTAATTCCAGCTTAGAGAGTAAGGTAGGTTAACTAGAAGACCCTAGATTAAGCTTAGATTTAATTAGGGACCGATTCACGGTTCCACCTAACTGTTGGTGAATGTCAGGTGTTGTTTTGGGAAAATTGTTATGAAAATAGGTATTTATGAGCGCAGTAGCCGTGACATAGCTATAGTGGCAGTGCTAAAGTGTTGCATACAGTGGATATATGTTTGATGGGTTAGAAATACATCAATAGCTTCCTGGTTTCTAAAAACCATCAAGTTGCACAATGAACTAAGAGTCAACTGTCCACTGACGAATGAAACCAATACTCGAAAAAGTCCAAGAGACGACTTTTTATGCAATTGATGGCAAGCAGGCGGATGGGCCGATGGTAAGCAATCATCGTCTCTTAGAAAACAGCACAGTGGTGACACAGTTGACCACTATTTACTATTCAAAGAGGCTGAATAGAACATGTTTTGGATTTGTCAAAACCGCCACGGTATAAAACCAAAACAATATACATATGCTAGCAATAATAAGTACAATAATAATGAATGACCATCCTGATTTTTTGCGCATTTTTTTTTATCACTCTCCAACTAGGATATCGCACTAGCATTCCCTGTGTCGCGGGGGGCATGGCACACACAACCAAAGCACATAAACTACCCACAAACTAATTCAGCTGTTCTAATATAAAGAATAGCATTGTTGAGAGCTATACGAATTTGAATTTTAGTTTAAAATGTGCATTAGAGTTTTCGGGTTTTAGAGAATTCAAGTTAGTTTTTTCGTTTCTTTCGTCAGTCGTGATATACAACATTGATGCATAGTTTCACTAGTAGTGTCCGCGGTTAAGCTAGCGTTTTTCCCGCTACCTCAATTATCCCACGGGCACTTATACTTTTTCCGGGATAAAAAATCCTATGTGTTATTTCCAGGGTCTAACCTATCTCCATACCAAATTTTATCGAAATCAGTATAGCCGTTTGAACGTGAAGGAGTAACAAAGGATTTTAAATCATTTGCATATCCCACGAAAAAAAGCGATTATTTTCGGCATGAAAAGTAGCCTATGTGTTAATTCGGTGTCTAAACTATCTTTATAGCAACTTTAATCAAAATCAGTGCAGCCTTTTGAGCGTGAAGGAGTATCAAACATATACATACATATATACAAAGTTTCGCATTTATAGTGTTAGTAGGATTTTTTTTTCTGTTAGTCTGACTACAAAGTGAAACAACGTACATATCAGACATTGTACAATAATCATATTTTTATGAGGTTTGTAACCGTGATATTGATATTTGAAAAAAACCGCCGTTCTTGTACAGACAGAACTCTATTATTTGTTTATCTTTTCACCTACTTTCATGGCAGTTTTCCCAATATTTGGTAGTGTTTGTTAATATTTCAATATTGGCGATCTCATTATTGCGTGTAATATGATACAATGGTTATGTGGATAGTGTATTAATAATATAGTGAAAATTATTAATAAATAATGTATGTAAATATAACTTTGTTTGATTTTTAAAATAACTTAAAGTAATCCGTAGATTATTATGTTGTAAATACATATTTCGTGATATAGTTTTATTGTGTGTGATAAAATTCAATACTTTACAGCGAAATAAAAATGATTGTGCGACACAATAATAGAGATGACTAGCTACCAGAGCTAAGGTTGGAACTATTAAAAATGTATTAAAGTGCTTTAAGGGCATCCCTTTGTTCTCATACTATTACATTCTCAAAATATTAGACGACGAACAATCACAGCCAAAGTTGTTCCTGATATAGACAAAATACAAAAAAAATGAATTCCAACTAATCATTTCAATATCACCCAGGAATAATGTAAGCCTACAGGGATTCCCCGTAGGCTTACATTATTAGAAGAGAGGCCACGACCGGGAAAGAGTTAAGATACCGTAAAATATTGTAATTTTTAGACTTTCGCGATTCGAACACATTGTTATTAAATCTAACGGGGCTTAATCGCGAGAAAAACATTTAGTAATTTATTTACCTCGACGTTTCGACCAAGTTGCATTGGTCGTGGTCACGAGAAGACCGTAAAATATGTGTGGAACTGAGACAACTTGTTGAAGTCGGTACCATGACGGTTTAGAGGTAACTATTATCAAAATATTGTGAGCATGGTACCGACTCCGACAAGTTATTTCACACTTTTGAGTGTTGAAGTCGGTTCCATTATTTCTTAATTATTTTTTTTTACCCATTTTAGTGATCTTTGCTACTCACGGGATTGTCATTGTACCTATATGTTCACCGCTTTCTCCACCCGCAATTATAATGTCATCGAGGTATGCGTACTACTTTTCAGTTATTGGTGTCTAACTGAAAAACTGCTTGACCGCCGATTTTGATGAAATTCAAATGGGACAACACGGAATTTAAAATAAAAGAAAGATCAAAATCGGTTCATGCAGTCAAAGTTCTGAGGTAACAAACATAAATAACAACAAAAAATAAACGAAAAAGAAACATACGGGTCGAATTGAAACCTCCTTTTTTTAAAGTCGCTTAAAAATGAGTTCTTCCTACTGCTATACATCTCTTAGCCATGGTAATATCCCCGCTAGTTTTAACAATACATGCTTATACTTACATACTTGTACAGGCTAGGTCCAAACCGAAGTATTTATTAAATGTATGTATAACTATATATTTGAGTCTGAAAACTATCGCGAGTTCCTCATCTGGGAGTTATGATCGCGCTCGCCGCCTGGCACGATCATAACTCCCAGATGAAGAACTGCAAATAAGTTCGAAACTGGTCGGAGAGTAATTTTCCAGTGTTTACCACGTGAGTCCTAGTTGGTTTGTTACATTACAATAACTATATATTATAATCATATAACTATACATATACTTCAAAAACCTATTATAAGGTACCTAAATTCGTAAAACCGCATGCATCACGACCTTCTAAGGCTGGTCAACCAGGCGTGTCGAGTAGATGTCATGCTACGTTATTATGAAACCACAATTCCCTGCGGTATGTCTCTTACACTGGTTGATGTCTAGGAGATGTGCGTTATTATATAACCTCAACCTTGGCGTTAATTAAACTGGATCCATTCATTTCAATTTAGGCAATAAAATTAGTCCTCCATTCTCCTTGCCGGAGACAAAAGACATCATCAGGTGTGTCATGAAGAATATCTATTCCCCTTAATACAACTATAAGGTACAAATATAGTAACACCATATTTTGTATATTATATTTAAATTTATACGATTCATCAGAGGTCGTGTATTGCATAATATAATACAATAGGAGTATTCATAATCTGAGGTGATTTAGTATTTCTCGGGCCCATGCCCTTATTAAAATAAAATCCTAATAACTAATTACTATAGCTACTACAATAACATTTAAGCGACTTAATAGCTTTTGTCAGCCTACAGATAACTCCAATCCGCTACCAGTTGGCAGCGTGCCCAGAATGTATATGGCATAAAAAGGTTATACCTCAACTATAGGATTATAAATAACTGCATATAGTATGGATCATGTTTACGGAAGTCAATAGCTATGTAGGTAACGTCCTAAAAGCAAGTTTAAAGAGTTCCATTTCCAAAAGAAGCCGGGTAGCGTTATTTTCTAAAAGGCCTGTTTTCCTAAGCAATCATCACAGAAAGGCCTAAATTCAACAATCAGTCCAAGATCCTTTCATTAACATATTACTGGGATGTTTTTTCTCAGCGCCATATACCTCATAGACTATTTTAGAGGCTGACTGATAATATTGATCAATCGGCCTCTCAAATAGTCTCTTAATTAGAAATATATCAAATGGTATTAGTAAACCCTACATTACAATCTCTAATATATAAAAATTAGCATAGTGGTAGAGTATTTTCGAGGACGCGCTTAGCTACCACCCTCAAGTTTGAAAGACTTTCACCAAACACATAGTGTGTTCAGGCAGCAGTCTTTAAGAGCCAGTAATATTCGGGGTCTAGCATGAAACAGCTTCGACCACATCGTCACTGACCATCAAGTGTGATAGTGGTAAAATGCTAAGTTTAAATAACTTTAAAAAAAATTTCGTGTCTCAGTGTTTGTTATTGAACTCCTCCAAAATGTCTTGCCTAATTTTTATGACATTTTTTGTGTATATTTTGGTAGGTCTGAATTATCAGACCGGTTGTAAAGTTTTTTTCACCCTGTTACCTTCACCGCCTATTTTTTTATCGCGTTGGCGTTTGTAGTATTTTTTTTGAACAAAATCTGAATAATTAAAAATCGCCGATCATTGACATGATACTTCACGTAGTACTTTAATTATCTGGTCATTTTGACATTTCGATAATTTATATGGCAGAATAATGCTTACTAGGTCAGCTAGTATTATTGTGATATTAAAAATGTCGTCGTTAAAAATATCTAACTAATAAAAATTAGTCATAAGATATTCTGAAGAGATATTTCGCCATCAGTATCTCCATGCCCTCAGCAATATTAACGAAAGCTGTATCCTTAAGTTGTTTACAAACATAATGTAGACGAGGGTTCTTTATACAAAAGAGGCAAATTTTCCCGGAATTTTAAATTCGAGTCATGAAGTGAAATCTCCTAACGACCTAGTAATTACAGCTGCCGTGGGACCCTAAAAATAAATAAATTTCTACAGAACGTGACCTAACTAAAGAATAGGTCAACAGAAACGGTATCTGATTTTATTTTCGTATCGTAAATTGTTATCGTCTGGTATAAAACGCATAATGAGTGTCGTGATTACCGATAAAGTTCCAAGACTTCATGGGGCGTTATGGAAATTTATTATGGATTTAAATAACGCATTATCTGTCCTATCAGGGTGCTTGTTTGCGGATACTCTTGCGTGGCATACAAATTGAAAATAATAAACTAGTTAAAATATTTGCACATTTAGCAGAATATTTATTGATTTTTGAAAGCAAAATAACAATATATTCGATGTACAGAATAAAATGGTAATATTGCGTATGGATTCCATCCATCACAGCCATAGGATGTCCACTGCTAGACATATGCCTCCCCATATAGGGGGGATTTACCAATACTCGCCACGCTTAGCAGGCGGGTTGGCGAGCGCAGTATGGTTTCCTATCCTCAGAAGGCGCTGCTGCCCACCTCCTGGTACGTGATCCTTTAGCCGACGCTAACGGCACCCACGGGAAGACATGGGGGAGTACTATTCTAGGCCGGTACCACCACGGCACCGGACGTGCGTATGGATTAAAACTATTTAATAATATTTCATTCCTACGGAAGTCAATATATGCCATCTCAAATACAGGTTTAAGTTCCATTTCCAGAAGAAGCCACATTTTATAAGTATACAAATATTGTTCAGTTCTTTACCATCGTGACGTATTAAAACTTGCAAAGTATGTTAGACAGTGCTGAAAATAATTCGAATCATATTCGGTAGCTCTTGAACTACGAGGAAATGAAACATAAATGTTACGCATACTCGGAAAGTTTCGTAAGTATTTGTCATTATTTAGTTGAAACTACGGTTTAACTTACATATATTTGTCGAGTAGGTATTTCGACCGTTTTCTTGACATTCTGAGTTACCTTTCACAGAGAGAACGCGCTCTCGGCTGCGTCCGCGCATGCACTGTTGTGAAAAACTGACTCTTTTTTTTTTTCTTCTAACGGGCTAATGCTGTTTGCCTCTACCGGCATTTACAGCTTCACCGGAGGGGGAAAACTGACTCACGTCTTCTGTATGTCTATATACACGGTATGTCTGTAATAGCAATGGTAGGCTTTTTTTATCCTGGAAAAACTATAGGTAACTGCAAAAGCGGAAACGCTAGTCCACATAGGTAAAACCCGGGAGGCATAGTTGTTAAAAAATACATTATCAAAAAATGTATTCTGGAAATTGCATTTATATTATTTAATTGCTTTTATTTCAAATACAATACAAACCAAAAACTAATGGTCGATTAGAGAAAGTTCATCGTATGTGGCTCTAATCGCTGGTAATGTTCGTGGGCGTGGCGCCATCTATCGTAGGAGACGTCTTTAATTTATAACTACCCTCGCCCCTGCGCTGCGTCGTAAAGTTATCTTACGGGAAATATGAACACCAGGTTGCGTTGCGTCCCGCGTTTATGCCATTTCTTGGTAAGCAATGGTATTTTTTTTTTGTATTCTTTTCAATATATATTGTTTTATTCTTAGAGCATCCTTAGAACAACATGAATATGGGTTTAATTAGGTGCTTAAAACGGACATCTATTTTTTAATTATACCCTTGAAGCTGGATACTACAAGAAAACCTTATGTTTTGTTTATTTATCACGGTCTGTCAGTGGGCAAAGACAAGATGCATCGATTCATAGCGATTCTCTTTCTCTAACCGCTAACATAAAAAATTCGTTGTCGTTGATCACATGATATATCATAGCTTAGAAGTGTCAATATCATACTCGTACATTTTTTATGTACGAGTTAACGCTCGTAGAATGTTACTTTGTCAAAGGCTACTGTACTTTCAAATATTTCGCAAGATTAACTTTCTATGTAATAAACAAAAGACGATACAATTTTGGCCGAAAATTATTTTGATACATTTTCAAGAAATTGGCATAAGTAGGTACATGATTTTATTATAGTAACATCAATTTTCAGACCTCCACTTACTAGAAAGGTTTAATTCTATTGCGTTGATTGACATACCTTTAAGTAGTCTTACGAGGATATCCTCCACATATGTGACATAGGGGCTTCTAAACTGTACCTGGACTTCCGGCCTTTGCTCAACGGCTACAAGATGGCGCCGATGATGATACAAAATATTACAAATATTTACTTTACCTACGGACTCAAAAAAATAATAATTACATTTTTATAAATTTTAATTTTCGTTTCGTCTGGTTTAAGACACAGTTAACGCGCATTTAATTTTGTCGTTACCGCGAGAATTTTGATAGAGGAAAAATATGGTCGCTGGAAAAAAATATTCCTTCAATAATAATTATAGCAAATGATATCAAATTTTATTCAATATGATTGATGATGATGATCGCACAAGAATGTATATATATGTATGTACTTTATTAGACACTAGCTACGCTCCGATTTTACCCGCGTGGTGATAAAAAACGGTGATGATGGTGATGATTAAAATAAGCTTTTGTGTTAATCCAGGGTATAAGCTGTGTCCATACCAAATTTCATCGAAATCAGTGTAGGCTTTTGAGTGTGAAGAAGTAACAAACATAAACACATACATACAACATTTTGCATTTATAAAATTAGTAGGATATAGGACTTTTAACAAATTAAGCTGAAAATAGTCGTAATTGTCTATTGGCAAGAGATAAAGCCTTTATATAGTTTCCAAAAGTCATCTAACTATGCAGAACCGTTTCTTAGATAATATTATATCAACATAGTACGTAGTAATACGAATATTATGAACTAAGTATATAAATATACCGGTACATATATAATTGTATCTTTTATAGACAGACAGAAACAACTAGAGTTTCAGAAAATACATATATCAAATTAAGTAATATATACATAATATATTAATTAATCACAATCTTCAAATTAAGGACACCTGAAATGTTGAATCACATTGTCCCACTATTCCAAAGCTAATTCGCACCATTTCCATTATTTTTATTTCATAGTAAATATAACTATGTACCTGCTTATTTATAACGTACATAAAATTTTACTTATCAATTTACCAGTATTGATATTTCTTCCCTTTTCCTAGAATGTTTTAAATTTTAATTTACAGAGCGAGGCGAGATGCACACGCGCGCCGTACGCGCTCTTTGGAAAATACCATTTGTGATGGTTGGAATGGAACTAACTAACTTATTTTTGAAATTAATGATGACCGTTTTTCATTTTTAAAACATCTGTTTACCATACTTGTTTCCATAAGAATATGCTACTAAGGTATAATAAACAATAGGAAGAAGAAACAACTCCAGAACATTTTTACGCAAGCACAGACCCTAATAGCATAATATGGACTAGCATTATAGGTACCGTCCTTTGCCGTCGTTCGAACCGCGTATTGTCAGCAATAAAAACTTTTTTCATTATCCCCGTGTATAGGAAGGCTTATTGAAAATAACGGTGTCGCACAGCCATTGTTTTATTGTAAATTGCAACCGGTAGGCCGAGAGACAGCGTTGCGTATATAAAAATATAAAACCAAAATGCGCAGTGTACGGGACATAATTATGAATACCACTTTACTAGTTTCATAAGTGAAATCATGAAAGCGTATTTTCAATATACAATAACACATGTTATGAATGTGCTATATAAAAGGATAGTTTTAGTTCGTAAGTTTATATGTTTATATGTATTTTAATATGTTTTACTTTAAATATATTCAATTGATTGGTAAAGTACCGGTAAGTGTTCATAAATGATTTTTTCTCTCTTTTGAAGTCGGAAGAAAACATAGGCTACAATGTGATTGAAATTCATTTGTTTTTCCCGGGCTCTGACATTGAAGGCGTTTTAAGCCGTATATTGCTCGTAATGCAAAAAATAATTAATCGATTATGCGAAAGAGATCTAAGTTTATATTCACTTATACCAATTATTAGTGAACATAATTATCTTCGATACTAAAAAGTTCACTGTGACCATTCTTTTATAATAAAATTATCTAATTATACTACTACATATTCGTATCCTAAAGTTTGACAGCCATTCCGATGAACCAACATCAATTTTCATGTTGTCGGCTCTCTGCCTCAAAGCTGAACTAGTGATTGCACGCTCTTCTGCGTCTTCATATTGGTTTTCAAGTTCTATTCAAACCTACTGAAAGAGAGATGTATGATGGCAAAGCGGTTGATATTGACTACCAGACACAACTTGTACAATTAGACAATTTACTTGCACCTGAGACAGATGGAGCTAAACACAGTAATTCTTCCATGTTACTAGCTTCAAAGCAATAGTAATAACATATCACATCAAAAACGTATAATAAGGAAGGACTTCTGCGTGTGTTAGGCTAAGGTTCAAAGTAGCATATAAAACTAAAGTTTGGTAGTTTTTATTGTGTATCGCATTAACCATATGCTAGGAAGAACTTATGTTCAAATATTTGATGGCAAAAATTTTCTAGCACTACCCACTAACATCCCACTAGCAGCCGATTTTTTTCCTTCAAATATTTGAACATAAAGTTTGGTAGTAAGCCACTTTATAGTTTCCAAATACAAAACCTTTTTAACAAAATAACAACCATGCTGATATGACAGCCTCACTCTTTTCTTGCGAAAAAAATGTCTAGGATTTCAACGTGGGAATGGAGCCATTTGTCTTCCAGGCACAATGTACGATAAAGAATATTATCAGCTTTTATATATTATTGTCCTATTTTTTATGTATTCTACATACATATACATAAAGTAAATGTTTCCAAACGTGAAAAAAAATATAGATTCATAATTGGCAACAATAAAATAAAACAATATTTTCATAAATCATTTATATTCATTTGAGATTATGGCAAAAAGTTTATGTTAAAAATATTTGCAAACATTAAATACTCAAAATATTTCTCAAAAATGTTTGCCATAAATACATATCCCCTCACGACACGCAGATGTTTTAAGTACAAGGTACAAGTAAGGTCAAGAGACTTACTCATCGGTTGAATTGGCGTAATATTTGCTATAGAAAATATTTTTCAAGTATTTTTTACACAACTGTATGCCATAAACAGGTACCTATATAATTGAACAATACGCAGAGACGGAAAAGTAAAGTTTGTCATATTTGAATACCGCGCCCTGTGTCTTCCTCTAAGCTGATTGCTTTGCGTGGCAACGTCTTCGATTCTTCAAGCGATGATGGCAATTCTACATTCTTAGTTTCTGGCAGAGGGATGCAGAGAATGCCTCCTAATATCGCTAGTCCTCCAAAGATTCCCCCCGCAACGGACTCGGGCAAACGATTTATTAGCGGTGCGATCATTTGCCCTACTCTTGCCATTACTGATAAAACGCCCAGCACCGCATTCCTAACGGACGTTGGAAATAGTTCCACTCCGTACAGAAACACAATCATAAAAGAAATGAAAAAACAGCTGTTGCATATGCAAGCTATTATAATTCTTGGCCACGGCTGATCTTCAGGTATTAGGACTACTATTATCATCAGCGTTCCAGATATAATGGAAGTTGCCATGAGGAAATTTCTTCTGCTAAACATCTGGAGTAAAAATATAGCAGCAATAGTTCCTGGTAACAGCATAGCTCCGGATATGGTAACGTTGAGGTGAATGTCTCCACTCATTTGACCGATATACTGAGAAACACCATAGTAGCCCATTCCGCAAACGAAGTAAATGACGGACATGCACGCGTAGTTTATGGTTAGCCTTCTATGTTGGAATATGTGCCAGAACCGCACCTGACGTCGGGTGGTTTTGGCTTGATTGGCATGGTACTCTAACATTTCAGCTTTTATCGCCCCAGATGAGACTCTATTGCTGTTAACAAATCAAACTTTATTTATTAGATGAAAGTGCCTACGGTTTGAAATTATTACTGTAAAATATTGTTTTTTATTCCTTTTTTTGTGTTTATTTCCTCATAACTTTCGACTAAGTGAACCGTTTCATCGTTGTTTAATTAGCTGGTGGCTTTTTTGAAAGCTGGTATTTCCCGTGTGGTGATTTAGTTAGTGATTTAAATTTCATTAACATCGGTCAAACTATTTTTTAGTTACACTCCAATAAGTGAAAGGTGCTACGCATACGTCGATGACATTATTGTTGCGGGTGGAGAAATCGGTGACCATACACAATGACAATTGATCCCGTGAGTAGAAAGTCACTGAAAATGGTGAATAAAAAATTACCATAAAATGAAACCGACTTACATACTCAAAAGTATGATAAATAGTTGATATGATAATAGTTGACAAATGATAAATAATTTGTCGAAATCGGTTATTTCATACTTTTGATTGTTGAAGTCGGTTCCATTTTTTGGTATTTTTTTTTTTACTGTCAGCTATGATTTCCTTATTTATTATCATTATCATCATTCATATGACGGGTTCGAATCCAGGCAGGAGCAAACATTTATGCGATGAGTGTAGGTGTTTGTCCCGGGTTTTGGATGTTTGTGTCCTGTGATTGTATGCGTCCATACCTCCCGCAATACAGGAAATTCTAGTGTGGGGGTTTAAGTATAAGAAAAAAAAGATAATCTGTTACTAAAGCTTAGTTACCAGAGCGGCAGAAAGGCACACTTACAGCTTTAGAATGCTAAAGCTGTAGCTCTAAATATTATATATCTAGTCTTTTAAATAAGAATTAAGAATTAAACGTATCCAATGTAATCTTCAAGACACAGTTGATTATATGTACCTGCTTAGCTTGCGTGCTACATCTAAGACCACGTTGTCACGTAACATCAGGTAAGATATTGGTTAGACGTTAGCTTATATTCCTAAAATAATCCAGATAATATAATACTCACAAGTGAGACACCTTCTCCATGATCAATGCAGCTTTGTCGATCTGGTCGATATCCATCAACCATTTGGGGGATTCCATGAGACACCAATTCAGTCCCACAAACAGGAATAAAGGTAATGAAACAGCCAGCTGGAGATCATCACAATCTCTCATCAAGTAAGACAGACCAGCCAGAGACATGTGACCGATGTTAAGGGGTATATGAAACAATGACGTCACCACCTCTCTATGCCTTACGCCGCAGTACTCAACACAAAGAACGTAGCCGGTGACTATAGCACCACCAATTCCGACCCCTTCCAGAACTCGCATAAAAGTGCAAGAAGCTAAGGAAGGCATGATGACCATCAGGGATCCGAATAAGGCCATAATCAGGCAGCTTAATGAAAACATTGAAAGACGGCCAAATCTGTAACAAAAAAATTGTTTGCAAATATAGTTTGTACCACGAATAACGAAGACAAAGTCAAAATCATTTATTAGCTTGAAAATGATAAGTGGTTACAAAAATACGTCATATATTTTAACGCTCTACACTCCACTAGTCACATGCAAATGTATGACTTCAATGATTTACCATGTATATATTCTTAAACAGCCCAAGAAGTTATCCCAGCTGGGAAACGGGCCTTCCTCTCAAAGCTTCATAACACTGGCCAATGGAGGTTGGCGGATAGGGTAGTGACCAGCCCAAGGTCGGAGTTTTCTGGCCACTCGTGGGGTTCCGATACAATTGAGACAATAACCGGGACCGAGCTTCAGAGCCGTCTGTTGAAAGTGCTCAGTTGAAAGTGTCACTTGCAATCATCCATCCAAGATATGACTGGGGGTACGATTGTGAGCTCCGCTACGAGCACTTTTATCAATGTATCATGTATACTATCATCATCTCAGCCACAAGATGTCTACTGCTGTACATACGCCCCCTCATTGATTTTCATAAGGAATAAAGTAAGGAAAAAGAAAGTGATGAACGCATCATCACTTAACAGCAGGTGAGATAGTGGTCAAACGCCTGCCTATGGTGAATAAAAAAAAAAAAGCCCTTACCTGCAATCTTAGGTTCAGTCCACGTATACTATCCTATTAATTATAAATGCGAAAGTTCATGTGTATGTGTGTATGTTTGGTACTTCTTCACGCTCAAACGGCTACACCGATTTTGATGAAATTTGGTGTGGAGGTATTAACCCTGGATTATCACATAGTACCAACTGTAACGTTTTTTTTTCTTATATAAATTGTTACTTAAATTTATAAACGTATTTCAATTGTGCAATTGTGATGAACACAAATGCTAAAACCCAATTGCTACATTATTTCAAACCTTCAGCCAACATATAATAAGACGAAATTTAACCAACACCTATTAAAACATTGGTATAATTTAAACCAAATAAATAATAGATATTTGGAATAAAATATACATATAATATATAATATATATAAATATATAATAAATATACCAACAAAATAGAGAAACAGTCCTCGATTACTTACTTATCAGACAAAAATCCAAATATCAAGGAGCCGAAGATCGATCCAAGGTACAACATGCTGTGAGAAAATCCAATTTTCCAAGATTCATCACAAACTATTCCAAATTTGCTTTGCAATGTTTTTGTGAAAACGCTTCTGTCCCACAAAGGATTTTCACAAGGACAAGCATTTTTTGCCAACGTTGTATTTATGTCTTTACAATAGTACGCAGTGGGTGGAGCTAGAAATATCAAAGTCAACACATGCCAAAAGACAGGTACTTTACTTAAAAATAAAAAGAAAAATAAGAAATAATGGTAGCGAGAAATCACATCAAAATGTACTTCGATTGGGTTATGTAATTTTGGATTCTTTACTTTAGCCATATTATGAAATTATCAATACTGACAAATCAAGATGGCCACGATCGTTTTTAGCAAAATATTAGTATTGAGAGATGTCGCCTATAAACAAAATGGACCTCTTAAGTCATATTACAAATCACCAAAAGCAACAACATACAGTTTTGCAAACCACTATTTCTGAAATTCGATACAATTGAAGATAAATTGTTCACCATTATTTGGGGGGTCAATATTTATAAGTATACTAGCTTTTGCCTGCGACTTCGTCCGCGTGGAGTAGTTACTTCGAAGAATATAAAACTAAAAAGTATTACGTCTAGCTGGATGATGAAGAAATCGGAGAACATACATCCCTGCAACATGACCTGCAAAGGGTAAACATTTTTTTTTAATCAAAAATGGAACCGACTTCAATGCCTAAAAGTGTGAAATAACTTGTCGATGTCGGTATTGTCCGCATGGACACAATATTTTCATAATAGTTACTTTTGAACTATCATGGTACCGGCTTACTTACTACTAAAACTAAGACTTCAACACTTTTGAGTGTTGAAGTCGGTTCCATTTTTTGGTAAAAAAATATTTTCATCCTTTTCAGTGACTTTCGCTATTCACAGTACTCAGGGTATAATATGGCTTATAACCTGAAATAATACATAGGTACTTTTTATCCCGGAAAAATTATAGTTATGGTGGGATAATAGAGGTATTAAAAAGCCGTAGTCCACGCGGGTGAAATCGCGGGGCGCAACTAGTAGTAAAGGCTATATAAATAAATAAAGAAGGAAAAATACGAACTTTCAGATTATAACGAGCGATATGTTTTAAAATCATTCATGTCTAATAAAAAATATTATAACACTAAAATATATAAACGAGTCTATAACATGTGCAATGTTGAAAATAATTGATCTCATAGAAATATTTTATCTGAAACATACCACGCGGTACCCCGAGTCGGCCAAAATCTTTCTAATCTTGTTATTTAACGATATATTTCATTACACATGATTAGCCAACTTATTAGCAAATTAATTTCACCTAAAATGATAAAGCCTTATTTTTCATGTCACTAATCCAGTAATTGCCGAACCCCTCTCGGGGTAAAACGTCCTCGTTGAAAATGCCTGAAAGTATGGAGCTCATATTCTACCTATAAGAGCACAGCAGCTTAATAGACGCCAGATGTCCTCGTCTCTGGATATTCGTTGCCTGCTATGATGGATCGGTTGAGTTGGTAAATACTTTGTCTGTTGATTCGGCTGCAGAGCATTGGAAAAATTGCCTACGTTTGAGGAAGAGGTCAATCGTCGAATCAAGCTCAGATGGGCTGCATTCGAGTAACCACTGCTAGGCCAAAGTTTCAATCTAAGTATTTGACCCTTTATTTTATAAACTGACCAGCCCTATTAATTGGTCTAATCCATATTATGGGTAGGTACACGAAAACATTTAATACCAGCAGTAATTTGTAAACTGAACACTTAAATCAATTCTCTTTCGAAGGCTGTTTATAACTTCGCCGTAAATGGATTGAGACAAAAAAAAAACCAGAAAAGTTATTATCCCCTTATTACGCGTTATAATTGGTTTGAAAAGAAAACTCGGATTTTTATTACTGCAATAAAACCTACAGGGAAGTTTGTGTAAAAGCTTTGTAAATAAGCGAAGTTCGTATAAGCGACACAAACAACAATGGTCTATCCAAACTTGGTGTGAATTGGTATCTCGCTGGCTACGGAGATTTTCTGGTTTTAACTGGCTTTGTGGCTTTGAAAGTCTGACTCTCTTAATAGTAGGTTTACATAAATAATGAAGTATATATTTCACATGAATGCCATACATGTCTGCTAGTTTGTCTTTTATAGCATAGGATGAAAATAAGAATAAATATTTTCTCTTTTGAAGATATATCGACTTTGTACGCTTAGGACACCAGTTTTACCTAATTTTTTAATGTATACACTTTTATTTGTGGGTACAGCAGTCGATAGCGTAAAAGCGGATTTTTGATAAAATTTCCTATGGAGATAGGTGTAGACACTGAAATAACAAATAGGTTACTTTTATCCCGGAGAAGTATAGTTCCTGTGGGATAATTGAGGGAGCGAGAAAACTGCAATCCACTCGGGTGAACGGGCGGGGCGCTAATAGTTAACTAATTTATAAGGACAAAAACTATTCTATTTTGAATTGACTAATTAGTTTTTACCAGACAATGTAGACTGAGCTTCCTCTTTCGGTATGCCGCGGCAGCGTGATATTCTTAAATATTAAAGTTAGTCTTAAAAGGGTCTGAAACATGTTCTCAAATGTTATCAAGCCTCTCAGTGTTACTCAACGGTGATCATTTATTGTTAGATGTGATATAATTGTAATTCTGACACTTTGGCGATTCGAACACATTGTTAACCGACTTCAAAAATAGGAGGAGGTTCTCAATTCAACCTGTATGTTTTTTTTATAAATCGATCGGGCTTTATTTGTTTTGTTTGACAGCCCTACATTTTACCAAGATTAAGAGCGGTTCGTAAGAGAAACTACGCGCTCTCACCGATATTGTCCAGGACCAGGACCGATGCAACTTGGTCGTTACGTCGAAGTTAATAAATTACTAAATGTTTGTTAAGCGATTAAGTCCCGATTGATTTATTAACCATGTGAGATAGCGTCAAGAAGTACACACACACCACACCACAACACCTTCTAATATTTTGTCTAAATCTACTCAAATGTTTATCAAACATTTCTATGAATATATTCACTAGTAACTATGTACGTTTGAGCGATAAACCAAATACAACGTGTTTTGAAACGAATTCCAGCCATTTCCATATATTTCGTGGCGTATCATGGAAGTAGTCCAAACGGCTGTTAATGCACGACGTGAGCTCCATCGTAAAGATTGATACGCTTTTAAATGTCGAAATATCAGCATTTTTGTATATTTAAGTAAATTGTCGCTTTTACACGCTTCTTTTTTGGCCAACGAGCATAAATTTATGACGAGTTATTTTGCTGGGAAGCCTGAATCCGCTTAAATATTTGTTTATTTTGACTTTCAAACTGTCTTTATGTACAAATTTACATGTAGTGAGTGTTAGTAATTGATATTTGCACGCAATACTGAATATAACAATGAAGATCTTGCCATTCTGATATGATTATTTTACCACCGCACTAGCCGACATCGCTTGAAAGCTCATCTACATTCTATTGACTTATGGAAGTCACAAACTGTGATTCCACTGATTGTTCTCGCCCGCCATTCGTAAATAATTGTTTATTTGCAGAACTGTTCTTATGTACTTGTGAGAGTGTTAATAATTCATATTTGGACGCAATGCTACTTATAGTAATGTACAGTTCTTCAATCATATTATACTGTCACGATTTTACCACCGCACTAGCGGACACCGCTTGAAAGCTCATTCTATTAACTCATGGAAGTCACATACTGTGCGATTCTACTGACTGTTTTCGCCATAAACCTATGCAAAATGTGAAAGCTTCTTGCTTCGGTGTTCCCGAGTAGTTACAATATAGGCTTCTTCAAAAGGAGAGATAACGGAGTCTTAAAAAGCATTGGGAACATAGCGTAATGTAATATAATCCTACCCAGTATTACAGATATTCATAGCGACGCTGACCACTTTCCATCAGGCGCTCCGTCTGCTTGTATGCCACAAAAAATACCGTAATATACTCGTATGTGTTCGTTGTCATTGTTATTTTATTCCTATTAAATTGTTCTTGTTATTGTAGTCTTATTGATAACATAGTATTACATATATTTTCATATACACCTAGCTGTAAGTATTTTATGTAATTAATCAACTTGTTTATATTTTTGTAATTTCATTATGTTTCTTAGCTTTTAAGACACCGCCCTCGCTTCACTGAACTTCAGAAATGGGTTGTCCGGAAGAGATCGCTCTGAGCGATAAGACCGCTCATTGTTGCACCTTATCTTATGTAAATATTTTGTAAAATCTTTTTTTGTGGTGTTTCAATAAAGTGTTTATCTATGTATCTATCTATACAATACAATAATAAATTAATAACAGGAGTCTAAAACATACAAATAATATAGAATATGGTATTATTTTATGTTATTTAGATACATTACACTTCACAGACTACAAGGCCCGTGAGGCTTTTTTTAACATAAAACTTTTTTTCTCTCCTACATTTATATAAAACAGATGACAATTTTACATACGTAAAGGAACGCACAATATATACATACAATAATATACATTATTATTACACATATTATTAAAGTCTGATTAACTAAGCCGCAGTAACCAGAGGTCTGCTGTGGTTCTGCGATGTCCGCAAACAGCACCCGTTCACGAGTTGACACGCGCCTTCCTCAACCGTATTTGTGGGAAGTTGGCGACCCGACATACGATGCCACCGTTTGCCAACACCTGTTCTTGAGCATGGCTGCTCAATAGGTACACACCAATCTGACAGGTCTAAATCTTTAAATGTTTGTAATAATTCTACTGTACGTGAGTATGTCACTGAACTTCCCCTAAACAGCTGAACCGATTTTTTTTTTGTATGAGTTTGGGCGCCCTGGATGGTTTAGATTCACAAATCAGCCCAGATTTAAATATTAAAATTGTTTACCCGTGCAAAGCCGGGGCGGACCGCTAGTACTTATATAAAATAAATAATATTGGAATATGGTATTTGTAAGTTTATATAGAAACCGGGGACTCTGGCACAGCTCTAACAATATGAATAAAACTTTGTTGCTTGATCGTATTTTGCTTATTACGTTTCTAATATGTAATAATATTATTAAATCTCATTTCAGATAGATCTTATAGATAAATCCCGAGTTCTTTATAGCTTCTTTCGTTATGTAAAGGGTAATCTGGGATAATCTCAAATAATTTAGGCTCTGATACATTCATTCATTCGTCGCAGCCATAGGATGTCCACAGCTGGACATATGCCTCCCCATATAGGGGGGATTTACCAATACTCGCCACGCTTGGCAGGCGGGTGGTCCTCAGAAGGCACTGCTGCCTATCTCCTGGTACGTGATCCCTTTTTTTTTTTTTTTTTTTTTTTTACGTGGGGAAAATGCATTTACGCACTTCCGCCTACCGGGAAAGTAGGCGGGGTGTGTCGGGCTCGCTCGAGCATCACCGCTCCCTGGGGGGCCTCATGGCCCCCAACCCTAACTGCACCCACAGCAGCCAGGGTCCACTACCGACTAAAACCCACGGTGTCCATCCTGCCGCTAGAACGGAGGGAGCGCGGGGTACATTTGCATACCGCGCCCCCACCACGGCCGCCCGTTTCCGGGCCCCTCCAGGGGGGAGGATGACCCTCCCCCTCGCGACCGTGCCGGGACCAAGAGCACGGCCGCACCACCCCGGGGACCACACAGTGCAAGGAACGCCAGACTTCCCACATCCAACGCTCGTGGTCCCCTGCGATGGGCCAGATGGAGCAGCCCCATCGCCAGCCGCTTCGGCCGCCACCCTCCGACGGCGGCCATATCGGCGCCACAGCAGGAGACGAACTGAATCACTCCCGCCGCAGCGCCTCCTCAGCTGCAGCACCGTCCAACACGGCGCCGCTGCCCCCCTCAGTTGCAGTGCCTTGCAGCAGCACCGCAACCTACCGTCGTGTGGACCGCTCCTCGTCGGCTTGGCGAGCAAAGCCTATCGGGAGCAGTCCCGGCCTGAATATAATAAACATACATAAATAAATGGATATAAATAAACTTACATAGATATGAGACACGCGAGGCGCCGGACGATGTCTAGTTACGTCTAATTCAGAGGAATTAGACCAAGAACAGGCAGCACCGCGAGAAGGTAATCGCCAGACTTGCCTTGAGGATCATCACGACCTGCGCTTCCCCCAAGACCGTAACCTCCCTACCCATCACGGGATGAGTAAAGAAGGCCTGGACTTAACCAAAACAAGCAGCGTGAACGCCGCAAGCATAGGCATAGCAACTATTTAATGGATAAACCCAGACCCGCCCTGGTACGTGATCCCTTGGCCAACTCTTACGGCACCCACGGGAAGAGATGGGGGAGTACTATTCTAGGCCGGTACCACCACGGCACCACACTGTGATGTTCTGATACACTTACTTGTAAATGTATAAATGTTAAATAGCAATTTAAAACTACTATTGAACTTTAGTTCCGGTTATTGAAAGAAAAAGTTTTACAGTGCTTATTTCTTGATAGCAAAGTCAACTGCTTGTCAATAAATACTCCTCGAATCACTGATTCAGCTTCAATCAATCACTAGAGGGAGCTTTCAGCGTGTTCACGTTTAAATTCATACATAAATGCAACATTTCTCCAGACGTAGCAGTCTCAGAGATTGATCACATGTGTTCAAGTCAAAACTGTAGTGATTTATTGATACTCACGTACTCACCTTTTTATATATAGTGTGGGTGGAAAAATGTGGCTTCTGTTATGCGGGATGTTTCTGGAAACATACAAATTTGTCAACAAAAATAACAGCTATTGTTGCAATTATAAACTTGAATAACTATTTATTTATTTATTTATTAACATTCACACAAGGTCTTAAGGTCCCAAACTAGGCAGAGCCTGTGCTATGGTAACCTGATGATTGATATATATACTTATATACCTATACACACCCAGACACAGATAAAACCGACATATCTAAGACATATAACATATCATAACTATCAAAGATTATTATTTAAAACTGGCATTATGAATGTGTAAAACACGAGAAACACTCACGTAGTAAATCAGAGGGTTCCGACACAAAATTGTCTAGTTAACAAAAGGTCAAGCCTTAACTGGAAGCTTAGAATATATACTAGCTGCGACTCGAGGTTTTATCCGCGTGGTGATGAAAAACGGTGATGATTGTGATGATGAAAATAAGCCTATTTGTTAATCCAGGGTGTAAACTATCTCCGTGGTGATACCGGCCTAGAATAGTACTCTCTCATCTCTTCCCGCGGGTGCCGTAAGAGTCGGCTAAGGGACCACGTGCCAGAAGGTGGGCAGCCACGTACATGTACCACAGGAGTGAATTTGACTAAATATTTTAATATTTAATCAAATATAATATAGTGTGAAATACAGATTTCATTAGGTTATTTAAAAAATACGATGGCCGATGATAGAGAACGATTTAGGCGATCTCGGAATTACACTTCATGGGACAGCACTTTGTGAAGATATGAACCACTGTTATGGTTCTAGCAGGTCGGTTTTCAACCCATAGGAGACCCTGTGCACTTAAAGATAAAAGGGACCTTGACAGAACACTATTTTGTTAGAGGATAAAGAACGTAGCAAGGTTCTAGATGTATAATTATCCCTTTACAGTTATATTAAATGTATATATATATAGCTAGATGTTAAATTATATTATCACATATATATATATATGATAATGTAATTTAACCACAAAAGTAACTCACTATGCTTCGCGCATAGAATGACGGAAGAAAAAAAACAAGTAGTTAAATAGTTTAAAGCGATGATAGCTCAGCGGTGGGAGCTTCAACTGTAACTATCGAACCGTACTACTTGTGCCTAGCTACGAACCACCCTCAAGTTTAAAAAACTATCACTAATCTCTCTTCAAGTCGCTAGTGAATAGGTACCTTCTAGGTTTGCGTGCTAAATCCTAGACAACGTCATCACTTAACATCAGGTGAGACAGTTTTCAAACTTATAATATATATAAAAAAAGAAACAATAGTGTGTTCAGGCAGCAGTCCTTGAGAGCCAGTAAGCATTCTAGATCTAGCGTAATTATATCTTCGACCACATTGTCGCTGACCATCAAGTGAGAAAGTGATAGCTATAAATATTTAAAAAGTGCCAAACAAAATTTAAGTAGATATATCTGTTATTAATTCAAACCCCACGTAACAAAATCTATCTGTGTTCCTTTAGTCCTTGTAATAGGCATTGTTATTTTAATCCGTTTTATTTATAAAGGTTCAGTATTTGGTTACCTACTAATTGTGTAAAATTTGGGTTATAATTTGTATCTCGTATTAAATAAGGTAAAATAATGAAATATACACGTTTGTATTTAATTAATCTATAAAGGATTTATTTTGTGTGTGATTATTAACGGTAAGTACGTGCATCTTAATCCATTATTCATCACATTCATCACTATAGGAGCACCTATGCTTGAACCCGCACAAAAAGATCATAATGGTAATAAAATAAGTCAATACGACTAAAACAATACCATAAAACCGATGAAGCGCGAGTCACACCCATACACGAAGAGTTCCATACCTTCATGTAAGAAAAACGATAAAAACTTATTAAATGTATGAGACATTTGCTTGTATTATTTGAATATTTACTGTTTTGTGCCATATTTGTCCCGGGTTTTCGGCCCACTCTATTAAAAATATTTATTCTTCCCGCGCGATAATATTTGTCCATATTCGTCCCGCATACCAAAATGATTGTACAGTTAGCAACAAAAGTATCTGGATCTCAAGAAGTGCTGTCTGAACACACTGCGTGTTTGTCAGTTTTTCAAACTTGACTTGTAGTAGTGAACCAGCCCCCGATTCATTACTCTTCGATATCTAACCTAATCGATACGGTAATGAATACATCCCATATTACAGAATTTCTATAAAACTATTTCAAACATTTGTTAGACAATTTTGTCAATGATAGCGGTATACGAGTATATTAGTATGTATAGTGCATTATGTTAACGAAATATGTAAGTAAGTTGTTTTGTGTTTGCAATTCAACGTGGCAATGCTGCTAGCATTCTGGGCACGCTGCCAGCCGGTAGCGGGTTAGAACATTTGAGTTATCTATAGGCTACCAATAGCTAGTGGATTGCTCAAATGTTATTGTAGTAGCTGCAGTATTGTAATTAGTTATTAGTGTTTTATTTTATGTAAGTTCAATTTAAAAATATAAAATGTATGAACAATATCGAATGGAATCGAAATAACCGAATGGTTAGTCATCGATTATTTTTAAACAGGGGGCTGGTGGGTACTACAAAGTACACTACCACTATTCGGTGGATTTTATAACGATGTTTAATGCTACCTCAAGTCAGAAAGTGATCAGTAGTCTAGAGTGTGATACAGTCATCGTTGTTTGTCCCCATGCTTTTTGCGATGACTAAGATCACAGTGATGAAGACGATGCACCACCTACACTTGTATCATCTCCGTTATCTCAGGCGGACAAGACGCGGTACCAGTCCCGGGCGCACTCCTTTAACATCTATTGCGTCTCTTCCGCCGCCCCACCTTACACCCTCATCGCATCAGTCACGGCGAGCTGAGCACGCGAATGTTGATTTTGACTTGACTTTTACTTTAAGCGACTTTGCACGAGTCTGAATTATCAATAATACTCGTATCCAAAACGATATTATTTCACAATTCGATAACAGAGCCAAACACCACATTACAGTGATAAATTATTCATCGGAGTGTTCACTGCGACTACCACTATCGCATATCTCTAAGATAGCCTATCTGATTTATTTAGAGGTTCAACATGATTTTGCCATTGTAGGTGCCCAAAATTGCAGACGGAAATAGACAAAGATTTCAGGGACCCGTCTGTTTATACCGCTCATATAATATTTTATTTGTGTTCACTGTGCGCACTGTGACTAAGATTTATAAAAGTATGACAAGATGGTTTGGTGATGTCGAGTGTGTGAAGGAAAGGAGATTGAATTAGCAGATATACATGGATAAAGTGAATGGCAGTGTTGAAAGAGGAAGGCCTAGGCTGATGTTTCAAAATCAGATTGAGGAAGTGCTAAGAAAGTGCCGAGTCCAGAGTACTCTAAACTGACGCTTTTGTATGAAAGGTCTGATGAGCATGGATGAAGCGAAAGACGTAGTGTCTCGGGATCGTAGCATTTGGAAGGCTTTGGTCTCTACCAACCCTACGGGAAAAAGGCGTGAATATATATATATATGTATGTACATATGTCTTCACTCTTTGTATTTCAACACGATCACCTGCTATCTACACAGTGACTTTAATTCTCTAATAAACTGGCAGCTTGCAGGTATTGAGACTTATCAAGCGATGAATTCAGATAGACACTTTTTTAATTAAGCTTCCTCCCCCTCCTCCTTGAGGCGTATTCCTTGAGTCGCGACCACCCCCATGCATGATCTTTTCTCTTATGAATGTACGCCATCTTCCCCTGTTTTTGGCTACATGGATTGTATGGTAGAGAGAAGAGTCTAACGTGGTCCGGACTTGATCCGACCAACGCGTTGGGCTCCGGCCACGCGATCACTTGCCTTCCACGTTGCCAGTCACTACTAGCTTTTCTATGTTGTCTCCATCTTTTCTGGCAATGTGTCCGAAGTATTCAAGAATGCGCTTGAGGCAAGTAGTAAATAAATAAATAATAAATCAGTTTATTCGTAATAAATAGTACTATTACAGGTCACATACATTATTAAACATTTTCAAAATAATTGATGTTACTTGATTAAATTTCTAAAGTAATAATATAATAATAAAAAGGAAAGACAGTAAAAGTTACATGTACCTAAACAAATATAGGTACTTTCCAAAAAATAATAAAATAATAATAATCAACAATAAAAGAAAATTATTAATTTACATTTCAAATTGATAAACTCGTCAAAGCTGTAGAACGACTGCTCGATAAGCCAGCGTTTCAAACGTGCTTTAAAGCAGCTTAGAGTAGGCGATGCAGTGATATGTACTGGAAGCTTATTGTACACTGTTGGACCCATAACGAACGTAATCTTAGCAGATTTAGACAAAGTCCTCGCTATAATCTCAAGTTCGTTCTTGTGGCGAGTTTCGTATGTGTGTACACTACTATGAGTCATGTACAAGTTCAGGTTGGTTTTCACATATACTGCTACTTGAAAGACAACAAGCGCAGGCAGTGTAAGAATTCCAAGCCTTTTGAAATGAGGACGGACGGAAGTGAATTGTGTGATTTTCGCGATAGCCCGGACGGCGCGTTTTTGCATTCTAAATGCTCACATCCAGTCTAGTAGAGAGTCTTGTGTATGTTAAATCTTAAACTAAGTTATAAAATTATATATCTCGTTTAATATTTTATCAGACGAAACTGTATTAAAACTAAATTAATTATTCATAAACTTAGCGATACTAGAAGCAAAATGTATTTAAATTTTAGTGTTTTAGGATATTAATGGCAAATTGTAACAGAAACGCTGTGCAATCGTGAATATGCGAATCTGGATTAGGCAACATGCGACTGCGGGCTCCCAAGATACAGGCCATGCCTAGTTTGGGGCCCATTGTTTTCAAACTTAACTTGCTATTACTATCTGGAAGTTCATTCATTCATTCATCGCAGCCATAGGACGTCCACTGCTGGATATTAGCCTCCCCATATAGGGGGGATTTGCCAATACTCGCCACGCTTGGCAGGCGGGTTGGCAAGCGCAGTATGGTTTCATATCCTCAGAAGGCGCTGCTGCCCACCTTCTGGTACGTGATCCCTTAGCCGACTCTTATGGCACCCACGGGAAGAGATGGGGGAGTACTATTCTAGGCCGGTACCACCACGGCAAATTGCAGTATGCACGGCTATCTGGAAGTATTGTAATGTTATTTAAATTTGTAACGTCATTATTGAAATAAATTATCTCATCTTATTATCTTAAAAAGAAAATATCAAAACAGTAAACTAAAATACATCAAGCGGTTCTGAATGATCAATTTGGGGTGGGTTTGTTGTCTTCCTTTTTTAAATCTGTTCATTACATGGTAAATATGACGGTGATGATTTTATTCTTTTGAAATAGGTACCATTTTTTATTCGATCGATTCCGATCTTATGTATATTTATTTTAGTTATACGTATTATATTGATTCAAGATAGTGCCTCGGCTATCCTGGAACTCCTGGAATGAGGTTAGTGTTTCTTGTTCAACGAAACTAAACAAAAGCTGTGGAAATTTGATAGTTCTTACGTGGTTACAATAAAGTCCTAATAAGTAAGCGTATATCACTTACAATAGTAATATAATATCATTTTATTTTGCTTCTTCTAAAAATGCGGGTAGTTTTAGTGAAGAGCGCGAACTGATTACTGACAATACTGCTTATTTTGAGACTTAGAAGCTCTCAAATGAAACGCAACATCTTTGACAGTACACTATCTATTTAGATAAAACTGACACTTTGACTCGTTGTCTCGTTTTGCTTCGTAAATAATATAAAAACCATCCTAAGTCAAGGTTAATATTTCTGTACACAGGGATTGAAAATGTTTGATAAAGCAAAGATTTATTGCTGTCTGAATAGGTATTTAAAAAAAATCCCGCATAATACATATCTTATTTAACAAAAAGCTTCGTATCATATTTATCATTGTGGACAGGCAGACAGTCTGTCGAGACTATTTACAGTATAAATACACCCTCATTAGGATGACCCTTGACTCTCCGGGGGCATAAAGTATTCACTTTGAGTGCAGCGCCGTCCGCGGGCCTTGTCAGTTTATCTATAGTGGTTCTGTCAGCTACAATGGGAATTCGATATTTATTCTTTAAAAGTTATATAACATTTAATAAATTGTTGCCGCGAATTATTGATTTAGTGGAATCCTTCATATAATTCGAACTTGAAGCGGGTCGCTTTTTTGAAGAGAATATCTCGACTACGGCGGTTAGTTGTAATCACGGGCGACCGGATTGCTGACCGGATAAGTTTGGCTTTCCAACAAGGTACTGTAGAGCGACGGCTCAACAGTATCTTGTTGGAAAGCCAAACTTATGCAGTCAATCTTCATTCACTGACCACCTTCCAACAGTTTATCAAGAAATCTGATTCTATTATACTACAACCTGCAGCCAAGATTGAACGTAGAATTAGTTTAACAGTAAGTAAACTGGCACGTTTTCAATGAGTATTATTTATACAGGTAAAAAACTCTGATTATTCAACAGCCCAGTTTTTGGAGTTCAGAGACCGTTCAAATGCTTCCAACGTCCTCTGACGACTACTTTTTAAGATGATACCCGGAACCGGTACTGATGTTGGGAACAATGGAAAACAAATTCCATCGGCGGTATTACAAGCCACTCGCGCTGAGTTAAATAAGAATTTGTTTTAATGGAATCGAGTATTGGATTTAAATGAACGTAACATTATATTCCTTTAGGAACAGCCAGCAGGTGTCCAGAAGAGCATGCTTGGCTGTGCATAGGAGGAGTGTTGGTCCCAACGCTATTGGTAGTGATTCGCTTATTCAACTGAACTAAACTAAAATTTTGGAAAACTAAATTAATTATTATTAATTATTAATTACGGTTACGATAAAGTCTAAATTGTCTAAATGTGTGTATATAAGTATAAAATTTAGCAAAAGTTAGGTTATCTATTTCCCTCCTGGGGTAATTACTGGGCAATTAAGCAAATTAAAATTAGCAAATAAACAAACACTGGCAATAAACAGGCAGGTTGATAATAGCTATTTTCACTAATTTATTTGTTAGATAAATATTATATGAAAATAAGTCCTATTTCATTGCGAATATGATGATAATAAAGTTGTCTGCAAAGTCTGGTTGAATAACGTAGTAGTATATGAGTTAATTATATTCGACCTATGAAAATATAATTATATATCTATGTAGGTAAATATAAGAAAATTTTATTTTTTATATATTTGCACCTAATTAATTATTATGATGTAAGTCTTTGATGAAAATAAAGTAAATAAAAGTAAAATAGAATTACAATACAATTGTCTTAAAGAAAATGCAATACATATTTCAATTGTTCTGACACAACTGATTTCATTCGAGAAAAGTTTCATAACTGTTTTATATTGACACTCTGAGAAGATATTAGGCTGTGTGCACACGAGACGTGGACGGCAGCGTATCAGCAACGTACAAGTGATTTATGTGCTAGTGTGAACAGCGACTGTTGATAACGGCGGGCGGTTGCTCATGTGAGGACACCGCTTTACAGCACACTTGACATTATTATGAATTACTGGGCAAGTTTAATAATCGGTTGAATGTGAATAAGGGTATAAAATATTCCGTTGGCTAATATTTGCATAAATGATTTTGACACAACATTGGTAGGCCAGCACTCTGGTATTCGACCAAACTTATCAAAATTGTATAAAATAAAAACCAAACAATTTGGTATGTATGTAAAGTACCTGCAATCGATTGAACTATTGTAACATAAGTAATTGCATTGTTAAGAGTTATGAAAATGTACTTTAGCTTAAATAGCTTTTGGGTTTGAGAGAATTTTAGCTAGTTTAAGTAAAAATTAATGACCATTATTTGTGATCTACAAAATGTTGATAGCTTACGACACACTAAACACGATTTGTTGTATTTGAATGTACCTACATACTTTTAACCATTATTTTTTTTACAGTGCAAAGACTTAGGTGTAGTCTCATAACGTCCTATCCTGGTATATTCCACCTTGCCCGTTGTACCATCGTGCAACTAAAGATACGGCAATGCGGCATCGCTATAATTTTGGTAAATATACCACCTATACGCATGAAATGATTTGCTTGGAAATGGAACAAATACCATTTTTTAATTGTTTCACAAAAAACGCTGTATCAGTACTGCGTTATGGCAGTACTGATACTACGTTATCAGTACTGCAGGCGGTTTTTAATGTTTTACCGCCTTTTTTGAAGTCAGTTAAAAATTGAGGGTGATTTTATGTCTAATCTAAAGAGTTTCATATTCTGTGAAGTTTAATATATTATTTGAAAATGTAAATTGATGTTCGTAGGTAGATGAAGCATGTTGGTAGATAGATGAAGCGATGCAGATTCTTTCAGAAAGTAAGCACACGTTCTGAACTTTGTCTAGATAATAAAGTCTGACGTTTCTCTCTTCTCTCTTACCTATATTGCCAGCGTTTCATGTAAAACTTGAAATGTACTAAAATGAAACAAAGGCTAAATATAAGTACATCCGTATGTTCACAACCGCCCGGTGTCCGTTTCATGTCAACATTTAGAACACAACAACAAACGCTTCTATTTTAGAATTTAGAATGCTCACGTGAATATACAGTGTTTTGTCATTTTGTTTTTAGAATGCTTCCGTCATCCTTTTGTTATTTTAGAATTCGTTATAAAAATTACATTTTCATGACAGGTAAGTAATTATCAGAAATTTAACCATTGGTCTAACTTAGGATTAAAATACGGTCCCTAAGAATGTATCTTACTAGTAGTAGTACAGTGTTGCTGCAATTAGTTTCTAGGTCATTTTATTTTTAAATATGTTCATCGACACACGACCCCACCTAGTGTAGGATAAGGACAAGAAGAAGAAGTGAATCTCACCGTAGACGTTTTTTTGTAACATGAAGCGCCCGCCAGACGCCCGGTCTATGGTTTTCGGTGCAAGTTACATTAACATTTTAATTCCTTCTGACCATATAAGTAAACATTTTTGTATCTTACTTTAAAAATTACGAATAGTACTTATACTTACTACGTATACTTTTAAGAATTTGTTTTCATTAAAAAAGAATGAAAATAGATGCCAATGTAGTGTTCCTCACATATGAGGTTATTCTAGAAAATTTTAATCAATCTTTCATACTTTCTAATACAGCCCTAGGCTGTATATCTCTACCCAGCCTTCAAATATGACAATCAGATTTATTTATACCTACAATATATCTGACAATTATTGTAATAAGTATGGGTAAAAACTCCATTCCAAACAGAGCAGCCCTAATTATTACAGTTCTTAAAGTAACATAATAGAGTGCAAAATAGATTTGTATCTTTGCCCATTAATGTCTATGTCCTTCGTGAGAAGCGACAGGTGTTGTCGTTGTCGATCTCGATCGCTCTTGACATCGTCTAATAAGATCTATCAAGCTCAAATAGGCATGTATATGTAATAATAATGTACATAGTTACGTAACGCAGATATGTACTTTTGATATGAATATAATCCTTTTATGTTGTTTTATGTTTAGCTGCTTTTAGCGTAACTTGTCTATCAGATCTATGTCACAATTTAAATATAATAATATAATAATAATAATAATATGGGACAACATTCACACAAGGTCTTCAGGTCCCAAACTAGGCAGAGCCTGTACTATGGTAACCCGATGACTGATATATATACTTAAATACATACTTATATATATACTTTTTTTTTATACATATACACACCCAGACACAGGTCAAACAGACATGTTCATACACACAAATGTTTGACCTGTCCGGGAATCGAACCCGGGACCAGCGGCTCAGAAGGCAGAGTGCTACCAACTGCGCCAACCGGCCAGTGTCCGGCCAGATTAACAATGATTATTTCTTTAGATATCTACGATTCTACATTAATATTACCGCTGTATCGAAGTTCGGAGCCGTACAGTCGTTAACCCCGTCGAGTGCTTAAGAGCTTTGTAGTTTAGGGATTTGTAAAGACTACAACGAACCCAAAATTTATTTCTCTAGGCTAGCATTCTCATAATTATATCCTTCTATGTGTAATACTAGATAGAACGTACACATCCAAGTATCACGTAGACTTAGCCCTCTGGTCTATTATGCAGTATGTGGTCAGTCGGGTATTAATAGCGAGAAAGCGACAATAGGCTCCATATCGGTTGAATATTAAGTTTCCGCCGATGACAAAGGCTGCAGCTAATCTGACATTAAGACAGTTCTAGTCTAGCCTAGAAATATTACACGTATGTAGTTGGTGAATTTGAGCTCTGTTATAGAGCTTCAGAGGTTTGACTTTATTCTTACACAAGTAGATATTACGTATAAAATCTATGTGATTAATGTTACTTCATTACATGCGTGCAATTTGTTGTTTTATTCTAAACTGTAACTGTCCATGCCTCCCGCGATACATCGAATCCTAGTGCGGGGGTCTGAGTGTGAACAAAAAAAAAAACTGTTTCCACTTTCATTGGGAGACAAGTATTCTGTCTTCCACTTGCACCCCGTAACGTTTCTTTACAAATTTAATCCGTTTACAACCGCTTTTTGACATAAAAACAAAAACATATTTAAATTGTCGATCATAATATCAGCTACAAGGTTTTTCGATGCGAGTGAGGGGGACTAGTGAGAGGTCGGGTGGTAAGGCAGATGTCATTAGGAGCAAGGACTCGTGCTGCAGCTGCTAGTATACTTCTTACTGCTGGTTGATACAGTGCAAGAGCCGCTTCGGTCACGCGTATAGGACACGGACCCTTTTCTGCCCCGAGCATATCCACATGCAACCAACACCCTCGGAAAGACATTGATTATGTTCAGTAATTACTCGATGAAGGTTGTTCTTAATATCAACCTAGGGACGCCCACTGTTGGGCATTGGCGATCCTTATGGATCACCCCAAGGATTGGTTGGATTCAGCCTACATCTTGTATTTCCTGCGATCTCAGTCTAGTCATCTGTACACCTTGTCGGTGGAAATCCCACGCTACGCCCACTAGTCTGAACCCTGCTTGAGAATCCTTCGACTCCATCGGTTATCAGTTCTGGGCACCTTACTGACTGCCTCTGTACACTTACAGCTATATATAGTATAGCTATATAATATTTAAAATAAGTGCAAGGTGAAATTACGCTTTGTCGATATCAAGATCGATAATTGTTACGGTTTCTTTTTAGATGATGCACTTAGCATATACTTAACAGTTGACTCACAACGCCATCCTTCACATCTGGCTTCTGTGCCTCGATCACTCATTAACACAGCCTGAGACCCTGGAAACCTGTACGTGGATACAGAACTTGCAAATGTGATATCAATGCTTTGAGTTGAATGGATATGGCTGGAAGTAGAGCAATCAGATAGTAAACACATCCGCTGATAATCCCTAAATATCAACAAGCAGGGCATTATCGAACGCAGCAATTGTCTCACTTGTGAAGGGGGGGAATATCGTCTTGATGCGAAATTTGTGGCGTAACAATGTGTCCAATTTTATACATCACCCCCTTAATAAATGGCAGAAACGATAGTGCCCTAACTTAGTTCGAGTGAAGAGTGGCTCAGAAGAAGCCGAATCATTTGTCGATCGTGATATCGACAACGCGTAAGTTTCACGTTAGACCCGTTTTAAATATTATAAACTCCTCATCTTTATTTCGATATTTTAGAGAATCTGAAAAACATAATATGACTAATAAAGTGAATTTCGTTTGGTACGTGCAAGAACATAACAATGTCTATTCATATAGTGGTTGTTGAAACCAATATTAATAAAATGAAAACTTCAGTGGTATAATGTAATAAAAACCGGACAAGATTTTTCCCTATACCTTATAGTATAAGACGGCATTACTTGTCAAATTTCATAGTTCTACGTCGACAAAGTGATTCTATAAGGGTTCCTTTTGAGGTACGAAACCCCTAAAAGTGTTACAAATTTACAAACATCCCACAAAAAAGTAACAAATTCATTGTGGAATTTATTTACGCCAATGACTCGTTACGTGTGTTAAACAATTAAGTACTAATGAACTTTGTCGCAGTTGTATCCCAAACAGATAAATAGCATGTCATCAAAGAAAACATCTACACAGATAAATTTAAAAGGACATATACCTATCCTTTTTGTAAAAATAAACTTGCCAAAGAAAGGACTGAATGGAAGACTATATCGTTTTAAGATCTAAGCTTTAAAGGGTAAGTCGACGAAACGTATTTTTAATACGAGGAAAGATGCAAAGATTCTAGTAGACGTATTCTAAGGACCGCATCCTTTCATTCCAACATTCTCTGACTCGAGTGGAGAGTAAAAATGTTCTCTTAAAGGATGTAGAGATAGGGTACCTGTCGATAGTTATATAATAAAATAAGTAACATATGTTATCTCTATAGATTATAGTAATTCAATAATTTGAAAACTGTCTTCATTACCTTTGAAAACTTTTAAATAGAATCTGTTGTATGCATCATGATCCTTTGATATGTAACTTTTTAATATTATATTACAAGTAATCGCTTTTGCGGTCAGCAAATAGTTTTACTCAGCACCAAGGTAATTAACAACTTAGTTTGTATATAAGCACACAATACACTATTTAATATTGAGTTTGATTATGTGTAAGAACTTTCTTCATTTATACAATTTAATTTAGTTTGCTGTACAACAACCGAATTAATAACATTGTCCGTTTTGCAAATTTCTGCAAAGTAACGACAGTTTTGTTTAAATATCGACTCTAAATTCCACATCACTTGCTATTCGGAATGGAAGCAAAAAGTCCACAAAACTCATCTTCCGTTCCTGCAAAATGCATCCGCGCTTACACGAACACAGGATGCGTTCCATTCCAAATAGAAATAAAACCACCCTCTGTATATAGGAAATATGCTTTGTGTACCTTTGTGTGTCTTAGTAGTGGTTTCTTAAAGATTGGCATTTTATTTGTTCCTGGAAGAGGATGAGATTCCGGTCTGGATTTATTAAAAGCTTGATATTGCTTTAATATTAATAGCTGATTGAGTATACAAGCTTTTATTATGAGGGAAAATGCAGTGTTTAAAGAATGTTGGTTATTAAGTACCGTTTAATAAAAGTAAATTTTGTTTGGTTTATTAAGATAAGTGATGCGAATGATATTTCATAGGATTTATTAGATAGGAGAAGTAAACATAATGTATATGGTGGCAATTAAGTGTTACCATCCCAAAAAAATATGAAGCAAGGTGTTTGAGTAATGCTTGTGTAGGTTTTTCTATAATACGTATGCTGTAAGAATATTATTTAAGACCGTATCCTAACGAACTGTTGTGTGATCCCATCGAGTTTTAAAAGAAATGCAACTTGGCACTCAAACACAAGCAATTATTTATTTTTATAAATATATTTTTTAAGAGAATGCTACACTTCACTTGTAACTGAAGCTGAACAGGCAGCAATACGGCTTTAAGAACAAATAAGAACACTATGATGATCCAAAACAGATGAGAGCGAGTGATTTTGGAATCCGGTATTTATACGAAAATATATAACTGACATTGCTTTATGAATTTGGTTGGGGGTTTGCGCCTAGGTCAGCAATATTTATTGTGTAATGGTATGTAACTATTAAGGTACCTTGTTATTCTGTACCACTCTATTATATACGTGTACTTACATAACTAACTGTGCACTAGAAGACCGTAAGATGTCCGCTATCTTGCACAATGCTAATATTAAAACATGTTCCATATTATTTATAAGGTTGGACAAGGTAATGTGTTAATATCAATAGGATATCACGAAAAAGAAACTGACATCCAGACGTTTGTGAATTGTGAAGCCCTTCGAGAAGCCTACTATACCAAAAGTGGCGAATTAGCCGCGTCGCCAGCCCTAGCATGCGTCTCGGGATGTGGTCACGGCGCCAAAGTGTCAACGCATGTAGCGTCTCACACTAAAGGCCGCTCTAAGTTCCAGAGAATTAGTATTATACCGTTGTCATGCGGTATTCAGTATACGGTATCATAAATGTCTTTTACCATCGTCACGCATGAGATCATTCGGTTCAAGAATGGCTGCAACATTGGAGCTGATAAAAGCCCCCGAATATAATGCTAGCGTAGCGGGAAAGTCGACTAGTACTTATGGAACTAGAAAGCCTTTAGTGATCGAGATGATGAACTGCAGTTTTACATTGGCAGTAATGAGATTCATACCATTTTGCACCTAAGCGTAGGCTGACAGCCAGACGAAAAGCAGTAGGAATGGTCTAAAAGATTACCTGTATTAACAGAAGGAGTTATCTGTAACCAGAGACCAAATTTCCCACAGAAGCAGCAAGAATACTGTGAACATCAGAGCATGATGTGCGATGCTAGAACACGTATTATTACGTGCTATTTATGGGTCACTAAATGAATTTTCTTGTATATAAGCGATCATCATCACCGTCATCATCAATATCTCCCTTATCCAATAAGCGATCAACCTATTTGTAATTTACGTACCTGAGTAACAGGGGCAACGACGCAAACTTCTAATTGCAAAAATTTCTCAACACCTTTGTCAAGGTGCCTAACTTTCCCAATATCGGTTCCCTCCAAAATACGATAGGTAACAAATCGAGGGAAGTAAAAAGCGCGAAACACCAGTAATTTGTTACAAACAAGGCGTTAAGCCGCAGTCCTGGTAAACAATAAAATAACCGCGACAGTTCTGCACTTAAGTTGGAGCCATGGAGTTGCAGTTTAAACAAAAGTGATTTTCTTGATATTTTCAATAACAAGAAAACCAGTTTTGTTATTAAATTTATAGTCATTATTAGTAAACTCGTCAATAGTAAAATAAATATCCCTAAAATTTTATGGAAAATTCCATATGTAGGTATGTATACGCAAATGACATACAAGTGTATATGGTATCCGGCAAACCTTTCGAAAATGATAATCATATTCACAAACTCAACAATGATATTTGTAGCATAGCTAATTAGACTACAAACAACTTTTATTTACTTAATCCTAATAAAATAAAATACTTCATATTTAGAAGTAATTATCAGTTAGCAAATATTAATCCTACTGTAAGCGTTATGCTTAGGAATGAACCCTTAAAGCGTGTTCATGAAGCGCGTAATCTAGACTTACTTATGGATTAAAGTTTGCGATTTGAAAAGCACGTTCGAAATACTATAAAAGTGTTTTTATTAGTTGAAAATTTTCTATCGACTAAGGCCATTTGTACATGAAATTTAAAAATTCAGTAGTAGAATCACTAGTATTATCTAAGTTTGTCGTAAGGCTACTTGATAGTTCACAAAAGTAACTATTATCATAATATTGTTGTTATGGTACCGACTTCGACAAGTTATTTCCACTTTTCAGTGATGAAGTCGGTTCCATTTTTTGGCAAAAACTTTTTTTTTACTTTCTTCAGTGCCCTTTGCTACTCATGGGATAAGTTTTCATTGTGCATGTTCTCCGATGTCTTCACCCGCAACTATAATATCGTCGAGGTATTCATAGCACTTTTCAGTTATTGGAGTGTAACTCAAAACTCTCTTGATTTTGATTAAATTTAAATGGGAAGTATACTCTATCAAACAAAAAAATAATCATCAAAATCGGTTCATAAACGACGAAATTATCCGCGAACACACATAAAAAAGTTCGATTCGGTCAAATTGTGTAACCTTTTTATTTTAATTCGGTTAAAAAGGAGCAAGAACTTCAAAAGAATGATGCAAGTGCCATATGAAACAAATACCTGTCCAACTACTTACCTAATTTGTTCCTAGACATTTCTAGTAATTATATCGAATTCATGTATACCTAATTTTTCCATAGTCATTCTATTAATTTTTCCCACTTATTATTAATGTTAATAAATATTTGCCAAATATGAATTATTTGATAATTTTATAGTATATTTTTTAATTTATATGTTCTTCTTCATATCGTGCCTCTCCATTGAGATTTATATGTTATATTATTATATTTATAAACATATCGTTTATTATGAGATATTTATGCTAATAACTTTACCAGTTTTACTAATTAGCTAAATACCGTACATTCTCATAATTTAAGGAAAGTAAATAGTAATAGTAAATAATTTTGATTTTATTTTTAAATAATTTTAAAGATATATTATTCGGTAAGCTGTATGGGTAAATTTTAATTTTTGTATTATTTGATTATAAAAAGCATTGCAATGAATTGTTCAAATTCTAGATTTACTTTGAAAATAGGTGCTTTCTATTTTATTGTAACGTTTTTTTTCTTCTAAACGAATGATCGCAAATTTATCCTTTTGATATTTTTTTTGTATTGCCGCGTAGAAGATATGGAATACGATAAAAACTACAAAAAAAAGTTTGTAGTAGCTGTAGTATTTGTAATTAAGTAAGTAGCTTTTGTTGTTAGTATTTTATTTTAATAATAGCATCGGCTACTTTGAATTTTTTTATCAGACTAGTCATGCCCGTCATTTATAAATAATTATAGCCTGTTCTGTAGACTGTTTCTAATCTGAATTTATTCATTGAACGCGTTCTACGAAATATGAAATCTCTTAGTCTGTGACCCTACAAAGCTTGCGTAGGTAATGAAAAAAGTATTCCCGTTTGGGTGAGCCGGGGGGTGGGCGTCGCGGCGCGGGAACTACCGTTTTGTCGCCAGCTCACACCCACGTCTCCACGCTGAGATTTCAGGAAATACAAACTTGTTTAACTTTAATCCAAAGAACAATAACAATACTTCTTTTTGGTAATAAGAACCATTGGTCGCTCGTACATAAATGTAAGTATTCATAAATTTGTTTTATAGGGGATTTTTATGGGCATTGAAATGCAAGGCAGAACTTACAAACGTTTCAAAATTTTGAAGGCAAAACGTCCAATTATCACGGATTAAATGTGTTTTTTTTTCCGTATGTACGAGCTAACCATATACTATATAATTTAGTTTTAAAGTGTGCATTGTGTTATACACATGTTTAAATTGCTCATTTTTTCCCAACACGGAAACATCAAATAAGTAATGTTTCTATTCAACACTGCGCTTCCTCATCCCACTAATATTATAAATGCGAGAGTTTGTGTGTATGTTTGTAACCTCTTCACGCTCAAACAGCTACACCGATTTCAATGAATTTTGGTATGAAGATAGGATTAACACATAGGCATATTTTCGGCGCAGCTAGTAAGTTATATACTTCATTGATCAAACTATGACTGGTGGTTATAATTTATTCATTCATGCATACCGGTCAAAACAAAGAAGCAAGTAAACAAGGACACTAAGCATCTCTCTAAGCCATCAGCGATGCAAGTGCGAGACTTGCTACTTCGCAATACTGAGAAAGAAAAGCAACACCTGTTGGATAAGAGAACCGACTGCAAACAAGCAAAAGCCATGTTTCCGGTTCTAAAAACGTCACCAATAACTTCTTGAAACTGCAACGAGAGGATCTACGCCTACTGGTAGGGCTAAGTACAGGTCACTGCGACCTTAACTACCATCTGCACAAGACGGGAGGTACAGAGAGTCCCCTATGTCGAGGATGCATGCAGGAAAACGAGACTGTGGAACACGAGCTACTGCACTGTGAAGCCACAGAAAGTACAAGAATCTCAACCGGACTGCGTAGGGCTGACTCTCAATTGTCCAAGGACGAACCATATATACCACTGCAGCAGCTATGCCAGCGACCCAGGGCCATGCTTCGTTATATGAAGGAGTTAGGATAGTTCGGGTAGTGTCTGGCGGGGGGAATGCACAAAACACCCCAAGCGGGACCTCGGTGCAGGACTCAGCACCCCCAATTCGAATAAGAATATCGGTCAAAACTATAATCCTCCTTTTTTGCTTCATTGTAGTCTGGAAAAGTATTTACTGATTGTACCTACGTTACACATCCTTTAAACCCTTTGTGTCAAAATGATTATAATTGAAGTACATAAATGCAACTTTAATACACACACCACATCCACCAACATGACACCACACATCACATAATCACACATAAACACACACGAAAACACACATACCGGGCCTATTCCCGAGCAATATTGGGGCTGTTTTGCTTGTACAATATTTATTTGTTTAGCTTCCTATAATTGTTAAGCTGCTGTCTGTGGGTGTTCGTTTTTTTTTTCCTTTCTCTTTTTATATCTCGGCCAAGACCATAGTCCGAGCTTAGGGGTAGGCTGAAAAACAGCGTTATGATCTCTACATTGTGGGAACATGACACATGCTGAGCCTATCCCTTTTGCCATAGATATTTAATTAATTAAACATGTCCTGTATAAATATTTCTTTTTTTGTGGCAATAAATGATTTATTATTATTATTACACTTAATGTATGATACTTGAATGATAGATTAGGAAAACTTAAAAAAAAACTGTGTTCTGACCTAAATTCAAACAAATTGTTCTTTGACACATGGAAGTTAGGGTCGGTTTTATGATCAATATTTGAGGCTCTTTTATCTAAAAAATATAATTGTTTGCAACTTATTGGAATGGGATAAAAGCTCGCTTTTGTGATTTGAATGTGTGACATTGTTGCTATCGGAGGAATAAATTGATCAGTCCGTTTCTAACAACATCAAATAATGTAGAAAAAGAAACTCAATACTCACATAGATTATATGCTTCGAACATAATAATATAATGTATATGTTCGAAGTGTGTACGTTTAAAGATCAACGTTATTTAAAACTATTAAAATTTTCTCAAAGAAATAAAGTTCAACATATTCCGCCTCCATCTCTTGCTTTGTAATGGAATAGAAAGGAAATAGACACAATACAATAGGAATGTTATAAAATGGACATAGAAAAGGATATTATATCCGGAACCCGTCCCGCAATCTGCTAAACAATTCTACACCGGATGGAACGTAAACTTCAATTTGTTCGTACTACATTATTGCTGGGACTTAATATATTATTCTGAGCTAAATGAAAGGCAAGATATCTCCGTTAGAAGGAGCGTACCCTTTACTAAAACTTTACGTAATTCAACCAATGTAACACCAGTTGTTAAGCCTGCAAGTAGTGGCCTCTTAGTACATGTGAAGCGATGATAGCTAAGCGGGAGGAGCGTCAAGCTGACGGACACTGCTTGGATCCCCAACAACAGCTTGAGCACTTGGTTAAGGTAACACCGTTATCAAATTTCCAGAATGGTGGTAGTGTACTTTCAAACACCCGCCTGACTAGCTTCCACCCTCAAGTTTGAAAAAGCGCAGAGATGTATGGAGTAGGACTGTTGATATTTTTTAAAATATCGGATTTTCGATATATCGATATTTTTAAATATATCAATACCGGAGTTCGATATATCGAAACAAAAAATCGATATTTCGATATATCGGCTTTATTTAAAAAAAAACTCGTAAGGCAGTCTAGCTCTAAAATTTTGAAAATTATACCTGGAATTTTTCTAAAATAGTTTTTTAGTTCTAATTATATATTAATAAAAAAAATCAAAAAATATTGAGTGTCGGCTTACTTAATTTTTATAAATAAAATACGGTAGATTAAGTTTACGATGATTTTGTAGATTAAATAAGTTACGAAAATGAAATAAAAAATAAAAATTTATTTAAAAAAATATCGACCATCGTTATCGACATTTCAATATCGAACTATCGCTATATTGTCCAAATAATTATTAGTAATAAATATCGATATTTCGATGTATCGATATTTTATCAACAGTCGATGGAGAGTGCAATGCTCGGAATTACTCTACGCGACCGAACGCGCAATGATCGGATAAGGCGAAAGACAAAAGTGAGTGACGTGATGATTACTATTGGACGAAGAAAATGGACGGGGGCAGGGCACATTGCTAGAATGGATTCTAGCCGTTGGACTCGAAGAGTTCTTGAGTGCAGAGCGAGAGCCAATACTAGAGGGCGTGTAAGACCACGGCAACGCTGGGTGGACGACATCAGACGACACGGAGGACAGGACTGATGAATCGGGCACAAGATCGCTACGACTGGAAGAGAGAGAAAGAGGCCGTTATCCATTATTGGATCACGAACAGGCCCCCATGATGATGATGATAAAGCTTGAATAATGTGCTTCACACGGCGGAGCCAAAATAAAAAAAAACTATCCAAAAAGTATGCTAAGCATTTTGCGAAGATATCTACTATAAAGCGTGGGAGTTTCATTTCATTACCCCTATTCTGCCCGTGTAATATCCGTTGCTGCATTACATCATTTCGAGTTGAGGCACCTAAGTGTTCCTATCGCAATTTCCATCAAGTTTCATGAAAAGCAAGGACCTATTCTGGACGACCTATTTGCATATCATTATGAAAATGGAACTGGATCGACGGGTCGTATGATAACCGGATAGAATATAAATAGCTTGACCTGGAAAAAACATACATTACAAATAGTGTCATTATTGTCTTCAAAACTTAACCATGAAGTATACCTACGCGAAAAGGAACAAAAAAATTGTCATTTAAAATAAAAAACTTTCAAGGTAGTAAAAAAGTTTATGAGAAGACAAAGATGACAGAGATGAGAAAGACTTGGAATGATCCACTTCTCCCAAGTTACACAATTAGTGCGTAAGGAATTTAAATTTAAATTTAAGTATTCGAGTAAATGCTTAAAAAAAATTGAATAGAATGGCCCCCGAGCTTCTTCTCTGGCCGCTTATTCTCTGGCGTATTGTGATATGTGTTATTAAAAATAAAAATAAATGATTTCGCATTATTCAGGGTAATAAACGTATAGTTACCAAAATAATATAATTTTGCATACACATGAAAATAGTCTTTTCTGTTTTTTTATGGTTACTTTTGCTTAGGTTTGGTGACGACGCGGTGACGTGTTTACACTATTGTGCTCACAACTTTATTACATAGATCGTTCGACCATTATCTCACTCGATGATCAGTAACAATGTGATTGAAGATGCAATCACACTAGATCTAGAATGCTGAATGGGTCTTAAGGACTGCTGCTTGAACACACTATGTGTTTGGTGACACTGTGACAGCTCATCAAACTTACGAGTGATGGGTACTGAAAAGTATACCAACGATGTCATTCGATTAAGACAACGATGTTAGCTAAATCAAAAGCTTAAATCAGTGGTAGAAATCAAAAAAATGACCGTCAGGCTGACAGGTGAGGCACCATCGCTTCAAAATGTTACATGTTAGATAAAGTCTTTATGAGTCATCAATTGTTCCCAGTATTTTAAAGAAAGAAGAATGTCTTATTTCTTTTCCATTTTTTTAATAGATACTGTAGGTATAGATCTAGCGTTTGACCACTATCTCACGTCAATGACGATGTGGTCGTAAATGTTATCACGCTAGACCCAGAGTGGTCACTGGCCCTCAAGAGCCTGCATACCTGAACACACTATGTGTTTGGTGATCGTTTTTCAAACTTGAGCGTGGTAGCTAGCCAGGCGGGTATTCGAAAGTACCCTACCACTATACAGGGAGTTTGATAACGACGTTACCTTCACCGGATGCTCAAGCGGTAGTTGGGGATCGAACCAGTGTCCAACAGTTTGACAGCCGACGCTCCCCCCGCTGAGCCATCATGGCTACACAATAGAATAGATATTACTAAATGTTTATCAATATATTTAACAGTGTTAATCACCTTTAAATCAAATATTTATTTGTAAAAATACTGCAGTAGAATATTCTACATACCCAATAACTCGTATATTATGTCTTGAACAGCTGCAATGAATAATATTATTTTACCTTGCACCTAGTGCTTCATGTGGTCTCTAACTATGGGTTTTTATAAGCAAGTTCAAGGTCGCACGACGAGCTGTGGAGAGCTATATTCGGCGCTTCTCCGTTGCTTCCAACCGGTCCCTGTGGAGATCGATGGGGACAGCTATGTCCAGCAGTGGATATTCTATGGCCGAGATGACGATGATGATGATGACTAATACACTTTAATAATAAAAACTAAGACTTAGACTAAAAAAAATTTTTTTTATAGAACTAAAAACTCGAAATTGTTTATCTTGTAAGCCCTTTTATACTAAATAATTATCAAAGAACTCTTATTCAAAAGTGTCGATTGATAAACATTTCGCTTTCTGATCAGTGTTCTGATCAGTGGATAAACATGCGAATTGTTTAATCATTTTCATACTCCAAAGACAAAGTAGAGCCATAAAATCTATCATTGAAGCTTTGACGAAACTAGGAATACGGTCGTCAGGAAACATCGCTTAAGTGCATTCCCTCTGTTCCCATCTTTTGTCTATAGCAAGAATACGTCCGCAGCGATGGTTCATTCAGAGCCACAGACAAAGAAGCTTTTTAGAATTTCGTCACTAGCTTTTGCAGATGGAGTGTCTACTAAACCTGTTACGTAAAAGTGAATGCTAGTCAGATTTTGAACTTCTAAGTGTAAATCAATACTTCAAAGTAAATTTGGATGACGTAGTTTTAATGTTTAGACAAGGTAGCAATATTTGCCAATAATATTCTTATTTTTAGAAGGCCTCTGACATCGTTATCTACTTAGCACTTTTATATTTAATATTAAGTTGTGTATATATTTAATTGTCATCATAAGTAGATATAAGTAAGTTTCCTGTTAAACAGAGTAAATTATACTTACTTATATTTTATATTATTGTTATATAAGGTCTATATTTTTAATTAGTTACTTGCTCATAATATTTTTGTGATTTTATCTCAAACGCTCGCCAACCCGTCTGCCAAGCGTGGCGAGTATTGGCAAATCCTCCCTATATGGGGGAGGCATGTATCCAGTAGTGGACATCCTATGGCTGAGATAAAATAAAAATAAAAAATCTCAAACGTTCGATTGCTATTTTCACCTTTAATTGCTGTGACACTTGAATTTATTTCACTTTTATTGTTCCTAATCACCATCTTATTATGACTACGGCTCTGTTAAATATCTACTACCATAATTGAAGAAAAAATGACTACGTTGTTCCGAAAAATAAAAAAAAACACAGAACCCCAACACAATTCCGCATACAGAACACTAGCAGTAACTTATTACGTGAAAATTTTAATCCCGAGAGAGACGATACAATTTACAATCTGTTATAGTTACCGTGCGTCTGATATATGGAGTGTGGATGTGCGAGCTTTGCATTCCGAACGGGTGCCACTTAGGAATAGTAATATATCTCTAGTCTAGTATTATTACTGTTATTACTTATATGTACGAGTACGTACGTGTAACTGCAGGCAACTGTGTAATTGAAGTCTGTTGACAAGTTGTTGGAGTAGGATCAATTTTTTGGAAGCTAAATCACTCCTCTCCACACCCTTCAAGCCAAGCAATAGAGACACGTAAGTATAAGGTATAGTAAGCTTAGTTGGCTCTCAGATAATAGTCATCGTTCACTTAGGCATCGTAACTTACAACTGTCTATACCACGACATCGCACACAGACAGTGAGACATTGCGCTTTTAGTAGTGAACTAACTATTTATTCAAATGAAATACTTTGAGGTGGGGATATAATTATGTTGTAAGTAATATAAACAATTATAGCTTCATGTTGTATGTATTGCTTCCGGGCTGTTTGGCCGTGGTCTAAGTGAAACTTGTGTTCCAGACGTTTCGTCGATCACTAAGGTCGATATCTTCAGTGGTTCAGGTCCGAGCGGCGACAAGAGCGTAGAACTCAAACTCAAACGGCGTCTTCTCTGTTACTCAGTAGCAGAAAAGACGCCGCGAAGGAGAGCAACGTCGGCCGTAAAAGTCTTAAAGTTTATAATTATAGCTTCAATTGATAACTCGGTTTGTGCAATATGATGAATAAAAATCCTCTACCACTACCTTTCCTCTATATACCATCCAAATAAACGAAAACAACAAAAATTGACGGTCGTCGTGGTTCAGTGATAAGTGACAATGACGTTGGAGCTATGACCCCGGATTCGAATCCCGGCTGGGGCAAACATTTATAGGTGTTTTTTCTCTGGTCTTGGATGTTTGTGTATTTTGAATGTGTGTGTGTAAATGCCTCCCGCGACACATTGCATACTAGTGCGGGGTGGGAGTGTCAATGCGTTCACTGGCCAAAAATCGTAAAAGCTCGCGACCCGTAGTTCCCCCACCCCTATTCTTGTCGGTGGGTACCATTATAGGTATGACATGTGTTGTATGTACATAAAATATGTATTGCTTCTACCAGTACCAAAACAATATAAACGCAGACTAACAGTCTGCTGCTCTAATAACATTATTTTGCATATCCAGTAACACATCTGCAACGTTGTAACACAGTCGATACTAGTACAGGGTTCAGGGCTATACAATAGTGAGAAGTGTAGTCTATGAACCTTTCTATGATTATTTTTATATGAATACAAAAGTAAATAATTCTCATCATCATGTGAACTTAATGTTTAGAGTCGAAAGACAGAATTGCACCCCGGCGCTACTATGTAACAATTTACAAACAATGAAAGTCTAAAGATACGGAAGCGTTCCATCCTTTCTATTTGCAAAACAAGCACCCATCTATCCCCACAAATAACTGAGAGCAAATATTTGTTCTCGATACATCGGTACATGCAAACAATGATACCATACCTACACATGCGCTCCGATACAACAATGAAACTTTACGTACGATTGAACTTAAGATTATAAATAAGGCTCGATTAAAAAAAAACCTAGCGAAATTATATTGACATGTAGGATATCTTATTTTTAAATTAAGATTACAATTAAATGCGTTTAGCTTATCACAGTTCCCATAAGGTAGTATGAATATTTTATGGGCGCAAACATCTGGCAAAGTTGAATTGAGGCAGCACTTAGTCTGTGGTTTCGCCAGAGCGATGTACGTGCGAAGGGCATGTTCACCCGTACTTCCAGCCTTGGAACTATTGCCGGTGGTGGATATGTGATCCAGGCACTTGACAATTATATCATTTGGTGATATTGCAGTCAATTGCCATGCCACTTCAACTGGTGATGTGGTCGTGAGTCATCCAAATATTGGATATCTTGTTAATTGTACTTATAAAAAAAAATTAGACAACGTGAAAGAATTTTTAGCAGTATTCTCTAACATCTCTCTTACATAATTTCCTACGATTATCGACATATATTTTGGTCAAATTACGAGTAATACCAATAATATCTTGTCAGCAATTATATAGCAAGCAGAGAATACAGGAGCTGTTAAAGATTGACACAAAACAAATTCTCCCAATTTTGAACACGTGGCAAAAGATCCTTGTCGACCTGTATAAAGCTTTTATATTTTAGCGACCAGAGGCCGAGGCCAGATCAACATTCAACGGCAAGAGACAGAGAAACGCTATGTAGCGATGCATTTTATCTACGGGCCCTGTTGAGCCAAATATGTGCCAGCATTTTGGTTAGGCGTCGCATCGATCGAACGCTCTGATAAGTTTTGGAAAATCCACTGAACTACCGGTCCCCACAGGCCCAATGTCACCCCAAACGGTTCAAATATGTAACCACTACCTAGGTTAGCATATTTTTGCCGCTTCAATTGCTCCGCCGAATAAGCCGCGGCGCCAGCCTTAACATGTGTCTCGGGAAGATGTGACGGCGCTGAAGATGTGATGGAAACTATTGCCACAATATAATATATTTAGATTTCAAAGCACAACTATTAGCTTACCACTAACTGAATTCGCATACACCAAACAAAATTAATTGTTGGTCACCCACTTCTACAATCCGTGGCATTCTCACGTGCAAAGCGGACCGCAGCCCGCACTCTAAGACAGATGATGATGCTCACGAGAATAATATACTCACGAGAGTTATCAAGCTTTGACAGTTATACTTATATTCTGTTAATATTATCATTTTTTTTACATACTTGTATTGTTAAACTGTACCAAATATAATTTTATTGTCTGTCAGAAATACAGTCAGAAATATCTGGCTAGTAAATGTAGCCTTAAGCTAAATTTTGCACCACTAGGGTCACTTCATTTTTGCAAAAATGGTTCGAATGCTACCATGAGCCTGCGCGGAACATTAACGGCGCGTTCCGTGATAAACGTACCGCGTGCATCTGAGTGCGCTGAGTGGATGATGCAAATGATTCCTGCCACTGTTGCAGTGACAATGATAGCAAACTATTGAATGGAAGTGACTTAATGTTCCCGAATATCTAGCTTAAAATAAATAAGTTCATCTCCTTATCTTTTATGAGGTGCTATGCATACTCTAAAAATTAAGTAGATTGACACATTATTTAAATCCTACTAAATTATGTGCTACATATATACTGACTTATGAGAATTTTATGAGATATTTCCTTTTAAATACTATGAAATCTCTACAAACATGGTGACATCGTCACACAATATATTAAATATAATGTTATTTAAATGTATCATTCTAATTTACAGGAAAATCCATTATTTGATATTATAATATTACCTACTATAATATAAAGATACCCAGTGCCCAGTACTTTATATCCTAGTCTCAGCCAGATGCACTCTAAATAAACTATAATTTTTTCAAACATTTTGACTATAGTGTAATGTTGACCTATTATCTCCATGTTATATAACAATGCATCTATTTTACATCAACGTCGCTATATGTTACGATTATTTCAAAATTACGTTTTTCTCAGTGTAGGCTTCCGCCCTTGCCGGTAAAGTCACCTGTACAAATAAAGATGTAAGATCTAGTGTTATCCAAGTGTAAACTTTCATTCAAATCCCCAGTAGCCGTTTCGTTATTATTACTCAGTTCATTGTTGCAGTGTAGTTCTATGATAATTGTAACTTATAGCAACACTAAACCATAGTTTATTTATAAATAAATAACTATATATTATATAATTAATCATCAGTATATAGACAATTTTTATCTTTTTGGATATTGTGGTACTTCCTCTTTCTCCTTGTCTTTATTCATATAGTTACTTTTAAATATAAAAATCTACCTCCAAGCATACAGGCGTTCAGGTATTGTCAATTCTGGGTTTAGTTAGTTAAATATAAAGTAATTAGTACTTGTAACAGACGTCAAAGAGGATCTTACACTTGCCATCACTGTACCACGACCACTCTGCCAAGAGTGCACGACTAAGAAGAAGATGAAAGTAATTAGTCTCGCATTCCAGAACTCTTTTATATCTGCGTTTATAGGCTTTTGTAGCGAATGTTAATAAAAGCACTACGGAATGTCTATTCCAGATAATTTATTAACACATCATTTTGTTAAATTGTATTTAGCTTAACTGTTATATTTAGGCATTGTACTATTGTACACATTGCACAGGGTATCATTTGTTTTGTATAAAGATTTGAAACCACTAATCCAATTTATGCTTCAATGGGAATTTCAAAGTGAAATGAAATATGTTGTAATAAAATAATTAACCTAAAATGATTTCCCATCACTACAATTGATAGTTCTTACACTAAAAATAACACTTACATATTGTTGTTGAAAAACAAAGGTAGGTGAGAATAGAGTTAAACTCCTTTCTAAATGCGAAATGCACCGTGATGCGGCGAAGCTCTGGAAATAGTATGTAGACGCAACTTGCAATGTAATGGCTCTTAACGTCAGTGCTTCGTTCCAGTTAGGCTAGCGACTTGAACACGACTATACAATATATCTTGACCTTTAATTACTATATAGATAGTTTTGATTCTTTTCAGCGTATTTATCTGAAAGCCCTACATGTCTAACAAACTTAAATAAATAGCACTCGTGATAACAGTTCATGAAGGTTAATTCTGATTGAACAAAATTTGACTTTATATGCTAACTTTTTAAGTGGAAAAACTTATGCATAGCAATGATCGCATAAGCAGGTAAGGAAAAAAATTACTAACTAGTAGTAGTTAGTGAATTTTTTTCCTTGTACTACTAATACTAATGCAACTAGAAAACTAACAGCTTATACTGAATACATAATGAAAATAACTCTTAAATAAGCTTATTTTTTATTTATTTATTTTTATGTAATTTAACGTTTGGCCACTATCTCACTTGATGGTCAGTAACGATGTGGTCGAAGATGGAATTACGCCAGACATAGAACGTTAACTGGTTCTCAAAATTGCTGCTTGAACACAGTGTGTGTTGACGCAGCATCTAATTCACAGTATAGTTGTTAGGAACTTTCCAGTGCCCGCCTAGCAAGCTACCACTCTCAAGTTTCAAAAAATGTGTGCTTCAAACTTCAGTGTGGTAACTCGCAAGCGAGTCCTAGAACATACCTTCCAAAAATTTTGATTTGATAACAACTTCATACATGAAAGTTCAAGCCCGGGGCGGAGCTTGATCCAACATTTATGCAGGTTAAGTAAGGCACTTAGAAAAGGTGTATTGTTTTGAAAATGTATTCATTCATTTGTTTTTATCTAAGTAATTATTTTTGAAGCAATAACGTCGAATAGCTTTGTTACTAAAATGATGCAAACGCTTCATTTAGCTTCAAAAGTTTAAAGCTATAACATCCGAGGAGCGTTTCATCGTTGCTACGAGCCTTAGGTCACGTCAAATGAGTTTCGTTCTTCTTCGTCGGAGACTCGCTTGTCTTACTATTGTTTTAACGGAGAAGTCTCAAACTTGTAACAGTTGAAGATCGGGATGTTACGTCTAAGGGCGATAGTTTTAAATGGTTTTGCTAAGACAAGTCACCAAAGATGTTTATATTGTCTGTAAGCTGGTGCGGGTGCATTTATATTTATTTGCATTATATTGGATGTTATTTTGCATTGACAATAACTTGAAATTGATAGAGTAATACCAGAATATATTTTGTTAAATATAGCTTTAACATCATGACAGTTACATCCAATGGACAGTACTTATATAAAAGAGTGTTTGATTTATACAACTGTACTAATTTCACATATTCTATGTACCACCTCTGTAAACACTGACAGGTTATTTAGAAAAATATATATTTGTTCGGACATCCGATCGTGACAGGGAGTGGGAGGGAGTTAATTCTGATATTCACTAAACTTATCTAAAGCGCAATATATGAAAATGACATCTATTTAAGCGTACTACTGCAGAAAGACGATATTAAGCCTACATTTTTATTTATATCATTGGAGGCGTTTGGGTATTGGCTTGTGTTTATTTTATGTAAATTCACAAAGGACATGACACTGAACAAAAACTAAAATATTTAAATTGCTGCAATATTGGTACTAAACTATTCCATGTTTGATTAACAAATATTTAACGTAAAATAACAGTTTCAATTATGCCTACCAAATGCAACTGTAGTATATCATCCAATAAATAATTATGCACATGGTAAATAAAGTCCCTCTAAAACAAACACAGCGCATTCACAAAGCTAACATGGCCTGATGATAGCAACACAAGCGGGCATGTTCCCTGAAGGCAGACACCAAAGATAATACATCACAGATGGTCCGAAATAGCCTGCAAAGTTACCTACTCTCCATACACGCTTGCCTGCGGATGTTTTAACAACTCAGTTATGTTTTTTATTTTTTTTTATTTTTTTATTCACAATAGGCAGGCGTTTGACCACTATCTTACCTGATGTTAAGTGATGATGCGGTCTACGATGATTCACGCCTGTCTAGAAGATACCTGTTCACTCGTGACTTGAAGATGCCCAGATTGTATTCATGTGGAAACACAGACTTAGGCAATGAGTTCCACTCGAAGTTTCAGACGAAGCGCTTTAAATTGAATAAGGCTTTTTACAAATTTTATGTCTAGACATCTTGAAGGATTTTGTTACATGTATTAACCGCTTAACATACAAAAAATTGGGGATGGTTAACCATTTAAAAAAAAAATATTTCAAGGATCGACAAGCAGTTTCACAATATGTTACTTATAAATAAAACTAACTTAATTAATGTAAACTCTAAGGCTTTCACGGCTGGCGTTGCATGTTGTATGTATTGCTTCCGGGCTGTTTGGCAGTGGTCTAAGTGAAACTTGTGTTCCGGACGTTTCGTCGATCACTGCGGTCGACATCTTCAGTGGTTCAGGTCCGAGCGGCGACAAGAGCGTAGAACTCTCCTTCGGGGCGTCTTCTCTGTTACTGTTCAGTAACAGAGGCCGCAAGACCGCAGTGATCGACGAAACGTCTGGAACACAAGTTTCACTTAGACCACGGCCAAACAGCCCGGAAGCAATACATACAACAAAACTTAATTAATAAAAGACCAATCTGAACGTTACAATTTCAAATGTCGATGTTGTTATTTTTACCCTTCCAACTTTAGTTGTGTTACAAATATGTTTTGTTTATAAATTTGACGGTCTTCGTGGCTCAATGATCAATGATACTGATTTTGGAACCATCTCGGTTCGGTTCTACTACCGTCCTAAAACAGTGTCACCGGGTTCTTATCCCGGTTGTGGTGAACATTTTTCTGATGGTCACAGATGTTTATTCTCGAGTTTTTGGTGTTTGTGTATTGAGAATGTGTGTGTACCCGCGGTAAAAGATATCATAGTGCGGGCATGTGAGTGTGACTACGTTTTTTTAATTTGGCGGTTATATTTTTTTTGTGATCTCTCTGGAAGAGTAAAGTAAAAAAAAAAGATTAAGGTTTTTTTAAAGTTTACGTTACATTAACTAATTTCATTAAGAACAAAAACATTTGCAGTATGCAATTAGGAATTTTACTGCGATGCGAGCTACCGACATGCTGCCGAAAAAAAAAAAACAAAACAAACTTGTACCAATTATTCAGGTACTACAATATTTGAGCAAACCACTCGCTGTTAGCCTCGTAACTAGAAAATTTAAAAACTTTTATGTAACATCATATTTTACCCTTTTCATTTTCATACTGGTTTTATTTACCAAATCCTGTTAAATGAAAAATGTTAAACCAATATTTTGTTAGCAGAATATTGTTTTGCAATCATTGTTACTATTGACAATATTTGCGAGGTATGTACAAACGAATATCGATTGAATAGATTCAATAAATAGGACCGAGCGCTATTGAACCGGCAGCGTATTGTATATTGTATTTTCTTCATAACATGTATCACTTGACCTTATGCAATGAATAAAACATTTGCCCCCGACATCATCGGCCGGAGAATATTGAAAGAGCGTAATGCAGATGAAAAAAAAAAAGATTTCATATTCTTATACGGAGATACAGAGAAGTTACGATACCCTTTCACGTTTTACGGCCCTGCTGTGTTTTTTGTTTCGATTGCTTTATTTTTTACCATTCACCATATGTTGCGGCGGTTGGAAAAATATGTCATAAAATTTTTTCGTTAATGGTCAGGTGTCACCATGGTCACATTCATCTCATTAATATTATAAATGCTAAAGTTTGTGTGTATGTCTGTGCTTGTAATCTTGTCACGTCCTAACGTCTTGATAGATTTAAATTAAATTGGGAATATTATCATCATCGTCATCTAAACCATAGGATGTCAATTAGTATTACATAAGAATGGAAAATGAATTTGTGTATCTCGCGTCATCCCTATATTGGAGATATACCACCTATACGTACAAAGCGTTTTTCTTCTACTTTCTTAGTGCGCACTGCAAAACTCGTTGCCTGAGTCTGTTTTTCCCGATAGGACTCCAGGATTGTAGTCTTCAAATCACGAGTGAACAGGTGGCTTCTAGGCTTACGAGCTCCATCTTATACCGCGTCGCCATTAAACATCAAAATATTATTAGTGGCCAAGCGCAAGCTTATAATATTTTGAAAAAAGTGCATTTACAGCAAAACCAGCTCATTTTGTTCTCAAAGAGCTTGAGGAACATGGAGTTTGATCTATGTGAGAGAAAACAAGAATTATTGGCCATATTATTAAAAAAGAACTCATATGAATGCGGTTGGTGAATAGACTTGTGGCCAGCACAATATTTTCAAACGACGCGAGCACCTCCTTCCAAGACATTCACTGAGATTGACGACTAATGTGGCCGTAAGCCCGTGGAAATGTCCAGAGTTGAAAATGCAGCAAACCATTATTGTTCTGATCCCACAGTATAATTCAAAATTGTAGCAATCGCTTCAGAAAAAGAAAACTTCCGCACGTAGAAAATAAATTGCGGGTACCCAAAAGTAATTTACATAAATATGTGGATAAGATAACAAAGCCACCATTACTAGAGATGTATTAATGACGGGGGATCGGAATCAAACCGGGAACCGTAGTTTGACAGACGGAGGCTATCCTTGTTCTAAATTACCATAAATACTTTACACTGTTTTTTACGGGTATAACGTGGTACTTACGCGTTGTCGATCACGATCGACAATTGTTTCGGCTTCTTCCGGAAGCCTTCATCAGGATCTAGAGTGCGTTAGTCGTAACGTCCCGTCCCGCACTGCGAGACGCTCAGTGCGAGTGCAGTAAGTACCACGTTATACCCGTAAAAAACAGTGTAAAGTAATTATGAACGTGATTTTTAATATTATTTCCATAAATGTTCCTAAACCGCATTCAGAGCTTTGGTGTACGTTAACCCTTACAATGGCTATAAAAATTGCAAACGGAAATAACTTGAACCAACCCTAAGCTATAAAAAATAACAAAACAATAATAAACTTAACATTTTTGTACGAATAAAATACAGTGTCGTAATTTTTTTAGATCAACCGTATCATTCTTAATGTTGAGACAATACAGGCACTAAATATACATCAACACAATGTAGGGACACGGAAAATGTATATGCATATGGAACTATAATTTTTAATTATCTAGAAAATAATTAAAAAAATATGACTGGAAATAGAAGAACAGACAGGATTTCATGGCTGATTTTAGAAATAAAGAAAGTAAATAACGACACGATGCTATTTATTGAATTGCTTTTGTTTTTGAACTATTTTTTTCTGTCTTTATTCGTTTTCAGTCCCCTCCAAGTAATGGTTGTCGGTGAAAAACATCTAGAAACTAACTTGTGTAAATATGTCACGCAGTGTAATCATCAAAATGATCATTCCATTACGTATTCTAATTGCTATTAAATCTGACGTTAATAGTTCTATATATATTTTAAAAATGATGTACAAATATTACTAAGGAATCTAATAAAAAGGATCCATAAAAAACAGTTGATTCCTGTGATAAATACAGTCATTCTTGGTCCTTGCTACTCTTTTATTCAAAATGAACTCGTGCCCTTGTCTTGGAGGCAAATACCAGAATGTATTATGCGCTCAACGGCACACGATGTTGAAAGCCTTTACGGGAAGATACTACGAAAACTTGAGTCAAACTCGCAACATTAATAAATTGCAATGAATAATATTTTTTTTATTATTTTTTTTATTATTACACTCAGACCCCCGCACTAGGATTCCCTGTGTCGCGGGAGGCATAGACACACACAATCACAGCACACAAACACCCAAAACCCGGGACAAACATCTACACTCCTCGCACAAATGAGTGTAGATGTCACATCTACATGCTTATTATATAAGCATTCTAGCTTATATAATAAGCACTCTAGCTTATATAATAAGCACTCTTGCTTATATAATAAGCTCAAATGCTTATTATATAAGCATTCTAGATCTAGCGTGATAACATCTTCAACCACATCGTCACTGACCATCAAAGTGAGATGGTGGTCAAACGCTAGATTTGTACAGTATAGAAAACAACTATAACTTTACTTTTCCCTTTTTTACTGATTATAAGCTTACGTTTGACTCCTGTCTCCATGGTGTAAGGTGTTGCACGTAAACTTATAAGGAACCTACTCACTCGCGACTTGAAGACTCCGGGGTTGTACCTATCTGAAAACGCAGAATAAATTAAATTTAAAAATATCTTTTATGCATTTAGTGTTTTTTTATCGATCTATCCAAAATCTAATGAAAATATAAATAAAAACTAAGCAATTTAAACTGCATATAAAAGCACTTAGTGACAGTTCCTTTTATAAAGTATAAATATACCTAGTTAATTGTGAATAACATTGATCCGTGTGCCATTAATTAATCAGACCTAATTTAAGTGTTAAATAGATCTAGGAGTACATCAAATATTATCTATAGGCTGATATCTATAGGCTGGTAACAGCCAGTTGATTGCTCAAGTGATAATGTAATGGGCATCTTGTTTGGGCAGTATTGTTTTTATAATGGCATCGGTCCTAATTAAAATAAATCTTAAAATCTAACCCAACAAAGTGATTCACTAACTTCACGACTTACTTATATCGTGAATCATATTGTATCGTGGCCACTTACTTTAACAAAATTGCTACCCGATACGGAAGACAAGTAGAAGCTCTAAATAAAAAAAAAAAGATTATAACAAAGACTGTAAGAATAAACAATTTGTAAATATTGAAGAGGAGCACGAATCCTGTAACATTATGGTTGATGAAAAACAAGTCATCGTAAATCCTGACAAAACAATTTTGAAAAAAAAAATACTGTTATTTATACTTTTTTGAGACTCAACGCAAATTTTTAACATTGGAATGTTTTGTTGGTCTTAAATTCAGACAATTTGTGTTGATATTTGAGCTTCACCAGCGTTGAAGCTTTTCCTTCAACTCACCGTTATACCTAATATTGTACCCTCAACTTCTTGAGAACTCACACAATTTTCGAAAGTATTTCACCTCAACACGCATTTCGTAGTAGGTAACTCGTTTATTTGCGCGTGTCATTTGTCAGGGTGACATTAAGACACCACCAGAAAGGGCTCAAATGGTGCGCATCGTATATTTTATTCGCCTCGATGATGTAGCTAGAAGTTGGGATATAGAACAGACTAGAGTATTGTAATAGATTTATAATCAACTTATGGTCCATTTACTAGTTTATTGGTTGGTTTTGACCCTTAAACCACAACAAAAACAAACTTTTTTGCGTAGTTTCCCAACGTAGCTTCGCCAACTCTTCAAATGATAGCATTAAGCATTTAGCTTATCGAATTGCTGTCATTGTTATTATCCTACATTCCGTTTCATATCACATATAAGTGGCTTGAGCATGAATCACTACCGCAAACGTGTATGAAAACAGGAATACAAGTGAACTCAGTACCAATGACTGTCGCTTATAACTTAGCTCCCACACAGATAATTGATAGTTAGTGCGTGCAATAGGTGCAAGGCAATTCGAAAACTTGCAAATTATTGGTGCTACGAGCATAGAGCTTAAGAAAGGTAATTAAATAGACATTCACGTGCGCTCTTAGTTGTTGCAAGTTTTTGAAAATTTATTTTTAAATACAAGTTTATAGACATTTTAGCTAAATGTATTTGTATGCTAACATACCAAAATTAAGCAAAACTTAAACAGATGCTTGTACATTAAGCTAAAATATAAAAAAACATATTTTATTACTGAAAACAAAGGGAATAATAGGTTGAAAATAATTTTCTGAACAATAAAGTTGATTAAATACGGCCTTGTTTTTATATTAATTAAAATTGCCAGACGACCTATCACAACAGCGGTCACCCAGACATCCTACGCTCTTCAGTAAATGAAATAAACATTTATTTTTTAAAAAAATCTACCGGGCGACTTCAATGTCTTCGTGGTTAGCCAATTTGAATTTCAAATATCAGTTTAGTGTTAATTGTATTTAATTTTAACGAGAATATGTAAATAATAACAAATAATGTATACTATTAATATGTATAATTATACATATCATTAATATGTATTGGGAGTCGCAAAACGAATATCGTTCATTAATATCTTTTTGTTATAGTTTTCCGCTAAGTAATGGCTGAATCTAAAAAAAACTACCAAAGAATGGAAGTCGGCAATTGATTTCACACTTTGAGTGTTGAAGTCAGTTTCATTTTTTTGGTATTTTTTTCCCCTTTTACAGTGACTCTTGCTACTCACGGGATTAATTGTCATTGTGTATGTTCACCGATTTCATGACCCTCAATTAGGAAGTTATCCAAGTAGACGTAACACGTTTCAGTCATTGGAGTGTAACTCAAAAACCGCTTGTCCGATTTTGATGAAATTTAAATGGGACTACCTCGGAAGTTCACTCTATCAAATAAAAAAAAAAATATAATAATAATATATATAATATAATATAATGTTGAGAATCAGTCCAAAAATAGTGGAGAGATCATACATAAGAAAAATCAGTGAATCACCTACAGCCCCCTTTATAGAAGTCGATTAAAAAAAAAGCTTATAATCCAAAATGTATGAACTAAGTACATAGTATATCGATTCAAATCGATTCGGTTAGTTATCGATCGCTCTGAATCAGGGGGGAGACTCGAGTGGACAGACAATAGCGGATATATAGAATAGAGAGATGAAATATATTGATAAATCAACAAAAAATATATACTGTTCGATAAAATATAAAAAATTACGTGCCTTAATTATATATTTTACAAAATCACTCCGTAGATTGAGTAGGTTTGGAGCATACTAGCCTTAAGGTAAAGAATAGTTCTGATTGGCACCTTTAAAAGGGTTTTACTCATTAATAAGGAAAGAAAAAATATACATGTATTATTCTTTTATGTATATATAAAACATTGAAAATAATGCTATGTATCTATAAACAATAAAAAAAGTCATTTTAAGACTTAAAATTTGATTGAACTCCTAAACTACATTGATTATAAACTTGAAACTTAAAACAAAAAAATCGATGTCAATCACAAACCGTACATGTAATTTTTTTCTTGCCAATTATTGGCCAGGCAATTGATAATACATTTCTATTGCTCGATATACAATAAGAATAAGCGGGTCCGTGCGTGTTTTGGCTCTTCCAAGGTTATCGAGTCTCAGCGCCTTAATTTATCTACGTACCAATTCAGAACAGCCCGGTCACGAATAACTATTGAAATCGCAGTCAAGTTACTACTATATTTTAATGAACCAATTACCCTAGACATTTTTATTTTATACCATGCCATTTAATAAACCTACTTTTATTAAACAGTACAAGTTCTACCTTTTTATGTATCCAAGTAATACCCCAGTAATAGGAACCCATTAACGAGAAAACGATAGCGGCCGCAACTAAGGCGAAATTACACGTTACTCGACCACCCTTGTTTTACAACCCTAATGGGTAGATGATATTTTTTTTATTTACCCATTTTCTCTGTGGATTACTTGCTATAAATTTCTCATTTGGTGTCTACAGGATACAAATACTTCATGCAAATTTATAAAACTGCCTTCAATCAGTAGATGTCAATAATATTAACGAATTGGTCATAGTTCTATTAATCACTTACATGATTAGTTGAAGTAACAGGCTTGATCATGTGACAGGCTATTTCAAATTTGGAGCACAAATTTGTCCCCATTGTAATTGCAAAATGTTATCTTAGTTACTTATATTATGTTGAATTAGATGAAGTAGTTGATAAATATCATTGTGGAGAGGAGTATAAAATGTGAAAAATAAATAGAAGATTGCCTCTGGGGGAAAGCGTATCGACTCTTATAAGATGGATGCCTCTGGGGGAAAGCGTATCAACTCTTATAAGATGGTTGCCTCTGGGGGAAAGCGTATCGACTCTTATAAGATGATTGCCTCTGGGGGAAAGCGTATCGACTCTTATAAAATGATTGCCTCTGCGGGGGAGAGCGTATTAACTCTTATAAGATGATTGCCTCTGAGGGGAAAAGCGTATTGACTCTTATAAGATGATTGCCTCTGAGGGAAAGCGTATCGACTCTTCACTTAAGATCATCTCGCGTTGTAAAAGTATGAATGGTTGGTGACGGTGACATACTTTACCACGATGAGAGCCAAATGAATGATGAAAGCCGAAAGACAGTGCACTTCTATAATTGTATCAAGTACCTACTGCAATAGTTCTGAAGCATAACATTTTCTTTACAAAGAATAAACACACATTAGTCCAAACTTTGATATTGTTAAAAAAGAAAACGAAAGATATACGCGGAGAGTTGAAAAAAAATGTTTTATAATCACATGCAAGGTACCTTTGTCCTAGGTTATTTTCATATGTGCTTGTTCCAGTTATTAAACAGTTTACTAACCCATCACGAGCTGAATGCATGTCTTGATATATGAATAAAGTCACACCTGTTACTCGTGTCGGTAGGCAGAGACAAGGGGGCTTCCATTTGTAGGCAAATTTGCCTTGCTTCCTTCTTTCTCATAAGATTCTTTATGCCACGCCCTTTATATTAACATGCCTCTTTTCCGTAGCATATTTGTGGGGCTTAAAACATTTTAATTTTGTCATTTGTCATATCAAAATAACCAACACAGGTATTTACTTCAAATCAACTTGTTCTACAAGAACTTACTCTCTTACTAAATATGTATATATTTAATATAAATAAAAAATAAAATCCCACATCAAAGTAAAATTTCGTCCATGCAACATCCACGAGCTAAGCAAAGCTGTACTTAACTCCCACTTAAGTACTTAAACCTCGTTAAGGTAACTTAACACTCTCCTGCGAGGGAGGTTTATTTGGACACTACTTACAATGTACACCTAATTTATACTGAGCTGTCTTGTGATTTATTTTTGGCTAATGTATTCTTATATTGCAGTTATTTTTATGATATCCTAGCTACCTACTGGCGGCTGCGAATTACATGGCCTAAGAATTTGCCTTATTGCTCCTATGTGTCCAGCATCCCAGCTATTTTTAACGCTTCGATATTCGTGTTCTATACTCTAAAATAAGTTGTAATATTTTTTCTATTTATAATCCATTTAAGAATACATTAACTCATGAAGATACAACATTGTAGCTACTCGAGAATACTGACAGAGAAAAGTTGTTCAACATTTTGCCGGTGTATGGCAAAAACGTTCGGTAGAATTGTACAGTATTACAACAGTATTTTAATTACTCATTTTCAATCGATGGCGGCTGATACGATGGTAATGGTACAGTAAAACGTTAATGCTGGAATAAGGTTGAAGAGTGCTTTAGAATACAGAAAACACATCTGCTATAACAGCCTTCAAATCAGCCAATTCCATGTGGTATTAGCCCTGCAATTTTCTGACCCGCAATAAGTTACGTTGCATGTATATAAAGTTATAATAGATTTCATCAGTGTCAGTCCATAGAAATAACTAAATTTACCATTAACACGTAAATTACTAAGCCGAAGAGCAACAAGTAAGTTTAAATTCAATTTCCTAAAGCCATATTCAGGTAACGGCTAACGGGTAACAGGCAAACTTCGGCTCGCTGCCGATGGACCGTGTGCATGTCTAAGACCGTTACTCGAACCGACCGTGCTGGTAGGCTGGCAAAAAGTAAAAGCGATAGCGTTTTTCTTGTTTTAACTGAATTTATAAAGGAGGAGGTTACTATGGTTTGGCGGGCGCGGGGGAGGGAGGTTCCGATAGGTATCTGACTAGGCCTTATTGATAAAATTATATTTAATGCTATACATACCTACACTTTAATGATTAATTTTTATGTACATATTATATATCTCTTTTCTGGTGAATGCCAAGCATACATCGTACACTAAATTAATGCATATAGATAATATAAAAATGTTAAGCTTTGAATTTACACGGAATTCGTTTGTCAGATGAGATTTTAAACGGTACCTACCGCGTGTTGGTGTGTTTAATATATTCGTTATGCGTGTATCGTATCCTAAGTACGTAAAGTCATTTTTCACTATTTAAAGTCACTTTGTTGCCTAAGTAATGACAACGCAAGTGTCATCATAAATAAATGGTGTAATTTCACTGTATATTTCTTTATGTGTTACCATAGAACTTCTTCCAAGTAAACTGATTTTGATGATTCTTTTTTTATTTTAAAGCTGATGCTTCTCATACGATTCCATTTGATCAAGCTCTAAACTACAGTTTTTTCAATGTCCTTCATAATCTGTTTTTAATTAACTACGGCTCTTCTATTTTTTTCACGAAATCGTTGAAATCTTTCTACGGATGAATAGTAGAAGTTGGTTTGTATAGTTTTTTATTTACGTAATGATAAGAGATTGCAACAAAGGCATAGGTAGACAAAGTGAAATCTGACAATGAAACAAAAAAAGTAAAAAATATCATACGTGTGATGAAACGAAAACGTTATACGTGTGAAAAATTAAAAATGATTTAATAATGCGTTTAATTGCCATCACATAAGATACATCACTCATCACACTACGCACAATCATTAAATCCGAAAATGCTTTTCAGTGACATTCATTTTAATCAACAGTGGAGACGATGACTCTATCGCACTTAGTTCGCTCAAACTTATCTGGTACTGTACCGTCTTCGTTACATATTTTATTTTTTCGGGATTTTTTAAGTACAGTAAAAATAATAGAGGTCGGTTATAAATTTAAAAATCAAGATTTTATTTATCTCTTTTGTACTAATCTACACATAACCGCAGTTTACGAAGAACGAAGATTGCAATTTTTTCGAATTTAAAATCTTTTTATATTTATTAAGTTCTGGTAAATAGGTAAAGTTAAAATTTGTACCGCAATTGTTGCATGTAACGATCGTAGCTCACATACATACTCGACTTAGGGCACCGTTTGACCTATTTTCCACATTCGCTTCTACGCTTTCCGCTCACTTCTTTTACCGCTGTAAAATAGTCTAACTTTAAACGTACACTTAGTACATTAGTTTCGATGCTCACTGTGGGCTGAAATTATTCAAACGTTGTTAAAGTTGCTCGAGATAGTATGTTATTTTATTTAAATATCACTAGCAATAAATTTTTCGTTACGTAGCACGTAACGATAATGTAATTTTATTCTCAAAACGACTTACCACAGGATTAACATAGAATATGACAAAACGCAAGCGTGATGTACGTCAACTTTTGATAATAGTTTTTCTTTCAGTAATTATTATTTTTATTGACCTAACTTTTACCTTTAGGTAACCTCATAAGAACAGGATCGTTAATATGACCGACTAATGGTCCCAAACATATGGAGAGAGAGGAATAGAATATGAATATGAAGGAATATGGTTATTGTGATTTTTTTTAAAATTAATAAGCTTATATCCATTTATTTCTGTATGTTTATTATAGTCAGGCGGGACTGCTCCCGACAGGGTTAGTTTGCTAAGCCGACGAGGATGGTACACGAGTACACTTGACGGTAGGTTGCGGTGCTGTGAGGCATTACAACTGAGGTGTGCAGCGGTGCCGTGTTGGACAGCGCCGCGGCTAAGGGTTCGCTGCGGCGGGAGCGATTTGATTCGCCACCTGCTGTGGCCCTCCAAGAGGTCCCCCAGGGAGTGTCACGGTGATGTGATGCTCGAGCGAGGCGGACATACCCCTCCTACTTTCTCCGGTAGTCGGGAGTGCGTAAATGGATTTTCCTCACGAAATAAGGAAGTCTAAAGATACCTTAGCAGGACGTCAATGTAAGATTCATTACCACGAACTGATATAAAAAGAATTTAATAATCTCTGAATTAATAAAACTTATTATTAATTTTTAATACAATTTTATTAATTATTATGTGCCGTGGTGGTACAGGCCTAGAATACACGTAGTACATCCCCATCTCTTTCCGTGGGCACCGTAAGAGTCAGCTATGCGATCCCATACCAAGAGGTGGGCAGCAGTGCCTTTTGAGGATACGAAACCATATTGCGCTCGCCAACCCGCCTGCCATACGTGGCGAGTGTTGGTAAATACCTCCTGGGGAGGCATATGTCCAGCAGTGGAAGTCCTATGGCTGCGATGAATGAATGAATAAAATTTAGCTTTTCTTTGACACAGTTCAACAAGAAAAATGAAACTATGAATACGTCTCCCCCTCGTTTGTCCGAGCAAAATGAATACAAAAGGTTATTCCGTATGCTCATTACTTCTTAAAACTTTTTTTAATTACTGCGCAAACGAGGCATTAGGGCCAAAGCTAAAGAGGCGAGATGGAAATGAACCGGCCATTAAGAACAGCCGGTAAAGTGAGAAGTATATTTTTAAGTTTGGGTTCAATAGCGTTCGCTATATATTTCGTACATAAACAAGTGTCAATATTGATAATTAAGAACAAATTTTTAGTTACACTATGGCTAGGCAAGTACAATCTATAAATATGATTATATGCCATGAAATATGTTGGTTCTGTATTCTAACAGCAGGCTAAGGGATGTTTTTGTTCTCTAATAAAGACAACTAATGGATTGTACCATACATAATTGAATAATTAGACGAACTTACCTTAAGTGAAGTCTGATTACAATTTTATGAGCGGTTATCTGAAATATAATTGATTTACAGTGTAGTTTCCTCTTCGCTGGTCGATGGCATCGCGACTCATTCAGAGCATAGATAAAAAAGTAAAAATTGTGATCTATGGTATGGCAACCCTGTATTGACACTTCTTTAGAGAAAGTTAGTCAGCCCATTCCACAAGGGGTTATTGACTTTGGATAATAATGGGCAGGGTGGGTAATTATATTTCAGATAACCGCTCATAAAATTGTAATCAGACTTCACTTAAGGTAAGTTCGTCTAATTATTCAATTTTATTTCACGGTTATCTGAAATATAATTGATTTACAGTGTAGAAGTTTAGAGTTATATGTGGTAATGGGCTATAAAATAATAAAATGATTAAAATATTAGTTATTTCTTTTATTTAGAACACATGAATAAAACATATATTAATAGTGTTGATTGAAGTTGGTTTATGTACCCAACAGAGATTACAATTATACCAGTACTGAAATATAGTTGGCAAGGTGTCATTTTCCTTGTTTTACAGTATTTTTACAATCATTTCAGCCACAACCGTACCAGTAACCTTAACGTATGTAATCTAGTGAATTAATTATTATTTATGTATAACATAATAACTTAATAATATCTATGTATTAGAATTATTATCAAAGAAATGTTTTTGTTAACTACAATCAATAATCTAATCAGTCAGATTTAAAAATAATCTGTTGTCTAGTGATTATCTAAACCACCTTATACCGACTTATATTCATTCATAATTAAGGATAGCATCTGTAAAGGCATCTGGTGAAACATCATTGTTCACCGGCACATTATAAAACCTAGCAAATGTAAGAGGGTTTTCTGACCATCCTGCGGTTTTCCTTATCACCTCTAATGATACTCCTGCTTGTTTTTTACTTAATTTCTCAATGGTTAGTTTTGCATTATTATTCCAGCTGGCAAGAAACTTTAGAACTGTTCCTGGGTTCCAAGTTTCTGAGTATTTTCACAAAGCTGGTTTAATTCTGTAAACTCCTTTAAAAAATCTTTTAACTCTGTTATCATTTCCAATTTCATCACTGATGAGTAGGGACAGTGCTGATCTAGCTGTATTCAATGAGCTGTATCCTGCATTTGTTTCAAATTTTTCAGTGAGAAACCGTAAGACATTGGCTATGGAGGCCTTGTATACATCCAGGCTATGTGTTTAACAAAATGTCCACCAGCTTTTATATGTAGTGTTATGTATATATATATATATGTTGTTTGAGTGTACCTGTTGAGATTGATGATAGCATTATGCTCAATGTGCTCTCTGGCATACCTCTGCATCGGAATACTTGCCGCAGAAGACACTCGCCGCCAGGGTAAGTTGACTGCTCAACGGGTGTACTGATATTCTATTTGCTGAAAAGCCTGAGTGGACAGTTCCCACTCAGTATCAATGTTAGTATCTCTGGATTTCTCATCCGCTATTATGTTATCTTTTGACTTAATCTATGATGCCTGTACGTTTATGTGCTTCTTTTCACACCATTCCCATATTTTTCTAATGATGTTGTTCAAATGGGGAAATTGTACACTACCCATTTTGTTGATACAAGCTATGGCAGTAGTGTTGTCAATACGTAACAACATGTCATACTTCTTTTTGGATTTCCCAAAACATTGAAGTCCAAAATATGCAGCCATTAATTCCAACTGATTTATATGCAAATTTTTCTCAGACTGTGACCACAGACCACCTACACTTTCTCCATTACAGTGAGCACCCCAACCGGTTATAGAAGCATCTGTAAAAATTACCACAGACATTTTTCTAGGCCTAAACTCTTTCTTAGTGTGCATTATGCTGTCAAACCACCATTGAAGATCAGGCAACATTCTATTTGATATATTCATATGAGCATCATAGTTGTCATTTGCCTCCATCAAGGCTAGATATCTTTCTCTTTCCATTATCTTTGTATGTACTATACCATATGGTACAGCCGGACATGCTGCCACTAAGGTACCTAATAACTTTGCAAATTCTCTTATTTGGCATTGTTTTAAATTAATGAAATGTTTAACTATGGATCTAATATTATTTCTTTTCTCCAAAGGTAGCTCGAGACATAAATTAGCAGAGTCAATCATAAAACCCAGGAATTTGCAATAAGTACTAGGCACCAAGTTGCTTTTTTCATAATTGATAATGAAACCTAAGCATTTTAGAACATTTAAAGTAGTTTCCATGTTCTCTAAACAATCATTGTATGTCCAGCCTATGCATAAAAGGTCATCAATATATACTGTAGACAGGAAACCTCGGTTCCTGAGATAACTGATCACTGGTTTGAGTAGTTTAGTGAAAACACTTGGTGCTGTACACAACCCATATGGCAAGGCCACAAATTGAAAGAGTTTACCAGCAAATTCAAAATGAGCATATTGGGACTAAAAAGTACGACTCTTTGAGGTCAATTGAACACATGTAATAGTTTTGATCAACAAGCCTTATTGCCGTTCTTATATCTTCCATCTTAAAATGGGATACATTTATAAACTACTACTACTATGGTCACATGGTGTAATAGTACCTAGCTGCGAAAGATTCACAATAGCTTCATGCATGTGACTGGTTTCGCTGTCAGAGAAACAACTGACTGGAGCTATCGCTTGTGTGGGTGTAACCATGAAGGGAATGTGATATCCTGTTACACATTGTAATACGATTGGATCACTAGTTAGAGTTTTCCAGCAAGATATATAATTCTGTAAATTGCCAGCATGTACCTGAGTTAGCGCCTGTTGTTGTATGCACCTCTCGTTCTCTCGGAACGGTGTTGGGTGTACCCTGGCTTTTGTTGTAGCGATGGTGAGGCAGCACGATGCTTCAGTCCACCCCGCCCCATCGCTTTTACTGGTTGACGGATGTTCATCTGATGAGGAAGACCTTGGTGGTTTCCCAAATTCTTGTTAGATTTTGGCAGGGCTGTTGTTTTTTGGACAGGCTTCTTGATAGCCATGCTATTTTGCTGTAGCTGTTTATTGCTTTTAATTTTTTCACCTAAGTTCTCTCCATATAAGAACTCATTTCTTTGAGTATTCTCCATGAGTTGAAGAAAGCTTGTCTCTATAAGAGGTGAAACCAACACCTTCCTTGTCTTGGTTTGTTGGTGATGTAGATCAGTGAGCAGTTTTGCTGCTTCACCTAAAGTTTTTAACATTGCAACTACATCTGTGTTGTCTTCAATTATGTTAGACATCACCTTGCCTATGATTGCCACCGCCGTACCAAGTTGCTGTTGTTGGTGGGCAATGCCCTTGTCCCTATGTTTGGAGCTCTCTGTCAACGCTGCCAACACCTCATCGTTTAGTTTTGGGGCTGCTAGCAATTGACAATTTTCAGGGATATTGTATGAGTTTATGATTTCCTCACGTTCTTTTTTATTGAGTCCATGTACTAGAACGTAGGCCCATCTTTTACTAATATTTTCGTGTATCTTGCCATCAAATTTCTTCATACTTTCGTAATCTTTTCCTAGTGCTTCTAGTAGAACTGATGGCTGATCTTGATGGATCACAATATTGTCTATTTGGTTAGGATTCAGCTGTGAATTTTGCAGCATATTGCTGTCATCTGAAAAGAGACAGAGTAAGGCGTGAAACCCCTGCAATAGATGAACCAAAAAATTTCAGTTCACTTGGTAAACATTATCTCGTAACGTGGTGTAATTAGTTGGCTAAAGTATCTCGTACTCAGCCCCCAGACAATAAGTCATGCATTAACTATGTAATGTTTTATCAAAGTTGGTATCTCGTACCAAAATTGATCTTCGTGTTTTAAGTATCGCGTACCAACACGGAAAACCGGTATCTTGCTACCTGAGTTTATAGGTTATTCCTTCACTGTGGAATTAAAATTTGTTAGCTTTTTTCCTTACCTGCGCTAATCGAATCGTATTCTGGCACTGTTTTTGTAGAAAGCACTGAAGAGCTTCGTCTAGGGCTCCGTGCCGGAGACCGGCTTCGACTACTGTCGACCGAGCGGCGGCGTTTTCGCTCACGTTCCCGTCGACGCCGACTTCTATCCAAACGTTCTTGATATTTCCTTATCTTCTTTTCTAATTTCCGTTCATTGTCCATATTTGGTAACGCTTTTAAATACCAAAAAACATTAAATACCACAAAAATGTTCAATAAAGCGATCACGATGCCACGATGGCGCGAATAAGAAGTGTCAATACAGGGTTGCCATACCATAGATCACAATTTTTACTTTTTTATCTATGCTCTGAATGAGTCGCGATGCCATCGACCAGCGAAGAGGAAACTACACTGTAAATCAATTATATTTCAGATAACCGTGAAATAAAATTGTTGATTTTCTGGTTAATATTTATTTTTGTTAGTTCTGGAAAAATGGTAAAATAAAAATAATTTTAAGGAATCTCTGTCATCGCTGATGATATTATAATCAGCTTTATAAGGAACTGCTCTATTTTGGAAGTCGGTCGAAAAAGTTTACGTATTCTGTATGTTAAAGAATAGTTGTACAGCGTGTACAGCTAAACCATATCAAAAAAAATAATAATTATATTCGTGATAAATATATATTTTATATATATTTTAGGAGCAATATTTTATTCTACTGAAATTTTTCATTTGGCGTATAAACGAGCATTTTCAGAACTACCCGATAGTAAACGTTTACCATACTGTACAACGGAACTCTAAAGATAAAATGAAAGAAAACGTTTACACGGTTATGATTTCTGCGTTTTGCAAAATGCATGTGATATAATAAAATAACATTTATTACAAATATGCATGCGACTCTCATTCCTATTACAACTGTTTAAGGCATATGTTGTATGATACTTAGTAAGGTTTTCCTTGCCTTACATTTTAAAGAAATTAAAATCTAACGCGTACATAATTTTTAATGCTTTTAGAACGAGTTTCAAATGAATGGCAGGTTTCATTCGAGGCTTGCGGTAGATGAGAGCTCGTGGTTGGGGTGACATTTTTTTTATATTTAACGGTAGCAAAGTGAAAAGCATTTGCAGAAAATATGAAAGAAGCAAAACGCTTGCAGTTTACTCAAAAATACCATAAGCAATGTTCTCTGCGGTCGTAGTGCCAAAGGCCAGTTAGTAAAATTTTCAATCAAGCTTTCAAGCGCTTCAAAGGGTTGGTTTAATCTTCTCCTTGATATTGCTTTATATCGCTCGGCTACGGTAGGATTACCTCAAGCCATCTGGACATATCAAATTCGCTATCCACGAAACCAGATAATGTCACGGCTCACTGACACTGACCCTAGAGTCACGGCCCCGGGTTCGAATCCCGTATGGGGTAAACATTTATGTTACGTTTTTTCTCTAGTTTTGGGTCTTTTAATGTGATTGATTGTGTCCTTACCTGCCACGACACAGGGTAACCCAAGGGCGAGGGTGTAAGTGTGAATGCGTTTGTTTCTTTGTTTGTCTTTCTGTAAATCGTAATAGCAAGTGTGGTACTGGACTTCACAGGGAATATTCTTCATCCTAAAAGAAAGACCCTTGATCTGTCATCAAATGTCTCATACTGTTATCAAAAGTGCAGCTTGGGGAGGTTTCAAAATAGTCTTAATTTGTAACATATATAACACATAAATAACATAGGTAAGATAGACATAATCTTCTTAAAATTATAGCAATATTTTTTCTATCAACTCGCTTAGACTTAAATTGACCGGAATTTTTCTTCTCAATTTTCTTATCGGAAAATGTAATCATGCAAATCAATAAAGAGTATTTGAGAAAAATATTACAATAGTTCTGCGACAGTGTGCGTGTAACGAAACATTTCTCAATCATTAAAAACATAAAACGATTTTAAAATGTTATTTATTATGGTGATCTAAAGGTATATCAACGGTCTCCAATCATTTAATTAAATAAAGTGTGCTTTTGAATCAATTAGCTATTTATATATTCATTTCTAGCACATATAGAGTCACAAATTTATATCAATAAAAAAGAACTTTAAAGAAACGGACATCGCAAAATCTCAAGTAACATTCTAAGTACGATCTCTTTAGCGAAATAAAACAACCGACAAACGTCAGAGACCAAACGAAAACTAAATAAAATAATGACCCGAAAATTCCCAAGTTGGACAAACACATAAATTGTTTCTACAGAGGAATCCTTTAGCAGACAAACCAATAACTTTACTTACGAAATAAAACCAACTCTATGCTTTCATCTTTAAAGTTTTCATTTGAGTATTCTTTGGTGAGGATATCATGAGAATAAGGACATAACATTGATTTGGGTTACTTTCTTAACTTCATAAGGTTCAAGTTTTGTATGTCATGTGTTTAGTTTCTAATCACAAGCATTGTAATTATTTATAAAATGGGGTTACTAATAATCTTTTTAACGCTTTATTTGGATACTCAAGGGATTCAGTGTCTAGTTGTTTATTTCGGAATTCACTTGTTTTTCTCCTAGGTACTCGAATAGTTTAAGACATATTTTTATATGTCTATTCCAAGTATTGTTCAACATAAATAATTTTATCTCGGGACTACACTCATCATTTATTAATCGTGCACATTTTTTTACGTGAATAAAGCCATTTTTATAAAGCCTTCAATGTTATTTACAGCCCACAAAGATTTTTATGAATATTCGATATTCGAAATTTTTCCATTCCGATGGAGGAATTAGGTACAGAAAAACAGAAGAAAAGACAGAAAAATATTAGTATCAGAATATTCTGTTACTGGCCGCCAGAAAAATATTTATAATATTTTTCTGGCGGCCACTCGCTCTTATTTATCATGACACTTGCATACCTTTATTAGCAAGTTTTAATACATCTGTACAGTATATTTTATACAGCATATATATATATATATATATATATATATATATATATATATATATAATTATGTAGTTAAAAACTTTTACTTCAAAAATAACGTTGATTAACTGTAATGTATTGTACCAGAATATTGAGATATCATATCCACATTATAAGGATTGTCCTCGATTCCCAATAGACTATAATTAATTCCGCTTCAATCACTTAATTCTGTGCCCCTTAAAATTTATGAAAAATCCTGTCTGTTCGGTTGCCTGACACAAATGCTTTAAACGATAAGGGCGTACTTTGTATCACTATATTTATGATTTGTTTTCTTTATGCGTGCGGTGTGGAAATAGTATGCCAATAAAGAGTTTCTATCTATTCTATCTACATATCTCATTCCTGTATAAAAATATACAACTTATGAACTGTGGAGGCTGATAAATGGCTCATCTCCTTTTATTTTATAATTATAGCTGTAAGCCACCCGAACAAGATTTAATAATAAAAAAATGATTAAGAACTAAAAATCGGTTAAAAGTATGATATAACTAGCTGCACCCCGCGGATTTCACCAGCGTGGTTATGACTGATGACGAAAAAAAGCCTATGTGTCATTCCGGGACCTGAAGTATCTACATACCAAATTTCATACAAATCCGTCTAGTCGTTTGAGCGTAAAATATTAACAAACATTCATACCAACCTTCGCGTTGATAATATTTATGTAATAGATGAAAAATATATTTAGTAGGATTGACACTGGCCTGGGGGAGGTCTGTGCGAGACAGGACGGGATGCTACTAAGCCAAGCAATAGTCAAGAACCTAAATATAGCTTTCAATCGAAACTGTAACTGCTGATTATATAATAATGATTGTATATAATCGACACCACTTAAGTTCACGTTAATATTTTATAGTTAAAAATCCTACTAATATGATAAATGCGAAAGTTTGTATGTATGTGTGTATGTCTGTTACTTCTTCACGCTCAAACGGCTACACCGATTTCGATGAAATTTGGTATGGTGATAATTTAAGCATTGGATTAACACATCAGCTTCTTTACCCCGGAAAAAGTATAGTTCCCGTGGGATAATTGAGGTAGTGGGAAAACCGTAAACCATGCAGGTGAAACCGCGGGGTGCTACTAGTAGTTTAAAAACAGGCACGGTTTTGTAAACCCTACTTTTGTAACCATTAGGTACTATTTGTTTACTCGCACAGGTTAATAGCCAAATACACTGGCCATTGGCTTCTTTCCAACAACCACAATTAGACGAAGCGCTCCACTAAATAACCGTCTTAACTGTGTAAAAGAATAGTTAATATAGCAAGAATATTTAAAAGAACTCGAATGCAGATAAAGCGTACTTTTAATCGATGCATTAAACCTATATTACGCGTACACAGCAATCAGATTTATTGCCACAGTTTTTATACTACCTTTTATCGAATACTACCCTCACTTATTGGCACCAATTGAATAACAAGTGCTACCTACCTTCACTTAGTCAACAAATCAAGTACTAGCAAATCTTACTGTCAAATCCACACTTAGATTTAGCGCCATCTACTTAAATAGTTTCAAACACTTTGACAACGCCATCTATCATAATTCTCTGACACTAGCAACACCTAAACATTACATTTAACGTAACATTAATCATCTATCCTATTTTAATATCTAACACACTCCGATAATTATATAGTAGACTTTTTACTTTTAAATATTATAAATATTAAACGCCACATTTTTCTATCACTACTTTCAATTTTCATTTATTTTATATTGCATAACTACAACTTTTCACTCACCTTGTGGATGACTGGTAGAAAATGCTATACAGCGTTAAGTCCTCCATTTACTGAAATAGTGCTAAAGTATAAAATGTAGCATGACAGTGTATAATTGAATATTATGTTACCAGGATAAGTCTCCAAACTGGGCGAAAGCTTGTGTCTTGAGACTTTAAGTGCGACCATACAAGTGAATATTTTCCCTGGCTATCCCCAAATAGTCACTTAAAGTATTCCCACTCACGAAATAGATCAACAAAGGTAAAGGGTAAACAAGGTTCCATTAGAAAATTGGCGTAGTCACGACGGGGTTAACGGCTTACACTCTCTGCCTCTACGTGTCCACAATGTGTTTCAATGAATAGATGTTTTCTAAACCCCGTGCAGTGCTGACCGCATTGTACTATTGTTTCTAGTCATTGATTGTCGCGTTCGCTTTGTTCCACACAATTTAGAAAGGGGTCGCACAGTTGGGTTTCAGATCTTGGACACAGATATTACAAAAAACATTAAAAGTGGTCTTTCTACGAGAATCTTGTGTTAGCATAAGAGTTTGTCCTGAGTTATCTATTAGTTTCACAGATAGCCGTCTATACAAAAAAGCCATTTTAGTATTGGGATCAATATTATTAAGTAACTACCTATTATCAACTATTTTCAAAATGGTGATAATGATTTTAAAATAACGTTTGTATTTCGTATACTGCTCCCATAAAAAGTAACACACTTGGCGACGATAAAATGGATCATTTCTCTGAAGCAAGCAGGGTGACATTAGTCGTTGCTGACCACTCTTCTGCTGCGATCAATATATTTCTTGGAATTCTTTTAGGTATATATACTGTACCATTGACCGTATTTCGCCGAATCAATATCCAATTTATTTACAAATTTTAGTCTTGTTCTTGTTTATTGGTGTATGCCGTATGCTTTGTTATGTAAATATTTTTTAATATTTCTTTATAATAAAAGTGCTGAACGTTTCTTACAAAGTTTCGTTTTGAAATCCTACAAATATATTATCATAAGAAGTTCGAGGAAATTTTTATCATCCACGTAATTTGATTTCGACATACATCAAAGTCAATGAACAAAGTTATACTATTCCTTGACTTTTGTGAGTCGTATATAAAAAAAAAACGTATAAAACTCGACTAAACATTTCTGGTCATGTAATATAACATCAAAAGTCTGAACTATACTCGCCCTTCACTACACATCGTTTCATGAAAGTTTATAGATTCAGGCGTTACTTTGCGGAAGCTCATATCAAAATTATATTAAATACACAATATTTAGTGTTCATTTCGCGACTTTAAATAACATAAATAAATTTAAAAAACTAACTGGGCTCAAAAAAGTCTCCATTATTGAAATAGCCATTTTACCGATGAAGAGCTTGCACTGAATTTATTTTTTTAATCGTTTTTTTATTTATTTTTATTCATTAACATTCACACATGGTCTTCAGGTCCCAAACTAGGTAGAGCCTGTATTATGGTTACGAGATGACTGATATATATACTTATATACATATATACACCCTGTTGAAAGAAAGAAAGAAGAAAGAAATACGTTTATTCATGACATAGGCAGCACCACAACAGTAAAAAAATATATATAAGAACACACAGTAATATTAAGAATAAATACATACAAGTAATAACATATAGCTTTAACTAAGTCTTTGTTGTAGTGTTGCGCGATGCCAGGAATGAGTTCCTACTCAGCATAATGCTAAGGTTGGATAACCGTCGCGCTGATTTTCAGTAGGAACTCAGACTGGCATCACGAACGTACATGTAACTAATAGTTTATGTACCATTAGGTGATTATATTTGTGAAACATGGGAATAAAAATAAAAATAATTACAAAATGAACAACAAATAAAAAGCATTAGATATTAAATAAAGGCAACTTAGTAAGGGCTTGCTCAAACGCAGCATTGCTGCTATAATAGCAATGGTCACCCTGGCGCCCTGCGCCATGACACGACGACATCATAAAAAGAGAGCCCATTTAATAGTACCGTAGAGAGAGATAGCTAATAGAGTTAGCTGTTGAATGTTGAATAGTTCAAGCCTGTTTTTTCCAGGTCTTAAATGTGTATTTAATGTGCTTGCTTTTGTTCCCGTGACGCAAGAAACCAGAGATTACATTACATTTGTACAAAAATCACATTCGTGAGCAGCAGGCAATAAATTATTCATATTTAAAATCATCTATGTAATATATACAACCAAATAAGTGAACGCGTGATCAGAATCTTCAATTTATTCGTTTTGCTCCTGGGGTCTTAGGGATGTACCCTATTTAATAAGTAAACGTGTGTACGTATTTAAAGTGTATTTTTTTTTGTGTAATGTCTTGATAAACCTGACATTAAAAAACTTCTGAGGTTTTCGTCTATTGTATCACCATCTGTCCAATAGCCGCCACCGCTGTACTATTTGCCTACTAAAATTTTGTTCAATTATAGTTAATTATATTATTATAGTCCTGTAGTCAGGAGCAGTAATCATCATCAGCCTGTTGCAGTCCACAGCTGGACATAAACCTCTCCCATTGAACGCCATAGAACTCGATTCTCAGTCTCCCGCATCCATCCGATGCCAGCCACCCTGGGAAGAACGTCGCTGCGCTTGCGCTGCGCTGCGTTTGCCAATTCGCGGTTTCCACTCCAATAAGCAGTTGAGTAACCTTTTATAGGTAACGTGTCTATAGTGCTAGTATTTATAAAAACAGGATTCTATAGAATGCTCTTCCTATAGATACATTAACATATCACTATGCCTTCTGCGACTTCATCTTGTTATACCGATTTGTATATAATATGAATGGATGCTGTATATTTCATTTTTAATAATATAAGTAACACGCGGTATCTCTAAAAGTTGCCAAGCTTGGGGTGGACAAGTTCGTAGTAACCCTAAAAATCAAAATAAATATTTGAACGTAGTGGATATTGTTTATCTATCACCGATATTATTTTCAACCTCTCAGCTGCCGGAAACCAGACCCAGAATGACATAATCTATAATTTGCCATGGGCAATTTTACGAGTTGCCGTATAAATATATTATTTACTTCGTTTAATAAATATAAAAATGTTTTAACAGTATTAAGGCCCGCAATCTCGTAACAACGCCGTAGCGCCAAAAAGCATAATCTTCATTACAAGCATAATTACTTAATTAGGGAAGATAAAGTAACTCTCTGACGTCGAAGGAAGGAAGAAAAACAAAGAAAACGGTTGATTATAAAACATTTTTCATTGTCGTTACGCTCTTTCAATGATAAAAAGCTCGACAGCACATTTTTCAACTAAAAATGTGCCATTTTGTTTGTATTTATTATTTTTGGACTACGACCGACCGCTGAGAGAATTCATCCGGCAGGACGTGTTTGCAATGCTGTTATTTTTGTTATTCAATTGTAATACGTTTAGACATTGATAGTTACCGAATAAAGCTTTATTTAATACTATTATATAAAAAAACACAGTAAATAGTTTGTGTTACATTGAACTGGGGAATGATTGAGCTTCGGAAGGCAACGTTAAGGGCTTAAAAGGTGCCGATGACATTACTCGAGTGTCGCGGGTGTTTACAGGCATGGAGCGGGACAAATACGTGTTGGTTTAAAATTGTGATGACGTAATTATATTATTTATAGGCTGGCGCCGCGGCTAATTAGGCGGGGCAATTGAAACGGCGAAAATATGCTAACCTAGGTAGTGGTTACATATTGGAACCTTTTGGGGTCGAGACATTGGGACCATGGGGACCTGGAGCTAATCGGATTTTCCAAAATTTATCAGAGCGTTTGATCGATGCGACGCGTGACCAAAATGCTGGCACATATTTGGCTCAACGAATCAGCATTTCAATTCAACGTGGCAATCCTGCTAGCATTCTGGGCACGCTGCCAGCCGGTAGCGGGTTAGAACATTTGAGTTATCTATAAGCTACCAATAGCTAGTGGATTGCTCAAATGTTATTGTAGTAGCTGCAGTATTGTAATTAGTTATCAGTGTTTTATTTTAATAAAGGCATTTGCCCCATTTATCAATTACCACTTTTGTTATTTATATAAAATTACTTATCTTATTTTTGGACTGTTAAAATATTACAACAATTACTTTACACATAACAGAATGGCTAAAAAAAATTACTGATATATCTATTTTACTTTTTAATTTACTTTCTTCTGGTATAAGACACAGTTCAAGTGCATATTATGTCATTACCTTGAGAATTTCAGATAAATCATGGTAGCTCGATGTATAAATATTTCTACACTAATAAATAACATCAAACTATATTCTATCAAAATTAACCTTCGTGAACTGTTCTCATAAACAGGTATTTTTTGAAGTTTATTACACATAGAACTTTCAGCTTTAAGTTCGTAGGACTTTCAACATAATAAGCTGAAAAGACTCATAATATTCTATTTAGCAAATGGTGCCTTAGGTGGAAAAGCCTTAAGGTGGTGCTTTGAAGCAACGTTATGACTGGGTAACTAATACAAGGTATATCATTAATATTGGTGGCTATGGGCCTTGTTGGCAAGATTATAGTTGTATAGTGAGCTATTGAGAGGGCTATGCTTGGGGTATCTCTTCGTGACCGTATCATAAACGTAGAAAAACAAATTCTACCTACATAGTCCAGTATATAAGCAAGTAGAGGTGGCAATGGGCAGGGCACAATATCTCAGGGAACTTTTGTTGGACACCACGGACTGGCAAGGCCAATGTCACCGTCAAACTGGACAGATCAGTCAGTTAACAAACATAGCATGAGGAGGCTGCCAATCGCTCCTTTTTAACTGACTTCAAAAAAGGAGGTTACTCAATTCGACCGTATATATATAAATTGTGTGTTCGCGGATAACTTTGTCGTTCTGATTGTTTGTATGTTACAAGCAACCATAGACTCACAATTTTTAAGGAATGCAAACGTAATGTATTTTATTTATTTATATTGCATGGCTAATACATAGTAACATTACATTTACTGCTAAAGACCTATATAATCTGCCTCAAATACTTCAAATCCTAAGCTACAAATTGTTTTAAGAATATATATGAATTCAGTTTATCTTGTCCTTATGTCCCTATAACCGATGACATTGTTCTTATATCTTGTGATTTCAGACTTGCCCATACTGATCGATCTAAATAGCCCACTCTGTTGTACATGGCACCTTTACCTCAAATCACGATATATAACTATCTTATTTATCATGCGCTAATACATTAGCATTCGCTCGCAAAAATAAACTATTACTCAGTTAACTCTGTGAAAAATATGAACGCGTTTTTTTAACAAAGCCACCCGTTACGGCACACCACAACACAGTAACATTTTAGTCATTCTTTTTCTAAATTCAAATGAGATAAAACAAGCGACGAAAATAGCAGCCGAAAAACTCGTCCGGAAAAAATAAGCAACGGATATTCTGGCGCGAATCGGGATCTTTTTTCGTTCATCAAAAATGCAAAACTTGATGGAAATGTATGCAGTCGGTTTGGAAATCCGTCGCCTTGGTGCTTGAATCTCGGTACCGTTAGTAATGCAGATAATATGAACTGATGCTTTAGTTCAAATAAACAGTTCTTTTCGGTACGGTTTTACTTTTTTACTGCCGGAAATGCTAAAATAAAAACCGGGTGAACTGAAAACTATCGCAGGTTTTCTCTATCGATCGTAACTTTGGCAGGGAAACTAGGTACTACTCTTTAAAATATTTAAAAAATAATCTTAATGTATTTATGTTAAAAATCAAATTCGTATAACCTCTTAGAATACTATGTTACTATGTATGTTATACAACTCTATCAGTTTCGTTCAATTCCGGACAGTTTTAGTCACCGTGAAATATTGTGACGAATCATTTTACTAAAAACACGAACCATTTTGATAAAATAATTAAGTGTTTTTTCTAAAGTGGTTTAAGTCCAATTTAGACTTAATCGTGATCATATTAAAACTATTTTGCTTAACACCGTTTAGGTACTCTGATTGAACAACGGCATGCGTTTGGAAGCGAAATTATTCACTGAAAATTACTTCAATCGATAACAAACTGATTAATTAGCATATATTAGTGGGTCTCATCCAACGGCACTGGCGTATTCATTTATAAAACAGATGAGCAAATTTTAGCCGCTATCTAACCTGATGTTGACGATGACGTTGACTTGACGATGCTATTAAAGTTAAATTAAAAGCACTGTTGACCTAGAATAGAAGATCTAAGATCAAAGATCGCCATCGCTATATGGTAGATATACCACCTATACGCACGAAACGTTTTGCTTCCACTTTCTTAATGCGTACCTACTGCCAAGGAATCGGGAAACACAGACTCGGGCAACGAGTTCCAACTCGTTGCCCGAGTCTGTGTTTCCCGATATGTACAATCCTGGAGTCTTCAAGTCGCTAGTGATTAGGTACCTTCTAGGTTTGCGTGCTAAGTCCTAGACAACGTCATCACTTAACATCAGGTGAGACAGTTGTCAAACGCAAACTTAAATAGAAAAAAAAATAGAAGAGAAAAAGAAGATAACATATTAAGCGGCTAATGTTCGAACTCATAAATTTTAATAAAGTGATTTATTACAACGACCATATTGTTGTCTAATTTTTCAAAGAAGTGAGAACGGAAATTACATTTCCTGTTCCTTTTATTTGAAATGATTAATTTCGTGGCGGTCGCGTCGCTGGATAGCGCTCGTCCCGGAAACGGGTCGGGTTCATTACGTCAGGGGGCGTCCCGGTCGCCGTCGTGTGAATCTGTTATTGTAGAACTGTCTCTAGCTCTAAAAACTTGAGTCAAAATGTTCAATTGTATAAACAATTGAATTATGTATACATAACATTTTTTCTTATATATACCGATTATATATTATTTTGTATATGATAAGCTGCCCTGGCAAACGTTGTTCAGCCATATACATTATCGAAATGCCAAAGTGGCACAATACTTCAATGATCGTCGGTAAAAGTATTTGGATATTTATATATATTATTTGGTTCCATCGGTGGGAACGTATTGGGCTGATTATTTATTTTGGTATTCTGGCGAAGTATCTATATAATCAGACAAGTATTTAATTCTCAATTGTTCTTTCTAAATTTTTGGGGATTTCTTATATTAACCTCTTTAGTAAAGAGGACATATTCCATAGGGAAAGAAGAGCAAACATTCCACTATATTTAAAAAAAAAATTAGTAAAGAAAATTTATACGTATTAAGCATATCATTAAGGAATTCCTAATTGCACCCATGGTACTTTTTAGACCAAGTGTTTCTACAAAGTCAATTGCCCATGACAACGAGAAGTTTAAAAGGGTCATTCCTAACAATGTTATTGTAATTTACATACAATGTAATTCAAATTCAAATGGTTACTTTCGTTTAGTTGATATCAAGAGGGTCAAATTGTTTTGCCTTGCCTTCGAAGCCCTCATCTGAATTTATTACACAGAGGGCGGCGGGGCAGTCTGGAGTGCCAGACTGAACGTTACGATGAACTCTCCGTACTCTTTATCCTAATGAAGCAGGATAAAGAGTACGGGGTATGCATGATAGCATGCATATACATATCGTATAATCTCACGCTAAGCCTGTTATGTCTATGATTTATTTATATTTACCATTAAAATCTTATTTAATGCTGTTAAACGAGCAATTTTGTTAATGCGTCGTAGCAAGTTTGTGCATTTTCAAACTGTCTTGGAAACGGCTAACGGTAGATATATGAAGCAAGACTAACTTGCATCACAGTCATCGTATCGCAATACTATATAAACAATTGAATAACGCACGAACCGTCCACACAAACTATTATTGTTCTGTGTCACATTTGTACTATATTTTCCAGTTCAATTGTTTCACGTGGCGATACGGCCGCGATAGTGACTCCTGCTTTGAACTTATTATAATGGAGTACTTACTTCATTATATATTCTGTGATTTACCTTCTCTCTCTTTCGTAGTGTAAACGGTAGTTCTTAGTGAGAATTAGCGTCTGCCTATAAACTGCAACGCAGTTTGGTAGTATTCTGTAAGTTCCTGTTGTTTAAGCATTTATGTACATAGGTACAAAAAAATATTAAATAAACAATATTAAGTGTTAATTCCGCGACTTTAAATCATTCCAGGCTATCATGCAGAGTGCAGTGAGCACCGCCCTCCCTCCTGCATAAATTGCATGCAGAAATTGCCAGTTTTTCACATGTACTTCCGCAAAGTAACGCCTGAATCTATAAACGTACAAAGGTACATTTGAAAAAAAGGGATGAAGTGATAAGGATTATGTCTGTACAGGTGTCTTGCCAAAAATATGCCGAACACAGTTTGATTGACCAAAAACTTACAAATATGTTATACGCTGATTATTTCTCTATAATTGTTCTAAAGTTTTTAAACGAGCGTAATTGAATAAAAAGGTATCTATAGCAGCCGAACAGTTAAAGACCTGAAGACAGAGCTCAGACGCCACGATACTCAAACTGTACCAATAAATTGTAACAGTGTATGCGTAGGATAAGTTATTTGAACTCATTTGAATGAAAGCCTTAATATAATAAGACTTTGAAAAAGGAAACAGTTCAACACCTCGTCAACTGAGAGCGGACGACCGAGCGCTGTAAACTCATCAAAAAATTGCAAAATTAGCATCTAACTGATGAAAAATTCGTTAAAATACGAATCTCAACCGAGTCGTTACGAATTACGTAATCAAAAATGCAAATTTTTCCGTGAATTTGCGCTGATTTTCTTTTCCAGTTTTCGTGAGCTGTTTTTTTTGGGACCACTTCAAAATTGTATGAAGGTATATGAAACTGAATTGTTTAAATTGGAAAATCCCTGTATTATTTATGTATTCATTCGCGAGTGGTCGCGGAGTAAGCTACTAACTTTTTAAAACTCGCTTCTGTGAACGGAAATGAGTTTTATTATGTAAGTAAGAAGGTTATTTTATTATCATTAAATATACATTGAAGTTTTTTGGCTCGTTACTGAATTTCATATTGGAATTTTGATTATTTTGGTAATATATGTGAAGGCAAAATAAAATTTAATGGTTATGATTACTTTTTTTTTGTGTAAGTCATAATTCAGGTTTTTATTTAATCTATAGCCATCAATCAAAAGAATTAATTTTATAGTGTAAAAATATTTGAGCTCTGTCTTTTTATTATTAAAATCAAGCGCTTAACCAATAACTCACTTCACCGTCCAGTAATAATGTGATCAAAGATAGAATCATGTTAGAACGTGAATTTTTAACTGGTTCTAAAGGACAGCTACCACTCTCAAGGTTAAAGAATAATGTAAAAAAAATCAACGCAGTGAAGATTTTCCCTGCAGTGAGTCAGTGAGAGCAACATATTTCTTTCTCTTTCCAACTTATATAGCTTATATAATTTGTGTCTTCGAGTGATTCTAAGCTCCTACAAAGTTCCTCATTAGTAACTGCCAGACTCTTGAGATGTAATCTTACGTAAACTGCTGAATGTGGCTGCTTTTACACCGTATCGTATCAAAAAATAATTTTACTTCGTTTAACATTTGACAGCAATATTATATATTAAATATTGTATTTAAAATTTAATTTCAGGTAAACTTTCCTTGGTAATCTTACAAGTTTAATCTTAATTCTTACAATCTTACAATCTCTTGGGACACCAAGAGAAGAATATATTTTTTAGTTTCATTGAAATAGGTATTAACGCAGATAACTAAGTTCAATAACATCTACCCTAATCACGATTAAATTTTAATAATTCGTCGTAAAGAAAAAAAGAAATGGAACAAACAAATCTTTGAAATACTCCCATTGTTGATTGGAGGGGATCTAACTTTTCTTTTCCTCGATCACCAACTACTGTAGACTCCATAGTGCCATAGCTTGGCTGCTAGAAGACATATGACGACGACTTTCCGCACAGACAAGATACGATGAACCAGCTCTCTTGTCAACAATGTTCAGTTTTGAGTGACACAGTTGAGTGGCCTGCCTGTAAGCATACTGTCTATCCGAGAGAGCATTTTGTCGTTCACGAGAACGTGACGAGGTGGCTACTAAGTCCATTTGCAAAAACTTTTCCCATTGAATAATGGAGACGACCTTAAAGCCATCCAAATCTTTCTTTCCTTTGCCTTTTTTCTTTCACTAATCTTTGATGCAATGCGATAGGTTCCTTCCTTAATGCACAGCTTGATTAAATCAGACATTAATTGATAAAGGGGCCAAAACAAACCTCAAAAGTTGCGTATTTATACCATACACATTTTTCGAGGCTTTCATTGGAATGTATGTTGTGATCAGGCGGTGTAATTCATCAGTGAATGGTTGTAACATGAGTGAACAATAAGCAGGAGGACGTGCCGCGCATAATTCAGTCGTTGTCCTTTTGAGGGTGGCACGAGGAGCCCCACAAGTAGCCGCTGCTTTTAAGAATCCAGGGCTTATGACGTTCACAATATCTTTTTTACACAAGAATTTCGTTCTGTGTGTATTACTACAACATCCGTGACACCTAAGTTTGTTGTGTGTCGTGTTGAGTGTTGTTTTACCATCTCTCTTTATTTACAACATTCCACATGGACTCGGACGGGTTTTTGCTGGACTCAATAATGTCCACGTAATAATCAGATTTCGTAGTATCGACGGTAATTATATTTATTATTAATTGTTTGGATTACGATTTCCAATTTTATAATTTCAAATGGCAGAGGTTGAAATAATTTAACTACCTGGGTCATGACGAGTCACACTGATAACTATTAGAATTCACGCTCATGATTACTTTACACTGATTTAAACGGGTATAACGTGGTACTTACGCGTAGTCGAGTGTCGACTGTCGCGGAGTCGAGTACTCAGTGCGAGACGGGACGTTACGACTAACGCACCGCACTCAAGATCCTGATGAAGGCTTCCGGAAGAAGCCGAAAAAATTGTCGATCGTGATATCGACTACGCGTAAGTACCACGTTATACCCGTTTAAATCAGTGTAAAGTATTAGAATTCATCTTCTTTAGAGTACAATATACTTCTAATTTAGTGACAATAATATTAATAACCGACGCAGCTAATACTGTTGCAAAAATATTTTTCGCGTGTATTTTGACCCATTCAATACCATTTATAGATGAGAAGAACCAGCCATAGTTATCCGTAGAAACGGCTCTACCATAACTTGGTGAGTTTACGTATACCTCTCTAATCAATTTTTTCCAAAGGCAATTTTCATCTTACCGCACGATGATCGCCTACTAAAAATAATAATAGTTAGAACTTATTCGTAATGCAAGTTTCCTTCATTTGTAATAGGTATTACATATAAAGAATACCTATGGACGCCTTTAGGGTCATTATACATTATAGTTTATAACTATTTAAAGTTAAATACATTTCAAATATTGTACCTAGATTTAATTGCACAATTTAACGTTACCGTATAACATGTGGCATACCGCGAGGGGAGGGGGGGTGTTCCATTCTCCAGGATAATTTGATTACGTATGCATTAAGTGCATTTCCATTTCCCGGGGAGCTGGGTCTGAGATCTCTTTTTAATCCGACGATGTTACCTTTAATGACGCGACGCGGCTGCTCGCGTTTTGCAGGGAATTGTAATGGTCTGTTTAACATGCGCTGTACTGTGTAAATGAGGATGGTTTTGTTTTAAACGGGCTTTGATAGGCTTGAGGTCGGTTTATGTTTATAGCGAACAAGGTTTTAATGTGTTGAAGGCGTGAACTGTTGAGAGATGAACTAAATGTTTTGGTAAACATGGGCTGTATCAATACGAGTTTATTTTTAAATTTGGATGCGCTGTGCAGATTTGCTATTTAGTCTTGTAGTTATTTATTTTTAAAATATCGAAACTTCTCTAAATTATATTGAATATGGCTGATTCTAACGAGAATGGGAACTAGAACCGCTGTTTGTAATTTATGTACATAATATACTGATCGGTTTAGTTTATTTTGCAACCCAGAGTACCTACCGTATTCTCTGGGTCGAGATCGAGATCTATTGTTTGCGTTATCAAGTAGAAGAACTGACCGCTATTAAAAAAAATCATTCAAAATATGGGAAAAGTAATACCTACGAAGAAAATGGTATTTACGCGAAAACGCAACAGAAATTCTTTCAGTCAGATTACGTCTTGTTGCAATAAGATTAAAGCAGCGTTATGTAAAAATGAAATAGTTATAGTGAAGCTTACCGATGCGACGACTGATTCTTTATTTTCAACGTTCCATGCTTATTCCAAATTCAAACTACATAAACGAAAAGTTTTATTTACAAAATTCACAATTTCATCCTCTAATCCTCTCCTATTACAGTAAAGTGCTACAACATTAGCGCAAAATTGAAACAATCCACGCTTTGAATTCCGCATTACTTTATCTCGGACAGAATTCCCACAATTAGTCATCCGTTCCCCCGCGAAGGACCGTTGAAGTTCCAAATGGGCATTTAAACCGGAAATTATTATCATAAATCGTATCCGGTTACGGCGAAGACAGTAGCGCCGCCGCATTTATTACGGCCGAGCACGCAACTATGTCGGTTTAGTTAAGAAGCTTGATATTTTTAAAATTATAGTTTTGACGGACGAGTCAAGATATTCCTTTTTAATGTTCCGATTCTGGTGTTACTCTTAATTTATATACTTATCTTATTGTTTATGGGTTAATTAATTAAATTTTGTAGCACAATTTTTTATATATAAAATCTCTTTTAAAACTTAAATGTATGGGACATTGCCACACGTTACCATTTTCCTCCATCCAAGGTTTTTTTGGAAGAAATTTCTTTAAGCGATAAGACCACATGTTTTAGCAGTAATTATTTTAAAATCGCTTAATTAATTATTATTTTGTTTACTGTGTTCAAATACGCGTATATCTATGTAGGGTCTAGGTATCGTTTTTTATACTGTATAATAATAATATGGGACAACATTCACACAAGGTCTTCAGGTCCCAAACTAGGCAGAGCCTGTACTATGGTAACCTGATGACTGATATATATATACTTAAATACATATACACACCCAGACACAGGTCAAACAGACATGTTCATACTCACAAATGTTTGACCTGTCCGGGAATCGAACCCGGGACCAGCGGCTCAGAAGGCAGAGTGCTACCAACTGCGCCAACCGACCAGTCAAGAGTATAGATCCAGTGTTTGACCACTATCTCATTTGATAGTCAGTGACGATGTGGTCGAAGATGTTATCACGCTTGACCTAGAATGCTCATGTAAAAAATAAAAGTAATATAGCTAAGGGCTTTTTTTCGTTCTGAAATTCTTTGTTATTATTTTCATATATCACATTTCATCATCATCATCTCAGCCATAGGACGTCTACTCCTGGACATAGCCTCCCCCATTGATTTCCACAAGGACCGGTTGGAAGCGGGCCGCATACACAATATCACATTTAATTTATTCTATTTATATATACCAATAATTGTGTATAATATATATTTTGTTATCAGCGCGGGGGCTGCACCTCGTCGGTCAGTAGAGAACAGCCGGCTGACGGCGTGTGTTGGGAAGAGGACAGGAGAGCCATGGTCTCACAGAGGGAAATTGAAAGGAGAAAGATGAAGAGGCAAAAAGAACTCTTCTTCGTGCGCTTCGGAAAGTGGACACTGGGTCTGGGTTTTATCTTAGGACGGAACCCGTACCCCGTCTCCGTAAATCCGTAAAAACACAAATACTAAATCGGTGATTCGATCGTGACACTCACATTAGGTGACACGCTAATTACTTATTTAACACGCACACATCCTATACACACACACAACAGCACACCGACAAGGAACTTCAACTTCAACAACTCACAATCGCTAATATTATGCACCTTAACTTTAAGTTATTTTTAACACCTTCGATAATTTAATTTAATGATTTAAAGGTAATGTTAAATTATCAGTTGGCTACGTTGTTACCTACATACTACTGTTGTACTTATTATAGTTTTATTTTCATGAGGTATAGGTATCTATTATTATACATATCTCACGTAGGAGGTAGCCTTTCAACATAATTAAAAACCTTTAAACACGTTTTTTTAGGTCCCTATTGTCGAAATAAGGTGAGAAACCTTGATGAATTTACTTTATTATGAAATCAAAGTAATGAATCTCATAGAATAGAGTTGATTACTACTTACTTGCCTTACTATTTTGACAAATATCTCTATCGCATGGCTTTCCTAATAGCTACCCGCCCGTTAATTTCCAACGTTTATCCTTTAACCGTCGCTAGCGTGACGTACGCGATTTACTTAAACGGACCTCACCTACCGCTAATAACGTTCTATTTGAACTCGCCTTTATTCCTACTGAATTTGTTTTTTATTTTAGCTTCGCATGGTCTGTAAATTTACTATGCTATGTCATGATATATTTCTACGTCATGATTCTGCAAATTTTATGACATGAGTGAGAGGACAAAAGGTTAAAGTTAAGCAGTATCGATATACATTATTTACAGATGTAAATAATATCTGATTATCCGTTACTTAGTTGTAAAATTAGTAGGGAAATTCTGCAAGAAAATAAAAAAAATGTTAGAAATTGGTTATGTGAGAAAATGAAGCAACGTTTTTTAACTGAAACTGAATACACGAATTAACCTTATTATCAAGATATAAGATTTATAATGCATTATATTTTATGAGCTTACGAGTTTCATGACCTTTGACTCGTGAACAACAGTGGAAATATACCAAGAAACCAAAAGGCATTCGCAGAACAAAATCGCAACAAGACGATGGAGCGACGGCTTCCAACCGATCCTTGATAGATCACTGAGACTGGTCCCCTGCTGAACATAATATGCATATTAGCAAGGGATGTCTGATGGTTGACTATACTTTTTATCACTATAAATTAACACTGTATTTCCTAGAATTAGATATGAAGCTTAATAGTGCGTAATAAAATGGAAAACGATATGATTTGCTTTCATTAATGGATTCAAAGAATCGTGGAACCGGAAACTCTGATCCATTTACCCCTATATTTCGGTTTATTTGTCTCGTTTGCGTAACAGGAGCGACTGTGTTATATACAAAAACTGGTTCAGTTAGATAGTACATATCAGTAAATTGCTTCACTGAGGCGGAACTTGCGTACGAGAGGCCGTCTTAGTAGATATATCATAGTGCCCAGACAATCTGCTTGTAGCAAGCTTAAAATTAGAAGAAGATAATATTAGTTATTTATTTACCTCGACGTTTCGACCAAGTTGCATTGGTCGTAGTCACGTGAAGACTGAAGAAACCCTGTGCTTTTGCAGGGCTGTGACAGCCCTACAGCTTAATAATATCAAAGGTGGGTAGTTGGCGAAACTACGCGTGACCACGACCAATGCAACTTGGTCGAATCGTCGAGGTAAATAAATTACTAAATGTTTTTCTCGCGATCAAGCCCCGTTTGATTGATTAACAATGTGTTCGAATCGCGAATGTCTAAAAATTACAAGATAATATTACTTTACGTGGTGTTCAAGACGAAGTTTGGATTTTCCAGCCACATGCCACAAAATCGCCAGGGTTGCTATCATCGGACACGACGCGGACCACTTCCACCATAATCAAATCAATACAAACTTTCGTCTTGATTTCCGAAGAAGTTATCACGCTAGACCTAAAATGCTCACTGGCATATTATCTTAATATCAAACTATATTTATTTTATTTTATTTATCAACATTCACACAAGGTCTTCAGGTCCCAAACTAGGCAGAGCCTGTACTATGGTAACCTGATGACTGATAAACATACTTATATACATATACACACCCAGACACAGGTCAAGCAGACCTGTTCATACACACAAATGTGTGTACTGTCCGGGAATCGAACCCGGGACCAGCGGATCAGAAGTCAGAGTGCTACCAACTGCGCCAACCGGCCAGTCAAGTATATATGTTTTAACTTTTCAAATCATCTGCAAACTTATTAACCAGCTTCATAATATCAGAAGCAACTACAGATGCTAACTTGGCAGATCGCTTTTATGCAAAAAACTTCTACAGGAAATGCGATTTGTAAACAAAACTCCGTCTACATTTAATAATAGAAACTTTAGCGTTCCAACACGTAAAGTAAAGCAGCAAACTCGACGCGATTAGCGATTAAATACCTTCGGAAACAGCAGGCGTCGCGTCGCGTCGTGTCCCGTCGCGGCGTTCTCGACAATGTCGGCTGATGTATCGCTTCATTTACAATTAGCGACACGTTCGCAAGTTTGTTTCCTATCTACCTTTTTAGAGTCTCTATGGCATATCTAATACGGAAAGGAAATCTATCATGATTTTTTTGTAAATTCTAATCACCACAAATAGAATAAATCATCTCGATATTCAAATTTAAATAAAAAGCTGGTAAAATTACAAATCACTAATGAGATTACTCCGCTAACATTATCATTCGTTATATCGGTCACGTTATTACGTACTCCCGATCTCTCCGATAGCCCAGCGGATTAGCAAGTTGAAGTGGCAGTGGGCAGGGCACATAGCTCGAAGAACTGATGGCCGTTGGGGTCGAAAAGTTCTGGAATGGAGACCACGGACTGGCAAGCACAGCATAGGACGGCCACCGACTAGGTGGACAGACGACCTGACTAAGATCGCAGACAAGGGCTGGATGCGGGCCGCTTCCAACAGGTCATTGTGGAAATCAATTGGGGAGGCCTATGTCCAGCAGTGGACGTCCTTTGGCTGAGATGATGATGATGATGATGATACCGGTCACAAAACGTCAACTGATAAAATATAGGCTTCCCCGTCAATAACCACATATTCATATATCTACAGGACGAGTTGGAATCGCTCTACATCCAGCTTCATGCAATCATGATCAGATCATCTATCTACCTTATAGGAGGATGTTTTTCTCTGCAATTGGCTATCACCTGTAGTTTTAACTCAAAAACCTATCAACCTCATCAGATTTTGCAAGTTATTTGACTTGCATACTGCCACATCTACTTCACCAGCAAATTTTAGGTTGGTTTTTTCTACGGATCCCCCAACTTCTGTTTCGACTTTTTACAAAAACTCCGATCATTTGCTCTATTATTTGTTATGTTACCTTGAGCTTGCTGATGAGGCCCATAGTTTGCTTGCACATTTCCGGTATATTTAAGACATCGTATCGTATATTCTGCTATTCCGGTAGTGCCTTCTAAAGTTTAAATTGAGCGAATAGTTGTCCGAGTGACCACATGCCGGTGAGAATTACTAATCTCGGTTAACGACCGATCTCTGCGCTGCTTGTAATTGAAACTCACTTCACTGTGTTTGTAGCATTTTAACATTTGGTTCGGTGTTAATGGAGAAAATATTCATACAAAAATGTTACCGAAAAAACGAACCGACTTCAACACTCAAAAGTGTGAAATAACTTGTTCAAGTCGGTACCATGATAGTTCAAAATTAACTATTATCCAAATATAGTGAGCATGGTACCGACTTTGACAAGTTATTTCACACTTTTGAGTGTTGAAGTCGGTTCCATTTTGTGGCAATTTTTTTTCACCCTTTTTAGTGACCTTACCCGTGCTACTCACGGGATCGATTGTCATTGTGTATGTTCACCGATTTCTCCACCCGCAACTATGATGTCGTCGAGGTATGAGTAGCACTTTTCAGATGCAGTGTAACTCAAAAACCGCTTGACCGATTTTAATGAAATTTAAATAAAACTATACAGGAATCACCAGCTCTTAAATAACAAAAGAACGCTCAAAATCGGTTCACCCAGTCGAAAATTCTGAGGTAACAAACATTAATAAAAACATACGGGTCGAATTGAGGACCTCTTTCCTTTTTTGAAATCCGTTTAAAAGGCGTTAAAGGCGACATATTTTATCCGTATGAAATAATCAATACTCATTTAAAATTTTATTAGTAACTTCAACCACACGTTTATTACATATAAAAGCTTATACACGAGATAAGCATGCATATATATACTTATACATATGTTCAATTATTGACCTATAAAGTATCAGTATCACTTATGATGGTAAAGAACTTTCCCGGACCCAGCTAGTTACCAATCCCAACTTTGATAATCTCTTGCCAGTCATGCGACGACTGATTCTCCGAGAGGTTCTTGAATGGATCCACGAACTGGCAAGCGCTGTATAGAACAGCCACCGACAAGGTAGATAGACGACCTTACTAAGATCGCAGGAAAGGGATGGATGCGGGCCGATTCCAACCAGTCCTTGTGGAGATCAATAGGGCAGACATATGTCCAGCAGTGGACATCCTATGGCTGAGATGATGACGATGATTAATCACACATTTTGTTTTGGCAGCTATTCTATAGAGCCAGGTGACATTCTACATTTGATCACCTTTGACCACTTCGTCACTGACTATCACTTGAGATAGTGGTCTACAGTCAGATTAATACATTATTAAACAAAACAATAAAGTTGTTTGTTTCCGGTAGGGAAAGGGTTTAGAAGAACTACATCATTTTATCGTAGTTTAGAATTAACACTTGTCATCAACACAAGATTTAACTATACCAGTATACTCGTATAGTAGTTAACACCAATATTAACAGTTTCCAGCTCTTAGTTCTGTATAAACAAATCATTAACAAGGGATTATGGGACTTATCGCTACAAGTTTAAGGTAGGATTTCGTGTCATGTATAGCTTACTTGTTGCTAGTCTCGGATCCCATTGTGAGATTCAATCTAAAGGATTAGCAGGGCTTTATTACGTCGCCTACTTAGATAGAGCGGCAGATATAGTTCGTAAAACTATTTATTAATAGTTTATAATTTGTTGTTTATGGCCCTTGAGTTTTCGACCGAGTTCAAATCCCAGCCAAAAAACTGTTTCTGTGATGAATCGATAGTTTTTGCCATATACCTGCAAAATTCCAGAATAGCTACAATATCAGATTCTTTAAAAGAAGTTAACCGATTCTCAAAAAGGATTGGCAACGTATCATAATGCCCATAGTGTATTAATAGGCGATGGTGATCGCTTACCATCAGAAGGCCCGCTTTCATCATTGGTATATAATGGAACCATTTGAGCTATATTTAGGCTAGCAACAGCTACTTCATTGCCCGAATCATAATGCAGTAGTTTAAGTATTACGTTGCAGTATTTTATTTAAGTCTGGGTGTTCTACAGAGGGAGCTTTTGTCCAGCAAGGGACTTCCCACGGCTAAGACAAAAGGCATCTTTCCTAACATACCAAGTATATTGAGGTTTTTCTTCATATTTACATAATATCCAGTAAACTAGCTGCACCCCGCGGTTTCACCCGCGTGGTCATGAAAAACGGCGGTGATGATACCAGACGCTTACAATTAATAACGTGGCTTTCTATCGGTGAAAGAATTTTCAAAATCTGTTTAGTAGATCCAGAGATTACTTCCTACAACCTTACAAACTTTACCTCTTTATAACACAAGTATAGATAAATCAAACACTGATTCGTATGAAATTCAATCGTTTATTTTTCAGTACATTCAAAGCATTTATCGTGCCTTTAATCTAGTCTTAAAAATATTATGTACATGTCCCGTTATATAGTATTGAGATCATTTTAACAATTTTGTAGATAAATACTCGTTCACAGGTTTGACAAAAACATAATGCTGTATTTTGACAACAATCCTCTCACATCAAGCTATATCACATATGAGTGAAACAATCTTTATTTAAAAGACCTTTTAGAACAGTAATATATATTAGTAAGTACATGGTAATATTTGTTGTTTACACGAGAAGTGCAAAAACAGGCTTCAATGGTAAGAGTCGGATGTTGAAGTAAAATCGCATAAATAAACATTGAAAACCTTGAAAGCAATACGTTATTATATTAAAATTAAAAATATAGCTGATTGAAAATCATAAAATGACAAGTTTGAACTTATCACGTACCTAATATAGGCTGCGTTCCATAATATTAATTTTCAAAACTTTTCTTTATTTTGCACACATATTCCATCTAGAAATTATGAAACAGGCACTAAATTCGCGAGCAAAATTATTGAAATAGTTAACAATTATTGCAAATGAGACGCACTCGTTGCAGCAAACCAATGCAGAAAAGAAATACATTTATTCAACACGGAATACACCATGAGCAGAAAATTGTATGATGTATTTGTTGAAAGGGTCATGGCTCGCAGCATTATGCTTACGCTCGGCAGACAATAAGCGCTGATTTTCAGCCAAGACGATAAGATTGTATTATACGTTATGGTATGAACATAATGAGTGGGTAAATATATACTCACATCAAACTAATACATAAACAACAACAATATAGTGAAGAGTTTGGAAACAAAATAGAGTATAATAAAAGTGTGATATTATTTTTGAGCCAAAGAATCGACAAATCCCTTTCGCTTCGAAATTCCCTTTCGCAGTAACTTTACTAGTGATCGCGGTGCATGTAACTGTGCCAAAATATCGAGCAATTCCTATTTCTTTATATCATTTCTTCTGCCATAATAGTTAGTCCATTCTCATTTTACGATAAAACAAAGTCAGTAGTACAGCTTGATTATAGACTACTTCCCTAACGTACTATATACTTCTTCGCTATCATTATCATTATCATCACAGCCATAGGACGTTCACTGCTGGACATACGCCTCCCCCATTGATTTCCACAAGGACCGGTTGGAAGCGGCCCGCATCCAGCCCTTGCCTGCGACCTTAGTCATGTCGTCTATCCACCTGGTCCTGGCCTTCCTATGCTGCGCTTGCCAGTCCGTGGTCTCCATTCCAGAACTTTTCAACCCCAACGGCCATCAGTTCTTCGAGTTATTTAATCCAGTTAGTACCTTGCTGCAAGTTATATGCGATTAAACTTTTTCTTCATAAATGTGTTGAAAAACGTCGTGAGCTTTGCTTACAACACATTTGCCTGAATTAAGCCCTCGCCTGTGGCTACCACTGCAAGCCACAGCGTCGTGTGTAATTAACGAAACGAAACTTGACTCACTTGTATCATAATATAATATTATTGCTCGATATTGTAGCAGCTATATTATTTCCCCTGAAACTGTAGGTATCATATTATGAATAACGCGAGATGTGATAATGGATCGCTGAGAAAGTAATTTCGAGTCACCAACTCTAGTGTCGTTATTAATTGGAGAAAGAAGAAAACTGGAAAAAACATTAAATTGTTTTCACATCACAAAAAAAATTGAAAAAGGAAAAGAAGGCTGTTGCGTTCCCTTATAGCAACTAAACACGGAGGGCAGGGAAGAGATGATAGGATCATATTTTCTAACTGATAAATCTATCCCTTGCTATCACATTGTTATTTCAACACGTGAAAACGTAATTCATTCTATACTTTTTACTGTGAAGTGTAATTATGAGAGATAAATAAATAACATAGTCGACGTAAAAGCGAAATACTATATTTTTTCTTAGGACTCTATCGCTAGCGTACAAATTTTGTGCATTTCATTTTAAATGCCTAATTTATATTATCCTCATAAAAATATAACGTCCTATTTCAACTCAGTTGTTGGGAATTCCTTTATAGTATACTATCTAATCATTACTACTATCAGAACTCCACATTATGGTCACTGATCGCGAAGCCGGTAGTGATTGTGTTGTTCACTCAAATAAACTAAAATTTTGTTAAATAAGATAGTTTTTAAACGGTTACGATAAAAACCAAAATAGTGTAACACATATAAATGACAATAGATAAATTAGAGCTCTTTTTAATGAGAGTAGTTTTAGGTAAAATAAGTAGCGCGAACTTTAGTTCGATTATTTTACCTACAATTACCCTACATCGAATACCTAAAACTCCTTTGTTATGATAGCAATGCAAGGAGTACGACTTTGAATCTTAGCTAATAAAAAATAAACGCTTATACATTTTAAAAAATCTGGAGTATTTTAGTTGTGTGTTGGATAGTTTGAGTGATTTACGGAGTAAGGGCTATTATTATATTACTCAGCTACATTTTACATGCCGTTGACTCTGTTCTGATATAGATTCCATATGTCTTTTTCGGTACTGGAAAAGGTAGTTATTTTTATCTGTGGCGCGATCTACACCAGTGTATAAAAATGTTGAAATTCTGATACAGTAATATTTAACCTTAAATTTATTTAGCTATATTGTCAGCATAAATATATAGTTGTGGATTATGTAACAATAAGGATACATCAGCCGCGAATTTAAACAAATGTTTAAATATTTTTGTATATCTACGAAATATTTATGTTTTAAAATTTTGGTAATTCTTTTTAGTATAATAAATAAGTTGTTTAAACTACGAAACTATTTTCTACTACATATGGGTGAATAACTAATTCATATTTTAACAATAACGAAAAAAAAGACCGGATAGAAAAACTATGAAACGAAAACGAAATTAAACGTTCAAAAATAAAACAAATCAGTACTTATATAAATAAAAGTGTTCTGAGGTAAAAAATAAAAGAGAACTGAAAATTGATAGCACCATACTATTTTAAGGTCAGATAAAATGTAGTTCGAGTAAAGATAATGGTATCAGTTCACTTAAAATAAAAGGACTTCGTTAAGGAGTATTTTAAAATAATTTTAAGTAGGTATCTTTTTACGAAATATGTATCATTTTTGTATTATCAAGTTCAGTTCAGTATAGTTCTATTACTGTTTAAAGTGAACTAAACTCAATATATTCATATGCTGAGTCCTACTACGCAAATTAACCAATAAATTATAGTTATGGTTATCTGAGGTCGAATATCAGGTCGAGATTAGTGACATAAGTGCCGTTCCCCTTTAATTGAGGGGGACTTACTTATGTAACATATGTATGCTTCGGAGGAACTTTTGATCTGTACTAATAATTAGTACAGATCAAAAGTTCCTCTAAAACAATTATTGTTTTAGATAAAGGACTATGTCACGTTGTTCCCTTGAGCTCGCTACTAACCTATCTTGAAATCTTCATTACTCAACGTATAAAATAACGATACTATCTTAAAATAAAGACTCACGTTTTACCTGTTATATTATAAGATACATAGATAATTATGATGATTAAGGTAAAACATTTTGTTTAAAATTTACGGCTGACGATCAACCTAAATTATGCGGTAAATTAAAAGCTGAAACTCAGCCACACAACACCACACATTATGTTACAAAATTATATTCATTAGGTATGTAGTAATATGGTTTATATTAAAATAAATCATAGATACGACATTTTATGTCTTTAGTGTTTAAAACGTTTTTATCAAAATGTGTTCAGTTAAAGGAATGTTCGGTATCACTTCTGATTTTTGAACTATTTTATCTTTTCTTCGTAACGTACACTTTTTCTGTTTATGTCCCGTTTCGGACTTATTATGGGTCATTTTAATTTGGGAGGATAGTGATACGTCCCGCTTTTTGGTCCCGCAATCTTTACACGTACAAGCACTTGAATCACTTTTATGTTTTTTACCACTTATTGTTTTGGTCACTTTATTTTGTTGCTTCGATTGTTTGTCGTATTTTGGTATTCTATCTTCTATTTTCTGGGATTCAACCGCTAGTTGGGAGTGGTCGAAACACGTCGTGGATTTCTTAAAAAGAAAAAAATATCTTATTATTTAAAGCTACATTTCTAATTTATTTATTTCATTTTATAAATTAATTATTTATATTAAATTTACAGTCATTACAGTTTTATAGTTTATTGCATGAACAACATGCTAGGCGAAACTTACGTTCAAAACAACATCCCCTCAGATGTTAAAGGAAGGAAGAAATTCGGGCGTTAGTGGAGTGGCTACTATAGCCTAGATGGACAAAGCGACAGGACAGTATTCCGTAGTCGTGGGTTCAAGTCCTACCAGTAGCCGAATTTTTTCTTTCAAATAATTTGAACGTCATTACATTTGTTCACCAAGCCGACAATGTAAGGGGGTGTCCATAAATTCCGTGAGGTAGTTTTAGCGATTTTTCAACTCCCCCTCTCCCCTTGGTGACATGTCGTGAGATTTCGTTGGACCCCCTCCCCCCACCCATAATTTCACGTGAGACTTTTGAAAATACATATTTTTAACGTAAATTAATGAATATGTGCTTTGATATTGTTGGATTTAATCAGGATTTGTTATTTGAGATTATTAATATCGTGGTAAAGAACCACACAAAAAATATGTTTACCAAATTTATCCCAGTTTTCTCGGTACATTACCATGTTCCTTGCGGGAAAAAAATTACGTGAGTATTTGTCGAACTCACTCCCTCCCCCATGTGTGTTTGGGTGAGATTCGGCTTGACCCCTTACCCCCCGTAAACACCTCACGTAATTAATGGACGCCCCCTAAGTAAACTTAAGATAAATTGTAGTAGCAAGTAAACGTAAGGAAAGAAAGCCCAAAGTAAAGATCAAGTGGCAGTACCTAGAAGTGAAATTTTCACAAAGAACCGGTTTCAATGAGACCGATGATGATCGAGCTACTGGCTGCTGCAGCTGGTCCGTCAAACGACAAGAGTAACGAAAGACTTGATGAAAGGGACGGGCAAACCTTAGAAGCAATTTGCCTTTAAATGGTCCTCTTGAATATAAGGCTAATAAATAGGATGAATTATATTTCAACACACTTGGTCAAGTGAGCACACAACATTACATACTATTGCGTAATAGAATGATACCTATAAATGTAAATTAGTACCTTTAGCACTTAGCATTGTCAATTTAATAATCAAAAGATATAGTCAATACATGTTTGTTTTTTCCACGCAAATGTGTTGAAGAACGTCGTATGCAACTCGTGAGCTCAATTCGATACACAGTTCACACTCGGCTGAATTACCCCCGCGCCTGCGGCTTCCCCTGCAACCCACAGCCTCATGTGTAATTACCAACTTAACTCACTTGTATCATACTATATATTGATTAGTTGAAATAAACATTACATGCATAGAATTATACACTAGTTGACATACTATGATATAAATGATGATATAGGAAAGGTGAAATACGATCTTGATGGTATTTTACCGTAGGAGTGACAGCCTTCGAGTAGATCTGGACCCGTCCCTCCAGCTCCATCCTGAGTCTCCACTCCCGGAGGTACATGTGCGCCGCGGCGGTGCTCGGCCTGCCTCGGCGCCACGTGTGCCATCTAATCAATATACCTAAATGTTAGCTTTTGTAAGATTTGTGTGATTGGATGGATGACGTCACAAGTTGATTTCAAAATGAATCATATCCTAACTTATACATCCAATGCCGGATGGATGCGGACCGCTTTCAACCGGTCGTAGTGAAGATCTCTGGGGCAGGCTTACATCCAGTAGTAGACGTCCTATGGCTGAGATAATTATGAAGATTATTAAATCCTAATACATGGAGGCCAAATATGTTGATACATTTTTATTATAAATAAAAGAAATAGTAAACGATTTCAATGTGGGTATATTCTGATATAATAAACAAAAATGTTCTGTTTTATTGGTGATCCGTGGAATATTCAGCAAAAGCTATATTCATTCTCAAAAAAATACCAAATCGCAACCACAAAATCAATCATAAAAAAAATGTTGAAACTTCTGTCCATTCATCACAAATTTGTATTAGAAATATGCAAAATAGTCGTTCTCTCTATAAAAAAGAAATCAGGTAAAGCGGTTTTATGCTACTAGCTCTGTTGAGAAACTAGCTCCTAGAAACCCTTTTCCAAGCCGTGGTTCGGAAGCAATGATAACTAAAGTATTTTATAAATTATTAGACAACTTAAAAACTAAACTAATTATTCAATATTCAACAGCCACTTTAAACTCACTACTCGCTTAGAAATGGTATTATAATAAATAATCAAAGAGTTTTTAATTGATCCGATAATTAAACATGTTGAAGCGTTTTGCTTCCACTTTCTTAATGCGTACTGCCAAGGAATAGAACTCGTTGCCCGAGTCTGTGATTCCCGATATGTACAAACCTGGAGTCTTCAAGTCGCGAGTGAATAGGTACCTTCTAGGTTTGCGTGCTAAATCCTAGACAACGTCATCACTTAAGATCATGTGAGACAGTTGTGCAACGCAAACTTATAATAATATATAATAATATAATATGTAAAAAACAAAAAAAGACATGTCATGTTAGTGCTTGCGCCGCGACTAATTCAGCGGAGCAATTGAAGTGTCGAAAATATGCTAGCCTAGGTAGTGGTTACACATTTGAACCATTTGGGGTCGAGACATTAGGCCCGTGGGGACTGGGAAGTCGATGCGGCGCGTGACCTAAATACTGGCACATATTTGATTCAATGGTTTAGCATTACAATTCAACGTAGCAATGCTGCTATCATTCCGGGCACGCTGCCAACTGGTAGCGGGTTAGAGCATTTGAGTGATCTATATGCTGTTAAAAGATAGTGGATTGCTCAAATGTAATTGTATTCAGTTATTAGTATTTTATTTTAATAAAAAGATCGGCCCTTTATTTGTGAATTAGCAAGTTGAATTTTATGGTGCATATTATAATCTATTTTAGATGTTGTTTTTTTTATTGCTCATTCTGGTAACCTAAGTATCATTTTCCCTTGTAACTACAACAAAACTAGCCAACAAAATTGCATGTCCAACAACCATAAAACATAACTTCGAAACTCGTACTACAGAATAAATACTAGACCTCACCTAGTTAGTAGTTGTAAAGTCCGAGACTTTTGCCCCATAGCTCTATACATCAGGGCTGTCGCACGGAACGCAATAAGGTCTCCTCTCAAAGGACGCTCCGTATACCGATACCTAAAACTCAGTCTTGTGGCTTCCAAATAAAACTCTCCTGCTGGACCGTACAACCCTGAAATTCAATACGCTTTTTTAGTTCAAAATCATGATGTTCGATGGTGAAATCTTATATAATATCAAAGTTTTACGCTTATTTCTATATTCCAGTGAAATTGACTCTTTCAAATATCAATTATTATTTTCCTGTTATTGGTTTTGATGTGAGTTCAAAATTATAATTTGATGTGAAAGATGCTTGAAAAAGTGAAAGTAATAATAGAATACCAACAAAAAGAAAATCAATCGTCATAGCTTAAACAGTTAATTAACCTATGACTACATTTTTCCTGACCTCTTGATTGAATCATCCACTTAACTTACGGCAGAAATAACATATTATTACTAAGTTATATTGAGCGTTTTGTAGCAGAATTTCTTTACCTTTATCTCTCCACCAATCACCGTACAAAATGAAATGCTCCCAATTCGTCGGCTCAAGGCGAACAAGGTGAGTTAATATTCTATGTCTTTCTTTTTCTGGCTTTAACGTGAGCAGTTCCACATGTGCTTGCACAAAACGCGGTTGGATCCAAATACATCTTTCCAGCATGCTGATAGCCTGGTAGTTGCGCCCGGTTTTCCTGGGAAGTGACAAAAACATCGTACATTCCTTCTTTTATGTAATTGTTTAATAAAAGTGTTTGTAGCGATGATTTTTTACGTTTTGTTTATAGTTTAGCACTATTTTATTACATGGAGGCCTTATAGCTAAGTATCTAGCATTTTCTATCAGTTATCCATAAGGTGAAAGTATCAAGTGGGGTAAGTAAAATAAAATATAATTTATTATAGTGTTCCAAAAAATATGGCATATCTATACTAATATTATAAAGAGGACAGATTTTATTGTTTGTTTTTTATTGATGGTTCTTATATTTTTATATTTTCAAATGTTTAACCCATGCGAAACCAGGGCGGACCGCTAGCATATAAAATATATAATTCTATTTAAAATACAAGCATATATTCATAAATAAATGTATACATACAACATAGTCTAAAATAGCGGTGAAATGATGTTACCACAGTTTTAAAAACAGCCATTCAACACTTAGTGTGTTCAGGCAGCTTTTCTTAAAAGTCACAATCAATTATAATTCAACCACACACCGTCACTGACGGTTAGAGATTGTGCTCGAACGCTAGACCCGTGATAATAATAAAAAAAGTTAAAAAATGTAAAAATGTAGCTTACATACCGAAGGTCAAATAAGATATATATGATAAGTGTAAAAGCTACAGAAGACTATTTGTATTAAATTAACTTTGATAATTTTTAGTATTTTATTACTATATATATTACTATATATAAACTAAAAATGGAAAACAATCGTTTTCCATTTTTAGTTGAAATAAAATACAAGGCAACATTTTTGTTGCTTGTTTTGTTGTTTCACATAGAAACAAACTAGGTAATTGCTCACTCGTGAGAAGCAATAAAGCTGCTCTGATTAAAACGCAGTAAATGAGATCGAAGGAATACTTTCAACAAATTGTTCTAAGCATGCTCATTGAACTGAGTATTTTCTTTTTTCTTCGAGAGTGTTTTAAAGTAAATCTAGTGAGGATAAATTAGGACAACGTTCAAGATAAATGTTGAACTCGAACATGTGTTATATCTGTTGAACATATTTTGCGCATAATTTGCATCTTGTTAAGGTTTCTAGAGGTAATATTATTAAACTCACGTTCATAATAGGCACTTACGCGTAGTCGTAACGTCCCGACTCGCACGAGTGCGAGAAAGACAAACGCATCGCACTCAATATCCCGATGAAGGATTCTAGAAGAAGCCGAAACAATTGTCGATCGTGATATCGGCTACGCGTAAGTGCCGTGGTATACCCGTAGAAACACTAGAAAGTTTTTAGAGGTATTGATAACCATAACGATGCTCGCGAGTGTTTATGCTGACTATGATGGTGAAAAGTAGGCTATGTGTTATACCGGGACCTGAATTATCTACATAGCAATTTCATCCAAAACCAAATTATTATTTATACTATGTTTTTCTATATTCGTAACTGGAATCAACTTACTTGTAAAGTTTCCCGAGATTGTAATGGGCATTCACATGGAACTTGTTGAACTTGATGGCTTGCAGAAAGTGATGCTCAGCATTGTCGGTTCCAGCGACCAAAGTTCCCATGTTGTTGTGAGCACTGGCGTACGTGGGCCATAACCTATGTAGACAATAACGTATACAGTAGTCGTAATTTAATTATACACTCAAAAAAATTCTTCAAAAACCAAATACCGCACTCTATTTACGACAAAATTACACATAACACTCCTTATCCTAGATAGATAGATAGATAAATAATACTTTATTGTATCACAAACAATCTTACATAATATTACGAACTTAATATACTTACAAACTTTAAATTAATAGAGTGAGATAATAGACTCTCATATCGCTGAAAGCGATTTCTAGCAGGCCTTTCTATCCTATCTGAAGTATTAAGAGATTTTTTCAATTGGTAGTTTTATACGCACGAAATAACGTGACGATTTATTTTAACTATAGCTTCCCGCATTTGATAAAAAGATCTAGTTCTAATATTACCGTTCTCGAGTGTCTTACCAATTTCGACTGAATTTGACTAACCGTTCAAAATCAATTATAATCATAACTAATTTATCTAAATCATCTTACTAATATTATAAAGAGGTAAAGTTTAGGTAGAGTTTGCGAGGTTGTAGTCGGAAATATCTGGATTTACTGAACCGATTTGCAAACTCTTTTACTAATAGGAAGCCACGTTATTTGTATGTATCATAGGCTATATATTAAATAAAAAAATAAAAAGACTTTTTCGTGGTAGTCAGATTTACAAAGTAAGTCGGAGAAAAAACGGTCGAACGTAAACGTTTCTTACGAACGCTACCCATGCGAAGCCGGGGCGGGACGCTAGTAAAGAGGTAAAGTTTGTAAGTTTGTGAGGTTGATATGAAATGATGAAGTTGAAATTGATATTGTATTCATGCGGAAACACAGATTTAGGCACATCCATAAACATATCGCAAACTTGCATGATTCTTTCAAGCATAAATTTCATAATCTTCCAATTCGTAATCTACCTTGGCACAAATTTTAAATTTAGTATTAAACTTTCGGTTCGTCTCCAAAGGTTTTAGACCTTCAACTTAAGTAAGGTCACCTCTAAACTAGTTATCTAGCAATTTCAGATCGCTGACAATTTATTTTCGACATAGCTACGCGTTCATTCGAGTCCACTCGCCGAAATGGTAGACTGAGTGGAATGCAAACACTAAGCCTGTGATTTCTAAGTCCAGCATTTCAATAGAAATTCCACATTAATTTAGTAGTAAACTTAGATTGGATTGCTAACGTTCAGAGTTTGTGATCAGTCAGCGTTATTTGAAAACGCCTTCGCACTTGAAACAGAACTTAATTGTAGTTATTGTATTAATTGTTTATTGTAGTAATGGGTGTCCTTATATATTAGTTTTTTATATAAATAAGGCAGTATGTGCACACTTAACGGAAAGCTATATAAGAACAAGAATCGGATGACAAATAATGAAGCATATAGGCACATAAGCCAGGATCACAGCTAGTGGTAATCCATGAATTATGCGTAACCCTCCGGAAAAGAGAATAGGTTGTTAAGTACTTTTCACTCACGTTCAAATTATTTAAAAGAAAAATTCGGGTACTCTTGGACTTGAACCAACGACTACAGAATACCATCCTGTCGCTTTGTCCCACTATGTTATAGAAGCCCATACCACTAGGGCCAAATTTCTCCCTTCCATTAACATCTGAGGGGATATTGTTATTAGCGCCATCTACCTTTTTGATTGTATGAACAATTAATTAAAAGGACTGATAGACCACCATTACAGTTGATATCGTATCAATTGAATGCTATACCCTTATCTCAAGAGTTTTATGGTTGATTAAAATTAACAACATGCTAGGCGGAACTTACGTTCAAATTATTTAAAGGAAAACGTAACTAACGTAAAATAAGTTGGACTAGAATAAGTGAAAATTAGTACTAAGTTCAATTGGAATATTGCCACATTTTTGAGATCGCCTTTATTTTATAGAATTACTCTATGTAACTACAGGAATAATAATTTTAAATATATCAACAAGACGTAAATAAAAATAGGTTTTATTTATCCCGCTAGAGCGCTCCAAACTGTCACGTGAATATAACTACACCACAGACCGATTATCTAACCTCGCGTTCTGTCAAATTAACGAAGATACGGTTCACCGGTAGGTAATACTTTTAACTTGTTTATGACAGATAAATCAGCTTGTATCCCGGTCAGTGACGTTAATGCGCTAGGATTGGTGTTCGCAGTCACGAGGTACTGTGTGATAAATACCGCAATTTAAATTAATTTCATTTACGATTAATTACGTTCTGTAAATGTTATTTTAGGTTCTAAAAGTTTCTTTAATGTGTACAATATAACTAGATGAATGTGACACCATTTTTATTGTTTCATGCTGCGATAAGGCTGCACTATGACTGCGATATTGATTTCTGCTTCAGCTACAAAACTTTGTTCATATATTTCACTAAACTAATTCTACACCGTTAGTGTAACTAAATTTCAGTCATAAAGTGTAACTAACAATCCAGTAAAGGTAAACGCATTTGTTACCTCAAAGCTTCTTTGTAATGTTTGATCGCGTAGTCTTGCTGCTCGGTCTCGCGTAGAAAGTTGGCAAAGTTGTAGTGCAGTTTGGCATTCAGCGGTAAAGTCACTAAATCCGCCCTGGAGCAAACAAAACACATTTTGGACAGTTATTTACGCGCCAATGCGGCGGGCGTAATGCGAATATGCAAGGTGTGTAAATCTTTGTACATTTGGCTGGTTGTTTTGACATCTTTTTGGGAGAGGATTGTATTCTTTACTTTAGGCATATTATAGTTTATTATTAACTAGCGGCATGCCGGTGTATTTTTTTACATAGACTTCCACTTTGCAACATGCAACATTCTCACCCCTCAGGTCAGTCATCCGAATGAAATGCTGGCCAGGTATCCGCATTAAATATTGTATATTTATTATTATGTTTTTGTCTATTTTTGTAATATTGACATATTTGTTTGGCTTTTGTAGGCAACTACGGACAATGCATTTTATGTACAATACTCATACTTAAACAAAAAAAAATACTAATTTAGATACCTACCTTCAGTGCAAGTTTCAAAACTGTTACATAGTGTGTTTAGGTAGCACCTTAAGAGCAAGTTAACATTCTAGATAATATGCTATATATGACCACATCATCACTGACCATCAAGTCAGATAGTGCTCAATTGCCAGAGCCATATCATCCATATATATAGCCATATATCCATATAACAAGACACGATTTCATTTCAAAATTAAATCGTGTCTAAGTCTTGTTGAGACAACAAAGTTAAATGTCTATGTTGAAATCATTGAGGTTAAACCTCGAAATGATTTCTACATTATTGTAAATGTAGTGCCTATGAAATTACGGGAGTGATTATGAAAATGTTTCCAAAAATGTAATATTAAACTTACTTATGTAGTGCCTATGAAACTATGGGAGTGATTATGAAAATGTTTCCAAAAATGTAATATTAAACTTACATATGTAGTGCCTATGAAATTATGGGAGTGATTATGAAAATGTTTCCAAAAATGTAATATTAAACTTACATATGTAGTGCCTATGAAATTATGGGAGTGATTATGAAAATGTTTCCAAAAATGTAATATTAAACTTACTTATGTAGTGCCTATGAAACTATGGGAGTGATTATGAAAATGTTTCCAAAAATGTAATATTAAACTTACATATGTAGTGCCTATGAAATTATGGGAGTGATTATGAAAATGTTTCCAAAAATGTAATATTAAACTTACATATGTAGTGCCTATGAAATTATGGGAGTGATTATGAAAATGTTTCCAAAAATGTAATATTAAACTTACATATGTAGTGCCTATGAAATTATGGGAGTGATTATGAAAATGTTTCCAAAAATGTAATATTAAACTTACTTATGTAGTGCCTATGAAACTATGGGAGTGATTATGAAAATGTTTCCAAAAATGTAATATTAAACTTACATATGTAGTGCCTATGAAATTATGGGAGTGATTATGAAAATGTTTCCAAAAATGTAATATTAAACTTACATATGTAGTGCCTATGAAATTATGGGAGTGATTATGAAAATGTTTCCAAAAATGTAATATTAAACTTACTTATGTAGTGCCTATGAAACTATGGGAGTGATTATGAAAATGTTTCCAAAAATGTAATATTAAACTTACATATGTAGTGCATATGAAATTATGGGAGTGATTATGAAAATGTTTCCAAAAATGTAATATTAAACTTACATATGTAGTGCCTATGAAATTATGGGAGTGATTATGAAAATGTTTCCAAAAATGTAATATTAAACTTACATATGTAGTGCATATGAAATTATGGGAGTGATTATGAAAATGTTTCCAAAAATGTAATATTAAACTTACATATGTAGTGCCTATGAAATTATGGGAGTGATTATGAAAATGTTTCCAAAAATGTAATATTAAACTTACATATGTAGTGCCTATGAAATTATGGGAGTGATTATGAAAATGTTTCCAAAAATGTAATATTAAACTTACTTATGTAGTGCCTATGAAACTATGGGAGTGATTATGAAAATGTTTCCAAAAATGTAATATTAAACTTACATATGTAGTGCATATGAAATTATGGGAGTGATTATGAAAATGTTTCCAAAAATGTAATATTAAACTTACATATGTAGTGCCTATGAAACTATGGGAGTGATTATGAAAATGTTTCCAAAAATGTAATATTAAACTTACATATGTAGTGCATATGAAATTATGGGAGTGATTATGAAAATGTTTCCAAAAATGTAATATTAAACTTACATATGTAGTGCCTATGAAATTATGGGAGTGATTATGAAAATGTTTCCAAAAATGTAATATTAAACTTACATATGTAGTGCATATGAAATTATGGGAGTGATTATGAAAATGTTTCCAAAAATGTAATATTTAACTTACTTATGTAGTGCCTATGAAACTATGGGAGTGATTATGAAAATGTTTCCAAAAATGTAATATTAAACTTACATATGTAGTGCATATGAAATTATGGGAGTGATTATGAAAATGTTTCCAAAAATGTAATATTTAACTTACTTATGTAGTGCATATGAAATTATGGGAGTGATTATGAAAATGTTTCCAAAAATGTAATATTAAACTTACATATGTAGTGCCTATGAAATTATGGGAGTGATTATGAAAATGTTTCCAAAAATGTAATATTAAACTTACATATGTAGTGCATATGAAATTATGGGAGTGATTATGAAAATGTTTCCAAAAATGTAATATTAAACTTACTTATGTGGTGCCTATGAAACTATGGGAGTGATTATGAAAATGTTTCCAAAAATGTAATATTTAACTTACTTAAGGAGTGTCGCACGATCTCGCCAGTCAGCACTTCTTCTATAGGTCTTCGCAACGCTACTTGAAGCCAGAACTGCAAGGCCTACAACCAGGATCATTTTGGCTCCAGGTTTTGAATACCACATTAGTTGAACGCCATAAGCTGTTATTATGACACTGCCAACACTGAGGACCAAAGTACAATAGCGGCTAGGTACAATTTATTATAATCCAGCTATGATTTAGGTATTTGTTTGTCGCACCCCAGAAAAGTATTTATTTAGTACCGTTTGGACAATTATGACTTTTAATTTAACAATTTTAGATACATGGTAATATTTAGTGCAGGAGTCATATACACTCTATCTAGGTGACAGATTTTCTCAGAGTGAATTTTTCGCGTTCTTAATTTTCTCTTCTAAACTATAATGCTTGTAACGTGAACTATTTTGCTTTTAAATATAATCGAAGTGCACATATTCATTCAAATCGTTTCATGCCATTTCCATTTTCAAAATGCAAACAAAGAGTTTATATACACACATAATAATATAACCAATAATAGCTCATTTAATTTGGATTTAGAAACTTTCGTTTATGACGAGGATAGTGAATTAAAAGAGTGAGTAAAATAGTAGATATTAAAGACTCATTAAGACGCATATTCTTAAATAAGATCTGAAACTAAAACATACGGAACCTAGTAAATAAAAAAGTTAAAAGACTCACCTAGGAATGTAAAGCACACGTTCAGCAATAACAAAGCCGACGGTCAACAGCAGGTTGCTCGCAGGCACGAACGGTATCACAAGAAGGAACAGCCCTATCACTGCTGGAGTATGCCTCTGAACCTGAGGAAACACCTTTCATATATAAATTATCCGCGGTGAAATTACGTTGTTTTGATGATTTTTGTGTCATCTAGAAACAGTCAGTATTTTAGGGGGGAAATGGCCCATGCTCTATTCTAGTACAAGCTAGCTTCATTCCAATTTTTATTCAAATCCTTTTAGCGGTTTCAGCGTGAAGGAGTAACAAGCATATAGACAAACGACAGAAAAACTTTCGCCTTTATAATACAAGACTGATTAAGGATTTCTTGACCAATCGTTTTGTTTTGTCCTACGACGATTTAGCCTATGACGTCATCAAGAGTAGCCTGAGCATGAGAGGTTTGATTTATTGTATTTTAATGCTATTAAAGCACAAGTTTGTGTATTCGTAAATAAATTTATTTTGGCGACAGTAATTGCTTACCAGCAGGCGGTCCGTCTGCTTGTTTGACACTAATTGATATATAAAAAAATAAAGAAGCAGAGGTGCATATTGTTAGAATCTTCTTTCAAATTTTAAAATTAAATTAATAATAATTAGAAAAGTATTAACAATTCTTTTTATACTCAAGTCTATAGGGAACACTTGTTGAAATTCTAGATACAAAAAAAGGTATACTATTATATGAATAGTCAGTTAAAATTGCCAGATATCAAACCTCGCCATCCTTACCTCCATATCCAATAAACATCGATACAATAAAGCTAGTAGAGTAATAAAGGCGGCGCAGGTTAGAAGATTCCTCGGGTCCCAGCCGGAAGTGACGAGGGGCACCGAACCCATCTGCCAGTCATGGCTTAGAGACCAGGGGCACAGCAGCAGCCACCAGTTGAACGCAGCCAGGTAGCAGAATGTCATCAATCTGTGAGAAAAAGTAGTTTATTTTAATTCTAAATTTATTACATATATTGTATCTTTAGACTTAATGTATACTATACATTTTATATAATATTATATTAAATAGAAATTCCAAATTAAGTGGCTTTATAACCATGTGTCAATAAAATAGCACTTAGTATAAACTAAGAAGTTTTTAAATTTTTTACACTTTACGTTCAGCCTACTGTTGGTGTAGGCTGTAGTAAAATTAGTACCCAATAATGAAACCTTTAGAAGTCACTATTGCGTTCGTGTGTGTCTGTTTATTGTTTGAATGCGGCAAGGGTTATGGAAAGTAACTAAGTAAATTTCTTTTTGCCGAAATTTGAACCCATACGTTTTTATTTTGAGTATAATCCTATTGCTAAATCCAATTCATTTTGGATATTATAGCTAAATACATAGTTGTATGAAATAGATAATTCTAATTCGATACTAACCTACAAAATGATATAGTTTTTGGTAGAGGGTAACAATATTAAACAAAGATACTTTTGTGCCTTGCGCCCAAATTTATCGAGTGGCCTAGATAAATATTAGAAGCCCCCGAATTAAGTAATCTGGAATAATTATATATCATATTTTACTCAGCCCGTTCGAATACTATACACAAAGTATTGAGCCTTAAATTCTTTCTCGTTTGAGTCGTATCAAATGTCGATGCCGATTTCCTATACGGAGAAATGAACATGCTTTGTTTGTTCAGAAGGTACTTTGGTAGATGGATAACCCATGTTGTTTTTGTTCAGTTTCTTGTTGACGTTGCCGCATAAAATATGTTTTGGTTGACAGTGAGATTTTCTGCTCAACATGAAAAATATTTTTACTTATTTATATGAAAGTTATGCAAATACATTCTTATCTAAAGTGTGTATTGACAGTGGCCCATACATAAATAAAAGAAGGGTCAATAAATACATCCCTGAAGACTGAATAACTGAAGAGAAAGAAAAACAACTAAATGCTAAAATTTAATTTACCAGAAAAGCGCTGTTTCTGCGTTGTGATCTGTATTGAATACGGTTAAGTTTATATTAATTAGATTAAGCCTATCATCAATATTTTCACAGTTATTATCAATATTTTAGATAATGGTATATATGTAAGGTAAAATAATACAATTGATTTCACTGTTTTCATTGAACACGTTTTTCTTATGTTTGTTAAGTCTAGATTTTATTTTCAATTCTCACATGAATCTCAATGAATGAATGATTAGATAAGGTGATAAGAGATATCAATATGCTGGATTTATAATGGTGACTTGCACTCCAAGGCTGCTCTTAGAACCTGATGGTTGTCTACAATAAATTTTCAAAATTAACTAACAAGTAGACAGGCAACTGTTAAAAATATCATTAAAGTTATCACCTGACAAAAAAGCTGGGATGGAACGCCGCAGGGTTATCCTGGGGCGAAAAGGTAGGCCACGTGCCTTGTAGAAGCGCCAGCCTTAAGCAGATTAGTAGAGCCAGTGACAAGACCACCTTTACGCTCCTTATTGAGAGACCCGTGCATTTCTTTTCTATTTTCAGTGAGCACAGTGACCTGTGAAAAAGAATCCTTCACAACACATTCAACTACTAGGCCAAGTGGGTAATTAGCCTACATAGTGCGTAGTGGATCCTGTAATAGCAATAATTATGTTAATTCGACGCCACATTTTAGTCATGTCTTTAAGGCTAGGTTTTCCCGACAGTTCAAAATAGGTAAGCTACGAATATAATATGGGAGAGAGCAGAGCGATCAAGCATGGGTCCGATGTTGATAGTGGTCACGGTCAGAATGAGCCTATAGAGAGTGGCGTGGACTAGCCACCTGAGGTCACGTGATACTATAATCGGTGATATAATCGGCTATTAAATCGGATATTAAAAAACAAATTCGTATCGAAAAACAAAATTATCCATAAAAAAACTAGAATGTTTCTTGACTTCCTAATAAAAAAAAATGTTAGTTTTAAATTTAAATTTTACTCAACCAAAGAACTATACTCAAACTAGTTCTAATTATTTTTTAAACGTTGCGATCAATGTATATACAGTGCTTTAAGGCTTATTACTCTTTTTCATCATACCTATATTGTTGGAGTAATGTATTAACTTATAATCGCAATATTATTTTAGATAATATTTTAATCCATAGTTTACCCGTTAAAATATATTACTCGTAAATGAGGAGAATTGTAATGAAATAATACTGCAACTACTATAAAGTTTAAGCCATCCTCTATCCGTTGCCAGCCTATAGATACTCGTAGTTCAAATATTCTAACCCGCTATATATCGGCAGCGTACGCATAATGTAAGCAGATTTTCTCTGATTCGTCGAACCAAATATATTTAATATGTGTTTTACAAACGTGACTTCAATCATTGCCTTCAGATAATACTAAACCTACTAACCTCCTTATGAAAGGCCAACACCTGTAGAAGTCAAAGGCCAAGTTAAGCATCAGTATCGTGAGTCCAGTTTCCTTGGCCAGCATACTTAGAGCTCCCAGGGCTATGCTCATCCAAACACACTTTTTACTTCCCGTGGGTCTGGAAAAAAAATGCAATGATTAACGTAATATTTAATATGACTGATGCAGCGCAACCGTCTCAACGCCTTACGTGCTGAGCATCGCGCCCGCCGCCTAGCACGATCATAACTCCCAGATGAAGAACTGCATATAATTTCAAAACTGGTCGGAGAGTAATTTTCCACGTGAGTCCTTGCCGGTTCGATAGATTACAATTACGTAATATGTACAAAAATTATACATTAAATAAGTTATTACATTATGTATTATATTTTGAAGTTTTGATAGCGTTGAAGCTCAGCGGTGGGATCGTCGGCTGTCAAATTGACGGAAGCTAGTTCCCCACCAATGACTTGTACTTCCGGTTAAGGTAACACCGTTTCCGAATTCCCAGCATAGTGGTAGGATACTTTCGAGTACCCGCCTGTCTAGCTATACCACCATCAAATTTGAAAAACTGTCACCAAACGCATATATTGTGTTCAGGCAGGAGTTCTTCAGAGCTAGTAAGCATTCTAGGTCTAGCGCTAAAGCATCTTCGACCACATCGTCACTGAGATATCTATCAAGTGGGATGAAAAATCCTAGATCAATATAATATAAAAAAAAATTACATACATGGGAATGTTATATATATTCTCAATATAATATATACAATACACGAAAAACTGTCACAAAAGACATAGTGAGTTCAGGCACCAGGCTTTGAGAGCTAGTTAGCATCTAGGTTTAGCTTGATTAAACCTTCTGCCACTTATCAGTCATCAAAAACAGAGATTAGTCGTCAAATAAAGTTTATAAAATTATGCATTGTTCACTTGTAATCTTGTTTTCAATTGATTATGTTTGGGCATATAACTATTAACTAGATAATGAGAGTATCGTCGTTTTTTTTCATTTTAGTTTTTAAAATGTACATCCTTTGTATATTTAAATATAGATGTCTACGTTCAAATACACAGCCAAAAACTTGGCTGAAATTGGGACTTGAAACTACGATTACATAATATCGTCCTATCGTTTTGCCAACTAAGTCAAGGAATATAATAAAAAATCTTATTAGATCACAAAACTATTTACCTATGATACACTAACAATGAAGATAAGAAGAATATACAGGCAAGGACATCTGCTCTGCCCACTACTCCTGCCACCTGTTGATCAAAGAACGTTTGTCAATAACATATTGTCAGATTGAACATTTCGATATAACAATTGTTTGCTTATTTTGCTTCATATGCAGGAGTGCATATATTTATTTATAACATTTTTTATTTATTAACATTCACACAAGGTCTTCAGGTCCCAAACTAGGCAGAGCCTGTACTATGGTAACCTGATGACTGATATATATACTTATATACCCAGACACAGGTCAAACAGACATGTTAATACACACAAATGTTTGACCTGTCCGGGAATCGAACCCGGGACCAGCGGCTCAGAAGGCAAAGTGCTACCAACTGCGCCAATTGTGTATTTGAGCATGTTTTGTTTCCGGCCTGTGACTTAAATAATCATCATCTAAGCTTAGAGCTTAGAATAATTCTAAGACTAATTATATAATTTGCTGTTTTCGACTAAAATGCTGCCACATATTCAGCTCATCAAGTCAACACTGCAATCCGACAAATCATGACGCAATGCTACACCAGTTACAGCATTCTGGGTGCGTTGCCGAGTGCCAGCGGTTTGGTACATTTTTATGCTCAATATTATTGTAAAAGTTGTTTATGGGTTGTTACCATATACTTTATTTTATTGAAATTAAAGCTAAACTTCCGTTACACGTAACAAAAAGCTTCCGTGCTTCAGTTAATACGCTAAACCGTCGGTTCCAGTTTTTGTCCCATAACATTCATTAGGCCACATCAGAGAAACTGGGCTAGCCACGCCTATCCATAAACTATATTTTGCCAGCATTGTGGATTACAGCCAACACTGTGTTCCTTGATGGAAATGCCTTTATCACAGAAATAGGCACAAGGCGGTGATTATAATATTTGCCCAAATTCATATGACATCTCTGAACACTGGTTCCAAAAAACGGAAAAAAAGAACGCTTAAGTCTGCGTGCACAATGTGCGTGAAATGAAACTAGTATAAACCCCGACTCGATAGTGATTAAACTATACGCTGTATTGAATTCAATATCTTCATCGTTTACATCAGATCAGTTCAACAGTACCTACGTCTGTATGAGCGGGATGCTAACTGCAAAACATCAAGCTCAGCAATCGATCTCTACAGACAATTAAAGGTGACGCACACACGGTATAGAATCCAATACTTATGTAAAGTACATGCCGTATGCAAATACTAAGTACTGCAATGGTATACTATGCTACAATGAATTAAATTGCAGGTCTTTATTATTAATATATCTATTCAATCTACCGCTTCTGTATGGACAGGATGCACTGCGAACAGCAATGCAGCAAGTGCAGCAAATGGTCTCTGCAGACGTGCTACAGTGACGCACGCACGGTCTACAAGCGCACAACACGCCGCATGCAACACCACGTTGCACGCATGCCACCACCACGGCCTCAGTCCTGCTAGAGCGTAGTTTAACCTGTAACAAAGATAAATAAGTGTTATTATAGGAATAAATTATTTTGGTGAAAATACTGAAAAGCGAAAAATCATTTTTAACATTATATTAATTTTGCATTAATAAAATTTGTGTTAGTGTAATTCCGCACCAATCATATGTTTTTATGTAAAATTTATTGCAGACGCCCTATGAATAATATTCCTAGAACCATACCATGGTTACCTTTCATTTAGTTCAACTTTTCATAGCCTGTAGGTACTGCAAGTTGTCATTTGTTTCCTGTTTCTATGGCCGCATGACAGCTGACTTTCTAGACCGACTTTAATACAATTAGTTCACGCTTAATGCAATGTTTGCCAGCTCTTTTCTCTATTCAAAAACATAAATGATTTATTCGATATGATGGAAACATCTAGGTGTCCTACCTTCTGCTACTTTCAACCAGCAGCTAATGCCCCACACGGCTCACCGCTCGTCATTTCTGATTCGATGCCGTGTCCACGTAAATATATTCCTCTGCACAGCCCATTGTACCGATATAAAACTCTATCAATTCTAAAAAAAACAATATAAAGCCCGGAACATAGAGTGTATGAATAATGACACGATACTAACTTTAAAAAAATGAAGACTCATTATCCAACTGAAGACAAGTTACCCAAACAAAAAATTTGACAGTTCAAAAGCGCAAAGTAATTCCGATGACAGATGACGTTCCCGCTTCGTAACCCACTTCATAAAGTGCACAGTGGGCAGTTACACTCGCTTTTGATTAATGAATTTTGTTTTGAGACAACACTAACTTTTCTCCTTATTTTGGGTCAACAAAAGCAGTCGGTAGCAAATTAGTTACAGAGTCTATATTTTTCACCAACCGATAGTAAAAACAAAATAAGTTTTGCAAACTATTTTAGACTATTTAAGACAATATAAATAAAAATTAGACAGTTATAAAAACTTTCAGATTAATAATTATAATGAATTTTCAAGAACATGGAATAAAATTAAGTAAGTAGAGAATGCCAAGTGACTTTCAGTTTTTATTTTATTTATGTTTATATACTCATGCTTTGTTTATTGCCTGACTTTAAGAAAATAATATCAACAGATAACTTTTAGTATCGAAATAATAAGTTCTTAGTACTTATTATTTCGATGACTGTTAGATAATTCCCACAGACATATTATTGTAACTTTTATGTATATCTCTTCATTTTAAGAAAATTTTCCTTTTATCATCCATACAAATAATAAATTTATTAATATTTTTTAAATAGGTTCAAAGTATTTTTGTTTCATTTCTTAACATCATTACAGTTTTTTTTCATTACGTAGTTGTTCTATCATTAAAGTACGAGTGTTCGTATATAATTGATAAAATAGAAATCTACTTTCGAAAAACAATATCAAAAGCCAGGTTGTTTTATTTTACGTTATACCTGTAATCCGCGTAGATTTTTGCTACAATAACAGTATTGTTGCAATCAACTTTTACTGCGATTGTAACAACTTCTTATTTTTAGGGGTAACCCTCAACATCATATCAAAATAGGTTTTTTCACAAATCCAATTGTCATAACATATAATGACAACTGATTTTCTTCCTCATCCCATATGTTTCGTTGTCTGGAAGAGATCGCTTTAAGCGAGAAGGCCAAGTGTACTTTGGTTAGATATATGTTTTATTTATATTATTGTTTTATGTGACCGGTGTGCAATAAAGTGTTTTGTATTGTTTCGATGGGTACAAGTTACATTTTGTTTTTGTCTCATTGATGGCAGGACAAAATATCCAGCCTAAAGAACTTACGCCAGTGGTATAATAAATATTATTTAAATAATTAATACCTGTGAAGTTTTATAATATTATGAATATCATAAGAATGAATTAATATTATAATAGACAAGATTCACTATTTATAAATATAAATAAATTAATATTATAATAATCTGTACAATTTCACGAAACTGAGAACAGCAAGCAAAAAAATCACGACTTAATTTAGCAATCCCGTGAGGACGACGCCAGCCAAAAAACTGCGTAGAATTTTCTCGGAGCCTTTTACAAAGAAGTCACACGTGCTAAGGTAAATTGCGAGAGAAAAGATGTTCCCACGTAGTTTACTTACCACGAATTACTTTCATATCTCGCTACTTTGTTAGGCTGGTATATAAAAAAAAAAATATCCTCCCTCTTGCGATTTTTTGTAAATACTTTTCCTTTCTTGAAAAAATACGAGAAATCTTACTAAAATCTAGTAAGCCTTTTTTAATAAATTCGGCCTTTAAAGTGTGCATATATCAGACCCTTTATTGGTATCAATAACTGTGACTGACTTATCTCAACACATAGTTCAAACGGAAAGTTAGGGTTGGAATTATAAAACTGCACATTTAAATTTTCAGTCTCAACTTTCCCCTCCGGTGAAACAGTAATTGCCGGTAGAGGCAAACAGCATTAGTCCTTTAGAGAAAAAATTCAGTCTCCAACGGTTACACGTTATCTATTCTATGTTTACGTTCAACAAAATAATCCCTCATAATATAAAAAAAGAGTTGGGCTATGCTCGGGGTTTCTCTTCACGGTCAAATCAGACATGAAAAGATCCTTAGCAAAACGAAAGTCACCGACATAGCCCACTGGATTAGCAAATTGAAGTGGCAGTAGGCAGGGCACATACTGATGACCGTTGAGAGAAAGAGTACACTTGAAAGAAGCCTGTGAAATAATCGTTCCCGCCGCACGCCTTGCAATTTCTTCGTTAGTGCTAGTATGGTGACTGAACTGTTATTTTTCAGTCATGGGTATTTTTTTTAGTGTGTCGTAGTTTGAAACTTTCGCTACGCTCGGGTACTTCTTTTGAATCCTAGAACTCTTGCCAGCAAATGATTATTCTATTCTATTCTATTCTTTGGGTTTTCAATCCGAAAAATCACTCCAAAATCAACTTTACCCACACAACAAATAACTATTCTGTGGACATCTTATGACCTAATGATGATGATGTAAACCTGGATGATGTAAGCCTGGATGATTTTCTTTATGACCACATTCTTAAGAGTGTATAGTGTTGATCAAAATTGATCAATCACTACAGAGCTAACTCTGAATTCTTCCCAAGAAAATGAGCTTGGAGACGGTGGGTATTTGATGATACAGATTTTTAAATCTGAGGTTGCTAGCTGACAGGTAAACAAACGGATACTGAGAAAAAAATCTTTGATCGTATAATTTTGAACACAAATGTAAAACCGCTGTCATTGCATTATAACTAGCGGCTTATCGTCAGCCATACATTGTAAACAAAGTCATTTAGAGTAATTAAAATACAGTTAGTTGCACGACACGAAATGACGTTGAAATGGACAATTGCTTTCAGTACCTATATTTCATGATTTTGGAACTGTCATGCACGTCCAGCGGTTACTGCTGATGTATAAGATTAAACATATTTAAGGCTTATCTGGGATTTAGTTTGATATGTAATTAAAAATATTGAAATGAGAAATCATCTGTGTTCATTTCATTTTAAGTGATACGAGCAATCTCATAGATAAACTACGCTGCGCTCTTCATACTTGGCAAAATTTAAATGTATCTTACTCCTCCGTTAATCTTAAGTTACACAGCGCATTGAAGCGATGATAGCTCAGCGGTGGGAGCGTCGGATGTCAAACAGACGGACGCTGGTTTGATCCCCACTAGCGGCTTGAGCTGCTGAAGATAACACCGTTATCGAATTCTCATCATAGTGGTAGGGTACTTTCGAGTAACCGCCAGGCTAGCTACTTCTCTTAAGTTTAAAAACAGTCACCAAACACATAGTGTGTTCAACCAGTAAGTAGTCCTTGAGAGCCAGAAAGCATTCTAGGTTTAGCGTGATAACATCTTCGACCACAATGTCACTGACCATCAAGTGGGATAAAGGTCAAACGCTAGTCTATAAATGAAAAGCAGTCAGGAGTGAGTCTTTACTTGTGTCGTGTATTGTTGAAGTCAGAGAGAGAGAAAAAATCTTGAAACGGGTACTATATTTTATCATATCTTTTTTTGCCAGCTCAATCGTAGCAATTAACCTAAAGAGCTCTCTCCGTGCAAGCTAAACTCAACCTACATCACGTATCGTAAAAAAGAAAGAACACTGATAGGTTTCTCTCGGTTGGAGGTACCTCCATTAAAAAGCAATCTAGATGCTTCGTTAGTCCGAGCCCATGGGCTCGATGTCCAACTAGATTGAGGATGTCCTATCTGTTAACTCGTTTACGGTTTTATGTCATACAATCTGCGCCCCGCGGTTATACCCACGTGGTGATGATTGTTGATGATGATAACGATGATGAAAGTAGCCTATGTGTTATTCCGGGACCAGAAGTATCTACATACCAAATTTCATCCAAATCCGTCCAGCCTTTTGAGCGTGATTGAGTAACAAACATCCATCCATCCATCCAAACTTTCACATTTATAATATTCGTGGGATTATATGCATAGTGAAGATGATATTTTGATGTATTGAGCAAAAGCGCGTCCAAGAGGTTCGATCAAACATATTATTTATTCTTTTAATGTGAATCTCCTTGGTGTTATTCTCATAATTGTTTTGATGGAAATCAAAATTACTGTAAAGTATAGGCACGGCGCTATACAACGGAGTATGTGGTAAAATAGGTACTTAGGTGAGGGTACTTAGGTGTAACTTTCAAAAAACATATTTATACAGGCTTCGTAAAGAATTCGGGTTTTTGAGCAAATATGTTTAAAACTGCTATAACAATGTAGTTATACCTTTTCCAGGTGGTTTGTAAGGTAGCAGCTTTGACAAAGCCACTGATTAGAAAGCGAAACAAAGCTTTCCGTGTTCTCCTAGAATAACAGTCGTTATGCAATGTCTGAGTACCTGGGGCGGCCTAAAAACTTCCACATGTGCTGGCTACTAAGGTATCGGGCAACCCGTTTTAAACCCTAATGACCTATGGCCAACATCTGCCTTGACAGTGGTTCTAACAATGATGTTTTACTAAAGATGACGTATATTCATACTGCGCGGTGCTCAGATTTTGTTCCTTTACGACATAAACATGCTTACTGCGACAGATAATACGGTACAAATAATATAGAAAAGGATAGCTATATGTTTAGACTTGCGCTTGAAATACGCATCGTTATGAAAATTACTACAATTGACTTAATTTTGCCGCCTCAGTTTCCGCGCGCTTGTGCGTCATCTACCTCATATAAACATACAATATCATTGGGTTCTAACATATAAAACAATAACATTTGCTCTTTTTTACCTTAGCAACACTTTTTAAATTTGTAATACAACTGGCACCATGCGCCACTGCATGATGCAGCCAGCAAACTGTCAGCCGGTTCGAAATATTAATACGGCCTCGCACACGAACGATTAAACTTTCAAAAACAGTTAAAGTTTGTGTCTTCTGTGTGATTTTACAGGTACTTATAAACAGCCGTATGCGTGTAGTATCTAGTACGCTATTGAAAATAACTTGAATAGTTTTGAAGCGATGATAGCTCAGCGGTGGGTGCGTCGGCTATCCAATTTACGGACGCTGGTTCGCGCCCGTAAATTGGACCCCGCCAACGGCTTGAGCTTCTGGTGAAGAAACACCGTTACCTAATTCCCAGCACGTTGGTAGGGTACTATTGAGTACCCGCCTAGCTAGCTACCACTCTCAAGGTTGAAAAACTGTCACCAAACATATAGCGTATTCAGGCAGCAGTCCTCGAGAGCCAGTAAGCAATCTAGGTCTAGGGTGATAACATCTTTGACCACATCGTCACTGCCCATTAAGTGAGATAGTGGTGAAACGCTAGTTCTATAGAGTATAAAAAATAGCATACTCAACATAAATAAATAAGATAATATTCTCTGCCTACAAACATAACAAACATACAAACGACAAACTTTCGCCGTCATGTTACTGTGCACACTCAGACAACGAAAAATGTTTCTTTTTTTCTTCGTCTGCAATTGCATACTAGAATCTGACATACAAATGATAATAGTATAGGTAAGAAATATTTTATAAAAAGCCGTTATTGTATTTACTATTCATATTGTAGTGGAATATGTCTTGCGCAAGAAAAAAAACAAAAACGCACTGGGCGTTTTTGTTCGCTTTGAAGCTTCGAAATATTTTAATAAAGCAAAGTTCAACAGTACGCTAAGACCGTAAAAGCAAACTTGCCGATAAACTTTATCAGTTCTTTAATGAATCTAAAAACAGTTAAAAAACTAAAAAAAAATTATGAACTTTATAGTAAAATTTCCTTACGTAATAACTTGACCAAGCTTTTTTAAGAACTTTTACTGCATCTGGTAATTATTTCGGTTACATTGCACGCAATAATTCTGCAATAATAAGTTAGGTTGGTTTGGAAAAAAATGCATGTGTCAGTATAAAGTCATTTTAGTCAAAAATAATAGTTTTTAGGTTTGACTCGCCACCTTTTCTTTTAGCTAATATAGAGTTTATAATTTTCGGAATACTAAAACATTGAAATGACGTTTCTTTTAGGCTTTCTATGCGAAAAATTACATGGTTTGATTATGTTAACCATTTACATAACCAAACCATCAAGTAAGTGATGACTTGTAATTATCTTATAAGCATCTGCAATAAAAACCTACTTTGATAAACCTTGCACCACGGTGTCGTGGTGGTACCGGCCTAGAATAGTACTCCCCCACCTCTTCCCGTGGGTGCCGTTAGAGTCGTCTGAGGATTGGAAATCATACTGCGCTTGCCAACCCGCCTACCAAGCGTGGCGAGTATTGGCAAATCCCCCCTATATGAGGGAGGCATATGTGCAGCAGTAGACGTCCTATGACTGAGATGATGATGATGATAAGATAAACCTTTTGTGAGTATCTATAGTAATGGTAAAAATAAATTTAAGTAAGGGATGGGTTTGATGTCTGTAGTTTGTTACGGGACACTTATAAAGATGATGGTTTAAGAATGGTTAGTGAAAACGGACATCATACTCATACATATTAACATAATAGATTATCAATCACAAAATTTACATAAATGGTAAAAAAATAATCTTGAATTATTCGATACAATATAACTTTGAAAATAAGCACTATAGTGGTATAAAACCGTTAAAATGAATATTATGATAAATGTGATATTATATTTCCGCACACTTAGGTAAATAAGTAGAATTTAGACTAACCTCGATGATTCCATCAAGATGAGATGGAGCATTATCAAATGAGGTTGGAAGCAAAAAGACTGGATTCGCGTGTGCATGTATACAGAGTATTCTGTTTTGATAAAATTTTAACATTCGATTTTTAAAAGTCCATACAAATACTGCCCTGACGCACAACATTGACAGTATCAGCACAAATATACGTAATGATGAACCGCGGTACACACCTTATTTCCGGATTCTATGATGATGATAACCTTGTCATACATTCAAAATGCAACATTGCATTCCTTATGTCACTAAAACCTTATTGCATGCTTCATTCTCCTGATTGATTTTTTTGTATTTCTAAATTTGAATCGCTTGGCGAATAATTATAGGATACAATTGCTGTTCTATGGAAAGTATTTTCAGCTTGTGAAGTTCAATCTAGTGATTTGGTCCTGTCGAATAATAATTTAGTAAGCAGCTAGATTTTCATAACTGATATATAATAAAAGAGTAGATTTTGTATTTTTGTATAATATATTTTAATTTGTTGTAGTACGAGTATATGTAATACATGAGAGCACATATTCATTGAGTTTCAAATTTCAACGTATCTTCGAAAGGTTTATAATTTTCAAATGAAAGAGCTCCAGAATATGACGTCATATGAATGCTAAAGCAGTACGCTAGCGTAGTCATTTATTATTTAAGGTTTAGGCTGCAGCTACATAGATCGAGCTTGAATAAATAATAGGTATGAAAATTGTTGGATCATTTTCTACAATACTAAACGTTAGTTTTATAGCTTACGCACGTGGCCTAGAATGGTTGAGTCAAATGATCTGTAAAACAAAAGAGTATGCGATTAAGAAGACATACACGGGTTGATAAGGGAAGGCTGAGCCACTAACGTTTGTTTTCTCGTCTCAGTCTTATTCTCCTTCATTGATGACGAGAGAAAACGCGATCGTTGAAACGGACCCATGGTGACAATACACTGATTTACATGTTAAGCTATTGCATAGCTTCTATCGCGGGCCTTGAGCGTGGAGACCGAATCCAGAAATTCCGTAACGAAAATAACCTAACACGCCCACTCCGACCGGCACAGTGGTGACACTTTTTAGTTTTGCCATCTATCGATGAATAGCAGAACTATTAATGACTTTTTTGAAATATCACGCTTGTCTGTTTAGTTCAGCAACTCGCCTCTAGGCGTTGGCATTGGTTGTATCGGCGTTATTACATAAGTTATTAATATATTAATTGCATAAGTTGATAAAAAATGCTATGCAATAGCTTTACCGCGGCAGTCCCCGAGTGCCACACGTCTTTTTTTCTTTCTCTCCCTATCCTATAATTCATAAAAACCATTGGTGCTGCTAGACTGAGTTATATGAGCGGATGAAGAAACAAGCCATTGAGCAGCGGTGAAGCGCACAAGGCGACGGCATACTGAGTCACTCACGATTGTTTATTTTCTAGGTCTACCATTTCATCGCGATCTTGTTCTCGTAATTTTTGTGAAATCAATCTAGGAACCGTATGATTAAAGGCTGACAAAGTCCTGAGGCTATCGTGGAAATCAATCTAGGAACAGGCTGACAAAATCCCGAGGCCATAACCGCCACACATGATGTGTGAAAATTAAAAATAGCGATATTTATTGTAGCACTTTGATAAATGATTGCGCTGACGTGATGACAGGACTCGGATCGTTACATAATTATTTTACCATGTTGTGAGCATGAGAATGATTAAATACTTTTTTAAACGTGAAATATGTATCGGTGGGTACCGATAAAATTTATGATAACCTATAATAAAATACATGAAAGTAAAATTATAACTCATAATAATATTACATGCAAGTTTTAAAAAAAAATGCCAACAGAATCGAATACTTTCTTAGTGTTGTACGTACATTAATCGATTTTACTGGAGTAGCATATTGAAATATAATAAAATAAAAAAAAACTGAAACCGTAATCACAACCAGACTGTGTAAGGCTGACCCTTTATTGTCTTCGGAACAAAAACATGTACCCATGGAGCAGCAATGCCAGCGACGCAGGGTCATGCTCCATTGTATTAAGGAGTTAGGATGGCTCGGGTAGTAATTGGCGGGGAGAATGCACAAAACACCCCAAGTGGGAAGTCAGTGCAGGACTGAGCATCCCCAAATCAAATAAGATTATGAAATAAAAATACCAAGAAATTGCACCGACTTCAACACTTAAAAGTGTGAAATAACTTGTCAACGTCGGTACCATGATAGTTCAAAAGTAACTATTATCAAAATATTGTGCGCACAGTACCGACTTCGACGAGTTATTTCACACTTTTGAGTGTTGAAGTCGGTTCCATTTTAGGTATTTTTGCTTTTCACCCTTTTCAGTGACCCTTGCTACTCACGGGATCAATTGTCGTTGTGTATTTTCACCGTTTCTTCACCCTTAAATTAGAAAGTCATCCAAGTAGACGTAACACTTACACACTAAAACCAGGGAATTGAGAACCTCCTCTTTTTTTGAAGTCGATTAAACAGAAGCCTCAACGTTTCGGTTTCATATCACATGTAATGCATACTGAACCGAAATGAAAAAGAGAGAAAAATATACTGGCAAATTTGTGATTGGCGAACATTGTACATACCTACACTTTAACCAACCCCATGTTTGCCTAAATTACACAAAAGTGCCACGTTCACTAATGAAAATTTTAAAATGCATTACCTACCCAATATGAACTCCCCATCCAATTTGATTGCGCGCACCTAAGCGTATACTCAGTAAATCAGCGGGCTCCAGTTCATAAATGTAGATTGGCAAGCCAATTTCCACGTGAAAAAACAGCGGGGAAACCCCTGACAAACGCTCGAAAGTGGTTCAAGAAAACATCAAAAACAATCACGGGAGCCGTTCGGCTGGAAACCGGAATTTTTGCGAAAGCAAACATTTGCGCAAATGTAAATTCCATTTTTTCAAAGGTTGCAAAGTAAGCAAGATACTGTGTGAATAGCCAGTGGTCCACAATTTTATATTTTATTTTTACAATCCATAGACGTGAAAAGCGAGTGGGGATTGTTACAAAGTCAGCAGTATTCTTTTTGTTTTATTCAATGTAATTTATTCAGGGCTACTAACCAATAGTTCATTTTTTAATGTTTCATTTACAAGGGTTCAGTACAATGAAACTAAAGTAAATAAGTTACCTCTGGAAGAAGTCGCAATAAAATAAAAGCGTAAACAAAACAGTATTAATATTAGCGGATAACGCGTAACGGATTAAATTAAGTTTATTCTGTATGTTGAATAACTAGACTCTGTTTATTGTCGACAAATGTTCCACATAATTATATACTTATATATACATAATACATATTTAAAAATCATGCCTCTTTTAATTTGTGCTAGGCAGGGACTATTTTATTACTACCCACAAGCTGAATGGCTATGTATACATCGTGTCTGAGCTCTGACCCTGTAACAGAGTTTATTCTAAAACGGGGTACAAAACATGTAGTTAAAATTTTCACATATACATTTTATCAAAATACTTCATTGATTAAATTAAATGAGAAATCTAAGTTACCTTTCTTCTAACACAATTCTTATACTTCTTCTATAAGCAAAATGTAACAACAATGGCAATGGAAAACACAATGTGACATACTTTATTTATTAAGTTACCGCAATAACAGATCAAGGCTAAAACGTTTAAAAACTTTTTCATAAAGGACATGACACCCAGATCCTCTTTTGAGACCAACACCGCAAACGTGACGCTGACGCGTACCCAAAAGAGACATGAAATGAAAAACAAAAAAACCCCGAGGCGAGGCGCGCAATCTTGCATCGCGAGCTCGTTCACACAAATTTGTGCGAGAATTAGGCGCCAGTGTGAAAGCTTTTCCGCTTACACTTGTTTTTCACACGTTCGTTTTGTTTTTAGTGTGGAAAAATCTGCTTTATACACACTTCAGTCTGTTTCGGATGTTTCTATCCTTATCAGGGCATCTATTAAATAACATGTTAACAAATATTAGTCTAATAAATTAGTATGTTCATATGATTAAAATATAAAATTTTAACTAAAATATGAAAATTTACATCTAATGAATTTTTATTAGCTGGTTTTGCTTTAAACCTTACCTAGAATGAAGTCGTCGCCTAATAGATGTTTAAATTCAAAATAATAACAAAAGGAAAAAAAACAATCCATCGCAAGTAAGCCACATTCGCCCACACCGTCACTGACATCAAGCAAGATAGTAGTAGTAAAGCCTATCCTTGACTCTATACTCACTTAAATTATGATTTGTAGTGAGAGTGTGATGTTAAATTATGTGTGTCATTAATTTGTGGGTATGTAAGTGTACCCACAATTTTAGTACATATTTATGTAGATATATATATACATACATATAAAAACAACTAGATACAACTACAGGCAAAATCACACCCAATTGTAAGTTTTATAAGGGCTATTTACTTAATGAGTTTCGTGAAAGCACATGAAAGCATTATTTCAGCCTAGCTATAAAAATATTCAGAGAGAAACATACGTGCTGCATAACTGCAGGCCGAATCCCTAAAGCAAATAAGGTACATGCACCTAATTTAAGGGGTCCACGCCCAAGGAGCCAGTGCAGCATTTGCTTTCATTTAATATTATAAAATTGTTTTATATAGTAGTTTAATAACATCGTTAAACATGCAAATTGCAATTTAATATTATTTGTATACACTTTGGCAACATAGCAAATATTATGCTAAATTTCGAACTTGAGATTGGTATCTAGCAAAAGAGTAAAAGTTGTAAAAAACTTTATCAGTCCGGTCGGCGCATATACTTGTAACTAGCAGTTATATTATATAAGAAAATAAAAATAAAATAAAATGAAAATAATGATATTTTTTTATGAAATATAAGAAGAAAAAAATAGGAAATATATTTCGTATTTTTTTTTTTAAATTTTTTTAAAATTTTTTTTTATTTTTTTATTTTTTTATATTAAAAGAATATCATTTTAAAAAAAAGTTATGTTGATCACTGCGGTCGATATCTTCAGTGGTTCAGGTCCGGTATGGGTGATTTTAGATAATATCCTTTCGACGTTTTTTAATAACTGATGACACCGAAAAATGTCATCTTTAGGCTAGTGCATGCCAAAAAAGCTAAATCCGCTCAATAGATCAATATCGGTCACCCATCCTACTAACAGCTGCGAATAACGTTGCCTAGCAGGTCGATCAGTTGAAATTGCATAGGTGAATTCCGCGAATAACATTCAGACAATATATTCGTACATAACAAAGGTACTATCAAAATACAATAAACTGCGTAGTACTGGTAGTAGCCTCGAGGCCACTAACATTGTATGAACTAATACCAATAAAAATATTTCGCTCAGTGTCCAAATAGTGTTCAAAAATGGCACACTAGATTTACTGTTATGGCGAGCACACATTCGTCGCGAGCGCTGTTATTTGTTACATGAGGGCCACTAATTTAACGCTTCGATTCAATTCTTTTTATGATAAAAAGTGATGGAACATACAAAATACCCAAAGGACGTTAAATGGCAACCTCTGCATATAGACAGATACAATACGCAAATAACTGCACTGCGCCCGCCACCCTGAGAATTAAAGTTGGTAACTGTAATTTCACTGGAAACCATATCCTTCAAATCGGAGCACAGTAATGTGAACACTACGGCTGGCGGTAGAAATAGACATGGTGGCAATACTTTCTAGGCAGAACTCGGATATAGAGTGCTACTACTCATAATTTGCTAAAGGGACAAATATAAAGATGTCACGGATGGATAATTCAAATCTGTGATAAAATAACTCTAATTGAAAAAGCGTACAATGATGTATAATTACGGCGGTTTACAAATATAGAAACTAGGTCGCTTTCTGTTCAGTATAGCTGATACACAGGCATTATTTTTGAGAGAGAAGAAACTCAACAGTCTCGTATAGATGGGTTGATGATAAGTGTGTACACTAGTGCCCAGCTCGAATTCATAATTTTATGGCCGCCGACCGTAATCGGATTTAGTCATATTTTTATTGTCATCCCAAGATATCGTACGGTACCGGTGTTTTGACCTTCTGGACACACGAGGGCATACAAGGGTAAAGGGATCCATTTTTCAACATCTTTCCATTGACCATCATTAAATTTCTTTGAAATTCATTATTTAAAGTATTTTCGCAGTATTTCATTATACGAGTCCTCATGCGACTAAAAGCCAGTTAAAATAATCGAACAGATTATACATTGACTAACAATTTTCTGGAAGCGATGTTATTGTGGCCCAACTTTTCCATCGATTTGTTCTCCCACCCGCCTACGTGAAGATTTAACATTTAAACGTTTTTATTGCCGATATCCTTCATAAGGTAGGAACTGCCAGTGAACGGCCGTGGAACGTGGATTGGCCTCGATTTATGGCCTTCAATAGAGCTCGAGTCCCCATATACTGTGATAATTATTTCTATTCATAGAGTCCTGTAATGTAGGTAGCATTAGTATTATTATATAAGTATTAAATAGATATTGTGGGTAGGCGCACAACAAATGTCAATTGCTTGTCTACGATTAAACGCCGATCACACAACAATACATGGTCGTTATTTGCCTATTTCTCCGCATATTTCTCAGTGGTGACGAGGATGGGATGAAAAAAATTAAGTAGAAATAAATTTAGTATTACGTTATTATACGGGTGAGGTAGTTCGACCAATCGGAAGTATTAGGCCTATTGTCGAATACGGTAATAACAAGAAGGAATTAGACCTATATGTAATTAAAAACGGCAGACTGCCTTACTCGGCAGGCAGTGGATAGTGGAGCTAAAAATTAAGTTGCCTTCCTTTGATAATGAGAATTTTTTGAACTCAGTCAGATGCGACGATTTCAATTTAGCCGCTTTCAGTTCCAGATTCTGTAATGTATTCGCGTCTGGGTTGGGGCGCTTCACCGGGGCGCCAGTGACGATCCACGTACGTGAGGGGGCACGGCCCGTGTTCATGCGCGCGCGGCCGCTCGCCTACGCACTGCGCGAGCCGGTGGAGCGCACGCTCGACCAGCTGCAGCGGGACGGCATCCTCACACCTGTCGAGCGCTCCGACTGGGCGACACCCATCGTGCCGGTCGTCAAGAAGGACGGTAACATCAGAATTTGTGCCGATTATAAGCTCACGCTAAACAAGGTTTTGGAAATTGACCGTTATCCGTTACCACGTGTAGAAGATCTATTTGTACGTTTGCAGGGAGGGCAGAAATTCAGTAAAATTGATCTTTCCCAGGCCTACGCACAATTTGTCCTCGATGAATCAAAAAAATACACCGTTATCAACACCCATAAGGGTTTATTTACTTATAATAGACTAGTATATGGGTTAGCTTCGGCTCCTGGTATTTTCCAGCGCTGTGTGGAGGAACTTTTCGCGGATTTACCTCAAGTAGGTGTATTTCTAGATGACATTATAATTACTGGGAAGATAGACCAAGAGCATATTAAAAACTTGTATCGGGTATTTGAGAGGTTAGAAAAACACGGCCTACGTGTTAAAAGGGAAAAATGTGAGTTTTTTGCTGACTCCATTAGTTATCTCGGTCATATTATTAGTAAAGACGGCATACAGACATGCCCCGATAAGGTTAAAGCAATATTAAATACACCGCCCCCCACAAACGTATCTGAATTGCGATCCTTCCTAGGTATGGTCATATATTACTCGAAGTTTGTGAAAGGTATAAGTACTATCCTAGCGCTATTATATGATCTGCTTAAAGCCGGATCGAAATTTAACTGGAATAACAAATGTGAGAGCGCGTTTAAACTAATAAAAAATAAACTAGCCAGTAGTGAAGTTCTGGTACATTACTCGGGCTCGCTGCCCTTGGTATTGACGGCAGACGCGAGCAGCGTCGGCGTCGGAGTAGTCCTGTCGCACCTGACGCCGGAAGGGGAGCGCCCCGTGGCGTACGCGTCACGATCACTCACGGCCGCCGAGCGACATTACTCGCAGATTGACCGCGAGGCGCTCGCTATCGTGTACGGCGTGCGAAAGTTTCACCAGTATTTGTATGGTCGAACATTTACACTTCGAACCGACCACAAACCGTTGACACATATATTTGGTGATAAAATAGGCATTCCAGTAATGGCCGCATCTCGGCTCCAACGATGGGCCGTTCTTTTGTCAGGATATACTTATGACATAGAATACGTACCTTCGAAAAGAAACTGTGCTGATGCCTTGTCGCGCCTGCCGGCTAAAGGGGCGTGCAAGCGCGGTTCATTGCCGGAAATCACTTACTGTAATTTCGTAGAAAACTTTTTACCGGTGACCAATAATGATGTAAAAAAAGCTACCGCGAAAGATAATTTACTTAATAGAATAAAAATGTATATTGAATCTGGATGGCCCAGCTCCCGCGCGGACGAGCTAGTTAAGCCGTATTTTGTCAGACGCCGCGAACTGTATGTCGAGAATGGGTGTCTGATGTGGGGTTACAGGATGGTGGTACCCGCTTCTCTAAGGAAACTCGTTCTGCAACAACTTCACATTAGTCATATGGGAATAGTTAAGACGAAAAGCTGGGCACGAAGCTACGTGTGGTGGCCGGGCATCGACCACGACGTCGAAACGCTATGTCGGGAGTGTGAGACGTGTGCGCTGGAAGCAGCGGCACCACCACATGCTGTTCCGAAACCTTGGCCGTACCATGCACAGCCCTGGTCACGCCTACACATAGATTTCTTAGGGCCATATAATGGTGAAACCTTTTTAGTTTTAATCGATTCTACGTCGAAATGGCTGGAAGTATTTAAAATGAAGCGGACTAACAGTGCGGCGGTTATTAAAGTACTTAGGAGTACATTTGCTAGATTTGGATTACCGATTGAACTTGTTTCGGACCGTGGGCCCCCTTTTACAAGCTCTGAATTTACTGAGTTTCTAAATAAAAACGGCATTCAACAGGTATTCTCCCCCGCATACCATCCTGCTTCTAACGGCGCAGCAGAATGTGCTGTCAAATTGTGCAAGCGTGCAATAAAAAAATCGATCCGAGACAAAGTCGATGTCGATGGTGCACTGCAAACTTTCCTTTTAAACTATAGGAATACTATACACAGCACAACCGGTGAGTCACCTGCTAGGTTGTTACAGAAACGATGCCTTAGATCGCGCCTAGACTTATTACGCAATGATAACTCGATAAGAAATAACGTGCATAAATCACAACAGCAGCAGGCGCGAAACTCAGGTGGGGTGGAGCGAGCATTCAAAGAGGGAGAAGCTGTATGGGCGAGAGGCTATGGTTTGCAAGATAAGTGGGTTCGCAGTAAAATAGTAGACACAGAAGGTTCACGTCAATATATCTTGGATGATGGAAGCGGTCAATTTTTTTAAAAGGCACATAGACCAAATACGTCGTAGGTCTCGGTTATCTGATGTTCCATGTCCTGTTCTAAGTGAAAGTGAGGGTGAGCAAGCGCTTCAGTGTGAGGGTGCTGGCCCGCCGGTTGGGGTGGTGATGGATGGTGCTGAGGAGGGTGTTGATCAGCAGACCGAGCATAAATCCGATATTGACACGGAAACTATGGAAGCCCCTCTTACATCAACCTCCTCCGATCAGCCGTCACCACCCTATGCACGTGCCCCTGCTCGCATAAGAAAAAAGGTAGTAAGATACGGCTTTGAAATAGATTAAATATTATTGTTTTCTTAGATTTAAACTTATTATACTTAGGTCATGTTAAAAGGTTCATTGTGCCTATAACTCGATTAAGTATAAACTTCCCAATCAAAGTTACGATGGTAAGTTAAGATTTATCGTGGAGGTGTAATGTAGGTAGCATTAGTATTATTATATAAGTATTAAATGTGTCAATGCTTGTCTACGATTAAACGCCGATCACACAACAATACATGGTCGTTATTTTCCTATTTCTCCGCATATTTCTCAAGTCCATTTTGATATATGCAGTGAGAAATAGTTTATTCCTACCATTAGCAAATAATGCTTGCAAAGCAATATTTTGTTCTCGCTTTTAAATTCAGCAGTCATTATCTTGTCTGTTCTTATACCGTGAAGACTGAATTAAAACTGTAGAATTTCAATAATATAATATAATAAATTGCTCTACTCCGGAAATACTAGGACTAAGACAATAAAAAAAATAATTTTAGGTAACAAGAACATAATAAAGTTTTATTTGGTTAAAACTGAAATAAAACTGTAGAATTTCAATAATATAATATAATAAATTGCTCTACTCCGGAACTACTAGGACTAAGACAATAAAAAAATTATCTTAGGTACCAACATAATAAAGTTTTATTTGGTTAGAACGATTAGGGTTATTCTCACACACACGTTCTATATGCGGGAAGAGATGGGGGAGTGCTATTCTAGGCCGGTACCACCACGGCACTCTCACGTCTTATATACGTCAACGCATATTTCAATACGGAAAACATTTCCTCTACTACATAAACTAGACACATATTCACTGAAAACATCAAATCGCAGTAATTTTACCTTACCTTAAATTACAGATGTAAGACCGTGCTCTGATCCCGTTAAATTTACGTTAGCCGCTTAACATTGAGCTATAAAACAATGGCTTTTGTCTCAGTTAAGGTGTAAAATGTTTGTTGCAGTTTTATAACAAAGTTTGGTAGGAAAACGTTCCTTATCTATTTTTTTAGGTATGAGCGTAAAGGTGATTTTTGAAAATACCTTTTCTTATCTTTGAAGAGTGTACGTTCTTACTAAGATAGTTTGGTTATGTAAGTATATTGACCAAAAAGCTATCATCGGTGTCATGATTACTTGTGCCAAAACGGAAGGATCTAGGCTATACAATTTACAACGCCATTTAGTTTGACGGGCAAGTACTAATTCATTATTTTACATTTATTAACTATTTACGTAACTATATACTACATATATATAAATATATATATTTAAATAATTCTATGCTTTGTTCGACCACTGTCTCACCTGATGTTAAGCGGGAGATAATAATAATATAGAGGTAAAGGAAGGCCGAAGAACGCATGGATGGAGACTGTGTAGAATTATATGTTTATGAAAGGAGTAAGCACTGAGATGACTAATGATAGAAGATAATGGAAGAGAAAAACATGTTTTTGCGACCCCACCTAGTGTGGGATAAGGACAAACAGAATTTAGATAACTTATTTTATTATTATTGTGTGTTCCTTTATTCATGTAGAATTGTCTTATGTTTTATATAAATATGCAAGTTAATCATTTCAGTTTTTAACGACTACGACAAGGTTATTTCACACTTTTGAGTGTTGAAGTCCGTTTAAGTAAAATATTGTTCTACCTTTTCAGTGACCTTTACTACTCACGGGATCAAAATTGTCATTGTGTATGTTCTTCGATGTCTTCAACCGCAACTATAATATCGTTGAGGTATGCGTAACACTTTTCAGTTATTGGAGGGTAACTCAAAAACCAATTGCCCTATTTCGACAAAATTAGACTAACTAAATGAGACTACCACAGAAGTATATTCTATCAAACAATAATAGTTCTTACGCGTATAATATCTACTTACAACAATAATAATTTCTCTAAAACTGATCCATTTGCAAATAGTAAAAAATCTTACTAACGTCAAATACTTCGTTGTATATCTGATGCTAACAATACTACCGTAGAGGCAAATACCTCTATGTATTGAACACAAATCCCTCCTCACGCTTTCCACACACACACACACACACACACACACATACAATACTATACACTTAACGTGCACACAATCTTATTCTTATATATACTATTTGTTTATCTTTTGATCTTATTTTGATTAGATAACTGCTCTTTATCAGCCATGGATTGTAACGCTTAACTTAAACTGAGCACACTTATACATATATAATATAGGGTAACCTGTTATTGGCCTTATGTAAATGTTTATTATTTTAATGTTAAGTAATAATTGTCAACGCTGTTGGTTGCCTAAATAAATAAAAATAAAAATAAAAGAATCATCAAAATCGGTTCATAAGCAACGAAGTTATCCGCGAACACACAAAAAATATAGGGTCGAATTGAGTAACCTACTTTTTTTGAAGTCAGATAAAAAATAGCACGGACCCTAGATTCTGTGCAGTGTATTGTTTTCGATAAAAATAGCTATTAAAATATAATATTTCAATTTTAATATAGGAAAGTTACGATTTTTCCTGAAAATGCACTTATTTTAAGAATTTTTGATCAGTAGCAGCCGCCATTAAATTAAAATTAGATGTAGCAATAAGATAATACGTGTATCAACACGTATTTGGCGTTTAAAAAACAAAACAAAGATGCGTCGATTAGAAGACATCCTATTATTGTTTCAAACACTGAAATACGTAGATATATATTATGCCAAATCAAGTATAGTTAGTAGGTTACGCAGACATCGTACACGTACATACACCTGAGTAACTATATGATGAGTATACGAATACAACCGTTTATACCAATAGTGGTTAAATAGTGCCGAATATTTTCTCCCTTAGTTGTAGACCTACGTAGAAAGCAATCAATATTGTCTCAAGGAAATAGGCAAGACACAGTAGGAAATGAAACTACTAGGCGAATGACATCTAAGATCGACCTCTCAAAATAGTGAGCAGTGCAGTGACGTAAAAGCTACAGTACCGTGAGTATGATAAAATGTGTATGTATAACTAAATAGGTGTCTTGTTTACTTTGGTAAACAAGACATGTTTCTTGTTACGTATATTCTTTAGAATATGCTGAATAAATATATTTCCAACAGATATCATAGTAATATTATTAAAACTCAAGCTCATTATTATCTTACATTGTTTATACGGGTAGGTATAACGTGACACTTACGCGTAGTTGATATCACGATCGACAATTGTATAGGCTTCTTCTGGAAGACTTCATCAGGACTTTGAGTGCTGTGCGTTCGTCTTAACGTCCCGTCGACAGGAGAAGCTAAAACAATTGTCGGTCGTGATATCGACCACGCGTAGGTGTCAAGATAAAACATCAAAGTTATCATACGTTTTGTTAGTCTATATAGATCTAGGGTCTGAGCACTATCTCACTTGGTAGTCAGTGGCGATGTGGGTGCAGTTAAAGGGGTTAATAGGGTCCAAACTAGACCTAAAAGGTTTGGTGACTCTCAAGGAAAGCTGCCTGAATACATTGTGTTTGGTGTTAGTTTTTCAAACTTGAGGGTGGTAGCAAGCCACACGCTGAAGAGTGGTGACCATCATTTTAGCAGAACCAAATAACTTGGAACCCAAGCGCAGTTTAATCAAAATAATTTATTACATATACGTGTTAAGTTATTTTTCTCAATAATTTAGATCTAGTAGTGTAAACTCACCTGAGTATGGTCATCGGACATGCCCGAAACCTTGGTCGACCACTTCGACTAAAAACGTGAGTAAAGCCGGATGACATAATATATAATAATAATGTGTCAAACTCACGAGATATTTCATTCAAAAATATTTTAGAAGCCTGGAGCAGTCAATATATTTTATTTCATTTCAAAGCTCACGCTAAAAATCAATGAAAACCATATTTTCCAAAGTAACAGCTTCCCACCAAACACTAGAAACAAGTAATAAGTAACTTCAACAAATTCCAAAAGCATTCCCCGCATTTAAGTGGTATTTAGTCGTTAGCTAAACTAAACTATATTACTATGTATTAAGCTGGGTGCCATTGTTCGGAAGGTCCGCAGAATGACCGTACAATTTTGTGGCACAATTCTGTGGCACATTTGCGGTGAAGACAGACTGCCTGCTTTACAGTTATTATAGTTTTATGTAGTTGAGGATTAAGGGGTTGTGTTTATCAATTTGTGCGTCGATTTAGATTCTATTGTGTTTTTTTGGTAGTGTGGTTCTTGTGTTATTATAATAACATACATCAAACTATATAGAACAAGCGATGAGATCATAGATTGTTGATATATTCGTTTTATTTTCGATTGACAAACCTACGTTTTTGTTTTAAATTTTTTAAACAAGATTATTTCTTGTATAATATGACACTCTTATTGCTAATAAAATGGAGCTGTATAAGAATTCAATTTTATTCAGTACCAGCCCCAGTTTAGCCCCGGTTTAGTGACAGTTTTTCATACTTTATTGTGGTGAACAACTATGTAAAAAAAAAGAACCGCATGCTCACTGTAAAATCTTAAAAGATGATAGATACATCGATTTAAGCACAATTGTCTTGTAAGTGACATTTTGTGATATCTTTAGACAATAAAGTTCTTTAAACCGAACTGTCACCAAACCCGTCTTAGTGTGTTCAGGAAGCACCTTGAGAGTAAGTAAGCATTCTAGATCTAGTGAGAACGATCTTTAACCACATCTTCACTGACCAGAAAGTGAGATAGTGCTGAAACGTTAGATCTAAACAGTATATAAAAAAATTTAAATAGTAGCGTATGAATACTATGTTTCTTAATGTTTCTTATGATTGACATTGTGATCAAAATGTATGGTAGACTAGAATGTCGATGGGTTCTGCTCGCAACGTCTTCAGATCCGTACATTGTTACCACGACTGACTTAAAAAATATTAGTACCTACAGTATAAAATAAACATATTATGGAACTAATGGTAATACATTCGCAACCAAATATGTAAACTAATCTTTAATTTTCAAGCTAGGTAAGATTTATTTTATTAAATACATGTGAAAATGTTGGTAAATAAAGCAACAATTTAAGCTTTAATGTGTAAAAAATTATTTGTCACTATCATAAGTATTTTTTTAAACCTATATTTATGAAAAGGTGTTTAACAACTACATATATTATGGGCCATTTTTAAAGCCCTTAGGTCATCTGTAAAGTACATTTTTTTAAATGTCCATAATATACCTATCAAGATTTGTCCGCCCTTTCTCTTGTTAATACCTGCGAGCCTCTGTAATGTCATCGCCATCTGAACCCTGAAGTATCTTTTACAATAGTTTGGTCACAAAACTGTAAACCTTTTTGTTCCATTTTCAAAAAAGGAATCTCTAAATCAGATATAATAATATAATTGTTCACCTTTAACCGCATCCCGATTTAGACAGTTCAATAAAAGCTTACCCAAAGTGCTCTATAAAGTTTCGACACCGTCCTGTTGAAGCCGTGATGGTAAAATTATTCATCTCATACATTTTTGATCTCCATTCCCATTGTGTGTTCCAACTTTGACAGTTCTGTTTCGAGAACGGATTTTGCCTAAGTTTGAGGAGAACTTTAATTGGATTTATAGTAATGTTATTATAGAATGAATTCAGCAAATTTTAGTACGTACTAAAGTCTAGGTACATGTAAACCATCAAATATTAGTACTCGTGACCAGAAATGCCATTAAAGGTTTTATAGGATTTATTTTTAGTTAAATTTAAGTTAATTTTAAGACAAGCAAACGATTTTAATTTATGTATTTAAATTTAAAACTTGAATTTTATTAATGTTCTACATAATATAGAATGTAGTAGTCACTAGTATTAAAATCAAATCAATACTTTGTTATGAAATATTGTGTTCTGAATTTATATATAGATGCTAGAAATCTTTTGTATTTATTATCTGCACGCAGCATTAGTCTTAGAGCATACATCCCACTCTTACTATAAAATATTATAAATGTGTAAGTTTGGATGGATGGATGGATCGATGGATGTTTGTTACTCAATCACGCCAGAACGGCTGGACGAATTTAAATGAAATTTGGGATGTAGATACTTCAGGTCCCAGAATAACACATAGGCTCCTTTTCATCATCATCATTAATCATCACGACGCGGGTAAAACCGCGAGGCGCAGCTATTATTTTACATAAGTTTAAAACCGTTATATAATTTGACTTGGTCAATTGTCGCTTCTTCATAATGTCACCTGTTGGGGGACCTAGTTGTGAAGGTCTTCATGATACAGGAAAAGCCTAGTGTGAGGCTGAGACCCACAAGTATAAAGGGTTTCACAGCTGCCGATGACATTACACATTTTGTGACATTTGACATTTTATTTCTTTCTTCTGGTATTAGAAACATTTCAAGCGCATTTGTCGTTACCACGAAAATTGTTGACAAAGGAAAAATGTGATAAAATGTATTGTTTTTTACAAATGAATTACCAAATTAATTGAAAATTTATTTAATAAGAGTTCAATTTCATAAACGGTTCTCGTGGTGTTTGTTTAAGTTTAATAGACATGTTGACGGTCGCCGTGGCGCAGTGGTTAGTGTCAGTGACATGTCTACTGTGTCTCCGGGACCCTGGGTTCGAGTCCCGGCCGGGGCAAATATTTGTGCCATGAGTGTAGATGTTTGTCCCGGGTCTTGGATGTTGTGTGCTGTGATTGTGTGTGTGTGTGTCCATGCCTCCCGCGATACAGGGAATCCTAGTGCGGGATCTGAGTGTGTTATAAAAAAATGTACGACTTTCAACAAAATAAGCTGAAAAAACTTAAAATTATCTATTTAGCAAATGTTTAATAGCCTTAAATAGCAAAATAGATTAATGTCGTTTGTCTTTAATATTATTTGTTTAAAGTGTTACTGAATCTCAAACGTATATTATATATCAGCTTCCTGGTTAAAACATAACCATAATAAATTTGAGTCTGTGGTCAAATACATGGTAGTGTGTATTGTTTTTTTATTGATTAAATATATTTTTATGCAAATGTTTTAAATAATATTAGCATTCCTCACTCCTTCTCTCTATAAACTGGAATGGAACTCGTTGCCCGAGTCTGTGTTTCCCTATATGTACAATCCTGGAGTCTTCAAGTCGCGAGTGATTAGGTACCTTTTAGGTTTGCGTGCTAAATCCTAGATAACGTCATCACTTAACATCAGGTGAGACAGTTGTCAAACGCAAGCTTATAATAAGTAAAAAAATAAATTAAAAAAAACTATATGTGTGGGAAAATTCATTCACCTCCGTCCGTACAATTTTCGTAAAAAGGGTACAAAGCTTACGCTTGCTGCCCGTATTAATTTTCCGATATTTCCGCATATTTTTCAGCGCTTTGATTTATTTACATTTTAACACCTAAATATAAATCTTACTAGGGACATAAAAAAGAGTAAAACCTACCATTAACACCAAATGCTACCTCAGCGAGCATGTTTCACTCGAACACTGCCGAACACTCACGAACATTCTCGAACAGTGAAAGGCAGCAATCCTTCGAACGCGTACAAATAAAACACGCGGTGTGATGGAGTACAGTCATTTTCGTGTGTAAAGAGGCGAGCATTCGTCATGAAGCGCTCGCTCACTTTTTATTCTGAGACCTTGTGACAGTATATTACAGTTCCTAAGTTCGAACAAACTTTCGCTTGCCAATAGTAACATTATTTATAGGACAAATGCCTTTATTTAAATTTTTTAATTAAATACTATATAATTATTAAGAAAACTACGGCTAATACTACATTAGAACAATCCATACTAGCAGTTGCGCGCCTTAAGATAGCACAAAATGTTCCACTACTTTTGGAACTTTTTTAATATTTGGCAGCGTACTCAGAATCCTAGCAGTCATGCTCCGCGAATGAACTGTGATGTTGATTTGTTGAACCAATTAATGTGCCGTGGTTCTGGTCACGAGTAACCTATTACAAAAGAGTTGAAGACTTGGTAGCCCGAAGCGATACAAACTACAGTTGATTTAACAGCCCTTAGGACTGTAATCGTAATCCATTTCATTGGTTTTTTCCATGAAGAAACAATTGACGACGTATGCATAAATAAATCTTGGACAGTTAAACTGGTATTGATACAATAGCAGTGCCCCAGTATTAATATTTCGTAAAGCTTTATAAGTATAAAGCTAAGGAAGCAATTTGCACGTGACACATTTCTTTAAAAAATACACTATTATTTTTAAAAAAATTGAAAAGCCTTCACTTTGTAATTATTGAACAATGGAATCTAGTCTCTATATAGCTGGTAAGACAATGGATAAAGAATAAAGTAAAACACTGCGATAACACACAAAAACACGAAGTTGAATGTTTTTCTAAAGAGACCTAAACGCGGCGGCATTAGCGTGATCTTCGACCACCTCGTCTCTGACTATCAAGTGAGATATTTGTCAAACGCTTGTCTATAAAGTAATGAATAATGTATGTCTTTATTTTTAAATTAAATTTCTTTATGACAACATTCTGGTTATTTATTCTGTTTGAGCCACGGATCAAATGTACATCGATTTTTTATTTACTGCAAAATAAGTCAAGTAATTTTGTTGGTCGTAGTAGATAGCGTACAAAAGGCTGCATTTATGTTCGTTTTATTTGGACAAGTTTCCTGAATATTTTTCTTAAAACTTTAAAATGTTTTTTTTTTTTTTACTGACAGACTGCATTGGGCCACTTGTAATTACATAAATATTCGAGTATTTTTGTAATGTAAAATAAAAAATATAAAATGAATCTAGAATGTTTACTGACTCCAGGAACTGCTGCTTGAACACACTATGTGTTTGGTGACAGTTTAACGAACTAGAGTGTGGTAGCTAGCCAGGTAGGTTATTGGAAAGTACCTTAGCACTAAGCTGGGAATTTGATAACGATGTTACCTTCACCGGAGTCTCAAGCCGTTGGTGGGGTTCGAACCAGCGTCCGTCAGTTTGACAGCCGACGCTACCACCACTGAGATATCATCGCTTAAAAACTTTACATCTATTCCACATTTCATGATCATGGACGAAGTTTCTTCTTTTGAATAGTTTACTCAAACGATACTTTGCCTTTCTGAGGAGATGTGCCAAACGTTTTTTTTTTTCTATTACCTCTATCTATATTAGGTACGTTATAGGTTTCTACTTTATACATTTGACCGATCGACCCATTGGACGATCAGTAACAATGTCTCACACAGATACTGTTATCTATTTGCTGCTAAAACTGTTTTGCATTTTGTATTTATCGCTTATAATTGGATTGGGACGACAGTGTTCAATATTCAAACACACGGGAATTGAAACAAATCATGCGTAAAATGACTTTTAGGAAAATAACCCATATATCCATGAAATTGAATTCATCAAAATTGTAATCAATTTCGTAGGACCATTCAGTTTGATTCAAACAAAATATTACTTAGCAAATACACCAGTTAGTTGGTTTTGTTAATATAACTTTTTACTAGTTTCATTCTAACTTTCTGTTTGCTTCAAACAAAGCAATTCTTTGAGAAGTATTGTAGAAATGTTTACAAATTATGCTTTTATATAAAATGATAATGACGTTGAAGTCATTGTCGTCAGTAGTAAAGGACATTAGTTTTTATTATGCCAACTTTCAATTAGTCAAAAGAAATGAAAATTAGTCGGGTTTTAATCTTCATTATCATAAACTGTATTTAACCCTTCGAGTGCGTTTTTAAAATACCTAAGTTTCTTCAGGTGGGAGCCCAAAATGGCGCCGCACCGCACAGCCGGCCGCGGGCGCGCGGATCAAATTTGTATCGAAAATATTTCACAGACTAAGTATTGGGCTTGAATGGGCTGTGTTTGCTAACTCCTTATTTAGTCTACCAATTTCAATCATAGACAAAGAAAAACGGTCAAATTCGAAGCTTTTTCGTAGAAAAAAATTGGTCAAAAAAGTGCATGTGTTGCAATTGAGGTTACTTTTTGAAAAATTTCTCAATGAGGTTACTTTTTCAAAAATTTCTCAAAAATTTAAGGTCAATTCATATACCTAGAAATAAATACGTGCTAATTTTCATCATCACATCTGCCGTAAGACACTTAAAGTAAGGCATATGCTTCTCGCATGATTTCCACAAGAATCGGTTAGAAACAGATATTATATTAAAAGGGACCAGCCCTCTCAATACAATATCTGCCTGTACGCACTGAACGTTTAGTGACAGTTTTTTGAACATGAAAGTTAAAAGCTAGCTTCTTAGTTGGCTATTGAAAGGTACCCTACCGCCGTGTTATGAATTTGATAATGATGACACATATACCGGGGGTATGTCTGAAGTATGTAACCTTGTACATCATATACCTGGGTATGTATAAAAAATCTACCATGAAGTTGATAGCTAGCTCTGTACGCGTGGCTATCATCACATCAATTTTGATATTTTTCAAAGGATTGCTCTAAAAATGATGATGGTTCACGCAATGAAATAGCAGACGTAAAAATACGACCTGGGTATCTTCAAGTCACGAGTGAATAGGTATCTTCTAGGCAGGCGTGCTCCATCGTAGCCCGCATCATCACTTAACATCAGGTGAGATAGTGGTCAAACGCCTGCCTATTCCCAATAAAAAAAAAAAAAAAAAAAGACGTATACCAAGTTCTATGTGGATAGGATTAGTTACTTTAGGATCAGCCTGCTTCCTTTGGTAAAATGCGAGAATAATATATTTATAATTTTCGCATTTTAGATTAATGTATAATATCACTCAACGTAAGTTGTTTCGTTAAGCTCCAATATCAGCATGGTTCATCGCTAAATCATGTCGTGACGTAACAATCTCTCCTGATAAGATTGGCCATTTAGTCTTTCGTATTGCATTGTTCCAAGATCGTGTGCAATTTCGCAGTTGGTTGATTGCACCAAGTTAAGATATTAGCTGGCTCTCAGAGGATATAGACTCATTTGTTTCGTTAGTTGACCATGGAACACGTAATTGAACATCAAGGTTGTTACACGAGAAAAACCCGTCAATTGGCAATCTTTTTGTGTTATTTTGAGACCCAAGCTAAATTGTATTGTATTATTTATTGTTAAAATAGTTTGTGGAAGAAATATCTACGTTGAATTCTTGTATATTTTATAGAATATAGTATAGAAATTACTTTTTTGTGGTGACTTATGACACCTACATTAATGTTATATTGTTCTGGCCTGCCGCAATGTTTTACGATTGGTGAATTTTTTAGACCATTATACATTAAATGGTATTAAAAATGACATCTATATGTTAAATTAATTGAATTATTCAATTAAACTTTCAAATTAACTGTAACGTGGCTCAGTTGTCAGTGACATAACGTCTGTCCCACAGAACCCTAGCAGGGCAAAATACTTGTTAGTCTCGGGTATTGTATGTTTGTATGTGTCCAGGCCTCCCGCGACAAGGAATCTTAATGAGAGTGAATATAAAATAAAAATAAAATAAAAATCTATTCATAAAAAGTTAGGCTTATAGAAGATGGGCGGGGAATTATCATCACACTGTAGACAAAGTATATCAATGTTTAAACTCTGACTGACTTAAACCGGTAGAAGATTGATTATTTGTTGTTGATTGTAGCTGGTCCCTTATTTTTAACCGACTTCAAAAAAAGGAGGTTACTCAATTCGACTGTAATTATATGTTTATTTTTATGTGTGTTCGCGGATAACTTCGTCGTTTATGAACCGATTTGAATAATTCTTTTTTTGTTAGATAGAGTATGCTTCCGTTCCCATTCAAATTTCATCAAAATCAGACAAGCATTTTTTGAGTTATACTCCAATAACTGAAAAGTGCTACGCGTATCTTGATGATATTATTGTCGCGGTTAAAGACATCGCAGAACACACAATGACAATTAATTGATCCTGTGAGTAGCAAAGGTCACTGAAAAGGGTGAAAAAAATGTTTTTAACAAAAAATGCAACCGACTTCAACACTCAAAAGTGTGAAATAACTTGTCGAAGTCGGTACCATGAGCACAATATTGTGATGATAGTTACTTTTGTGTGAACTATCATGGTACCGACTTCAATAGGTATTTCACACTTTTGAGTGTTGAAATCGGTTGCATTTATTGTTAAAAAAAAATTATAATTACTATTTCTATAATACGAACTTAAAGAAGCGAAAAATTGTTCAACGTATAAAACATTTTACATTGTTATTGGTATATTGAACACGTATTTTATTTGTTATCGTTGCTTGGTATTTCGGCACAGTTACACGGGCACACCATGTACCATGTTCAGTTTACGACTACAAAACAAGGAATACAAATAAAATACATTGTAAATATCCCTATAACAATGTTAATTCTTGTCTTAGTAACCATGTCAGCTTAAAACTTCAACATATTGATGTGATGATAGTTAAGTGGCGGGAGCGTCGGCTGTAGAACTGACCGACGCTGATTCGATCCCTGCCAACGGCTTGAGCTTCTGGTGAAGGTAGCACTGTTATCAAATTCCCAGTATGGTGGTACTTTCGAGTATTTGCCTGGCTAGCTACTACCCTAAAATTTGAATGCAACAACACATGTATGTTCAGGCAGCAGTCCTGCCTGAGAGTCGATAAGCTTTCTGGGTAATAACATCTTCGACTAACATCGTCACTGACCATCAAGTGAGATAGTGGTATATATACAGTAAAAAATCATTGTACATAAAATGGATTATATTGTAATAAAACCTTTTTGAGTAATTTTAGATGCATCTATATTACTTACCATATTTCAATGAGGCGAATTCGTGTTCGTACAAAATATTGTTTGTAAATTGCATCGTACAGAAATCTCATACCTATATAGCAACATGTACCAACATTGTTGTCTTGACAAAGTTGTTTCATTCAAGATTGTGTACCTACAATTTTCTGGTCGGTTGGTTACGTAGCTTTTAAAGCAGTGGAGCGCTTGGGGTTGATACACACAGACATCGTGTTTTGTCAGTGAAAGCTTTTGAATCAAAGAGATTGAATCACATTGTGGTTGCTTTGTAAGCAATTCATGAAGTAAAAATAATAATACATAATTTATAACAGTCATATTATAAATATTATACTTTGTTTTCTCTTAGTACCGGCTAGGACTATATATAGGATATTTGCTGGAAATTTACTCCGACCAACTGGTCGAACTGATTAGCAGTTCTTTATCTGGGAGTTATGAACGTGCCAGGCGGAGTGTTTGTGAGTGTGAGTATATGAGTCCATGTGTGTTTGTTACCTGATCACACCGTAACGGCTTGACAGCTCGACTGGCCGGTTGGCTCAGTTGGTAGCACTCTGGCTTCTGAGCCGCTGGTCCCGGGTTCGATTCCCGGACAGGTCAAACATTTGTGTGTATAAACATGTCTGTTTGACCTGTGTATGGGTGTGTATAAGTATATATAGAATTTAAGTCTATATAGTCATCAGGTTACTATAGTACAGGCTCTGCCTAGTGTGGGACCTGAAGACCTTGTGAAAATGTTGTCCCATATTAAATAAATAAATAAAATAAAAAAGCTTGGAATTAAATTCTGACACCTTATAATCTGAATTGACGCATAGGTTAACGTTTATCCCGAAAAAAATGATGGTTCTTTTGTGATACAACAAAAACCTAACATACTATTATTGTAGGTAGTATTTTTCTAGTGTTATATTTATAGTTTGGTTCTATCACCATTGCGGCTCATGAGATACAGCTTGTTGATAGACGGTTCGACGGCGAAGTCTTAGAAATACGGTTCTGCGAGACACCATTTAGGTACGAAATCCTAAAGAGTAAAGAAATATGCATTGTTTTTAAATAATAACAAGTCACAATTTTTGGTAAACATTTAACTTTATAAAGTAAAACTATTATAAAGTTCGGCATACGTTAAGGTAGTTGAGCTTTTGAATTGTATTGAATAAATGTGGTTTCTTACTTCTTTCTTTCTTTCTTTTGTAAAGATTTAGAAATCTGTTGGACAAGGTACTAAGGTAGCACTCCACTAGCAGCCGAATTTATTCCTATTATATATATATCCTATTAATATTATTCCTTCATTTGTTTTAGTTAACATCTGATATATTTATATACATGACGGTAATCTGTAGTCGTGGGTTCAAACGCCAATAAAATTGTACAACATATTTTTCCTTTAAAATAAAGTTTGAACTTATATTTCGCCTAGCATGTTAATGTAATTAACCATAAAAGCTCAAGGTAGTAGTTTCTTAAAGACAATTTTAATACTTAGATTATAGATTAAAAATCCCTTTCGAGCGTTTCTAAAACAATCTCAACACGAATATCAGATTTTCCCACGAAGAAGGTTCCAAATCACTAATTTACGTATTCATACAATTTCAGCTGTTTGACGCGGTGTAAGTATGCATAGCATAATTATGTAAATATGACGTAGTTTGTGTTTGTCAGTTTGAACAAACATGTAGTACTATTGCGACGTGGATGCGCGGTTTGAGTCGACAGTTGTGAATTTATCATCACCATCACTATATCACTTATATAATTGAAGCTGTTAGCAAATCTTGACCACCTGCATATATATGAAAGTTTATAGATACAGGCGTCACTTTGGGGAAATCCATATCAAAAAGATATACGCATGCTACCAACTGGTAGAACATTTGCGTTATCTATAGGCTAACAATAGGTAGTAGATTGCTCAAATGTTATTGTAGCAGCTGCAGTATTGTAATTAGTTATTATTAGTAGCACCCCGCGGTTTCAACCGCGTGAATTACGGTTTTTTGTGCCTCAATTATCCCACGGGAACTATACTTTTTCCGGGATAAAAGCAGCCTATGTGTTAATCCAGGCTCCATACCAAATTTCATCAAAATCAGCATAGCCATTTGAGCGTGAAGAAGTAACAAACATACACACATACACACAAACTTTCGCATTTATAATATTAGTAGGATTATTTTATTCTAATAAAGGCATCGGGCTTCATTCCAAGATATTTGTTACTCCTTCACACTCAAAAGATTCTACCGATTTCGATGAAATTTGGTATGGAGATAGGTATCCTGGAAAAAAATATAGGCTACTTTTACCCTGGAAAAAGTATAAAACTCCCATGGGATGATAAAGGTAATGGGAAAACTGTAATCCACGCGGGTGAAACCGCGGGGCACTATTATTATAAAATAAATTTAACGCTGATATGCCTCATGATTTAACTTCGGTTGAATGAGATTGAATTCGGTACCCTACTTAGACCTTTTTCCATATTTTTTTTTTGATAACCACGACCAACAATTAAATACCTAATCGGTATCTAAAAGTATTACGTCTTGCAATCACACTAATACTGACTGTTGACTGGCCTGTTGGTGCAGTTGGTAGCACTCTGCCTTCTGAGCCGCTGGTCCCGGGTTCGATTCCCGGACAGGTCAAACATTTGTGTGTATGAATATGTCTGTTTGACCTGTGTCTGGGTGTGTATATGTATATATATAAGTATATATATCAGTCATCAGGTTACCATACTACAGGCTCTGCCTAGTTTGGGACCTGAAGACCTTGTGTGAAAGTTAATAAATAAAATAGAATAAAAAATATTATAAAAGCGAAAGTTTGTTTGTCGTTTGTATGTTTGTTACTCCTCCACGCTATAACGGTCGAACGGATTTGCATGAAATTTGGAATGAAGATAACTTTTATACCCTGGATTAACACATATAATGATATAATGAATATAATGATTAATAATTAAAAGTGGATTGTTTCATGCATATTTTATTTTTATTTTTATTTTTTATTTATTTTCTTAAATACAGGTTAAACATCATTACAGCTAAAACCAAAGCGATGTTGCCTACATTTACAACTGAAGATACGAAAAGTTACATTTGACTACAACTGAGCACCTTGTTTAGACGTTTTCTATATCTATTTGATATTTGAAAAGCGACGTTATTTACAAAGGATATTATTATTTGCTGTGGGCAACATTACTTACTGGTAGCATCAAAGGCTTAAAGATTATCTATGCTGAATACACACCCTCGATAAATACAAACGTCGCCTATTTTATTGATAAGCCAGAATTAATTTTGCGCCGATCGTAAATATAACAGGTTCTTAATACAATAGACAATGTAAGGACAAATCAGTAAACAAACTTTTATAATTACATAGAGTTAATTACTTGAGGACTTGGAGTTTGAGGTTATGCTTTCTATCTTAATTTCATATAAGTATATACAATAAATAATGTATCTCTATTTGGTCTCGTTTTTTCTATATTAACTAAGAAGTTATTATAAGTTATTGTATTACCATATTACTAACTAATCGAGAAAGTTATTTTCTGTTTTCAAAGGATATAACTTACACATCGATTACATATAAATAGCATCGAATTTTAAAATAATATACACGTAAATAGTTGAACTTAATAAAAAAAAATTTGGATCATAGCAAGGAGGCACACCAGAAAGGCGTTTAAATTTTATTACGAATATATCTTGCTAAATAATAAACTTTAAAAAAAAGTTATAAAAATGAATTTGTATCTTAGTGGACACGTTTCAATGAAAAATAAAAGTCAAAAAACATAATATTTTAGCATAATATATTATATATTTTTTACTCATTGTCTTTTAATCAATTTTCATGAAAAGGAGGATGTTTTCAATCTGTCGTACATTTTACATGTTTGTACCGTCATTTGGTTAACTGGTTAGAATTCCTTGTGACAGGAAGTAACTACAATCTAGTTGTGTGAGCTTGGCAGAGAACTTCTAGTAATCAGAATTGCTGACCAATGTCAGCAATTCTGATTACTAGAAGTCGGTAGCTCAAGTTTTAAGACTGTCCGTTCCCTCTGTGCCCAAATACACGTTTAGTCCGCGATATTCCTTTTAAAAGGCGGTACCACAGGCACACACGAGCTCGTCTCTATTGCATTCTTGATATTACTTAATGTATTTACTCAGCATCAACTCCTGCAGACCTGAGCTTGATGTGTTCGCTGAAATACTGTGAAATTACAGATTGGTAGTGAAAGAAATAGTACCTTAAGATAATGTGGTTGTAACTATTATAACTATGTATCTATGTAGTTTTAGTTTACCTCAAAATTCCATCATTTCCATTTATTTCGATTTTTTTAATAGCAAGAAGGGGGTAAAGCATACGTAGAAGTATTACAGTAAGTTGCTTCTAAAATCATAAAATTGTAATATCATTCTTCTTAGTTTTCGTGTATTGTATCAGTAAACTATTGTTTTTCAGAAGTTTTGGTTCTGTCTTGAAGCTACACTACGCAAGGAGGCTGTGAACAAAAGGGCATTGTTGGCGGAGCCCTCTCCAACTTATGCCATTTATTATGTAGCCTCTCAACCACCGGATGGTAAATATTCTGGACTTTCCACCGAGAATCCAAATTTCTATCTAAGGGTTTATCAGTCTTTAATTTATTTTGACGTTTAAACGGTTCGAGCTTCAGCGAGTCCGATAAAGAAAGGATTGATATTACAGTTTGGAACTGTTGGGGATCGAACGCTCTCTCGAAAGTAGTTCCAAGTTTCTGTTATAGACAAAATACTATATCTAACTTTATTTATGTATACTTTTGGACTATGTCAGTAGATACTGGACTTAAGGCTTAGTAGCGTATTCTATCAGTCAGATAAAAATTGAAAATAAAATAGTAGCGGTGCAATAGTACAAACAAACAATGGCATTCACCTTCACACTACCGCACTAGGATACCCTGTGGCGTGGGAGGTATGGAAACACACAATCACAATAGATACACAACGCCCAAGACTCAAGACCAAACATCTAAGCTTATCACAGAAATGTTTTCCCCAGCCGAGATTCGAACTCACGGTCGCGGATCCAAAGTCAGTGTCACTGATCACTGAGCCACGACAACCTTCAAATAAAATAGTAATACTTTAGTGCTTGTAGCACGAAATACTTGCGTCTTTATTTCGTTCTTCATCGTATACACTATGGATTAACGAGAGTTCTTATAATTTACGGTTAAAAAAAACAAACGCAATGTTCTTACATTGCGTTTTTTTTTTTTTTTTGTTTTTATTTTTGTTATTATTTGAAAAACAAAGAAGTTTGGAGTGCTCCACTTCTACCGAGTCAACATATTAATGACGTGCTTTTTCAATTGATAGTGATTTTTTTTATTTTATATACTTTATAGAGTTTGACCACTATCTCACTGGTGGTGGTCAGTGACGATGTGGTCGTAGATGTTATCACGCTAGGTATAGCTAGAATGCTCACTGGTTCTCAAGGACTACTGACTGAATATACTTTTTATTTTATTTATTTATTTACATTCACACAAGGTCTTCAGGTCCCAAATCGAACCCGGGACCAGCGGCTCAGAAGGCAGAGTGCTACCAACTGCGCCCACCGGCCAGTCAAACGCACTACGTGTTTGATGACAGTTTTTCAAACTAGAGGGTGGTAGCTAGCTAGGTACCCGAAAGTACTTACCACCATGCTGGGAATTTGATATAGGTGTTACCTTCACCGGAAGCTCAAGCCGTTAGTGGGAATTGAATCAGCGTCCGTCACTCTGACAAACTTTGTACTTCTCACAGCTGGGCTAGCATCGCTTACAATTTTTGTGGTTAATTTATTTGAAAAGGGTTGCCTCCGAGTTTTTGGCGCCTCTTCCTTATATTGGTTCTATTCATATTGGGACATTGCGTTAGATGTAGGTTTATATATTTAAGGTTGACTGATTGAACTCTCTTAAGTAAATTTACTCAAACTACTCATTTTAAAGGTTAAAAAAAGACGTGTGGCATCAAAATCGGACAAGTGGTTTTTGAGTTACACTCCTATAACTTAAAAGTACGTGCTTATACCTAGACGATATTATGGTAGCGGGTGAAGACATCGGTGAAAATACCTGCAACACAATGACAATTGATCCCGTGAGTAACAAAAGTCACTAAAAAGAATGAAAAACAAAATTTTTACCAAAAAATGGAACCGACTTCAACACTCAAAAGTGTGAAATAACTTTTAACTAAGTTTTTGGTAATTTTTTTTTATATAGTGGCAGATAAAATTCCTTTGACTTATTTGACTGGTACGCACTTTTAGTAATTACTCGCTGCGCCCTGCGTTTTTACCCGTGTGGCGATGATTGATATGATGATGATGATGATGATTAAAAGTAGTTTTTTTTTTTTTTTTTTTTTTTTTTTTACTATTATAAGTTTGCGTTTGACAACTGTCTCACCTGATGTTAAGTGATGACGTTGTCTAGGATTTAGCACGCAAACCTAGAAGGTACCTATTCACTCGCGACTTGAAGACTCCAGGATTGTACATATCGGGAAACACAGACTCGGGCAACGAGTTCCATTCCTTGGCAGTACGCATTAAGAAAGTGGAAGCAAAACGCTTCGTGCGTATAGGTGGTATATCTACCATATAGCGATGGCGAATTGCCGTAAGTCGAGTCGACCGATGATAGAAAGGGGATGGTGGAATCAGATTATGCAATTCCAGTGCACATTCTCCGAAATGCACCCGATAGAAAACCGATAGGCTTGCTACTCTACGCCGGTGTTCAAGGCTCTGAAGCCTGTGTTCCACCAAAGAGTTATTGCCGATGATTCTTTTGGCTCGCCTCTCGATTGACTCTAGAGCTTCTAGCTGGTATTTGGCTGACCCATCCCAAAGGTGGGAACAGTACTCCATGCACGACCGGACTTGTGCTTGATACAGATTAAGCAACTGCCCCGGCGTGAAGTACTGTCTGACCTTAGCAAGAATACCCAACTTTTTGGCAGCCAATTGAGCTTTGGACTCAATGTAGCTCCCGAAGTTCAACGTGGGTGTCAGTGTGACGCCAAGAAGCTCCAGAGTGTCGGTAATGGTAACGGGTTCATCTCGGAAAGTGGGGCACCGTTCGATTTCACTCCGTTTGGCAGAGAATAGACACGCCTGGGTCTTAGTAGCGTTGAACTTGACTAGATTGGCATCGCCCCAGTCGGAAACTGCCTTCAAAGCCAAGTTCATACGGTCGACCATGGCCTCTCTGAGTGACTGGACCTGTGCATGACTAGCCCGCGCGCTGGATGTGTAACTCTCTACAACAGTGCTGTCGTCTGCATACCCATAGGTACCGGGTTTCAGCAGATCGTTAATATGCAGCAAAAAGAGAGTTGCAGAAAGAACCGACCCTTGAGGAACCCCGGCATTAATAGCCAATTGATCAGAGGAGCAGCCATCAATGACTACTCGGATTGATCGATTCCTCAAGAAGTCCGATATCCAGACTCGTAGTCCTTCATGCAAGCCATAAGACGGAAGCTTACCAATGAGACTGTCATGCCAAACCCTATCGAAGGCCTTAGATATATCAAGAGAAACGGCGAGCGCTTCTCCATACTTCTCTATGGCCTCGCTCCAGATGTGAGTGGCATACACTAGAAGGTCTCCAGTAGACCGGTTTCGACGAAAGCCGTATTGCTGATCACTGAGGAGTTCATGTGTTTCTAGGTATGCAAGGAGCTTCGCATTCAGAACACGTTCCATACTCTTGGAGAGAATGGAGGTGACCGAAATCGGTCTGTAGTTAGTAGGGTCAGCTCGACTACCCTTTTTGGGTACTGGCTGTACATTGGCAAGCTTCCAGGCTTTTGGTACTGTACCCGCCTCAAAAGAGAGCCGAAAAAGGCGTGTCAACACCGGAGTTAATTCTGGCGCGCATGTCCTTAGGACCAGAGCCGAAATACCGTCCGGACCACTAGCTTTATTCACGTCCAGATTACGTAGCACTTTGCGAACATCCACTTGTCGAATGCGGATGTTTGACATAATCGTCTCGCATCCATTCAGCGGAGTTGGTGGTGCTGCGCTACCAGCATTTAGACGTGAAGACTCTGCAAAGAGAGATGCAAATAAATTTGCTTTCTCTTCCGCAGTGTGGGCTAACGATCCATCAGGTTTCAGCAGTGGAGGAAATGAGGAGCGGCAGAAGTTCGATTCAATCGATTTAGCCAGGGACCAAAAAGCTTTACTACCCGTAGGGTACGAAGCAAGTTTGTTCCCTATTCGGCTAATGTGGTCGAACCGAGCCTTCCGTAAAGCTTTCTTGCAGGACTTGGCAGCTTTGTTAAAGGCTTTCTTCTTGGCACGAATATCCTTGGCTTTACGGTTTCGAGCATCAACCCATGCTAGGTATGCCTGATGCTTTTGTGTCTGAGAACGAAAGCATTCTGGTCCAAACCATGGGTGAGCTTTGCTGGACAGAGGCATATCGGCAAATGGAATAAAATATTCCATAGCCTGCCGTAGCACATCTGTCACGGCATCCGCGCAAGTCGAAGGGTCGCTAGAAGAAAAGCATACTTGCTTCCAAGGGTAAGATGCGAAAAAGGACCGCATCTCATCCCAGTCTGCTGACTTGTATCGCCACACCCGTCGCGTGCCTATAAGGCTAGGGTCGGGCGGTGAGTATGACGATACAGATTTCACCAGACAGTGATCGGAGCTACCTAATGGTGGAGCTACCGATACCGAGTAACGGTCCGGATCTGTTGTCAGCAGAAGGTCCAAGCAATTGGCTGTGTGGCCATCAACGTCAGGTACCCGTGTTGCCTCTCGTACCAGCTGAGTGAGATTTAACGACAGGGCAAGTTTGCGCGTCTCTCTCCCAGCATGGTCGGTGCTCTGGTATGGGAACAGCCACTCCTCATGGTGGGCATTAAAGTCCCCCAGAATCACAAGTTGGGCCGATGGATATTTCAGTTGGGCCAAATCCGCTGTCTCACTGATGTAATCGGAAAGCGCCGTCGTCTCCTGTACCCCACTGTGCGACCGATATACACAAGCATAGAGAATTTTCTCTAAGCCTGTGTCCACCAGAACCCAAAGTATGCTGTGTTTGGAGTCCTCAAGATTGCGGAGGCGCCGAACACAAATGTCATCCCGAACGTATAAGCAAACTCCTGCGCGAAGCTTAAATTTGTGCTCCAGGCTGTAACCTGGGTAGGAAAGGTAGGCTACGTCGGAAGGACATCGTATCTGCGTCTCCGTGAGAAACAATAGGTGCGGTTTCTCAGTCTCAAGGTGGTAGTGGACTGGCACGAGATTGGAGTGTAGTAGTCTATGTGTTTGAGCGTGAAGAAGTAACAAACATACAGCCAATCTTTCGCATTTATAATACTAGTAGGATTTTTTATACTAAGTATAAAAATATCCTACTAGTATTATTGGTGGCAAACAAGAAGACAGGATGCCTGATGATAAGCGATTGAGATAGCTGTAGCACTGGGGGCATTATGATACATTTTCAGTCTTCAGTCGTCAGGTTATCAAGACCTCTGACCAATATTGTATTTATGTAGAAAAAAAACAAAATAAACTTAATATTCCCAAGAAATCGTTTAATCTTTAGGCAACTGTAAATATAAAAGATAGGAACTCTCTTATCATCTCCTATCATAAGCTCTTCACATTCATAAATATCTGAAAACGTGATACTTAACTAACAAAACGAAACCTGGCAACAGATGTCTATTATCATGATAAAAATGTGTATGGTACAAAAACGTATAAAGCGGAGGAAAGGAATTCCAGTAATATTATTCACTTAATACTTTTCGCAACACATTTCCAGCCTGTCTTGATTTTCCACATCACAAAAACATCAAGTTATGTAATCGACATGAAAGAACTCTTTGGATCCTTTTCATGGCATAAATCATTTCGCTTTATTGATATGAAAAAGAACATTTAATTTCCTCTTCAAAATTGGGAACACTGACGAGCATTATTTCACAGTCAAATATTGTATATTTATACGACTACATGTTCATTTATGAAAAGCTTCGTGTTTGTGTATTGAATGGTGGGATTTGTTCGCCTGGTGAGTGCCACATCCCTTTATTTATTTATGTATTAGCAGATCCGACAAACGTCCTGCCTTAACTATAAATAGTATATATAATAGGGTCTTGGATGTTTGTGCTGTGATTGTGTGTGTCCATGCCTCCCGCGATACAGGAAATCCTAGTGCGGGGGTCTGAGTGTGAAGAAAAAAAAAAAAAAAAAAAAAAAAAAAAATTCTGCCTCTTCAGTTCAGTGCTCTTAAATCAAGAGAATTCGAATTGGTATAATTAATAAGAGCTTGAGCATCGGTAAGGGTGACACCGCTATCTATTCCCAACGTGGTGGTAGGGTATTTTCGAGTACCTTCCTAGCTACCACCTTCAAGTTTGAAAACCTGTCACGAAACACATAGTTTGTTCAGGCAGCAGTGTTTGAGAGCCAGTAAGCCAGTGATAAGTTCTTCAACCAATTCATCACTGACCGTCAAAAGTGAGATAGTGATTAAACGCCAGTCCCTATACAGTAAAAAATATACATATTGTGTCAATTGCTAAAACTGTCAAACAACAGTCTGACAATTACACTGACAGTCATGTCAAACACTATAATATACATGAATAAAGTGTACAGTATCAAAAACTATAGGTATAGGTTACATGGTATAGTTTGCTCATTGGTTACATTAGAAAATTAAATAAGGACTTAAATTTTCCTAAGATTTTCTTATTTTTTTCTATCTGCACAACTCTCGTATGTTTTTGTTTCATAATAACCTTTTCCTCTAAATAACAATTAATAACTAGCAAAAATGGTCGAGCCATTCACGCGTGATGCGGTAATCAAGAAAATTAAGGATTTCATTGTAGATATAGATTCATTGAATTATGTACTGGTGTGAAAGTCGTACTTACAAACGCATATTCTGCTAGATTTATTGACAGAAAAATAGGACCATTAAAAATGTAGTGCATGTTTACTATTCACTACTACTTTTTAAGATGAAAAGCGAAATTGAAACAAAATTGAGTTTCCGATATTTATTTTATTTATTTATTAACATTCACACAAGGACTTCAGGTCCCAAACTAGGCAGAGCCTGTGCTATGGTAACCTGATGACTGATATATATATACTTATATAGATATACACACCCAGACACAATTAATTAATTATTAATCCCCCGTTGCTAGCGTCATGTTGGTACAGGTAAAGGGAAAACTTTAGTTCACGCGGGTGAAACCGCAGAGCAGAGCTAGTTGTAAATTACTTAGTGCTATGGATAATGGCACCCCAGCTTTAGCTCGTTAATATACGAATTGAGTTTTATGCTTTGACATAAAATATTTTACAATATATTATGTGTGTACAATATTTAGTAACATTTTTAGTATTATACCTATGTAATGAATGAATAGTTTAATAGTCTCTCTCTCAGTTATTTTAAACATTAACAAACTCGAACTTAAACTTGTAAACTCAATACTTACTTTCATTATTGTAAGTAATCAAACTAATATTATAAAGGCGAAAGTTTGTTTATCTGTTTGCATTTGTGTGGATCTGCATGAAACTCTGAATGAAAATAGCTATAGTCCGGAAAAACACATAGACTACTTTTATCAAGGAAAAACTATAGTTCCCGTGAGATATTGAGGTAGCGGGAAAACCTTAGTCCAAGCGGGTGAAACAGTGGGTCACTTGTTCAAAATATTAAAGAATAGACAATACTTACACATAATATATATACATAACATAATACACATATACATTATATATATATGAATCAGTAGTGATGCTCAAAACACATTTTCAACTAGCACGGCCTATTGATTAATTCATTTTTGGTACTTTGGATACTGACTAAGTACAATTAATGTTATAAATATCTATGTTGAGGGAGTTACGAATGCCTGAAATGAATCTGAATTTTAATATTTGTCATAATAACATTTCTGAAACCGTAGTCATTACAGAGCCATCTCATTAAGCGTTTTCAGAGTAGAACGCTTCACTTCTCGGAGACTAAAGCCTTTCACTGTTGGCAAAGAGCTGTAATACAAAGATTTTCGCGCTTTTGCTAGATCGTGGCTTTAAAGCTTGCGAGGATTTGTTTCTTTTTGAGCTGTGACATTGCCACTAGTTTTTATATGATGTATTAATTTCTAATGAGTTGCTGGTTGCTTGGCAAATAATACAAAACAAATTAACATATTTGCAGACTTACTACATATCATACATTTAACTGGGACCCAACGGAAGACCAGCGCTGGTTTAAAATCTAGCATATGCTAAGTTGGGGACCAATTTATGACATACACTATATCTTTCTTTTTGTTATTTTTCTTATTATTTATTATTATTATTATAATTTTTTTTTTCTTAATGTGTTCTGATCACCTGTGTGTCATGTCATTAATAAACGTATTTTCTTCTTTCTTCTTCTTCTATATCATGCAAAGCTATTGCTAATTAGTTAGCAGTACCTGATAGGCATGGTAAGTAACATATTAACAACTTTAAAAAAAATATAATAATGAAATAAATATAAATGTTTATTTATTTTTTTAATGAATCTAAGTAAATAGATACTAATGCACCACACTATATTACTTCATGTGATTTTTAATAAAATCAAAGGGATAAAAACAAGAAACAGTACTATTACTCTTATCAAAATCATCAACTGTGTATCTTAATTATAGTACAAGTTGTAAATAATGAGTTTTGTAACTGTAATTAGCATTGTATAATATTTAAACAAGTGTTCCCACACTGGAGAAAGACATTGGTAGTTGTAACACAGCTGCTTAATGCTCTGTGCTATGGATTACGGCATCTTATCTTTAACCCATGATTTCTGCGAATTGACATTTATTATTTGACATATATTTTATAAAATTTATTTTGTATTGTAACAAAATACCTAATTTTTACAAATGAGTTGCCAGTCATGTAATTTGATAATCAATTCAAAAGCACATTGCATCAAAATTTTCTTTGAGAAGGCAAGCTCAATTATAATGTGGTACTTTTAGTACGTTTTTCACTGGCGTACCTGATGTTTTGCCTCATTTTTTTATAGTATTTAAACTTTTAATATATGTTACGTATGACAATATAAGAGTCCATTGTAATGCTAATGGACACAGCCATAATAAAGCTTATTATGAGGGTATTATAAAATAAAATTATATTAAGCATATTACTCTATAATTATATTTAACATAACTTTGAAATTCTAAGTTGACAACTTTTCAGCTAAACGATTCAAATTTGGTACTATTATGTTAACTGCCCCAAATTAATAACCGCTATATACTCAGTTAAGGACAAATTGAAGCATTAAATCAACTGATCGTAAAGAACCAAAGTTATTCCATGTTCCATTGAAACAAACAACAATTTGACTGGATAATTATCAAGTCAAAACGTTGTTGTGAAAGCGAGCACAATTTTGGCGACAGACACGGAATGGCACATGGGCCTTCCTGCGATTCCGGGGCGGTCGGCATGACAAATAAGTCACGTTTGGTGACGTTTGGTACAAGAAAAAACGTATTATCATTTCCTTTGAAGTTCCTTTGAACTTGAGTATTTCATACAAATTGTTAATAGGCTTTAAATGAGTTTACTTTCTCGGCACATAAGTGGAACCAAAGTGGTGGTTCGTGCGGGCACAATTAAGGACAAAAGTTTTCGACGAAAACTTCACGGTTGTTAAAAATTAAACTCACGGTAAACCGAAAATCATATTTCGAAAAGTGATGTCTCATTCAATTTCAAATCATTTCTATAGCAACAGTGGTGTGAGAAATGGTCGTTATGTATTTTAATAGAACAGTTAATGAAGTACTAATTAGAATTGAATGCAATATAAGTTAACATACCTCTAAGCTTAATCACTGAATGAAATTATACGTTTTAAAATTGTGCTATTCTTTTCAGTCATGTCATCTACGAATACAAGTTTATAATAAACATGTTTTTAGATTGTTATTTATGTATTATAATGTTATTGTTGTTATTACTGTGTTTCCTTCTTTGAACCTTTAGAATCTCATAGGTATTACAAGGATAGGGAAAGCTTTACTCTCAAATAACTTGTGACATTCGTTCACCTCCAAGTGAACGTAACGTTACAAGCTTCTGGTGATGGGAACACCGTTATCAAGTTCCCATGGAGGTAGGATACTCTTGAGCCTGGCCAGTTACCACCCTCAAGTTTGAAAAACTGTCACCAAACACATAGTAGCAGTCTTTGAGAGCCAGTAAATATTCAAGATCCAGCGTGATTATATCTTCAACCACATCGTCCATATTGACCATCAAGTGGTGGTCAGTGGTCAAACCCTTGATCCACATAGTATAAAAAAATGAAGCCAACATATATCTAAATATTATTTTAAGGTACTGCTAATTTGATAATTTTCTCTCTCTCTCTCATGGGGCGTCCACTGCTGGACATATGCCTCCCACATATATTATCCCCCATATATCGCCAATACTCGCTACGCCTGGCAGGCGGGTTGGCGAGCGTAAATAATAAATTTAAATTTTATAATACGTATAAAATATAAATATTATATTTTATAGTGTATTCGTTTACTTAATTAGTGTGGCTGTTTATTTGATATTTTTGTCTGGGTATGTTTGTAACAAAACAAGGAGGTATGAAACGCGATCTTGTTCATTTTGCGCCATAAAAAAACTTACGTAACGTAAAAAACCGCTCGCGTGAGTTCTACCATTAATTTAGTGCGTGAAAAGAGCGGAGGAACCGCGGCGACTACGTGACGACGGTACCACGGGAAACCCCCTCCTCCCACGAATAATAAAAATGGATGGGCTTTGAAGTATAGGAATTATCGCTAAGTGAAGCAGTTACGATCGCGTCTTTTTGTAGATGGATTTTCTTACAAAATCTGCGAAAATTTTATGCATCTCTTAACTCAAGCAGTAATCAAAAAAGTATTTAAACTCTTAAAATATGTCTAAACTAATTTTATTGTTCATGTTCAAATACTAAGCAATGTATTTGAAAACAATCTCTCATGTTTTGCTAAAGAGGATATACATGATCCTCCAGTGGGGGCAATAAAAATAAACTAAGAAAATAACTTTGAAACGATGATAGCTCAGCGGTGGAAGCGTCGGCTGTCAAACTGGCCGATGCTGGTTCGATCCCTACCGACGGTTTGAGCTTCCGGTGAAAGTAACACTTTTTAAATTCCCAGCATACTGGTACGTACACTTTCGAGTACCCGCCTGGCTAGCTAAACTACCTTACCACACTTAAGTTTGAAAAACTGTCATCAAACACATACTCGTAGTGTGTTCACACAGTAGTCCTTGAAAGCCAGTAAGCATTCTAAATCTAGCGTGATAACATCTTCGGCCACATCGACACTGATTGTCAAGTGAGTTAGTGGTCAAACGCTAGTATTATCTATATACTTTCTATGTGTGTAGATCTATACTATGCTAGTATAGATTTGTATATTTTTTTAGATAAACCATAAATATAATTTAATTTAGCCGATGTGTACCCTGACAAAAGCGTATTTTAGTCTAATCCAGTTAGTTTCTACAAAGTTTCGACAACGGCGCAGAATTAATAATGGTTTTCGGACTAGCCCTGTTCTGATTCGATTAACTATTATGTATTATATTATGCTTTATTATGCCTCGTTTATTTGAATTTGATAGCTCAGAATATATAATGGCCGTGTTCCAAAGTTAGTTTTTTTATGTTTGAACAAGAACTATTTGTCAATGTGACTATGTGATCAAGGTGAGAATCAATGTACTAATAAGAGATTATCATCGCTCAACCAGAAGTACGGCATCGCGGCATCGCTATATACTTGTAATAGACATACCAACATATGTACGAAACGTATTTTTTCACCACTCTTAGTACTACTTCTAAGTAATGGAACTCGTTGCCTGAGCCTGTGTTCCCGATAGGTACAATCTTTGAGTCTTCAAGACATGAAAGAATAGGTACCTTCTAGGCTTACATGCTCCATCTTAGACTGCTACGACACTTAACAACTAGTGAGACAGTGTTCAAACGCAAGTTTATGATATATAAAAAAAAAGATTCTGTAAAGCAGTTCTATTCTTGGATTCTTTCATCTATTTTTGGAGTATTATTTTCATATAATATTTTAGGTAGGTACCTACAGTTTAACAAATTATTTTTATGTATTTTCTAGGTATAGATTTTGACTACTTATACAATCTTACTTGATGGTCTGTCATGTTTACTGATGTTCTCATCTTTGTTTAAACAGTATAATTTGTATAGATGAATTTGCGTGGCAAACGCTTGCGCGTTTTAGCGACGTACAAAGATACCATACGAAAATAGCACATAGCTTCAAATAACCGCTGTTAAAAGATTCCAAATCGACTCGTTAGATACATTCTACGTACTTCCTGAGACCTGCATTAACCCACTAAATACTCTTACGTTCTCAAAAGACATCCTGCAGGACACTGCTGTGTTGAAAAAAGTAATCCGTCCGTAGCACTAATGCTACATAAGAAAATTGTATTGATAATTCGCCAATAACATACATCGCATATCACCTTTTTTTCTAAATCCAAAACATTACAATTTGGCTTTGAAAAAGAATGTGACATGATGAACTTTTACGTAAGTAAAATAAAAGTCTTATTTATACCATCGGATCCAGCTAACAGGCTGATAATGATAATGATGATGAATAAAAAAATCCATATCTTGCTAAACAACTATGGTAGCATTAGACTAAAGATAAACGATTGCGAAAGCTGCGTATGAAATATAAAGGTGAGATTTTTCGAACATTAAATCTATAAAAAAATTTAACCTTACTAGATTTGCGTGCTACGTTCTAGACAATGTCATCACTTAACATCAGGTGAGACAGTTGTCAAATGCAAGCTTATATTATGTAAACGTGCTTTCAGTAACGTCGCGTAAGTTTACGTCATATCTATATAAAGCTACGTTTAGTGTATTGAATGAGAATGTTCATAATTTGAAATCTAGCACAAACTATGCTGCCTGTTAAAATGTCTAATTAATAATTTCTAAAACACAAAACGGAAAACTGGCATACCGCCAGATGTGCAGAGATTCCAGGTGCAATATACGACAGCGAGTATGCTTCAGCAAAGATATCAGTTATTGTGAGTCGTACATGGTATATTATGTTAGCATACAGTAAAAACATCTAAAACAAATCATATGAAAAGTAAAGATTTAACATGTTTAAAAATGAGCCTTTCACCGCGGTCTCTAAGCGGTTTCTATGATTGATTTCTCTTGTTAAATGCTCTTTCCAAATCTAGACTGTCCACTTATTTAAACGTAACCAATCACGTTTCACCAATTCATTAAAATGGTAAGTCATCGTGTATTGCAGAGTTTTAGAAATAATCCGCCCTAAATGGCTGACTAGGTATCGTATAATAAAATATCAATAATATAGTATCAAATGAACGGGTTTTATGAGGATAAGTAAAAACTTGGTTAGAAAATGTTTTTACTTTTAATTTATTAAAAGCTAAACTGTCTCACCTAATATATAACAAAAATAAAAATACATTAAATATAATTAAACACACTTAATGCTTTACATTCAAGTTATAGCTACAGAACAATTTTAGGCCTCTGTTTCGGAATGCAATTTAGAAATGGGTGTGTAGAATAAAGATACAGCTTTAAACTTTGTGACTTCATTTACTGTACGAATATGTATACTGTGTCATCATAAAGATCTGGTGCGTGTGACGTGAAAGCCAATTTAGGGCCCCGCAAAATTATTTAAATGTGTTCTGAGGAGGCATTTGTAATGCGATTCTCGTGCCAGCGGGTTGCAATCTCAACTCTATACGCGTGTTTGGTGACTGACTGGCGAGGGTTCCGCATGTCATGTCAATTAGTGAGATGGATGTGTGGTTTGCAACATTGTGCGTATGTAAAGAGGTAAATGTATTTCTTATAATAATGGTTATTTAAAGTAATACTTATTTCAGTAACATACTTGAACAAGTTATATAATAAAATGAACTGTTTTCATTTTTTCTTTATTGATTCCATGGCTATACTTCAAAAATGTCCACTTACGCTGATTAAGTCGCTACAGTACTATGTGGTTGAGTAAATAAATGTCAGGTAAACGTCAAAACACGTCCTAGTCCACTACCTCTTGGTAAGAACAATTCTGTAATTTGCTTTATTAGGTATATATATAATTATATAATTTTATTTATCTTTCCTACTAATATTATAAAAGCGAAGGTGTGTGTATGTGTGTGTTTTTTTTTACCTCTTCACACTCAAACGGCTACATCAATTTCGATTAAATTTGGTATGGAGATAGTTTAGACCTTGGATTAACACATAGGCTACTTTTCATCATCATCATCAATCATCGCCACGCGGGTAAAACCGCGAGGCGCTACTAGTGATAAATATAACTGACATAAACTTAAATAGATATCTCATTTTATACATCTAAAATATTACATATATACTACTTACTTCTAATTTACGAGATTAAAAACGTGCAAATAAGTTATTTCTTAAAAGAATTATACATATACTCATGTTACCAAAATAATTTTAATAAATTTATCATTACAACACTGAAAAACGTATTTCGTCCAACAATCTTACTATTTACTTGGATGGACGGAAGTTTGTTATTCAATCGAGGCAGAGAGGTTGAGAATACCTGAATGATAAAGGTCTGGTATAGTACATAAGCTTTTTTCCCGGAAACTTGTACTTATGCCGTAAGATAACTAAGGCGACACTGTACTACGTGCAGGTGAATCAGCGTTCACAGGTGTGACGTAAGCAGTGGTGGTTTTAATACTGAAACCCGTGTTTTATGAATGTAAGTATTGGGGCCATCACTGTGATTGTAGCATTCTCTAGTCCTCATACTTAGGTTACTTGTTATATGGAGATTAATTTTACCTTTCGTTGTGAAACATAACTCGGTTTATGAAACTATAAGTTAAGCACCAGTGCCGGCAAGCCGTAAAGCACTTGACCGATATTTTCCTTTTCACTCTGTTTAATGAGACTCGCTTTAACCAGTAAAGTGTACTACACTCGTCATTATTTTAATGAAACCTACCCTCTTTCTACACAAGTCTTTACTATTATAACTCTTTGAAGAATTCAAATTCCTACACATGCATCACTAAATAATCTACGAGTTCAATTTTAATTCAGTCTATACTGATTACTTTTTTGAATTTGACCACATTTCGCGTAATATTTACTAACTTCGTTGTTAAAAAATCTCTCGTGAAAAATTAAAAAATCGAAATAAAATACAAATGACTTTAACATTACTATAGCTACTACAATAACATTGGAGCAATCTTCTAGCCGTTGCAAGCCTACAGATAACCATAGCTACCACTTGGCAGCATGACCAGAATGCTAGCAGCATTGCTCCGTAGAATTGCAATGCTGATTCGTTGTGCCAGCATTATAATCATGCGTTGCATCGATCGAGTGCTCTGATAATCAGACTCACTCAGAAAATCCGATGAGGTCCCGGTCCTCACGAGACCAATCAATGTCTCCACCGCAAATGGTTCAAATATATAACTAGTACCTAGGTTAGCATATTTTTGCCGCTTCAATCGCTCCGCCGATTAGTCGCGGCGCCTACCATATAATAATGAATGAATTGACGACAACTGCTTGAATATATGTTGTATGTATTGCTTCCGGGCTGTTTGGCCGTGGTCTAAGTGAAACTTGTGTTCCAGACGTTTCGTCGATCACTGCGGTCGACATCTTCAGTGGTTCAGGTCCGAGCGGCGACAAGAGCGTAGAACTCTCCTTCCCGGCGTCTTCTCTGTTACTGTCAGTACTGTCAGTACAGCCCGGAAGCAATACACACAACATGCAACGCCGGCCGTGAAAACCTTAGAGCTTACTGCCTGAATATATATACTATATAGTATATATAGTTTATGTTTGGGGATATGTTTTCAAACTTAAAGATCGATAAGTCGATTTGTAAACTGCTTTTAATACGACAGGTGTAACTTCTCACAATCCTGTATTAGCTTCTTTGGTTACGGTTTATTTGAACCCCTAAAATGCAATTATAATTTCAGAACTCGTAAGCCCGTACCACGTTGTGCCTATCCATGCTTAACACATAAATTGTATTACCAATGAAAAAATAAAACCTAGAAGTGACACAACACTTATTAAAAAATTAAAACTGAAAAAGTTTCTAATATTAATGTCGATGTTGTTAAGATTGATTTGTTTCGGTTCTGGAAATTATTACGGGTTTTATTAGACTGACAAAAACTTCACTTTAGCCAACACCATGTGAAATATTAATTTTATAGGCATGATTAAATTTATCTTGTCTTATTCTTTTCTTATATAGTATTTATTTTTAACTTAGTGTATTTCAAACGTCAGACCCTTGCTTCCTTAATATGAATAAGATAAGTGTGTATACATTGGAATTGTCTAATTGCAAATGATATCTACCAATTATTTTTCTTTTTTGCAAAATTAAGCTCTGCATAATTAATTTTATATTTTTTTACTAGATAAGTTGTAGGCATATTAGTTGATTATCGAGTTTTAAAAACATTTTTTTATAATCGTGGTCCTTTAAATGAATTTTCAGAGTAAAATATTCACCTTCTAGACGTGGGTTCAAATGCAGCTGGCAGACAATTTTTTCTATAAAACATTAACATTATGTTCCACTGTAACTGTAACTTATTAAAATTCGTGAAATAACGCTTAGTTTAAAAAAAACCAAATGTATTTGTAAACAAAACCATTGCCTTTCTATTATATACAAATCCATATTATTATGACAGACTTGTAATATGATTAAACTTCTGAATCTTTTGAATATATTTGTGTTATTTAGAAATTTTGAAAATATAAAAGTGAATATTGTCACATCCAGCTAGTTTATCTCAAATAGTTGTTTACCGAAAATGTTCGGCACAGTCGTGCTCGTTATTGCTATTTTACATGCAATCTTGGCGTTTCCAGGTTTCCTTTATTTATGTCAATTAAAGTATTTATAATGTCAACAAACAAACGACAATAGCATTCACTTACACCCACGTTCTACCGTGTGTGTCGCGGGGGGTGTGGACATATATTAACTTAGAGCAAACATCTATGCTCAAAATAGAAATGTTTGCCCAGCTGGGATTCGAATCCGGGGTCGCGGTTCCAAAGTCAGTGTCACTGATCACTGAGGTCACAAATATGACAGTAGTGTCTTCATCATTAGGGCCTTTATATGTAGAAAAAAGCTCTACCTCATTGAACATTTTTAGAGAGCTGCGTCTGATCATTATAATTGAATATTAAAGTATATAGGTTTTCTAGAGCAGCTAATAGCTTATCATCTTCATCATCTTAGCCATGCGATTTCTACTGCTCGACATAGGCTTTCCCCAATGATCTCCACAAGGACCGGTTGGTAGCGGGCCGTATCCAGGTCTTTCCTGCTATTTTAGTCAGGTCGTCCACCTTGTCGGTGGTTTTCGAGAACTTTTCGACCCTAACGGCCATCAGTTCTTCGAGCTATGCTATATAGCAATCTCCGTAGCTCGTTTTGCGACTATGAGCTTGCTGACACGGCCAAAGTCAGAGACCACCTTTCAGTTGATCACTGGTAACACACACTGCTTACTGCTAAGATCAGTAGTCGACAAATTGCACTTGTGTTAAACGAGACACTTAAATAACACATTTTAAAGTTAAGGCTTAGGACTGAATTAGATAATTTATGCATGTTTTATTATGAATGTATAAAACACGCGAAAAACGCGGACGCGGTCACGATTCGCCTAGTACTACTGTACTAGGCGAATCATGACCGCGAACGCCCCGTATTCTCCTTGAAAAAGACCACCGAATGTGGTTGAAACTATAGTCGGAACCTTCTGACTTATTACGTGAGTAACTCCCGTGTTTTATACATTCATAATGTGTCAAAACCACGTCAGTTTTAATAACAAAAATGTTTTATTATCTTCAATTACTTACAATCTTATTTAACTTCTTGCAAATCGTTAAAACTTTAGTCTACGAGTGCTTACATCTTTGTCATAAAAACACCTGTTAAAAGATTCCTTCCACTAATGTATAAAAACAGGATAAGGTCATGAAAACAAATCGCGTTTGATAGAAAAATAATCCTAAGAGAACGAAACATTTATATACTACTAGCTGCGCACCGCGGTTTTACCTGAGTGGTGATGATTGATGATCATGATGATGATGATGAAAAGTAATCTATGTGTTAATCCGGGACCTAAAGTATCTACATACCTAATTTCATTCAAATCCGTCCAGCCGTTCTGTCGTGATTGAGTAACAAACATCCATCCATCCATCCAAACTTTCACATTTATAATATTAGTGAGATAAATTTCCCCAGAAGCTTCAAGACTTCGTAGTGTATCTATTGTGCACTTTTTTTGTTTAATTCTATATAAGAATATTTTTCTTTCTGGGTTTTTCTTAGTTTAGTTAGGGTCGGCGCAACATATGGTTTCCAAACCTTCTATTTACCTCCCATAAATCTTAGCATCACGTCAGATCTCTATATAGTCTAATTTTGTCATGGGCATTTGTGAGTCGAATGCTTTACCGGACTCTATTTAAAACTAATACCTACGTCAAAATAAATATAGGTTTCATATAAGACAAGTGGTTTTGTCTGATATAAGACACATACTACGCCTCTGTTGAAGACCACTAGTGGCTCTGACAAGACTTGATTTCCAATCATAACCCCGACCGATGACTGGCGGTCATGAATCGCCACACTTGGTTACCACTGTTGGCTATAATTTTGTTCACTAATTAGTGAGAGATGATAGGCGTCATTGTACCTACTACCAAGTGCGTACGACACTTTTTTCCAAATGATTAATTCGACAAATATAAAAATAATAAATATTAAATTTCCACTTTCGAAGGATATTTCACCATGTCCATACGAAGCGTGAAATATCTCACTTTTCGTTACAATTTGAGTTCATATAATGTAACAGGCTATAAATTAACAGTGTTCACGACTTACCTTTTAATTAATCACTTGAACTCTACCGACTTTACGGCGTGTCAAGTGACAAAGATGAATATCGCTAATTAATGTAGAGATGGGAGTCAGTGGGTTTTAATATAGTTACCGTACCTTTATATATCTGGGCACAAATTTTGGATAAATTATGATCTCTTTAAAATAATATAAAAAAACTGTGCGAGTTATTGAAAATTACTCTATCGACAATAACAAAGAGACATACACTCGTGGAGAAACTCAAGTACTTCCGATTTCTCGATGGAATCAAATGCCTTCTCACAGTGTAACATAATGGCAACTTTTTGGTCTTTTGTATACGTAACTTGCCGAAACGTATGGTTTCGAAAAATTTCGAAAACGTACGATAGACCACATGGTCTATCGTACCTTTTCGAAAATTGGTCCGTTTATTGCTGGAAGCGATTAAACCTACTTTTGAGACTGTTCGTGATGACAGAAAATAGCTTGTGAATATGGCGCAGGACTGAAAAGGGTCTGTAATTATAAAGCAAGGTGTTGTCATTTTCCTAAAAACAATTACTGTGCTCCTCTTCCATGCTTCTGGCGTTGAACCTTCGAGGACAACGGAGTTAAAGAGTTTCTAGAGGACTCTCTTATCGCAAGCAAGCTAATAGGCCATAAACAAACGTCTCTCTAATATGAAAGGGAAGTTCTGAACCCAAATTGATATATATATACAGATAGATACCCATCTGAAAGTGTAATATATCCTGTCGAAGGAAAAAAATCTTTCAGTACGACTTGCAAATGACGGAGTTCTGAGTTAACAACCATAACCAACCATAAAGACCGGTTGGAAGCATCCAGCGTCTTTCTGCGATCTTAGTCAGGTCATCTGACCACCTTGCCGGTCGTGGTCTCTATTCGAGAACCTTTTGGCTTTAACGGCCATCACTTCTCCGAGCTATGTGTTCCAATTCAGTTAATCATTATCATGATATAAATAGAACCATTTCAACAGGGTATTTTCATTAACGCCGTGCTAGGCGGAACGTTTTTTTAGTCTAAAGACATTTGTTCTCAAATAAGATATTTCAGTCACTTACTTGAGGTTACAATTTAAGTATAATATAAACGTTCATCGTTCTATCACATTGTAACTCTGTTTTGGGCTCTTCTATTTTGCATTTCAGTTACATTCGTTATTTTAAGGGAAAACATCCGCTAGATGTACCTGTAATGAAGGAAGAAATTTGGACTGCTAGTATAGTTACTACCATAGCGTATTTAGCAAAGCGGTACAGATATGGTATTCTGTAGTCGTGGGTTGAAGAAATAGCAACCATATCTTGCCTCTTAAAAATTTCACGTAAATACAATTATAGGTGGTATAAACAAGTCAATGTAGAACTTATTAAAAAACGAAACAGAATCCTCCATCGGCATTCTGATCGTACCAGAAATCAACGAGCACCCACTTCAATTACGTTAGCGAACATTTCGGCGATTTCTCCCAATCGAATGGCGTGCGAATATTCTACACCACTACATCCAATTCAGTACGATTCGATTCGATTGTCCGATTTGTTCGTCTAATTCGGTTTCGAATTTCCGAGAACGATCATATGATTCGAATGAGGCGATTGTTAGATTTCGTCTGGGGGCTACCATTTGACTGCAATAGTCTTGTTAGATTATTATACAACTCACTACATGCATTGTATAATAATTTGCGAAAAAAACAAAGCGTTCTATAGCACGAAGATCTAAATAGAACATAATTGGCTAGCTCTAAATAGTAACTCTACACTCAATGTAAAAAAAATTGTATTAAATAAGATATTTTTTATATAAATACGATACAGTCCTAATTAGTATCACATATTATATGAAAAAGAATACTTACATTTAATATTTTTATTAAAATGCGGGTAGTTTTAAGTAAGATAAGTCGTGACGTTGTTTGGTTATTTAAAACTACCCGCAATAATATGTAACTTTTATTACACGTTCAGTTGTAGAGTTATATACGAATTTGAGTTTTAGCGTGAATAGGAAACAGCCTTTTAACAGTTTTTAGTTTTGAATACAGCCAACCTAAATCTACAATTAACCAGGAATATAAGTTCATTTTACCCGCGACTGTCAACAACTTTGAAAGCAGTTGATGTAGCAAATTGTATTTTCCTGTGTGTGAACACGAAATCAGCTGTTTTGCGTAACGAGTTTAACATAAGCGGACGTTTCTTTACACATTGTTAGGGCGGGCGGGAACTGTCGTGAGGGGTGGTAATACGGTGTGCGGTATGTCGATACTTTGTTATAAATGCCCAGTTTTGAAAGATTTTATCCTCATTTTAAACTTTTAAATTTTTTGAGTACGACAGTAGGTAAACTGATGTATTTAATGTATATTTCATAAACATAAACATAAATATAAGCATCACTCACACTCACACACTCAGCAACATAACACACACTCAACTCACTGCACACAAAACAGAAACAGTACATATACAGCTCTGAGACAAAATATTGCTGTTATTTAATGAAAGTGTTTATGACTGTTAAAACTGTAAACTTTTTTTGATTGATTGCCAAGTAAAGGCACATTTATTGTCATGTTTCTTAGACGAAAGAGTCCTGGATTCCATAGTACGGGTCTCGAGCCTAGTTTGGGATCCAGGTGCTCCATTACATCTATGTTCGGAAATTCCTAAATAAATATATTTTCATTTAATTTCATTTCATATTTGGCTAACTGCTAAGTTTCGTATAATTTAATCAAAATAGATCACTTATCAAAGAAGATCAATGTACACATCTAATAAAATAGTCATAAGTTGATCGATTGTACGTTTCCATACCATTTTCCGATGCCCTAAATATTTAATTACCGAGTCAATATTATAGTCAACACGGGTACTGACACATTTGATTCTACCACTGAATAGGTAATACCGTTTGTCTATTGTGCGGTGAACAATGCCGACCGTCAGATTGGACGAGATATTTCAGATAATTATGCCAATGATATAATAAATCATTCAGTAATTATCATGGGCAATTCTGTCAGATGCGTATAGTTTCCTGTACAAAGATAATACTTTCCGGGGCATCGTTTTGATTGTTGTGGTTAAAATTATTATACAATGCCTTTTCATAAATATCCATAGATAATCTACTCTTATATAATATCCATTATCCATATAGATAAGAAAGACTTTTCTATGAATTTATTTGAGTTCAACACAGAGTTGATTGTATGGGTAGGTATTCCATTATAATATTAAATATAATGTTTGATGAAAACATTCTTTAAATATGTGGGAAATTTATGTATTAATGACATATTTAGGTAGGTAATTACATTTAATTTAAAGCGATGATAGTTCAGCGGTGGGAAGGACAACCGTCAAACTGACAGATGCTGGTTCGATTCCCACCAACAGCTCTAACGGACAAAAGGCTCCAAAGTGTTTGTAAAAGGCGGTTTTACTAGCAAAAGCCAGATAATTAAAAATAAAAAGCCAATAATTTAAAAAGTGATGACGTCAGGGAGCACTGACCAATTTAAAAGAGAGGTCAAGCAGTTTAAACACCATTGTTCTTCGACCACTTAACCCGATAAGAGCTGGCTAGGCCAGGCTAATCCTATTTATAAAATAAATAATTAGCTAATTAGTTTATAAAATAAATAGAAAAGATGAATGACTAGAAGAAGAAGAATATAATAGAAAAGAGAAAGACAATTCGAAGTACCTGTATCTCATGACTCGCATACATATATGTCATGACTTCCAACTATAGTTTTATTTCATAAAATATTAAATGTGACCACTATAAAGCGACTACCCCCGAAACATCCCACACGTTCCCACCTGCCCAACCGCTAATAAATTATAAGATAACGTGACATTTTGCGTTCCCCGAACACTGCGCTTATCTGTGCCAGTTCGCACTTTAACAGAATGTGTATTTATGACCATTTTTCGCATGTGAAAGCGCCAAATGACAAAGGGTTTCGGCGAGATAGGGGTGGTGGGGTAATAAAAGGTCGATGTAAATGCTCGATTATGGAGTGTTGATGTTTCTAAAGTGGAGATGGGAACAATGTGTGAGCGTTTGAGCATCGACGTTTCGAAGGTTCGAGTAGTATCTTTTTGTCATATTCTGTACACTGTACTTTCGTTTTTCGAGAAGAAGCAACTTGAGTCTTTAAGAATTTAACTATAACAAATTAATTTATTACTATAAAGTTTGACTACTGCCTCACTTGATTGAGTAGAGAGGAGTGTAACTCAAAAACCACTTGACCGATTTTGATGAAATTTAAATGGGTTCACCTCGGAGCTATATTCTATCAAACAAAAAATCAACTAAATCGGTATATAAACGATGAAGTTATCCGCGAACACACATAGCACATATATATATGGTCGAAATGAGAAACCTCTTCCTTTTTTGAAATCGGTTAAAAAACATTACAATCTTTGTTTGTTATGCATGCATTTTATTAAAATAAAAAATATGTAGACATAAAAAATAACGAAATAATTGAACTACTCACGTAAATACCATATAGATAGCTTATGACTGTAACCAAGCTTAGTTTATTTTCTTATTATCATCCCCTTGTTTTTATTTTTAAATAATATTATCAACAAAATAAGAATGATGAAAACTCATTCGTTTTCGTATTAAAAGTAGCTTATTGTTCATAATAAACATATAGGATACGTAAGCTCTAGAAAAATGAATGATTTATAGAATTTTTAACACAAACATCTAACGGAAAACATGGAATAATACAATAATGGAGTTTGACATAACACGATTTGCACGTCTTGCCTGACCTAACCATTCGCCCCCGAGGGTACGAGATCGAGACAAGGGTTTGTACCAGCGATAGATACTTTATACTAAGATTTGGGAGAAATATGGGATACATCTGTATCCATAGAAACAAACAGTTTTATATTATTTTAATACTAAGTGAGTAGATACTTTTTGTATATGTACTTTCTTATTTCAAATGCAACTATGATCCATTTTATCATTACTAATATTATATAGAAGAAAGATTTGATTGTTTGTTCACAATGAATACGCTCCAAAACTACTGAACCGATTTGAAACATTCTTTCACTGTTGAGAAGCTCCATTATATCCGGGTATCATAGGTTATATTATATTTTCAACATTTTGAATAAATTATTGACATGAAATCATTCATTTCTGGCAGTGGAGAGGTTGTGATGAATGCGTGTCGACCCACAATAAAGTACTGATCATCTGACTGTAACTGTGCAAGAGGATGGCCAAAGAAAATTCACTTTTGTCAAATAAAAAAAATCATGTCATATAGTAAGATAATGAAAAGGGATAACTTCAGACAGAAATTAATATAAGTTACATTACAAAAAGTAACATAAGTTCCACCGATATGAGCGTACCTGTTTGTTGTACCTCAAGAAGTTTAATTTATTTGATAATTCTACAGCATTAAAATTTTCCACAGACGTTAAAATTATAAGCACATGTAATGATTTTTCTTTATATCTAGCATCTGATTTCCATCTTTAGTAGTCAATGACTATGGGTCAACGATAGAACCACACTAGAGTTTGAATTTATCGTGACTGTCAAGACCAGCTGCCTTAACACACAACTGTGTTTAGTAAAAGATTTTGAAACTAGAAGGTCTCCTCTTGAAGGCTAGCGAAGCGAGCAAGCTTATCATTCAATATGATTAGTTCTAAGACTTGCTTAGTTTGGAGTTTCGAGGCAAATATATGCTTGTATACAATAATATTGTTTGTTATATAAGTTGGAAACATGGAATTATTACCTACTTCACCCTTTTTTGGAAATAAAAACTTGTTGTGATATCTGACGTTTTATCAACACTTACCTGAAAGAAAGCGTCGTCAATGGTCGATATGACTTATGACTGTTTGCATCAGCCATTGGAGTTCCCCAAAAGTCATCTAGAAACAACTGCTTCAGTGAATTGCTGCCCGTGACGTCACCATTCGTGACCACCGCCGGGATGTCATCATGCACAAAGTCACCATTTAAACTATTCACGTAACTAAGCACAGCTGTGGTTGTTACCATTGCGTATATAGCGAAATCACTGTTATACATTTTTTTAGGTTCTTCGCGGACCGCGGCGAGCGACCGTCGCTTCATCTTCGGTGATGTTCGGAAATATTTAATTGTCACATTTCTGCATTTGCACATTTGAGTTGGTATTCTGCTAATAACTTTATCTGTAACAAAGGAAAATAAACTTTAGATTATTAATGTAGAGTACAATATCGTTGTTTAATTATCTGCGCCCAATTTACGTTCTCAGTTGGACTCTCAGATTTTGACTTCACACACGTTTTATCCATTCCAAATGTATGAAGGGAAAAACTTAGCTTCTAGAGCGCTTCGAACCTACTATATATAATATAGAAGGGCTATAGAATAGTTAAAATTGATTTACTCGTATCTATATACATATTAAAGAAGAAAGAAAGATAACACATTTATTTTAGACACTCAACACACATTACACCAGAGATACACACAATAACATGATAAAAAGAGAACAAATTAGAATGATGTGGTGATTATCATATTATATGGATCCTGACTCATCATATGACTGAGGCAAAACCCTAAGTCATTGATTTTCAGTCGGACCCCATAGACATGACATGACTTATTATGTCGATCAACGTGCAAGCGATGAATCAAGTTGGAGTTGTTTTGAATTTGAAAATATGAATTTAAAAGAGTCATTCGGTGGCTCATTATAGTGCTATTGGTGAATTTCAGTCATTTGAAGAAAAATTGATCTCCAACCGACAAATAGCAAATGAGTTACGCACTGAAAGCCGTATCCGCGTAGTACCACCATAGCTCCCAGATTAAGAACTGCAAATCAGTTCAAGACTGGTTGGAGAGTGATTTTTGCGCAAACACCACTAAATCTCAGTCCTTAGATAATAGAGTAATCATTTTCGTTAACACATTTTACATTCTAAAACACATACAGCGACTTTAATGTTATTATTAGTCATTTAATAGTACTATTATTAACCACTGCAGTAAGCTTTGGTAGAAACTTAAAAACTCATAAATGCGCTACATCTTAGACCAAATCATCACTTAACTTTAGGTGAGACCGTGGTTAAATGCACACTTACAGTGCTAAAGGTAAATATATGACCCTTTATTATTCAATGTGTTTACACTGGGAAAAACGGTATTAGCTGCCATCAATTTGAGTTTGGAAAAAAAATCATTAAGATTAATTCTTCAAATACGGTCCCCGTATTCATTGAAGAGAAATAAAAAAGGTCACGATCCATTCCCGATTTGTATTCAATTTCAGACCTCTGTACTATCAATATTGCCAAATAATAACGGTGAAATTCTGAAATGTGATCCCGAGGAAATTTCGCGTGACCGCACAAAAAGGACAAATAATAGAAATGAAATATCTATTCTGTGGTCACGGCATATCGTACGGCAAATGTATCTCTCTGTTATTTCACTCAATCATTTCATCCACCGAGATTTTTTCTTCAACCTTCATCTTGTCCGTTACATAAATTGAAATTACATTGTTCCATCATAGAATATGTAATTTTAAGCACAGAGTAAATGTAAAAGGTGCTTTGGTCAGAGCATTGGTCAGCTTCACTAGTCAACCGGTCACCAGTCAATATGTATATTCTACTGGAGTTTGAACTCTTTAACTTTGCCTTCATCGAGCTTTATAACAGGCACTAAAGACTCATAAAGCTACTCGCAACGCTCATTCTCTGAAGAAAACTAGCAATTCGCTGGTTTTTGGTTTGCTCTATATATACATTAAAAAAAATATTGGATTCGTTTTTGTAAAATATTACCCTAACGCCTTTACTGTTAAGTGAAAAAAAAAAAATAACAAAAAATGCAACCGACTTCAACACTCAAAAGTGTGAAATAACTTATTGAAGTCGGTATCATGATAGTTCACACAAAAGTAACTATCATCACAATATTGTGCTCATGGTATGTCGGTTGCATTTTTTGTTAAAAAAATTTTTTTACACCCTTTTCAGTGACCTTTGCTTCTCACGGGATCAATCAATTGTCATTGTGTGTTCTGCGATGTCTTCAACCGCGACAATAATATCATGAAGATACGCGTAGCACATTTCAGTTATTGGAGTATAACTCAAAAACCGCTGTCCGATTTTGATGAAATTTGAATGGGACCACGACGGAAGTATACTCTATCAAAAAAAAAGAATCATCAAAATCGGTTCATAAACGACGAAGTTATCCGCGAACACACATACAAAATAACAAAAAAAAAACATATATACGGTCAAATTGAGTAACCTCCTTTTTTGAGTTCGGTTAAAAATGGTGTTGCATCGTAGGGTTCAAATTTGAAAAATCAATGCAGTTCTGAGGTAATAAATATAAGTTCTGAAATAATAATAAAAGTACAAGTGTATCCCTCTTTTTAGCAAGTCAGCATAATGCAACATATTATTTATTACATCGAATATAACTTAAAGTAAATCCATTACATCCTTTTATACGTAAGTTAAATATGTGACTCTGCGGTAGTCTGCATAATCGATACATACATAAGGCTAAATATCAAAGGCTCATATTCAAAATACCTGTACAAAAATCCTTCAAAAGAAGCGACCAAAACAGCAACGATAACCTTTCAGAAACCACAAAAAATGCAGCACAAATACCGGCAGTGTGTTCTCGCTAATCTAAATAACTATTTTTCAATATAGCTGGAGAATATCGCCGCGTTATGAATTTTCGTCGGGCCCACTCAGTATAGTACGTGCCTGAAATGTAATGTCGAATATCTGCGGTGAGGCGTGCGTGGTAAGCGATTTGTGGGTTTGACTCCAATGCGGTACTTTTTTTTTTTTTTTTTTTTTTTTACATTCACACAAGGTCTTCAGGTCCCAAACTAGGCAGAGCCTGTACTATGGTAACCTGATGACTGATATATTTATACATATACACACCCAGACACAGGTCAAACAGACATGTTCATGCACACAAATGTTTGACCTGTCCGGGAATCGAACCCGGGACCAGCGGCTCAGAAGGCAGAGTGCTACCAACGGCGCCAACCGGCCAGTCAGTATGTATGTATAGCAGGATAGTCATACATTCTCATGACCAAAGATTTTAAGAAATCTTTTATATAAAATAAGAAATTGCTTGCATCGTCTTTAATATAATTTGAGAACTACTTAATAACAAACTACTAGCGGCGCTTACATGTTTTAACTACTAAGATTATGCTTTTCTTTTTTACACTTCAAACTCATTTTTACATAATAAGCTTTTATACTTAATCTCTTTTTAAAACCTTGGAATACTGGAACTTAAAAAAGGTTTTTTTTCTTTTTAAATGATGAAACCTTTTTTTATTCGCAATATTAGCTTTTCTACAAGTTTGAAGATCGATGCATTAGCTTTTAAGCTTATTCATTACAAAATTACGAAACGTCAAATATTTTGTCTCTTTTTCCTTTATTACATGTACACCTATGTACATCCTTGTATTAAACATTTGCTTAAAAGTCTTTAATATGCAGCAGCAAAATGGTTAACATTATTAGTAGGTACCTACTTGATACAATTATAATATGCCAGCTGCGCCTCGCAGTATTACTCGTGTGGTGATGATTAATGATGATGATGATGATGAAAAGTAGTTTATGTATTAATCCGGGACCTGAAGTATCTACGTACCAAATTTTATCCAAATCCGTCCTGTCGTTTGAGCTTGAAAGAGTAATTTACATCCATATATCCATACAATCATTCGAGTTTATAATATTAAGTGAAATACTTATTGAGTATACCATTAAGTATGTATAAACTTCATCGGCACTCCGGAGATAGCCCGAAAAATGACAAACGTGTGCATTTGATACAGAAAACGGACGATTAGTGTCACTTATTATATGTATCTATCGACCTCGGTATTTATGTGAAGTGATACAATGACGTCAACATTTAAGTTCTAGCATGGATCTACCTTGTAGCACATTGCTACTACCATCAGGTGAAGGAATGGTGCAACTATACTACAGCTAAGAGAATTAGAAAGAAAATCCGTCTATGTTGTCTTTAAAAAAAGTAATCAAAGAAGAAACGTGTATTTTTACACCTTGTCAAACCCTAACCTTTCCAAGTAATTGTATGTTTGTCCAGCGCTTATCATACACGCTTTGCTTTCTCTAACGAGACAGTCTAAGGATGTGGCGTCATAGCAGTGTCTACAAAATATACTTTATTATCACGGATGCCGATTTTTGTCAATCCGAATTATATTTAAGTATATTTAATATTAATACAAAGATATATATAATAATATCTGGGTGACCGAGCTCTACTCGATTTTTCAATAAAATAAGTAAACAATTGATTTTCTTTGTCTAACCTCAAACCAAATAGTCATTGGCTTAGTGTTGCTTAACAACGCCATCTATTCTCAAGTAGCTTTAGTGTTTCTGTGTCGGTAAAACAGTTTAATTGTTTAAGTAGTATTACTAGTCGCCAATAGATGTCAGGAATAGTCATATTCTAATGATATTGTAGCTTTCCATTGCCTGAAAACACAAATAAAACGACGTTTTCTAAAAATGAAACCTAGCTAGATCGATTTATCGCCTCCGAAATCCCTTTCATACTAAATTTCATGAAAATCGTTAGAGCCGTTTCTGAGTATTAGGTTATATGTATTGTTTATTACAAGAATTGCTCTTAATGATTATTTATCTAAAGGGAAGATATAGTTTTTAAGCTTTGACTTTTTGCTAAATAGACAATTTCGAGTCATTTTAGCTTATTAGGTTAAAAGTCTAATAAACTTAAAAAATACTCTTGCGCTTTTGCGAACAGTTCATGAAGGTTAATTTTATAAAACAAAATTTGATTCCAATTTTTAATTTATTAGTGAAAAGTTTTATTCAAGCGACCATATTTTACCATTATCAATAACTAGCTGCACCCTGCGGTTGTACCCGCTTGATGATGAGAAACGGTGATGATGGTGTTTATGTTTCAATCTTTTTTGGACTTGTTATATTACCACTAACTAGTATACTACTTACCTAAACTAGTGTAGTCGTAGCGTATGAATGCTGCAAAGTCAACTCAATATGCATTTTGGTCAAAAACTCATTTCCACACTACCACATCTTATGATGGTAAATGGCGCGTTTTTTTGCGTGGTGTATTTATCGTCACTGGTTTCATGGTCAGTTTACGTTGAAACATCATGGCTAAGAATTATGTATGAACTAGCTGACCCGGCCACGCGTTGCTGTGGCCAATCGTGGTAATTATGCTGTTAAAATGTAGCTTATATGACACGTTCGTAGATTTACCATAGCAGCGCCATCTATTGATTACTTACTCAACCCAGTCGAAAGGTATCGACATCTGTTAGAATCATTTGGAGTTAACAGATAATTGTGACTGTCAAATAATAACAGACAAATAATTAGCAATAAATTAAAATTGCGAAAAGAAATTATAAAGTTTTGATCAATGAAGCACAAATAAGTAAAAAACAGGATTAATTTCACTGTATTATCTTCATTATAATATGAATTCAATTTACACTTCAGTCTAAGTAACACGTGGCCGGCTATGCTAACACCAAGTATTTCGTTCACTACAAAATAAATTTAATTAATTTTATAGCGTCAACAACACGTGGTAATTATGCTGTTAAAATGTAGTTTATATGACACGTTCGTAGATTTACCATAGCAGCGCAATCTATTGATTACTTACTCAACCCAGTCGAAAGGTATCGACATCTGTTAGAATCATTTGGAGTTAACAGATAATTGTGACTGTAATAAGTGTGCTAATAATTAGCAATAAATTAAAATTACGACTATAATTTGAGATTTAAACTATCCTATCTCTCAAGTTGGATCGAACTGCACATGGTGTGCGAATTTTATTATAATCGGTTAAGTGGTTTAGGAGTCCATTGAGGACAAACATTGTGACACGAGATTTATATATATTAAGATATTATATATTATTATTATGTTGGATTTTTTATGCAGATTAAGTTCGTGAACAGTTAAATTTTTGAACAAACCTTTTTTTTATTTCCTATAGATCTAGCGTTTGACCACTATCTCACTTGTTGGTCAGTGAAGATGTGGTCGATGATGTAATCACACTAGACCTAGAATGCTTCCTGGCTCACAAGGAATGCTACCTGAATACATTGCCTGAATGTTTGGTGACAGTTTATCAAACTTGAGGCGGGTACTTGGAAGTAGTACCCTACCACCATGCTGGGAATTTGATATCAGATCAAATGGCTCAAGCCGTTGTTGGGGCTGTTGGGGGAACCAGTGCCAATCAGTTTGAGAGCCGTCTGCGGCTGCTCCCGCTGAGCTATAATAGCTTCAAAACTGTTATTAATAGAAAAAATAATAATTTTCTATTACATTTGAGCCGGGAGTACGTCATGATTGTCCTGTCAAATAATGTAGTAATACCAAGAACGGCCAGCATTCGTCTTCATCGACCAACTCTAGTTTAAGTATTAGACGCATAATATTAATATATGTAGTGGAAATATATTTGTAATAATACAGTCCATTTCACCCCCTTTCATATTAACCAGTCATTCTATTCTTCATCAATCATTAATACCTCAAATTACATACCTATAAAACTGTTTGAATGATAAATGGTGTTAGTAACATCGTAACACCTCATTAATTCAAATGTGTTATCATTTTGATGTCAGTGACGCAATCAAACGACATAACGTAACATTAGTACATCAAACAATAAAGCCTTGAAACGTCTAACAAATATTCTAAAAGTTTTTTCCAAGATAGAATCAGAATGGAGGCGATCCAGTGAAGGACGGAAATAATGCCCGGTTTACATTAATCCAGTCCAGCGATCGAATCCAGCGCTGGATACTGGAAAAATGTACACCGGCACTGGAATGCACTTAATCCAGTTAACATTCCAGTCCAGTAACTGGTTTGGCGGTCTACTTTTGAATCCAGTGTAACCAATCCAGTGCCACTGGAATAATGTAGACGCCCAATCCAGTGCCATTTATCCAGCTGACACATGCTGAGACTCTTGTAGCAAGAATAATTGAGCGCGCTTGAAACATTATCGAAACTGATCTCTTCTTGAAATCATTGTTACTGAAGTGTTCACACTTCAACGGCTTCTAAATAAATGGAATAATGTAGACATTACAGATCCACTCTAAGGCTTTCACGGCCGGCGTTGCGTGTTGTATGTATTGCTTCCGGGCTGCTTGGCCGTGGTCTATGTGAAACTTTTGTTCCAAACGTTTCGTCGATCACTGCGGTCGACATCTTCAGTGGTTCAGGTCCGAGCGGCGACAAGAGCGTAGAACTCTCCTCCGCGGCGTCTTCTCTGATACTGAGTATCAGTATGACTGAAGATGTCGACCGCAGTGATCGACGAAACGTCTGGAACAAAAGTTTCACATAGACCACGGCCAAACAGCCCGGAAGCAATACATACAACATTACAGATCCAGTCTAGCACTGGACTGGATTCTCGCTGGATCACCGGACTGGAATAATGTAAGCCGGGGATGATTAATTTATCACAGCAAATGTGGAATTCGTAGAGATTAAGGCAAAGAAAACTTTCTAGTATACGTCTCGTTGAATTGGTGTTAATGATAGACTTGTAAGTATAATAATTGGACCATCAATATCATTATGACATCTTCAAATCATTAATTTGTGATTTGTGTAGATGTTACATTCAAACATGTATTTATGCAGTCATTATAATGTGCTAGTAACGTTTTACAAGTTTTCGGTTCGTAGTCCACCGAATGGAAACAGCGCTTTACACACATTTGTGTGAATAAGAAACGCACTTCATCATAAAGATAATAGTAATATTTATACAGTAACATTTATACAAAAGTAATAGCACACTATGTGTGAGTTCGCCCGGGTAAATACTGCTACCATTTCTATTTCTCGCATTTTAATTCTAAGTCTAAGTTTTTAAACCATCAAAAATGTATATGTCATTCTTAATTATTCTCATTCTATTATGTGTCCACCAAGAAAGATGTACTTTCCTTATACCTACGCACAAAACTGAATAATAGTGTTAGCGGTGTAACCTGTAAGGTGTATCAAATTTATGGCTCATTGTGTACTTAAACATGTTTATTAGGGTCATAAAATTAATGAACTACGTCGGCGATGAAGCATAGCATAATCATGTGTTATGGCTCCGTGGTACCGGGAAATTAATAAATGTTACGGTAAAATCTTGCGTTAATTATTGCGAAGCTTAGATTGTGTCATAATACTACAGACTTATAATGTTGGGTCCGAGAGTATGGAAGAGACACTTGCCAATATTTTGTATTGATCAATGTAAACTGTGATAAAAATGTTTAAATTACTTATTCGTGTGAATCAGGGTTACAAATTTTAATAGAGGAAATTTGGTTATGTTCGATATGTAATGATAAATAAAAATAATTGTTTATTTATTAGTTATAAATGTATAAAATACGGGAGTTACTCACGTAATAAGTCAGAGGGTTCCGACTATAGTTTCAACCACATTCGGTGGTCTTTTTCAAAGAGAATACAGGGCGCTCGCGGACGCGGTCTCGATTCGCCAAGTACTGGTGAGTAACTCCCGTATTTTATACATTTATAATGTGTCAAAACCACGTCAGTTTTAATAACAATATTTATTAGTTCGTTATTTTTTAACTATGCAACATACGTTGCATGTTTAAATCTATTTGGAGCAAAGCACTAGTGTGCGTTGTCGAAATACCTATACATAGCCTTAATGTCTCAATACGTTCCCACGGCTGGCACAGGCATTCCTCATAGAGAAGCATGTAGGCCATAGCCCACCACGCTGGTCTCAAAGGGGATCCCGAAGAGGCGTGTTAGACCGAAGTTAGTTCCTAATCGTCAGGACCAGAGCGGAAATTCCATCATGATCTATTATGTGTCTTGGATTTTAAGCCTAAGCGTGATGTTATAAGAACAACCGGTCAGTGTATAGGTACTTTACGGGAAAAAATACTTTCGTAAATACATATTTTTAATGTAAATAAATAAATATATGCTTGATTGTGTTGGATTTAATCAAGATTTGTCACTTACGATTATAGAGAACCACACAAAAACATATTTTTAGTAAATTTAACCCAGTCTTCTTGCTACATTACAATGTTCCTAGCGGAAAAAAAACCTAGGTTTCTGTCGAACCAACCCCTTCCCCCATGTGAGTTTGGGTGAGATTCGGCTTGACCCCCTCCCCCCGTAAACACCTCACGTAATTAATGGACGCCTCCTAACAAGTACGATGACTAATTATATTTGCAGCCAAAAAGTTGATTGCAGAAGTAATAGTAAGTTTTTTGTTCCGTTAAAATGTTAAATATATAATCTTTCTTATAATTGGAATGTAATCTTACTGTCCCGAAACACCTTTATATAAAAAAACATCGAGTCTACTTCAGACTAATCTTGAAATTCGAGCTAAGCCTTTGATAATAAAATTGGTTATACAAGGTTTTTATTTCACGCGATACCGATATTTTAAACGAAACCATATTCGCGTTTTCTAAATCCCTTAAGGTTTTTGTAAAAGTACATAATCTCTATCTGTAAAACCAATAAATTCAAATTACCTGGATCAACAAAATGTCACGTCTGAGGATTTCTATTCAATTTATAAAAAAAAAGATAACACGACAGTGTCATAATGAAATTCAGTAATATTTTTACATTAACAAAGCGTAACCAAAAGCTTGAAAGTGTTTGGGCTCGAAATGAACTAATTTTCATTTCTTATATATTTATAAAGATATACCGTTCGAGCACGATCTGTAGTCGAAGGTTTCACGCCATACCTAGGTTATTTACTTGCTCTCAGGGCAGCTGTCTAAACATACCTACTGTTTTGGTAAAGTTATGTAGTGAAAACTTCTTTTACGGCGTTGTGCACTTTTGTATGGGGAAAAATGTTAAACTCGCTTCAGATCGTCAGGCTGCCACGACGTGACGTCATCGAATTCGTTAGACAGAGGTAGAGTAGACCGACGTTGAAATTTAAACTTAAACATGTTACGAATAAGAAACATTTTCGGTTATTTGTAGTTTTTATTTGATAAAGTATTTTAAAAGTATTATCGAGTGCGGTTATCAAAACGCCGATATTACAATGAGGAAAGATTTCATTGTTTCAAAAAACATGTCATAATGTTAATTCTATATGTCCCACTATAATTTTATAAAACTGAAAGTTTGGATGGATGGATGGATAAATGTTTGTTACTCAATCACGCCAGAACGGCTAAACAGATTTGAATGAAATTTGGTATGAAGATAGTTTAAGCCCTGGGTTAACAGATAGGCTACTTTTATCCCGGAAAAGTATAGTTCCCGTGGGATAATTGAGGTAGCGAAAAAACTGTAATCCACGCGGGTGAAGCCGCGGGGCGCTACTAAGAATGTCATATTTTAAAAAAAAACATGCTTTATAAATAAAATGCTGATACATCACTAATTTGTAACCTATGCTTAGGTTTCAAGAAGTTCCATAGTCGTATTTGTAAAATTATATTTAATAATGATGAAAATACGGACCCCATGTAATGAAATAAATAAGACCGAGTGGAATTAAATACGATAACTCCAAAATATTTCCACGTAAAGCTTTAAGCTTGCCGCAATTAGGATTAGGCCCGGTATTTAGTCGTCCAATTACCACACTCGCCCCGGCCTAAATACCGCGCAGCGCAGCAATCGACTATCTGACATTCTGTTAATGCTGGCAATACTCGTGGGATTGCCTGCAATTTATACATAACAATTGTATTGACAGAATGCAATGTATCGAATTGTGGCAATTTATTATTTGACAGTTCTATTAGCTGTATGACGTAATGCCTATCCTCATGTTTCAATTGTATTGCAGTTGTCTATACTAATATTATAAAGAGGAAAGATTTGATTGTTTGGTAGTTTATTTTTTAGGATTGAATAGGCTCCGAAACTACTGAAATGATTTGAAAAATTCTTTCACTGTTGGGAAGCTGCACTATCCCCAGGTGACGTAGGTTTTTTTTTAAATAAGGAATCTCTACTGAATCTCAAAAAATACACTAGGTGTAAAAAAATACCTAAAATATTTTTTACATCGCTTGCGCTGCGTAAAATATTGATGGTAGAATAAAATAATGAAATGTTATCATCATCATCTCAGCCATAGGCTGTTTACAGCTGGATATAGGCCTCCTTGATTTCCACAAGGACCAGTGGGAAGCGGACCGTATCCGACCCCTGGGACTGGGGGCCTGGTCATATATTGCACTATCATTTAAGGGGGGGGTTCGCCTATACTCAACACATTTAATATATATAACTTACTCAATGGTTGTTCTCAATAGATTCTAGATCTAACAAGATTGAGCCGTCTTTACATAGAAGGCCCATCAAGAAAAGGTAAAAACAAATTAGATAGTAACCCAGAAAGTGTTTTTTATCATAACATATGATAAAAAATATTTTCTAAGGCCATTTAAACAATATATAAAATTACTTACCCGTGTATATTTTCTTTTAAATAACGCAAATAAGAATTCTCGTCAACCGCAGATATAAAGTATTCCAGTATTTTCCTGGGTGCCTTTTCAATAGCTCACGGATGCGCCTGACAGTACCATTGTGATCGCATGCCAACGTAGGAAAATGGAGCTGGCTATTTTTATAACGTATTTAGCGGAATGCTTTAGAATTTAGACTTAATAAGTTATCTTTCTGTAATTGCTACACATTTATGTTGTGTTTGGTATGAATGGCTCGAGAGAAAGTAACATTCTAAACGCGTTAACGCTGAGAAAACAAAAAAATAGGATTGACACTTCAAAGCGATATAACACGTGATCAACGAGAATAAATATATTCATCGTTAGCGGTTAGAGAAAGAGAAGTGGAGATCAGTGCGCCAAGCCAAGATGAATATCTTAGCACTGGTCTATCTTCGACGACAGATGACGTCTTACAAACAAGTGTAGCTATGTAAAGTGTAAATTATGATTTACAAATAGACACACTTTTGTAATCTAAAATGTAATTTGTAAATCATAATTTCAGCAATTGGACGTCCACTGCTGGATATACGCTTCCCATATTGATTTCCACAAGGACCGGTTGGAGGCGGCCAGCATCCAGCAATAATTTGTAAATATAGTTTGACAAATGTCTTTTATTTGTCTATGGATATAAGTTTGTAAAGTATATTTTTTCCTCTTAATATTGAACTCGCATATTACAAATGAATGACCAATTAATTTACCTACTGCGTAAAGTTTAGTGTTACAAAGAAACAGTCATGATGACTCTTACCAAAATGTCAATGGCTTATCTGTACTCCTTACTTACAAGTTTTACGAAACTGACTATAGTTTTACTTATAGGATGCCGCCAAATCAAATTCGTGACAATCCTTAACCTAAAATTTGCCAAGGGCACCATGACGAGACGCAAAACGAGAACACAATATTATAAACAATTGAATAGCTACTACTACGAACTATAATTTCTATATGTCATAGTTGTTGTAGATAAATGACAGTTTGAACTGCGTTCAATTGTTTCACAGTAAAAGCTGCGTTATGACTGCGGTAGTAACTCCAACGGCTACTTACGTTAAATTGTAAAGTGGCTTAAGATGTTGCACGCGCGTCTACAAGGCGACTCGAATTCGACTCGAATTCACTCGTGACTTTAAGACTCCTATCCGGAAATACAAACTAGTTTGCCTCGCACAGCCAAATAACTTGATACCCTTCGTGACGTAAGACCTAGTACTCAACCCTACTAAACGAAAATATTCATGATATCATCACGGAACCCTCTTAACATGTCTCTGCAAGATAGCTACAACGGATGGATACCCAACTCTATTAGAGGGTAGTAGTGAGGTTCCGTAGTGACCGGACACAGTTTTACGACACTTGTGGCGGGTTAATGTGATTAAATGAATGTATTTAGCGATAAGACCGCACTTTATTTATGTCGACAGTTTACGAGATGGGTTTATTTGAATTTGTGGTGTTCGAACGTCCTTGTGGCCGAAACTCAATCCTGTGTAACGTATTTATGGCCTGACGGAATACTTCTAAAGATAAGTAAGCTGAAATCTTGAAACTGTCCAAGAAATGTTTGATGTGAACTTTTGATGCAATGTCAGCTCTGCAGTCTGATCATCGGATCCAATCGCCATCTTTGGCTTGAGCTTCCAGGGTAGGTGTCATTATGAAGTTCACTAAATATTGGTAGGGTATTTTCCAATACCCGCCTATATACCATCCTCACACTTGCAAAACTAACACCAATCACCAGTGCGTTCAAGTAGCTTTCTTTGGAAGCCAGTGAACAACTTAGGGTGGTTCCAACTTTTACTATATCATCACTGATCATCAAATGAGATCTGTTCAAAGGAGTATAAAGTATATTGTAAGTGTCGTAATTATAAGTCATTGCAACAGTAACAACATTTATTGAAATAACTAGACACCAATGATATGACGGTCGCCGTAGCGCAGTGGGCAGTGTCAGTGACATGACTTCTGTGTCTCCGGGACCCTGGGTTCGAATTCCGGCAGGGGCAAACATTTGCACGATGAGTGTAGATGTTTGTCCCGGGTCTTGGTTGATTGTGTGTTGTGATTGTGTGTGTCCATGCCTTCCGCGACACAGGGAATCCTAGTGCGGGGGTTTGAGTGTGATAAAAAATTAAAAATAAAATAAATATTTAAAAAAACATGATGGCTCGGGGACTGGACAATGGCTGCACACAAATACGAGTACATAATGCATATGTATGTAACCGAAGCAATTTAAATACCTAATATTGAAATTTACATTTGTGTGTACATGTCAAGTAACCATAAACACAAGATCGTTACTATTGATGGATTGATTTTTTGCAGAGTTTTAATTACGGAGTTAAGAACAAACAGACAAACGGGTTTCCACTACTCATTAGTGGAACATTGGCCCTAATTCTGTTAATCACACGAACTAGCTAAAATTCACTAAAATTCTTCAAATTGAAGTAGCTCGTATTCTATTTACGCTAAAATTCAAATTCGCATAACTCCATACAGCGCTCTCACTAATATTAGACGAGTTTTATTCCATTGCTGGCTGCTTCATTTAAATAGATAATTTGACCTTTTTACTATACCTACCTAACTATCTTTTGTAATTCACGGTTTTAATTCTAGATAATTAATATAATGCATGATGTGTTAATATAATATAATGTGTTCAGCCAGCAGTCCTTGAGACTAAATCCTTGAGAGTAAAAGTTATAGGTCTAACGTGATTACATCTTCGACCACATCGTCACTGATCATCAAATGAGACAGTGGTCAAATGGCTTAGTTAGCCTTTAATTGGGTTTATATTTGGCCACCATAATGTAGTTTTGGTAAGTATTTATTTTTTACGGTTTTATTATAAAGTTCCTCGGAGATATCCTCGAAGCTGTATCACACTTTTTGTTCCACCTTTTCGTCGCACGTCGTTAGGAGCCCATTCTGTAGTTTCTAGATTATGTAAGATTGCAAACAAATGCAGTGGCGTTGCCGACATATTTTCAGATTCTCTTGGTCGATTTCGCAAATAAACATCGGATTATATAATCAAGACACAAAGTAATTTTTTTTTTTTTTTTTTTTTAATATATTATAAGTTTGCGTTTGACAACTGTCTCAGCTGATGTTAAGTGATGACGTTGTCTAGGATTTAGCACGCAAACCTAGAAGGTACCTATTCACTCGCGACTTGAAGACTCCAGGATTGTACATATCGGGAAACACAGACTCGGGCAACGAGTTCCATTCCTTGGCAGTACGCATTAAGAAAGTGGAAGCATAACGCTTCGTGCGTATAGGTGGTATATCTACCATATAACGATGTCGAATTGCCGTACGTCGAGTCGACCGATGAAAGAAAGGGGATGGTGGAATCAGATTGTGTAATTCCAGTGCACATTCTCCGAAATGCACCCGATAGAAAACCGATAGGCTTGCTACTCTACGCCGGTGTTCAAGGCTCTGAAGCCTACGTTCAACCAAAGAGTTACAGCCGATGATTCTTTTGGCTCGCCTCTCGATTGACTCCAGAGCTTCTAGTTGGTATTTGGCTGACCCATCCCAAAGGTGGGAACAGTACTCCATGCACGACCGGACTTGTGCTTGATTAAATAAATAGAAGCACCCCACAGATTTTTAATTAGTTAATTACCTTTTACACCTGCTCACTACTTATATTTTAAAGCTAGTATTGTGTTTTACAATGCATGAGGTGTTAGCCTATAATTGGTTATGCATTAAGCCATTGTATTATAGTGTAAGGTAAACATTGTATGTATAAATGTTATAACTGTTGGTTGACCATAAAATAAATAAATAAATATTTGTATACATAAATTATTAATATGACATATCTCTTAGTTGACCATCAAAATGAACATGAAATATAAATCATTATATCTTTTAGATTTTTTCAGCCATTCTGACAGTAATAAACATTAATCCATTCAAACTTTTGCATTTTTAATATAAAATTAGAAGAGATAAACGATTGTTAAGACTCTGAAAAACTATTCTATTACATAAGAAAATCAGCAATGTTCCGAAATAAGTTTTCTGCAAACTGCATCAAACAGACCAAATGAAGAGCTTAAGCTAATTAACTTCGGCTAATCAGCTTACTGCTACTTAATTTGTACTCGTGATTGCTAAAAGGCCAGTATTTTACAGCAGTCTTTTAGGTTTGTTATTCACGGTAGTGTAAACGCTTACAATGATTTTTAATGAGGTCAAGCGATAAAGTTTTATGAATAATGGATATTCACCTGATCGTCAACATGGCAGTTACTTTACATATCTGGAAATCGAACATTAATATATATATGGCCTTGACTGGCTGGTTGGCGCAGTTGGTAGCACTCTGCCTTCTGAGCCGCTGATCCCGGGTTCGATTCCCGGACAGGTCAAACATTTGTGTGTATAAACATGTCTGTTTGACCTGTGTCTGGGTGTGTATATGTATGTAAGTATATATATAAGTATGTATTTAAGTATATATATAAGTCATCAGGTTACCATAGTACAGGCTCTGCCTAGTTTTACCTGAAGACCTTTTGTGAATGTTGTCCCATATTATTATTATATATTTTACAAGCGAAGCTCATTTAGCCAAACCGATATTAAATTTAAAATTGCAACCGAATGAAATAAAGCTTATATATGACAAACATATTTTATGTCACTCAACTATAAAAGTATCACGCTATTTGTAAAAGTAACATGAAAAAGCTTTTTCACAGTCATAGTTCTTGTATTAGTTAATGTTATTTTTAAATCGCATAGTCAGTTTTAAAAGTAGTATCACTCTATGTGAGACTTATATTAGATGTTTTTATAACGTTTGCAGGTAGTTTTAGGTAAATAAGTCGCCACCTATATGGTGTCTACTAAAACTACCCAATTGTTCAAATGTAAACAAGTAAAAAAAAAAAACTGCCCGCTATTGGCCAGCACTTGAATGAAACTCGTTTAATATTAGTGACAGCGATGTATGGAGTAACATGAGTTTGAATTTAATCGTATATAGAATACGAGCTATTTCATTTTGAAGAATTTAACTTAACTACTTCGAGTGATTAACAGAATTAGGGCCATCAGTTCAAGTCAGGCAATCATTAAGTTTCCCTTAACTATATGAGATCTAGAAAACATCAAATGTAACTCTTAAACTGTAGCATAGTCAGTCCAATATGTTCCCACTCGTGAGACTCGGGTCTTCCTCTCAAAGACCAGTATTGGCCATAATGCACCAAGCTTGCTAATGCGGATTGGCGGATAGGCTGGCCGTCAGCCCAACATCAGAAGTTTCAGGCCGCCCAAGGTATTTTTTTATGGTGGATAGGCAAGCGATTGACAACTATCTTACTTGATGTTAAGTGATGATTTGGTCTAGGATGGAGCATGCTTGCCTAGAAGATACAGATCTAGGATCTCAGACATGGCCTTGTAGTACAACGACCGTTTTACCGTGACCGCTTTTTAATGTGACGGTCGCCGTGGCTCAGTGGTCAGTGTCATTTATTTATTATTAATTGACATAAAAACGAATTGAACAGTTACATTTATGTCACAAAAATCTATATCTAAGGACTTAAATCTAATGTATAACTTTAACCATAGACTGTCATGACTTCTGTGTTCTCGGGACCCTGGGTTCGAATCCCACATCAGGGGCAAACATTTGTGCGATGAGTGTAAGTGTTCTTCCCGGGTCTTGGATGTTTGTGTGCTGTGTTTGTGTGTGCCACACCTCCCGCGATGCAGGGAATTCTAGTACAGGGGCTAGGCTTCCGAAGCAATAAAACATTCTGATGAAAATGCCACCAGCAGCCACCCATCCAAATTATGGCCAAGAAGTGTTTAACACATTTGATCGATATTTATACGTATATTATATTACATAGATAAATTCCAAACGCACCCTAACGCCCCAATTCCGGCGAAAGTTGTATTTTCTTTTAAATCCCTGTGAACTTAGACAAAACCACAAACTCTAAACTTAAAGATATAAAGTAAACCTATAAACCTTTAGAATCACAAGTACTTACCTATCTTTGGAACTAATGCTCTCGCCTACCTCCACATAAAACAGTTTTATCTACCTACGTTAAGCTGAATGGCTCCTCTTATTCCAGGTTGTGATTTACTCGTCTGCCGAGCCAGTCTGTGATAGTTTTGTGAAGTGGAAACAATGATAATTTTACAAAAAGAAATAGACCAATATGTCACTTTGGGTTGGAGCTCGATGTAAGAAAACTTTCACGTAATATAACACCTTACCATTTTTAAAACTTACACGTGATAATTTAATCAATTTCAATTTATGAAACGTTTTTGATTGTAACTTCCACACTTCGCGATTCCAAAGTAAAGTCTACGTCAGTTATTTTTAATGTAATGGTGATAATGTTTAACATATTCAATAACGTTATAGAACTTCCACATTCCATCAAACTGGCATACGAATGAAACTAACATAATTTATATTTTAATAAATGTAATATTACTTCGCTGGACCATTATCTCACTTATAATAATATTAAAACTCACGTTCATGATTACTTTACACTGTATTTTACGGGTATAACTTGGTACTTACGCGTAGTCGATATCACGATCGACAATTGTTTCGGCTCGCGAGACGGGACGTTACGACTAACGCACCGCACTCAAGATCCTGATGAAGGCTTCCGGAAGAAGTCGAAACAATTGTCGATCGTGATATCGACTACGCGTAAGTACCACGTTATACCCGTAAAAAACAGTGTAAACATTATCTCACTTGTTGGTCAGTGACGATGTGGTCGAAGATGTAATCACTCTAGACCTACCATGCTTCTGGGCTCTCAAGGACTGCTGCCTGAACAACTATGTCTTTGGTGACAGTTATTCATATTTGAGGGCGCTAGCTAACCGAGCGGGTACTCGAGAAAACCCTACCACCATGCTGGGAATTTGATAACAGGACCTTCACCGGAAGCTCAAGCCGTTAGTGGGGATCGCAACGGCAGCTGTCAGATTGACAGCCGAGGCTCTCCCCGCTGAGCTATCATCGCTTCATACAAAATTGACTACAAGAAAATCCCATCCCATCCCACTAATATTATAAATGTGAAAGTTTGGATGGATGGATGGATGTTTGTTACTCAATCACGTCAGAACGGCTGGACGGATTTGGATGAAATTTGGTACGGAGATACTTCAGGTCACGGAATAACACATAGGCTACATTTCATCATTATTATCATCATCATCATCGTCGTCATTACTACCACTAAAACCGCGGGGCGCAGACAGTATATCATATTTTATTGCAAAATACATTAAACATACTACTTTAGAAACTAAATAGTATATTTTCCAACTTCGCCATTGTTTTAGCCTCACGCAAGTAAGTCCGTGAATACTTAGCAACTTCTTGGAAACCAAAGCTATTTTTTATTCTACCGCTTCGAGATAGACATATATTATGGATGATCAAAGTTCCGCTACCAAATCAAGGCTGCGTATATCATATCTATTTTGTACTAAAACATAAATATAGTAACCTCATATTTGTTCCACATTCGCACATTACAGATTATAATGGCTCTAATTTTGTTAAACACTGGAATTAAAAAGCTAAAATTCACTAAAATAATTCAAAATAAAATAGCTCGTCTAATATGTATTCTAATATTTGATTTCGAATAAATCCACACACGCTATATCCCTAACATTAAACAAGTTTTATTCAATCGCTGGCCAACCGCGGGTAGTTTTAATCTGCACCAAAAAGCGACGACATATATGCTATATTAAAAATATAGCAAGTAGTTTCTATTCATTATGAAAAGCATGTTTAAAAATGTATATATTTAAAAAGTTTTATAAATTATATTATAATTCTTTAAGAACTAATTCGCCATGAGTTAAAGAGATGTATATTCATAAAAACTATCATAATTTACATAGAGTGATAGCGGGCAATCAAGAACATCTGCTGAAACACAAGGCGCCTAGCAACATAATTTGAAACTTGATGTTGTTAGCTTGGCAATCATAAGATAATGACCTTCTATGTTAGACCTGCTAGACATATTCAATTTGGCTAGCAACACTCAGTAACTTTTACTCTATTATGAATATACATAATTGATAAATTAAACATTACCGCAACGCAACGTACCTATATGTATAAACGTGCATCTGCATTTTAAGTATGATAATAATAATAAAATAATAATATGGGACAACATTCACACAAGGTCTTCAGGTCCCAAACTAGGCAGAGCCTGTACTATGGTAACCTGGTGACTGATATATACTTATATACATACTTATATATATACATTATATTATTATGATAAAATGTGAGTTATATACATCATGCATACATAAATTCACGCTTCTTTCCCGTGGGAGTAGGCAGAGAACACAGCCTTCCAATTGCTACGATCCTGACACACTTCCTTCTTCTACGCTCATCAGACTTTTAAATAAGAGCGTCCTTTCAGAGTGCCCTTTACCTGGCCTTTTCTTTAAACTTTCTCAATCAGATTGAGGAACTTTCGCCTAGGCCTTCCTCTTATAACACTGCGATAAGTTATATCTATACTAATATTATAAATAGGAAGGATTTCATTGTTTGTTTGTTTGCATTGAGTAGACTCCGAAACTACTGAACCGTTTGAAAAATTATTTTACTGTTGGTAAGCTATACTATCTCCGGGTGACATAGGTAGTATTATATATATATATATATTTATATAACGGATGTTTATAATTTTTAATTTTAAAATTGTTTACGCGTACGTTCGAAGCCGAGGCGGACCGCTAGTATATGATATATAAAAATGTATAAGATACCATTACTTAAAAGTTATATTAAAAACAATAAAATAAATGTTCAAAGAGCGAAACGACTTATGTACATAAAAATATTTTGAAAATGTAAAGCTGTTCCATAATATTCTTTCAGTTATCAGCAAAATCTGCACATATTCTCCAGTAAGAAGTCCAGTGATTTATCGCACCCACCAGATATCTTAATGGCTCTCGAGTGAGTCATAAATCAGAAGACATTTCTAGTATTGGTTTCATCATTTGCTTGATCAGGGATTTATATTTAGAAAATCCATGGAGTCGTCTAGGATGTCGTCTCTTTACTTTACTTTTCGTTCACTTTATTTTGCTAATGATGTTATCATAAATATACTTAATTAAGTCTTAGAGTGGAATGGTAATGAATCTACTTACACGTAAGTGATAAATGTTGGACGATACGCGAATGATAAAACGAAACTAAGTTTATTCTTTATACAGACATGAAGATGCTTATGTTTAGTTTTTAAGGAAATTAGTGGTGATAGATGTTATTTGCTATAACAGAGGACTGCATTATGCAGTATCTACAAAGAATGTATCAATAATGCTATGTGTATTTATCGACCTGTTATGCTAACATTCGAAGGGAAGCATCTAACTCCATCACAGAGGTTTTTCGTGTAGTTTAGTTACTTTAGACGTTATTCATAGCTTGATGTTTCGATGTGACCTATCAAATGTACTCTCAATATCTACTCAATATTTAGGTTATATATGTGTGTGGGTTATGTATGTATAAAATACCATATAACTTCATTATTGTAAATGTTAATATTAAAAAATGATATAGTTTCAAATAATGATTCTTTATAGTATTAATGTTATTTTTTTACTAATATAAGATTCTAGCAATACTTATAGTATAAATGTCCTTTTTTGCCCATTAGTTAAAAGCGTACCCAAAATGCCCCAGCATTGCCCCGTTTAATTACAATGCTGATTCTTTGAGCCAAAATGTACCTGCATTTTATTTACACTTCGCATTCAGCAAACACTCTGATAAGTTCTGGAAGATTCAATGAGTTTTTAGTCCTCCTAAATAAGTATAGGTTACTTGGTATATTTTTGCCGCTGCGATTGCTCTGTCAAATTATCCGTGACGCCAAAACTGTGTCTCCAGAGAAAACGTGACTAAAGATCGCCTTCACTTGCAGGGAATAAGTGTTAAATATTTTAACATTGTTTCATATAAGACCATTTGATTCTGCGACTGGCAATAAATCCCGGCGGATGATATTACGTCACAAACAGATTTGTGGAATATCAGTTATTAAAGTCTACCGATATTTATTTAGAAGTGGGCCACAAAGCTATCAACGAGTACTTGATGAGTTGCCTGAGGTCGCTATTTTAATTTTTGTGATTAATCTCTAGGAAAGAGCCCTAGAGCTACCTTCTTTAATTGGTTGTTATGAACACACAAAATGACATACTTTTCTGCAAATGTCTCATTCAATTAAAAACCCAGCCCCTTGATTCACAACGTTCGATAATCAACCTAATCTATTTGAAAACAAACTTTGTTATGGATTTTCGCTAAGTAACGCGCGAATCTATAAACTTTCTAATTGATCCGATTAAATTCATACCAACATTTTCAATTGCATTTTTTTAATACGCACATATTTCATAAGAGTAACGGAATATTCTAATAGACACTTCTATAATTAATAAAGATGTCATAAAAGAGTTTAATATATAGTGTTCAATACGGAATTTGTATATTATCGAATCGATTTGGTAGATTATCGAAAAGTTCCGAAAGGGCTGATGCCTTACTGCTCCAACCTTGATACTTTCACGTTCATTAAGCGTTCATCTAAGAAGTGGTTCATCTGGGTGACTAAAGACAACCTTAATCATCTGCATAATCACTCATCGCCAGGCGAGACAATGTAAATGATAAAATATGATAAATTAAAAATACTGATTCTATAAATAATGTTTTTTATACTGTATAGATCTAGCATTTGACCACTATCTCACATGATGGTAAGTGACGTTATGATCGAAGATGTTATCACGCTAGACCTAGTATGCTTAATGGCTCTCAAGGCCAGCTGCCTGAACATACTATCTGTTTGATGACAGTTTTTTAATTTGAGTGTGGTAACTAGCCAGGAGAGTACTCGAAATTATCCTACCACTATGTCAGAAATTTGACCGGACCGTTATCTTCACCGGGAGCTCAAGCCATTGATGAGGAACGAACCACCATCCATCAATTTGATAGCCGATGCTCCCACATGCTTAGTTTATCTTAGACCATGTCATCACTTAACATCAGGTTATAGGCAAGCTTATAATACTTAAAAACAGTTGTCATGATTTTTTGATGTTGCACGTTTTGTCTGTAATCAATATTTCAGTGTTCAACTGTTTGCTTATTACGCTCATAGTATGCTTTCGAGATAATTACACTAAATATTGATACTATAAACATCACAATTTAATACCGCCAAACCGCCAGCTATCAATATACGAAATAATTAATTCGTAATTACGTGCGTAGTTATTATACCATAAAGGGATATTAAACAAGGCCGTTTTCAATGTGAGCTTCAGTACGTTGTTTACAAAGACCACCAATTATAATCATCCTTGAAAAGGCTTTCATGTTCAATCAATACACTTGGCACAAAGAACTTTACAGAAACAGTTCGAGTACGTATTAATTACTAGCCATTGCTCGAGCTTCCACTCTCGTAAATAATTATATTCTTTTTTTATAAACGTTTGATACGAAAATTACAACTAACAATTTAGACATACGACGCAGTAGACGAAAACGCTAAAACCGCCTAGTTAAGGTATTTTTAGCATCTGATGCGTAATATGTGTAAATGATTGTTTGTAAAAGGCAAGTTGGGCCTTTGATTTTTTTCTTTTTTTAATTAGATTTTCTGTGTTGTGTTTATGTGGCTATGTCGGTTTCCTCATTTGATGGACAGTGATGATGTGGTCGAAGATAGGGCGCAGTTACAACAGGTGATAGGAGTATCACGCCAGATCCAGAATGTTGACTTCAGAGTGCATTGGGAGGTTGATAATGCTACATAACGCTCGCCTACATCGTTTACAGTCTACCTAACCTCCGTATAGAAATGCTAATTTACATCCAAAAAAGAACATCAAAAAGATAAGAAATCTAAAATACTATTTCTTTCACTTGTGAAGCTCTCATTCAGAGGCCAAGGTCATGAAAGGGTTGTTTCAAGCTATTCTATTATAAGTTTCACACGCAAACTCAAATCAAGTCAAATTTTAAATTAAGGCCCGATAGCCTTGGAAGAGCAAAATTGCGCACGGAATAGCTAATTCTTAGTTGAGTTCTCTAAGAACTAGTGAGCAATACAAATAAATTAATTGTCGCCTGGACAGTATTAAAATAAAATACTAATAACTGATTACAATATGACAGCTACTACAAAAACATTTGAGCAATTCACTAGCTATTGTCAGCCTATAGATAACTCAAATGCTCTAACTCGCTACCAGTTGACAGCGTGCCCAAAATGCTGGACAGTTAATGTATTTTTATTGACTGTTACTTTGAAATTATATATTATGTACAGTTTGTGAATTACATCTTTACAATTTTTTAAGGTTTCAAGTTTAAAACCAATATAGTTTAAGAGTTGAATCATACTTTGTGTCTTAAAACGACATAGCATTTAACATTTTTTTTCAGTTTGTTTTTATTTTTTCACTTTGTTTTCAGATACATAGAATTATTTTAAATGTTGAATACTGAATACCATTGAATAGATAAACGATGAATAAATACCATTTTTTTATTGTTTATGTTGTTAAAGAGTAGAATGCTTTTAAAGGTGACGAATTGGATCTACTCTTCACCTTAAGTAATGTTTCTAAGCATGGTCTTTTAAGAGTGTGTTGTAAGTTATATTTTTTTATTAAATTGATTTATCTACCCGTGCAATGCTAGTATTACAAAATAAGCATAATTCGATTCTGACCTTCTATTTTGAAATGTATCCACAAATAGGCGTCCACAAATCCAACCTCCACCGAAACGTACAAAATAGAGAAAAACCTTTTCCTTCATAAGTCCTAATATTTCTGTTAAGAAAATAGAGTTATGGTATTAATGTCCTCCTGCACAGCTCTTATTGGATGTTTACTTTGCGGAACATTATTTTTATGGGGACAAATAAATTCGCTTACGGTTTACTGTCACAGTAGACTTACAAACAGAGTGACAAGTTTATCTTCAAATAGTATTCTGTCTAGAATTCAATCCGTATGTGTAGCCGAATTCTTCTTATAAAAACATATTTACAAGTGTAAGCCACGAAATATAACACTGACAGTATCTTCGTTTTTCTTAGTGTACCTAAAAACCAGCTTGAATATTTACTACCCACTGTTTTCCAAGTAGTAACTGTAGCTGTATGAAGGATCATTCTTTTAAATATTATGTAACTGACAATTATTGACGTGCATGAAGAATATGAATATGTAGCAAGATCTCTTACTGTAATTTCAATCTTCTGGATCTTTATTGGCTATAACATCAGAACCAATTAAGATACCCCTTGAACTAAAGGGTGGTATTATTGTTATGTTGTTTTTCCTTATAAAATGTATTTACGTGTTAAATAATGGAGACCTATATGAGAGGTACTAAAATTAAAATGAATAAATGATAAATTATGATATTTCGACGACCACGTAGTTTATTACGTAGGCTATTTTAGGCTCCCCTTTATATAGTCATATAAAGGAACCGACTTGTGAGTGGTGGAAATGGGGGTTTCGACCACTCTTCCAACAGGTCCGAGACGGACGGTGGTGTAAGTGGTATACATCACCGTATTAATACCGAAGTTCTGGGGTGTTCAGCTCCCGGGAAGCGAAACAAGTGCGAATAGGGCACCGGCGCGTTCCATGAGAGATCCCGGAGCCGGTCGACGAGGGGTTTTTAGTGAGTGGAAATCTTACATAACCCGGCTACATCCCCATTGTAGTCGGGTATATTTTGAAGATTTTCCCCTCGAAAAAAAAAAGAAAAAAAAAAAGGCTATTTTAGGCTGGAATATATACACAGTGGAAGCATCCTACTTAAACTTATCAGCATAACTAAACCTTGCTGAGGGAATGCCGCAAAAACAAGGCTATGTTATTATATAAATTCCTATTTGAACAAATTTTAAGATTACCTTTGAGTCTTAATTTTTAATAAGTCTGTATTTTCTGGGCACTTGACGATATCTCTGAAATATTTCTAAGCAACTTTTTAACCGACTTCAAAAAAGGAGGTTATTCAATTCGACGATGATAACTTTTTTTCGTATGTGTTCGCGGATAGCTTCGTCGTTTATGAATCAATTTTGATAGTTTTTTTGGCCTGATAGAGTATACTTACGAGGTGGTCCCATTTAAACTTCATCAAAATCGGTTTAGCTGTTTTTGAGTTACGCTCCAATAACTAAAAATTCTTACGTCTATCTGGATGACTTCCTTATAGAGGGTGAATAACAAAAATGATCCCGTGAGTAGAAAATGTCACTGAAAGGGATGAACAAAAATGTTTACCAAAAAATGGAACCAACTTCAACACTCAAAAGTGTGAAATAACTTATCAAAATCGCTACCGTGCTCACAATATTTTGATAATAGTTACTTTAGAACTATCATGGTGCCGAGTTCAATAAGTTATTTCACAACTGAGTGTTGAAGTCGGTTCCATGTTTTGGTAAAAATTGTATACCTTACTGCAACAGAATGATTTTTATTAAATATTATATTTTCTATTTTCTAAAAAAACTATGGATAAAACTAAACCTGAAAATTAAATTGCAAATTGACGAGTTGAAGACTTATTGAAAACAATGAAGTGTTTGGTTAATGCATTTTATTCCGTATAACAAAAACTACGCAACTTTTCTCTTGAGGTAATACCAGGAGATTTAATAAACAAAAGGGTTTTAAAATCAAACACATTTTACTTCAGAACTAAAATCGTATGCGTCTCAGAACGCGGACTTTCTCCTAAGGTGCCTGGGATGGCAGTTTCAACTAAGCGCTTCCGTGCTTTGAATATTCATTATATGAAGCCGTTGATTTTGGTTGTCATTCGCCAACTCGTATTGACAGGCGTAGTGCTATATCCAATGTTATTCAGATTACCATAATTACTCGTGTCGCAATAGTCAGAAAATAACGGGCAGATTTATCTTCCTTTTGATAGCAAAGCGTTCTACTAATGAAATATGTTTTTTTTTAATCGTTCTAGTAGTTTCAAGTTACTTCATTACAAACAAAAGCATAAGTATGGTTGAACTTTTAAATTTAGAATATCAGTGGAGATTAAGCATATCAGTTATTATTGCTTTACTGTAATGAAATAAAATATCGCAGCTAATGGATTAATATTAAATAGGCAATTTCTGTTACCTATTTGTTCTATTAGCTTTAAATAGTTAGTGTAGCTGTCGATATTATTTCTTATTAATTTAGCAAATCGTTCTTCTCGTTTTAGGCGCGAATTATACAATAGAATGTATGGGTTAATATAACAACCCCCCCCCCCCCCCCCCCCTAAAACAACACCCCCCCCCCCCCCCCCCCCCTAAACATAAAATAATCTTAACGGTCTCTCTATGACCCTGCGTTCGCTTCGCCGAGCTTGCGTGAACTTGTATAGGCTGTGGAACGAGCGAATAATCTAATTTGGCAGTTGAGAACTTTCACCGATGTACCACTATTACTATAACTTAGAATTAGAGAAGGTTGGCGAGCGTCATGTGAACAAGGAAAATGTCTTACTACGAGGAAATGTTTTTCTTTTTGACAAATTTTTGATAAGTTAATAATAAATATGTTTCTGTATTTCTTTCTATAATTTAAATTGGTATTTTATGAAGTAACAACTCCATGAATGTATAAATACGGGAATTACTCACGTAGTAAGTGAGAGGGTTCTGACTATAGTTTCAACCATATTCGGTGGTTTTTTTCAAAGAAAATACGGGGCGCTCACGGACGCGGTCGCGTTCGTGTGTCAAAACAAACAACATAATGTGTCAAAACCACGTCAGATTTAATAACATAACAACACAATTTGTTCAATAATCAAAAACACAAATATTTCGAGATAAATATTACAGTGTGGTTGTCAACTTTACTGGCAAAAGACTCGAGATCTAAATGGGTCCCAATATGAAAAGAATTTATAAAAACGTATGGCACTTTTTGCCGATAATATTGTGGTCGTGGCAGAATCAATGGAAGACCTCAGCACGATGCTCGAAGGCCTCAACAGAGTTTTCCTAAGGGTGGGCCTAAAAATGAACATGGGCAAGACGAAAATTATGTCAAATGCCCATTTTGCGCCCGCCCCCATATCAATTGGGAACTCGATTCTCAAAGTTGTTGACCGTGACGCCTACCTAGGAGTCCAATTAGGTATGTCCAACTTTGAGAAAGAGGCCAATCGTCAAATCCAACTCGGCTAGGCAGCGTTCGGGAAGCTACGAGACGTCTTTTCGTCCAAAATACTGCAATGCCTGAAAACGAAGGTCTTCGAACAGTGTGTGTTACCAATGATGACTTACGGAACCGAAACGTGGTCTCTGACTATGGGCCTTCTGAGCAGGCTCTGAGCCGCACAACGAGCTATGAAGAGGGCTCTGCTCGGGGTTTCTCTACGTGATCGAATCAGAAATGAGGAGATCCGTAGAAGAACGCAAGTAACCCATATGTACTAAATAGTAGCGACTTGCGGTTTCGCCTACGTGGATTACGGTTTTCCCGCTACCTCAATTACCCCAGGAGGTATATACTTTTCCGGGATAAAAGTCTACCTTATATGTTAGTCCAGAGTATAACCTATCTCCATACCAAATTTGATCGAAATTGGTACAATCGTTTGAGCGTGAAGGAATAACATTTTTGATTATTTTCTAATCCCACGGGAACAGTAATCATTTTCGGGAAGAAATGTAGTCTATGAGGTTATCCAGGGTCTAATACCATCTCGATACCAAATTTCATCGAAATAGGTGTAGCCGTTTGAGCATGAAGGAGTAACAAACATACACACATACACACAAACATTCGGCTTTATAATAATAATGGGATAATAAGTATATCAATACTCCAAGGCTATTTTCGCGTAAACACTTGCTCATAATGCAGATACCTGTTATCCGCTGAAAAAATGCTGAACAATAACATTTTTATATCGGTTCTACGTTTTCGATATTTATTGGCCTCGATACAACCTTGGCAACGATATCGTCCTAGATAAAATATGACACTCGCTTTATCAGATAAATCGAGTTTCGCGATCATGCGACCTCCTGAAAAGTCAATTTGCTCTGGCCCTTACTTTTCCCAGTTTGACAGTTAATAAAAGCCCGATAGAGGCGAAAATCTGAATTGCTAATGTTATTTTTCTTTAAATTACTTTCCTGTGCCGTGGATTAAGCGTCTATTATATTCAAAGATTGTTTGCCTTATCGAAGCCTTATTGCTGCGCTTACAAAGTATTCCAAGAGCTGGTATTTTGATGCGATCAAATTTCCACGTTATTAATTCCAGAGACACTTTGCTACGGTGATCTAGATTTTTGAGAGATAAAAATACAAAGTGTTTTATTTAGCTTTATACATTTTACCCATAACACAAAAAAGGCTTTACTTAGAGATTACTTAGTACTGATTCTTTGCGTTATTGCAAAAATATAATATTTTTTGCAAATTTTTTTTAACTTTTTTTTTATTAAAATAAGCACTTGCTCCGTTATTTGTATGTAGTCATAGTTTCGCCTTTACATAAAAAAAAATATACAAATCTTTATTTAAATTTTATTGTAAGCCCAATTCAGATAAATGGGCTTAATAAAGATTATATAACTGTCTTATATTGTTATATTATATTGTATATTAAATTTTTTCGACATTTTCTTCAAATTAAAATTGTAATTTTTAAATGTATTACTTATAATCATCCCGAAAGGAGAAAATCCGAAATAACCATAATAAAAATAACTATATTTTTTATTATATGATCGCTATAATGAAAGCGTGATGTTACTGCTCTCAGCGATTTACTCAGCCTAATGGACTGCTTACTTCAATTTTAAATTAATATCGGTGATTATTCATGTCGATAAATTTAATTTAATTTATATTTTTATTAAAGTATCTGTTAGTTTAAATGTGTAGTATTGAATTCGTGGTATTTATGAACATTCAAATCGTACATATAACTCTGAATTATATTGGACTGATAGTAATGGACTTCTTACGAGATTTCGTTCAAATTCATTTCGGAGATTTGCCTTATGAGTTATTGTAACTCAAAAGATGAAATGAAACAAAATAAGATAAAATAAAATACTGAAACTCCAAGGTCTTTGAATTATTTAAGAAAAAGATTTTTTTTCTGTTGCTTAGGTTTTGTTTTGTATATATATGATTAGTACCTATTGGCAATGACCCAAACTTTAGGTAGAGAAGGATAACTTGATTTATATAGATATGATATGTCCCTGTTTGCACTTAAAAGCGATATATCTAAATATAATATTAAAACTCACGTTCATAATTACTTTACACTGTTTTTTACGGGTATAACGTGGTACTTACGCGTAGTCGATATCACGATCGACAATTGTTTCGGCTTCTTCCGGAAGCCTTCATCAGGATCTTGAGTGCGGTGCGTTAGTCGTAACGTCCCGTCTCGCACTGAAGAAGTCGCCGGAAGAAGCCGAAACAATTGGCGATCGTGATATCGACTACGCGTAAGTACCACGTTATACCCGTAAAAAACAGTGTAAAATATCTAAATATGATAATGGTTGTTCTACTTTTAAAAATACATAGATAAATAAATATATTGGTAGATGATTCTATTGATCAATCAAGGTAACTAAAACGGTGTTATAAAACGTATTTTATACGGTTACTATAAAGTCGAAATTAGTATGACACTTATGAATGACAAAGATAACTTCTATACCTTTTCATTTAATTTAACCCAAAAAACAAAGTTACCACTAGACTAAAAAGTAAATATGTGGTCAAAAACTTAAAATTAATTATTATTAAAACTTAATCTAAAAGTCCGAAGCATATGTCCAGCAGCGGACGTTCTATGGCTGAGATGAGATGATGAAAAGTCCAATTATGGGAGTAAAGGTCCCCAATAGATTTAAAGCAATATAAACTAAAACCGATAAGTTTTATTAAACTCAAATTAGTAGGTAATACGTATGTACAGTGGTTTATTTTGGTAATTATTTTTTCGTTGATGAAAGAGGGAATAATGTCAACAGGACTCGATAGCTTTTCGCAATTTATTAAATGACTTCCATTTCAGCGTATTACCTGAAAACATGTTATATAATAAAATAAATTACAGAGCCGTTTTAATAATGGATTCACTTGACGATCACCGAGTTGTTTTGTTAACACAAGCACAGTCCATTAAGTAATGAGAAAATACAGTATCGGATGAGTTGTTGGCAGAGGGTGAGGCGAGATTCCTCATAATCGATGATCAAATATTGACTGACCGATCGAACGGCGTCATCACAACACTTACCCTAATTCGTCGTGTTTTATTGACTTTAATCACCCTCAATTGACGAGCTCTCGCTATCCCGCTAAAGTGTTTTTCCATTGTATCGAGCCTTAGATTGAGCTCAGCCATTTCCTCAAATTTATTAAATTTTAGTAAAATAACACAAAAACCTTTTAATATATAAAAATCTCGTTTCACAGTGTTTGTTATGAAACTTCCCCGAAACGGCTTGCCTGACTTTTTTGTGTGTATATGCTAAGTCTGAGAAAAGGTCGTAAATTATTTTTCACCCTTCTACCTCTACCCCCGATTTTTATCGTAATTGTAGTATCTTTGTATGAACAAATATCCAAACAATAATTTATTCCAATTATTTATTTCGTGTCTCTTTGACATTTAGGTAATTGATATGGCATAACAATATTTGCCTGCTAGTATAAACATTCCACTAATATTATGAATGTGAAAGTTTGGATGGATGAATGGATGGGTGGATGTTTGTTACTCTATCACGATCAAACGATTAAACGGATTTGGACGAAATTTGGTATGTAGATACTTTAGGTCTCGGAATAATACAGTTTTTATCATCATCATCATCAATTATCACCGCGCGGGTAAAACCGCGGTTTAAGTATATGATTATGTACGTTATACGTTTCTCAAAATTCAGAGTTCGTATGTCAGGCGATTCACTAATTGCGATTGGTCACTTAAAAAGAAAGCACCTGGGTGACCTGCCACTTTATGTGTTCCATATTTAAATGTATTTCGTTTTAACTTGCGTATATTAGATGAGCGAAAATTCGGACCGGCTTCGTGACCATCGAGAATATGGATGTCTACTATTTGATGGCATGAAATTTTGCCAGATAACTGTTTTAAAGAAAAGCTCGCCATGTCTTAGTATATTAAGGCACGCAAAATATAAAATTCCTTTCAATTATTCTAATTGTGACTACATATTTTTTTCTAATTATTACATTATTCATTATACATTAATACATTATATTATTATTAAATATAAAGTTCAAACTTAGTTATTCTACATAATTACAATTTGATTTTAATGTCTTTTTTTAAGTCGTTTATCATCTAAAAATGATTTAATACTGTAGTAACATTTATCGATAAGGAATCATTTTAATTTTAGTTTGAATACAAACAAGGAATTGGAAGGGCTGTATATATTTTTTAAGATAAATATTTAAATAACTAACCAGGTCTTTAGGAGCTGGTGCATCAGTTCTATAGATGGTGATTGGGATGAAAAGTAATCAAATGGAAACCATGGACTGGTAAGTACAGTGTAGGAAATCGACTTAATCCTTCATTTGAAGACTTTCATAATGTACCTACTAAATAATACTAAAGAAGGAAGATCATTCCACATTTTAGCAGCCAGGTTTATGGCAGAAACCATCAGAATATGTGAAATAATTATGCGAGAATGACTTTAAAGATATTGGGGCTAGTACCGTAGTGAAAGCTTAAAGCCAGAAAATATTCATTCCCAGATTGTTAAGAACACTCGCCCTAAATGCATTAGCAGATACAGTGACATCCAATGTTGAATCTTCTGTAAGAATATAGTCGAAAACAATTCTAATACCTCAATTCTGAATTGCATCTAGACGTTTTACTAAACTCTAAAAAATACGATGGATATGATATAATTGAGTAATTACGTTCAAAGTTGGCGACGTGTTCGGATTTCCCACGTCAGTCAAATGTTAAGTTAACACGCTACTGCGCGCCACTCACACGGCGCGATCCAATTATTCACCTTATTGAAATATAAACTACTGAATGATTACGATGACCGTCAACGGGGGCATTGACACTTTATTCGATATTCGAAATTTTATATTTTTACATAGCATCAGGTCGTACGCATGATTAAGCGCTTAGTATGCCCATAATCGTATGATATGAATCCTATACTATATATATATAAAAAATACGCTCGAAAAATGTTATGCCCTTGTTCACGTGTACATGAAGCGAAGCGATGATAGCTTTACGGGAGGAGCATCGGCTCTCAAACTGACGGACACTGGTTCGATCCCCAATATCAGCTTCAGCTTCCGGCGAAGGTAAAACCGTAAATTAATTCATTCAGCATGGTGGTAGGGCACTTTCAAGTATCCGCCTGGCTAGCTACCACCCTCAAGTTGAAAAACTGTCACCGAACACATAGTGTGTTCAGGCAGCAGTCCTCGAGAGCGAATGATCATTCTAGGTCTAACGTGATAACATCTTCAACAACATCGTCACTGACCATCGAGTGAGATACAGCTTAAAAAAAGTCGTATAAGTATATCGTAATATATCTATCCTTTCATGAGATGGTACAGAGCTCTCTGACCTAGTAAGATATATGTCTTTACAAAGTAATTTTATTTACTGTCAGTCAGTAAGATTGACGAGGGGCCCCAAACTAGGCAATATATACCTGTAACTTGGGTGCCCAGAATAGTTGAACAATGTGGATTAGATGCTAGATTACTTCAAAACTCTAATACGTATATTACAGTTGTTTACGTTCCTAATAACACATACAGCAATATTTTTTGTAAACAGTTTAAAAACGACAAATTTTTAAAGTAAAAAAAACACACGCAACCGAATTCAAAATTATGTAATGTATGAAGAAATAACGTACAAAACTATAGAATAATAGAAACAAACGAATGTTAATTTAATGCGCTTCAATCCGACTAATTACTCAAAATAATCCCTAACTGTTTAAACAGTAAATTACTAAAAGGCAATGACGTTTGATCGCACTAAAACAAGGCCACTTCCAACCCAATATAGCTGTCTACTCTACTCAACCGTTCGGAAGCAACTTTTGTTCCGAACTTTTGTGTCAATCAACCCGATTGCTTGATGGAAAGATTGATTGATAACTTGGTTGGAGATACTGGATTTGATGATGAAGTTTTCGCGGAACTTGGAAATTGTACGAGCTATCTATCTATCAGTTCAGATATTAACACGTTTAAAAATATTTTTTCTGCCTTTAACTTAATTTTTAGCTACTATTGTTTCATCATCATCATCATCCCAGCCATACGATGTCTGGACTGGCTGGACATAGGCCTACTATTTTTTAAATTATAAGTATTTTGATTGAGATGAAAATAGTTTTTTTGCGGTTTTTAAACAAGTTTAGTTCCTGTTATTTAGGGTAGCTTTTACAGGTATTACAGAATATAAAGTAATAATCCATAACGGGTACTTACAATATTAAACTTTATCAAAACTGCGACCGTGTGATTTATTATTTTAATATATATGGAGGCATTTTGTCATTCTCAGGCATCTTTAAGTCCAAACCATGATGTCGATATAGTATTGCCAACATTTGTTTAACAATTCATTAAATACAAAGGCGACTTTTAATGTAGATAAATTCTAAATTCAACTCAATGTAGATAAATAAAGTTATTGCTTTATTTTTCATACAATAATTTCATTAAAATATTTCTTTTGATTTTATTATTAATGTTAATAATATTTATTAATGTGCTCATATGTATGTATACTGAATATATCATAAATATACTAAATATGTATATAAACAAGGACAAAAAATAGTAATGGACAAAATATGATGGTATATCTTACACATGTAGGCAAACTAGACATCCGTTATCAACACTTTTTTGTGTGTATGTATACATATTTTTACTGTGGTCACTTAGCTGAAAGTTTCGTAAGTATTCGGCATTATATATCTAGTTTAATTTACGGTTTAACTTACGTATATTTTTCGAGCAGGTATCCCGACCGGTTCCGGGAACTGATTCACATTTCCAAATAGAGCACACGCTCTCGGCCGCGTATGGTATTCCCCCAGTCATACTTCCTAATCATAGTCCATTGAAATATAATAACTAAAAAGCATAGATTTTTTGCGACTTAGAAAAATAAACTCTATATGTCAATATTAAAGGGGTTATTATGACATTTACGTCTATAATGCGACGCAAAGGCAGAGTGCACACGACCCACACGCGATCATTTAGAACGATTACCGGCGCGCACGTCCGCATTTTATATCCGCACGTGTAGAGCGAGCCTTACCTCGAAACCTTTATTATTCATACAAATTCGACGTATGCCATGTTGTGAACCGCTTTATAATGGCTGTAAAATGATTTTACCTATGATTTGGTTTTAAAGTTTGATTCATAGATTGCCATGTGGGCAAGGTCAGTGACACGTTATACCCGTTTTAAGTATTATAAAGGTCAACGACTGTTGATTTTACCGAAGTTTTTTACCGATGGAGAAGTATTAAAATTTGGTCAAGAAATATTAAAAATATTTGGTTTAAATTATTGTACCATGGGTTCTATTGTGAGATGTATATAAAGAAAACTTATGTTTGTGTAAAATCAACTTTGACAATTTTCCAAAACGAACACGTATGGAAATATTTCTCGGAGCGGGCTTTATCTAAATTGGATGTAATTTTATACGTAATTGTGCAGGGAGATAATACTGACTGATAAACTTAATATCACACGTAAATGATGTTTTGCGATGCTTTGTTTCTGGGCCATCCGTACAGTTTAATTTAACGTCATTTTTTACTATCATATCTCATTCTTAACCTCTCATTAAGATTCCTTGTGTCGCAGGAGGCACGGGCACGCACAATGACATCACAATAACTATCCAATAACTGAGACAAACATCCATGCTCATTACATAAAAATTGCCCCTGCCGGGATTCGAACCCAAGGTGCAGAGGAACCTAATGTCATGTAACTGACGCCTGAGCCACGACGACCGCTTATTGTATATTTTAGACAATCTATATCTGACTAATCCTTTGTTCACGGCAGCTGAGAGGTTGAGTTAAAGATAAATTAAAGTGCGAAATTGTATCGTCCAGACACTTTATAAACATTGTTAAAATTTCACGAATACTAAAATTAGAATAAGATAAAATAACGTATTATTTGTAATACTTCCAATGTTCTCGTTTCTTATCATCCATCGCAGCCATTGGCCATCCACTGCTGGACATATGCCTCCCCATATAGGTGGTATTTGCCAATACTCGCCACGTTTGGCAGGCGGGTTGGCGAGCGCAGTATAATTTCCTATCCTCAGAAGGCGCTGCCCACCTTCTGGTACGTGATCCCTTAGCCGACTCTTACGACACCCACGGGAAGAGATGAGGGAGTACTATTCTAGGCCGGTACCACCACTTTCTTATCATTCATCTATTATTTTAGCCAATGGAGAGGATAAAGAAACTTCGATGAAATTAGTAAGTATAAAATACAGTCATTCTAAAACTTTGTTCGAACATTATTTTACCCTCATTTACCAGCTAATTATTTTCGCTTCACAAACCTCTGAATTCTTAATTTACTGCTGTCAAAAGTTTTAATAAACCATCAAGCAACAAGTTTTAATCTCTGTGGTTAGTGTTGTAAGCGTAAATGGGGTCTATACTTGTAATCAATGTGAAGCAATGACAGGCTTGTATTCAGGCGACCTGGTTCGATCCCCATCAACGGCTTGAGTTACAGTGAACTGTGAAGCACCTATATATTTTTTAAAAGAATACAAGCCCACGTTTGACCACTGTCTCACCTGATGTTAAGCAACGATGCGGCCTAAGTTAGAAGCTAACTAACTAAGAGGGAACCTATTCACTCGCGACTTGAAGACTCCGGGGTTGTACCTATCGGTAACCACAGACTCAGGCAGTGAGTTCCACTCCCTGGTGATAGCCATTTTAAAAGTGGAAACAAAACGCTTCGTGCGTAACGGTGGTATATCTATCACGTATTTTATGACATCAATACTATGATGGTTGTGTATTTTGCAGTACCCTTGGCTAACTGTAACCTTAAAATTTTAAAATCTGTCATAAAACACATAGTGTATACAAGCTTCTGCCTCTGACATACAGTTAACGTTTTAGGTCTAGCGTGTTTTCACCATCGACCACATCAAGTTAAATGTTATTCAAACGCAAAATGTATAAAAAGTATTTTTTGAAAACGAAGTGTATGGATGAATAACTTCACAATCTTCAAGGTGTGTAGTGAATCTCTTCAAATATAGAATTGTATTGAAACGCTTTAGTGCTGTTGCTAGGTTAAATAATTCATTGAAATCGGTTTCGCCTGCACTAATCTACATCTACACTTTAATGTTATAAAGTGGAAAGATTTGTATGTTTGTTTGTAACGGATAAACTCAAAAACCAGTGGACTGATTTCAAAAATGATTTCTACATTAAAATTAATTATCCCTGAGTAACATACGCTTTTATTTTTTGGAAAGCGAATCCTTACTAAACTGCAATCTTGTAGCCGTGCAAAGCCGGGACGGACCACTAGTTAAAGAAAAATCTTTAATGACAAAGAAATATATTAAACGAATTTGAATGACACAAATAGAAAGGTATTTTGGCCAGACTACAAACGTTATGGAAACGCACGTTGAAGTCGGTGATCTCTGCCCAACCTTTCGTGAAACAGGTGTTTTACTGTGCATAAATGATTGCCACAAAGTTGTCATTAAGTGTATAATTGTATTTTGGTTGGTATTAAAATATTATTTCATTGAACGTAACGTGTTACCGCAATGTACCATTCAACACGAGAAATAAAAACGGACTCATATTCCTGCAAACGTGCGCAATGCAGCTGTTATTTATACCGCGAATATTAATGAGTCCCTGTCATTATGAAATGCAATTTATTTCTTTATTTATTCTGTGTGTAATGGGACAGAGTTGTAGCGTGTTAGCTTAATGCAAGATTGTTTACTGTCATCAATTATGTTTTACTAAAGATGACGTATATTCATACTGCGCGGTGCTCAGATTTTGTTCCTTTACGACATAAACATGCTTACTGCGACAGATAATACGGTACAAATAATATAGAAAAGGATAGCTATATATTTAGACTTGCGCTTGAAATACGCGTCATAATGAAAATTACTACAATTGACTTAATTTTGCCGCCTCAGTTTCCGCGCGCTTGAGCGACATCTACCTCATAATAAACATAAAATATCATTGACTGTCATGAATAATTCTGACGATTCACAGATTTAAGATTATATTTTTTCTTTTGACCGCTGTCTCATCTGATTTTAAGTGACGTAGTGGTTTAAGATGTGTATAGAGACTTTTAAAACTACCTTTACCTAATCTCACACTGAAATATAAAGATAAAAAGATCAAAAACAAAACTTAAATGCCAGTTTTTATTGACAATATATCGAAATAAATTTTAAAAGTCACATTATGATACAGCTCTTTTATGGACAACTAAATCATAATATAACTTTTCTACCATTAAGATACAACTTTGGCTGGACCAAGGAGGACGCAATGCAGTTTTTCTAAGTATAATCTGTGGACACAGCGCTACACGCATGAGCGATCAGCATATGGATTTTAGCGCTAAACGTTTACTGTAATTTTACGTAAATTTCATTATCTATTTAATGAGGTTAGATAAAGTAGTGTATGAAAATGCACATTTGGTCTAAAAACACTCTATGTGTAAAACTATAAAAAAACTCGCTTATAGCTCATTTTTTTAAGTAACACTCGTGTTTGAAGAGCCCTTATTATGAAACAGTTTTATAAACTTATATTTCGATGGAAAACTAAATTTTTAATGTAGTCACTGGGCAAATGAGTTTAGCTCAGCGTTTTCCCTGGTAATAAATCTGTAAAAGTACCATGCACACCACGGCATGAGACGTGAGACCTCAGACTGGAAAGTGCAGTATAGGACGCCAACCGACAAGATGGACGGACAACCTGGCTAAGATTGCAAGAAAAGGGTGTATGCGGGCCGCTTCCATCCGGTTCTTATGGATACCAATGGCAAAACCCTAAGTCTAGCTGTGGCGTCCTTACGACTGAGATGATAGTCCTTTATAGAAAAGTAAACTATGCATTTGAACATGCAATGATCTTTAAAAAACTTGCTCTGCATGAGCCAAAGAAGTCGAAAGTTGGTACTACCAATTTTCTACAGATGGCGCCACTGTCATTCCAATATTCGCGGGCGAAACCGGGGCGCAGCTAGTCTTCTCGTGACCACGACCAATGCAACCATGCTTGGTCGAAAAGTCAAGGTAAATAAATTACTAAATGTTTTTCTCGTGATCAAGTCCCGTTTGATTTAATAACAAGGTGATATAGGTAATGTGTTACGTACAGGTTTAGTATTCTAGTGAGATGGAAAAAAAGCTAATATACATTTTGGTTACTATTTCGTTATTATAACAACACACAAATTGACATCACAAATTGCCAGTTTAAGTAACAAGTAATAAAATATTTTCCATTTTTATGTTTTCATTAATACTTTTACAACATACATGTATATAATGAGTGTTTTTATTTTCGGAACACATTTTTTTAGGGCAGCACAATAGTACGACAATGTGTTTTCACCAAACAAAGAAATAAGTTGCTTGGACAGGATTCAAACTTGCACCCTTTGACTCACAAATAAGTTTATTCTAAATACTTTTAATGAATCAATCTCACAAGGATTCATCTATCTAAGTAGCTATAAACCATACCTAACTAAAAGCTTATTTCATATCTATCTTACAAATCTTGGCCACATCAGTTCTCATTTCAACGGTTAAGTAATTATTATGTAAATTAATAATATAAGTAACACTTTTAATTTATAAAATTATTTTGATTCAAATTTCTCATAAACTTTTAAATTACGTAGCGTCTACGTGTTTACGTAGCACCTCTACGCTGACGTGAGGGTTGATTACTACGTGCTACGAATGTGACATAGACTAGCGTGTAAAATTGAGTTTATATTTCTTTGTAAATGAAACAAAAGGTAATTTAAATAGACAGTAAATATAAAATATAAGTACAGACTTGTAAATAAAGCATCAGCATCATTATCATCTTTGACGCGATGATAGCTCAGCGGTGGAAGCGTCGGCTGTCAAACTGACAGATGCTGGTTCGATCCTTACCAACACCTTGAGCTTCAGTTGAAAGTAGCACCGTTATCGAATTCTTGGCATGGTGGTAGGATATTCTCGAGTACCCGCCAGGCTGGCTACCAACACAAATTTCAAAAAACTGTCACCAAACACATAGAGTGTGTTCAGACAGCAGTCCTTAAGAACCAGTTAGCATTGTAGGTCTAGCGTGATAACATCTTTGACCACATCATCACTGACCATTAAAAGAGATAGTGATCAAAAGCTAGATTATAACGTATAAAAAAATGGAAGCCATAGGACGTCCACTCCTGAACATATGCCTCCCAAAAAGCATACTATTTGTTTATATTTTAATTTTATAGAAGAATTAATATTTCTTTAAATGAAAGTAAATTGTGTCTAATTTATAAAGCACAATTCAAAGCTAACAAAAGACAAAGCGAGAATAAGTCAAGTCTTCACAAGAAAAACATGAAAAATCACCCTTCTTTTGTTTTGTAATAGTATTCTTGAGCCACTCTGTTTTCTTGTTAACTCATTTACAAGCGTTAATCCACAAGATGCTGTTTTCAGATTAGAGAAAACTATGGAAAATGCTAAATTAAGAAAAAATATAACTTTAGCAACTGGATACTGCATTTTTGTGTATATTAGTTTCAATATTATACGCCGGTCGTAGGCTGTTTGAAAGGAGTGAAAGTAATTTCAAACACATTCACATATTTTAAAACAACATATTTTGACTCAACGAATCAGCATTGCAATTAAATGTGGCAATGCTGCTATCATTCTGGGCACGCTGCCAATTGGTAGTGGGTTAGAGCATTTGAGTTATCTATAGGCTACCAACAGCTAGTAGATGGCTCAAATGTTATTGTTTTAAAAGTAGATCTAGTATTGTAATTATGTTTATTATTATATTATTTTTATTAACAGACGAATAATGTCAATATTTTACAGCACGGTTCCCAACTTTTGTTGTTGTTTTGTTGTTGACAAATGTCAAACAACTGACAGTTATGTCAAACCTTATAAGGTTTAGAAAAGTTTGCATTGTCATATGCACTAAGGTTACATTAGATAAATGTAATATGAACTTAAAATTTTCTTAAATATTCTTATTATTCTGCGCTAGTTCCGCAATTTTTTCTTTCATAATATCCTTCTCATGACAATAAAGCACACAACAAAAAAAGTTTTGTCTAAAATGGTCCAGGCGTTCACGCGTGATGTCGTGACCAAGTGGAACAGGGATTTATTTTTATATATACAGATATGCAACTGGCAGTGCGTGTTCTTGAGTGGACACAAATCGGCAAACGTAGTGTAGGACGCCCAGTTACTAGTTGAACCGGTGATGTGCGTGAGGTAGTTGGCAGCAGATAGATAAGAAAAGCCGAAAATCAGCCTCAGTGACGCGCATTAGGAGACGCATAGTCCAGCTGTGGACTGATGTAAGTTGATGATATGATGATACAAGTAATCTTTTATTTTTATTTCTTATAAGATTTTTTTAATGAAATACTCCATTAAAAACAGGCTTTCTATTTCCATTGCATCTTGAAATATGCAGAATCACTCGTTATGTAACTTTAAGCTTACATATGACCTACTTCTAACTACATTTCGGTTCCACAGTCAATAGATAGACCTAAAATAAATACGTACAGAATTAAAATCGGCTATATTATTGCCATGTACTGCCATTACATTCAGCTTTAGCATTTTATGCTAATGTTGCCAAGTCATACCAACTTGCGTTCGACATTCCACATGGAACGACATTTGTACCAGTCGAATGGAACGCTCGTTAAGAAAGCAAGCAGATTGAAAATTAATAATGCTTAGCTTTTCGAACGATCCAAACATGGCTCAAATTGTTGCTACTGGCAATACTCAGCGTAAGTTTGCTTTTCTTTCTTTGGAAACAGTCACGTTTCAATAATTTTTCATCATTTTATTCTGAAGCGTTCGCGTTTGATTGTATTTGTGTATTTTATTGATATAAATGGGGTTCGAGCATCGTTTTACGACATTTTGATAGATGCAATGTTTAAGCTTAATAATCATGTTATGTTTTTCTTATGATTTTATTTCATTTTTTATCAATGTAACATACGTGGCTTACAATTGCAACATTTTTTATTTATTACTTATTGTACGATGCAAGCATCGCACATCGCGCGCGGTAAGCGATTTACGTCTTCATTCCATAATGCATAAATCGCGTCTTCAGTTCACGATCGGCAACCATATCATCCGCGTGTGCTCATCTAACATACCATTAACCATTATAGACTTAGTTTGAGAATAAAAGAACATTTTACTTTCTAACTATCATCTATTATTTCTACATGTACGGACAGCACCGTACATTTTGGTCCTTCGAACATTAGTGAGTGAATCCAGTGACTATCGAACCATACCAGTAACCATACCATAAGTGAAGTGAATCAGTGACTAGACCATTTACCAGTGTCTAGGCTGCCACGATTCGTAGCCGGGAATAAGGAAGCGGAAGTCGCATTCGGTTGTATCTGCAACTGTGCTATCGTGGTGAGCCGAGCAGTCACGTACCACACGACACCTATATCAAGTAAGATCGTTCCGATTTGATATTTACTATTTCGTATTAAACATGGAGGATCTCATTCAGTCGTCAGGCCATTTACCGGAACACAAATATGTCGACCAAGGCAATACCAGCAAATTAGAGGAGATGCTACGAAAGCAAAAGAGTAATTTTAAGGCATTTTCTCACACTATTTCTTCCATAGACTTAGAAAATGTATCCGAGTTATGGGAGTTCGAGGACATGTTGAAATCAATCCAACGTAGGTGGTCTACTATCGACTCATTGCATTGGGAAATCGATAGCAATCCTTTTGAAGACGATAACGATTATGCATCGACCTTCAATGAGTATGAAAAACAATATATACGCATTAAAAAGGTGCTAAATAGCAAAATGAGGGATGTCTCCCATAGAGAACAATCAACACCAAAAATAGACATCCCCACTTTTAACGGAAATTACCATCAATGGCTGTCATTCAAAGACTTATTCTGTGAATCAATCCATACCAATAAATCAATATCGCCGGCACATAAAATGCAATTCTTAAAAGGAAAACTGAGAGGTGAAGCTGAAAAGCTAATACAACATTTAAGAATAAGCTCAGATAACTACCAGGTATGCTGGGATATTTTAAACCAGAGATACAATAACACCAAAATAATATTTACATCTCATATAAACATCTTGCTGTCGGTGCCAACCATGCAGAACCAAAGTGCCGCTCTGATCAAGAAGCTACACGACACTACCAATGAATGTTTGAATGCGGTCAAAAATCTCGGAGTGGACATTTCCAACTGGGACCCGTTGGTAGTTCACCTATTATCTCAAAAGTTAGATACCGAGACTCATAATGACTACATTGAATCCTTAAAACAGCCTAGAGATTTGCCAACCCTAAAAGACTTTCTTCATTTTCTAGAATGCAGGTTTACGTCACTAGAATCATCAAAAAGAAAGCAAGATTCAGCAAAACTGCCACAGCAACAACAGAATAATAATTATAAAAAACTGCCGAGCCAGTTTCTTGCTAGTAGCAACCAGGACAAAATAAAATCATTCGTCAACCATTCGACTGCTAAATCTGGGTCACTACGAAAATGCCCACTGTGCAATAACAATCACAAATTATACCAATGTAAGACCTTTTTGGAATCAAAACCAGATTTTAAAATTAAAACAATAAATAAATTGGAGCTGTGTAAAAACTGCCTATTTAACCATAATGGAAAAGAGTGCTTATCGGTAAAAACATGTCGCTATTGTAATGACGCACACAACACGTTGCTACACGAAGCTTATATGAGTTCAATGACATCAGGCGAACCAGGTACTAGCTCAACCGATAACCAGCGAAAGTTTAACGCATGCATTTCAAAACCATCAGAGAACGCGAAGACTGAATCGGTCTTAGCGACTGCCAAGGTCAAAATTCGAGCAGGAGATGGATCTCTACTCACCATGCGGGCTCTAATTGATCCGTGCGCACAGACGTCTCTTATCACAGAGAGGGCTGCACAACAATTAGGTCTCCCGAGAAAAGGATGCAAGTGGATCGTATATGGAGTAGGAGCTAAAGCAAACCAGAGCAAGGGAGTTATCGAGATCACGGCATCGTCTATTTATAATAATTTCACTTTTACTACAGAAGCTTTTGTCATTAAAAATATGATACAAAATAATAATTTACCACACCACACGTTTGACAAACCTCTATTGCCGTATAAAGAGCATATCAAGCTTGCTGACCCCGAATTCCATATCAGCCGACCAGTCGATCTCATATTAAGTGTGGACGTTTATGCACATATCATTTTACCAGGCTTAATTCGGGACAAAACCTCACCACAAATAGCACAGCAAACCCAACTTGGTTGGATTATAAGCGGTAAATGCTATAACAAACAACCTTATCACTGTAATGTCGTTACAATGACCAAAGAGGACATTCAGCGATTTTGGGACATAGAGGAAATCGAGAACAGCTCCGATGATATGTCAAATGAAGACCAGCAATGTCTTCTTCAGTACCATTCAGAAACCAGGCGCCTACCAGATGGACGCTACGTTGTACGATTGCCACTGAAACCAGATGTAGATGAGAAGTTGGGATCCTCAAAATTTATTGCAGTGGCCCAATTTCGACAATTAGAAAGAAAGTTTACCAAAAACGAAGCAATTGCGAAACGTTATAGAGAATCAATTGATGAATACATACATTTAGGGCACATGCATGAATGTAAAGGTAACCTGACACCAAAAGAATGCTATTTACCGCATCATTGTGTATTACGAGACGACTCGACAACAACTTCTTTAAGAATCGTTTTTAATGCATCAGCCGTATGTTCATCTGGAAATAGTTTAAACGGCCTCATGTACCGTGGACCAAATCTACAACAAGACTTATTATCACTTATCATAAAGTGGAGGCAGTATAAAGTAGCTTTTACTGCTGATATAGAAAAAATGTATCGGCAAATACTCGTCCACAAAGATGACCAGCGCTATCAAAAGATAATTTGGAGAGATTTCCCAAACCAACCACTACGGGAATATCAAATTTCTAGAGTCGTTTTCGGGTTCAAGGCCGCTCCATTCTTGGCGATGATGACCCTTAAACAGTTAGCCCAAGATGAGCGACACCGATTTCCTGAAGCGGCAAAAATTTTAGAAAATAGTTTTTATATGGACGATCTTCTTTACGGGCAGCACGACCTGGAATCTGCAAAACAAATAAAATCAGATCTTGTAACTTTACTGAAATCAGGAGGCTTCAACTTACGCAAATGGACCTCCAATGTAGACGAGTTACTAGATGACAACAAACCAGCAGACTGCAATGATCTAGCATTTGATTTTAGACATCAAGAAACCACGAAGACTTTGGGGCTACGTTGGAACCCTTGCGAGGACCAGTTCAGTTTCCAGCTCAAAGTTCCCACTAACTCTTCTAGCAAACCAACAAAGAGATCACTCTTATCAGACATATCTAAAATCTTCGATCCTCTCGGCTGGCTGTCACCAGTAACAGTTAGTCTCAAACTCTTATTCCAAGAGAGCTGGCAACTCAATCTGCAATGGAATGACTACTTACCAGGAGAAATTGCCGACAGATGGAAGAAGATCAGAGAAGATCTTGAGAGCATCAAGAAAATACGTATACCAAGATGGATGACGAGTCATAAAAACGACGAATTGGAGCTACATGGCTACAGCGACTCTTCTACCAAAGCCATGGCCTGCGTAATAATCTGCAAAATAAGCAATATATATCAATCACAAAAAAATGACTCGTCGGTAGTTATCATGGTCGCTAAATCACGACTTGTTCCATCGAAGAAAACCATTTCGCTTCCAAGATTGGAACTATGTGCGGCACATTTGTTATCTAGGTTAATGAAAACCGTTCGGGAATGTCTATCCGATTACAATATCAAAACCTTCGGCTGGTCAGACTCAACAGCAGTCTTAGGATGGATCAACGGAGACCCAAACCGATGGAAACCCTTCGTTGCAAATAGAGTTAAACAGATCATAGAAATCATGCCACCTGAATGTTGGAATTCTGTCAAATCAAGTGAAAATCCTGCAGACTGTGCCAGCCGCGGAATCACATCAGAACAACTATTAAAACACTCTATATGGTGGAATGGTCCTAAGTGGCTATCAGGTTATGACTATAAAAGGGTCAAAGAAACTTCTGCTTACGTCACAGAAGAAGACCTTAAACAACCAAAACATGTAGGCGTCATAACAAACGACCACGGAAATGACACCCTACACAGTTTAATAAATAACCACAGTAACTTCGAACGAGCGTCACGCGTATTAGCGTGGATGTTACGTATTGGGTCACATGACGAAAACAAACCATCTTTCTTAACCATTGGGGAACTGAGAAAGGCGAAACACATCTTAATCAAATATGTGCAACAATCAGTTTTCTTCGAAGACATACAAAGTATTAAGAAATATAATCAAGTTAGCAATAAAAGTAAATTATTGAATTTAAGACCATTCCTTGACAGCGAAGGTCTATTGAAAGTTGCCGGAAGAATAAGAACAGCAAAAATTGATGAAAAAATGAAACATCCTCTTATTCTTCCTCACAACCACCACCTTACAGACCTGCTGATCGATCAAGCTCACAAAATGACCTTCCATGGGGGTGCACGCTTGACTCTGGCATGGCTAAGACAAGAGTTCTGGATTGTAAGTGGAAACAATGCCGTCAAAAAGAGACTACGAAATTGTGTCATTTGCAGAAAACATGATCCAGTCAAACAAAACCAATTAATGGGTGATTTACCTGCTGCGAGAACAAACGCGACGCGACCCTTTTTCCAAGTTGGGGTTGATTTCACAGGGTTTGTAGACGTCAAATCTTCCAAAGGCCGAGGAATTAAAACTACCAAAGGCTACGTCGCGGTTTTTGTGTGCATGGCAACAAAAGCTGTGCATCTGGAGTTAGTCTCCGATCTCACTGCGTCCGCATTCCTGGCAGCTTTAAGAAGATTAGCTGCCAGGCGAGGCACACCTCGATATATCTACAGTGATAATGGAACGAACTTCGTCAAAGCAAATCGAAGACTACAGGAAGAATTTATAGACCTGAAAGCAACACTAGACGATAAATTCTATACGGAGCTTACCAAAATGGAGTCCGAGTTCATTTTCAATGCACCAGCCTGGCCCAGCGCGGGAGGCCTATGGGAAGCTGCTGTAAAAAGTCTCAAACACCACCTTAAAAGGGTGATAGGAGAGCAAAAATTGACGTTCGAAGAATTTTCTACGTTATTAGCACAGCTAGAAGCTTGCCTTAATTCCAGACCATTGTGTGCACTCAGTGAAGACACCGACGATATAGAATATCTTACACCATCACACTTTCTGTCCAGTGGACCAATACTAACCATTATAGAAACAGAAAAGGACGAACGTACGAGATGGCACCTAACTCAAAAGATCTACCAGGATATTTGGAAAAGATGGCGGAGCGAATATTTGGCTCAAATAACAGCACGATCCAAATGGCAAAAACCAAAAAGAAACATTGAGGTTGATGACATCGTCCTGATTCAGGACGCAAACCTACCACCCGGAAAATGGGCTCTAGGAAGAGTAATAGAGCTTCATCCAGGCAAAGATGGCTACGTGCGAGTCGTAACCCTAAAGACAAAGAACGGGACCTTCAAGAGGCCCGTCGTCAAACTATGTGTTTTACCTACAAATAAACAAACCGAACAATATCGTAATAATACACCTTTACAGCAAAAAGATAAACAAAGCATATTATGTAACACTACAGCTGATGATGACGTAACGCCTCATACGAAACGATCAACCAGGAAAGGGTCATGTTACCTTATTACTATGGCGCTTGCAATGTTTATGTTAATGGCGTCACCAGTTCAGTGTGCTTATAACACATCAAAACTTTATAACAATCATGGCATGTATTTCGATAAACTATCAAACATGCACCTTATTCGGGATCAATGGAAACTTATAGTTTATTATGACATGAACCCGTATTGGCAAGGAACAAAGCTATTCGGCGAATATCTTAATCATATGGAGGAAATTTGTTTGGAATCAGACACCAAAACACACTGTAATTTGATCCTGTTACAATTACATCATGCATATCAAGAATTAGACCATTATAATAAAGCCTTGCTCGGTCAGCAGTTCCCGACAAAGCACGGGCGAGTAACACGAGGAGTGATCAATTTTGTAGGTAACATTGGACGCAGCTTATTTGGTATATTGGACGACCAATTCGCCGAGCAATATGCAAAAGATATAAACCTAATAAGAAGCAACCAAAATCATCTGGCCTTGCTATGGAAAAATCAGACTTCTATAGTAGAGTCCGAATATAATTTGTTGAAGAGAATGGAGAGTGCTATGGACAAACAGCACAAAATATTTAACCAGCATCTAAATAACTTGCAAAATTCTGTGCAAGGTTTAAACGAAGGTATTCAGAACATGAGAAGGACTGACTGAGTTTACATTGTCCGCAATCACCGCTAACAGTATCCTGATGAGTTTGAGGAACGTTCAAGATACTCTACTCGATACAGTCACAAACATCTACTATGGCAAATTTAACATACATCTAATACAACCAGAGCAACTAATTGATGAATTAAACGTTATGTCAGGCCAACTTTCAAAAGATATTTGTTTGCCTATAAACAATTTACAGGCAGATTTACCAAAAATATATAATCTTCTGAAAGTAAAAGCGAGAATGACCAAAGACTTTTTTATTTTCGAGATACGAATTCCTCTTGTATGCCGGGACACCTATGAAGTTTACAAGATGATAGCGATACCTCAAAAGGTCAACAATAATATGGCCACCCTTGGCCAGTCATATTGCAATAAATCTCCCAAAGGATGCTTATGTGCCAATGACCGAGATTGACATCCAACAATGCATACAATTTGATGACGACACTCAACTGTGTCTTTTACACCAACCAATTTATCACTTGAAATCGGATGAAGATCTATGCATTAAAGATGAACAATTAAATAAATGCAAAACAAACACAGTCCCGTGCAGAAACACGTGGACACAGCTGACCAACGTTAATAACTACCTATTCTTTTGTTGTGAGTATTGCACGATAAGAATTATATGCGGGCATCTGGTTTCAACCGACCGACTCAGCAAGGTCGGAATCGCATCGCTCGGGGAAGACTGCCTTATCAAGGGGGATGACGTCACTGTGGTGTCACATAAGCACAAATCAAACAATATACACGTTCAAGCAGATATAATAACTTTTGAGATTCCGTCGATAAATAAGATCGTTAATTTGTCGATTCCCATAAGCGATATGGAGTCGGCAACCAGCCGTAACGAAAAAGAAATCAAAGAACTAGGGAAACAGATTGAAAAGATGAAAATAGAGACCGTCACCACCGATCAGATCTCCTCACACGATGTCCACCATTATGTCATGATATATGTTACGATATTCATCGTGGCTGCTGGAGGCGCAGGCTACATAGTGCACCGCGTGTTCAAAAAGGGCAATCCGTGCGTACAGCGCGTTTCCCCTGCTCCTGCCGCGGTCGAGGCCGGCGAGGCACCAGCGCCAGCGCCGAGTACCAGTGTCGCGTATCGTGTCAGTGAACAGTGCATACGTGTAAAAGCAGAGCAAAACCAAAGTGATCAAAGCGTCAATCGATACGCTCGTGTGAATAAATCTAGTGCGCGTGTGAATAGGTCTATTTCACCGATTTTCAATCGTGTCAACCATTTTAAACAACAAAATTAAAGGACTCTAAGGTTAATCACAATAAAATTGTCAATCACCTTGTAATATCACCCCTGTATTGTCTATCACCGTGTAACATTATCATTCACCAGCATTCCACATCTTCATGAGCCCTCCCATTCCTCCCTCGGGAGCATGTACGATGCAAGCATCGCACATCGCGCGCGGTAAGCGATTTACGTCTTCATTCCATAATGCATAAATCGCGTCTTCAGTTCACGATCGGCAACCATATCATCCGCGTGTGCTCATCTAACATACCATTAACCATTATAGACTTAGTTTGAGAATAAAAGAACATTTTACTTTCTAACTATCATCTATTATTTCTACATGTACGGACAGCACCGTACACTTATGTTGGAGAGCTATCAATTTAAACTATGATTTAGTTTTTTTCTGCCGCACTAAATATTGAGTTTACCAATATGTAAACGTCCGATTTTCAATTTAACCGCCGGTCAACCAGTTTAACTGTTTGGTAAAACTGTTTGACCGACAGTTGAATCGGTAATCGGACGTTTTAAATTTCAGTAAACTCGATCCTGAGATTCGCTGTCTCGGGAGGCAAGGTTACATTAATCAGATTACATAAGCAACCAAGACCCGGAACAAATATCGTATGGAAAAATTGTTCGATCCGGCCAGCATACGAGTGCAAGATCCAAGATCAGCAGTTAAGTGGCTAACCACAGAGTTGAGAGTCACAACCATCGTATTACTCTATTGTACTGATATAAATATGAAATTTGACATATTTCAATGTTTATTACTTATCGGACAAGAACGCCTTAACAGATTAGGATTTAATAGAGTATATATAATATACAATAAGACTTAGAGACACTTTATAGTCTGTAATAGCACATGAGATTTAAAAAAATACGATTTTCATAGGATAGATGAGGTAACAAAAAAAACCGTAGCTGACGCGCGTGACTTCTGTAGTGAACCCATTTAAACTATCAATATCGGTCAAGCTGTTTTTGAGTTACACACCAATAACTGAAAAGTGTTTCGTTTATCTGGATAACTTCCTTATTGGGGGTGAAGAAATTGGTGAATATATAAATAACAATTGATCCCGTGAATAGCAAAGGTCACTGAAAAAAGTGAAAAAAAATGTACCAAAAAATGGAAGCGACTTCAACACTCAAAAGTATGAATTAGCTTATCGAAGTCAGTACCATGTTCTCAATATTTTAATGATAGTTACTTTGAACTATCGACTTTAACAAGTTTTTTCAAACTTTTGAGCGTTGAAGTCGGTTCCATTTTTGGTAAAATTTTTGTATACTATTTTTTTATAAGCTTGAAGATGATAGAGGATACTGCAGAGTACCCAATCACCACCATGCCGTGGATTTAATAACAATTCACGGGCATGGTAGGGATAACTTTCATTGAAAGCTTAAACTGGGTGTGGGGATCGAACCAGTGTCCATCGTCGAACCAGCGTTTATACTGACAGACTGTCATTGCTTCATTTACGTAAGAAGCATGTACAGAATACAAGCAAAGTTGCCAAAATGCCATTGAACTGTTTATAAAACCCAGGCGTGTATAACGTTTTGATATATTTTACTACTGGAGTATAAATGGCGGGCACGAATGCCTGGCTCACGACTTTACGACTCTGAAACAAGAACATTCTTATGAAAATGAGCTGAAGTACATCGACCGCGAAATCCAGCCGTGAACTGGCACATAACACTACATACAAGCAAGGTTACACGCGGTTTATCGCCGGTTACGATATAGAGTAGCAGACAGTACTGCAACTTGAACAGAAACTATTTTTTAGTTCGGCAACTTAACAAAACAATTGCAGACATATTGATAGACACATTTATGGACAGTAGTTGCGCTAGATTTTTAGACGTAATGTAGCCGTAAGATTACATTAGTGTTTTAACTTTACGATCACTTGAAATAATAAATTTGTTTTTATGGATAACAATTGTGTCGATAATTTTTACGAGTCAAATCATAAGTCATTTTAAGGCCAAAATAAAACATGCTTTGCAGAAACTCTGCGTACTAGATATAAAACTTAAGTCTATCTCCATAAGAAATATTATATTACTTCGCCACACGATTCTACAAGACTTCCTTGTAGAATCAAGATACCAGATATAAAATGAGGCATATGCAGATATACACTTTATATATATATTTTTAAATTGCTACGAGGTCTTTTACACAACCCCTGTGTGCTGACATGCTTAAATTTGTATGCTCCAACCAATTATATTCGCGCGCGTCAAAATAGTCATAGTGCCAATGAGTACAATCAACGTACTCATCAACGTACGCTATGCTCCACTTACTAGGGATATATACCTTAAATAAAGTGATGCTGAATACCTAGACTTGGTTATTTTTACGTGTTACTAACGTTGTCGAATTGGTGAGAAACTGTAATGACTGTAAATTTAAAATAAATAATTAAAAATTTATTGAGAATGAAGAATCCAATAACCCATCTTCATGTATTCATATAACTGTACTTATATACATATAGCTAATAATAAATAAAAATAAATTAGCTAAGTAATTCTTTTTAATTCTTACTTTGTTGAACACATCCTGTAATTATTAGATCTACAATATATTTCATTCACGGTTGCCTGGTAGAAATCGCTTTCAGCGATAAGGCCGCCTATTGTCTCACTATATTAATTGTTAAGTACTGTAATAATATGTACAAATGTGTTTGTGATACAATAAAGCATTATCTATCTATATCACTTTTCACTCAATATAAGCATTGATCAACGTTTTAAATATCACTTATAAGACCACTTAACCGCTTACCATCATATAGTGAGAATATTACGAGTAATAATAAAAATAAATTACAACACATAACCGAATTCAAAATTTTAAAATATGTAACTTAATAAATCTCACTGCAGTTTCCATAGTTTAAATTGGACGATGAGACAATTCTTAGCTTTTATTTACCGTACATAAAAATGTAATACATAATTGTACTCAATGAAAATGTAATATTAAACTCCGACTTTTCTTATAATGTATGTTACGATATCGTAAAGTACATCAAACCTATATTATGAACGTTTATCTAAGTAATTCAATTTGTTCGAAGTTAACTCTCTGTACATATTTATATTTCGGCGCTAACCCTGGCCCCTCGCGACGAATTTCAATTGTAATCAAATATGTCGAGGGTTGCCACCGTCTGAGTAAACAAGATAAAGGCCCCGATGTGTGCTCTTGTAAGCTTGTAATTCTACGCTTTGACAACCCTACCGAGGCAAATGATGAGTGAAATTTGTTAAGGCCCTGCGAACCAATAAAAGCTATTTGCTTTGCTCAGGGTTGCGCTGTGATGTTTGTACAAACTGTACATTTAGTGGTTACGAACTGTGACATTTGTAGTGGCCGAGTAGTTATGTAAAATATATTAATTTGATGTACATATTGTCTTAAATACAGTACATAATACAGTGTTAAATATCTTGTTTATGTACTAGCAAGTGAAAGAAGTATAATAAGTTGAAATCAATACCCTGTCAATCTCAGATGTTTGGAAAAAATAAGTTTAATATGGCACCTCAATCTCACAAAGTTCCACAAAGCTTTACAAGAAAAAGAAAATATTTAAAAAGATTTCAACTGTTAGTAGTAAACAAAGCATTCTACACAAAAAAATGAGATTAAAAAATATATATGTTAATACCGTTTGAATGTCTTTGTAATCTCACTAATATTATAAATGCAAAAGTTTGGATGGATGGGTGGGTGGATGGATGGATGTTTGTTACTCAATCACGCCAGTTCGGCTGAACGGATCTCGATGAAATTTAGCACAGAGATAGGTTATAGTCTGGACTAGCACATAGGCTACTGTTTATTCCGATAAAATGTATGATTCCCGTAGAATAATTGTAGCGAGAAAATCGTAATCAACGCGGGTGACACCGCGGGGCGCAACTGGTTTTATATTATATTAGTCATCTTCATTTTTGTATCGAATACAAATAAACAATTGAATAACGCACACATCGTTGGTATAAACTTTCAATTTTCTGTGTCAGTCGTATACTAAATTGAAGATGACAATTCGTGCTGAGTTCAATTGTTTCACGCGCGATACGACTGCGATGGTAATTCGTGCTTTGGCATCTGTATCTACATACATATAAAATCTCGCTTCACGATGTCTGTCCGAGCTTATAATATCCGTAAATATGCAACTTTGTCTAACTTAAAATATAAGCTTTATTTTTATTTCATATAATGACCGGGATATTATAACAGAATTTTTTAGTCATATTAATAAGTTACCGACAGAAGGCGGTGTTAGTTCATCTATTGGTTACACACCTACCTACCTTTTAAAACTGTTACTTATAACAGCCACAGCAACGCGTGGCCTGGTCAGCTAGTATATATTATAATAGTAGCCCCCCGCGGCTTCACCCGCGTGGATTACGGTTTTCCCGCTACCTCAGTTATCCCACGGAAACTATACTTTTTTCGGGGTAACCTATGTGTTAATCCAGAGTTTAAACTATCTCCATACCAAATTGTTACCGAAATCGGTGTAGCCGTTTGAGCGTGAAGAAGTAACAAACACACACACTTTCGCACTTATAATAATAATAGGATATTTGCAAACTTAAACGGTAAAGGTTGAGGTACTATTATAGCGAACTTTATTTTAACCTTCACGCCTGTACCCGTATCTAAACGAAGAATGATATATCGATTATTTATGTACTAGTAGTGCCCCGCGGTTTCACACGCGTGGATTACGGTTACCTCAATTATCCCACGGGAACTATACTTTTTCCGCGATAAAAGTAGCTTATGTGTAAGGCTTAAGCTATCAGCTATAAATTTCATGGAAATCGGTGTAGCCGTTTGAGCTTGAAGAATAAACAAACATACACCTAAACACACAAACTTTCGCATTTATAATATTAGTAGGACATTATCGATATTACACGTCATTACTTAACATGAGGTGAGATAGGCCTACGTATCGACGTAGGCCTATCTCACCTCATGTTAAGTAATGATGCGGTCTGCCTTGGATCATGTTAACCTAGAAGATACTATAATTATTATTATTTTTTGTTTTTACTATTATAAGTTTGCGTTTGACAACTGTCCCACCTGATGTTAAGTGATGACGTTGTCTAGGATTTAGCACGCAAACCTAGAAGGTACCTATTCACTCGCGACTTGAAGACTCCAGGATTGTACATATCGGGAAACACAGACTCGGGCAACGAGTTCCATTCCTTGGCAGTACCCATTAAGAATTATTATAATTATTCGCTTATCATGACTTTAATGTATAATAATTGTATTAATAAGAAAACAGAGACTCAGACATTGAATGGAAGGCTTCTTAACCTTAACTCCATCAGAGAAAGTGGAATCTTAAGTATATATTAATGGAGTATCGCTTGGCTGTTCATATATTGACAAGGAGCAGCAATTTAATTATTTTCTTGTTCTGTTAGACTTTATGTAATTATTTATGTTATTAATCTGTGGTCTTCGCTGTTGGTACATCAACTACCTATACTTATATTTTTCGCATTAAGTCGTACATTTTTGTTATGTACTGTCTAAAGATCCTTAAATAAATTTAAAAAAAAAAAAATGAGAAATCAAATGATAGAGCTTCAGCGCAATCTCCGCAAAAGTATAATTCAAATTATAAATTTCACAGTTATGCTATAAATAGCTGAATCAGATCATTTAACGATATATATTATAACAATTTGTTTTCAGTAAATAAATTGAAGTGAAAATAAACCGCGGCAACAAACACAGAAGTAAATTCATTATGTAATTAATTTGTTTGGCAAATTCACAACCGCATCAATTAAAATAAAGATGTATTGTTGGTAAAAGGCTTTTTTATACAGGATAAAAACTTTAGTAACTTAAATACCTACATAGATAGTCAGAAATAAAAATGTCATATTTTTATTGGCTATTTATTACATTACATTACATGCCGTGGTGGTACCGGCCTAGAATAGTACTCCCCCATCTCTTCCCGCGGGTGCCGTAAGAGTCGGCTAAGGGATAACGTACCAGGAGGTGGGCAGCAGCGCCTTTTGAGGATCGGAAATCATACTGCGCTCGCCAACCCGCCTGCCAAGCGTGGCGAGTATTGGCAAATCCCCCCTATATGGGGGAGGCATACGTCCAACAGTGGACGCACATAGCTGAGAGAAAAAAAAAAAAAAAAGAAAAAATTTATTACATTTTAGATCATCAGAACTAATGTGAACCAAAATATAACTTTAAAGGTAACTGTTACGTTTTCACGCATAACCTGCTGAACTAATTTTGGTGAATTTTGGTATAAAGATAAACGAAACTTTCGAGAAGAACATTGACACTTTTTATTGCAAAGAGAAGGACAACTTGGAAGGAGTGAAAAGGGTTTGTATAATATGTATGATGAACCCATTATATCTTATGTTAGGAATATAATAATAAATACATTTTTACCTGTTGTAACAAATCCTACTAATATTATAAATGCGAAAGTTGTGTGCATGTGTGTAAAGTGTGTACCTGTATCAATGATGTTTTACTAAAGATGAAGTATATTCATACTGCGCGGTGCTCAGATTTTGTTCCTTTACGGCATAAACATGCGTACTGTGACAGATAATACGGTACAAATAAGATAGAAAAGGATAGCTATATGTGTAGACTTGCGCTTGAAATACGCGTCATAATGAAAATTACTACAATTGACTTAATTTTGCCGCCTCAATTTCTGCGCGCTTGTGCGACATCTACCTCATATATAAACATATAATATCATTGATCTGGGTATGTTACTTCACCTATACTTCACGCTGAAACGGCTACACCGATTCCAATGAAATTTGATATGGAGATAGCTTAAGCCCTGGATTAACACAGGCTTATTTTCATCATCACCGTTTTTCATCACTACGCGGGTACAATCGCGGAGCGCTACTAGTAAATAATATTATTATTTTATGCATTAGGTTTGACTGGTAAAATGCAGGTCATCTTATTGTTTTTAAAGCACTTACTTGCTCACACATTTGTTTGTCCCGAGTCTTGGATGTTTGTGTGTGTCCATGCCGTGACAAAGGGAATCCAAGATGCGGAGATGTGAATGGAGTAAATTAAACCAAAAACAAACCACTAAAATAAACGCATGTGAATATTAAGCTAAGATTATATCTATTATCTATTAGGTGGGTAAGAGTTGGCTAATGTTCCTTTTTGTCTATGTTCCTTATTACCATAATCCTTAAGATTCAGCAATTTGCTAGCAACAAGTAATAAGCCAGAGTTAAGTGACTGTAAGTAAATATGTGTTATAACGACGCATAGTCCCTTAGTAAGGGACTCGTCTAAAATGGACACGATTCCGCCGCAACAAATTATTAGAGGGAGAGTAGATTTATACGACAATTTTGAATTAATTAATTGGTATTTAGCTGACCAAAACATTTAATGGGGTACGTAACGTATAATATTGGTAGTGATATCTGTGTTAAGATATTGAGTTCGTTGAGTGATTCTCTTCTTCGACTAAACACAAAAGAACTAAAATTCTGAAAAAAAAAAGAAATAGTAATTAAAAATAATATAAGTTCTTCTAAGTATGGTTACGATAATTCATTGATACTCGTGTGACACTTACTAATAACATCACTAAAATTAGATATTTTTTTCAAATTGCGAGTAGTTTGAGGTAAATTAAGCCACCACTTATGCTGCCTACTAAAACTACCCGCAATTGGCAAGCTATTGAATAAAACTCGTCTAATGATAGAGATTCTACGGAGTTATACGAATTTAAGTTTTATTGTAAATAATATATGGACTATTTCATTTTGAAGAATCTTAGTTAGTTCGAGTAATTAAAATAATTAGGGCCGTTGAAAGGTTGCTATTAGTAATTGTTTGATAGCAAAAGGTAATGTCTGGGCCATTCAAACAGATGGTCGCTGAATTTTTTTCCTGTATCACTGGCGTGGTGTTGTTTATAACCACAATTTATGCTACGTGAGAATATCGACAGCATTATAATTTTAATTTGCAAGTAAACAAATCTAATAAAAATTACAATGCTCACCCACTTCGACTAAAAAAACGTTTGCTCGACTAAAAACCCCTTTGCTTCCGTGGTTTGCTATATTGTTTAGATACATTTTCTTAATTATTTTTGTCACTCGCGTCAGAGGAAGAAAAAAATCAGAGAATGAATATCTAAATATACGGGTTTAAAAATAAAAATTATATAAATATATTACATATTATTAAAAAGTTAGTAGTAAAAGTATATTTGAAAATATTGTACGCGTATTTGCACCTTCAGTAATATATTGAATGGTCGTGTAACGTACCTACTCACCATCGAAATACAATTAATTCGGTTATGAAAATATGAAAATGAAGAAAAAAAATACATTGATGGCCGTAATTCTGTTAATCACTCCAAAGAGCTGATATTATCTTTATTTAAAACGAAAAATCTCTTATTTTATATAACCTAAAACTTAAATTCATGAAACTCCTTACATCTCTAATATTAAGCGCGTTTTAATCAAATTGGACTAGTAAACCAAATGACATGAATACCTACTCACCTAAAAATACCCGCGTTTCAATTTAAATAGTCTAAATTTTGCTGCATCAATAAGTTTAATAACAATTTTAAATTTAACGTGTTATGTTATAAAAACCATATAAAATCTTTTTACACCATTTTATGTTAATTTAAGCACCATTCTTACGTACTTTAGTGTGAAATTTCCGCGTATCAATTAATACGGGAACGACTCTCACAATAACATCAACTTTAACAGAATCACTATAAACCCAGCAATCCCAATACGTCATCTATAAAAGGTCAATTCTCCCTAATTTTCCCTAAAAACGAAAAGAAGCACTTAACAGCACAAAGAGGATCAGACGAATTAAAAACAAAATAAAGTCCGCAGCGCCGACACCACCTCCGCGTCCCATTATTGAAAGTAAACAGCTTTTTGTGGAAAATCTGGACATCATTTTTCAACACAATGTTGTTTATATTATATAACATGAATGAAAGTAGATAATTAAGTTTATAGCTATTTTTTCCTGGTTTAACATTCAAGCTAATTTTTGTAAAATGAGCTCATGATGATTTTCACCTAAAATAAAAAGGGTCACCTTTTTTGTGGAGCAGCCACTTTGATTAATTTATTTAAGCTATTTTTCGTTCGATCTCATTAAATTCCATCATCTTAGTCTTTCTTTTCCAACTTGTTACACTTTATTATACATATAGAACTATTTCATTATTTGACTCAGCTCTATTTTTGAATTCAATACTGTCAGTCAGGGCATTAGTGTTGCTTATAATTATTCGTCGTTCAGTTTTGAAACGTTAGTTTTGTTTGACGAGGCTGATGATGCTTTTTCCGTATTGTACAAACAAAATGAAAAAACTTTTCATAGACATGAAAATATATGCCCATCACATACATTTTTGCTCCAGCCGGGATTAGAATCCAGGGCCCCGTGATCAGAAAACTAGCAACTAGGCCATGATAACCGTTGTGTTTGTATTTAATTCTCTTTGGCATGTTTCTGACCTCATAGTAATGGTAAGTTATAAAAGCTGCAGTATATTTATTCAAATTCCGCAGATGAATTTTATTGAGAGAGTTCTGAAAAACATATTTAAAAAATGTGATAAGAACATAGACTGATGTCGCTTGCTGCGTGTAATTTTTTGTTCTTTATCTTACGGTGAGTTGATGAAAGTTCCGACTCACGTATTATCTTTTTGTGTTCTTGGCATAATGACTGTTAATTATTAGACTAACGATAATAAACATACAGAACACACTGAAACGTATACATACCCTACTAAAAAGTTTGTATGAATAAAGTATCAAAATATATACCTGTGTTATTTTTCTAATAAAACGTTTCTAAATATTGAGAAGAATACCATTACGGGGCCCAAGGCCACGAGCTTTTGTTAGGCTAATGCAGGTTATTGTCAGAATGCCCCGAGCGCTCTATACACAGTATTTTATACAGGTGGCCATTATTGGGCCTTTGTCCATGTCATGGTTAATGGAATACTCCCATTTTTAGACGAGCTGGAAAATGCCACGGAGTTTTATAATTTGAATTGATCTATTTATCGTTTGAAAAAATCACTGACCGTTCAGACCTATGTATTTTTTTCCTCAGAGTTTATTGATCTCTCACAACCACCGTAATTATATGTAACTGTCTTACGAGAAACAAACCGTACATATTTGAAAACACTTATAGAATATAAGCATAGTTGTAAAAAGGGTCTTCAGTTTCAAGATAATGTTAGATTAAAAAAGTGATAAGACAGTATTAAATGGTCAGGTTGTTATCTCTCCGGCAGCTGATTTATCTAATCTGCAAATTAAGAAACGTTTGTACGTATGAATTTTTGTTTTCAGACTATCATTGCTGGATGTTACTAATAAACAATGGTTAAAATCATAGTCCTAACCCAGAGTTAACGTCAAAATATTGTATTCTATTATTGCGTCCAGGGCTTATATGTCAACAAAGATGTATTAATATGTCATAGACTGGCGTTGTGTCCCGAAATGTCTAGAGCCAGCCACCAAAAGTGGCAAAAAACTCAGGGGCAATCCCATTCAAATAATTAGGTTCGCGCGTATCTGACCGCCCGGTAGATGTACAGCCAGCAGCAAATGTTATTCCCCCGTGGCATATTAGTAGATCAGTTTTAAAGTGCAAAATAAAAAGTATTATGCTTACCTGCACATCAAAATAATCTACTTTATTAGGCCGCTTCTAGTAGGTGCCCTAAAGTGTTCTAGTAGCTAAGGTGCTCTAGTAGCCCTAAATGCTGACAGCATTGCCACTCGGAAAGTTACGTTGTATGACAATCTCAAAACGAAAAACTGTGGTATTCGACATTTGAATGATTCTCACTTAGCGTGGTTATACAAATTAACAATATCGCCCCGCAATGCTACAACACGGTGGAGTATTCAAAAGGCTCCTTTTAACTGGTTGTTTTGACCTTAATTATAACCTAGCCTGCTTTATATTTCAACCTTATTGCAAGAAATTTTAGTAATACATATTTTTAGCCATTTGATAATCAAAAATAATGGGACGGCCATGGCATCGTCATAGAAAGGAATAAATGTCACGTCAAATAATCCGTCAGTTCGAAGCAACGCATAAAGAAATTCGACGGTTCGGCTTATAGCTCGGTGGCGTAGCGGATAGAGCTTTGCCTGCGATACCGCTGGCCTCGAGTTCAGTCCCCAATACCGCCGAAGCTCTTTTTGAGCGTTTTGCGGTTCGGTAGAAGGTTCTGGACACAGGAAGAACATTATTCGTGAATGGGAAGTGTATAGAAAATTCTAGAGAAACAAATTTAATGACTAAAATAAATGAAGATTCTAGAAAGATTTAAGGAAAGGAGATCGAAAATATGACGATCGAAAATATGACTATCGAAATTTAATGAATATCGAAGTTACGGGGTATATGGAGGGGCTCCGGACGCCGCCGTGGGTCAGTTGAGTTTGAAATAGAGTCACTGATCAGAAAGAGAAAGATAGAGTATAAGAAAGAAGTAATAAAGAAGTGCATTAAAAAGTGAAGAAAAGTGCCAAAGAAGTGAAGTAACAGTGCTAAGTAACTTAACCAGTGTGAGTGTTCTCAGTGACTGTGACTGTAAAGATACTCGATCTACGGGACTCTCTCGGCCTCTGTACGTGGTAAGTCGAGTGAATAAATCGTCACTTTCGTTGCAAGTGTTGTTTCCTTCCAATTCCGTACTCACTTCCGTAACAATAATAAAAACCTATAAAAACCTTTTTTTAATATTTATTACTAAACTAGCTGAACTGGATTCACTCTCATTGACTGTCATTATAATATCTCTAAGAGTCACAGTAGTTATTTCATTAAAAAATTGGCCCATTGTTACACCCATTTAGGGTTACATTTAAAATATTTTAAATTTTATATTCTGTTATTCGCTTATAACATAATATTTATTCCTACGTTTTAGTAGCTTTAGCTCGAATTTATTTTGTACTTATCATCAAAATAAGACCGAAAATACATTATGATTAGTATAAATTTACTAAGATAAAAAATGCTGTATCCTTATCATGTTGATATGGATTTCCGCAAAGTAATTTCTGAATGCATAAAATTTCGTATAGATTATATTTTATTATCTGATTTACCGTTTCCTTTTATATAATATTAAAGCCTGCCATTTTCCTTAATACGAATGCGGCTGTAAACACATAGTAAATATTATTTACAACAGACATCGAAAGAACCTTCGTGTGAACATAAAAGTAGCAAATAAACATATTCTAGTTAAAAACATTTACAGAATTATTCAGAGTATTTTTACAGCACTGTAAAACGGTTTTACGAACGCATTTGCTAAATTGCAAAACTTTAATACTATGTATGTAATAAGGTATGAGTGAATACCTGTTTTTTAAACTGATTTTTATTACAATTATATATTATATCAAGGCGTTGCTTATAACCGTATTTCTAATTTCATAACTTTTAAGAACACGAAACCTTTTTCGAGACCTAATTGACCGAATAAACTTAGGCGACTTAGTTTTAGTATATTTTTTTGTTGTTTGTCAATCTTTTTCAAGTTTCTTATATTACATAGCAGTGTAGTCATGCTTAATAAGAACACTTTTGTAAGGTGTGATTTAATGAGTGTTTTGTACTTTACTCCTACATATATACAGACATATACTCACGCCTCTTTCCCGTAGGGGTAGGCAGCAGGACCACAGCCTTCCAAATGCTACGATCCCGTTACTCTTCTTTCGCTTGATCTACGCTCATCATATAAGAGCGAACTTCTTCAATCTAATCTACCACCATATAAATATGCCACATTGCCGTAACTATCACCAACCAACGATACGATGGGGCACGATGGTAGCATAAACAATGAAATACACCTTTAATTATGTCGAAATGTATCCTATAAAAACTGTGATACTCGTAGTTATATGCATATAAATATATGTATATTTAACTATTAACATTGCAATTCAACGTGGCAATGCTGCTAGCATTCTGGGCACGCCGCCAGCCAGTAGCGGGTTAGAACATTTGAGTTATCTATAGGCTACCAATAGCTAGTGGATTGCTCAAATGTTATTGTAGTAGCTGCAGTATTGTAATTAGTTATTAGTCTTTTACTTTTTTTACAGACACATTTGACACATTACAAACCGATTCAAACTCAATCGTAACTGTATATAAACATTTCCCTTTTACAGAATTACAGTTAGTTTAATTGAACAATAGTTAATTAGGTGAATTAAGCTTAATAATTCACCTTTGAAATTGTAAGCAACTATTTATTTACATGTGGATAATAGTTAAAAATAAATGCAGTTGTCGAATACATTTGATCAAAGTGTCCTTTGTTTCAGTCAATACAATTTATGTTTAGGAGATTAGTGCTTTAAAGTCTTGACTTGTCTAAATACAGGCTTTTATATAGGTGTGCACACACCTATATAAAAGCCTGTATTTAGACAATTTAGACGCACTATTTACTACATTGTTGCTTCAAATATTGCACGTATTTGCTTTATCGAATATATAACTCAAGTGTTTTAATATACATAAGTTAAATAGCGTTAAAATTTGGTTTTCTCGCCAAGAGCTTTCTATCACTAAATATTTACGTTTTCAGTAACTTTTTAACAGAAGCTGACAGTACTTTGAAAATGACAATTTATTATTGGCTCTACTATTATCTAGAGCGAGGCAGATTTAGTCCCAAACTAAGCTCCCTGATTTTAGCTTGGCGTGTTAAAATACTAAGTTAGACGCTCTAACTTAGTTATAAAGCGTCCTCATTATGTGTCGTAAGTTTATACCCAATGACATTTTCTACCAACTTTCTCGTAAAATGACTCTACTACACCGCTTCTAGATTTATAATGAAACTTTATAATTTTTTAAGCTATTGCATAGCTTCCATCGCGGGCTTTGAGCGTGGAGACCGAATCCAGAAATTTCGTACCGAAAATAACCTAACACCCCCTACTCCGACCGGCACAGCGGTGATACTTTTTAGTTTTGCCATCTATCGATGAATAGCAGAACTTTTAATGACTTTTTTGAAATATCACGCTTGTCTGTTTAGTTCAGCAACTCGCCTCTAGGTGGCATTGGTTGTATCGGCGTTACTGCATAAGTTATTAATATATTAATTGCATAAGTTGATAAAAAATGCTATGCAATAGCTTTACCGCGACAGTCCCCGAGTGCCACAAGTCTTTTTTTAATTATTTTATTCACATAAATCGTGGATTTAAATGACATTAACAGAACCTATAACAAAAATCATAACAATATGCCTGTTTCCATCTTCGACCACACCGTCTCTGACCATCAAATGTAATATTAGTCATTTACTGGATCCTCAATTACAGAAGCAGATAAAAAAGCACCTCTGCAAGGAGTTTGATTCAAAATATAGTAAACTTCTGTTACGTTTTTTATGCGTGATTAGAAACTCGGTATATTCCAATTAAAAACTCGTTACTTTTACGCATGAAAATATCAGTTATTTTACTTTACATTTGGTATGCACACATTCTCATGCTAAAGTATACCACATTTTTAAGCCAGCATGTTTGAAAATCTTACATAATACAATTTGTACATTCCGGGAGCATTCTTTAGATGCCAATTAACAATATTTTTCTATATAATTCCAGCTTCAACAATTTCTTACTAATTACGCCACGCTTAGCTTTAATGATGATACAATTGTGGTCTTACTGATGGTCGTTGGGGCCGATAAGTTCTCGAATGGAGACCACGGACTGGCTCGAATGAAGACCCTGCTGTGTGGCAACATAGAACGGCCACCGACCAGGTGGACAGACGACCTGACGGAACGTGTGCGTTTCGTGGCCTCCGCGAGGCCGTAGGCCGAGCCGTGTTAGTCACTTACGAGGCCGAAGGCCGAGTTCCGTATGGGGTGTTACGCATTCACATTGCTTAGGAGAGTCACTAACGAAGCCGAAGGCCGAGTCCCGAATGGGGAGCTTTTTTCACATCTAGAGCTGGTCTCCGAGGCAACGGCCCACGTTAACCACTGCACTTAGAGTTGGGGTCCCTTAACAAAAGTCGTTTACAATCTTGGTGCGATTTTACAGCGACTAAAATTTTATCAAAAAAATCAACTTGCACATGGTAACCCTGCTCCCACTTTGTACTGAACTAGATGAAACTGTCACTGACTCGACTTGTATGAGAATTTTGTATATTTTTTTAACTGCAATGACCTTTTTGTTAATAATACTAACGCACATCGATAACGCGAGCTGCTCGCAGCCGGCGCACCACCCGCCGGACGACATACGGAAATCAATGGGGGAGGCCTATGTCCAGCAGTGGACGTCCTATGGCTGAGATGAGTATGATGATGAGTAGTGTTAAAACCACGTTTGATAGAAAAACGTTTTTATTGTATAAAATTATTCTTAATTCTAAATGGTTATATTTTAAATGAACCATTTGTAACTGAAATTCGACTCAACTTTTTTATTTTTATTACTGTTGACATTCAAATATGTCGACATTCGTTTTAGACCCACAAATTACTTACATTGAGTTGTATACATTCGTTTATGCTTTACAACACACATTTTACATTGTTATGCTTTACCAAAATTGACAGAATTCACAACCGAAACACGGAAAAAAAGGAGTACTATACCCATACACAATACATAAGACCATTAAACCTATTATAGTGACTCAATTTTATTTCATTCAGTTTATGTAGGTAGAGAAAATATGAAAGGCGTACGTAACCATGGTTACAGAGTATAATAAACATAATAGTAACGATGCTTTTCTGCACGACTTTGTAGGAACGAAATTAATTTCTGATGAGTAATTTCATATTTTCTCCCTTTTTATTACATCCCTATACAAGTGCACAACCAGGCTGAGAGGCTAGATTTTTCAATATTTTATATAATAATTATCCAATGTTTAGCCACCATCTCCCATGGTCATTGACGATGTGTTCGAAGATGTAATCGCCCTAGACCTGGAAAGTTTACTGGCTTTTAAGACTGCTGTGTGCACAAACTATGTTTGATCACAGATTTTTTTAAACTTGAGGATGGTGGTTAGCCAGGCAGGTATTTCATAGTACCCTACCATACATTTTTTTTGCTCCTATTTATATTGTATCGACATGGTAATTTGTATTGATCTTTATTTTAAATATTTTTATAATTACATTTTTTATTTTTTATTTGGTACATATAATTATATTATATATAATTAAATTTATTTACTGCAAGGTACAACATCTTCAAAGTCAATGCTTTTAACGCATTTTTTAAATAAAAGATAATGTTCTGCAACTGGTTGTAACTGGATTGATTTGCCTATGAATAATTAGATAGATATGATATATAGATAGAGATAGGAAACAAAACTATCTATTTATCAACGTTTTTTAGTCATTATATACCTATTTTCTTTTTATTTCTCCTCCATTTTTATTTTTTCATTGTATTATATAAAGAAGATTAGATTATATAAGTAACTGGAAAATAGTTTTCTATGTGGAAACTGTATTAGCTTGTTCGTACTACACTAATTTTGTCCTATATACTTATTCATTAAGCTGTTTGTTTTCCATTAAATAAATAAATAATTGTGAATATTATTTCTTGCCCAAATATACAACATGTTATGTAGGTCATGTATTATACTACAATTTATAACTTCTAGTTTTTAAACGGCCATAGCTCTGAAATTACCACTTCTACAACCCTTCTGACCTCTATAAATTTATGCCTATACATTCAAAATATCGACGTCGCAATTCACTGACGCAAATACGACCCTTGAAATGTAACAGACGTACAATGATAATGTATGTTCCACATATGCCAGGGTTCAGATTATTTGGTTGGCCGAAATATAGCGCCATTTAAGATTCCTAGACAGATATGCCTAGATCCGAGACCGCAGATAGGCCTGCCCTGGAGTAAATGGGGGATCGCCTAATGTATGCGTTACATTTGAATAGCTTTGAATTTAAAGCATTGGCATGTTTGGGTCTTGGAGGTTATATATGCATACCTACCGAGTGTAGAGCTAGAGTTATGATTACATTTGGTGCCTTGGGGACCAGGAAGTATGATTTTTTAGGTTTTGAATAGGATTTTGAACATTTTATGCAACTGATAGGTCCATCTACTTATAAAGAACTAGTTGCGCCCCGCGGCTTCACCGGCCGTTGGTGTCGAAAGGTTCTCGAGTGGAGACCACGTACAGGCAAACGCAGCGTAGCGCAGACGACCTGACCAAGATCGCAGGAAGAAGCTATATGCGGAGTCGCTTTCAATCGGCCCCTATGAAGATTGATGGGGAGGCCTATGTCCAGCTGCAGTGGCTGAAATGATGATGATAAGAAATATTCACAACAAAATGCTAGAGAGTTATTAGTTAAGTTAAATTATTTACACATACACATTATATTTAAAGATATGTATGTACATTATATTTTTATATTTTGCATCATAATATAATGCAGTTATATATAAGCTGGTATATAAAACCAAGCATTAAAAAAAGTAGGGCATTCGAGTCACCAAGTGAAAAAATCGAACCCACTTGTATCATGATATATATATAATAATATCATGATTTCTTTAATATATTTGTAACATAGTTTCATTTGCTTAAACTGTAACAGTTACTTCGTTGAATAGTACAACTCAATGTACACTATGTAAAAAATAAATGAAAAAAATTGTTGTATTATTGAATTGATCCGGTTTATTTATCGCATAACATCATCCGCGTCGCGTTGCTGAGAATTATATGTCATGAGGACACTGCAGCACGCGCGTGTACCAATCTTTGCTTCGTCCTGAATATAAACCAATTACCAAGTATGTCTATTTGTAACGTTTGAAGTCATTCGTATCTTGTATCAAACGCCTTTTTGGATTCAAATAGGGCCACTTTTCCTGCGGAGTTTGTTCTAAGTTACAAGTTTTTGACTTATTAATTGTTCGTAGGCAGACACGTGAAAAACGTCACTGTCAGCGAATTGGATTAGCAATTTGACTTGGCCGTAAGTCACACACCAAGCAGATCTTATGGCCGATAATGACGCAAAGTGTTAAAAAACCTGGATGCTATCCGATTCCATCCGGTTTTACCCGGTTCTTGTGGATATCTATCAGACACAATCAATGTTAAGGCTTTGTAGGTCAGACGGCAGAAAACAAAAATAAATGACGAAATTATTACATTCTACATCCTATATAAATATCTTTGTATTTCAACATTTTAATAACGTGATACATTTGAAATAAAATTAATGTTTTAAGAGACAATTCAAATAAACATATGATGAGCTGTGGTTTCCTAAGATAGGCTCACAAAGGACTTACTTTACAACTACATTTTTTTTGTAAATACAATTCTTAATAAAATAATAACATATAATTTAAGCAATTAATAACACTTTTACATTTTGTTAAAAGAAAAAATATATATATTTAGAGTATTTTTAAAACAACATTTTGGCAACTTTATCTACTGGTATTGGATTAATAGATGTATAATGAAATAATGATAAAATATAGATAATGTAATTTATACTATTTTATTTGTAGATATGTTATTTTTTCAGAGTTTTCTCTTAAATTTTTTAAATAATTAAATACAATAAAGTGTAGTAATCAATAAAGTGAATAAGTAATTCGTATTTATGGGATTAATATGAGCCTTAAGCAAAGCTTTTCATAAACATATTATTATATAATACACCATAAATATTTTATTATCCCACAAGGACCTGAATAGCCTTTTTTTGACTGAGCGTAGACCTACGCTTGTTGACTTTATTTATAGATGATATATTGTAATAAATAGTTGATTGAATAAACATAATATAACTAATGTTTTATATTTAAATTTATTAACATAACCTAATGCATGATTTCCGCTCAAAGTCATTTCGTAGTGTAAGCTTTCAGCTTCCACATTTGAAGTGTGGAAAATATTTTCTGCTAAAACGCTTATGTTATTTTGTGGCACAACGTAAATATTATTCCAATGAGACTGTGCACGGAACCGGCTTAACCGACAACATCTTACCAACAATTTAACGCAACCTTATATAAACCACTCCAATCAAACAACTGAAAGGCGGATGCGAAAATATCCGATTACGCTAACGTCCCTCAAGATCCTTCTACTAATTACACCCATTTTTTTCGTAAAGAATTTTCCTGTTTAAAAAAGAATCAAGTTAGACTTACCTACCGAAATCCTCTAATCATGAAGCACGGCACGTCCTAATTTACAGTTAAAAATACACAGTCATTTTTTGCTAAAACGAAAAAAATAACACTTCGCGAGCTTAGGTCCGCGGAAATGTCAAAAGAGATTATCAGCGGAAGTAAGATGCGTCCTACCCGCTCTGCAGTCGGGTATCGACTGTCATACTTCTTTGCCGGTCATCAGCTACTAACAGCAACGTAGACCTTCAAAGCTGCAATGATTTTCACGCATGCGTCGTGGAGCGTCCTCTCTTGGAGCTTTCAAACTTACCAGCTTCAATTGACACTGTAAATTGCCATTTTAAATCTTATGCCGTTGGAATAGATTAGCTGAAAGAAGAATTTCGTTGACAACATTCCTTGTGAATCGTTTAAAGAAAGTTCAGGACCACATGTCAGCTCAAACGAACTCACTTTGAGTGGAGCCGGTGGTTTAATGAATGAAACGGTGTGAGGTGAATGGTGTCGCGCTCTTGCTTTCACGCGGATTTGTGATAAGGTATTCCTGTTCTTAAGACATTTCTATTGCTATCAACTTATTAGATGGATTTGTGTAGACATTATATTTTATATGAAAATTATAAAAGTTTAATACTATTGATCACGGTCATAATAACCATTTTTTATATTGTAAATTATCTACGCCTCGCGGTTAAACGCACATGGACTACGGTGTTTTTTTTGGTTACCACAATTAAATCGCGCAAACTGTACCCTTTCTGTGTGATGCAAGACCCTTGCAATCAACTTGTTAGGCTGGATAAAAGACTTAAGAGAAAATATTTTCTTTATATATATATATATATATATATATTTTTTAAATATTGAATGGATATTTTTCTATATTCTACGCAATGTATTATCTCCTTTTACGATGAAATTATCTGTAATATTATTTATTTAATCTGCCCTATTAACGGAGATTAGACCTCGAGATTAGATTACCTAGAGCACTTAAATCTTGAATGCATTAGCACCATAATTACTACTTAAACTAAAGTTAAAAGACTAAGACTAAGAGGATAAGAAAATTAATTATTCATCATTATCATCATCTCAGCCATAGGACGTTCACTGCTGGACATCCTCCCCCATTGATTTCTAAAAGGACCGGTTGGAAGCGGCCCGCATGCAGCCCTTGCCTGCGATCTTAGTCAGGTCGTCTGTCCACCTAGTCGGTGGCCGTCCTATGCTGCGCTTGCCAGTCCATGGTCTCCATTCGAGAACCTTTCGGCCCCAACGGCCAATTAATTAATTAATTATTAACAATATAAAATACTACCAGCCGGAAAACCGCAAGCAAAACATAATTATTAATATCATCGTTGATATCTAAAATAATGTAAAATAAATGTAATAAAATATAAACAAGCGGTTACGATATAAAGTTAAAATTTTTTTGAAGGAAAAATATTGCCTAGTGGGATTTGAACACACAACTACGAAATACCGTCCTGTCGCTTTGCCACCTAAGTTATAGTAACACTCCACTAGCCGTCCGAATTCATTCCTTTCTCTTTACATCTGAGGGGATGTTTTTCTTGAATGTAATTTAAATGTAAGTTTCGCCTAGCATGACGTTAATGCAATAAACGTAAACAAACTATAAAATAATTGTAATGTAACAAACCGACTAGGACTCACGTGGTAAACACTGTAAAATTACTCTCCGACCAGTGAAGAACTGCAAATAAGTTCGAAACTGGTCGGAGAGTAATTTTCCAGTGTTTACCACGTAAGTCCTAGTCGGTTTGTTACATTACAATTATGGAAGAAACTCGCGATAGTTTTCAAACTATAAAATATTGTTATAATATGAAGGAAAAATAAAAAGGTGACCGTCGTGAGTTCATTATACATAAATAAGTTACTTACTATTAAGCAGTTTGTCTACTCATCTGCACCCATTTCATATAAGAATCTTACTTGTGAAGACCATATTATCGATTCCATTATGCTTTCCCAAAATATCTTAAATGACGGTCTTTTAGACTACCGAATGTTACCGAAACGAAAATGCTAAAAAATATATCACTAATTGTGTCGATTGACATGCCTGCCAATTGGCGAATTGAGCTCCATTAGTATAATTGCACTGTCAATGAAGTACAGCTCTCAGAGTGAGTTCAGCTCGTTAGTGAAATGTTCACCGTTTTAGCTCTCTGCCGTATTGCCCTTTATTAGATGACCCCGCTGAGCGTTTGTGGTTTAGTATTTTTATTCGTAAACAAGTTTAATTTATGTCTAAAATATAAAAATATAAAATAATTATACCGTTGAGTATATCATTTAAAAGTTATGAAAATTATTTCTGTTCTGTTTCTTTACTTAAGATTCTTTATGAGCATGCTAGCAGCCAGCTAGCTTTGTTTCTTTCCATGACATCTCTAATATGATCAGAATCTGCTTGCCAAGGTGATCTTCCTCTTATACCATTTCTATTCATCTTGTTCCCATTTGGGTATTTTTGTTTTCAGAAAACTCTTTTCCGCAAACAAATAATTATTTTCGAATAGAATATATATGAACATAATGTTCTAGATCTGGTTGATCACGGCCCGTAACCACAGAATAGTATAGATTTATACTACTATATGTACGTTTACTGTACAGACGTTATGAACACTTAAACCGATTAGTGACTTTACGTTGCTTCTGTTGAATAATTATGTCTCCAATGTGTTTATAACAATAACAAAGTGTCATTGCTGAAAACATTTTTAGCTTGCTCTTTTAATGACTAAAGAGTCTCAAGAATTTGACTTTCTTTAGTGGCAGCACAGTCAGTATATGAAACAGTCGTTACAACCCAAGCTCTAAATATCATATACTCTGTTTGACAGACAATACCAAGCTCATAAGAGTTAACGATTCCGCGCATCCGTGAAATTTAATTATTTTTATTGAATTTCTCACTACACATTTCTTGCATATTTTGTGACAAAAGGGGTGATTTTTCATTACATTTAAAGCTCCAAGAATGATGAGGTGGCAATATAAAGTCAGGGGTAAGTAATAGTTAGGGGAGCTAACTGGTGTCGATGTGTAAGGGTGCTGTAGATAAAGGATGAGTCTCCACGCAGGGGTGTGAATATTAGGGTGCATTTTGTATTTTTTTGTCGATTTGAAATGCAATTGTTTTTTTTTTGTCTTCAATGTGTATGCTTTTGATATGGTATTATGAATAAATTAATACAGAAATTTGTAACGTAGGCACATTTAAAAAAGAATATTTTTGTATGCGAAGTATTAAAGTCAAAGAAAAATTGAAAATTATCAACTTTCCTACCATATATGAAATTATTTAATATTTAGCAGTTATTTAAGACTTTTTAGCATAGTGTATGATTATTTATTAGCATGCTGTGTCTACTTCGAGTAGGTCATACATATGTCTAAGTTTATAAATGTCAATATGTTAAGATTAATAATGTAAATAATGTAAGAACCAGTTTTGTAGACCTAATAAATAAAATAAATAAAAAAAATATCAATATAGCACGCTCTGTATGCTTCTCTTTCTTCAATAACTGAGATGATGATAAAAATGATAAGCAAGGAGTGACGTTTGAGTCGGTAATAGCCATCAAAACAAAATCTAGAAAAATGAAGTTGCACCAGCGCGTCCCACATGCAGTTGTTGCAGTTTAACGTCATATCGGGACTTTTACTACGCAGACGACAGATATGACGCCATCGGATGGTTTGTTAGGAACACGGTTTTTAGACCAGACAAGACCTTTCGGGGCTACATCCTTAAAAGGGCAATCACAAATCTAGACAGCGTGGTGCTAGAGGCCCTGTCGAAACTTATGGTGGAGGACCAAAATAATAATATTCTTTAGCTTAAGTGCCTAATGATGCATGATATGCAAATAAGTATAGTCCATGAGTAATGTTTTAATTTAAAAAATCGAGATAAGAAAAATAACAAGGCAAAAATAAACGAAAAATAACAAGGCAAAAATAAACGAAAAATATTTCTTACAACTTTTTTATATCAACTTTAATTTTAATCAATTTTATGACATCGCTGGATGGGCCCCGTATAGAGAATGGGAATATCGGTATCAAGAAGGCGTACCTTGGAGCCCCAAGCCGCCGCCGACCTATCAGCAGGTCCCGATACCGCTCGATTGACCCCGCAGAGTCAAACTTGTGCGAGCTGACCTCACAACTGGCAGGAAGCGGTGCAAGAAGACAAAAATAGCGTTTTCTTATATCGGAGGCCAAGGCTCACATTGGGTCCCTTCGCTAGCGAAGAAGTAAGTAAGGGGTTAAGCCTATACTTGAAGTAAACCACTACCTAATTAAAACCCTACACTACCTACTAAGCATGAGTGTTAGAGCCATTTACAAGACTGAAGCGATGACAGCTCAGCAGGGGGAGCGTCGGCTGTCAAATTGAAGGACACAGTTTCGATCCCCGATAATGACTTCAGTTTCTGGTGAAGGAAACACCGTTTTTAAATTCCCAGGATGGTGGTAGGCTACTTTCGAGTATCCGCATGGCTAGCAACCACCCTCAATTGCTAATCAATCAATCAGGGCTTGATCGCGAGAAAAACATATAGTAATTTATTTACCTCGACGTTTCGACCAAGTTGCATTGGTCGTAGTCACGAGAAGACTGATTTATTTATTAACAATGTGTTTGAATCCCGAAAGTCTAATAATTACTAATACTAATTAAGTCATTTACATAAATAGCTATACATAATAATTAGACACATATTTTTATACCTTTTAGATTTAATAAATTTAAAACTGAATCCATTTTAATTTACATTAATTTGATGTCCGTTGAGTAGTAATTTGTTTACAAATAAATGCTAATTTACTTTTATCTTATTTTATTATCTCGTTCTTGCAAAAAGGTTTTATGAAATAAATACATACACACGAGTATTCTAAAGGCGAAAGTTTGTAGAAATGTGTTTCAACATTTATTTTTTTACTAGCTGGCCCTGCGGTTTCACCCGCGTCGTAGCGTCACGTCATATCGCCTAAAGCCGTCCTCGTTATCGAACACAAAAATATTTATTGTTTTTCAATTCCAACCAGTAGTTTTTAAGATTAGCGCGTTCAAACGAACAAACAATCTTCAGCTTTGTAATATTAGTAAATTAAAATTGATGCCTAATTTAATTCATGCAGAGTAGGCCTGCAGCCAACTAGATTTTTTCAATGGTCAGATAAATATTTGAAGTAGTAAAGAAATCTCACAGTTAGCATTTCCATCGGTTCATATTCTGAATCCTTGTAAGTTTGTAAATTATTTATAAATCTGTAAGTGCGAAAATTATGCTGTTTATTATCATAACACAGAAAGACTTTCATTATAATTTCATCATTTTCATCTTATTATTTAAACGAAATAAGTATGAGTAGCTCTTCAAAGTGTGAGGGGTGTTTCCCGAGATAGTTCCATAACTGTAATCAAATGTGGACTTTATATCCTCAGTTACAAAGTTGAAGAGTGTAGTATAATAAAAGTCGACGGTTGTAAAGAGAAGATATACCGCCTATGGTCCGCTTTAATATTTTATTTGCCATTTCAAGTGTCGTGATATATCTTTTAGAGGAATAATGCGGAGTTGTTGGAGTGAGAACAATTTACTTTAATGTGAAATAAGATAAAGTAGTATGTGTTCCATGTTTATACATTCACAAAAAGTTTTGACGTGATAACGTTTTATAAATTGATGAATACCAGCAACACCTATGAAAAATAGTAACGTTCCGCGTAACGTTCCACCTGAGTTTTGTATTACATAAAATAATCAAAGTCAAAGTCAAAGTCAGTCAAAGTCAAAGTCAAAGTCATAAATGATTATGACGTTACCACGTAAATCTATCGTCCGTAAACCGACTTTACAGACAACCAATTTTTTGATTAAGTATATTCTAGAACGACTCCACTGGACGTAACTATTTCCATTGATATGCAACAGAACTGCTTGGAAGCGGTCGCTATTTAGCGTATTTTTACTTGACGGCCAGAATAAACATACTCTATCAGATATTCTATAATTGAAATGACGGTTTCTCACGAAGTATACAAATCCTTTATTTTATTAAGCAGTTATTAAATATCATCTGCAAATATAATTAAAAAAATAGTGGAATCAATAACGTTCCTTGCGGGACACCGCTCGTAATCAACATTCATTATGACATATCATTGTTTAGTACTACCGCTTGAGTCCGATTGTTGATATAAAAAGCGAACCATATCAATAGGTCACCACTAATTTTTAACGAGTTTATTCATTAGTATTGGGTGATCGATTTTGTCAAAACATTTAGTATAATCTGTTTACACAACATCTACTTGAAATTCCTTATCCTTAGATTCGATACTGTTTATAGATTTTACATTTTCTGATTTTTAATTCGCATATATATTTAAGAAAAAGGTGTAATGATATATTCTTATCTACAATTCTTTCAAAAAAAATAATTTTATCTACATATGTTTTTTTTTTAACAGTTTTGTATTATAGAACATATAATCTATGGAAAGTCTGTAATACGAGGTTCTCCACAACCGAATTGATTCGGTTAGTTAGAAGAGCTCTGAAACAGGGGGTTGGTTCGATCTCATAAAGAATGCTAAGTATATATTATAATACATTGCCTATTGTGTAGCTAGTTATTGTGTGTGTAACACTGTAGTTATAGTTCGTTTTCCTGACTTATTTGATATAAAGTCAAAGATTATAGTAAGGTAAAAGTAAGACCTGAAATAGGAATGTACTTAGTAATAAAACATTAATGAACGAAAAGAGACGCGCGAGTCTCCTCAAATCATCCCAAATAGTATCAAAGAAAAAGTAACCTTAAAGGCATCATTAAAATGTAAAAGTTGCCGTGCCTCTCTAAATAAACTGACTTCGTTCCTTGGCAAGTAGATACTAGAGGCAGAAGGGGAACTTATTCGAAAGAGATCCAATAAGATATTATATAATACACACATCTCAAATTTGACTTATAATACATAGGTACATACAGCGGGCAGCGGGAGCATACATACAGCGGGAGAAACATGTGGCTCCTGAAACACACGATTCGGGCACCTATGGGCTCCTATGGAAATTATTACATTTATTTTTAGTAGTAGCTTAATAGCTTTTTTAATATATCTATTTGTATTTTCAGAAATGATTAACTTTTGCTTAAGTTTATGCTCTTTTGCATCGGTAATAACACCTTTTATTCCTAGCTGGAACGAGTAGATTAACCAGTAACCCTGTACTCATATAGTCATGTCTATTTGTCCTGTAGGTAGTCAAGAGACGGCTTGGCTTTTTAGATGTGCTTCTACTTCCAATCCAACATTTTTATTCGATTGGCCAGCCCAACGTCAGATTTTCCAGACCTATCGAGAGCATCTGTAATGAGCCAACGACAGCTGCTGTCCTCCGATAAAAACCGGGACCGATAAAATAAAAATGACACACATGCAAAGTATTACCGCATTGTTACTGCATTTGACGGTCGCCATGTCGCTGTGGTTAGTGTCAGTGACATGACTACTGTGTCTCCGGGACCCTGGGTTCAAATCCCGGCAGAGGCAAAAAAAATATTTGTGCGATGAGTGTAGATGTTTGTCCTGAGTTTTGGATGCTTGTGTGCCCAAAAAAAATTGTACCTTGCTTAAGCCACTTTGTTAAGACAGCATAGGCTCTCTTTTATTAGCGTTTGTTACCTGGTAAAAGAAAAGAGAACTTTTCCAAAACTTAGCTTACTCCCATTAATGCACTGTCAACCTGTCACTATTCTCTCATGGGCCGAATCTGATTCTTTAATTATAAAATGCAAATTTGCGTTTGCTTCGGCTCCCGACGCCACGCGCCATCTTTATGGAGTGGAAACTCGACGGTTACACCCACGCAAATCGTCAGAGGAACGTAACAAATAAAAGTAAATGCGAGGATCTAAATCACAAAATATTTCTTCCTTAGTAATTTATCTGTATTGTATTTGTTCGAAATTTATTTATTTAATAAGAACTGAAAACTTTACGATAAACAGAAACAGACTGACATCTGCGACACAGTTCCACTCTACTGCAGGTGTCATTGATTCTCAACAATTTATTGAAATGTTTTTAGTTCTAATTAAATAAATAAACTTGAAACTTGTTAGCTGCGATCAGTTTTGACAAAGATATTATGAATTGAAATAATCTTTACTGTAGTATCTTGTTGTAATTGTCTTGCTTCGTTCACTCTAAGCAGTCGTATGTATTTTACGACTTGTATTTATGAACTCAAATCCGAATAATTGTTTATAAATAGTGGGGGCCAAAAAGAAATGGCTCTGAGGAAAGTTCACCCCCATAGAATGGAGACGCTTCGAGTATAATACATATACCTACCTGAACCAATCATCTGCCCGGCTTCTACAGGTGTAAATAAAACTATTTCTAATGTGCCTTGTTTCTTGAATTGAAAACTTTCCTTTTTATTTCTTCTATTCAATTTCGCAGTTCAAAAAGATTTTACAGCTACTTCTAAAAACAATGAAGATCGAACTTAAACTAAAGAAATTTTTAAATACTTGGCATAGACGAAATTACCTTTAGCAAGTTATTTTTTTGGACAAAAATTGGAACAACCGACTTCATTTACATGTATGTTTTTAAGACTTTCCTCGATTTCATAAAACTACTCAACCAAAGTTTAAAAAATTTAAATGGAATGGAATTTTCAAAATCAGTCGAGAAATGGGTGCATATACATAAAAAATACACAACGTAGTAAGCAGTATCGAACATAGAAGCTTCTTCAAAGTTTAAATATTTTTAAGACAATTGGAGAGGAATCGTCTGAATACAATACATAGCAACCGAGTGGAGAAACTCCTCCTTTTTCAGAAATCACTCAAAGCAAAAAGTAAAACATAGAAAATGAACTGATTTTCTGATTCTGATTCAACATCTACACATAATATATAATCTATACTAATAATATTATAAAGAGGAATGACTTGTATGTTTAAAACAAATAAACTGAAAAAATACTGGACTAATTTCAGAAATTCTCACTATTCGAATTTTACATTATGTCTAAGAACATACGCTATATTTTTTTTAGACAAACAAAAATAGGGGTCTCTACTAAACCTTCCATCATGTAACCGTGCGAAGCAGGGACGGAATGCTAGTCAGTAATAATTAAGCAAGTAAACTGGTGAAACTACACCCAGATGGCGCTTTAATAAAAGGGAATCAATGTTCACTCAGCGTCGAGAGCTATGAATAAATTGAGCTTCCTTCTTACGTCTTAAATCTGTGGAATAAAGAAATGTATAACCAATGGAATGGCAAGACTTAAACGGCCATCAATGCAAATAGGATTTTGTTCAATCTTTATTTGTGAATCAAGAAGTATATAACGTATCAAATTGTTTCTATGGTAATTTACTGACAGAAACTGGGTGTATCTACATTGAAAATACATTTTTTTTACAATTAATATTAATAACATTTCAGTTATTGGAATGTAACTTGAAAACTGCTTGTCCGATTTTGATGAAATTTAAATGGGATTACTTCGGAAGGTCACTCTACCAAACAAAAGAAAATGATGAGAATCGGCCCTTAATGGGGAAGGAATCGGTGAAAGTACATTAAAAAATAAAAAATACAGTCAACACCTCTTACTTTTTTTGAAGTCGTTTATTAATATGCAGTTGATAGCTCATGTATTTCCATAATTTGTAGGATCATCAAAACAGAACATGCCTCTTTGTTAGGTACCACAGTTGCGGGAACCATTCGGGTCTTAACGAGGTGCGATTGATATCGGAATTACGAGTAATTGGAGACGATTTCAATAAGATGGCAATCATCAATTTTAATGAAAGTGATAAGATAATGGACGTTTTTGGGGTGCGAAGTTACGAGGCTTTACCGCATAATGTCCCTTATAACAATATAAGAATCCTCGAGGAATATAGAAAGTGACAAATCCTGCTAAATCTTAGCTTGAGTATGATATACTGTTCCCGTTAAACACAGGTTATATTAATAGATAGTTCTAGATTAATTACTCAAGTAAATTAGAAAGAAAGAAAGAAAGAAAATTATTTATTTCTGACAAACAATTAAGCAACGCTTCCTTGTGTTGTTTTTGGCGGGACATCCATTCCATATTAAAGTAAAGCTGACAAAGTTTTGGGGATCACCTTGGATCGATGTATGAATTGGAACCTTCAATTACAAACTACCAGTCGTAAGCTATATGCATCTACTGCATCATTAAGAAGAATGGGCATTTTTCTCCTACAGCAACTAAAACTGTATTAGGTCAATCTCTCTTACTATCCATATTAGACGCTTGCTATTGAGATCTCACAGAGGAGCAACAAAATAAGCTTAAATCGTACTTATTATATTTATTTTCAATATTAAAGTAATATTTTTAAGTGCAGTAACACCCCCGTTATCCTTTACATTTTTTCCATGCAAAGATTGCCCGTTAGAGATCACTTTTACTGATAAGCCCGCCCATTGTCACACTCTTTCTGTAAATGTATATATATTTAGAAATTTTTGTTTTTTATTGAAGATGTAACAACAAAGAACGTCCTAATCCATTTTAATATATTCATACTTAACATTGTTACTGTTTCACGGAAAGAGATAGATATATACCTATTTATCACTACAACCTAAAAATGTCTCTTATGCTATAACTGAGTACGTATTTATTTATACGAATTTCTATAGAAAAATTGACAATTGAGAAACTACCAGCATTAAACCCACAAAGAGCAGGCTTGAAATATTTATCTTTAGCTTAGTCTCAGGATGGCTATACGAGTTAAAAAATTACACCGATTAGATTCAACGAATCATTATTGAAACTGCTAGCATTCTGGGTACGCTGACAATTGGTAGCAGGTTTAGAGAGAGGCAAGAGTTAGTGTGTTGCTAAAATATTATTATTGTTGCTATACAATTGTAATTAGTTGTTAATATTGTTTCTTTATTTGTTTTTTTATACTGTATAGATCTAGCGTTTGACCCCTATCTTACTTGATGGTCAATGACGATGTGGTCGAAGGTGTTGGTGACAGTTTTTCAAACGGCCACCATGCTGGGAATTAGATAACGTCGTTACATTTACCGGAAGCTCAAGGCGTTGGTGGGGATTGAACCAGCCCCGTCAGTTTGACGTGCGACGCTCCTACCACTGAGCCATCACCGCTTCGAGATGTTATAGGCACTCAAGTCCTACAAACATTAAGTAGCTATTCGTTAAATGTATGCCCATATTTAGCCTTAGATCGCAAAATAAATGACTGTAGACACTCAACTGACTATATAAACATAAACACGGTCAGCTTATTCAGTCAATGTAATGCACATTATTATAACTATCTATCGTTTTCAAAGAGAAACTACATATTCTCGAAAGTAATTTGTGGGCTAAAAAAGCACCAGCAACGAATATCTTGTTTAGGCATGACTTCGGCGTCTTGACCATCAATACACGGTCCATAGTTTAAATGTATTCTAACAGATATATTTCTGGGAGTGTGCCTAAGAGTTCCTTTGTTTTTCCATTTTCCTTTACATCATCATCGGCCAGAAAGACGTCCAAGTGATATTCATACTGAGTTGTATTTTGCTTCAATAATCATAGTGCGCACAGCTAAGAAATGCATGGAATTTATTGCCTGAGACTATATTTTTTTTGTATGTCTATCTATCATCATCATCATCATCTCAGCCATAGGACGTCTACTGCTGATAATATGCCATCCCCATTGATTTAAACAAGAACCGGATGGAAGCGGCCCGTATCCAGTCCTTACCTGCGATCTTAGTCAGGTAGTCTGTCCACCTTGTCGGTAGTTGTCCTATGCTGCACTTGTTAGTCCGTGGTCAATTTGAGAACCTTTTGAGCCCAACGGCCATCGTGGTTTGCCGTTGATTTTACTTCTGTAGGTACTAATATTATAAAGAGGTAAAGTTTATGAGGTTTCGTTGGTAATATCTGGTTTTACTAGCTACACGGGCATCTGACATAACGGAAAACCTTAGTCTCAAAAAGTGATTAGGTGTAACACGACTAAAGCCAGATAATATACATGAAGTGGATGCGGGATTGGACCGATTGGATGTAGTTCGCTTTCAACCTGTCCTTGTGGAGATCAATGAAAGAGGTGCGGTGGACATATAATGGCTGAGATAATGATGATGACATAAAATCTTCTTCAAATTGTTTTATAATTTCTATGGTACCTACATCTAGTTTGCTTTCATTCGAAAACACGTAGTAGCTTTGATGACGCGCCACTTCCCGAACAAATATTTGCCTATTCCTGACCAGCGCTCGCGGTCGCTTGTTAGCGTAACACTGACTATAAAACAACTGCTTTATATATTACTGGTAAGCTGTTATTGCATGCACTGTTTACGTGCTGTGATTGGATAATATGAAAATATGAATATGTTGATTTTTGGCAGTTATGTAATTAACCAAAGAGTAACAAATTAAAAGCTACCCCGTTATTACTATCATTATTAACAACTGTAAATAAAGTCCAGTGACTTCTAGTCTGTGACACTGTGTAGACAGTATCTAAAATGTACCTACTATGGGCACTATGAGTCGTTGAATTCATCATTTACTATGAAAATGAGTCCAATTAAGTAGGCCCAACTTCAAAAAGAGGTCAATCGTGCGTTGTTAATGTGATGTATGTGCACATTAATTTATATAGGTACCTAGTATAATTGAATGTGTATATTAATATTTAAGATACTGTTTATACGTTTATTCCACTGTACTATTTTTCAAATACAACAATTCAAACAACCTGGGTATCTTCAAGTCACGAGTGAATAGGTATCTTCTAGGCAGGCGTGCTCCACCGTAGACCGCATCATCACTTAACATCAGGTGAGATGGTGATCAAACGCTTGCCTATTCCCAATAAAAAAATGAATGAAAACATGTTCCGACCCCTTCCTGTTTGGGATAAGGATAAGAAGAAACATATTTACTTTGCCAATTTACCTTTTACTTATTTATAGTAAAAAAACGCGTATGCAGAAAATACATAACAAAGTCTTTGACAATATAAAAACAGGTTTAATGTTTATTAAAGGTAATATTTTTAACTAACTTCAAAAAAAGAAGGAGGTTCCTCAACTCGACCGTATATATTTTTTGGTTTCATTTTTCACGGATAACTTCGTCGTTAATGAACTGATTTCGATAATTCTTTTTGTTTGATACTTCCGAGGTTTAAATGGGAGATTTAAATGGGACCACCCATTTAAATTTCATCAAAATCGGTCAAGCGGTTTTTGCGTTTCACACCAATAACTGAAAAGTGTTACGTCTATCTGGATGACTTCCTTATGTGGAAGAAGGTGAAGGTTGAGGATGAGGAAATTGGTGAACACCCACAATGACAATTGATCCCGTGAGTAGCAAAGGTCACTAAACGTTCATACCGACTTTTATACATTACAATACCCATGTACCCTTGACCCTTGTCATAGAGATATGAAAAACTCACACTAGCCCTACAGAAAAATAGTTATACAACAGTACAATATTCTCATTAAAGTTTTGCCCAAATATTTTTGTAAAAGTTTTAACTTAAGACTTCAACTGCGTTGAAGCCACTACAAGATTGTCATCGATTATCGTTGAAAGTGTTAAGGCTAAGCTTTCTAACCGTGTTGGCTAACCCAACACGGTCTAACCCAACGATCCTACGTCATCGCCTGACGTCAAGTCACGGCTCGTACCTTCGATAGGCGCACAACTGAAATGTGCGCCCTAGCCTACAAGTTAATCAGATAACATTCAAATTGAAAAGAGACGCCCTTGAAGAAACTGAGGAAAGCACTTGTATAGAGCGTCTTAAGCATTTCATTCATTGCGGAGTTGCAGTAGTCTAATTTTATGTTCCGGATAACCTGTTTAGCTTCGACTCGGGGCGACACGGGGCGAGACACGGGGCGGCGCCTACACCCGGGCGACACGGGGTGATGTTGAGCTGGGGGTACATGAATTATTTTTTTAATTCACTCTTTATAAATACTTTATTTTTTATTATTGAAGCGTTAACTAAACCACACCGTATATATTAATTACCACCGTTGTATTCACTATTAATACTTTTTTATGGAACCTTTTTAATATTATACCTATATACGTTTCAGAGCAGCCAATATATAATGCAAAGTATAATCCATAAATAAATCAATGGAATATTGTAAAAGCTACAAATAAAGTCAAGAGTACAGAATTATACTTAGACATAAACAATATCTAAACAATAGTTAGATAAAAAAATAAATATTATGTAACTGAGATTATAAAACAACTTTATAGATATAGCGGAAATCCGTTGGCGTGGATCTCCTATCGTTGGTACGGCTCGCAAAACACACAGTTTTGCACAGGTACAGGCCTCGCTGAGTGTTAAATTACTGCATGAGTGATGATGCCATATATGGTAAAATACCAAGTCTGTTTAATCAGGTCACGGTAGCCGACCCGGTCAAAGTTGCAGTATGCTTGTTAGGAAAAGTAAAAAAAGAATTTTCTGAATTGGTCAATATTTGACGGAGTTCTGTGGTAACAAACTTAAAATAAGAAACAAATGCAACGATTACCGCCTCTAATTGTGAAAGTCGGGCAAAAAAGGAATTTCTTTCTGTAAATGTGCATAAGCCTATTCTTGTGGCAAGATTTGAAACAGCTAATCAAATTTAAGATGGCAAGTTTCAGCCGGCGACTATGGGGGAGTTCACAGAATCAGAGTGATTCGCGAGGTTTTTGCATAGACTTTAAATATGTAGACTCGCACTCACAACTTCAGTTTTGAACTGTGTGTTTTCTTTGGAAATGATTTTTACAAGCTTATATATAACAAACAAATAATACATTATTGAGTTTGTTTCAAGCTGAATAAGAGGCATTTTGGATGAACTGATTCTAATTAAGCTTGTAAAATGTTATAAAATTCGCTACTTAAAGTAAGCTTTTAATAAATTGATCGGGGCCTGATGGCGTGAAAGCAATTTAGCCTACACATCCACGCACACATTTTTATAAAAGAGGCTTCATATTGTGTTAACAGTGATGTGTCTTTATTTCTTTATTTTGTCTGAGGCATCAAGGAGGCATTTATTGAATGTCGATAAAATATTAAACAATCAAAAGAATAACGCCGAGTTCATATGTTCATACAGATTCAAGTAAGTGGTGGTTATGAATAACGCTTGCATATTTTGGCTAATAATAATTGGTCAACAACAAATCCGCAAACGTAATTTTAGAAATTGTGTCAATAATAACCTCCGTGCACACATTCCCTGAAATCAATTAAAAACTCGACCGCCATGAAATATTAAAGCTAATGATACGGTAGGTCTTTATAAAGATAGTAAAATTTTCATGGGATCGCCCGTTTAATCGCCACATGCCTAATGAAAAGCTTTCTATGAAATGATATTTTGCATTTTTTATGTGTTACATTGTGACACAGAATAACTAAGACCAGTAAAACGAATACTGGTTTTGACCAGAATATGAGAGCGATACACATTGTGTACTTTGCGTAAGTCATACCTAACTAAATAATGATTTCCAAGAAATATTTGGTAGAACATTTGTTTTTTAAATTCTTCGCGAAATTCGGTAACTTGTCCACCTGATAGCATGCAATCAATATATGAACAAAAAGTTCGTAATATATATATTAATATTATAAAGAGGAAAGATTTGATTGTTATGTTGTTGTTGTTGTTGTTTGTTTGACATGTTAATCTGAAAGTATATTCTATCAAATGAAGAAAGAATAAGAAAGGAAATTTGATAAGCTCGATAAAGATTAGATATGTAACCATTTTGATCCAATCAAATGTGACATGTTAATCTGAAAGTATATTCTGTCAAATGAAGAAAGAATAAGAAAGGAAATTTGATAAGCTCGATAAAGATTAGATATGTAACCATTTTGATCCAATAAAATGTGACATGTTAATCTGAAAGTATATTCTGTCAAATGAAGAAAGAATAAGAAAGGAAAATTGATAAGCTCGATAAAGATTACATATTTAACCATTTTGATCCAATAAAATGTGACATGTTAATCTGAAAGTATATTCTGTCAAATGAAGAAAGAATAAGAAAGGAAATTTGATAAGCTCGATAAAGATTAGATATGTAACCATTTTGATCCAATAAAATGTGACATGTTAATCTGAAAGTATATTCTGTCAAATGAAGAAAGAATAAGAAAGGAAATTTGATAAGCTCGATAAAGATTACATATGTAACCATTTTGATCCAATAAAATGTGACATGTTAATCTGAAAGTATATTCTGTCAAATGAAGAAAGAATAAGAAAGGAAAATTGATAAGCTCGATAAAGATTAGATATGTAACCATTTTGATCCAATAAAATGTGACATGTTAATCTGAAAGTATATTCTGTCAAATGAAGAAAGAATAAGAAAGGAAATTTGATAAGCTCGATAAAGATTACATATGTAACCATTTTGATCCAATAAAATGTGACATGTTAATCTGAAAGTATATTCTGTCAAATGAAGAAAGAATAAGAAAGGAAAATTGATAAGCTCGATAAAGATTAGATATGTAACCATTTTGATCCAATAAAATGTGACATGTTAATCTGAAAGTATATTCTGTCAAATGAAGAAAGAATTCATAAATTAAAAGGCAACAGGCATCTCAAAAAAACTTCAATTTTTGAAACCGGTATTATAGAATCTGAAAAACTTTTCCTAATTGTCTGTATAATTTAAGTTTTATTCCCGCTCTTCCCAAACCATAGCAAGTGTATGGTTTCCACTTTACGATTTTGTACGCTTGCAACGCCAATAATTTTGGGCTCTGTTACGATTTACTACACACTTCAATTCTTTATTTCTTTTCCGTTATATGACGCAGTAAAATATAAACATTTGTACACAGGTGTCACGTAATGATAATATGTAGGTGCTTAAGGAGAGCGGTGGGTCTCTGTGGAGAGTGATTTATTTTCTATGGAGTGTAATAGTTCCCTTATGTACTATTTAAGGTTTTCCTTACGATAAATCTGTTTAATGCCTTTTAACCGACATCTAAAAATGAACGTCTTAAACGAGTTATTACAAATTACAGTTGGTTCGATCCCCATCAACGCCTTGAGCTTCCGATGAAGATAATACCGTCATACCCAGTATGATGGTAGGCTGCTTTCAAGTACCCGCCTGGCTAACTAGCCAGGCCACCCTCAAGTTTGAAAAACTATCACCAAACGTGTTCAGGTAGCAGTTCTTTAGAGCACTGGCTCTGTTATTGCTGTCAACGACTGTCACTATAAATTAGAAAATGTAATCAAATTTTGTTCAATCACAACTAACCTCCATGAAATTCTCTTATAAGTGGTTCATTAGACATAATACAAATTGCATAATCAAAGAAATTTCAAAGGTCGATAGGATAGCATTTTGCATAGATACACAACTGACACCCTCTCACATTCATACACGCACTTTCAATAAACATGCAGAGAGGATCCTTCCCATCATAATTGTATGTTTCATGTAAAAAGCATCAATTATCTATAAATAATATAATAAATATGCGTTAATGTTTAATCTTAAGTATCATACTGTTTCTTTCAATCTTATAGTATTGTTTCTGTTTTTGTTCAATTATGTTTGTAATACACATACAAGCTGTATGTGTATTAAAAACATAATTGAACAAAAACAGAAACATATAAGTGAAAAAATAGGTAAACACGTTGCAAGTTTAAATTTATAACATTAGAGGCTCTTCCCTTGTTGAAACACGGGCCTAGAGCCAAGTGGTGACAATGTGCAATACTCTACCCATTTATGATGTATAAGTCTGTAAGTGCGCAATTTTTCCTGAATAAATATTTTATTTATTTATTTATAATAGGAGTTTCAACTTAAAAGACTCAACATTGTTTATTTATCAAATAGTTTAGCCTTAAACTTCAATAAATGTGAGACGTTGCGGGACGCTTGGCAGATGTGAAACAAATAAATAATAGTCGCACGGTCGCACAGTCGAGTCGCTTGCGTTTAGTCTGGCGACGCATGCCGTGGCGACAGTAGGTCTAGCCGGCCGTTATAGATGTTTCAGATCAAAGTAGCCGCAGTTTTAGTTAGTATTAGTTAGAAGCATTTAATACTTAGGTATTTGATTAAATTCCTTAACCCCAAAAGCTATTATTACCGCAACGTAATCTTATAAAGTTGAATACTATTTTTAGAAAATATAATATCTCAAAACATTTCTTTTTTTTATTAAAAAGTGCAACATTCCCGTAGGAAAAGTTCATAAAGTAATTAGTTAGAAGCATTTTTGCTGATTTGATTAAATTCCTAAACCTGTAAGCTGTTTTACCAGAATTTAATTAAAAATCAAAGCTTATTAATTTAGCAAACGTACGGCGAGCTTTAATTTCAAAATAAATTCAAATTCAAAAAATTCAAAATTCGTTTATTTGAGTAAATAAGGCTTATGCTACATTAACAATTTGTCTACCTGGGTCCCAAACTAGGCTCGTAACCTGTGGCATGGGATCCAGGCCTCTTACGTCTAAATTACAGAAGTACTGCCTAAATACTGTAGTGATTAAAAGAGATAACGTGGCTTATGCAACTAATAACATCAACTAGTTTCATCATTTGTTGTCTTGTGTGTGAGTCTGTTTGTATGTGTGGGGGGTGTGTGTGTGAGTGTGTGTATGTATGTGTGGTGTGTGAAATGATTATAGTGATATTTTTTCTTCACTTCTCGATTTCTGACAAATCAAACACTCATTAAAACGTAATATGTCTAGGTGAATTTCGTAATAAAGGAAATTATATTAAAGTTATTATTTTATGTAAACTCTAATGTCTACGCTTGAGTTCTACGCTCTTGTCGCCGCCCGGACCTGGAACCACTGAAGATGTCAACCACAGTGATCGACGAAACGTCTGGAATACAAGTTTCATTAAGACCACGGCCGAACAGCCCGGAAGCAATTCATACAACACGTAATTATTTTACTTTATTAATAACTGATAAAGATTATTTATTTGACTTACGTAGATAGTATGCGACTTTGTTAGGTTTTAGGTATTATTTAACACGTTTGTATGTGGGAGAAAATGCATTATTTTTAAATTATTTCCAATTATTATTCGATGACTTTTGTTTTACAAGTTGTGCAATTGACTACTAGTCTCTCCGCCACTGACAAGCAAGCTATGGCCACGGCCGCAGAGCCTCTGGACGGATCATAGGTGGTCCAGTCGTGGACACGGCACGACGGTGCTCTGAACTGTCTTCACCAGATGTCAAGTATTATCATGTTATAATGTTACTATGCTAATACTATGCTATGTAGTAGTAATTGATTTGTTTAACACCCATAATGAATTTTTTGTGTTTATTTAAATACAAAAAAATCATTATGGGTGTTAAACTACTACGGGTACTAAAATATTATATTGTTTATTTTTTTAAAATTGTCACCCCTTCTGTGGCATGCATATGGAAAGGTTTATCCATAACATTAACTTAAAATGGCCCAATTTACTTGAAATGAACTCTGCAATTATTTGTTATTCAACTGACATGCTCATTGATGCAAGAATGTTACTATTTAAGTATTAACCATTGATTTTAATTGTTTTTATCGAATTTACATGCCATTTCATGAACAAACTGTGCATGGTATGTTTACTTGTTGACTCGACACATTGAATTATGTCTTCTATCACAAAACATTGTGTTTCTATATTTCGTTATTTCTATTCTACATTGAGATAGTTCAGATCCTGAATTAACACATAGGCTTATTTTTACCATCACCATCATCACAGTTTTTCCTCACCACGCGAGTGAAACCGCGGGGCGCAGCTAGTATTAAATAAAAGTCAAACGCGAGTTTGTAATAAATGCTCTCATATTTTGAAATTGATCTCAAATTTATGAGGTATCGCGCCCCTCGAAACTATCGACTAAATTTCCAACCTCAATCACTGTTGAGTGTTCTCGGAGTTATTTGTATCATCAATTATTTTAATTATATCAACGTTATGATTGATGGTGTGTACTGAAATAGAAAGGTTATTTGGCCGTAAATGGGCGTTTCTTTATCATTATTTGGTTTGTTATGACTTATGACAGTGAGATAAGGAAGTCATTAGTGATGACATTAGTAAGAGCGCTATGTTACAAAAATGTACTTACTTACATATTATCTCTCAGAAAGACACTCAACTTTTCTTTTTATACTGTTAGATGTAACGTTTTAGCACTATCTCACTTGATGGTCAGTGACGATGTGGTCGAATATGTTATCACGTTAGACCTAGGATGCTTAATGGCTCGCAAGGACTGCTGCCTGATATTACTATGTGTTTTGTCGACATAGACAAAGACATCGTTTATATACAGGTGACAGTTTTTGTAACTTGAGGGTAGTACCTAGCCAGACTCGAAAGTACCTTACCACCGTGTTGGCAATGTGATAACATTACCTTCATCGGTAGCTAAAGCCGTTGGTAGAGATCGACCAGCGCCCGTCAGTGTGACAGCCGAAGCTTCCACCGCTGGGCTATCATCGCTTCACCTTTAAAGAGGAAGTCTCGTGTCTCAGCAATGGGAATGTAATGGGTTGAATATGTTTTTATCGCTATTTCTAGCTAGGTAAAATTAAATTTGAAAGGGACAAGGATGTATACGACTAATTTCTATATATTGTTAATTTTAAGAAATAATCCATTGTATTTTTTCATTCGACTCCCAAAATAGGAGGTGGTTCTCAATTCAACTGTTGTTTTTTGTATTACCTTTTAAGTCATTTTAGGAACCGACATTGACATTTATTTTTTATAAAAGATTGTGCTCTTAGGACCATTTAATTTCTCTTATCCTAAACAATGTTTATTTAATTTTTTTCTAGATTGATGATGTTATCATTTTTTCAAGATGAAGAAAATGTTCCCCTAAATAGTGGTTGTCCGTTTGGTTAGTTTTTAACGGACTTCAAAAAACGATTAGGTTCACAATTTGGCCTGTAGGTTATTTTTTTATGTTTGTTTGTTACCCCAGAACTTTCGACTGCTTGAACCGATTTTGATTATTCTTTTTTTTTAAGCTGGTTTTTTGTGTGGTTAAATTTAAGTTTCATCAAAATCTGTTAAACGGTTTATGAGTTACACTCCAATAACTGAAAAGTGTTACGTCTACTTGGACGACATTATATTTGCGGATGAAGAAATCGGTGAACATAGGCAATGACAATAATTGATCCCGTGAGTAGCAAAGGTGATTGAAAAGAGGCAAATTTTTTTTATCAAAAAATGGAACCGACTTTAAAAGTATTTTTTATTTATTATTTTCAATCTTTTTATTTGACTTTATTTCTGTCAATAATTTTAAATATGTATTTTTGTTAAAAATATAGCTAAATGGAAATATCTTTTCTCTACAAGCCTTATTCATTCATATTCACATAGCAACATTATTTATTGAATGGCTTCCGCCATAGTAGCCATGTTAAGTTTTTGACTTCCATCGACTGTCACGGTTTTCCATATTAGGAGGTGAAGGTACTCGTCCACAAGCGTTACGATCTGCTGCTAATAAATAAAAGACATTGTAATCAAACGTGTATTTATTGAAAGCCCATTGATGCCTTAACAATGATTTATCAATGCGATAGCTATACAAATATCAGTTTTCTTTTTCAAATATCTCTCTTACGTTTTGCACGTAATTATATTGCTCGTAAGATAATAAAATGATTTTTTGTAATACGGTCTCTAATGTGTTTATTTACACATAGGTATATATTTATTTACACATAGTAGGTATGTATAAAACTAAAACGTTTATAAATCAACTTGGCATAAAATAATTACAAGCAACTCTGCCTCACAAATATTGTTTCTTATCATTATGTATATTTTAATTAAAATATTATAATGGCAGATTTGTATTATCATTATGTAAGCTCCCTCTCACTGTTAATTTTTATAATACAAGCTTTTAAGGGCCCTTAACCATTAACTTCTCTAAGGACTGAACTTTCTGCTTATCATATCTATGTACAATCATTTTCAAATTATTTCTAATGTGAAGGTGTAATACTCATAATCAACTTAAATTTATTCTAATTTTGAAGTTGTATTTGCCAGGGAGCTTACCTAAGTAGCCTGCATCTCCATACATAGGTAGGTACGCTTCATTGTAAGTGATCAAAAGTCGCTGATACAATTTGAACAAGATAGCTCTCTAGCAGTAAGTATTGCCAGTGCACTCACTGGCAATACCTACTCTCTAGATATCTTACCTGCAACGGTGATATCGAGTTTGGAGATAAAGCACGCTCTCGTTTGAAGACGAGACCTCTCCATATTTTCTAAGCATTTTGCATCATGCAAGTTACTACGTTTTATCTTAAAACTATATAATATTATAATAAAGTAACTTAATTTGGATTTGAGTAGCCTACTATTTAACCACTATTTACGTTTTTCTATATGTATCGGAACGATTATGGTTTCCTACCCAAAAAACCAGAATAGCATCTATCGTAAGACATAAATGAGTGAAGAATTCTTTTCCTTAGCAGTACACATTAAGAAAGTGAAATCAAAACGCTGAACAAAACCTTCGTATTGGTGGTATACCTACCATATAACGAAGTATATAATTGAATGCACAATCTTCGAAATGTATGTAGAAGGGTTGGGAGCAAATTAAAGCACATTGACGGATAGAATATTATACTATTTACAAAAACTTCTTTAACTTTCTTAAACTATTTCGTCGTATTCGTCTTACGCCATCTTTCTTGCATCTCTCTCTTACTTCCCCTTCCGAATACATAACATTCCTGCATCAGTGTTGCCTACTGTGTCTCACATACTTTGTACGCTATTCTTATTTTTCATTCTTACATGTACTTATTCTATATCAAACCGACAGACAAGCAATTATGTTTGTCAGTGTTCAAGGCTAATAACCTTTTTGGCTCGATTGTTCTGTTTATTATAAAGATTGAGCCTGTTTTAATGCGCTACCTCACAGACATGTATTGTTTTTATGTACACAAAAGCTATGTGAGAAACTCTCATTAGAAAAGCAATTCGGAGCATTGAGAATGTTATTAGTAGTCAAAGCTGCGAGAATCATTTGGAAAATTTCCATTTGGAGTACATGAGGGAGTCTTTTGGAACCTGGAATATGGAAATATTTGCATGAAGACCATTTGTACGCAAATAATATCGATGTTAAAATAATGTTAATATTAAGTTTTAAAATATTCCAGACATTTATTCATATGGTTAGATAACTAAAGCATAGTCAAAACTGTCCAATAGATTCCGAAGTTTTTAAGCCTCTTCTGATATGTTTTAAATCCTAAAAAAGTTTTCTTCCCTCTGACTTTTTCGTGTCTATAAATAGAAGAATAACAACCAATAATAAAACAATTTTCCAGCAAATATCCGTGAGTCCAACCCGGTACTTAAATAATAATGATGGGCAAAACTCACGCAAAGAATAGTTTTCAAACTAAAATAAAACTTTTTATACTTTAAATACTAGACTAGACATATAATTAATGTTTATTAAGTTATACACATATCACTTGTAATAAATTTAATTAGTATTTTTATGTATGTACTTACGACGTCAGCAATTATCCCACTAATATTATAAAGGCGAAAGAGTTTTTGTGTAGGTGTGTACTCCTCTACACTCCAAACGGATGCAGCGATTTCTATGAATTCTGGTATGTAGATCATTTACACTCTAGATTAACCTATAGGTTAATTTTCATCCCGAAATTAATTGCTGTTCCCGTGGGATATTTTAGGTAGCGGGAAAACCGCAATCGACGTGGGTGAAATCACGGGGCGCTTCTAGCAAGTTTATAAATTTAAAAACGGCTTAAAGTGAGGAAGTTTCTCCTCCTTACTTTCAATCGACATGACTTGCATGACATTTGCAAGTCTAACCTAAGTTAAAAAGTAACTTATGAACGCTGACCTTTATATATTTGTGCTGCTTAAGTTATAACAAAGGCATGCAATAAAAAATCAAGCACAATTTAACATGACATGGTCTTAAAATACTAAATCTCATAAGAGTCATAAAAGGGTTTATGTATCACAAAACTCTAAAAGGCTATGCTATCTGTTAACAAAAATTTCAGAAAAAATTAACTTTCAGCTACAGAGTCGTGTATTTTGATATGTCTTGTACTGGCATGAATCTTTCGTTTATTTTATTACTACAGTGGAGGTTCCATTCAAATAAAACCTATTTATTTCTGTTTATTTTTACATCGAGTTACAATAGAGGCTAATCATCAAGTAGTGTACAGTTTAAAACAGGCGCTGTCCTGAATAAATAATTTAAATTTCGAGCTCTTTCAATTCAGTATACAAGTTTCTGTACACTGACATTTTGAGCGTTACTAAGGGTTCTCGATATTTTCAAACTGACGAGTGACAAAGTGACGAGTAAATATATATCTAAGCAGGCATGATCCATGAGTCCACTAAATAATGACAAACTACAAACGCATTGGTATCTTAAAATAGTACATATTAGTACATTATACATAATAGTATAGTGTATATGTATATTATATATATATATATATATATATATATAAATATAAATATAAATAATCTGATTATAATTTGATTTGTGCATAGAGTTATAAATTGGATTTTACCCAACTAAACTTTTTAGCGATAGAAACAGCAGTAGCCACCATCGCATATTCTGAATGTTTAACAATATTCCCTCAGAATTTGTTTGTGCAATTCCGACCATCCAGAATAGCGTGTTTCTATTACATTTGAAAAGTTAAAAAGATCGGAGTATTATTCGCAATACCGTTTAATTTTATGCGATGTTCTGGTATTCTTAGGGTTTAAGCGCACCATGACCCAAATCTTATTCGGAAACGAGATACATTGCATATTATGTGTGTCAAGAGTTTAAAAGTAGAACCGCATTATGAAACATAGATTGTTTTGTCGTAAAGTTAGATTTATATTAGATATGTAGATTATAAATCTCATTGTTTTAGGATTATTTTATTGACACAATTTCTTACACCTCTGTATGATTCCGTATCGCAGGAGGCAAGAACACATACATAATCATATATCACAAACACCAGGACAAATATTCATGCTCACTGTATAAATGTTTGCCTTTATCGAACCAGAATCCGATGAACTAAAGTCACATCACTGACCACTGAGCCATGGCGACGGAGGTACATAGGTATTTACAGAACCTAAATAACACGCAATAAATAACAATAATTATTTATTCTAAATTTAATATATACCTAATTTACAATACAAAATATACTGTACTTATTTTTACTTGTAATTATATAATAAGTATTATGTAAATATGTAATTATAATACTATACTGTAAATATATAAACAGCATAACCAGCAAAACACGTTACCACTGCTGGGAACGAGGCATCGGACAATGGTACGGGGGTTTCCACTCCAAGAAAAGTGATGCCCAAAATCTACCATGCTGCCACTTATAGAGGGTGATAAAGACTTTGAATCTAGTTGGTCACAAACTGTGACTAGATCTAGTTAAAGTATTTTATTCCCTTGTGATACAATCAACTAATTTTGTATGTTACCCTAGAGTCTACAAGCGAAAAAGTTTTTAAAAAGTTTGATACTAAGCCCATCTTCCATCACCAACCTGATTTTCCGTGCATGAGTTTTTGGAAATGGAACTAATAGCGGCGACTCTTTATTAGAATGCGCGCATTGCGTGCAGCTACAGAAAACAAGTCTGATCTTATATTGGATTATTTCTTTTTCTCGCAATCGTAGAGAAAAGTGAAATGTACACACGGCGCTAAAAACCTATTATAAAACTATATTTGATATTTACTCCCTCGTTAAAACTCTGAAGGAAAACTACCTCATATGTAATAGATCATTTAACCCCCTTGTATAGCAATATACTATTATTTAAGTTTAACTCGATGTAAGTGTTGTTAGTTTTTACCCTAAACGTGGCCCGTCCTGAACATGCGACTCATATAAAATCGTTGCTCTGCAGGGAAAACCTTAAAACCTTCCTAGAGGTACAATTTTCCTGTATACTTATTCTTTATGGAAACCTATACCTAGTACGGGATCGTTACATTTTTATAAGCTTTGTCGATATTACCTGATCTTAAACAAGGATGCAGTCTAACATGTATCATGGAAGCTTAGAGATAAGTAAATTGAAAATCCCAGAATGGAAATTTTACAGATTCGAGTATTTAGTTAGTTAATACATAATACATTAGAATTGGAATTCTATTCCTTGACAGTATTAATAGTATTAGTATATAGTACTAATAGTAGATATTTTGAAATAAAAAAATAAGTAATATTCATATATTATATCCTTATGTTATTTTACTTCAGCAAGGTGTTGCCACTTTTCTTAAAGAACAGCATCACTACGCTTCTGTTGCATGCTTCTAGCTTTGAAGCATCCTCTGTGTAATCATCCTTTTAAAAAGTCTATAGTTAGGTAGATATAACATTTGGTCATGTTTCATGCGTTAACAGTTAAATTTCTTATATTATGTAAATCATTATTTGTAGTTTTAACTTTTTGTCGCTATTTTTGAGCAAGAAACAAATACATAATAATTTTAAAATAGTGTAGTTAATTATTTAACAGTGACATAGGTCATACTCTAATTGAACTAAGGTTTACACACTAAAGTGCTACTTACAATTTTACCTACAGAAAGATGTTGCTTAACTATGCTCGCAAGTTGTTTGTTCTTAAAAATCATGACGGATCGTTTTTTCAGTCCAGGCTCATGAACAGGAACGACTCACCAAAAGGCCGGAAAATAAACGACTTACTGCGTCCGGCGGTTCCACCTGCGTAGACTACGGCTATCCGCTACCTCCGTTATCCAACCATACTTTTACCGGGATGAAAAATACCATATCTTTTTCTCCAATATCCCATCTATCTAATATTACTAAAATTCATCAAAATTGATTCAACGGTTCAAGCGTGAAATCTTAACAGATAAACAGACAGTCATTTTCAAATTTACAATATTTTCGTTTCGTTTCAGCCATAGGACGTCCACTTCTGGACATACGCCTCCCCCAAAGGAGGGATTTTCCAATAATCGCCGTGCTTGGCAGGCGGGTTGGCGAGCGCAGTATGATTTCCGATTTTCAAAAGGTGCTGCTGCCCGTCTTCTGGTACGTGATCCCTAGCCGATTATTACGGCACCCGCGGGAAGAGATGGGGAAGTATTATTCTAGGCCGGCACAACCACGGTACATACACACGGTACATTAGAGTACATTTAGGTACAATATTGAGTATATATATATAAAAAGCGTCTTTCTACGCATTTCGGGAATTCACTTTATCACTCTTAAGTTTTTTGAATACTGAACCGAGCTAATTGAACCTTTGTTTGATGCGAAATATTAATTAATAAATGTTTGATGGTACCTAATTAGTTTTCTACTTAAAAAGTTATAAGGCTCGAGAAATAATTTTCATTATATTTTGAGGATTCAGTGTTGTTGTGATTCGTCTAAAGTTTTCGAGGTACCCTACTTTATTAAACTGCCGACCTTTTATAATGTGATTACAAGTCAACAAAAGATGTTTTTCGTGACTGATTTTAAAATGATTAATTAGTGTACAGACTAAGTGTCTAGTAAACCCTAACTTGGTGACAATAGGACCACCTCAGAAATGTAGCACTGGACTAAAAACTATTTAAATCTGTGTTCAAAACATTGAACAATGAAAAATCATAACAAATTTAACGTAATAACTAATAATTGTAGTTTATAACGAGATTATTTGTGACCAAATTAAAAAAGTAAAATGGTATAGGTGACCAGCCAAAAAGGGCAAATTAAAACTATTAGAAATGTAGGTCTCTAAAATCAGCAGTTAGGATGTCGATAACGATGAGTTGCAAAGTTAGATCAATCGATAAACCGATAGCACACATAGGAAATAAAATAAGAAGAAATAAGACGAAAATACGAGTAAATAATTGGTATCCAGCAACTGAGTCGAGTTTTACTCATCACACCAAGAAGCACTCGACCTACAACCGCTGGATTTGGTAGAGGTCCGTAGCAACTTCTGGATGAGAAGTTCTGAAGTACGTAACACCCGCTGGATGAGATTAATGCTTTCAGCTTTCTCTCACTGCGGCCAGATGACAGCTTTAGCGGTCAGTTACTAAAGAATTCAAAGAATCAGATCAGATTCTTAGGAACTTTTTAGATTTAAGGAACGGCTCGTAGGTAGTGTATGTACTGGCTTCTTATCTCATCTCATCTTAACTTACCTTAATCCCTTATATTTAATCTTATCTTAGTAACCCCATCTGGTCACTACAATTAGGACTAAGTGTCAATGATCAGAAGCGCTACAATCGGTTTACATACATATGACGAGAAATCGGTAAACATACATACTATATACATACAGTGGAACATAGACAATACTCCTATATCGAAGTCGATTAGAAATCGGCATCGTCAGCATTGTAGTCCCTTTGTTACAAATATTCATAGGCGAAAGTGATCTTAACATCAGGCGGCCCGTAACCTTATTTGCCAACTATTGCCTAAAGATGAAAACAGTAAATTACTAAGCATAATCCTGTTAATATTATAAAAGCGAAAGTTTGTGTGTATGTTTGTTAAATCTTCACACTTCACCGATTTCTATGAAACCTGGTATGGAGTTTCATCATCATCTCAGCCATAGGACGTCCACTGCTGGACATAGGCCTCCCGCATATGGAGATAGTTTAGACCCTAGATTAACACATAGGCTACTTTTCACCATCATCACCAATCATCACCATAGCCAGTATGTTGTAATGCGTATGACGAAGTTTTTCAAACTTTGTTTCAAAAATAAAATTATATAATAACAAATCAATGTTAAACAACCATTGTAAAATTAAACAATACGAATTTATTTCATAATAATGATTTAATTTTAATTTGAAATACCATTTTATTATAGACTAGTTGTAATTTACACCATTTTTTTCCAGACACAAGCATCCGCACTAGGATTCTCTGTGTCGAGGAAGGCACTGACACACACAATTACAGCACACAAACATCAAAGACCCGGGATAAACACCTAGCACATAAATGTATGCCCCTGCCGGGATTTGAACCCGGAGACCCAGAAGTCATGTCACTGACCACTGAGCCGCGGCGACCGTCACAGTTTTTTTGTTTTTTTTTAACTTTTTTTAAGCTTGCGCTTGACGACTGTCTCACCTGATATTAAGTGATGACGTTGTCTAGGATGTAGGACGTTGAACTGCTGCAATATTTAGACAGTTTGTAGCAGTAGACTGGTACTGAAGAGTATAAGTGCACTATGAAAGTCTGTGATCTATCTATACGACTTGCAGTAAGACTTCGGGTTAGACTTACTGTAACTATTAGCTAATCCACAAAAAATCCATGTATTTTAAGTTATGAATTTTGTATTAGTTATTATATCTCTAACACACATCTTGAATGAAACCAGCTATGATACCTTCTTTTCTTCTTCTTTTTTTAGTTGTTATTTTTTAACCTGTTATTATTTGTTTTAACATATAGCTCCAAACTCAATCTGCTTCACATAATACGTGTCTTTCCATTTCCTTACATAAATCTTAAATAATAATAGTTACGCAGTACAACACTACATGCTCAACTATGTACCAAGAGTTACACAAAACGGAAGTCGCGGGCAACCTTCCAAATTTCTGAATTTACTAGCACGTTGGGGGTACTGCGAAACTTCAGAGGGTGCGTTCACATTTAACACTCGTAAAAATCATCAATAGCACCTATTCATGCATATGATATTAATTATCATCATCATCGCCATCATCATCATCTCAGCCATAGGATGTTCACGGCTGTAATATGCCTCTCCCATTGATTATAGATTAGAAGCGGCATAGTATTAATTATTTATTTACTTTGTTGGAAGACCCATAAATGATATATACGTTAACATACGTGAGTATATAGGTGCTCACGTATATATATAAATATATCTATATAAATTAGATGTGTATAGGTACCAAGATCTGTAGATAATCCTGAATATTACCGATGAACTAATTTTGTTCACAAACTGTGTGAAATCTGCTTTACAGCCGCTTAAACTTTTATACCCCCATCTACCTGACTTTTTGTGGTTGTTTCTGCGGCCATGATTACCCATTAACATGTGCTTTATTTTATTACCTTGTCATTGGTTTAGCAACTAATAAAAAAACTGCCGCCTAATTGTGGTGATATCATTTCTTTTTCATTATAATAAAGTTGTTATTTTAATTTGAGGGTTTATCGTTCAGCTCTTAGCAGATATAGCGATTCTTACAGATGCAATAATTCTCTTGTTCAATCACTGATAAATTGATTTAACTAAGATAGTTCTAACGCGGTAACGTTAAAGTCCAAATTAGTATGACTTTATGAATGACAACACTAAAATTAGATCTTTAAAACTAAAATCAAACCGTACTATAATGCGGTTAATTTAGGTAAAATAAGCCGTCAAGTAATTTGGTGCTTGTGCGGGACTAAAACTATTACCATTTGAATTAAACTATTACAATATTAGACGTAGCGTTGAAAGGAGTTACACGAATTCGAGTTTTAACTTAAATAAAATAGGAGCCCTTTCAGTCTAAGGTAATCTAATTCCGACCAGTGTAGTTTAAAAAACTTGGTCCAATGATTTCCTAGAAACTGTTTATATACTTTTTATTCTATTCCGTGTTATTCTACAAATCTTTGAATAATTTTCCTATGACCTGTCGATTACAACTTTATTATAACATAAAAGATCTTTATTGTATGTGGTTTATACAATTGTATTTTTTATACCTTTATATGATCATTTTAGTTTTAATTTTCTGCCCTAGGACATAAACTTCTGGATAAACTCTCCTCCTGCCTTCACAAGAACTGGTTGGAAGCAGCTTGATGTTATATTGCGTAATTCTTACCACAGTTGAATATAATAAAAGTCTCATTTATTACATTACAAACATTCTAGAATAAGATCATGAGTACTTCTAACAAAAATCCGTGTATGAACACTTTGATGAAAATCAATAGACCAAGACAGATACTCACATCAAAGTTGTAGCGAGTTTGAATTTAGCGATCTCTTGTGAGTCATGGCACTTCTGGAAACCGAGTGTGGTCATCTGAATTTTAATTATGTGATTATCTGAAACATGTGTACCTTATTGAACTCCTCTTGAATGGTCGTTAAGTTTTGGTGCCACCAATGCACCACAAAATACAAAACACTTATATGTATGTACTTACTATGACTTAAAAGAATAAAACGCTTCTATTTCGTTAAGAATGTGATTAATTAATTAAGTTGAAAAGTAGAGTAAACCGTCATAAACGTTTTTGCAATGACACGATTTGAGTAACTTTTTTGTGATAAAATGCACTTATTTGGTTTTCCCAGAATACTATTTAAATGAAACCGTCACTGTCAATTTTTAGGGTAGTGTAATAATATAATTTAAGAGTAATGTATTTGTAGTGCATATAATAATAACGTTTAATAATGAATATCTTACGTCTAGTTCACAGTAGCACCAATGGCTCCTGCACCGCCCTTTGCGTCGAATCACTGATTTTTGATACATTTCCTGCCTTATCTATTTCTTTTGCTCTCTATTCACGGTCGGCTGGTCTCGAGTAAGAATGTTCTTTTAGTTCAAGTTTATTGAAATCTTGCGTAGTTCATTGGTTTTTATGTTTCTTCTGTTTTACTTTCGAGGTTGAAGCGCTATTATTATTAATTAATGTAAGTTCAACTTCCATTCAATAAGAAATCACTGCTTAAATTAATAATTTTGCTTTTTGATGTGTATGCGTCTAATAAGTTTACTGATCAAAAACCTAAAATACATAGCTATTGTTTGGAAAATATATTACTTAAAATTGATAGGAGGTAAGGTTTTTATGAGAGAAGCTCTAATATTTAGACTCATTAATGTCTGTGCGTTTAAGGAGTATACGCCTTACCTGATCAAACATACTAATGCATAAATAGACTGAAACTGTTATCTGCCAAACCGCAAGAAAAACAAAAAAAAAATACCAAGGTAAATCCCCGACCAAGTTTAAAAGCACTTAAAAATCCATTTAAAAGTAAAGCGATTAATCAACTGAGCAGATTTAATAAGGCAGAAAATGGTCGGTTACGGATAGTAAACATATCTATCGGACATTAAAAAACCATTTGTGATACGAAAGGAGCGTTTTGTCTTATCTTAATGAGAGAAGTTCTGGATGTTTCTATGAAAATGAGGATGTGTTAAGTGCGGAGCGAGGCGAAGTTCATGGATAGTTTGGGTTCAGATTCCTATGTTGCACTTTTGATACTTAATGCAACAGAAATACAAGCTTATATCGTCTCTGATTCTGATAATCACACGAAAAATTCACTAATATTATTCAAAATAAAATAGCTCGTATTCTGTTTAAGCTGAAATTCGTATGAATGCACGCATTGCATTATAAATATATTACAAATCTCTAATATTAGACGAGATTTATTCAATTGTTGGCTAATCGCGGGAAGTTGTAGTCGGCACCAAATTAGTGGCGAGTTATTTTATATATTTTTACTCATAATTTTAATAAAAACATCTAATTTTAGTGTTACTTTTGATAAATGTCATACTGATTTGGACTTTGTCGTAACCATTTAAGAACTAATCTTACTTAAGCCTCCTCCTTCCACCCAAAAAAGCAACAGAGGAGGGATATGTCCAGCAGCAGATGTTTTATGGCTGAGATGATGATAGTATATCCGAGTGAGATGTTAGAATTTTTATCCTTGACTATGAATAATAAATGATATAAATACGCTTACTACACTTGACTGGTCGGTTGGCGCAGTTCGTAGCATTCTGCCTTCAGCCGCTGGTCCCGGATTCGATTCCCGGACAGGTCAAACATTTGTGTGTATGAACATGTCTGTTTGACCTGTGTCTGGGTGTGTATATGTATATAAGTATATATCAGTCATCAGGTTACCATAGTACAGGCTCTGCCTAGTTTGGGACCTGGAGACTGTGTGAATGTCGAAATAAAAAATTAAAAAAAACATTATGACCTCGTATAAATCAAATGCAATAATACTGAGGACGACGGTTTAAGCTTGGTGCGAAGCGGTACGAATTTAATAGATTGTCAAGATACAAATATTATATTATATATTAAATAAACTTACTGTTTATATCATTATCATCACCATCATCTCAGCCATAGGACGTCCACTGCTGGACATATACCTCCCCCTTTGATCTACACATTGTCCGGTTGGAAGCGCATCCAGGCTTTTCCTGCGATCTTAGGCCGTCTGTCCACCTTGTCGGCAGCCGTACTACGCTGCGCTTGAAAGATCGTAGTCTCCATTCGAGAACCTTTCGACCCCAACGACCATCAGTTCTTCGAGCTATAGGCCCTGCCGAATGCCACTTCAACTTACTTTTACTATTTAAAAACACTAATACATCATTATATTCAAACATACGTTGAAGCGTATCAAAATGAGTTAGAATTCTATGTCTACCCATGAAGTTTATCATCTATGCTTACGTGACCAGCCTGTATAAAGCTATGTCAATAATTCAAATCGCATTGTAACGTGACGTAAATACAATTGATTTGCTCTTGTTGCAAAGATACAGAGTATAACATACAAAAATATTTTTACATTTTATTGAAGGTTGATACATGAAAGCTATTGTTTATCTAAGGGAATTTGTTTCAGAAAACAAAATTTGAGTATAATGCAGACTGAAAGTTATTATCATGTTATGAATAGTCTAGGCCTAGCATGGTGACACCACACCACATCGTCACTGACCATCAAATGAGATAGAGTTCAGGATTTGTTTTTTTTTTATTTGCGTGGTTCGTGTTTACATTCCGCGCAGTGCAGCACTGAGTGGTACATTTTTTTTAAATTCACAATAGGCAGGTGTTTGACCACTATCTTATCTGATGTTATGTGATGATGCGGTGAATCATACTGCCTAGATGATATCTGTTCCCCCGTGACTTGAAAATGCTCAGATTGTATCCAAATAGAATAACAAGTCTGTGTAAGCTCTCCTTTTGAAAAATACAATGTTCTACTCTGGAATACCGAGTGATGAAGCTCGGTCCTCATTTTGCAGAAGCTAGGTAAAAAACAATTGGGTAAATCCCATATTACGAGACTCTGATGATTAAATTATATGTGGTTGGGTTTTCGGGCTTACGTTGCTAGGACGTTAACAAAAACGCTAGAACTAGGTTGAGCAGTTTTTGAGAAGATCCCCATTATATGTAATATGATAGAGAACACAGTCTTTGATAAATATCAAATCACAGGAAATTCTGAGTGCTTTACGCTGCAATAGCGAAGCTGTAATAGCAGTTTCTGCCTAGATGTCCTTTTGCTAGGTAACAGCAACACTGTACGTGAAGTAATCAATTTTTTTTACTTTTGTTTGTTTAAGTTATCTTTTACAACATTTTTTAAGCCCAAATCGTTGCTGCCCAACCTAAATCGTCATTAATTAGTTTGTGAGATCAAACGCGAAAAGTTTTACTTTTAAATGACTCTTCGCTAAGGACTTATACTTTGTAGATTTATTTTGTATACTATCTCACTTGATGGTCAGTGATAATGTGGTCGAAGGTCACAGTAAACCCACAATGTTTAGTGGCTCTCAAGGGCATGCCTGAGCCAATATGTAAAAAATGCAAAACTATCAACGGCAAAAGTATTTTGTAACACAAATCCACGCATAGAGTAACGTGAACTTTTTCACGCTTATTCAAGGCTTCTATAAATTCCAGTAATGCATATTTACGTTGTTTTTCCGCTGCACCTGAGTATCCTGGTCTTTTTCCGGGATAAAGAGATGAACATTTATCCGGTTATACTGAACTTTATATTCCAGGAAGAATTAAGAATTCTGCTTAATGTTCATTTAACTGTGAAGCGGTCGAAGTGGAACTAAATTAAGTTCTGTACAAGGATGGGTGACCAATAGTAGTACTTGGACGTATTTTAGTACTCTCCAGGGCACTTAAAGCAATGGTTTCTGCAATTTTGTAATGGTTTCGAAATCCTCCGGTGGTTTGCTAACTCTGACATGCACTTGCGTGTGGAAAAGGACGCGCTGTGTCATTTAATCTAGCATTGAATCAAGATGCATTCGATATGGACGAATAAAAAATAGCAGAACCCTAAAGCTTTTAAAATCGGCGTTTATGAGCCGAGCATACCTTGTAGTTCACAATATTCTATTCAATGCTGTCTAAGAGTTATGACAGTAGTAAAAATGTTAATCAACTGATCAACCTATTTTCCCTCCTAACCTTAATAATTAAAATGATTAATATTAGAAATGCGAATGTTAGTTTGTTAGTAAAAGCTGACGTTTCCTACATACCGTGACATGCTTTCCAAATATTCGTACCTAGTAAATTTATATGTTTGGACACTACATAAATTGTGTAGAACCGGCATTCGGTCAAACAGCAAGTAGCAAACTCTGACACTAACTGTAAAAATATTCTTTGAAACAAAACCTGTCTAAAGAAAGTTTTTAATCATTTCATTTCGAGCTCAGAACAAAGTTGTATCTGAGTTCTTTATGAGTGAAGGCAGGAGTCATTAAAAATGCAATCTAGAATTTCATTTAATACCTTACTGGCATCAATTTAAAAACTTGTTTCATTCAAGTCATATGCATACAGTTACTTTACGAAACGATGTTGAGTTCAAATTACAATTTCTCTGGAAAATCATAAATTATTTCTTATCTAAATTAATTGTCCTAATACTTATATACCTACTTACTACGATGGCACAGTGACCCAAAAGTGAATCTTGGCCAATAATATTATATGTTTATATGAGGTAGATGTCGCACAAGCGCGCGGAAACTGAGGCGGCAAAATTAAGCCAATTGTAGTAATTTTCATTACGACGCGTATTTCAAGCGCAAGTCTAAAAGTATAGCTATCCTTTTCTATATTATTTGTACCGTATTATCTGTGGCAGTAAGCATGTTTATAATATAATATATAACAATATAATATGGGACAACATTCACACAAGGTCTTCAGGTCCCAAACTAGGCCGAGCTTGTACTATGGTAACCTGATGACTGATATATACTTAATACAAACTTATCTATTTATATATATACATAAACACACCCAGACACAGGTCAGACAGACATGTTCACACAAACAAATGTTTGACCGGTCCGGGAATCGAACCCGGAACCAGCGGCTCAGAAGGCAGAGTGCTACCAATTGCGCCAACCGGCTAATCATGTCGTAAAAGAACAAAATCTGAGCACCGCGCAGTATGAATATATGTCATCTTCAGTAAAACATCATTGATCTTGGCTTTGTTTCGTGCCAGTTCATTGAGATCCTTCTGCAGCTCATCTCACCAGCGATACTTGGAGCGTCCGACATGGGCGTCGGCCAGATGGTCACCCCAATCGCTGGCCCGATGGTCAGGTATGCACGCTTAACGGCTCTGTCTTTTTGCATCCGAATGACATGGCCCATTTATCCTTTGATGCTAGGCTCCGCACACCTCCACCTAGTAAACCGAATAATATTTTTTTTTTTCGGGATAAAAGTAGCCAACGTGTTAATCCAGGTGAGTACCAAATTTCATCCAAATCTATCAAGCCGTTAAGGCGTTAAGATGTAAAAACATATGTACACACACAATTACGTTTAACTGCATTATGTATGTCTTTGTATAGTTTCGAAGTGTGTACAATGAATTGTTTTGTATTGTATTGTATGAATTTATGTAGTTAATAATTATAAAAGTCTACAAAACTTGACACGAAATAGGTTAGGACTAGGATACTTGGACCTTCGTCTATAAAAAATAAACATATCTTTTGAGATACTAATATTCTTGCGAAATCATAGAGTACAGGAAATTTCAATGAGCTATCAATACTTCGGGGAAATATAAGTCGGCTGTCCCTAATCCTGACGTCACGCTTCCTAGGCCAAGTTCACACAGTCAGGTCACGTCGCGTTATCAAAGTAATTTACACCGCTCGCATGGTAACTTCATCTAACTTGGCCAGAGTTGGTTGATTAGGCGCGTGACAAGACTGCCGGGACTGCGCGCCCTCTAATTATTTCGTCGGCACTTGTGGACAGGGCCTTATGATGATCGCACACTAAGCATGACTGAGAACTCTGTCTTATCGTTTTTTGTTAATCAAAATCGTCATCGTCTCAGTCGTAAGACGTCCACGGCCATAAGCCACACACAAAAGGACCACTTAAAAGCAGCCTGCATGTTGCCACTTTCTGCTACTAGATCAAATCTTGCATTTTCAATGGAGGTATAAGACCTCCATTGAAAATGGAGGTTACTCCACTTACTCCACTTACCAGTCCGTTGTTTCTAATCCAGAACATTTCACCTTATCGGCAATCAGTTCTATGCGATACGCGCCCACTGCCATTTTATTTTTTTTACCTGCTGGGTTATGATGTTCTTACACACACACAAACAAAACAATATGACTATTATTTGCTGCAATCTGGGCATATCTATTTTGTATCTTTCACTCTTCAGATTCACTATCTTATGCTTGGTTTCATGTTTTGAACTTGAAACCCTATATACCTAGCATATGAGTTGAATTAAATTGTGTCTAACATTTAAAACGATTAAAAACGACATCATTTTAATTACTTTTTTCACATTGTCTTTAGATAAGTACATAGCATGATTTTATATACATAAAAGATAATTAAATGACATATTTTTTTTATTGTGTTATCTTTAGTTCTTAATAAATCCTTTTGAACATTCCCAATTGGTTTTATACTTCACGCAAGATCACACTAGTAACGTCCCCCACGTGACCTATGTCACGTTGCACTCAAGCACAACGACCTGAACACGCTGTTTTTTTTAATACACTGTTCAGATTACGACCGGTACCTAGAATATGTAAGAAGCAAACATTTTTTATGAAGTAATTTTTATTAAAAGCTTAGACTGTTGTGAGGCTAAATCCGACGAGCGTCTAAAATATATATTCGATAACGGAATATTTCATCTAATCAAGTTTTATGCATAAATCTAACGCAATGATTTTTTTTTATTCAAAACATTGGATGTAAATATTTATTATGCAAGTGTATAACCCTCGTTAGTACAAAGTCCGCCCTTTGTTTAGGACTCAGTATTGACGTTGTTAGTTAAAGTGAGAGTCTCTAGGGAGCATCTTTTGATGGCCTTCTTCAGAACTGTTCTTGATTCAGCGAAATTGTAGCTAACTATATGTGGTTTATGCTTTACATGCAAGTTTAGTTTAACATTAAGTCTAACGTTTATTTGTTTCAGACAAACAAACCAAATAACATGAATCATATTACCACAATTGTTAAAGATAAAAAGAAAAGAAAGATTTCGTTCAGAAAACCTAAAATGTAAAGAAAGTTTACTTGAAGAATAAACTAACATTTTAAAACAAGAAAAGCAGACTCTATACTTACTTATCCATCATCATCATCATCTCAGCCATAGATCGTCCACAGCTGCACATATGCCTCCCACATTGATTTCCACAAGGACCGGATAGAAGCGGCCATCCATGATATATAATGATTATTTAGCATTTTCATGGACCAATCTGAAACTGTGTCATCTTGAAATAAAAAAAATCAATTCTTCAAATCAGTACGTTTATTAATTTGTAAAATTCGGCTACTATTGGTATTTGAACCGACGACTACAGAACACCGTCCTGCCGCATAGAAAGTAAGTCCCGTCTTCATTCTGTTCAGCCGTTTAAGTGTGAAGAAGTAACAAACATACACATGACCAATAAAACAAAAAATAGTGTGAAGTGTGATAATGATGACACGTAATTTAGAAATCTTGCCATTTTAAAACACATTTCAATAAAAACATTGCATAGAAAACAAATGTTTAATTCAATATAGATATATTTATGTTTTACACTAATAGTACAAAAATTACTACTACTTACAAATTACGCAAAAAAAAACATAAAAGAGAGATGAAAGTAGAAAATGTTTCATTTCTACAATAAGTAACGTTCACTTCCACAATAGTAAGATGATCCCTTTTCCAATTTAACTTAGCTCTGAAACGGCGAAGGCGTTTTCTTGAAGAAATCACAGAAATTACACTTCGCCTTCGCCGCATAGTTTTAAAAATATAAGTACTGCAGTTTTTAAACGAAGGTTTTTAGATGTTTTCGTATATTCCTCTCAAAGGCCTCAAACAACTTTATTTAGATACTATTTATATCTGAAGATATAATATTATCAGCAAATATCAGTACCATTTCATCAATACTTGGCTCGAAGAACTATATGGCGGTATAACATATTGTTAGTAATTCTCTTGTACACCAGACAGACCAATTACACCAAAATGCTGTAAAAAAGTTAAGCAATTATTGTATATGTATATATGGTATATCATAAGTTCTTATATGGTTGCCATAAAGTCTAAACCAGTATGACTATTATCAGCCACATAACAAAATTAGATATTTTTATTAAAATATCCAGTAGTTTTAAGTAAAATAAGTCGCCACCTATTTGTTGCTGACTAAAACTACCTGCAATTGACCAGCCGTTTAATAAAATTCGTCAAATATTAGAGATAATATCGTTGTATTGAGTTATACAAATTAATTCATATTGAAAAATTTTACGTCAAATATGTGTGAAATATGAAGTCATGTTTATGGTTACCGACAGAAAATCAGTGACTTCAGCTTTTGCTTTAGTTTTATGCTGTGTCAGGGTCCATTTTCATGACGCTTACATCATGCTTATTTGTTCTCTTTCAATTTTGTTCTTGTGTGTATCTCTTCATGTGTGTTGTTATTGTCATGAATAAATGTGTCTTTTTTCTTTCTTTCTTATAGGTATGTTTTTTCTATTTATTTATTGGAAAACCAACAGCTTATGTACAATATATTAAATACTTAGGTTAACTATAGAAAGCCAATTACAGGTTTTCACTTGTAGTTGTAATATGAGTGATGGAACACGCGAAAACAATAAAACAGCAACACGGGATGTTTCCTGCGAACCGTGCAGCGATGAACATTTCCTCGTCCTGATTTTGTTGGTAACACGCTATTGCGTTAGCCTTCTACCATGAAGAACTCACTGCTCAGCCGTCGCCTTGCCGTGGACGCGCTGGTTCAATAAAGGTCAAGATCAATTCGCCTACTTATAGTGTTGAAGTTGTTGCTTGCTCGCCATAAGTACGAGTTCTGATGATAGTTAGTTGAAACTATAGGGATATGTAAGGGTGCGTTGAGCCTGGTTAATTTAACTGGAACGTTTAGTGCAATCCTATTTACAAGTTCTGGACAGTCTATGACACCAGCTGTAATATTGAAGAGGAATTATATATATAGTAAAAGGCGGATCTATCATCTACATTCATGAAACACTACATGTATATATCAAAACTGTACTCAAACGAAGGCAACATTTCAAACGGCTCAATTTGATCTATAGCTCAATAAAAATGAGCGACACGCGGCTCACGACCCACAGACGTTATTGTATGAAGAATAATCTGAATATTTGGACATTTGTCGTGGAAACAGTATATAAATGGCAGTTCTTATAACTTCTGTAACTACTCAGTAATAGTCCATAAAAACAGTAGAAACTATATTCGTAGATACCATTGGAATACTACCTGAATTTTAGTTTAGAGGGAGTGTGCACTGATTTGTTAAAACGGAAGGCCGTTCCAGCAAATATAATTAGAAGTACCTTTATCTAGAATTATATTTGCTGGAACGGCTGGAACACTTAGCCTGATTTTGTATTTTTTTTTATATATCCATTTATTGCCCAAAATAAGCTAGTAAAGTAGCCATTATTCCTATGTCTACTGTATTGGCTTATTTTTGGGCATACGGGTCGAATTGAGAACCTCCTCCTTTTTTTGAAGTTGGTTAAAAAACAGGGTCGTATGAATGGATATGATGCGAAATGAACTAACTCCCGGTTTTAGATGAAAAAATAGGGTGTTACTGGGGCTTTAAACCATGACTTTACTTACCGTTTTTTTTCTTTGCCAATAACCAGTAGCTTATATTAACTCTTCGGAAGGTAACAATATTATTGACGTGCAGAGCGAGCTCAGTTTGTGCAAATGACTCGGGTCTATAAGGAACTGTAAACAAGTGTGCCCTTAAACAAGTGAGGTGTCAACTCTACTATTTAATCTCTCAACAGTAAAAAATGAGAAAAACGTTAATTATAGGTTTAGTTTTTAAAAATATCGAATAATTTAAAATATAGAAGTACAAAAAAGTAAATAAATACAGAGAGTCAGTAAGTAAATAAGAGAAGACGCCGCGAAGGAGTTCTACGCTCTTGTCGCCGCTCGGACCTGAACCACTGAAGATGTCGACCGCAGTGATCGACAAAACGTCTGGAAGTTTCATTTAGACCACGGCCAAACACCCCGAAGCATATACATACAACATAGAAATAAATACATATAAATCATAGTTTGGAATAGCTTATTATAGATTACTATTATTCTCGGAATAAATTACGGTTCCCGTGGGATAGGTGAGGTAGCGGGAAACAGCAGCTAGAATGTGACTAATAACGTGCTAATCGCTGTTTGTAGATTATGTGGAAGGCTAGTCATAACTATAAATTCTTATATCAAATCTCATACTAAAATATAAAGATTAAAAAATCAAAAACAAAACTTGAAGGACAGTCTTTAAGACAATATATCAAAATAAATTTAAAGAGTTACAGCTTGATGCAACAAATGATGCAGCTCTTCTATGACAACTGTATCAAAAAGTTCTTTTTTACCATTATGATACAACTTCAGCTGGGCCAAGGAGGTTGGAATGCAGTTTATCTACTTACATATTATGGTCTGTGGACGCGGCGCAACACGAATGCGCAACCAGCACATGGATTTTGGCGCTAAACGTTTACAAATAAATGCAAACATGCGGTAATTTTACGAAAATTGTATTATCTATTTTATGAGATTAGATAAAGTATTGTATGAAACTGCACATAATTTGGTCTTAAAACACTCGTGTAATACTATAAAAAACTCGCCTACGGCTCGTTTTTTAACTAAAATTCGTGTTGTAATAACTCTTATTATGATACAGTTTCATAAACTACTATTGTAAAATAGTCAAAACAATGAACAGTGGTTTAAAAAACTTTCATTTGATCACTGCTTTCTACAGGTAGGTAGTTACGCTATGGCAGTTTGTTATTTGCTCGCGGCTGACCAGACTCGACTGTGGATTATCGGCTTGTCACACGAATGAGCACATGAAAAAAAAAGCAAGTTTTTTGGCTATTGTCAAAGTTTTATCTATTTTTAATATTTGCGTACCGGTTTTTACACATATTGTGAGGTATCTATTGTGAGGGTATATTTGCATTTACCAGAACTATTTCATAATGTACCTAAATAAACATGCTTGGATAGGCATATTTTTTACAGTTTGTGTTTAACTTATGTCGCCTTGTCTTCTGCCTGCACTGGCTTATAATAGTTTTACATCTCATTCTCTCATACTCCTCATAGCGACATCAAGTCCAGAGTTTGTATAGCGTACTAGGGTCTCACTTATAATCCTAAATTTTTGAAAGTTTGTCGTAAAATAGACCTTACTCATCAAATAAATACTGAAGATTTTAGATCTTATTAGATGTTTATCTCTTATAAAGTATAGCTTCCTTCTTACAATGTAAATAGCTAAAAGTATCCCATGTTAGATTTAATAGGTAATGTAATGTTGCATGCTATTAAAGAGTATGAATTATAACGAGCACTTATTTCTGCGACTATGAGTATCGATTGACTCCTTTAAATCAATCATTTCTAAGAAACGGACGTGTGTAAATAAAAACGAATATCAGCTAGCAGCATGTAAATGTATTTCACATAATATAAATGTGTATAAAAGGACTAGAAATAATAATAAAGCTTCGGCATGGTACTACGTATGTTGTATGGGTCCTAAAAAGTGTAAGTAAATGTTTGCCGAAAACAGTTTTATGATCTCAGCTCGAATCGTAGTACACTATTTGAGAGTTCGCCCGGGGAAGTACTGCCATCATATAAATTTCTGCTCTATTTCTGGTTTGACTGTGGTCACTCGAAAATATCTTTTCACTAATGAATTAGCAAATAAAAAATTAGACACGTTCGCCTATAATATTTTTTTTTTTTAAATAGCGTCCGTTAAAAACGACCACCAAAGAACTCACTAATACTTCTCTAAGCCTCAGTAATAGGATCGTTAAAAGACGCCGCAGTCTTATTGTGGCTATCTGTAAAAGCTTCTCAATTAATTTTAATCAAAGAAATACGTGAGCTCGTTTAAAAGAGGCATCACTGCCTCAGGGAGTAGGAGCCATTAGTAAATGCAGGCGATAAAACGGAGACAATTCAATAAGGTGGAGTGGGTGCTTGGTTCTTAAGCGTTTGTGTGGTAATTACGTATGTCGGTTTTACCTGAAGCGATAAAAAGTCAAAAACAACACAAAATGACTGACAGACAAGCCGTCAATATAAATTAAAAAAATATTTTTATTTTACATCTCTTCTATGGACGAATGTATTATAATGTAACTTTTTTACTATTGAGATACAACTTCAGCTGGACTAAGGAGGTTGCAATGCAGTTTTTTTTAATAATCTATGAACGCGGCGTAACACGCAGTGCGTCCAGCAAATGGATTTTGGGGCCAAACGTTTGCAAATAAATGCAAACGTATTCTGTGATTTTACGTAAATTTAATTATATATTTTATGAGATTAGATAAAGTAGGGTATGAAACTGCACATAATTTGGTCTTAAAACACTCGTGTAATGCTAGAAAAAAAACTCACCCACACGGCTCCTTTTTTTAAATTATTCTCGTATTTTAAGAATGCTTATTATGAAACAGTTTCATAAACTGCACTTGTTTTTTATTCTGTACTTAGTTTACGGCGCCTATAGCATAACTATGGCCTAAAATTTTATGTGTAATAAAATAGCGCAATGTGAAGAGCAATCGGCTCTATCAACTACTCTATCAAGGACGCCTACTCACAAGTTGATAAAAATATGTACAAAAGATACATAGTGTTGACTTGTGTTATAGTTTGGCCGGATATTGACTAGTAGATAATATCATACAATAAAAATTTGTAATATATTTAATGTACATGTACTGCAACTTAAGCGCACTCTAAATGTTAACTTTGTACTTAGACTATGTAATATACCGGGTATATTTTTTTCATATTAAGTAGGACGTGTTGGGTCTAGTACTCCATCTATCACTATCAATGTAATGTGTAATGTAAATATAATATAATTGTAAATATTTTAAAGAAATTAACAAATGTTTTATCTAACTATCTACCCACTTATTTGGCCCGGCATGGGGCCCTACTACCTCAAGTTTGGAAACGTTTGTGCGAACATTATTTAGCTTAAACTGCAGCTTAACTTACGTATATTATATTAGTCGAGTGCGTTCGGATTTCGTGACCTTCTCAGTTACTTTGTCATAGGAGAGCACGCGCCCTTAACCGCCTCCGCGCTTGCACTGCGAAATCCGAATGTGAAACTTTCAATCAAGTGATATGACCAAACACACTGGTTATCCTAGAGTGCAAGTGTAGGTTAGGTCTTGGTAATTCCAATGAAAATTTTGATTCTTTCTCTATTGTCATTTATTTATTTTATACTAGTAGCGCCCCGCGGTTTCACCCGCGTGGATTACGGTTTGCCGGCTACCTCAATTATCCCTCGGGAACTATACTTTTTTCGGGACGAAATGTGTTAATCCAGGGTTTAAACTAACTCCCTACCAGATTTCATCGAAATCGGTGTAGCCGTTTGAGCGTGAAGAAGTAACAAACGTACACACAAACTTTCGCATTTATAATATTAATAGGAAGGATATTTATTTATTCTTAATTACAAAAGTATATGCTTACAGTTAAAATACTAAAACGGACCAACAGCGCGAATACAGTTGTATGCAATAAATAGACCAAGAGTTCCTTATACGCTTGGATTATTACCAGAAAATAAATCTAACACAAGATAAGAAATTAATTTTAACTTGTAAAGATCAAGTAAAATATAAAACTCCGCATATCTTTAGGCTTAGGGTTGCCCGCTGGTGTCACGCTTTTCACTCGTCCTTCGATTCGCTTCAAAAATGAGCGTAAAAAAGGAGCCGGAAATCAGACTGTGCCTAAACAACACTAAGACCCATGATATGTAACATGGCGTCAACTCGTTGTAACAATATTGACTCTACAGTCTATCGGAAAATGTTCACGATCTCAAGGAAATTGGATTTTGGAATGCGACGTGCTAGTTGCTTATCCCCGAGCTTACGAAAGAAATATTTGTGTTTTTGATGGAGTGAGCTATTTCTGCCGAAAACGTGTAAAACTTTATAAAGTCCTTTGGATACATAATACAAATACGAGTACAGTTCTTTGGGGCGCGTGAAGGACGATTCTTTTACGTAAACTTTTTAAGAAATGCGTTCTTCTAAAGGAATGGAATAACCCTTGATTTACATATACGTTTATGTGTTAGGTGAATTACATGGGACGAGATATTATTATATTAAACCATCTTGGACCCAAATAGATTTCTTTTATTATTCTTCCATTCATTTCAACAAACCGAACGCCATATTAGATTAGTAGCTTAACTTTTTATTACTAGTGCTGTGCCTTAAAACTAGTGTTGTGCATTGCACCTCAACATACGTTAACTTATTTATGTAATTGAATTTATAATATAATTACGCTTTGTGTGTAAACTTCCACGTGCGTGTACCTAGTCAATATGAGGACCATTGGACAATGGGTAAAGTGATATCGCGAGTGTCGTAAATATGGGTCCCGTCGCAGCATAAGACGATGGCAAAGGCCTGAGTCACTGATTTTCAGTCGGAACCCATATCCATGGCCGGACGGACCCCAAGACAAAAAGAACATAAATGCCATCTAACATAATCATAGCGAAACGTGTGGTGAGTAAAACCTATTCCTAACAGATGTGTGGTTATTGCGCTTACTTACTTTAATGGCTAAAATAGTACAAAAATGGTTAACACGAAAAGTAAGAATGATACAGGCAATAATGTTGCTAACACAGAGCAACTAAAGCCACCGGCCGGCCACCGTGGCGGCTGGTAGCCTGCGCTGCTCTGTGGTCGCTTATTGGTTTAGTTACTGTTTTACCCACTGCATTTTTATCAAACAAATTGTCCTAAGGGCCTAGATAAGATGCATTGCATCTCTTTCTCTAACCGCTAACGATGAATATTCGTTCTCGTTGATCAGGTGATAAACGACAACGAATATCGCTCTGAAGTATCAATCTCATTTTTTTTTTTATGATTTCTCTCGGCGTCGACGCTTATAGAATGTTACCTTATCGAAACGTCGCACACTAAACATCTTGTATTATAATAACTAATATTTATTAAAATTTAATATTTAACTGAGCAAGGGTAGCATCCAACCTGTCTTTGTAGATTAATGTAGGAGGCATACGTCGAGCATGGGACATCATAATAATATGGCTGAAATGATGATATTGATGATGAACATGCAAAGCCCAGGCATTTAAAAAAAAATGTAAATGCTATATCTCCATTTAATCAATAAGTCGTTAACGATTTGCAGTTTTATAGTGTACATTCCTGAGTCTGAAAAATATTAAACTAAGCCTTCTAAATGCCGAACGTAAGCCACTGGTTTTACAATATAGAATTCGGAATGTATCCCTGTTGAAAAAAAAATGATAAAATACTTCAAAATGTGTTCAAATTTCAGTATTCTATGTCTCAGAACCTTTGTATGGGGTCAATTTCCTTTTACGCTTCTGTCTCAATCAGTACGGTCGGCCTACACTTGTAAATATATACTCTAGACAAAGTACATGAGTGTATTATGTACCCGCTTAGCTATCGGCGACAATAAACATGGAGTATGTGCAAGAGGACGTGATCCGTGGACAGCCTCCCTCGGGAAGGGCACGTCCGTTTTCCCGTACACCTAAAATAGCGCTCAAGGATTCTTAATCCAGTAATTTCTGAACTAAGAGTTTTATGAAACTGTGAACAGCATAGCAACAGCTTTAATGAAGTTACAGTGCTTATAGAACAACTCATATTAGTATATAAACATAGTGAAATACTTTCAATAAATACACATATATTGTAAAAACATATTTTTTTATCGCACACTTGCCCTGCACTAGGATTCCTAGTGTCGCGGGAGGCATGGACACACACAATTACAGAACACAAAAATCCAAGTACCGGGACAAACACACTCACCGCAGAAATGTTTTCCCCTCCCAGGATTCGAACTCTGAGCCCTGGAGACCCAGACGTAAAAAAGAAATATACGAGAGCAGTAAACCCATGACCGATATGATTTTTTTGGGATCGATCTGATACAGGTGTACTCTAAGCGATTGGTAAAAAAAAATACCAATAAACAGAACCGACTTCTACGCTCAAAAGTGTGAAATAACTTGTTGAAGTGGGTACCAAGTAACTATTATCAAAATACTGGGCGCATGGTAGGTATCGATTTCGAAAAGTTATTTTACACTTTTGAAGGTTGATTTCGGTTCTAATTTTAGATTTTTTTTGCACCCTTTTCTACTCACGTGATCAAATTGTCATTGTGTATGTGCACCGATTTCTTCACCTTATCAGTTATTGGAGTGTAACTCAAAAACCGCTTGACCGATTTTGCTGAAATTTAAATGGGACTACACGGAAAGCACCAGCTTTCAAATAAAAAGAATCATCAAAATCGGTTCACCCATTCGAAAGTTCTGAGACAACAAACATTAAAAAAACGTTCCCTCCTCCTTTTTTGAAGTTGGTTAAAAATATAAATATTTGTTAATATGCTAGTACAACCTATTATTTTATTGATGATTGATTTCGAAATATAAACAAATTTTTAATATAGAACAAAACCCTATAAAAATATAATAAATAAAAGAATTTGTAAAACTCGTTTTTTTTCTGTAATGAAGTTCATATAGCAGCATTTTATCCCAAGAAAAACTCAAATAAATTCGCTTATATCGTCACTAACAGCAAACAACTCTTGGGAGCAACGTGACGCGAACAAATAAAAACTACTCGTTGAACTTTGATAGCAGGAAATTGTTTTAAGCAACGTAAAGTGGAGATTTCGTAGGTGGACTGGCCCCGACTCTCGGCGGAACTTCGCGGCACTTTGTTGGGGATAAAAGTTATTTAAGTTTGAGAGTTTGTTGGAGCGTGCGGTTGGTTGAGGCGGTCGTTTAGATGTCTTATTTTGGACTGTTTAGCGTTGATTCTTCATTTAAAAGGCGGGAACAAGGATATTTAAAAATCTGAGGTACCTAACGCTTTAAGTAATATTGCCCACGGCTGAAAAGAAAAGATTTCGTCGACAGCTATTATGTATATGTGTCCATTGCCTTCATACAAAGCACTGAACCAGAAAGGGTCAATAAGGTGATTTTCGGTAAACGCTGCTGCATCCAGCATTCATTTATAACACTAGCTGCGCCTGTTGGTTTTACTCGCGTGGATTACGGTTTTCTCGATACCGTACATTTTACAATTTCAAGAGGTGAAAGGACCATGGACTAGCAAGCACAGAATACGACATCCACTGATGAGGGTGACAAAAGAAGCTGGAATCAGGCCGCTTCGAACCGATTTTTCATCGGACTTCCACTACTTGACACTTTTGATGACGATATTGACAAAAGATTTAGAGTAATAAGCTTATTCAATTGTTTATGCAATGTCTATACTTATACGAACATATTCTCGTAAAATACGTGTTTTAAGAATACAGTCATATTCACATTCATATTACCCACACACGTCCATAATTGTAAATTATCACAAAAATATTTATAATAATGATGTTAGTAAATGTGTGAAAATAACAGCCACGTTAACGATATGTATGCTGAGGTGCATAGAGACCCATAGAACAAGGATGAGGTAGAACGGCCATAGTTGAAACCAAATAGTTTGAATTGCTTATTATATTTAATCAAGATTATTCTTAAGTTAATTTTAATTTATAAATGGGAGATTTTGTAAGCATCATGTATACACTTTTTTTCTTGTTAATATAAAATTCTACGAGAAGGCTCCGTTGTTACTATACCTATTTAATTGCCTTAATCCTAAACAAATATAAACGTACGATTTGCTGTAAAAACTTTACCATAGAAGCGATTAGTAGTCAGCAATCAGTTAAAACCCATCCTGTTTTTCAATCTACTTACAAACAAAAGAGGTAGGTACTCAATTCTACTATTTTTATGTGTGCTGCCTCAGGACATTTTCCTAGGTGAACCGATGTTGGTATTTTTTTATTTGAAAGCTAGTGCTTCTCATGTTACTTATGCTTATCAATTTCGCTTATATTGTTAATACTCCAAATTTGTTGAAGAAACCGTGGGAAATATTTTGTTTGTTGCAGTCGGCCTGTATAGTTTTAAACAGGTATAAATAATACGTTAATATTATTAAATTTATTGAAGAAATTATTATAACGATCAGCAATGTTTGTATAGTTAAAAAAAAATATTCCCTGAGAATATATATTTGTTCATTTATTTATTTAAACGTATAATAATAATAGTTGTAATAAAGTTAATAGCTCCTAGGACAGAAGAAATACCAGCTAAATGAAGAGGAAAAATAGCTAAATCAATATTATTATACTTTTGGTTCAGTGAACAGCTCTCGAGCTATCAAAGCATAAGCCCGGGCATATGTATTTGCTAATTGAACCTCAAATTTAGTTAGAATAATAAACAATTTATCCACGTCACGAAAAGGATACTATTTTAGTTCTAGATAGAGACAGTTCTACCTTGATTACATTCCAACTGCATAACAAATGTGAGATATAAACGCGGACCCATTTGAAATATGTATACAGTTTTAGGGATGGTGTACATAAAACCTTTTTTTATTGTCTAGGGCCATGAATCCGCAATACGGAACATGAGGACTGTTTCAGCACTCGTAAATGCACAAAGTTGCAAATATAATAAGTATAATTATAGTTTTGTTGAAATGTCGGTAGCTTTGATTCTTTGGTCCAAAGTCTTTGTGGGTGATTGTTTATCTATTCAGTAGTGAGGATAAAAACTTGGTCTCGTAATGGTAAATACAACTCGTAGGCTCGTAACATTATAAGTGCCATAGATATATATCTTTTTCTTTTGCGTTTGATAACCGTAAACAAAGCTTCTTGATTTAAATATAGATTAACATACATTTTATAAAAAATAAACTGGTATTTAAAACCTGATACTCAAAAACATTTCTTTACTTAAATACCACTGGTTCCAACAATTTCTTTTTCTGGAGAAATCTGCTATTGTCGTGCACTATTTTGATTATGAGTCACCAAATTAATGAAAACGACGACCTGGACATACATTTATTTAACTGTTTTAGTATAAAACAATAGATTCAATTACATGTAAGTAATTAATAAGTTTCCTACGTGAATTCCTACCTACACACACGCACAAACACCCACTCTCTTTCACACACACACATGTAACACACCCTCCAAGTAGCCATTAAAGTCAAATTTATTGTTTGCCACAGCAGCAAAAAGCAAAGTCTCACATTTAGGCTTCCCACCGGAGTGGTAGGCACTGATATTATGGCGAGACCTCTTTCAGTCACAAGACCAAGTGAGATAAACATAAATACATACATATGATTAGATTTATTCCTTTGATCAATAATAATAATCGATAAGAATTATGTAATAAATAATGAGTACTCGCATTAAAAATGTATATGTTTGGACTGCCATTTAAAAATATTACACAATCGACGCTTGGAGCCGGTTTCTCGAGCAGTGTGCACCTTACTTACCTCGACGCGACCACAGCAATAGATCACAGGCAGTAACAACACTTGCACTTGATACAGATGGAGTGGTGGAGACGGAGAATGGATTACTCTGCACCTACTTTTGTTTAACACAAGTGACACATCATATGATATAAAAGTATGCGCTAGTCTCAAACAAATTAGGGTCAAAATCAACCAAAATTGTTAGACGAATGTAAGTTATGTACGTTTTTTCGCCATTCATAATTTGAACTTCATTATCGTTTAGCATGTATCAATGTCCATATAGAATGCTTGTTTTTTTTTTAATTTATCCTGGCAATTGGGATCAGGATATTTGGATTAAATGAGATTGAAAAAAGAAGAAAAGTAGTAGACACTTTAATGAAACATTACTTGGATATTGCAGATGGTAAGGACGTGACATTTTTTTTTTTTAAATATATGTTTTTCCTTACGCTTAACAGTTAATAGCCCACAAATAAAATATAACACTTATTTCGTAAAATAAAACAAAATACAAACTATCTGTATGAAACATGTTCTGCCCCTCGTTGATAGTTAGGCGATGTTTAGTATCCAGACATCGATTATACAGTCCTGTGAATAATTCTAAGTTGAAAGCTTCACGGTGAGTTAAGATCCTTGTTGACATTCGATTACAGCCATCGCCCTTTACACACCATGCATAATTTAACGTCAATTGTGTTGCAGTGTTTTATTCAGATCGGTTATACGGTGTTACGGCGTGAGAGTTGCTGAATTATGCACACGCTTTGTTTACGGTGTTTCTATGGTACAATGCTTGGCGCGGAATATAGTCAAATAATATAGATATTTATAGACCATAACCAAGACACATGTCTTGGTTTTTGTATTCGATATTACTTTAATAATAATTATCATTCGTTTGTAGTATAGAAGCTTTAACAGATTATAAATATGGTTGTTATTTGTGCTTTTGGATTTGGTGAATTGTATGTCTAACAAACGACTTCCACAAAACAAATTATTTAAAATACTTCGTTTAAGGTCAACGATTTATACAACTTACATAATATAAAGAGGGTTGTTGTTAAGTATTTTTTTTTAATTTGTATTATGTAACCTGAGCATTATTTTATCGACAATTTAGAGTTTTATGTTATATATTTATAGTAAATTATTATTATACAGTTATTTATGATTATTTATAATAAATGGCATTTTTGTTATAGAGGAATATCCTTCCAAATTTAATATTATACAAATCGGTTGAGTACTTTTTATGACATCGAGGAAAATTTTAAAAAAAAACAGTGTATGAAGTTGGTTGTTCAAATTTTTGTCAACTTGTCAGTCTGTCGTATGTATAACTAGACAAATACTCATAGTACATTAACTTACGTAATACCCAGATATGGGCGAGATTCCAGCGGAACACATGTGACTTTCACAAGTCGATATTGCTTTGATTGATTGATAAATGACCTTGATATTGAACAATCTATTCAATTTGAAATACATAACCTTAATACAATTTAAAAGAGTTTAAAACAATACCCTAGCTTAGTTCTGTTTTCAAACCATTTAGTAAATTGGAAAAGTTTCAAATGACAGTTTTAAATGACAGTTTATGCTGTAGTTTAATGTTTCAGTATTCAGGTGACCAGACTTCGACGATTTCCCAGGCACGACGCATATACGTTTAAGATTAACGTTATCTATGCATATACAAAGGTTCGTCCCAAACGTTATAGTTGTTCCGAAAGCTACAACAAGTGAGCGTTTTAGTGTATGATTATTACTTTATTAGTCATTGAAACCGAATTCTGCTTCTTTAATATTGAAAGCAATTTTCACATTCGTATTATTTACCATTACCGGCGCTATTCGTAAGATTTCTCCCTATTTATTTCTCATTTTATTCTCTTGTTTTACATTCTCTGGTTCACGGAACCAGTGAGGCTTAAACTTTATTTATTACCGTGGCGTATTGCCAAAATCTTGTAACCGCAAGAGCGGTGTGCAAATGTATACTTTTTTTCGTAATATACTTAACATGTGTCGAGTTAAAATTTATCGTTACTCACTAGTAATAAATCTTTATACATAATCTATGTGTTTCTCCGTATAATAAAATGTTGTGTAGTATTTGTGGCATTACGCAATTTTGTAAGTATTGTAAGTGATTACATAACCACCTAAAGGTGTAAATGGTTCATGATACCAATTTACGATTAACATTTTCATTCACGCGGCTGCTGTGTAGAGTAGACTTTTATTCCTAATTAATTGAAACACTCATTACACCACTTTAAGAGAAAAATAGAAAATAAGAAATGTTGGGGATACCTACACTGAGATATTTTTTTTACTGTATAGTTTGACGTTTGACGAGTCTGTCCATCAAGTGAGATCACTTTGGTCACAGACAATGTGGTCAAAGATATTATTAGATATTTATCTCTGAAGGAGCCAGGCGGGTTCTCGAAAGTACTCGAAGTTTTAAAAGTAACTAAAATGCAATATTATTATATATTTAAAACTATCCTAGCAAGACAATACGCGGAGTTACCAACGATTGCTTCCAGACAACCTTTTATCATTGAGGATATTTAATTATGGCATGTATATAATGATGAGAGTTTAATTTTTGCAAAAACAACAACAATGTGTATACATTGTATACACATGGATGAAATCTACTTTTAAGTAAAAAATACTTGTCATAGGAGATTTCGCTTTTGCCCAGATCTATTTCTTTATTTTACAGTATGGTTAATAAATAAAAACAAAGTGTGAGTATGCGTGTGGTGAGTGTTGGTGTGTGTAAATATCTATACGATCATCTATTTAATTATTGGTCTTATCTCTTTGAGACATACAATTAATGATTTTTATCGATATTTTGATTTCTTTGGAACAATGCAAAAACTTTTTGATTTGTAGATTTATTACGTCTGATTGTTACCAACTTGTTGGTCTCCATAAATAAATAAAATGAGCAATCTCTGGCGCACCGCCACCGGCACTCTCGCTCCGCTCGCGCGTTGTGTTCAAATGAAACATCATTTACCTATACCGCGTAAGTTTAAAAATATTCTTCGATATTTGGTAATAGATTTAGTAATTAAAATAAAGATCAAACCTAAAAAAATACATTCATGTTTAAAAGTGCTTATGTGCAATGAATAAATTTAATTTTAAGAGCATCAAATAATATTGTACCTTTAATTATGATGGACATGGACATAAATTATAGTGACTGAATAACAGTTAAATCTACAACTTAATATTTAATCGTATTTTCAATTATTAATGCTTCCACTCATTCCTCGCGACAACCATTTATCTTTGTTTCCATCTTCAAGGCGCTGCTAGACGAAATGTAACAGATATAATATTTAAATTTAATAGAATATGCACCATGTCTGGGAACGCAGAGTGCAATCCGTCAGCGTCGTGCATTTAATAAATCATGAAAATTGTCCGTCGGTCTGTCATCGCACGATGACAAATTGCGCCGTTCGAGCCATACCGCGTCGAATGATGACGGGCGCTGCCTGTAGTTTTAATTACAGGGGTTACGTAAAGTTTGTACATGAAAATAGTTTTGATATAACATGTATTATATTTGAAGACGTTTATTTACTTATCAAGGACGTATTTAAATACGAAAAGAACTCAAAAAATGAAAATGATACGTTTAGGTTCAATATGATATTTTTTTTAAATCTAGGTATAGAGCTAGCGTTTGATCAGTATATCAATTGATGATCGGTGACAATGTGGCCAAAGATGTAATCACGCTGGACCTAGAATTATTACTGGCTCTCAAAGATTGCTGCCTTGTCAACGCTGTATTTGGTGATAGTTTTTTGTAAAATTGGGAGTAGTAGCTAGCTGCTAGCCAACACAGTATAGCACACAGATAGCACACACAGTTCACAGATAAGCTGAAGGCTGACGCGGATACAAAGTAAAAAAGAGCTGCCCTTGTGACTTAACACATAGAACATACAGTAGGTTACATCCACTTAGTTACCATTCATCAGGGCACAAGCACACTCCTATATTGTACAAATGATTTACCGAATCCGGCGAGTTGATTCATCGCAGCTCGATTCATGACACATTGCCTACTGTTATGGTACAGTGAATGTTGAGACAGATAATGTTTATCACTCCTTAGGTACAGATATAAATGATAGAAGGAAATCGAGAATTAAAATTATGTAGACAGGTGAGAATAATTGAGAAGATCGTAGATATGTTTTTTGTTTTTCATTCGTATGCATTTAGCAATAAAATATATACAATGTCAAGCAATAAGGCGAGGTTTTCCCAACAGTTTAGGTATATAAAGCGCGCAAACTTTATAATACCTAAGTTAGGAATATATTATGGGAGAAAGCAGAGCGACCAAGTATCGGTCCGACGTTGACAGTGGTCACGGTCAGAATGAGAAAGTTGAATGCGGCGCGGCGGATCAGCCTGCTGAGGTCACGTGATTTGGCGATTTTACAAAATAAATTCGTATCAAATAAACAATTAAGTATTGTAATAAAAATCCTGACCGTTACTTGAGTATGATATTACCTACCCAACAAAGTAAATTTTGTATGAAAATTCTTATTATTTTGGAAGATATACTGCCCTAGAATAGTACTCCCCCATCTCAAGCTGCGGGTGCCATAAAAGTCGGCTAAGGGATCACGTACCAGGAGGTGGGCAGCAGCGCCTTCTGATGATCAGAAATCATATTGTGCTTGCCAACCCGCCTGCCAAGCGTGGCGAGTATTGGCAAATCCCTCCTATATGGGGGAGTCATATGTCAAGCAGTGGACGTCCCATGGCTGAGATGATGATGACATTTACAGTTTATTAAACGCATTTTTTTGAAAAATACAACCACCAGGAGGATTAAATTTAATTGTATTTTTACTTCTGAACACTATTTTATAATAATACTTTATATGGAGCGATTCTTAAATTTAATTCAATATAATATCTTGACTGATTTTTATTCAATTCGTCGACCAATCAGAGAAGAGTGCCCTTGAAAGATGCCTCAGCACCTCAACACCGTCCCTGTTTCGACTACGATGATTCAGTAAAGCAGCACTTTGATACAAATTTTACTTGGAGATTTCAGAGAGAGTTAACGAAGTAAAGAACTGACATTTTGTCATTTCAAAAATCTAAGGACTTCGGGAAACAAGTTAATGATTATTAGTGTGTTTATGATTGTCACACACACACACACACACACACACACATGATATGTCCTTGATAAGTGTGCAAATTCACCCAATCCGATTTTGATTGGCAAGAAAATGATTAGAATTATAAAAGATTCCGTTTGAATTTAAAGTTTTAATTACATACAGACAGGTGAAACTAAAAGAAGCGTAATAATAAAATAAAAAGTTTGAAATTGACAGATCGGTGACGAAATAAAATTATTAGATTAAGTCTAGACTAAAAATTCTACGCCTGTATATTTATTGAACAATTCCTAAGCATAGATCGAGTGAAGTCAAGTTTCACAGAAGTTCGACAGGTCCACAGACTTTGGCCTCGGCAAATCTAAGAGAACTAGAGTTAAACACATACATAAACGGTTTTGTTCTTATTTCCCAATAGTTTCCGATTGGTCGCGCAAAGCCGGACTATCGCCGGCGTATCTTTGTAACAACATTTCTTTTAGAAATAAAATCTTGCTGTGAAGTTTCTTTGCTTTTTTGTGTTGTCTTCGATTGTATTGTGTGGCATAGGTTTCCTTTGGCAGACTTTTGTTTTTGCTTTTATTTAAAAGTTAGTGCTTATTTTTAAATTAAATTAATTTAAGTCTCAGGCTCGTGGAACGCACTGGAGACTGGTCGACCCGGTTCGCTCCTAGTGCGGTCGGCTATTGCTATTCAACATGAAAACGCGGCAAGTATGATGGGCCCCTTTGACTGCTGGGAACGGTAAGGGGCGGACTTTTTTAACCTAACTACAGGTTTTATCTCATGATTGAGATTGTAATACATATCTCTATAGTTATTTGACTATTGTAATCTATTTTAATATTTATAATTCATTCTTTTGTATTATTTAATAAGAAAAAATAATTATCTTATTTAACAGAGAGACAAAAACTAATGAATTTTTAGGCAATACTATTTTAAGACTTCATTCAACTTTCACTTTATGAGTCTCGGTTTCAGTAACGTAGTGGTCATTGTGCGCTGGCAATAAGGGGATGTTTTATTAGTTTGTGAAGTCAGCTCATTTTTAACCGACTTCATAAAAGTAGGAGGTTCTCAATTCGCCCCTTTTTTCTGTATAATTTAAAAAATATTAAATCACAATATTTATTTTTACTTCCGCGGCCGGGCAGTGCTATAGAAAAACTATAGAAATATCTGTCTGAAAAAATATCAATCGAAACGTGATTAACGAGCAGTAGATATTAATTAAAAGAATATAAATAAATAGCGGGCGTTGTTCAGTGATATGTAAGACTGACTATAACTGCTACCCCTGGTTCAAATCCCGGCTGGGGCAAACATTTGTTTGGTAAGCATAGATAGATTGTTATTATTGAGACTTGGATGTATGTGAATAATGATGGTGTGTGTCCATACCTTCCGCGACACGGGGTACCTACCCTAGTGCAGGGGTGTAATTGAGACTTTGTTTGTTTTGTTTATATCAATTTATTTCTAATAATAGTTTCTGTTACATCTCCGGCTGACATGAACAAAAGATTACGTAAAAACCTATCATGTTTATTAGTTTGAGAGAGCTGAAAAAAATAAAGCACTACTAGTAGACTCACCAAACAAAACTAAAAGCAAAATTGCTTGCGTACATGAGAATGCCATAAGAAAAGCAAAGGCACTAGAAAAAAGATGTAAATAAACGATGAGGGTTTTGCAGAGAGATGAAATGACACATTCTCTTTACGAGGGAAAGTGTCCTTCGTACTGGCTTTCTGTAAAGTAACGTTTAACAAACAATGCCAGTTGCTTTGGAGCTCAGTGGGAATTTAGGACGAGTTCTTTTCTGTCTCATCCAAGCATTAGGCGACTTAAGTCTTGTTGTATTCTATGCAATTTGTCTACTTTACAACCTTCTTAGAATTTATTTATTTTTATGCATCGTCTAAAATCCATATAAAATGTTAATACCTGTGACTTTTTGTATAATATTACTAGCGGACCCGACAAACGTTATCTTGCATGGAGGCGGTAGCTAGGTGGTATTTTTTTTTAACCCAAACGTATTTAAAAAAAATTCATTCTAACCGTTCCAGGCGTTTAGGAGGAATTCAGTGACATACACATGTACAGTAGAAACATATAAATAAGATGATATATTGATAGCGTCAATCAAGGTACGAAACCCAAAGGAAAGCTGGACCCAGGTAATTCACGACATATATTATAATAGCTGCGCCCCGCGTTTTTACCCTCGTGGTGAAGAAAAACGGTGATGATCGTGATTTGTAAAATAAGCCTATGTGTTAATCCAGGGTATAAGCTATCTCCATATCAAATTTCATCGAAACCGGAGTAGCCGTTTGAGCCTGAAGAACATACATACACACAAAGTTTCGCATTTATAATATTAGTAGGATTATATATTAGACCCTAACTCTACCACAAAACGCTGACTCAATCAGACTTTTCCTCCCCTGGGAGGCCTACCACTCGCTTTGACGACTATAGGACGCAATTAAAAGTTACTCTCACAAAACATGTTTCAACTTGTTACGACATGTTCGAGACTGTTTTTATTTTGTTGGGAATGAACGGCTTTATCGTATTCTCGGCCTCCCGCCTCATAATAAACTAACTTTGATGACCTAATTTTCTTTGCAGCGGAAAATGCAAAGAACCCTCTCTTTGCAACCATATCCGATCCTAAGATCTTATAAATTGTAATGTGAAACTTTCGAGTTCCTTTAAAAAAAAATATTCTTAAAAAAATGGAACCGACTTCAACACTCAAAAGTGTGAAGAACAAGTTAGTATAACAGATTAGAACAACAAACATTAAAAAAAACATACGGGTCGAACTGAGAACCTTCTCCTCTTTTTAAAGTCAGTTAAAAATGCCTACTTCCATTACAAATTGCTACTACTACTACTACTATTACAAAGATAGCTATTTTAGCAATTTGTAATGGAAGTAATTGAGAAATGTGACTGTAGTGTCATTGGCAGCTCTTACAGAGTATGCTGATTTTGAGAGAGGTGAAGCCATTTCAAACGTAGCGTTTAATTGAAAGCAAACAGTGTGTGCGTGCACAAAGGCGGCGAGTGTACAGGAATTGCTAAATAGGCGACGCGAGGCCTGGCCTATCTAAACCAACTGAAACTACATACGCATATATGAGTAGCACATGGATCTCTCCTTTGGAAATGTAACATATTTGTTGCTATACAGAAGTTACATTGTCGTGATTTTCATTACTAGTTTTATTTAATACGTGTCTTTTATGGAAATATGACAATCTACTGTTTATAAAAAAAGTTTTATTTTTAACTGACTTCCAAAAACGGAAGAGGTTCTAATGAAAGAGGAACCGATTAAAATAAATCATTTTTCATTCGACAAGATCTACTTTCAAATAGGTCCTATATAAATTTCATCTAATTTGGTTCGGTATAAGGAATTAATTTAATTAATTTTTAATTTTAATAATTTTAATAATTTTAATTAATGAAACACGTTCTACATTTCATGGTGATAGGGTACTTTTGAGCAGCCGCCTGGCTATAGCCTCAAGTTTGAAAAACTGAAACCAAAACTTACAGTGTGTTCAGGCAGCAGTCCTTGAGCATCGTCTTCGACCACATCGTCACTGACCATCTGGTGTGAGATCTCCCTGTCCCGGCGACAGCTCAAGCCGAGGTTCAAACCTCAGTGGCGTCCTTGAGCTAGTCGCCTCGTCCTCTCCTAGTGGCACAGCGCCGTCAGCGCTAGCCTCACTAGGCTGTGCGCCTTCTGCACCCGCACAAATACTGGGCTGAGCACTATCTGTGCTTGCCCCCCCTTGGGTGAAGCTGTAAATGCCGGTAGAGGCAAACAGCATTAGTCAGTTAAAAAAAATTAATAATAAAATTCGATGTCGTAAATACTGAATTCAGGCCGCTTCCAAGTGATACTTCTAGAAGACAATATGGTGACATATGATCAGCATTTGATATCCTTTGGCTAAAATGATAATGATCGTGATTATCTGAAAGCGTGCTTTTGTATTAGAACTGTGTGTGTCAACAACTCTACTACAAACGCTTCAAGCTGTCTCCTAAACTATTTCAAACCGTTCCAGCACCCGGAACTATATTTGGAACGCGATCAGAACAAAGTTAGCAGCTTTGCAAGTCAGGGAGCTACGGCCTTCTGTAGGACATAAATAAACTGAACGTACTCCGGACGCGACGTGTAGACACATTAGCAGATTAGTTTCCGTAAGAAGAGAACCCTTTTGCGCGGGAAATCAACTGGAAGAGATATCCACCACAACCAAAAGGTAGAATAAGATGTCAGTACTTTTAGATATTATACAAAGGCCCTCCGGTAACAGATGCGTTTAGGCTATGCGCTGTTGCTTGTGTTTTATTTAATTTATCTTATACTAGTAGCGCCCCGCGGTTTCATACGCGTGGATTACGGTTTTACCGCTAGCTCAACTATCCCACGGGAACTATCCTTTTTTCGGGGATAAAAGTAGCCTATGTTCCAGAGTTTTATCTATCTTCATACCAAATCTAATCGAAATCGGTGTAGCCGTTTGACCGTGAAGAAGAAACAAATATACACACAAACTTTCGCATTAATAATATTAGTAGGATTGTTATACATTTTGAAGCAACGATAGCGATGATATCATAACTATTATTCTCGAATAGAAACCGCGAACAGGCAATCGCAGAATATTACTTATGTGGAGATCCGACAATGTGGAGATAATACGTGAACAATGAGTTTTTTAAAGGCTATAAGTGTACGTTTAATTGATTGCAGGAAGGGGCTGGATGGTCAAAACTTCCAACCGGTCTTTGTAAAGGTCATTGTGGGAGGCTTATGTCCAGCAGTAGACGTCTTATGGCTAATGTGATGATAGTGATGATGATAGTAAATCGATGAGAGCGTCAGCTATGAAACTAACTGCCATTGACTTGATCCCATCTCCCGGCGTGAAATTTCCGTGTAGGTAATATCCTCATGAAATATACAGTGGTACAGAACTTTTCAATTTAAGCAAAGTAAGCTTCCACCTTCAATTTTGTTACACAAACTTTCATCAAAAAAACAGTTTGTTCGGGTAGCTGTCCTTGAAAAGCAGTTAATATCCGGTGGTTTAACGACTAAAAAATTAGGTCTAGCATTTGATTACTATCTAACATGATAGAATCATCTGACAGTGTCGGGTGATTTATTTTCACAGCATGCGGTCACGGCTGGGTTATTTGACTAAAAGTTATTTTAGGTATATTTTTAATTTAATGTGAATATCAACTTTGTATTGACATACGCTGCTTAAATATTAAATAATATAATATTAACATTTTTAGGCAATGATAGCTCAGCGGTGGCAGCGTCTGTCAAACTGCCATCAGTTTGACAGACGCTCCCACCGCACCCTGGTTCGATCCCACCAACGGCTTGAGCCAGTATCAAATCACTAGCATGTTGGCAGAGTACTTTCGAGTACCGCCCTCAAGTTTGAAAAACTCACCAAACACATCGTTTCTTCAGGCATCTGCAGTCCTTGAGAGCCATATCATTAAGCATTCTAGGTCTAACGTGATAACATCTTCCCCTACATTGTCACAGACCATCAAGGTGATAGTAGTCAAACGCTCGATCTATACAGAATAAAAAAAGTCGTTGCCATAAGAAAACATACAGTACAGTTGCGTCGAATGCATTTGCATTTATCGATTTTCATTTCTAGATATTAAGCGTCTGCAAAGTTTCTTGTTAGAGCTAAAAGGGCCGTCGAATGTAGAATTGAACTTGCATCTCGTTTGCATTCCAGATTTAAGTCATTTAAATAGTGAAGCTTCCCTGGTTGATTATTCTAAAAGCTTATATGTGTGGATTGTACTCTACAACTACCTGCACACGTTTCAATTTCATGTGATGATGACTTGGAAACTACTCAAAGACTCCAGTGCTTGAACACACTGGAAGTAGTGACAATAGAGTAATACATATCTAACATTGAAGATTGTATTAAAGGGTTAATCTAACATCACTATTTGTCTTTTATTGTAATGATGTTTGTTTCAAATGTATGAATGTAAAGACTGTACTTAAGAAAGCCTACGCCCCAACTATAATACATACATATAAACCCTGTGCGTTTATCTTATTTTTCGGATTGGTAACATTATTTTCCTGTTATAGATATAAGTACGTTTATTTGGAAATATGTTTGTGTAACATTAAAAAGTATATGTCTGTCTCTATCAAAAAATATGTTATCGGATGGAGGACGAATTTGAACTCGCGACTACAGAGTATACCTTTTCCTTTGCCTACTAAACTATGTATGTATTACAAACGGCGTTCGATGTTTTTCTTTCAAAAATGTGAACGCCAGTTCACTCTATCATGTTGTCAATACAATCACCTATCAGTCCTTTGAATTGGGTTATAATGCCATCATCCCACATCCCCAATTGCAATATTGGTCCATCGGCCTTTCAGTTTACTCTCATTAAAACTCACGTTCATAATTATTTTATTATGTTTCTACTGGTAAAACGTGGCACTTACGCCTCGTCGATATCACACTCGACAATTGTTTCGGCTTCTTCCGGAAGCTTTCGAGGTGGTTCCAATTTTTGAGTTACACTCTGATAACAGAAAAGCCATTCTTGAACCGAATGGTCTCATGCGTGACGATGGTAAAAGACCTGACGGCATGACACTTATTCCCTGGAAGTTCGGGCGGCCTTTAGTGTGGGACGCTACATGCGTTGACACTTTGGCGCCGTCACATCTTCCTGAGACACATGTTAGGGCTGGCGCCGCGGCTTATTCGGCGGAGCAATTGAAACGGCGAAAATATGCTAACCTAGGTAGTGGTTACATATTTGAACCGTTTGGGGTCGAGACATTGGGCCCGTGGGGACCTGGAGCTCATCGGATTTTCCAAAATTTATCTGAGCATTTGATCGATGCGATGCGTAACCAAAATGCTGGCACATATTTGGCTCAACGAATCAGTATTGCAATTCAGCGTGGCGATGCTGCTAGCATTCTGGGCAGGCTGCCGGCCGGTAGCCGGTTAGAACATTTGAGTTATCTACAGGCTACCAATAGCTAGTGGATTGCTCAAATGTTATTGTAGTAGCTGCAGTATTGTAATTAGTTATTAGTGTTTTATTTTAATACAGAAAAGTGTTACGTCTATCTGGATGACTTCCTTATTGAGGGTGCATGACAAATTGATGACCGACTTCAACACTCAAAAGTCTGAAATAACTTGTAGAAGTCGTTTTCATACTTTTGAATGTTAAAGTTAGTTCTATTTTTTGGTATTATTTTTAATTTCTCCACCAATATTTTAAAAAAACGTAAAAGATTGTCATCAATACATCGTGTGAATTTTTCAGCCCTGGAAGTACCAAACTCATTTCTCAAGAGGATGGGCATTTACCGATCAATTCCGACGTGTCCGTATGTCGGCCCACTGGGAGATATCGTGAACATGGACATACATTGCTGCTGATTAACCGGACACAAGTGAGTCCTGAGGGGTGTATACATCAGTCAATGACGCTCTTGAATAGATGGTTGCTGATAGAGGAGTCGGGTGTAACAATGAGTTTTTAATAGCGTAGTATCACGTGTGCTCTGAAACGTTGCACATGTTATGAGTTAATGTACAATCAACTAAGACAGCTACTATAAACGCCAGTGTTAATATATCGAAACATAAAAATAAAAAACTTAAAGTAATTTGGACCTTAAATGTAACTAAAAACTTGGAATATTTACGTCACCATCATCTCAGTCAAAAAACACTGGGTCATATAGGCTACACATACAGCTACGAACTAATTTTACAAAATTAGATATGAATTTTAACGTTTTATCTTTTTTATATCTTTTCGTTTAACACAATTCTTTGAATTAAACCCACTGTACCTACTCAAGTAACGGAGTATATGCATTCATTTTTTGTATTAGTTAATTAACAATTAAAGTAATTGGATCGTACCTATGGGTTTATTTTTAATGTGAGCATATACATTTAGTATGAAATTTTTACGAAATTTATTTATAGAATTATTTCATTTTTTTTTATTTAATTTTGCAGGAATTAAAACTTTAAATACCTAGTTATTTGAAAAAACGTGCCTAGTGTAAAAGTCTCAGCTATAAGGCCAACAAATTATTATTATATTCTAATCTAAACAACATTTCGAAAAGTTATAAGTAAAGTTGTTTCTTCAATGCCCTTGCCAATGTTAAAAATTGATATTAATAAGTAAATTGCCACTTAGATATGGGTAGCATTTACTAAGAGAGTCAAAGGTTTACCAAACAATCTAAGAACTGCGCAGACATGTATGACATTCTCAGTAAACAACTTAACATCTGGCATCATCCTTCTGTAACTTAGACAGTTCTTTGGGCAACTGTACACAACATAGGGCAAAAGTAGTTGGACTTCACTAGTTTCGCATATGTTTCCATGGATAATATTTACAAAGAATACCTACATAAATTTATTGTTAATATAAGATATAACAAAATAAATAAAACTGAAGTATATTTATGGTCCTTAAATAATTACTTTTTAGCACCCACATTGTAAAATATATAACATACATTCCCCTGCACTAGGATTCCCTGTGTCGCGGGAGGCACTAACACACACAATTACAGCACACAAACATCCAAGATCCTGGAAAAAAGCTTACACTCATCGCATAAATGTTTTCCTCTGCTGGGATTCAAACCCAGGATTCCGAAGATCCAACGTGGTAGTCACAGATATGAATTCTGGGTATCCGGATGTTTGTGTGCTGTAATTGTGTGTCTTCCCGCGACACAGGGAATCCTAGGGCGGGGGTTTGAATGTGAGAAAAAAAAATAATGCAAAATATCTCCCCCACCACAACTAAGCGGCACCTCTGGGGTAACACGTGTAGGACTCTGGGCTAAAAATAGTCAATGCTGCAAGTGTTCTCAAATTGACAAAAAAAATAATTGTGGCAGTACCGATGCACCAACCTGACTGCATCGCGACATAGTTTTGTGAAATATGTCAATTATGAATAACTGCACAGTCAATCAATAAGTGCATTTAAATATGACATATGAACACTGTATACTATCGCTCATTCAAATTTAACTACTTGTCTATGGCGAAATGCATTGGTGCCCATTACGCTTGGCAATTGGCAAGATGTGCACTGAAGTTACACAATTTAATTTCGGCATCTCCATTCTATGAACGGTCAACCAGACGTACGACTATGCGCCACCGCTACATGGTAGATATACCACCGTTACGCACGAAGCGTTTCGCTTCCACGTTTATAATGCGTACTGCCAGGGAGTGGAACTTACTGCCGGAGTCTGTGTTTCCCGATAGGTACAAGCCCGGAGTCTTCAAGTCGCGAGTGAATAGGTTCCTTCTAAGTTTACGTGCAACACCTTCCACCACGTCGTTACTTAACATCAGGTGAGACAGTGGTCAAGCGTAAGCTTATTATAAGTAAACAAAAAAAAGATACGAGTATCTGCACTGACGGATCGCATCCTTACTCTTATTCAGGTTTTCATATAACATCAATGTAACAAATCGGCCTGGATTTTTTTTTTTTTTTTTTTTTTTAATTGACTGGGCTAATTGATTTACTTACGGATCGGTCCATGCAAACTAGAATCCGCTGGGCCTAGAGATTTTAAAACTTTGACCTTTCATCATCAAATAATCTCGCAACAAAAAGGTTTTTTCTTACTATTAAAAGGCGTTAAAATAAGGAACGAAGTATTGTAAAAAATAGCATATGAGTTAAATATTTTATTTCATAATGACAATGATGATACATTCAAAATTGGACCACTAAATGAAATTGATAGTAGTGATTCTATACTAAAGCAACTCATAAATTTGGTGACAAACCTTTGAACTATCAAAAGAACTCTTTGAAAGTGTAGTGTAGCTTAAGCCTATTACGATATTGGTACTGCTAGGATCAGGGGCCTATAAGGTTACTATTTAACATGGCAATATGATCGGCTCACAATGGGCGGTTTTGTCACCTTTGGTAGTCCGCTATTTTTAATTCGTCCATATTGAATCAGTCTTGATTTAATTCTAGATTCAGTGACGAGTAAGTGATTTTTCGTAGTCTGTTAGCATCCAACTTGTCAATTTCATACAAACCATCACAGTTTCAACATAGAGTCAGGCCGCTATGAACTTAGCAGACTACGGATTTTTAACGTTGTTTTATTGGCATCGAGCCGGCCTCGCACTGGACTGAATGTGAACATGAAATTAGTACACTTGACACTCATGGTCTTCCTCTCTGACATCAAGTGAGATAGTGGTTAAACGCTAAATCTATGCAGTGTAAAAAAAAAACTCTTTTTAGTGTAAAAAAATTTTGTTCATTTAAGATTCTACAGATAAATTTCGCTACAAGCGCTTTATACAAATCAAATAGTAAGTTGTTATTGGGAGCAGGGTCCAACAAACGCGCAAGTAATTCTTTTAAAAGTTCAGTTATGTTTCGTTCGCCACGTCACATCGATAAGTACGCTGTACAGGCTCCATTGATCCATCAGAGTACAGCGCGCAATGTACCGTGTCTGAACGATTAACGGTCGACCACCAGACACGCTGATTATAGACAGATAGATAGTTATTTTTAAATTTTTTGTTTTTTTTTATATTTCCTATCCCTATGTTTAAAGGTATCTGCCATTTTACACCTATTACACTTATATAATTTTCAGTGTGTCTTGAATAATAGAATATGTAAAAAATATAATCAAGTAAATAGATGAATAATCAAGCTAACTGAATTTGATTTTAAAGTCTCTTAAGTCTAGGAGGTATTGACCAGTCGCTATGGGAGCTAGGTATAGCTAATTAAAATAATAATAAATCTAGGAAATTCCTTTACCAAAAATTATGTAGATTCTCTTATTTGAATATTGTGCTCGCTTGGAATACACATAATATACAAGTTAAGAACCTCCGGTTACTAATAGATAGATAGTTAGAAAACTCTTTCTTTGCACACTATTTCCAAAACACACACATACAGAAAACAAAAATGTATAAATAAGGTATATAATGTATAGTGTATATATACAAAGGGCGGCCTTATCACTAAAAGCGGTTTTTTCCAGGCAACCAAACAGATAGAATTTTTTATAAATTTTAATTCACAGCAATTTCTACACAATTTTCTACACTTACAGTATACATTTTTAAATATTAACAATATATTATAATAATACATATACTATATACATACACATAATACAAAACTACTGAATAATCCATAAAAATGATAAAAATAATAATTAATTTTTATTATTATTTATACTATATGTTCTGCTTATAACCTTTAGCTGTGTACTATTATACAATTGAATGTATGGTATGGTTCTCTAAGGAATGCTCGTGCCACATGACATATTGGGCTTCTAATCTAATCAAAAAAGTCTTTATTATCAAAAAGACCTTTCTAATAGCACTTACACAAACAATTATATAATCAACCATCGACCTGAAACAAGTACTAATGGCAAAAAACAACAACGCAACGTCGCGTGTTCCCATGTGCATTAGTACGTAAGTGGACTAAGTGCAGACGCGAACACTCAACCAAGTATGCTCTACCCATAGAGAATGCTCCTAGTTGTGTCGAGCAATCTGATAAAGGAGAACCGGTGAGCATTGAAAGAAAATAAACAGTTTTAACAATACACGTTTTTAGGCGAAATTTGGCTAATATTGGGATTTGAACCCTCATACAAAACAGTCATGTCGATGTGCCAATCAAGGTATGGAAGCACTCCGTAACTGTAACTGGTCATACATATTTTTGTTTTAAACAGACAATTAATATTAATCCCGCAGTGCCACAGACATTTTGAAATCGTTTTTATTCAAGACAAAATTAATGGATGAATTATAAAAATCGTATCGAATATCTGAAGCAATAAATAACACGCTGTTTGCAATTCTAAATTGTATTTAACTATTCTCGCTCAAAATCTGTTTTTTTAAGTGCCATTATAGTTCAAGTTTATTTTTTGCGTGATTTAACTAACAGCTGTTAATAAAAGCCTTTTAGAAAAAGTGTAAATCATAGTTTTTGCGTTATTCTTTAAATTATGACAATGGCTATAATTCTGTTAATCGCTCTAAAAAGCTAAAATTCACTAAAAACATTCAAAATATTATTCAAAAATATTTTACACAATATCTTTTATCTAATCTCATACTGAAATATAAAGATTAAAAAAATAAAAAACAGAACTTTAATGACAGTCTTTATAGACAATATAACGAAATAAATTAAAAAATGTAACAATTCGATACAGCTCCTCTATGACAACTGTATCGAAATGTTATGTTGTTTACCAATAAGATACAATTTCAGCCCTGCAATGCAGATTTTCTACACAATCTGTGGACGCCGCGCAACACGCGTGCGCGACCAGCAAATGGATTCTGGCGCTAAACGTTTGCAAATAAATGCAAACATATGCTGTGATTTTACGTAAATTTCATTATATATTTTATGAGATTAGATAAAGTTGTGTATGAAACTACACATAATTTGGTCTTAAAACACTTGTGTAATGCTTTAAAAAAAACTTGCCTGCGGCTTGTTTTTTAAACTTACACTCGCGTCTTATGAACTCTTATTTTGATATTTTGTTTCATAAACTACTATTCTGGTTCCAATTTATATTCAATCCAGTTTATTAACGTAGATATACATATGTACGTTGTAGGTCGGTAGCCCTCAGTACATGCCAGCTATCCATCAATGCTTGGCCTAAGGTAGCGCGCAGTGTACCGTGCCACGCCGGTACTGACTGATGACTCGATCGAATAACGAAATAGTGTCCTATATCACACGGGGCGTTATTGAGTACGTATTGGAGATGCCGCGGTTCGGAATGTGTCGCTTTGTCAAAGCTCACTGTTTCAGAGTTCCGTTTCAATGATGTTATTGTAACATTTTTGTTGAAATTTGTTCGTATCTACTTCTACTAGTAGTATACTATTTCAAGCTCTTTATGAAGATAAGCTGAATTTACCCCTCATCTGGTGTGAACTTTTGATTTAGTGGATATGCTAGATCTGAAATGTGCTATAGAACCTATTACGGGTCGCTGAATGAAAATCGAAGTTCCTTAACAGTAAATTTGGTTATAGAATAGTTTTACATTAAGTTGATATATGTATAAAATGTTTAAAGCATGGATGGATGTTTGTTACTCAATCACGCTCAAACGGCTGGGCGGATTTGGATTAAATTTGGTGTGTAGATACTTCAGGTCCCGGAATAACACATAGGCAACTTTTCATCATCATCATCAATCATCACCGCGCGGGTAAAACCGCGGGGCGCTGCTAGTATACTATATAATGAGATCACGGTCTCTACAAAACTGTCTTATAGTATTAAATGCCACGTACAATGGCGTTTCTCGGAAAACTATTATATATATAATCAACAATGTACTCTGATACGGATCATTCCAACTTAACGAATGGTTAGAGAATAACCGTAAATATAATATGCGAATGTTTCACTGAAAAAACAGTTGTTGTAGATCTAAAGGCTCTGAAATGTAATAACCCTACTTATATTTTGAATATGGAAATATGAATTTAATGATATTAACGAGTAGGGCAAGCAGCGTACGCGTACAAATTACAAAATAAATCTGTAATGAGCAAAAATTAAAATATCCTTTACAGTCAAACTTTTTTGGACACTTTTTTAAATCGAAACGCACCTTTACAGCGTGCCTGGTTTTTAAACTACTTTTGCTTTTATCATGCCTTGACTATGTGAATATATGTATATATTGACCATATATACATAGATTCACGCCTATTTGCCGTAGGGGAAGTCAGGGACTACAGCCTTCTTATTGCAACGACCCCGACATACTCCATCACTTCATCCACGCTCATCAGCCCTTTAATATATGAGCGTCGGCTTAGATAACTTTTCACAAGGCCCTTTGTTAGATCTTCAATTCTAATAGTAGAAATTCCTCAATCTGGTACCGGAACGTTTGCATAGGCCTTTCTCTTTCAATACTACCATTCAATTCACCCGCGCTTAGTCAATCTCCTTTCGTTCATTTTCTGTACATGACCAAACAATCTATAAAACTTTTCTCAATCTTAGTCACTAGTTCTTCGTTTACACGACAACATTCCACAATGACTATTATTACTACCAAATTTATCTAAAGTGCTTTATACGATACGCAAAACCTCACCATCGTTGTTGATAAAGTATATTTGGTAACAAATTATTTTCCAAAATGGAGAGTACACCATCCGGTTATTCACGGCGCAGTTAGTTTATTTTACAATGTACTACATACCCTGTTTGCGTTGGGACTCAGTCTGTAAGCTGACACAAGGTGCCGCCTATCAAAGCTTTGTGTTTTAAGTTTGTCAAAAGCAAGAGAGCTTTAGGAAACGTTAGATGTGCGCTTTTGTTGGGACCAAGATGTAAAGTAGTTATCTACAGATAAATGGGCACAAACATGTTGTCGAATGAAAATACTATAATAGCTAAGGGCAATTTTTTGACATTACATCTTCGAAAGCAATATTTTTCTTATCAACATTTTCTGCCAGAATGTTTCTAATATTCGTGTCAATTTTATACGAGATATGACAGTATCTTAGTTCAATTATTTTACGCTTCGATACCGTTTTTTTTTCCGGTATATCATCTCCAAAACAGCCGTAAATAGCTTAGGCGATATAGGGTCTCCTTGACGAACCCCTCGTTCTATTGGGAATTGTCTACAAGTCTTTTCAAACCGCACTTGTGCTACACTTCCACAATATATGTTCTGAAGAATTTTTATTAATTTGGCCTCCACTCCTTGGCTCTGTAGTGCTTGCCAAATATATGAATGATCTAGAGAATCGAAGGCTTTATTAAAATCAACGAATCCTATACAAAAGGATTTATTGTATTCTTTATACTTTTGTATGATTTGTCTTACAACGTGTATGTGATCTATCGTTGAAAATTTGCTTCTAAAGCCGGCTTATTCCTTTGGTTGGTTTTCATCAAGTGTAGTTTAAGTAATTTTTGAAAATACTTTATACACGTTGGACATCAAACTAATTGCTTCGACACCAAACTACTATTAATAGTTTTCGTTTCCAACCACAGTTTCTTTTTAGATTATCAGCCAAGACAATAGATAAATAACTAGTACGGAACCCAGCTCCCACGTCTCCGTTCACGGTTGTCTCACAATTTTTCCGGTGGCTCGGCAGTAATACGCCACCGTTTGATCACATATTTGACGCGGCGATATCTCACCGCGAGGGAACAATGTACGCGCACTCCCAATTGTTAGCTTCTCTCGTTTGTCAAGAATTCGAGCTTTGAGAAAATGTTGTACACTAGTTTTATTTCAAACAATGCTCATATTTTTTTGTAATGTGGAGAGGAATAAATATTTACAATTCGCCGATTTGTATCGTACATTTAGTTACTGGTTTTCCGAAAAACTTTAGGTAATGAAACAATCACTTCGAGACAATATTTATTTATTTCATTGCAATAATGATTTAAACAGCACGTTTAGACAATAATGGCTCTGACAAATGCCACAGTGACTGACACTGAGTGACAACTTGACAAGAATGCACTTATTTTAAAGTGCGTTATTATTTAATAATACACGACATAATGAAATGTTTCGACAAAGTAAAAGTTGTAAGACGTACCTTTAAAAACTGGAATTTATAGTGAATACTCATTACGTTCCCATTTCTGAGACGCGGATTTCCCTCTTAGGGAGGAGTGTCAGCCATAATTCACCGCGTTTGCCAATGTGGATTGGCGGATAGGCTAGAGACGAGCCCTACGTCGAATTATCAGACCGTCCAAAAACCATGCAAATAGCCTAACGACTGTTATCTTCAGACTGAGACCGACGGCTCAAGGTGCTTCCTAAGTGTGATAAATAAAAAAAATAAAAAAAGCTACTAACAGCATACAAAGTGTGATCGAGGAGCTTTGACTTTGACTTTATCATAGTTTCTCAGATTAGGCAAATGGCATGAATGTCGATTGACCTACCGAAAACATCCATTTAATTTGAATTAATTATACTTTTTTTTTAAACTGTTCAAATTTTTACACCCAAACATACAAACAACTAACCAAACACATAGCTTAGCTCTCCGCAACATACAAACTATGTCTAAAATCAACCCGGCAAAAGTTTGTGAAGAACTGAAATGATTTCCTGGTTATGCTCGTTTTCAGTCTCCGAAATACAACTCCTAACACGTCACGCCTGACATAGCTCAGTGTGCGCTTGTCTGGGCGGTCATTGTGGCGGCAAACTGCTCTGTGTACATCACCTGCCGCCCGCCCTTTCCGTGTCGCTGTGCCACAGTCCGGGTACAACACTTACCAGTGATAATGGACAAAATTAGATCTATACGTAGTTTATATGAAATTGATTCTAGTAATTTGGTACCTGCTGCTAAGTGACTGCTGCTAAGTGATTGCTGCTAAGTAAATTACTTCTAAATGTTATCTTTTTGGAACAGGCTACGCACATTACACCGGTATCCTAGTGTGGAGGCTAGTAAGAGGACTGAAAACTTTTACGAGTAACTTATTTCCTAGCCACTTTTTGAAAGGATGATAGCTCAGCAATGGAAGTGTCGGTTGTCTAAGTGACGGACGCTGGTTCGATGCCTTTCAACGGCTTGAGCTTTCGGTGAAGGCAATATCGTTATCAAATTCCCGGCATGGTAGTAGAGTACTGTTCAGTACCTGCCTAGCTAGCTACCACCCTCAAGTTTGAAAAACTGTCACCAAACATATAGTGTGGCAGTTCTTCGGGGCCAGTTAACATTCTAGATGTAGCCTAATAATATCTTCGACCACATCGTTACTGACTATCAAGTCAAATACTATATCTATGCAGTATAAAAAAATACATTACGTATAAACCCAGATTTTTTTAACAAATTGTCAGAAAAAGAGTTAAATGTGCAATCACTGTCATTTTTCCTTTACATGTAATGTGTCTATATCAATTGCATTCAATTTTATTAAATACGTTTAATTTTATGTTGTGTCGACACAGTGAACAAAAAATATAAAAAATATTTAAGTATGGACCACTAACGAGTAAATCATGTTATTGAATAGACTGATTTATAATTAAATGTAATGGAAGGTGTCGAATATAATAATAAAACATCAACAGTGCGTGATTTAGACAGTTAATCGGCCCTAATTCTGTAAATCACTCGAACTAGCTGAGATTCTATAAAATCCTTCGAATAAAATAGTCGTATTACAATTAATGCTATCCATAATATTAGACGAGTAATATTCAATTGCGGGTAGTTTTAGTGGGCACCAAATAAGTGGTGACATATTTTACGTAAACTACCCGCAAAATTGAATACATTCATGATGTATGTGTGATATATGGATATGTGTCTGTGTGTGTGTGTGACTGTTAATTTCTCACCCAACTCATTTTCATCCTTTAAAGATTTTTTTTTACATATGCATATCCATATCATTTTCCATGAATATGATTCCATATTTTTTACATAGCACTGTCTCTCTTTATGGTCAGCATTGATGCTGTTCTTGGTGGAATCACGCTAGACCCAGGACGTTAACTGGTCCTCGAGGACAGCTGCCTAATCACCTCACGATTTGCGGCAAGTTTTCAACTTTTAGGTTGTATCTAGGCGGTGACTGTGAAGTAGGTACCCTACCACCATGGCGTGGGCTTAATAATGATGTCACAAAGGTCAAACCTTAGGTAGGGTTCTTCGCTTGAATTACGACGCCACCATGGCCGACGCTCAATCACTCAAACTAATGTGTCAGTAAAGTGTCAGCAATTTACTGAATCAAAAGAAACCATTCCTTGCTAATTAAATATTGATTTTATAACACTGACGAAATGAACAGTCTATGCGGAACCAAAATAAAAAACAATACAAAATCGTGATATGATCTAACATTAATTAAAACCGCCTCTTCAAAGATAATTCGCAATACAAGATGCTTCCTCAATTATGGTTTGATTTGAAGATAATAATTCACTATGTAATTCAATTATGTCTAAAACAAAGGTCCAAGTCCCTGGAGCCCATCAATCATGAAGGAGTCCGGCCTGTCATAGCTGCCCCTATTTGATTAATTTTAGACCAAACTATCAAAAGCCTAGTGATATACTGAGAGAACTCATAACACCAATGGTTATATAATTATGGGTACACAAATACAATTAATAAGAAAAATACATATATTTTCTATTTATAATATTAGTAGAGGACTGCCAAAACCACTTATCGCGGTAATTTGATCAGAAGCCCAAAATTTCTATAGCAATGGGATCGTATCCGTACTTACAAGATGGAAAACAGTTATCGAACAAAATGGTACCTACATACTTTACTTCAATGTAAATAAACGATATTAAAATATTTTTTCATCTTCTTAAAAAATTCGAAGAAACCTTTTCCCCACCAAACAAGGTAGGGAACAACCGTTCCCTATTAATATCCGGTTTTTCATTTCAACCTAAAATTAATCATAAAAATCTCACAAAGTTTTGGAAGCACTAATTTTAAAATATGATAGTGTAGTTTCTTTGCATCTACTACATTGTCAACCTAAAACTAAGAGGACTTATTGTTTTGGTAAACTTGATTTATCATTTCAAGTCGTTAACAAGACATTGGTGGACATTTGATCCCGCCCCCTCCTCTTTATTTCACCCCCCTAACATTGCCTTGCATTAATTTATTTTCTGTAGCTAAGACAACGAAGGATATTAATACCTCCTTTTTCGGAAAATTAACTGCTAGACACTATCTCTTATAAGAAACTCTTCACGAGGCGATGATTAAAACAAAGCTTCTAAGTAATGAAAATCGCCTACCGTTGACAACTATAGTACTTAAATAAAAAGGACAGTGCTTTCGGCGGTCGTAAGGGAAAGTAATAAAAGCATTTCCACAGTACTCCTTTTACCTCCTTGTAATTCGCAATAACAATTACCCATTTCAAACTGTCTTAGTACTACCGTTATAAACTCTTAGCCATTTAATTTTACAATTATTTATACATCTCCGACCGGAAGATAGGTCTTTACCGTAAATGGCCTGTCGTCGCCTTATAGAAAGGTTGATACTTGATCCTAGGTAGTCGCCATCTTGTTTTAGTTCCGAGAAACAAGATGGCGGCACTCGTATTTTAGAAAACCATTTCGTGACTTTACTTTTTGACATATATATATTTCCTTGTAAATATATTATATAAAATAAAGTGAATTTCAATGGATCTTACGTAACAATTGTCTTACAAGAGATACCGAACTGTAGTTTGCCAACTAGAAGCTGGAGTGCAAATATGTGCATGCTGGGCTTCAAGTTGACGAGATATTCAATATGACAACATTCTCTGACTCAAACTAACCGAACTAACGATAATTACTTATATGATTGTCCCCATAATATAAAAGCTAGTCCGTTTTTATCAGTTTGATTTGAGCCGTATTCAATTTTAAGAATGAGAATAATAATCGTTTTAAACTTTCATGGCTTTTCATAATATATATTGGTCCACGCACCATGATCACGGAGAGACTGCGTGGAACCGCGCCGAAATATCGGGAACTCAAGCAAAATCAAAATCATGGTGCGTATTCCGTGTTAAACAATATGTAGGACTATTTTATGGGCAACCTGTGGCCTGCCTGCTCATAAATGTTTTAATTCTAACACACAATTATTTGCATAGATATTTTACACTATAGAAAAACCAAAGATCTAAGTTGCTTTTGTAATTTTTGGACTTATGCGATCTGAACGTTATAATTATTATACAAAATCGATCGGGACTTAATCGCATAAAAATATTTCGACCAAATTGCATTGCTCGTTATCACCGTGAAGACTAGTAGTCTCCTAGAATAATAGAACACATCATCATCAGGTGAGATGGTGGTTGACCACGCCTGCTTGTTGTGAATAAAAAAATATGTAAAATCTACAACTTTCCCAAACATAACCTCAAAGATGAGTTAAACGCTACCTCAAACATTTAAAACTGTAAACAATAACAGCTGACCACACTTAAGCCCACAGTGCAGCGAGAGAAAAGCGGAACATTCGAAATTACATTATAGTTCACCTGCGCTGTGACCACGACAAAGTGCTAAGTTTTAACAATAAATACAGAGCACAAGTTTCCCTTCGAGTTAGTTGCTCTGTAACTATTTCAATGTACAGTCAGAGAGAGAATGGGTGGTCAGCAGAGAGTTAGATACAGTGTGAGATTGTTTGTTTCTCTGCTGAATTTGGCTTCGTTGTGAATTAATTAAAACATTATACGCGTCAAAATTTATAAATTTATTCATATGTTAGCGCTAAATATATATACTGAAGACATAAAATGTTTGATGAGAATATTTAAGACTATGATGTAACTTTTTTAATAGATCGCATTATTTCTTTGTTACATTCAGGCTTTCTAATAACGGGAATATGGGTAACCGCAGGTGGGACGGCGTGGCGCAGCTAATTTGTCAATTATAGCAGCACATAACTGATATACGTTGCATCGTATATCAGTCGAGTACTTTCTATGGCTGAGATAATATATGAGGTCTTACCGACGTAATAAGAAATAAGGGGTAGGGATACTTCTAAAGTATTGTTAGACTATTAAGACTCTTGCCTGTCGTTACGCACCCGCTAGCGCTCACATCGTAAAGTACAACTACCTAAACAGAATGTTGCAATATCACCTGGTGTAAATAATAGTGGACAGACGACCTGACTATGATCACAGGGCTAGATGCGGTCCATTTTCATTCGGTCTTTGTGGAAATCAATAGAGGAGGCATATGTCCAGCAGTGGACGTCCTTTGGCTGAAATTAGAAAATAATCGTTAGGAAATAATAATAGGTATACCTAGTCGAGTATAACCAGATTTATACATTTTTTTTCATTAGCTGCATTCTGACAATAATTCAAATATTATCTATATCCCATTTATAGTAATAGCATTTTTATTTAGTCCACGATAACCCAGTTAACATAACCCCGACAACATTTTCACCAACAATACATCAATGAAGATATTGTTTTTGTAACTTACCGTTGAAATTAAGTAATAAAACTTCCGATTGATACTGGTAGTTATATTATAACACAGACGTTTTTTTTCAGTGATCGCATTATATAACGCAATCAAGTGCTGTCCCTTTCTATAATGTCGGAAAGAAAACATTTTTCGAATACACGTAATCTTAAATGAAGCCAAGACGCTGTTATGAATTGTCGATATGTACGGGTAGTGAAAATTTAATTTCTGTGTAGATATACCTACACCTGAATTGTTTGTGACTTCCTTCTCTTTCTCAGTGCGTGAATTCCGCGCATAATTGCACAATTTTATTAATTTATATTCTTTATTAATATTTTTGGAAATATACAAGTGTAAGACTAGTAATTGCTTGTTGATTAACATACAATTACTAGCCTTACACCTGCCCTCACTTTTCAAAAATATTATGCATAGCTATACCTTTTAAAAAACCCACATTTTAGGATATAAGCCCATAACACATTAAAAATACACTGGATATGACCGGTTCTGACACACACACGGATATATAGTTCTTATCCGTTTCAAAGTGAATGCAGCGCTTTTTGTTCTTTTATCCATCTAGACCTTATACAATTTATGTCTCTCTTTCTTTCTAAGAATGATACATAGTTTTTAGTCAAAAACTAAAATGTTACACCAAACTAAGGGCAATTACACTAATTCTTAAAAATTAGGAATTGTGCTCCTTTCTATTTCTATATTCTGGCTATTTTCTCAACAAGCAGGACGCGGAGGCGAGCACATAAAAAAATATTACACAATATCAGCGATGTATCATATTCGCATATACAGAGTAATATAATATCTGTTGCAAATCTGAAATCCTGACATAAACCTAAAACAAATAATTTTACCTTCAGCTAAAATGTTCATAATAATTGACTGACTTATATTGAAAATATCAGCGGGAACTAATGTTTTCAAGCACATTTTAAAAAGATTATTTAAATGAGATGATAAAACAGTATCCGAACCAGTATGTCGAACCGACCGTATGGTGGCGAGGAGCTCAAATTGAATATTTATACCGGAACCGCACGCTGTGATCACTCCGCAATTTATTCAGACTGCAGTAGTGAAGATTCTTTCAAACATTAACTATTGTTAGTCATGTTTCACCCATCCTTTTTACAAATACAAACTGTCACTATACTTTTGTCAAAATAAGTAACCATATCCGGGTTGGATCTAGAATCGTTTGGCACGGGTTCGATATTAAATACGTACAACGAAATGGTAGAGGTATCGCCATTTTTTTTTTATTTATACATGACATTTGAGTCGTGTCTAATTGGCTGGCGCACGTGGACGGCCATGTTTGTTTATATATTTCTAATCTATGGCATAGCAAGTAACGTGTCGATTGAATGAAGCTTGTGCTTTTGTGCGTGTGTATACTATATCTCCACTACAATTGTATTAGACACTTTCTATCTCTGCTGGTATTTATTTGCTTCTGAAAAAAATATTATGAATATATGTTCGCGTCAGTACACTATTTTGGATAATTTCCCGTGCACTAATAAACTTTAAGGAAGATGAAACGTGGTTTCTGACTATGGGCCTTCTGAGCAGGCTCAGAGTCAAACAACGACCTACGGAGAGGGCTATGCTCAGGGTTTCTTTACGCGATCGAATCAGAAATGAGGAGATCCGTAGACGAACGAAAGTCACCGATATATCCCAGCGGATTAGCAAGTTGAAGTAGCTGTGGGCAGAGCACAAAGCTCGAATAACTGATGGCCGTTGGGGTCGATAAGTGCTTGAAGCAAGCGCAGCATAGGATGACCACCGACCAGGTGGACAGATGACCTGACTAAAATCGCAGGTAAGAGCTGGATGCGGGCCGCTTCCAACCGGTCCTTGTGGAAATCTATGGGGGAGGCATATGTCCAGCGTTCTATACCTGACATGTTGATGATGAAAAAAAGAACGAATGTGATTAAATATGAAATTTATAAAAATAAATTGAAAAGTAAATATCTTAATATGGATATTGTATTGTTTTATTTTATTCGATTTATTGAAACATTTAGACACAGAAAGATAGGTTGAATTAAATATACGCGCCTGTTCCGGAAGTACGGTATAAATTCCATTTGCCATTTACACTAGGCCAAAAACAAAACTATCTTCCATACAACATTAAATCAGATTTATATTTTATGTTCAGAGCGTCTAGTCTGTGTTACATTCACAGATTTTTGTCTACTAAAATCTGTGAATGTAACTCAAACCGGACGCTCAGCAGTTGGCAGTCGGATACGCAGTAAAATAGTATGGTCTAAAAACGGGTAAGTAATTTAAAAATACTAAAAAACTTATTAGTTATATTATATTATTTGATACTGACAGGTTAAGCCTGCAAACTGAGAAGCAAGAGGACCAGATACTGATGCATTAATCGTTCAGTGAGACTTTAACATCTGTTTTCCATCTGCATATATATTCACAGGTTAGAATGGAAATACGTGCGCAGGTGTTGGCGGTGTTGCTATACTGTTTCGAGAATATTGAATTTTCCCAACTTATTTTACATCTTGAATTAGACCGTCCGCAAATTTGAATAATTTGTTTTTGTTGACGAGTAGTTTTTGCGGTTCGATTAGCCCGAGACTAGCTATAAAGTGGATCAATAAGTAAATTATCCCAATAGATAAAGCGTTAACCCTTGTCAATCCAGTCGCGCTGCAATCATTATCAGGACGAACTTGGAGCTGCACCGAACCAATGACGCTGCACGCTTGAGCACGCTCGCATCGAACCTAATACCTGTACGAGCATCCGCAAACATGCCTGAAGCACACCAAACCCCATCCTGAAAACACGCATATGGTACGGTTATATTATATTCTTATTAATACTGTACTACGGTAAAGTCCGAATTAGTATAAAAATACTAAAATTAGACCTTTAGATTAAAATCGCGGGTAGTTTTCGATAAAATTATTAGTCACTTTTTTGGTGTCAACTAAAACTACCCGCAATCAGCAATTGAACAAAACTCGTCTAAAATTAGAGATAGCGTTTTGAATTTAATATCTGGGTGACCGAACTTGGCTCGGTTTTTCAATAATATTATGTAAACAATTTATTTTCTTGGTCTAACCTCAAATCAAACACTCATAGGCTTAGTGTTAAAACTCCATCTATTGTCAAGTAGCTTTAGTGTTGCTGTGTTGGTAAAACAGTTTAGTTTTGTTATTGAAACCGACGTGGTTTTGACACATTATGAATGTATAAAACACGCCTACTAGGCGAACCGCGACCGCGTTTGCGAGCGCCCCGTATTCTCATGAAAATCGTTGGAGCCTTTTCCGAGATTCAGTTTATATATATACTATACATATACAAGAATTGCTCGTTTAAAGGATAATAGATACGGATTTTGAATTTGAGCTTAAATAGAATAAGAGCTTTTTGACTAAGAATGTAAGTTAGTTTATACTAGTAGGATGTAGGATTGTTCCAGAGTTCGAAAGGTTTTCTTTTTTATATCTGAGCTCTGCACTACCCTCTATTCAAAAGATTGTTTAGTTTTTCGGTTGATTGATATGAAAATTAATACTACTTAAATTAATGCTACTTGGTCTTAAGAAGGGTTTTTGTTAAGGTTTGAGTCCTACAATGACTATTTAAAACTCCATCAAGCTGCTGTAATGAATGACTCAATGATTAATCAATATGACTTACTAGCAGTTTAACGACTAGTAAATTAAAATTTGCAATTAACCTTTAGACATATACAAGTATTAAACTTCCACGTTGTCCTTATTCACTCGGCCACAAACTTGTCTAAAATTACTTATTTAAGGAAACCTGTTTTTATTGTTGCGTTTAATGAGTATCGTCTACTTTTTTCTGGACCCCGAAGGTAATTTCCTCATTCCGTTGAAATTAATTGGGTTCCGTCGTTAAGTAGCGGAAAAAGGGGTCGGCATTAAGGAGACGGACAGTGCGGTGCAACTGGGCCCCGCTGACAATGATTTATTATATGTTCTGTACCCACTGGGAAAAATATACGTCTTAGGTACCTCTTGAAATTCGCGGGATTTTCGTTGAGGATTGTAACATAAAAATGTATGCAAATGTGCTTCAAAAATAGGTTTTATTGAAAGCGTTTCTGTTAAATGGAGGATTAAGTGCAGACATTTTGGGAAAAGGACGGATCGGGAGTACCAACACGTAACAGATGAGATGATCAGTACTGTATGTAAAATCTAATAAGAAAAAAAAGAAAAAATATGTCATTAGATTGGAGACGTCCTTAAAAATAGTTTTATGGTTAATTACATAAACACCGCGCCAGACGAAAATTCCTTTTAAATTATTGAAAGAGAAAAATCAGTTGTTATTGGGATATGAGCCCACGACTACAAAACACCGCCCTGTCGCATTGCAAACTAAGCTATTGTACTCCACTAACAGTCCAAATTTATTCCTTCATTGCAGATACATCTGAAGGGATATTTTTCTTTTTAGTTCATGCAATTAAAGGTAGGTGGCGCTAATTATCTGAGTGAACAAAACTCCGTCATTCATGTATCGATTTGAGAAATCATTCCAGTTTCATGTTGTACTCATAAATATGTCATGAAAACCGCTCTAGTATTTCTCTTAAGAAATTATTGAAACTTTTCTAAGAATAAGTAGTGTGAGTCAGTTTATTCAATTATTTTTTAAGCTACGTAATTATCACTCAAAATAGATGTGTGATATATCTAATGTCAACTTTGACAAAGCCTAACCCAGAATTAGTTCTTTCGTGTAAGCAGTAAAAATATTAAAGTAACCGGACTATTTAAGATCAAAGGAAAAGGGATACCATTCTAATAGCAGTTACCGTTGCGAAGTTGTGATTAATGTCCTTTTGAGCGTGGTATCCTGAGCCTGAGGCAATCAATCTTGCCCTCTTCTTTTATTCATTGGAAAGATTACCTTACGTTGAGGTAAAAAATAGTAAATTATTATTAAAGCAACCAATATTTAAGTAGCATTCGTGAAACTCCGCAACGTCTTCTCGTCCAGAATACCGCAACGCCTGAACGAAGGTCTTTTAACAGTGTGTGTACCAGTTATGACTTAAACTAAAACGTCGTATCTGGATATTAGCCGTGTGAGCTGGCTCTGAGTCGCACAACCAGCTATGGAGAGGGCTATGCTCTTGATTTCACTACGCGATCGAATCAGAATTGAGGAGATACGTAGAAGAACGAAAGTTATTGACATAGCCCAGCGGATTAGCGAGTTGAAGTGGCAGTGGTTAGGGCACATAGCTTGAAGAACTGGTGGCCGTTGGGTTCAAAATGTTCTTGAATGGAGACCACGGACTGGCAAGTGCAGCATAGGACGTCTACTGACAAGGTGGACAGACAACCTCACTACGGTCACAGGTAAGGGCTGGATGCGGGTCTCTTCTCTCTGGTCCATGTGGAAATCAATGAGCGATGCCTATGTCCAGCAGTAGACGACCTATGGCTGAGATGGTGAACCAAAAGTAAACATTACAAGTATCAAGAGAGATATGTCAATATTATTACATCCTCTACATATAATAAGACCTCGAAAGATACAAAGAGTACATAATTATAATTGAGGATTAGAAGTACGACCTTCATCTATGTATTTGGTCGTGGAAAATTTGTTTTATCAAATTTAGGATGAAAATATAGCGCGAGTGGGGCGGCAAAAAAATCCTAGCCAGGCTATGAATAAGTATTACAAAATTGAAAAATGTCTTTTTAATTAATAATTCACATGAGTTTAATAGCGCCAATCGAAAGTGTGCCAGTTTCATCCATATTACATAGAGCTACTTCGATAAAATTGTTTCTTCCCATAATCTCAGTATAATATTGAAAGAGCAATTCAACATTGCTTTGGTGAAGCTCCAAGCTCGAGTTTACTTGTTGCTTGCGGGGTTCTTATGGATAATCTCGGATTGCGACACATTAACAATTTCAGCCAGTCTTCGCCAGCACATTCATTGGACTACCACGACCTAGAAATTACTTTATTATTTAATTGCTGATTGAAACGCTATCTCTGCGCGATTGCTTTAGTTTTAATCCGCAATTCGTATGAGAGCAATGGAGTAAATAATGTCAGGATTTTTTCTTCGTTAGAATATACTCTTCTTTTCGATACGTAGTTTACATTTGGGAGACGTATTTGAATTGCCACACGGCACTTAATGTAATGAACGTATATACATACAATTTGATACATAGATTCCTAAAACCCTGATATACCTACTATAAATATTGAACCGAAACATATTTTTAAGAAAAAAAGTTCCTGTAAAATAGATAACAATTTCACAGGAGAAAAAAACAATATCGTAGGCCAATCGTGTGGATCCGGACCAGCTAGTACCATATAAATGGACAGACAGAAACAGATAAAACTTCCTGATAGAAATACGCTTATCCCGTTTCCCCTTTAGAAAACCGAATTCGACCAAAACCTTTTTTTTAAAACCTTTACATTCTCTAATCCTACCCCCATCGAGACAGCTTTTCGGATGTACAGCGTTGTAACAACCTTGGATCCTTTTAAGGGAGACTATTCACTTTTATTATTTTCCGATAGATATCGACACCTCTCACTCGTTCACACGTGATATAAAACATGTCTTTGAAATGTCATCTTTGTGAAGGTTTATAAGATTTCTCTTTTACCTGAGAGAAATAGTAGGCTTCAACTTTGAACTTTTACCATGATATATTTTTAGGATTGATACGTGACAAGGGTCGCTGTCAGTTTTGAATTTTCATTGTGACGTAACGTAACAGGAGTGAAATTGTATTTTCTTTCATTTTATAAAGATTTCCAAGGTGTTCCTTTCATGTTTACTTGATTTATTTTAAGTCCAACCGATGCAGATATGAAGTTTGATCCGATGATTATATTATTGCACTGTTTGGTGTAGAAGAGTAGAAACAATCTTATGGGCTTTTTACATTTTCGATTTGGAATGGTGTCATTTCAAAGTAACGCGATAATTGTTTTGCTGTTAATAAATTACTGCATTCCAATAACGCTATAGTGAATTTGACGAAACTAAGCATATTAAAAAAAACATTCGCGCTTATAAACGATACTGGTTATAAATGTGATCACATATTTCTTAAACTATTAATTTTATAGATAGTTCGACACGGGTTTGCAACCGATAGTATCAAAAAATTGTTCAACATAATCACATATAGGTACCTACACAATATACAAATAAGTCTAAAATTCGCGTTATCTCCGTCTTAAAATAGTACTACAAAATCTTGCCTCGAATTGCAAAACAATCAATTTCATAAAAATTGTCTTTATTTGACAGTAACCAGCTGACGTATATTCATACTGTGCGGTGCTCAGATTTTGTTCCTTTACGACATAAACATGCTTACTGCGACAGATAATACGGTACAAATAACATAGAAAAGGATAGCTATATGCTTAGACTTGAAATACGCGTCGCAATGAAAATTACTTAATTTTTCCGCCTCAGTTTCCGCGCGCTTGTGCGACATCTACCTCATATAAACATATAATATCATTGGTAACCAGTAAAAAATATCAAAAGACTTACTCGCGCACTATGCAATTTATTCGGACTATTCAATCCTGTCTGCTATGTAAGACGTTATTTTAATACAATATGTTCAAAGTAACCGAAATTTTAACTGAAACAATACTGTGTGCTATATAATTTATATCTGAAACTGACTAGTATTATTTTACGATCAACCCCATTGATATTATATTTATATTAAACAGATGCTTAGATCCTCGGGCATCAGCTTCATAAACTAAGTTCATGCATTTAATGTGCCTCAATTGAAATCAAATCAAATCAAATTTTAATTTTTTCAATCAAATCAGACCAATAGTCTTTGAGCACGAATTGTCAGAAAACGATTTCGAAAAAAAACTAGTTTCAAGATACTTACTAGACGGCGTAACAAAAAATTTCCTGTCACAGTCATTTGAGAGAAGTAAGTAATTAATACGAGAATATTCCAGGATCGATAACGAAATTTTAATGAAAATCAAACACTGAGTCACAGACTAGTAAGCAGAAACATTTATGATTAATAAATTGACAGTGACAGAACGATTTTATAAACTATAAAACTAGTCTTGGCTGAATTAGTCGTCATATGAACTAATATTGTAAACTATATAGTGCCATCTATTGCTATTTTTACTAACTTTTATCAAAGTTATAAAAAAAAGCTATAAAAGCGTTTAGTATTATCACGGTAAGATTTTGTTCTCACTATGTCAATTAGTATTATAATAATAATTCGACGAAAAGTATTTTGTATGTTTATATAAGTATATAGTATAAAAAACAATGTAAGTTTTTACTAAGAAATACACTGTGTAATATAATTAAAAATAAGTGTTTGAGTTTTCAATTCCTACTCAGAGTGGTTAGACTCTAGTAGAAATTCAAAACTCGAGTAGAGAAAGTAGTGAAAAGATGGGGGAGTAAACTTAAACAAAACTAGTTCAAGTAGCTCCTTTTAGAATATACTAGTATTTTTCTTTAGAGTCGTCAGTATTTATTTTTACACAGTGTAATGTAGCCAGAGAAAACTGCCGGCTGAGAACTCTAATTTGTATGTCGCCGGTGCTGTGATACCACTGGAGACTAGAAGAACATTCTCGAATGGAAAACTCGGAAACTGTCTTATTATTGTAAAGGTTTTCTAGACGAGCAAATGTCACGCCTTTATATAATTTATTTATTTAAAGATTTTGTCCAGGTCATTATATGCACGAGATGACGGCAAAACGATTGCCTTTGAAATTAACAAAAATGGAACAAGATTTTTGTGACTATACCCGAGTATTGGCTCCTTAGTTTTAAAAATGTAATCATTATTGAAAACAAACTGAAATCGACAGATTTCCTCTAACTCAGTCTCGTTAGTGAGCTTGAAGCCGCCCAACGGACTAGGAAAGGGGTGCTTCGAGTTTCTCTACAAAATAGAATCAGGAATGGGGAGATCCTTCGAAAATCGAAAGTCGCTAAGATAGCTCAGCGAATTTGGCATCTCAAATGGTAGATGCCTGGGCACGTCTCGTAGAAAATGATAATGGTTACTGATGAAAAGTTCTCGTGTAAAGACCATGGACTGGGAGGGACAGTATGGGACGTTTACCGACATTACCGACAAGGCGTAGGTACTGGCAATTTATTAAAAATCACGGGGACCACGCAGGCCACTTCCAACCGGTGCTAGTGGAAATCAATGAACATATACAGATTGTATTTGGATCAAATGATGATTACTATCACTATATACATATAGTACTATATACACCTAAATTGGGCATAATTATGTTGATTTTAGGAAGTGTTTGATCTACACTAATATTATAAGAGAAAATATTTGATTGTTTGTTAATATGTTTGCATTGTATAGGCTCCGAAACTACTGAAGCCATTTGAAAAATTATTTCACTGATGGGAATTCACACTATCGCCGGGTGTCATGTCATAGGCTATATTATATTTTCAAAAAACTAGGGATCCTTATAATTTTGAATTTTGAACTATTTACTAATGCGGAGCCGGGACTGACCGCTAGTAGTTAATATAGTGTTGTCAACATTTGAAATCAAATGATGTTTCTTCTTAGAACCACCAAGCATAATAGTATGTTGTCTATATTTTTAGCCGCCCGTCTGCATGCACCAGACAAAGTAAAGAAACTTTATGCTAAACCTAATGCACTCGGTGTCAACGGCAAACGCCTAGAGTGCAACGTGACCAGAATAAGTACCGGCATATAACAGATGACATTGCTAGCCTCCCTCCACCCACCTCCTTACTTACATTATATTCTCACAATTCACAGTCTATAGAACCATTACCGTAGAGGCTATCATAACATAACCTATAACAACGTGGATGGGCGACGGCTTATGCTATTTGAACTAAAGGCTAACTATTAATTAGCTTTATTATATTTAAACTATTGATTAGCTAGCTATACAAACCTAAAGTTTTAAAAACTGTCACCAAAAACATCATAGTGTGTTCAGGCACCAAACCTTGAGAGCCAATAAGCATTCTGGATCTAGCGACATTATACCTTCGACCACATCGTCACTGACCATCAAGGCAGTCTTCAAACGCTAGAACTATACAGTATAAAAAATAAAAATAAAGGCCCGGTTATTATTTTATTTATATTGACTGAAAAATGGTGATGATAGTGATGATAAAAATAAGCTAAACCTATGTGTTAATCCAGGGTATAAGCTCTCTCCATACCAAATTTCATCCATATCGGTGTGGCCGTTAGAGCGTAAAGAGGTAACAAACATATACACATACACACATGCACACTTACACACATACACAAACTTTCGCATTTATAATATTATTAGGATTAATCAAAACTCGTAACCAAGAAAATATTTAAAAAATCAATAAAAGTTCACTTGTTAAATAGAATGCGTGTGGTTTTGCATTATTCAAAGAAACAACAAGATATTTTTGCAGCAAATTCTATTCTATTTCTACATTATTTGTTCTAAGTTTGACTACGACACCTCTGTAGGGCCGACTACATATTGTACTATTAACCGTAAATAAACAAATACCAATTGAGTAGTATCCTGGGGTCATTCACCTAAAAATATTACTTTGAATATTGCTGTCGCTTCTGACTTTCTTTCCGTCTTTTTAAACCTAAGAAAGATTCAACAATTCATGAATAATGAATAATTTATAAATATAATTGATTTATTAACAATTATATATTGTTGTAGTTTTCTTCAATTTAAAAGACAGAAAGAAAGTTGAAAACTATAGCAATAGTCAAAACAATATTTTTAGGCGGATGACCCCCGCTCACATCAGAAGACAAAAAGGCCAAGATACGTTTACAATTGCCAATATTGCTATCAATGGCTAGTAAATTAGCAGGAGTTTCGGAGACATTCCATCAACACATGTTGATCACTTTATTGTTTTTGAAGAAGTCTGGTGTGTATGATTTGCCCATTAGAAATTAAGATTTGCTTGACAGAATGTATCCACGGGGTCATCCGTCTAAAATATTGCTTTAGTTATTGCTATAGCTTTCAACTTTTATTCCTTCTTTTCGAAACTAAGAAAGCTTCAACAATTAATTATTTATTAATAAACTTATTATAAAATTGATTTATTAACAATTAATCAATTGTTGAAGCTTTTTAGGTTCGAAAAGACGGAACGAAAACCAAACGTTATAGAAATAGTCAAAGCAATATTTTTAGGCGGGTGACCTCCAGAACGAAGTCATAGAAGTGACACATCATATATCCGGCAAGCTTCCCTTTCATTTAAGAGACAGTTTATAGTGAGCTTAATAGTAGTTTGTTATTAGAGATATTAGTTAGGCTAGTTTATGGATAATGTCATCCAGAAACTAGCCTGACTAACAACAACCTTAATACGTGGAAACGTAATTAATAATTTAAATAATTATTAAATTATTAATAAATTATATATCAGCCTAATGCTATAAGAACCCTCATTCAGCTCGTACAATATACATTTATTTAAAACTAATCGAAATTGGTAACAAATAAAATATTTAAAATATAAGAAAATAAAATGTTTAATTACTCAGATCCAAGATTTGTAGTCGAAGTGTATCTATTTTCGACTACAAATCTCGGATCCTTTTAATTTCACTTATAGAAGGAAAAGAAGAAGAAGAATCATCATCTATTTCGGCAAATTTACAATAACATAACAGCAAACAAATTTAAAATTTAATTAAAATAGTACAAAATTAATACTATTACAAAACATAGATAGGTCAAAACAATAATAGATAAATAACATAAAAACAAAAATCGCTGTCATCTACACTTATGCCTAATATGGTCTGGGCTCAGCATATTGCTGTAGGGGAACCTACAGCGCTGATTTTCAGCCTGAACCTTGGTGACGCACAAACGTGAGTAATAAATAAATATATATTATACTTTTGTTATTATAACTGACGTGGTTTTGACACATTATGAATGTATTAAACACGGGACTTACTTACGTAATAAGTCAGAGGGTTCCGACAATAGTTTCAACCACATTCGATGGTCTTTTTCAAGGAGAATACGGGGCGCTTGCACTTGCGCTTGCGTCCGCAGTACTAGGCAAAACGCGACCGCGTCCGAGAGCGCCCCGTATTCTTTTTAAAAAAAAAACTGATTGTGGTTGACACTATAGTCGGAACCCTCTGACTTATTACGTGAGTAATTCCCGTGTTTTATACATTCATCATATTTTATACTATTAATAATACTTAGTTTTATAAAACAATTTACATATTTGAAGCAAATTCCAAAGTTCATTCTAGCCGGTCTTCATAAGGATAATATTTCAGAGATAATGCATGGTCAGAAGTTAGCAGTAGTTGAGAAGTTCGGCGAGGCGGCAAGGCTTGTCGCAGCACTCATCAGCCACGCCAGCGATGACGCGTTTGCCTCGGCTCGAACCCAAGGCTCGAGCTTTGGAAGAAACAATCCAAGGCCAGCCAATATTAGTGTCTTGCTCCTTGTAGTACGGGGGGATAAGTGCACCTGGAATAAGGGTATTATAATCTAGATAATAATATGATATAGACAGCGTCTTTAGGATGAACCACATAAGTTTATCGTAACAGTAGTGGGAGCATGGATCGCTGATCCGACAGTAATTGTCCATTATGAATGTATAAAAGACGGGAATTACTTACGTAGTAAGTCAGAGGATATCGACTATAGTTTAATTAATAACAGTAATTTTCGATAAAACCGGTTTCAATCAGACTCCAGTGGTGGCACTTATTTTATCGACCACTCGATAAATTCGATGCTTATTTCAGCCAATGTGCATTGCATTTACATAATTTTTTTCCACCATCCCCATTTTATCATGGAACAACCAGAAGTACGGCAACGCGCCATCGCTATATGGTGGACATACCACCTACACGTGCTAAGCGTTTTTCTTCAACTTAATTAGTGCGTACAGCCAAGGAATGGAACTCATTGCTTGATTCTGCGTTTCCCGGTGAGAAAACTACCTTTTACTCGGTTAAAGAAAATGTTTCACTTCTATATAGGGAAAGATGGATTTTGTATTGTTTAAAATAAATAGTTATTTTTACTTCCTTTCGACTACAGACATAGTGCAGGGTGGACTCAGCGATGGTACCTATTATTTATAGTCCTGGAGTGATATGCACAAGATTTCTCCCTTGCACTACACCAACAGCATTTTAGGGTGCTGCAGCCGTTTCTAGCCCTAGTACCAAACAACTCACCATATATTGGTCCTAACTCCGACCTCTTATCAGCACCAATCTTATCATCTTCGGAGCAGATGGTAAATATGATCCTTGCCAGGGCTCGTCCACAGTAAATCCGAGGGCTTACATCCTGGAGTCTCTCCAGTTGCTGCCCCCCGATGTGAGCTGAGCACAGGGGTGCTAAGACGAACAAGACGAAGATCAACTGTTGAAAATACATCTGTAAACGGAAATTTTAAATTTAATACATTTCTCTCACAAACGAGTTCAAAATCTATTACGAACTACTCTCAAATTACATAACTATGTGATCAACTTTTACTAAATTACCACCGAAAATACAAATACCTATTTATACTTCTGAAACATTCGCTGTGTTCAATCGTCAAAACTAGGTACGATGGAATGTTTTGCCATTTTTATGTCAAGTCATTGACGTGTCAGTAATTATATTACCATTAGCAAATATCACAAAGATTAAATATTGTACTTAATAAACGGAATTGGGGAGCCATACTCCTGTGTGCCCTTCTTCACTGACCTCTTGGCTAATGTAAAAGAAAAATCTACACAAACATGGAAAGAACATTTTGACGAGAGGTCACTAAGGGCATTTGGTATAAAACCATCCAACCGTGTATGACTCGCTCACTGTGGTTCTTTTTTTCCCAAATATCAAGATCTGAAATTGTGACTGCTTTTAAGACTTAGATCTGGACACATTCCACTGAATTCTTTTGCATAACTTTTGAAAAAAGTAGATTCACCAATTTGTGCGGAGAGCGGAATGATTGAGGATGTATACCATGTCATCGTGGAATGTCTCTGAACGAAGCCGAGAAAGAGCACTATTAATGGTCCATAATATAGACCTTAAGCAACTTGGTATATGTAACAGCATTCTTTCCTTTGTCAGGTGGGTCGAGAGGGCTATACAACCTTGTTAACATAGCTATAAAACGTCATGATTAGTCCTAGTGTTTGTATACTATGGGATTGGCATGATTATGATTGATCAAACTCTTTTTAATAAATAAAGAAAAAAAACACTGACTTTTTTTAGCGCGTACTGCCTAAGAATTATTATTACTATGCATAAAGTATAAAGATGAGTAGAAAAATAAATTGTTTGAAAATAATAAATATTTAAGGAAGTAAATACTAAATACTACCCAAATGTAAACTAGCATATAATATACAATGTATTTTAAATACTACAATGCAAAGATCAACATTTCGTATGCGGAACAGAAACGATGTTAACACGTAATAAATAAGTGAATTATAAATTGTTATGAAATGTTTGCTCAGTTTTAAGAGCAGACATGTCAAGCTATCTCTTTCAAGATTGATTTTATGTGTCGAAAAACAAATACTATTGTACCTACACCAGCAGCTGTCGCGAAGTGTTCGTTGATATTTTAGATAGCATGGCTAAAATTTTAGGGTGCATTCCATACTCAGTAACTTAATAATTTCGTTTGTTTTCCTCACATATTCCGTATCCGTATCATATTCCTATCACGGAATATGTGCAGAAAATAACGAACATTTAGATTGTTATTACAAATGGAACACGAAAATAGAGTGTAACATAAATAAAACACAATCGAAAGTAACAAAATTATTGTTCATTGAATGTGTGCATCATATGTAATACTATATGACTCTTTGTCCTGCCCGACTGACTAATCTATAGACAACGCACAGCCACAGCCAGCAAATTTGGAGGGTGTTTTGTTTTAGTACGTAAACGTGTACTGAGAACCGATTTTTGAAATACCATCCCTAAGGGGGGGAAATGGGGTAAAATAGTTTGTATTAAACCTCTTCGTCCTTAAAGTTATAGTAAGGAAATTTAATAAGCGTGTAGTTCATAAAAAAATAAACATACATGCATTCTTAAAAATACGCCAGAGCTGCATTAAGGGTGTGCAACAGAGGTTGAAAGTATCTATGGAAAGTTCTTTATTTATGAAGTTTTTAAAGTGATTCTATTAGTAATCCAATGTTTAACATAAAAGTACGAAAACTTATACCACGATTAATTATTAAGGGGGATAGACCTTAGGCCTCGGGCCTCGGACGTTTCCTAGGGATATGAAAATCAGAGGGTGTATTTATTTTAATACGTAGATGTGTAGTAGTAATAAGGGATTTTTGGAAATTCCACCCATAAAGGGGTAAAATGGGGTGAAAAAGATTGTTTGAAAGTTCTTAGTTTGTTGAACGTCTACCAATGAAATTTGGTATAAGTACGTGTAGCTTATTCAAATTAAAAAAATGTATCATAAATAAGCCAGGGGTGCATTAAGGGTGTGCACTGGGGGTTGAAAGTTGAAATGGAATGTTCTTTATTTATAAAGTTTAAGTCTTGAAAGTTATTATATTAGTAGTTCATTAAATGGTTAAAATAAAATTAAGAAAACTTTTGCCAAATGTGCATTAAGGGTATGCCATTGGAGTTGAAAGTTTATACTAAAAGTTTTGTGTTTATGAAATGAAATAGGTACTTCAGAATTGGTATTTAAGAAAGTCACTTAATGGTAAACTTATGGTTTTTTTGACGGGGGGCATTGGGCTTAGAAAATGTATATTTAACGTTCTTTATATATAAAACTATAGTGAGAAGTAAAACTTGGAACTGTTTGTTCTAATTTTTTAGATCTAGGCCCACTGGAGTGCTAAGATCGTGCCGTGCACAATACAAATCAAGAATAATAACTAAGTCTCACCCTTAGATAAATGGCTTGATACTCAAAGGTCTAACCGAATAAAAAAATGTTTGGTTGGTAAAGTTACAATAACGAAGTTGTATTAGGGTGGAGTTCACCAAAATTTAAAACGTCCGATTTTCATTTTAACCGTCGGCCAAACGGTTTATTTGTATGGTAAAAAATGTTTGGCCGACGGTTAAAATGAAAATCGGACGTTTTAAATTTTGGTGAACTCCACCCATAAGAAGATAATATATTAAGTGAATTTGCCTATTTTCCAAAACTTGCAATAAATATGAACAAAGAAAATCCAAGGAAAACCCCACATTATTATAGAATATTTTTGCCATTAGGGAACAGTTTAACCATAATAATTATTTTAAGGGACTTACCTTTCAATTTAGATGTTTTCCTTCGGAGAACTTGGCTCGATATGAAATATGGTGAGAAATCTTCCCGTTTTATACCCCTATGCTAAAGGGTGCTTATAAATATTCAATAACATGTCAACATTAGTCTCTTAACTTTGCTTAATGAGACCGAATGTGACCTTGTGGCAGCTAGGGGTGGCCAGATACCTCTAAGTTACGGGATAAGTTTTCAAAACGACGAATGGGAACTCAGCTTGTTAAGCTGTTAACCCTTCTAAAGTTTGATGTAATTTAGAATCAAACTATCAGTTATTAAGCTTGAAACTTCGATTCAATTACTGTGGATGGCTTTTGAAATGTTTTGTTGTAATATTCAAAGAGCACTTCTGGCAAAGGAGATCAGTGTCTTAATTGACCTACTTTGTCAAAAGTTGTCTTGAAGTGGTTGAGTTACAGTTAAGTACTTTAACCACCACCTTTTAAATATTTACCATAGTTGCATCAGTATCAGCTTAGATCATCGGTTCTGTATGCATTACCCACATTTCAAAAGCAACTAATCCATTGAGCCATGTCAGCAACTTTTGTTCTTCCACGACTTTTACGAGCCCCCTAGTTGTTACCTTGTAGAGAAATTCTGAGCCTTGCCGTTGCCTTCGCCATAGCTCGTTACGTCGGAGGGTGCATGTGATGCCCCAGGCCTTTAGTTCCTTTTACCCGACTGCGAAAGAAGGAGGGTTATTTTTTTCGAGTGTATGTATGTATGTATGTATATTTCTTTGGCACGCCCTAGAGACTAAACAGCTAGTCGTATTAAGTGAGTGATGTCAATAGATTTGCCTTGACCATGAGAGTAACACTGGGTAAATCAAAATTAAAAAACAATATGAAGGATTTTCGGCGCAAAAATGTATTCTCAAAAAAATTAATGTTTTCAAAATACATCTAGTGTGGTATCAAAATAAAGGATCTTTAATAGTGTTTATATATAAAAAATTAAATACATATATAACCTTTATTAATATGTTTTATTGTAGTTTGGAATAGGAAATCCTAGTAATAGTAAAATATAAAGTAAGCCGAATTGCCGCGGGGTATCGGCTCAGAATTGTATCCACATGTCTTCCCGTGGGTGCCGTAAGAGTCAGCTAAAGGATCACGTACCAATAGGATGGGCAGCAGCGTCTTCTGAAGGGCTCATTTAATACTGCGCTCGCCAACTCGCCTGCCAAGCGTTGCGAGTATTGGCAAACCCTACCCAATATGATTATATACAATATTTTACCAAGCTCCCAGTGTCCGGCAGCCCCGCTAATGCTGGCTCTGGTAGCGGCCAGTGTAACGGTGGAGCATGAGGTGCTAAGAATCCTCGGTAGATACCCGGCTACCACTCCCTCTATAAACGACCTCTGGCCCTGGTAACACATAACAGAAAGACTTTGTTGACATACGAAAAGATCGTCAAGCTGGAAGAAAAAATTACTAAGTTACACTGGGATATCCTTGGGTTATGTGAAGTCCATAGAAAGGGTGAGCACATCATAACCCTTAAATCCGGTGCTTAACTTACTCTACTACCGGGAAGGAAAAACCGGTAGTGATCACCGCATGGCAACAGGTTTGTCTTAGTACTCAAAACCCCGCCGAATAAATATATCTGAAAAACTCTTCATTCATTCGCTCATTTCTTATCATTTTGTTGGTGATAACGGTAGAGCAACAAAATCTAGGAGTGAGCAGATAATGCCTCCGACTGCGTTTGTGAACACTGTCAACTAAGTTCATTCAAAACCAAAATATAATATTCATATTTAGATCTTGTTTCTATCTTTTCAGTTCTTCAACGAATTTAATAAAGATGGCAGATATTAACGCAGTCGGGTTTTATGTTTTTTTAAATATATTTTTTTTCAATGTTTTTAGGTTTCAAGCACCTTCAGAAGCCGAGCGCTTGACCACCATCTCATCTGATGTTGGGTGATGATGCGGTCTATGATGCACGCTTGCCTAGAAGATACCAATTCACTCGTGAATTGAAGACACCCAGATTGTATTGATGCGGAAACACAGATAGTTACACACTAATAGATAGTTCATAGCCAAAGTTCACGTCTCGATATCATATTGAGTCGCTGTGGTTAAGTTGTGAGTGACATGATTTCTGGGTTTCCGTGATCCTGGGTTCGAATCCCGGCCGGCACAACATTTATGCGATGAGTGTAGGTGTTTGTCCACGGTCATGTTTGTGTGCTGTGATTGTGTGTGTCCATGACTCCCGCGATACAGGAAAAATAAAATAAAATTCTAATCCTTCAGTGTGAGAAAAAAAATAGAATGTCTTATCATTACTGATAACACACACATGTTAACATATTCGACGGCATCACCGAATAAACGTGCAAAGTAAAACCTACCATTCAGGAAAAATAAAAAACGATAAAACCTCATTAAATCTGATTAGGTAGAAAATAAGTATATACGATGTATTTATAAATCATAGTTAAAAAATAGTCTATGTATTTGTGAACACCGCTGTCATCATCATCATCATCATCATAATCTCAGTCATAGGACGTCCACTGCTGGACATATGCCCCCCCTTATAGGGGGGATTTGCCAATACTCGCCACGCTTAGCAGGCGGGTTGGCGGGTGCAGTAAGATTTCCGATCCTCAGAAGGCGCCCCTGCCCACCTTCTGGTACGTGATTCCTTAACGGACTCTTACGGCACCCACATGGGAAGATATGGGGGGTACTATTCTAGGCCAAACGGTGTACCTAAAGTTCTATTTTTTTTAGATATTAAAGAAAAACTGCTTTACTTTTTTATTTTAGTGTTATTTTTTTATGTTCACTTCTGTTATAATCTTTACACGGTTATTCGCGGGAGAAAACTAAATCTGTCTCAAATGTAATGCAACGTTGCTGGGTTTTATAATGTTTATAATTAGGTTTTATAATGTGGTACGAACTTTTGCATGCTTATTCTTGTATTTTATTTTAAATGTAATTCTGTGTCTAAGAACTTATTAGAATTTTATTCGATGTATCTTTGTCAATTATAACTTTATTGGTGGTAGTGGCTAAATCAAGGTAATTTAACACAAAGACTTATAAGGTCTTCAAAGCAGTTGAGGCACCGGTACTATCTGACCGATCACCGGTATATGTTATTAGCAGGTTTTAGCTGTACATTATCATCATATCAGCGATAGGACTTCTACTGCTAGGCAAATGTCGAAGAGTGTGGTGGTGGTCTATGGTGCTATAGCCTTCTCGCAAACTGGAATGTTCGAGAGACTGGAAGTCATTAAACCTACGCTCGAGACGATTCGCGCTGACTCTTAAAAACAGCTTGTGAACATGGCTCAGAAGCGAAATAGGTCTGTAGTTCTTTAGCTTTTGAAGGACTTTCTGTATCAGTGAGTCACCTGCTTTCAGAAGCTCTGATATGATTCAGTCGTCACCCGGTGCCTTGTTGTCCATAAGCTGTATCAGAGCCATTCTAATCTCGTACAGGCTGATGATTAGGATGTTTTCGGTGTCGGGTAAGCCTGGCTCTGGGGTCTTTGGCCAAGCAGTTAACAGATTTAGCGACCAAAGAGTATGACTGTCCATAGAATCTCTCGACTTCTCCTAGTACCTCTGATTTGGTCGATGCTACACTGCCATCATCTCTCTTCAGCTTTGCCCAATAGACCTGTCTCTTGACAACACCTTAGAGCCTTTTGTCCATTCAAGCGTATTTTTAATATACAATATGTATTAAAGGTAGGGATGTCGTGTCGCAAGAACTGGCGTATTTATCTATTGAGCTGCTTATATGACACACCATGATGACCTAAGGAAGCTTCCCAATTGGTCGACACAGTGCAACGTGGGCACTATCCGACTTCAGTGATGTTTTGAAGGAGTACTGAGTCATACTTTTGTGTTTTACAAAACATCGGCACAAGTGTATCAAGATACCATTCTTGAGAAGGTAGCGAAGCCCCTTAACAACATCATGTTCAATAACCAAAAATGGTCCTTGCAGCAAGACTGCGCGCCGGGTCATAAAACTCGGTATACGCAGTTTTGGTTGGAAAGGAACGTTTCAGACTTCATCAGGGCTAAAGACTGGCCATCTTTTAGTTCCGATCTTAATCCACTGGATTATTATTTATGGTCAGTTCTAGAAAGTACGGCTTGGTCTAATCAGTAATCATTTATTCCCAGAAACACAAATTATACAAATAACATAAACATATTCTATAAAATTAAAGTAACCTAATAAATTTAATTATTATGCAACGGGCCCCAAACTAGGCATAGCCTGTATCTTGGGCGCCCAAACCTACAGCTTTACTTATAATTTGTTGATTGGTTGGTTTGTGGTCTAAACGCCATGATAATTTGGAGTCCCTAAAACAATCCGTTTGATTGGCAGTGAAGAAGTTTACCATGGAAAGAGTGCGTGCTTCTATTGATAACTGGCCATATATATACTAGCTGCGCCTCGCGGTTTTACCCGCGTGCATTACGTTTTTCCCGCTAAGTCGAGTTATCCCACGGGAACAATACTTTTCCCAGTACAAAGAGTCGCCTTTGTCCTTCTCCAAGGTCCGATCCATCTTTTTACCAAATTTTATCTAAATTAGTTAAGCCATTCACGCGTGAACCCATGACCAAGGGAAATAGTGAATCACTTATACATATATATATTTATATATATATAGCCTAATTGAGAAACCGCCACCTTTTTTTGAAGTGGGTAATTAAAGAGTTGTTAAAGAACTTCCCGCCTAAAAATAAGTTCTGGCTATACGCAATTATTATTGCTGTTATGTTTTTTTTATAAAGTACCAACGAATAGTTGTGCTTGAACTATTATTGCAGCAACTCAAGTAAATTTATTTCAGTATACAAACAATGCACAAATGAATTTATGTAAAAAGGTTTGCAAAAAAATAGGAAGCAAAGATTCCAAAGAACAATGTCACATAAACAGCTACGCATATTATGATAGATACAAAATTAAGTAAAACACTTTACTATAACACTGTCTTTCATATTTTTCCACGAATAATGATGCTAGTGACTGCCTTGAATATGTAAGAGTGCAGTGCAAAACTCATAATACTTTTATTAACTTGAGCTGGAATATATTTTAAATAAAATGAAATATCTACCTGAAAAAAATAGGTGCATTAGAGGTGTAGGGAATTAAAAACGTAAAAAAAATCGTGTAAAAGCTTTTGCACGTTTATTCGGTGGGGCCGTTGATATCTTGACAAACGTTTACAAGAAAGGTACATCGTCTTTGATCTCAGTTCTGGGTATTTTCCACTAAGTTTAATTTATTTGTTGATCAAACATGTCAGATGAGTAGGTGGGGCACATTAAGTTGCTCATCGGGGTGGAAGTGAGTTTTAACAAATGAAGTGTGCTGGCGCCGCGGCGGGCGTGAAAGACGTCGCATCTAATGTTCCACTTGAATACATCCTATTTGACGGCTTAAGTGCGTCAGAGATTGGAATTGGCGCCAACGCGGCGCCGAAAGAAAATGTGCCAAAGTTAACTGATGGCCTCGTTTCAATCTTGTTTACTTTAAATGGTGTTTTAAAATCTAAAATCTTTAGATTACGCGTGTGACATGTTTCCAATAGGCCTAATCATGAGCTGTTATATGAAAAATGTAGTTTGTGTAGCGGCGCCATGACCACTGACACTACTGTTTAGTCGTGTTTTGTCGTAAGACATACAGTAAGATGAGTCAGGTAAATACCGGGGCTCACTGTGTGGTCCCTGGGGTGGTGCAGCCGTGCTCTTGGTCCAGGCGCGATCGCGAGGTGAGGGTCATCATCCCCCTAGAGGGTCCGGAAACTGACGGCCGTGGTGGGGCGCGGTAGATAAAATACAAGTTTATTTTTGATCACTATCTAAACAGCAACCCGGCAACGAGCTCTGCACTCCTTGAAAGTGCGCATTTTAAAAGTGGAAGCAAAAGACTTCGTACGTAAAACATCTCCCATGTAACAGTGTCGGAATGGCGTACGTCTGGTTGACTAAACATATAATGGGATAGTAAAATAAAATTGTGTAATTCTAATGCAAATTAGCTGCCATGCATCCGAAAGAAACCCGATAGGCAAGCGACTCTACGACGGTGTGCGTAGGCTTCAGATCCTTGAGGCACTGAAGCCTACGTTCAACCAGAGAGCCATAGCCAATGATCATTTCAGCTCGCCTTTCGATTTACTTTTGATATTCACCAAGAACGTCCACATACCCATGGACATAGCCTCCCCCATTGATTTCCAAAAGGGCTGGATGGAAGCGGCCCTCATCCATCCCTTACCCGTGATCGTTGTCAGGTCGTCGTACACCATGTCGGTGGCCATCCTTTCAGTCCGTGGTCTCCATTCGAGAACCTTTCGACCCCAACGACCATCAGTTCTTCGAGCTATGTGCTCTGCTTACTGCCATTTTAACTTACTAATCTGCTAGGTTATGTCGGTGACTTTCGTTCTCCTACGGATCTCCTTATTTCTGTTTCGATCGCGTAGAAAGACTCCGAGCATAGCCCAGTCCATAGCTCGTTGTGCGATCTTGAGCCTGCTCAGAGACCACGTACTAGTTCCATAAGTCATCACTCTAAACAGACACTGTTCAAAGACCTTCGTTTTCAAGCATTATAGAATTTCGGACAAGAAGACGTCGCGGTTTTTCCGAATGCGGCCCATTTGAGGTGGATTCTACGAATAACCTCTTTCTCAAAGCTGGACTTGACTAATTGGACTATTTGTCCTAGATAGACGTAATGGTCAACAACTGCGACAATTGAGTTCTAAGTAGAATGAAACTTACATGAAATATATTTTGATTGTACAATTTTAATATCTAATTCTTCGGATTAGTTTGAGAATTAATGTACGGAATCCTTATCTTTTTAGAACTAAGGAATGGAGTACTTTGGGAATAGCCCCAAATTAATACTGGGGCGGCGCAACTGCCACTCCTACTTTACTATTATTTAAATAAAAGCTATTTTTGTGCTGAAGTAAATCCGTACCCGCATTTCCATTCTGTGCGTCTAACATGACATGATACGGCGCTAATGCGTGCGACAGGTAATTTTCTGCATCAGTAAACTTGTAAAAATCCGCTGCGATCTGCGTTCTCTTGTACCTTTGATCATACCATCAAAGACACCTGAATAAAGCATATTGGATGATTTGAGTAAATTCGAAGGTTCAGCGTTCAGGATTTAATGTTCAAAGTCCCTTAAACAATGTTTAAATAAAATCAGTCGGTTTATTCTGAATTTAGCAAAGCATTTGAAATTTGATTAACGAACTTTTTTTTTTCTGGAGAATGCGTCAATACATATAGTGATAAATGAAGGAATGAAATTTAATTTTATAGCGATGTGAGCTCAGCGGTGGGATCGTCGGCTGTTAAGCTGACAGACGCTGGTCCGATCGCCGCCAACGGCTTGAGCTTCCTGAAGTACCTCTTCAGAAACACAGTTATGTGTGATCAAATTCCTAGCATGTTGGTAGGTTACTTTCGATTGCTAGCTTCCACCCTCTATCCAAAAATTACTATGTTTTTATCGTTTGCAGGTCTCCATGCCTTCCAGGATACAGGAAATTATAGTGCGGGGATTTAAGAGTAGTAAATAAAAAATATATAGAAGCCAAAAATGTTGAGATAATAACAAGATAAACGATTTTGTTATACTATTTTCACAAGTACGTAAAGAAACAGGGTACGAACCGCAATTTTAGTGGCAACCTCCGACCTACTTGATTGACAAGGGTTAGGTACAAGAAAAGGTCAGTGAAATGTCAGTTGGTATCCTGAACAAACGTTTATTTTTAAAAACTCTGTTGCCCGATAAATTACGTCCTCGGGTTTTAGCTTAGAAGCCTTTAATGTCAGAGAGACATAAAATATAGTTCAATGTGCATATCCAATTGACCCCTACTCTCTTGCACATTGAGGCGGGCTCTGAACGCTTGGTGGTTTCCAACTAACTCTAAGGTATGGGACTGTGGCTTTGTTGCCGCAAACAGCAGTTTTGTTGATCAATCTTTTTATGGTGGAGAACAGAACCAAACTGTGCGTCTTTAAAATGATTCTACTCATTAACAACCAATCATAAACAATCAAAAAAGTTATTTACTAATATTTTGTCTATAATTATATTCAATATTTAAAATAATGACGTGCGTCTAAAAACAATGTGAAATAAATTATTAAAATGATGTCGTTGAAACTCTGTTGATTTTAAACTTTAAACAAAAAAATCGTAATGATATAATTAATATTCACATTCTGTAAATGTAATTAAATTTTCCTCATAAAAAGATTTAGCGAGATCGCGCGCGGTTTTGCTCTCACAAAGTTATCAGGTCGTATAAGAGCCTTAATACCTTTTTTTAACTGGCCTCAAAATAGAAGAGGTTTTCAATTCTACCCGTATGTTTTTTTTTGTTACCTCCGAACTTTCGACTGGGTGATCAGATTTTGATCGTTTTTTTATTTTTATTTGAAAGCTAGTGCTTCCAGCGTAGTCCCATTTAAATTTCATCAAAATTGGACTTGAGTTACACTCCAATAACTGACGAGTGCTACTCATACTTCGACGATATTACAGTTGCGGTGAAGACATCACTGAACAACAGAATACAAAATTCACTGAAAAGAGTGGACAATTTCTTTTACCAAAAAATGGAACCGACTTCAACCCTCAAAAGTGAGAAATAACTTGTCGAAGTCGGGATACCATGAGCACTTTATTTTGATAATAGTTACTTTTGCACTATCATGGTACTGACTTTAACAAGTAACTTCACACTTTTAAGTGTTGAAGTCGGTTCCATTTCTTGGTAAATTTTTATTAGGATTGTAATCAGCTTGCGTTTAACAATCGTATCACGTTATGTTAAGAAATAGACGCTGGCTAGGATAAAACATGCAAGCTTGGACAGTCACTCGTGACTTCTTCTCGTGAAGACTACAGGATTGTATCTATCCGGAAACACAGATACGGTCAATGAGTTGTATTACTCCTTGGCAATACGCATTGAAAATGTGTTACTATATCTTACCAAGAAGTGTTGGCGCAGTCTTTGTCGACCGATGATAGATTATATTTTGCAGAAACCACAAATAGAAAGATAATTATTGATTATGTAACACATTTCTTTGGTTTTGGATTATCATCCACTTTCAAAAATTACATTTTAAAGAACGTCAGTTCTATATCGTGTCAAACGATCTATAGGCATAAACTCGAAAGTTTGTATGGATGTATGGATGTCCATATAGATACTCTAGGTACCTGACAAAACACATTCTTTACTACTACGGCTACTTTTCATCATCATAATCATTATCACTGATTATATGCCACGCGGGTATAACCGCGAGGCGCAGCTAGTACAGTATGAAAAGAAAATTTGTGCTAGAAATCCCATTCTATTTTATCTAACTTTCTACGCGTATTTTATAAAATGACTAACCAAAACAGGCTGCTAAATTGGATGTAGCCATAAAACAGACTCATCCACCGCCGATGACTGCAGATTATTTAAATTAAAGTCTCGCTGTAAATAAAGCAAGTTGGGTCCATAGTGTGCCGCTATCGGCTCCCAAGGGGGTCGTTTCACGCCAGCTTATTTACACTTCCTGATTAAAAACAGATACGCGGCCCGATCCATGCGATTCATTCATTATTACACTACGGAAATCATCGGATATTTCCCTCATTCTGATATTTGTATTTTACATGCCTCCATTGTAATATTTCGATTGGACGTTTCAAGAGCGACCGGCATTTTCGAATTCAAATGAAATATGGAATTTTAATTAAAATTTCGACCGTTTTCCAATTCCGGCGCCAGTTGAAATATTTTATAGTTTGACATAATGATTTTGAGTCAAGCGCCCATTAGAGTGTATTTTTTGCAATATTCCCAATACAGTATATAATTATAAGAAAGAAGAAATCATTTATTCAGACAAGCAATAATTAAGACAAAAATACAAACATATAGCCAGCTATGATAGCTACGTCGGTTATTATGGTAAACTATACACATAGGATAGCTGACATACGTAATTATGTCTGAAATGGTCTGAGCTCAGCATGTGCTGCAGACGAGTCTGTAGCGCTGATTTTCAGCACAGACCTTAGTGTACAACAGCCGGATAACAGTCCAGCACCACATGGAATTAATAATAATAATAATATTGTAAACTCTAAGGCTTTCACGGCCGGCGTTGCATGTTGTATGTATTGCTTCCGGGCTGTTTGGCCGTGGTCAGTATCAGAGAAGACGCCGCGGAGGAGAGTTCTACGCTCTTGTCGCCGCTCGGACCTGAACCACTGAAGATGTCGACCGCAGTGATCGACGAAACGTCTGGAACAAAAGTTTCACATAGACCACGGCCAAACAGCCCGGAAGCAATTCATACAACACAATAATAATATTGTTTTAAATTATATGCTTTAAAATTAGCGGGGCGGATTTTTTAAATTTTTTAAATAAAATTGGCAGAATCATTTGATTGCTTAATTTCATTCATATTATTCAGAAGAGCGAAGTTTGTTGGGAGTTTGTTCGGAAGAATTTCAATAAACGTCATTGTACTAATTGCTAAGATTGTTCGCCTCCTAATTAAATTGGAAATCCGGCGCTAATGACTGTCAGTTTTATTGAATATTTGTTTTTAGATACTTTTTTCTTTTAGATAGTTGAATAAATAGTATGAAGGACTGTTAACCCTAGAAATTCAAGCCATTCTAGATATGATAAGATAAACTTTTATTGACTTCTGTATCTTAAAAAATATTGTCTATAATAACTCACATTTGGAAATGTACATAAGAACTTGTATATTTATAATTATGCACCGAATGACAATAATTCATTTCTGGAGCTGTTGGCACCTGCACTAGTATTTAAACAGTGTTTGAGAATGCCAGTGAGGCAGTAAGTGAGGGTGTGTGTGTTTATTTAAGTCATTGCCTCTCTCATTGATTTCCACAAAGACCTGATATAACCGGCCCGTATCCAGCCCTTACCTGCGATCTTCGTCAGGTCATTAGTCCACGAAGATATAACACGAAAATAAGGATAAAATATACTAAGGATATTTTATCGTAATCATTATACAGAACACATCAAAAGCCGTTTTACGTTCCCTGTACACGTATCACTATATTATCCCTACTGAACCCAAAGTATGGCCTGGCATCTTACTGTAATTGTTTTGACTTTTGATTGGATTTCAAATGATAATATTCTGTCTGACGTTGGAATCATAATTTGGTAGATATTTCTTTGTATTTATTTAATTGTTCAATATATAAAAAACAACACATACAGAAAAGAAAAGTACAGTTACAAAACAAAATTAAGCCTTCCATTAATTTAGTCTGTGGTCCGTCACTCCTCTCAAAAGAAGGGGTGTAAAGCACAGAAGCCATAACGAGCAGAGGGCAGTTAGCATATTACAGAGGGTAGTTTGCATATTACAGACGGTTGCAATAATTGTATCAGGCAGCGGGTACATTTGCATGGCTAATGAACGAGCTCGAGATGTTTTTCACAACTCGTGGTTACTGCTTCCAGCGTAGTCCCATTTAAATTTCATCAAAATTGGACTTGAGTTACACTCCAATAACTTACGAGTGCTACTCATACTTCGACGATATTACAGTTGCGGTGAAGACATCACTGAACAACAGAATACAAAATTCACTGAAAAGAGTGGACAATTTCTTTTACCAAAAAATGGAACCGACTTCAACCCTCAAAAGTGAGAAATAACTTGTCGAAGTCGGGATACCATGAGCACTTTATTTTGATAATAGTTACTTTTGCACTATCATGGTACTGACTTTAACAAGTAACTTCACACTTTTAAGTGTTGAAGTCGGTTCCATTTCTTGGTAAATTTTTATTAGGATTGTAATCAGCTTGCGTTTAACAATCGTATCACGTTATGTTAAGAAATAGACGCTGGCTAGGATAAAACATGCAAGCTTGGACAGTCACTCGTGACTTCTTCTCGTGAAGACTACAGGATTGTATCTATCCGGAAACACAGATACGGTCAATGAGTTGTATTACTCCTTGGCAATACGCATTGAAAATGTGTTACTATATCTTACCAAGAAGTGTTGGCGCAGTCTTTGTCGACCGATGATAGATTATATTTTGCAGAAACCACAAATAGAAAGATAATTATTGATTATGTAACACATTTCTTTGGTTTTGGATTATCATCCACTTTCAAAAATTACATTTTAAAGAACGTCAGTTCTATATCGTGTCAAACGATCTATAGGCATAAACTCGAAAGTTTGTATGGATGTATGGATGTCCATATAGATACTCTAGGTACCTGACAAAACACATTCTTTACTACTACGGCTACTTTTCATCATCATAATCATTATCACTGATTATATGCCACGCGGGTATAACCGCGAGGCGCAGCTAGTACAGTATGAAAAGAAAATTTGTGCTAGAAATCCCATTCTATTTTATCTAACTTTCTACGCGTATTTTATAAAATGACTAACCAAAACAGGCTGCTAAATTGGATGTAGCCATAAAACAGACTCATCCACCGCCGATGACTGCAGATTATTTAAATTAAAGTCTCGCTGTAAATAAAGCAAGTTGGGTCCATAGTGTGCCGCTATCGGCTCCCAAGGGGGTCGTTTCACGCCAGCTTATTTACACTTCCTGATTAAAAACAGATACGCGGCCCGATCCATGCGATTCATTCATTATTACACTACGGAAATCATCGGATATTTCCCTCATTCTGATATTTGTATTTTACATGCCTCCATTGTAATATTTCGATTGGACGTTTCAAGAGCGACCGGCATTTTCGAATTCAAATGAAATATGGAATTTTAATTAAAATTTCGACCGTTTTCCAATTCCGGCGCCAGTTGAAATATTTTATAGTTTGACATAATGATTTTGAGTCAAGCGCCCATTAGAGTGTATTTTTTGCAATATTCCCAATACAGTATATAATTATAAGAAAGAAGAAATCATTTATTCAGACAAGCAATAATTAAGACAAAAATACAAACATATAGCCAGCTATGATAGCTACGTCGGTTATTATGGTAAACTATACACATAGGATAGCTGACATACGTAATTATGTCTGAAATGGTCTGAGCTCAGCATGTGCTGCAGACGAGTCTGTAGCGCTGATTTTCAGCACAGACCTTAGTGTACAACAGCCGGATAACAGTCCAGCACCACATGGAATTAATAATAATAATAATATTGTAAACTCTAAGGCTTTCACGGCCGGCGTTGCATGTTGTATGTATTGCTTCCGGGCTGTTTGGCCGTGGTCAGTATCAGAGAAGACGCCGCGGAGGAGAGTTCTACGCTCTTGTCGCCGCTCGGACCTGAACCACTGAAGATGTCGACCGCAGTGATCGACGAAACGTCTGGAACAAAAGTTTCACATAGACCACGGCCAAACAGCCCGGAAGCAATTCATACAACACAATAATAATATTGTTTTAAATTATATGCTTTAAAATTAGCGGGGCGGATTTTTTAAATTTTTTAAATAAAATTGGCAGAATCATTTGATTGCTTAATTTCATTCATATTATTCAGAAGAGCGAAGTTTGTTGGGAGTTTGTTCGGAAGAATTTCAATAAACGTCATTGTACTAATTGCTAAGATTGTTCGCCTCCTAATTAAATTGGAAATCCGGCGCTAATGACTGTCAGTTTTATTGAATATTTGTTTTTAGATACTTTTTTCTTTTAGATAGTTGAATAAATAGTATGAAGGACTGTTAACCCTAGAAATTCAAGCCATTCTAGATATGATAAGATAAACTTTTATTGACTTCTGTATCTTAAAAAATATTGTCTATAATAACTCACATTTGGAAATGTACATAAGAACTTGTATATTTATAATTATGCACCGAATGACAATAATTCATTTCTGGAGCTGTTGGCACCTGCACTAGTATTTAAACAGTGTTTGAGAATGCCAGTGAGGCAGTAAGTGAGGGTGTGTGTGTTTATTTAAGTCATTGCCTCTCTCATTGATTTCCACAAAGACCTGATATAACCGGCCCGTATCCAGCCCTTACCTGCGATCTTCGTCAGGTCATTAGTCCACGAAGATATAACACGAAAATAAGGATAAAATATACTAAGGATATTTTATCGTAATCATTATACAGAACACATCAAAAGCCGTTTTACGTTCCCTGTACACGTATCACTATATTATCCCTACTGAACCCAAAGTATGGCCTGGCATCTTACTGTAATTGTTTTGACTTTTGATTGGATTTCAAATGATAATATTCTGTCTGACGTTGGAATCATAATTTGGTAGATATTTCTTTGTATTTATTTAATTGTTCAATATATAAAAAACAACACATACAGAAAAGAAAAGTACAGTTACAAAACAAAATTAAGCCTTCCATTAATTTAGTCTGTGGTCCGTCACTCCTCTCAAAAGAAGGGGTGTAAAGCACAGAAGCCATAACGAGCAGAGGGCAGTTAGCATATTACAGAGGGTAGTTTGCATATTACAGACGGTTGCAATAATTGTATCAGGCAGCGGGTACATTTGCATGGCTAATGAACGAGCTCGAGATGTTTTTCACAACTCGTGGTAGGAATTGGGTATACTGGGTGATATTGTTTTTGTTGTGAACTTGTTTATAACCGACTTTAAAGAGGAGAGGAGGTTATATGTTTTACTGTATTTTATTAACGTATTATCTCCAATTTTTCCCCCAATTCTGAACCGATACTCGAAATTATTTATTTGTTTTATAGAATGTATAACATCTTCGAGGTAGTCTAATTTAAATTTCATCAAAATCAGACAAGCAGTTATTGAGTTACACTCCAATAACTGAAAAGTCACGTCTACTTGGACGATTTCCTAAATGCGGATGAAGAAATCGGTGAACATACACAATGACAATTGATCCCGTGAGTCAACTGAGAGTCAAAGGTCACTGAAAATGGTGTAAAAAAGATTTAGCAAAAAATGAAACTGACTTTAACGCTCAAAAGTGTAAAAAAAATATTTATCATCAATAATCCTGGTAATATTATAAATGCAGAAGCTAGTGTGAATCCGTGTTAGTATAAACAGACATACTAACACGGAGCGTTTAACGGTTTCATGTCATTTGGTAACGGAGATTTCTCTAAGCCTAAGGTAGCACATAGAATATATTTTTACTTAATTCAACCTATAAGGTCTTAACGAGAGAGAACGAAAAAATAGCGGTCCCTTCGAGGGTGAAACCGTGGGGTGCAGCTGATAACAAATAATGTTGTTTCCACATATACGTATAACTACATGACATTTACTGCAAATTTTTATCATGTTTTATTTGAAATATTTCATGCTTCTAAAACAATTTTTTAATACATTTTCTCTAGTCCGCCTCTGAAACCTTACCACATTTTCTTGAATGCGGCTAGCACTGCAGGATCTAATCTTGAGTCCATGATACTAAAATCCTACTAATATTATAAATGCGAAAGTTTGTGTGTATATGTGTATGTTTGTTACTTCTTCACGCTCAAACGGCTACACCGATTTCCATAAAATTTGGTATAGAGATAGTTTAAACCCTGGATTAACACATAGGCTATAGACACACTTTTATCCCGGAAAAAGTATAGTTCCCGTGGGATAATTAAGGTAGCGGGAAAACCGTAATCCACGCGGGTGAAACCGTGGGGCGCTATTATAGGGGCGTTATTAATAATGACCAACCAGATGTTTAAAGTAAGATTTCAAAATACGCAAGGTCAATAATATATCAGTTTCCATCGGACATATTTCTGAAAATAAACACTGCAGCTACATAACTTAAATCTTTCTTTGAAATTCCATCTACAAATAACCAACAAAACCAATCCTTATCTAAGTTTCTATCTATTCCGACAAAAGGTTTCTCTTTCACATTCATAAGGTATGGAATTTGCTGCCTGAATCATTGTTTCCACATTAATAATAGATGCCTTCAAGCCACGACCGTTATAGGCATATTATTTTAGACAGGCGAAATCTATCGTAGACCTCCAGATCATCACTAACCTAAGTAAAATGATCAAAAAGCTTCAACAAAATGATTACTCTAGCATTTTTGATTCAAAAATGGTCACTAGTTTTACTAACGCTACGTAAATATCTGATTAAAAAGTTAGAAGATAAAAGGCTATGCAGTAAAGAAATGCAGTAAAGAATGCTAAAGAACTCAATTCCTGAACCTAATTTGTATGTGTTATTGCAATGGAGTTACTGATGTAAAACATACCTTTATCTCACTAAAAAACTGGCTGTCAGAGCTATATGAGAAAGACGTTGTGAACCTTGATTAGATTTATAACATAAGCCTTTATTCAGACATGTTAAGTTACATTGGTCCTCTATACAAACATTTATGGGTCGACATCGAAAAGTGTATTTGCCCGATATTTGGAAAGATCTCCTTCATTCCCATTCTTTGTTTTTATTTAACCGTAACATTGATCTTAAGGCAATACACATGTGCTTACTGTATCGCCAGCTTTCTCACCGCGGTTTCTTGCACCCAGACTGTACCAACCAGCTCCTTGACAGTAATTAAGAGCCTCAGAGAGCTTCGGGCGTGTTTAGAACGGCCTATTTACACAAATTAGTGATTCAGATTACAGATAAATACTTTCAGATTTACATAGGGGCGCGGCAATGCGATTATTGTTCATGAAAGACGGAGTTTAGTAAAATTTGGGACAATTTGTATGTTACAATTTATGTGTATCTTCTATCCTTAGATTAAACAGCTTGTTATAGTCTCTGTGGATACTTTGAGACAAACAGTTGTAATGAAATGTAATAGAGTGCTTAAGGTTGTTATTTTTATGGCCTTGACGCATATGTACAGTAGCTTTAACTCAGATTAGCTGAGCTTTGATGAGATTTGAATTAAAATAATGTTAAACATAGTAAGATTAAACATTAGACAATAAAATCATGTACATTAATAGCATTATGTAAGAACTTAATTTGATATTAATTAAAAATCAAATATGGGCAATTTACTTGCCGTGGATGCCATTTGGAGTGAGTGATGATATGGTTGTGGAGAGAATCACGGTAATCACGCTAAAATAAAAATTTACTAATTCTCAAGAACTGCCTGAATATAATGTATGCCTGGTGATCGATTTTTAAACTTAAGGATAGTAAGTAGGTATCAAGACAAGCGCTAAGAAGTATTGGAATACATTTTATACACTAGCATATTCTGTAAATTTAATAACGATGTAGCCTTCATTAAAAGAGGCCCAAGGTGTGGAATCGAACCAGTATCCTTTTGGTTGAGAGCCGTCACACTATCACCCTGAGGCCCTCATGGATTAGGTTTTGATCAGTCAATATGTATAGATCGCTTAAAACATATTTTATGGAATTTGGAACACAGATGGCTTTTTTTTTCTTTTTTTTTTTAACTCTTAAACCCCCGCACTAGGATTCCCTGTATCGCGGGAGGCTTGGACACACACAAACATCAAGACCCAGGACAAACACCTACACTCATCGCACAAATGTTTGCCCCTGCCGGGATTCGAACCCAGGGTCCCGGACACACAGTAGTCATGTCACTGACAATAACCACTGCGCCACCGTGACCGTCGAATATAATATATACGAGTATATGAACGCTGTCATACGTTAGCGTTTTCTTCTCTATCCAAAGGTTGTCTGGAAGATATTTACAGTTGTTACATCTTAAAATTGTTTTGTTGAGTATTATTTTGTTTAATGTTTTCAGTTCGTGTTCAGTAAAAGTGTATATGTATCATTCTATGTATATTGTGGCCGTGGTGGTACCGGCCTAGAATAGTACTCCTACATCTCTTCCCGCGGGTGTCGTAAGTGTCGGCTAAGGGATCACGTACCAGAAAGTGGGCATCAGCGCCCTCTGAGGATTGGAAATCATACTGCACTCGCCAACCCGCTTGCCAAGCGTGGCGAGTATTGGCAAATCCCCCTTATATGGGGGAGGCATATGTCCAGCAGTGGGCGCACATAGCTGAGAGAAGAAGAAGATGTATATTGTGAGATTATCCGAAAAATTATCTAAATCGCACAATAGCTTATCTCAAGAAAATGAAAGTCTGTTTTGTGATGTAACAGCCTCCTTATACTCGTACTTAAAACTTACAAAATGACATAGTTTAACAACTAGGTACGTCAAATTCCACTACTGATACGTATCAGTAGTGGAATTTGACGTTCTACGTGAACATTATCAACATTTTCTTTACATTTAAGAAAAATACCAAATCTATTTTCATTAAATTTGTATGAGATCAATCTAAAACTTCATCGAATTCAATAAGTTTTTTTTCAAATTGCTTAACAGATGACGAAGTTATGGCCGGATTATGATAAAAATCTTATAAAGGTTCGCTACGTCTTTCTTATATAGCTCTGATAGCCAGTTTTATTAAGGTGCAGTTTTTTTTCCCCAAAAAAACCAAAAAACTGTCTACGTAGAATTGATAAATTTGTCAGAAGGATCGTGGCAAAAATACAGCAAAAGTCCCCTCAATTTATAAAACCAAACAAAAACACTCAAAGAATATAGAACAGAGTCAATGAAGCGACCTGCCTTGGAAGGCAGTCGTGATTATCAGTACCAAGTTTGTCTACATTCGCACCACGTGTTGATAATCAAGAAAGTTGGCCGAAGACGACGTCAGCCGACGTGACGCTCATTCAACCAATATGGCACGTGGTGACACAAAGATCAGATTATTCAGAAGCGACGCGGCGCGACGAAGATTGAACGGCGACACTGCCTACAGGATGTGGATTTAGAGCTTTGAATTTTTCGCGCTATATTTTGCACACGTAACTTCCGCTTTTGATTGTATGGTATCGAGTCTATTATGTTGGGATTTTGTTACGAATTTACGGATATTACATCATGGGATGTACGGTTTTTTGTTAGGAGTGCTTTTTCGCTTTCGTTGGTGAATGTTGATTAGGTTGATATAAAATATATCCAATACTACATTTGCCAATACGCAAGTGGTGGATATATTTGGAATTCAGAATCTTCTTTTCTTTTTACTACTCTCACATTTTCGTCGCATCTAATTGTTAAAATAACAAAAAATAGGATTAATAAATATAACTTGACATGTATTAGAACAACCTTCATTATCATCATAATTTCATCTTAGTTGGTATATCCTTCGGCTGGATATAAGTCTGACCCTCAAAAAACTTATTAAAGGCAGCAGAAACCTTGGTCCATCACTCTTCCCCCGCATCTCTTAAATAACGAATCAAAATACCTCTTTATATTCAAGGATCACTTGGTAAAAGGATCACTTAGTAGACCTATTCACTCCATCACCTACATAATAATATATGCTCTTATCTAAACTCGCGATTATCATAATCTGTGCCATTTTGAAATCAATAGAAAGATCGTAGTTGCATTATAACTTTGAAAGTGACGCATGCGTACGCAATGTATGATTTATTATTGGTATAATCCTCGTCGTTTGGCGCAAACTTTGAGGGGAAACAGGCAGAGAAAAGCAATTTAAATGAACTCCACGTAATATGGCTTTTTGGGTCTTTAGGACATTTAGTGCTTTCCAATATCGCGTTACATTTCAAGTATTCTGTTTGCTATTTCAGACCTATTGTGTCTACGTCTAAGTATGGGCCAAATTTCATACAGCGATTTTGGCATGATTGAGTATTAAACATCTAAACTTTCTCATTTATAATAGAAGCAAGAGAAACCAGAATAACTGATGGACTAAGAACTTGAAATGGTATAAAAAGGGAAGAACTGAAATTTGATGATTCAAACTTAATTATTACAAAGCTGAAAAGTTTGTTTGTTTGGTTGAACGCGCTTATGAACCATTTGTTTGGAATTAGAAAAATATTTTGGTGTTTTGGATAGTGTCGAAGTCCATTTTCCGAGGAAGTATTTGGGCTATATAACATCACGCTACGACGTATAACTGAGGTAAGGAGAAAACAGTAGTCCACGCGGATGAAACCGCGGGGCGCAGATAGTCGACCTTAATTTGCAATAGCACTTTTTCTTCGGACATTATTGGGAAGAAATTACTATAGAAACTAAATCTCACTCTTTAGTGCTGGGTTTTATTTTTCTATATGAGACAACCACAACATAGCCAGCCAGTAGATATATATAACCCTAGCTGCTGAGAGATACCACAAGAATCTAGTCGAAACCACAATCCAAATCGCCTTATTTCACCATTTGTGTAACCACGGATCTTTCATCTAATCAAAACTCCTTCGATAGGAGTCCTCCTATGTGTTTTTCATAATCTAGTTCGATTTTATCACTTAACAAATAAGTCTCATTTAGAATTGCTTTCCTTTAAATTTTAAAATATTGTAAGCTTTGAAAATGAAGCCTCTAAATTTTAATACATATTTATTTTCTTCTTACTTCATACATAAGGAGTTTGTCTTTAACAATTATTGTAACACAAGTATCTAAGCAAACGTTTATATAATACATATGCAATCATTCATACAAATCATTGAGTAATAACGTAATGTGCGAAATTAAATTAGCACCAATCAATCAGAATTATACCAAAATCATCAAGAGAACGTGTGTTTCATCGCGCAAATTAGCGAATGCGAGCTAATTGGTACCGCTAATGATCGCCTAGTCACACAACGTCCTACGTATAAAGGCAAAGCGAACGGAATCTTCATTCGAGATTTATTTTTACATAGTTCCACATCTGTCAGTGCCAACTGTATGACCGTTTTTGTTTTTGCGCCTACTACTCAAAGTGCCATAGGCTATGATAGCCGCTGATAGTCTTAGCACGAACCGTGGGCTATAGGCTATGATATAGCCCACGGTTCGTGCTAAGCCTATCAGCGGCTACAGTTTTACACATATAAACTATACCAACTCTTTTTAATACACTTTATAGCTAGACGACTATACGTTTGACCACTATCTCACTTGATTTTATCACGCTACGCTTGACCTAGAATGGTCACTGACTTTCAAGGACTGCTGCCTGAACACACTATGTGTTGAGTAACAGTTTTTCTAAAACGAGGGTGGTAGGTAGGTACTCGAAAGTACCCAACCACAATGCTGAAATTTTTAAGGTGTTTACCTGCACCGGAAGCTCAAGCCGTTGGTGATGATCGAACCAGCGACCGTCAGTTTGACAGCCGACGCTCCCACTGCTGAGCTATCATCGCTTCAAATTCGCTTATCTATCACTACCACTCATGAATTATGTGCATAAAAAATGTCGTCGCATGAACAGCTACAATACCGCACTACTGTTGTACTATCTATACCGCCCCGCTCTGCATCTCTTCGCTATTATAGGACACAATAATACCAAAACCGCTTATGGTTCATTAGTTATACCTACTATTTCTAATCGTATCTAGACAATACTTAACTAATTTAATATGATTGTAACTTTATGTGAAATACTATAGTATTTCACATAAATTATAATGATTACACTCACATACAGAAGCGGTAGGTAGTAATTTGATTGGCTTTTTTGCAAAATAGTTGACAGAATCGAGGCGTCAAATTAAAAACATGTTCTTATTTGTTTTAGGCGTCGAACTGAAGTAAGGGCCAGAGTACACTGTTTTCCTTAGAACTGATACTGCGTCGTGGAAACATTATTGGTAGACTAGCTGATATAATATTGTGAGGACAGCAAGAACTATATTTAGAAGGACTATATTTCTACGTAGGGCGAACCATTGTGAGCAGGCTCAAAGTTGCACAACGAGCTATGCTGGGGGTTTCTCTACGCGATCAAATCAGAAATGAGGAGATCCGTAGAAGAACGAAAGTCACCGACATAGCCCAGCGGATTAGCAAGTTGAAGTGGCAGTGTGCAGGGCTCATAACTCAAAAAACCGATGGCCGTTGGCGTCTACAAGTTCTCGAGTGGCGACCACTTCGTAAGACGTCGTGGAAACAGCTTTTTTTTCTAACGGACTAATGCTGTTGATGATAACGCTATTTGCCTCTACCGGCATTTACAGCTTGACCGAAGGTTTGCAGATTGACTTATAAACCAGTAAGAAGCAAGAACAGCATTGCATTTTAGCGTGGCAATGCTGCTAGCATTCTGGGCACGCTGCCGGCCGGTAGCGGGTTAGAACATTTGAGTTATCTATAGGCTACCAATAGCTAGTGGATTGCTCAAATGTTATTGTAATAGCTGCAGTATTGTAATTAGTTATTAGAGTTTTATTTTAATAAAGACATTTGCCCTATGAAAAAGAGATGTATAAACCAAGAACAGCAAGAACAATATTTAGAAGGGCTATATTTCTGCGTGTTTAATTAGGGTGACATAACCGTATAGTATTTATTACGTACTTTTAAGATGATAATAACCGATTGTAGAATAGGTCAATGTTTATACATTAAAATGCACTTTATTGACACCAAACTATGATCATACAAGAGATATTTTGTGTCTTTTATGATATTTACCCCACCAGCAGCTACTAACCCCATCCAATGCCTTTAGGATGGAACTCACCAAAGTTTAAACGTCTGATTATCAATTTAACAGGTCAACAATTCAACGGTTTAACTATATGGTAAAAACAATTTGACCAACGGTTAAATTGATAATCAGACGTTTTTAATATTGAACTGAACTGCACCCTTAATGAATAATAACGGCCCTGGTTTGCTTGTTCAGAGACTGCAGGAGCAATTTCGTATGTTTCTCAAATATGAAAGAGCGATTCTCACATACTTGTAGACTCGCGATTTTCCACAGCCCTAAAGTGGAACAGCTCATTTTTCAGTCGGCTCTTGTATGCATCAAGACATAGAGAATATTCTGTCACTCCTGTTCTGTGAGGTTGATTATCAATATCTAGAACGTTGCGATGGACCTCAAATAGTCGTTAGTAAATAACCGTCCTACATCATCATTATTTTTTTTAAAGTCTACATACATATTTGGATATTATAGATTTCATTTCGAAATGTTTTGGTAGATTTAACATTGTTTTATCACCTAAGTTCACAGAGATTCGAATCAACTATCATAAAAGCGAAAACTTTTCAGACGGAAAACACCAATAACAACTGACTTATCTCAACCCAACTAAATTGTAAAACAAAAAAAATCCAACATGAAACTGCAACAACGGGTGAGGCTACCGTTTATCTACCAACTATCTGCGACTCTACTTATTGTCTAGCCTTCAACAAATACAGTACTGATTTCTTTTCTAAAGGTTATATAGCTTGATCTTATTAATATTTAGACAGATTGGTAATAATATATATTTTAATTAAGGCTAAGGGCGGTTATTTTGTGTTTCTATATTTCTACACTATTGAAAATGTTGCCTGAAAAACCTACTAACCGTTTTTTTCATATCTTGAAAAAAGGACTCAGAGATAAAAAACAATAACTGATATATTGGAACAAATCAAAAACTAAGTAAAGAACAAGAGGGCCATTCTTGCGCACCAAAACTAGCAATACTAGTTGACTTATAACTTGTTAATAACTATTGATATGGTCATAATAATATGTACCAAGTTGGTACTACCAACATATTGAGTATATACATAGTTAAAATACATCACATTTGATGCGGCATTTGCCAGGTAGTATTCTCATGGTATTTTCTACTCAAGAACTTTTGAAGTATTATATCTTTCTATTTGTGGTACGTGATGCTTTGCGCTTTGTTATTTCTATTCTCTATATCTTCTGGATACATCAACGGGAAGTTCATCACTCACATCTCGATATGCCAATAATATTGAGATTCAGACATAAACGATGGAAGAATACCTACTCTAATTGCAAAGTATTCATATATCTTGAATTCTATTGGATAAATACTATACTAAGTGTTATGTTAAGTATTGCTCATAAGAACTTAGTAAGTTTGGCTCACATTATTGCTCACAATTGATTAATTTTATTCACAAAAACTTTAAGCTCCGTTCTTATTAGTAAGGTTAAGCTGTTTATTATGTAACATGGCTGTGTTTAACGAGTCGCTAACGTCTCGTTTCTCCGTATCGGTGATTGCAGATATTGCGACACCTTGCTGTTATTATTGAAACTTTTTGCGTAGATGTTGGATATAAAAGAACTTTCATCTATTCATATATATCTTGTACTGCTTTAGCCTTACTCGACCAAATATTTGGTGTAGGCCCCTTTAATTCTCTCCGTTTTCCTCTGTCTTGGGCAGTTAGGGTCCAGTTACATACGTATAGTATGTGAGCATATTTGTTTTTTACGGATAATCGCTTTAGTTTAAATGAATTTTCGCGGTTCATTTTCAGGGTATGTGTTTCAGCAGAGATATAATCTGGGAGTCTTCAAGCCAAGTATCTTCTAGGCACCTGTATCCTATCAAATATGTTATTTAATATATGCCCAAGTTGTTAATCGGCGATGTACACACTATGACAGGACAAAAATTCTGTATGAACTCCGACAATCACAAAAATTATTAGTATTTTTATATTTTGAATTTATCATTTTATAATAAAAATAGCAAGCTATATTACCAAAACTCGCGCTCATTATTTCCCTTCATTTTCGTCAGGACCCTCCATCAGGGTAGTCCCGTCTCGCCAGTGCAACTTCTCGATGAAGGGTTCTGGAAGAAGCCGGAACAATTTTATAGTCGATCGTGAAATCGACTATGCGTCGTCACGCTATACCCGTATTAACGGTATAAAATAGCAGCCTGTGTGAGAAAATGGCGTGCTAAGACACAGAATACCCTAGTATATATGTAAGTAATCTGTTCAATTATAAGCTTTAGTCTATTTTTATATCCTAAATTATTTTTTTTAGTTGGGAATAGGCAGGCGTTTGGCCACTATCTCACCTAATGCTAAGCGATGATGCGGTCTATATTTGACTGCATTTAAATGCGCTGTTCATTCCCATTATCTCTTTACTACATTGATGTTTAAAATAGCACAACTAAGCGCCCCTGTAGTTTTCCTGTTAGTCCCCTCAGTGTAGTTACCAAACAAGAGTTCATTTCCGGTCCATCAAAGGGGAACGCATTATCGGGCATCAATATACAATTCAGGAGCGCATTCAGAGCACGTCCGCGCAGATAGAACGCCGCCCGTGATTCCGGACGGACTGACGTGGTCGTTATTACTTGCACTGGGTAGGTGTACAGTCGAAACCATAAGCAGAGCTTCTTGAGGAACGTTTTCGCTGTCGTACACTAAATTTTTCATCGAAATCAATTTTTATTTTATTTTTTCACAAAATACATATTGCATTTTATGATATAATTTTATTTCAGTGTGAATGAAATTTTAGGAAAAACATTATACGTGTATTATAAATTTTAATATTTAAAAAATGCCTACAAGTACAAATTTAACATTTACATTGTTTTAAAATGTCGATCAGTGCTTTGTGTAGGTAGCGAAACTGAGTAAATTTCATCTTCTATCAGTAAATGATCCGATAAAGAACAACCTTCACCCATATTTCAATTTTTAATGAACTATGTATAGTGTGGCCAGGAATGTTCGCTAACATATTCCTGGCCACACTATACATAGTTCATCCGCTTCGTATTTTCGAAAAAAAATCATCATATTAACAGATGGTTGAAAATCGTTCTTAATCGGATACTCGATTATACCCTATTATTATTTATACATATTATTATAAGTACATACCCTAATAGTACTTTGGCATTCGACATTGCAAAAGTTAAAGGCTTCACTGATTCGCAACAGAGTGTTATAGTTTGATACGCAAAAAAAAATTTTTAATCAAAAATATTAGTCAAACTAGTCAGAATATTTACTATATCGGAAATGATAAAATATAAAAAAAATCTTTAAGCGGTTGATTCGAACTCTGTCGCGTTTGAAACGTAAAGTCGGTTTTAACATATTTAAATTACTACATAGGTATTCATATTTTGTGATTCACCGTGTATGAGTAAAATATGACATCTAAAGCTATAACAGATGCAGCTAATGAAGTGACGCACGCCAAGTTAAAACTACTCGGGTACCAAAGAGCGTTGTCGTACTAGCATCATTTACAAACATAACGCATAAAGTATTCTAATAATCAAACCATTTCCCTGAAATGGTGTGTTATAACATATTATATCTAATGTACATCATAAAATATGTAATGGAATATTGCCAGCTTTTCTTGCACGTTACCTGCAGACAATAATTAATTGCCGCTTTTTATGTATAGTTTCTTTTTGTACAAAGTAAGTTGTATTTTAGGGTTATTTTGGATACAATTTCCTATTTAAATTGCTATAAATGTAACAATATGTATACATAAATGCCCGCACCGCTAAACGCAACGCTTAGCGCACCGTGTCACCAATATAGCGCGCTATCGCCATTCCGTGATTTAATTTGTCTTGTCCTAAGACGCGACGGCCCCTATTCCCTCATAGATTATAATTGGTCAACTTTATGTTAATCAATTATACTGTTTAGTATAATTGATTAACATAAAGTTGACCAATACCAAAATATAATCTATTAAGATTTCCGTTTGTGTATACCGTACAAGGTAGGCTTAAAATAACAGTTGGCAAACTACGTAGCCTGTTAAAACTTACATTGGTGGCGCCCCTACTACCGGTTGCGCTGAGTGCGGGTATTTCCGGTGTGTGACGTAACCGGCCAGATGCTGCCGCTTCCGGTTCAACCCTGAGTTTTACTGGCGGTTTTCCTATTTCCTGGATAAACTGGATATTTTTGTTCTGCTTTGGGGGCGGGTATAGAATTTCAAATTTTCGCAATATTTATAATTGTATGTTCTTAGTTAATTATTATGTTAAGAACTTAAAGCACATAATAGTGAATAATGTGAGTGTCATACAAATGGAAACAGTGGTTGAATTCAGCAAACTAAGCTCGTTTAAATGAGAGCGCGGTGATCGTGGATTTGGGAAATATTTTCTACATACACATATTACACACATTACACATATTTGACGTTTCTATATACGCAGCCTTTGCAATGAGATAAAGATTTTCCTGGACGGTAACACAGTTATTCCGATAACTTGCGTTGTCCATAATTTGTATTTTTGGGAATACATCCTTTTCTTCCGAGCTATTTATGCTTTTTGCAGTTCCTACAATAAATACTCCTTATAAAATCTTTAATACTGCTGCAAAAACACATTCCACTTCTTTTTATACTTATCCCATGATAGGTAAGTTCGGAACAAAATGTTTTTTTGTTCCACTCCGTTCTATCAGTTTTTATACTTTCGAGCTCTCAATAGGCTGGCAATACCAAGTGGACTGCTCCAATGATTTTGTAACAGTAGCAGCTGTCGTATTGTAACTAGTTATTCTCATAAAAAGCTCGCCGACCTATCAGTGAAGACTGCCTTTGAAAAAAGGCCCCTGGACAGTGGGATAGAATCCTTCCCGCCGCGCACCTTGCTAGTTCCTCTTTTTAGTTAGCAGGTGCTAGGTGGTAAGAGTTGATGTGTTTTACTCATTACTACGCTCAGGATTCTTCTTTAAAACACCCGCTTCGCTCGTGGTTCAATCTTAGAACCCTTCGCTTGGTCAAGTTTTAACCTAAGTACTCATGCCAAAATCAACTTTCCCACATGAAAAACAAACAACTATTGTTGGTCTTCTCAATGTGACTTCACAGGCTTTTGTAAGAATCAAAATTCCACTCCCATCAGCTCATAGGAAGAAGAAGAAAAACATTTACTTCGGATTACACAACAACAAAAGAGTAAAAAGTGAATGCAGATATACTCGTATATATATTAATAAGTAATGCTTATATAAACCAAAAATAAAGCACAAATAAGCTACTAAAAAGTAAAATTGCTGTCATGGCAACTCAGTACTTACTTATTACCGATAGATTTATAATTTAAAATCAAAATATCATTACAATATTTCATACAAATGTTAGAATCATTCCCAATAAAACAATCGAAATAGTTATTATGCACCAAGCGTAACAACTTTTTTAGAGCATTTTTAATAATAGAACGATCGAACGTTCTATTATTAAAAATGCACTACAAAAGTTTTGATTTAAAATTATAAAACCGTCATGCATGCATTGTTCTTCAAATATTTTGTCCACTGCGTCAACGGAACTCTACGTACTCTAGTAACCTACATAAAATGCTGTAATCATAAATTTATAGATTTTTGCACAAAAGCATTTACCAACAATCTGAATAAGTAGCCCACTTAGTGTGAGGTCACGGACAGCAAATGAATTTCAACGAAACTGCATCAGCTGAATTAAGTAGGATTCTGATATTGCAAGTTATCACTTCAACATAAAAACGCCTCAAATCTTAAAATAAAGATGAAACATAAATTTTTCAAGGTTTCAAGCGTTCGACCTCAATTACTGGACTTAATGACCCACTCATTGATTGACTAGATTTGACTAGATAGGAATCAACTTGAACCTAGCGGAAACCAAGGGGTTTTATTAAGGCATCTCAATCTTGTGTGATTCGCGCTTCAATTGGTCGCTCATGACCTACTCTATTTCAAACTAGTAGCGCCCCGCGGTTTCCCCGCGTGGACTACAGTTTTCCCGCTACCTCAATTTATCCCACGGGAAGTATACCTTTCCGGAATAAAAGTAATCTATGTCTTGTTCCAGGGTCTGACCTATCTCCATACCAAATTTCATCGAAATTAGTACAGCCATTTAAGCGTGAAGGAGTAACAGAGCTTTTTTTAATTATTTGCTTATCCCGCGATAACAGCAATTATTTTCGGGATAAAAAGTAGTCTATGTGCTAATCTAGGGTCTAAACTATCTCCATACCAAGTTTGAGCTCGTTTCATCGAAATCGGTGCAGCCGTTTGAGTGTGAAGTAGTAACAAACATACACACATACACACTTTACACAAACTTTCGACTTTATAATATTAGTGGGATGGGATTAGGAAAGTGATCAGCGACACTGACTTTGGAACTGCGGCCCCGGGTTCGAATCCCGGCTGGGTCAAAAACATTTCTGTGACGCGTATAGATATGCGTTAGTTCTCGGGTCTTGGATGTTGTGTATTGTGATTGCCTGTCCATGTCTCTCGCGACTCAGGGTATCCTAGTGCGGAGGTGGGAGTGTGAATGCGTTTGTTTGTTTGTTTGTCACTTGATTATCAGTGATGTTATTGTGGCCAAATGAATCACGCTAGGTCTAAAAATCTCAACGACAGCTGCCTGAACACACGGGCAGCTAATTAGGGGGGTACTGTATAATACTCCAACATACAAAAACAATTTGCTCTCTCTGCTTTAAAATCTATAAGAATAGGTCTCAAATGAACCATGAACGCTAAACGAGTCGCTGAACTAATCAGCTTAGTGATGAATGGTTCAAGTAACCATGCCCGAGTCAATGTAATATTCCACAAGCGTTAACGCTGATAGAAAACATAAAAACTGTATGAGATTGACACTTCAAGGCGATATATCACGTGATCAACGAATATTCATCGTTAGCGGTTACAGAAAATGAACCACTATGAAGCGATGCAGTTTGTCTATGCCCACTGGTATATGTGTGTACAAAGTACATACCTCTTGTTTCTACCAAACATGACGGGAAGAGAGGTTGACAAAAAAACCGGCCAAGTGCGAGTCGGACTCGCGCACCGAGGGTTCCGTACAAATCTGTAGGTATATAAGTAAAAGTTATGGCATTTTTTTTATGTTACTAAAAATGTATGCTTTTCAAAATGTTTCCTTTATATGTGCTCTGAGACGTTGCTTCGTACCAAATTTCAAGATTCTGAGTTAACGGGAAGTACCCTGTAGGTTTTGATTCCCTTGCGAGAGTTTTTGATTGCATTGGCTTAGTAGTTTATTTTTTTCACAGCTCCAAGGGATAGTAGGCTTGAGTATTTGATATGAATTTCAGCTTGATACCTTCACGCGTTCTTGAGAAAAAGGGTCTTGACAGACAGACAGATGGACAACAAAGTGATATTATAATGGTTCCGTTTTTTCCTTTTGGGGTGCGGAACGCTTAAAAGGAAGCCAAGGCCATCTCGTTAATTATAAACACGAAGAAAACTGTCAGGTGGCGATGTTGATTCAAGCGAATCCAGCGTCATTTGCAACAAACCTTTGTGATTTCATACCATTTCTAGCCCATTAACTTTACAATAAAGAAATAAATATGAAAATGAAAAATGTAATGAAAATATATTTATTTAGGAAAAGGCATTTCCGAACATGGCCGTGGTAGTACCGGCCTAGAATAGTACTCCCCCATCTCTTCCCGCGGGTGCCGTAAGAGTCGGCTAAGGGACCACGTACCAGGAGGTGGGCAGCAGCACCTTCTGAGGATTGGAAATCATACTGCGCTCGCCAACCCGCCTGCCAAGCGTGGCGAGTATTGGCAAGTCCCCCCTATATGGGGGAGGCTTCTGTCCAGCAGTGGACGCACATGGCTGAGAGAGAGAGAGATTTCCGAACATAAATGTAATGGAGCATATCTTATGCTTAAATATAAAAATATATTTTTCTATAATAACGCTAAAAATAAGGCTCTTGGATAAACAAACACTGTGTGTAGACTAAGAACTTAATTTAATAAATTGAAACTATACGTTTCGTTGTCACTGTAAATTTTAAAGACATCTAGGTACATACAATTACTTTAATCTAACCTACAACTAAACTAGTAACTAACCTAAGCACCTAACTAAGTCTTCCGGCGTGCGTTCGGCAACTCCATCGGCCAAGCCATTTATCTTGCTCTGGCAGCGGCGTTTACGAACTACATTCGAGCGTTATTTGGTCCGCCCAATATTTTATCATGTCCGCTCAATTCAAACTGTCAGACCATATAATACTCGAAAAAAATCTTTCTACCTCTAGATTCGATCAAACCTTGGTCGACTGTCAAAAGTGACATAAACAATAGTATCAATCAATGTAAATGACTTAATCTTCTTCTTCTCTAATATACTTTGGGGTAGCCGTTCGTAAGCCATACTAACCCCGTTCATAAGCTGACGAAGTTGCCGAACGCAGCCCAGAACTGAATCACTACCAAAATCATTGTTATAGTCGGCTAGATTTAAAGCATTATAACAGCGAAAGAGTATTTAAAATTTAATCGTCTGTAACACATTTTAAACGTTTTCTTGAATTATATTGATATTTAGTGAAATTTCTATGGAACCCATTGAAAAGGGTTTATTATGAACAGGTCACTGTTTTATAGTGCTAAATGATATGGTCTACACACAAGTGGACCAAGATGGCAGACACTTTCATCAGCTATGTTGCGGTGGGAAAACCAACGTTATTATAACGAGATCAAAATGCGTCTTGGTTGACATTTCTATTTCTCTCGCAGACTTGATCTAAGGATTCCTTAGACATGGCGATATTGTCTTTGCCTCGTTTGGACGGTGATTTAACCTCGAAGGCTTCTGCTTCATCAATCGTGTCAGGCAGATCGTTCCCTGCTGTATCCGGGACCAGGAAGGCTAAGAGGCCGGCTGTGATCGCTGCGCCGCCGAAGACTATGGAGGGTAGACCAGGCCAATACACATTCTGCAATTATTATTTTTAATAAAAACCCAAGAAGTGATAACTAAACCATAACTTTTATTTACACTATTATCATCATTTTATTATTTTCTTTGCTAAATTTCAACTGTTTGACAAAATCCATCATCACCCCCGTCACGTAACGCCCACAGCTGGACATTACCTCCCCCATGATTCCTGCAGGGACCGGTTGGAAGAGACCCGCATCCAGACTCTTCCTAGTCTGTCTGTCTACCTCGAACTGGACGTCCTATGCTGCGCTTCTCCACTCGAGTACCTTTCGACCCCATCGGCCATCAGTTCTGCGTGCTATGTGCCCTGCCCACTGCCACTTTGACTTGCTAATCCGGTGGGCTATGTGGGTGACCTTCGTTCTTCTAGGAATCTATTCATTCCTGATCGCGTAAGAAATTCCGTGCAATATCCGTAGTGCAATAGTGCAATCCGTGAGCTTACTTATAAGGCCCATAGTTAGAGACTACGTTTAAGTTTCGCAAGTCGTCACTGATAATACACACTGTTAGAAATCAAACACAGGTCGTGTTAACTGACTTAATTTGACAAAATTATATCACATTAATAGCGATTCTATCCATAACCACATTTCAGCCAGTGGTCGCCGCGATCTGGCAGCGTAAACTCACCTGAGGATGAGCATCGGACATGCTCGAAACCTAGGTCGAAACTTCGACTATAAACGTGAGTAAAGCCGGATACCACATATATATAATAACATTTCAGCTACCTCAAGCTCTCATTCTTATACTAGTGTATTATACAATTTTACCACATCAGATCGGACTGTCATGTAGATTGTAGTAAATTCTAGCGTATCGTAGAAGTTATTAAAACGTTATTAAAATTGGCATGGTTTTGACATATTATGACTTTAAACAAGATAATTACTCACGTAGTAAGTCAGAAGGTTCCGACTATTGTTTTGACCACATTCTATAGATTTTTTCAAGGACTGTACGGAAAAACACTCAAGCGCGGTCGCGGTTTGCGACCTGGAGTACTATAGTCGGAACTACAAACTATATACTTATATGATGCTAACGCATGTCGGAAACATCTTACTTACTACGTGAGTGATTACCGTGTTTTGTAAACTCATGATGTTATCATGAAAGCTTAACAATAATAAAGACAAAAACATCATACCAGCAGCGGTGTCTGTGGAGCAATAATACTTCCGATTCTTCCAATGGATGAGCAGATAGCATGCATAGAGTTCCTCGTATATGTCGGGAACAGCTCTGATGTATAAATGTAGGTGATGTTGAAGTACAGCATAGAAAACAGCTTGCTGGCCATGAATGCGATTACAGATAGCCAAGGCAGATCTGAAAGAAATTGATTTTTAGCCATTGAACATCGTGGATGTACCGCGATTGAAATAAATGAAAATTACAACACATACATTAATCCACTAGAAAGCATGTAAACATGGCATAGATTAGCCATGTCACTTTGCAAAGTCATCGTTTTGAGTAGTAATAAAGAACAAGCCTTTTAATTTACTTTGTTACTTAACGGCAAGCCATAAAACTCAGCTTCGAATACATTTTACAAAATATTTCAACAAATAGTAAACGTTGATGACAGTTTTTCTGATAACCACGTTTACACAAATTACAAGCAATGTATAATTACGTATATGAGAGTTTACTTTGACCTTTTAAATTTAACAGTTTCATTATATAAGCTACAACATACCTAGAGGTAAAAATGGTTGCACGAAACAGAAGGCAGCCCCAGCGAGGAACGACAAAATCAGCGGGTTCCGCCGCTTGAACTTAGCCAAGACGTAAATCAGGATGAAACTTCCAGGCAGTTCTATTATAGACACCAGAGCGTAGTTTACGTACTTATTCCCTTGTATTGAAACTACATTGATAAATGTTCCATAGTTGACAAACGTCGACGCAACCCACCATACGATGCATATCAGAAATCTTTTCAACAACGCCCGAGAAGCAAAGGTCATCTTGAGTAAAGTTAAAAAGTTAATCGTCACGTTTTCTTGTCCACATGGTAGTTCCTCTAACATATCTTTGTCCAATATGACTTTGTTTTCCTTCGCAATCTTTTCGAGAACAAGAATAGCTCTTTCTTTATCACCTCTGATGAGAAGCCACCTCGGGCTTTCGTCTATTAGGTAGATGTAGGAGAAGAAGAGGAATGCTGGAGTGTAGATAGCTCTGAGGAAGTGTCTCCAGTATGGGACGCCCCATGCTGCGAACGGAAGTAACACGTTGCCGATGATGTAACCAATAGTAGAAAGACCGTAGTACATCGCTCGCTTCTTTGACGCAACTATTTCAATATCTGCGGATATGTCAAATTGTTAAATTTTAGGTTTTCTTTTTTTATACTGTATAGATCTAGCGTTTGACCACTATATCACTTGATGGTCAGTGACGATGTGGTCAAAGATGTTATCACGCTAGACTTAGAATGCTCACTGACTCTCAAAGCTGCTTGAACACACTATGTGCTTGGTGACAGTTTTTCAAACTTGAGGGTGGTTGCTAGCCTGGCGGGTATTCGAAAGTACCCTACCACTATGCTGGGAATTTGATAACGGTGTTACCTTCACCGGAAGCTCAACCTGTTGTTGGGGATCGAACTAGTGAAGTTATGTGATAAGAGATCGTTTTAAGCGATAAGATAAGGCAGCCAATCGTACTTTGGTTAGGTATATGTTTTATTTTTAGTATTGTTTTTTTGTGACCGGTGTGCAATAAAGTGTTTGGTATTGTATTGTATTGTGTATTATACGTATAGGCTCAAGCATCTTCTTTTTTTCAAAATTTAACTTACTCAAAACATACATGGGCGAGCAGATGTCACCAATAGCGGCTTCCATGAACTCCAACGCAATATAGAGCCAGTAGGAGTAAGTGAAACTCCTGGCGAGACCAAAGACACCTCCCAATACTCCCGTCAGAATTGCAGTATTCTTCCTGCCTATCCTTTTGAAAATGGAAAAAAATAATTATTTCTATAAAAGTCATTTCCGTACATAATTGTGGTGGAGCACCCTGATGCCAAACTAGGCTCGAAACACGTACCCATCAAGGCAATTAATTTATGACAACAGATTACGAAAGTTGCTATATGGTGGATGTAATATCATTATAAACAGGGAAGATTAGTTTGTTTGTAATTTGATAAAATTGTTAGTAATGACGAACGATTTTTTTTTATCTTGTGGAAAGTTAATTTGCATGATTATTGAATGGTGAGGAGTTTTTTTTTGTTAATGCGATTCCATTTTCGGTATCACAATAAAGTTACAATCTAGCTTCTAGGTCAATAAGTAATTCGCTTTTAAACATGCGCTTGCTAATAATGTATTCAAATATTCATGTTTTGTAATATTAATTAAGTTTCTTTTATTGTATAGTTTGACTTTTTTTAAAGAGTTTATAAGCTTACGTTTAATCACTGTCTCACCTGATGTTAAGCGACGACGCGGTCTTAAGTGGAGCACGCAAACTTAGAAGACTTGAAGACTCCTTGACGTAAAGTAGTTAAGTAGTAATTATTATAGGAGAAGCCATTGTAGCCCGAAGCACAGTGCGATTGGATAATTAGGAGTAAAAAAATATCCCTTCCTAAATAAGAAATAATGTACTACAGAATGTCATAAACTTGTTTAAAAATGTCATTATTTGGCTTGCGCTGCGAAAACCAAACATATTATTACTGTAAACTCTAAGGCTTTCACGGCCGGCGTTGCATGTTGTATGTATTGCTTCCGGGCTGTTTGGCCGTGGTCTATGTGAAACTTGTGTTCCAGACGTTTCGTCGATCACTGCGGTCGACATCTTCAGTGGTTCAGGTCCGAGCGGCGACAAGAGTGTAGAACTCTCCTCCGCGGCGTCTTCTCTGATACTGATGCATCAGTATCAGAGAAGACGCCGCGGAGGAGAGTTCTACGCTCTTGTCGCCGCTGTATCAGCCGCCGATTTTAGTGAATAAAAACTTGCTTTCAATGCTGTGTATAACTTGGACTTTATAATATGTAATGACGTCACACGTAAATTTCGTCATTATTTCAATCTAAGCTCACTAAAATCACCTAATTCGATTTTGGAGTAATTTTGATTAGTTGCATTGTTAATGTAAGGTTGATAAGAATTAATATACAATTTTCGTGTTTTAAACGATAACAGGCGATTTTTGTGTGTTTTTGTTTACATACAAGCATACAAATTGCGCGTTAAATATTTGTCTTTTAAAACAGTGTTCTCGCAATAGCCTCAATATTAGCAAAACCATTAATTTATTGACGTATTTTTTTTATATGTCTCGTATGCGACTTGGAACACCCGCTTTATTGTGGTGACCTATAGTGGTGACTTTCTGGCTGATAGTTCAAAAGTAACTATAATCAAAATATTGTGAGCATGATACAAACTTTGACAAGTTATTTCATTATTTTTTGGTATTTTTTTTTCACCCTTATCAGTGACCTTTGCTACCCACGGGATCAATTTTCATTGTGTATGTTCACCGATTTGTCCACCCGCAATTATAATATCATCGCCGTATGCGTAGCACTTTTTAGCTATGGGAATGTAATTCAAAAACTGCTTAACCGTTTTTAATGAAATTTAAACGGGACCACACGGAAAGCATCAGCTTTCAAATAAAAAAACAACGATCCAAATCAGTTCACTCAGTCGAAAGTTATGCAGTAAAATACATAAAAAAACGTACGGTTCGAATTGAGAACCTCCTCTTTTTTTTGCAGTCAAGTCAAAAAATTAAGGATAAAGGATAAAGTATTTTTATAGCTACGTGGAACTCTACGGGGAATTGTTGTCAGCCTAGGAGCTTAACATATAAACACTTGATAAGACAGTTTTTTAATGAAACTTACTTCTATAAACATTTAAAGAAAATTGATGAATAATTTCGCACGTACATAGCGTGGTTTCACTCACCACATACACTATGATTTTCCTGTTATCCTTCCAGAACTAACAGTAAATTTTTATTTCGAACTATTAGCTCATACATAACAAAAGAAAAGAAAATTGTAGTAATTGGTGATGAAACGTGTAAAAATGTATCTTCACTACTTATTAACCTAAGAATGCAACAAAAAAATTCTAAGGAATACAAAATTAAAACTTTTAGTTACCCAGACGCCACCGGCAGCTACATTTTGCAAAATATAAATTTAAAAAAACTGAATATGCAAGACGAGGATTGGTTAGTGATAAGTTTAGGATCACATGACTCAAATCCAAGTAAATTACTCATGCAACTCTCTATGACTTTAAAAGTATTTGAACGAATAAATGTAATTCTAGTGGGCGTTCCTCAAAACCCACATTTGAATGAGGATAAGTTAAACTCAAATTTCAAAAACATGAGTAGTAAATTTAATAAGTGCCAGTATGTACAATTTTCTCAGCCGATTAAGCGTTACTTAAAGGCTTCCACAGCTTCAACTCGACTAACCCGATTGATTAATGACACCATAAATGCTGATGATTACACCTCATTATTTATCAGCAGCAATATTACCATAGCAAATAAAGTGACTAATAATGAATATTACATTAAACCTGGTACTATACCATATTTTTTTGACAAAATGGAAAAGCTGTCAAATTCCAAAAATATCTTAAAAAATATTATGGTCACCCAAAATGAAACAAAGGCTGATTTTTACAAACCAGGAACCATACCTTTCTATTTCCAAAAACAAATGACACAGCATCAAAACATGACAAACCTACCTAAATTGCCCGATGATGAAATAAAGTTTTTTCGTAACTAATGCGAAATACTCTCTAAACATTATGCATTTAAATATACGTAGTATAAGGAAAAAAGTAGACCAAATTGAACTTTTAACAAAAAATTACAAAATTGATATAATTTGTTTTACTGAAACATTTTTACGTAATCATGAAGCAAACATTTTACAAATTGATGGGTACCAAAAAGCATCTCACTTTAGCAGAAAAAATGAATCACGAGGAGGGGTCTGCATATACGTCAACAATTCAATAAATTATCGAAATGTAGACTGGATATCAGATATGTCTATTGAACGTCACTTTGAGTGTTGTGGTATTTTATTACCAGAACTAAATTGCACCATTATATCTAACTACAGAATCCCAAAAGGGAATTTCAACTTATACATGCAAACTCTTGAAACTCTTCTTCATAAATTAACTATTCGAGCGCGAAATAATAAGAAAAAAGTCTACATACTTGGAGATTTTAATACAAATTTACTTAAACAAAACAATCAAACTGATATATTTAAAAACACTCTGTCCGCCTTTAACATTTACCCTACCATTTCTGAACCTACTAGAGTTACTACTTGTTCCCAAACCTGTATTGACAACATACTGACAAACTCAAAAAAATATAAAACCGAAATTCTTGACTTAGGACTTTCAGATCATTCAGCACAACTTATAAACATACGCACTAATCTTAGCTTTTACGAAAAGTATTGGTTTATAGAAAAAAGAAATTTAAATACATATCAAGCAGTATTCTTACGTTACATTTCTTCATTAAACTTTTGCGACGTCTACTTACAAACAAATGCCAATAATGCCTACACTGAGTTCATAAAGATATTCGAAATGATTTATAATCTGTGCATACCATTGCAAAAGATAAAACTAACTCATAATAGAAAACCAAATTGGAAAAGTAGAGGCATCGTTATTTCAAGTAAGAAAAAAAGAGACTTGTTTTTAAAAACTCGTTTAGAAAATACTCAAGAAAGTATGAATAAGTATAGATTATTTTCTAGAAAACTAAAAACTGTGATAAGATATGCCAAAAAAGCAACAAATAGTAGATATATAAATAGAAGTACAAATAAAGCAAAAGCAACATGGAGAGTTATTAAACAATATACGTCTCCAATAAATAATATACATACAACGATAGAAAGCATTGAAGTGGATAAAAAAGAGATAACTGATCAAATGTTAATATCAGAAAAATTAAACGATCATTTTATAAATTTAAATAAATCAGATCTACACAGTCAAAATTTCACCGGTAGCTCAATAATACTGAATTCCAAGTCTATTTTTTTAACCCCAGTAAATAAAACGGAAATTCAAAATATTATTAAAAAACTAAAAAACAAGAAATCTGTTGGGCATGACGGCATCCCCATGCAGTTGATAAAAGCTAGCATGGACTATATTGTCGATCCATTGTTGTACATAATAAATTTAATGATTTTTACTGGTTGTTTTCCAGATGAGTTGAAAAAGGCCCAAATAAGGCCTGTTCATAAAAAAGGTTCAAAAAGTGACATTAACAATTACAGACCTATTGCAATCTTACCATGCTTTTCAAAAATTTTTGAGACCGTTATTTTTAATAGGTTGACATCATTTTTTAACTCCACAAATGTTTTAAATAATAATCAGTTTGGCTTTCAAAAAGGAAAAAACACTACTTTAGCTATATTTAAAATGCTTAAATGCGTATGGAATGAAATAAATTTAAAAAAAACAGGTGTTGCACTATTTATTGATCTCTCTAAAGCTTTTGACTGCGTAATACATAATATATTACTACATAAAATGGAAAATGTAGGAATACGCGGTCAAGCCTTAAAACTTATCAAATCATACTTAGAAAATCGGTCACAATCAACAATTTTACAAACGTACAATAAGGAAACAAAATCAATAGAGCAAATACAATCAAAATTTGAAAACATCTCATTAGGCGTTCCTCAAGGAAGTATTCTTGGGCCACTTCTCTTTTTAATATACGTAAACGAGCTACCTTACATAACCAAGCATATGTGCGTAATGTTTGCAGACGATGCAACCATCTATATTCCGAAAAATCTATCATGTACCAAATCATATGAAAAAGAAATCAACGATACTTTGAATAGGGTGGTAACTTGGCTAGGAAATATAAATTTAAAAGTTAATGTAAACAAAACAAAAATGTTAAATTTTAAAAATTACAAACAACATTCAATGCATCTTGATATTCAAAACACTGGCAGTAAAGTTAATATGGTAAACGAAGCAAACTTTTTAGGAGTAACTATTGATACAAATTTAAACTGGAAATCCCATATAAATAACATAAACAGTAAGCTGTCTCAATACTGTTTCACTTTATCAGTACTTAAAAATGCTACATCCCAACAAATTGTGGCAAATGCTTACTATGCCTATATTTATCCATTATTAAGTTATGGTGTAATATTCTGGGGGAATTCAGTAAATGTAGATTCCACTTTTATTCTTCAAAAGAAATGTCTTCGAATAATGTTTAATTTATATAGAACGGATACTGTTCGAAATATATTTAAAGAAAATGGATTTTTAACTTTAACGGGTATTTATATTTATGAAATATGTTTATTTATAAAAAACAACGAAAGCTACTATTTTAATACTCATTCCATTCGTGCTGATATTTTACGTTCCAATTATAAGTATAATATATGCGTACCACAAGTCAACAATGCTACATTTCATAAAAGTACTTATTACATGGCAATTAAAGTTTATAACCGTTTACCCCTAGAACTGAAGTTATTAAAAAATAATCAATTTAAATATAAAATAAAGAGCTGGCTTGCATCCAAAGCATTTTACAATTTGGCAGAATATTTTGATGTAAAGTAATTAAGTTGTCAGTTGCCTTTAAGTTGTTATTAGGAATAGATGTAAACATCCATTATTATGTATGCGAAATGTATAATATGTATGTGAAAAGTAAATTATAAAAATTGTACGTCCGAAATGGGCAAACTGTTGAAACCTACATTGTAAACTTGACCATCTTATGTACACAGTTATATACAATAAACATATTCTGTATTCTGTATTCACTAATATTAAAAAGGCGTAAGTTTGTTTGTCGTTTGTAGGTTTGTTACTTCATGGTAAACAGATTGTCATGAAATTTGGAATATAGATAGCTTATACCCTGCAATAGCACGTGAGCTACTTTTCATCTCAAAAAAGTATAGTTCACCTACAAAAATGAGCTAGCGTAAAACCGTAAGAACCAAACCGAAGAACACGCGGGTGAAACTACGGGGCGCAGCTAGTATATTTTATATAGAAGTTATATTTCTCCCACAAACCAAAGTTTTATTCAAAGTTTCACCACAAAAATTCTGTACCAGCAGTTTTAGCTGCGCATTGAGCCAGTCAGTCAAGATTGTTTTTGTATAAGTATATCAATAAACCAGTTTTTTTTTCATATGAACCCGTTCCTTAATATTATAACATTTGAAGGCATTCTAGAAGGTATAGGTATTCACGCCTGCTTATTTTTATTTAACAAGTTTATTAAGTAGGTATATTAAGTTTATTACAATGACGTTACACTCGTGTGTTTATTGAAAAATTTAAAGCTTTGCTAGTTTTTAAACATACAAATAAATTTAGTCGTTGAGTACAGGTACTGTGTAAATATATGTAAAGTTTACATTTTTAAAATGTTGCCATATAACTAATTTTCACTTCAATAAAATTCCACTGTCATTATTTGCACAAAACAGCAATATTTATAAGCCATCGTAATCAAATGCCTTTGAATGAGTGTAATCTACACTCTCAACAACTCAAATATTCTTTCTTATCTTTACTTCATGACAAACATAGGAATTTGAAATTAATTATTATGAGTACATGATACAGTCTGTGTGATGTCTGATTCCTGGAGGGGTAGGCAGAGGTCATGTTAACCACTTGTTGCGATCACTTGTCTCATCTCAATGAGTGAGTCACTCTAATAGAGACTCTCACATAGAGCGAGACTCTATGTGAGAGTTCACTCGGGGAAGAACCTACTCTCACCATATATACTTCTACCGCCCCAGGCAGTTATAATAATCACATTACTGTGCTCTGGGCTGCGTTCAGGAGCTTCATCGGCCAAATATAGATCGACCAATATTTGATCGATGTCTCACGAACGGCTACTTCATAGCATGTTACAGAAGAAGGAGAAGAAGTCATTTACATTGTTCATGGATCACATGATAGTTACTAATGCATATATGCATTACTATGCTGAACGCACGCCTGGTTGGATGGGTATGGTTTCCAATGAAATTACAGGCACATGAGACTTATGAACTTTATGTCGTAGTGTGACGAGCGCAGTGCAGTTCTTTATGAATTGTATCTGTCTATAGGCAGAGGTCACCACGTAACATCCTATGGGCCATTTCCTTACTCCGTCACATTATCCAATAAAAAAAAACTCTCCTCTTGATTTCTTCCGTCATCATAAACTTTATACGTCATAAATTCTGTGACATAATTTTGTTTTATTAAGTATTTCTTATACATCTCGTATTCGAAATACTAATTAAAGGAAAAAATATTTAAATATTCACCTGATATAGAGAATCTATTTGAAATGAATGACTCCGAGTTCTTGCCGGTTCTTCTCCGTGTAGTCCTCTTTATTTAGCAACGCGGCGTCGCGTTTGAAAATTTAAGTTTTAATTATAAGTCCTTTATTCTTTTTTTTCAAATTTTTCCTAATACCAAAATATCATGCTCATAAATATGTTTATAATGCGTGTGTGATTTCGTGTTCTTAATGCTGCTGTCTTATTTAAATGGTTTTAAAATATACAAGAAACGTACCTATCTTCAAACATTGAAAATAGTTAAAATTTATAATAAATAATTCAAAAATATTATTAAATACCAAAACAAGCGGTTATTACAATTTTAGTATCTGATTCTGATGAAGTTATGAGTATGGATGTATGTTTGTTCCTCTTTCAAGCAGAAACTACTGAACAGATTTTGATGAAATTTGGAACACATATAGTTTATACCCTGGATTAACACATAAGCTTATTTTCATCATCATCATCATCATCATCACCAGGCGAGTAAAACGGATTTGGATCAAATTTAGTAAGTAAATACTTCATAGAACCCGTGAATGGTTTACTATATAGCTGTTTGCTGTTCCTAATAAATATATGAATACAATTACGAAGTTCTGCTTACAAGTCAAACAAGTTACCTGTCTGAGAGTGGTCCCACGATGAGTAGTCCCACCATATACCCCAAGCTATGGATTGTACCCACTAGTGCCCTCTTCCATTCTTGACAAGCCAGCTGAAACTATTATCTGAACTAATCAGTTAAGGTGTGCTAAACAGAATAGTAATAAAAAAATACCAAAAAATGGAACCGACTTCAATACTCAAAAGTGTGAAATAAATTATCGAAGTCGGTGCCATGCGCATAAAATTTGGTAATAGATACTATCGAACTACCATGGTACCGACTTCAACAAGTTATTTCACACTTTTGAGTGTTGAAGTCGGTTCAATTTTTTAGGTATTTTTTCCCTCTTTTCAGTTACCTACCAGTAGCCAATGATATTATATGTTTATATGAGGTAGATGTCGCACAAGCGCGCGGAAACTGAGGCGGCAAAATTAAGTCATTCGTAGTAATTTTCATTATGATGCGTATTTCCAGCGCAAGTCTAAACATATAGATATTCTTTTCTATATTATTTGTACCGTATTATCTGTCGCAGTAAGTATGTTTATGTCGTAAAGGAACAAAACCCGAGCACCGCGCAGTATGAATATACGTCATCTTTAGTAAAATATCATTGCCAGTAGCAATATTCACAGGATCAATTGTCATTGTGTATGTTCAACGATTTCTTCACCTTAAATAAGGAAGTCATTCAGATAAACGTAACACTTTTCAGTTATTGCAGTATAACTCAAAAACCGCTTGACTGATTTTGATGACATTTAATATCCCTTGGAGAATATCCTTTTTGAAATCAGTTTAAAAGTAACATTACCACGGATGTTTTGTAAGGGGAACTAGGGACGCTTTTACCAGTATCAGATTTACCCACATCCTATTTTTTTTTATTTCCCACATTGGGAAAAAATGCTTCGTGGGCGAAAACTAAACATTGCAGATGAGGCTGTCGACGAATTTCGGCGGATATTTTTCCACCTTCCCAAGATACGTTCCTAATGTGCTGAAAGCTGGTTCACCCGAATTCATAAGTGCATATGGGGGTCGGCCGGGAATATTATGTTAAAAAGTTAAATATAATCTTTTTTGAAATCCGGACTATTTTCTGAATAGCCCACGTCATAACAGCTTATAAGGAACCTAAATCTAAATACCAGGGTTTTTTTTTCCCGAAAAAATTATGGTTCTTCTGGGATCCAACAAAAACCTAAAATATTATTTTATATACGACAGCAACTCTGTGGGTCTGTTATCTTTTCACGTCTAAGCCACTGAACCAATTTTGATTTATTTTGTTACTTACCTAGGCCGCTTTTTGTACTGGGGAAAGTATGGTTCTCATGGAATCACTGAGGTATCAGGAAACCGTAGTTCACGTGGATAAAACCGTGGGGTGCAGATAGTATTTTTTTATTAATTTACTCATGGACATGGTACACGCAAATGTGTCTAAGCATCCAGCTGGAACTAAGCGCTCTGGGAGCGAATTGTTATTTATTAAGATAAGCAATTCATAAACAATGCAACAGGAGTTCAAATGTAAATAATTAAACTTGGTATTACGTTATAATAACAATTGCATCTCGATTGCATTGTACTGCGGTAGAAATTAGATCTGTGTAGTCATTACAATTTTTCTACAAGTAGAATAGTAAAACAAGCAAAAACGACAATTCATTAAAAGTCTATGAGCAATATGTTCATTAGAATTGTGTATAGAATATACCCAAATACATTTGCTATAAATCAGTCGACGTCGCGGGCAAATATCTATATTTTTAGTTTTTTAATTAGATAAAGTAAAATCGTAATACAATAATACCTACATTATCTTAAGTGATATATTGATGCATAGAGTTATCAGTACAGTTAGAGCACGGCGGCACGCGTCCCTCGCTTGGAATTATTATTATTAAACTAACGTTTATTGCTACTATACGCCTTATAGCCAGTATAGCACTAGTCCAATCCACTTGACGAGGAATAATTTCCGTTTCAAATTTATTCTAAGTAAAAACCGCCTCTATGCGCGATGTTGTATTTGGGAAAGTAAATATATGACCACGATTCCGGCGGCAATACTTGGTAGATACAACAAAAAAAAAATTTCTCTTTCCTTTTTCCATTCTGTTTCTATGATAATTGTATATTCATTTCATCAGGCCATAGAGAATCTTTGGGTTACTATTAGGTATATTTTGGTAGTAGACACATGCAACAGCTTTATCGGTGGAAAATTATGCGGATAGCATTGATTATGGTAGTTATGCACTCACAAACCATTTTGCCTCTACTATCACTTTGTACACTGCCAAAAACTGACAACCTTTTAACTGGGCTTAATTTATTTCACAGATAGGTTCTGAAATATTTCAGTCAACCTTTCTTACTCAACAAACAGCCGAACTCTTAACAACTAACGCGTTTATGAGTATCGCTCAGCGAGTAAGGAATGGAAAAACGATCAGAGTTTCTCTAAAAGATCGAACCAAAACGAGTTGTTCCGGAAGAAAACTAAAGATGATATAGCGGATAAGCAAAACAGAGGAGTTGGAAAACCGATGACCTATGAGGTAATGGGGTATTTCAGTGGGGACCAATGTAGGAGAGCGTAGTTTGAGATGCTCTCCAGTTAGATAAAGCGACGGTCTGCGCACGGTTGCTGGCAGCTGCTGGATGAGCAGACAAGGATAGCGATTAGTCAGGCCCTATGTCTAGCAGTGTACTGATACAAACTCAGTATAACGATCATGATAATGACGAAGGTTTTGTGCGTAATTCTAGGTTACATAGAGTTGTTAAATAACTTACTTCTGCAACAAAACTGCTGGGGTTATCGTAAATCCATTGTGTACATTGTGTGGAGTTTACCACACAACTGTTATTCGCGAAACCCCCGTCGATACATCTAAAACAAAAACACTCTTTTAAACAGTAATTACAAGTAATAAAAGAAAAGTAGATACTAACTGTTTTATTATTACGTATGGTACTCGTCACATTACCATAACGGACATGTAAACTTAAACTTGTTAGAGCGTAGCAGATATCAAATAATGATTTAATTTTAGACGATATTTTAAGATATAAAGTTAAATCATAAGTCGCAAAATTACGTAATCAACTTCGGTGCGATAGACATGGCGTCATATTTAGTTTGTGCATGGCGTGTTATCTTCAGTCACGCTTGTCACACTTTTACTGTCAATGTAACTTCTCCAACAATGTCACTTGTAGTTTTACTTTAGCAGTAAAATTCTTTATCTTCTCCTTCTTGTTCCTACAAAATATATACAAAAGAATTAAAATGAACTTCTGAACTAAATAATATTCCCATCTAGACTTGTGTTTAAATAGGCTTAACTACAGTAATTATAAACATATCCCTGAAATTACAAAGAAATCAGAATAAGTAGATATTGCAAATTTTTAAGTCCCTTTCGATTTTAATAAAGCTACGAATGCTGATATCCTCAATTATATAGTTTCTTAAGTTTTTTTATTCACGTTATCTTAAAATATGCCTGCCTAAATATTAGACTAATAACTAAACAATTTAATAAGTAATACCTAAAATTAATTCTTATTTCTTACATATTATTCTTAGGCAGTAAAGGCAACGAGCGCTTTTACTCTCCGTTTAAATATTTAATAACTGAAAATGAGTAAGTGTAATTTTTCGAACATAGAAGCTTTACATTGAATTTAAACCATATAAAAGTAGGATTTGAACCCACTGATGACTACAGAATATGTGGATTCAAGTCCCACTAGTAACTGAATTTTTCGTCCAAATGTTTGAACGTAAGTTCCCCTTAGCATGATGTTCATACAATTAACCATTAAACTCTTCATATAAAAATAACTTCAAATAAACAGGATATAGTGTCACGCTGAGCTATAACTGAAGTTGAGTGGCTTCTCTTACCCAGATATAACCTAGACCACAGAATAACTAAATACATACAGAAAGAAAACTATCAGAAGTTCGCGTTTCAATATATAAATAAATAAAATAAAAGCTATTTGGCTTTTTATTTCTTTCATGCTACACTTTTTTTACATTGTCTAGGTAATAACTTGGTTAGTTTATCTTAAATGAATGAAACCTATATATAATGTTAGAACCCCAGATTGGGTGAATGCCTCCTCCAAAGATGCCAATTCAATCTATCTTGTACTGTACACACTAAGCAATTTTATTGCGAAATTATTTTAGATTAGCAAACTTAAAAACAGTAATCAAAACGGTAACGTCGTTCTCAAGTTATGGCGTGACCGAGACAAATAGACGATTATTTTTATATATATAATAGTTGTTTATGAAACTGTATCATTATAAGGGTTCTCAAAACACGAGTGTAAGTTTAAAAAAACGGGCCATAGGCGAGTTTTTTATAGCATTACATGAGTGAAAATTATGTGCATTTTCATACACTTCTTTATCTAATCTCATAAAATAGACAATTAAATTTACGTAAAATCACAGCATTTGCATGCATTTATTTGTAAACGTTTAGCACCAAAATCCATTTGCTTGTCGCGCATGCGTGTTGCGTTACGACGCGTCCACAGACTTTGTGTAGAAAAATGCATTTCAACCTCCTTGGTCCAGGTGAAGTTGTATATTAATGGAAAAAAGTTAACATTTCGATAAAGTTGTCATAGAAGAGCCGTATCAAAATGTTATCTTTTTAAATTTATTTCGATATACTGTCTATAAAGACTGTCATTCAAGTTCTGTTTTTGATTTTTTAATCTCTATATTTCAGTATGAGATTAGATAAAACATATTTTTTCATCATCACCATCGTTATCTCAGCCTTAGCCATGTAAGAAATATATTATAATCATCACTGAAGTTCATATTCTAAACAAACAAACGTATTTACACTCGGACCCCCGCAGTAGGATACCCTTTGTGAAGGGAGGCGGACATGCAATCACAATACACAAACAACCAAGACCCGAGAACAAACATCTATACTCATCACAGAAATGTTTGCCCCAGCCGGGAGTCGAACCCGGGTCGCGACACTAAAGTCAGTGACTTTGATTACTGAGCTAAGACGAACGTTATACAGGATATAAATATATATAAGGCTTTATTAGTTTGGCTAATTAGAACATTTTGAATCTTTTCAGTTCACTGTTAAAGTCCTACATGTCTAATAAACTTTAAATAAACCGCTTACAGGAACAGTTCGTGAAAGATAGTTTTGATTGAACAAAATTTAATTTCATTCGATAATTTATTAGTTAAAAAAATATTTCCGAAGGACTATATCTTTGCTATACCAGAAATTATCGCGGTTACGACAAATGCGCTTAACTATTTGTCAAGAAATCAATCGGGGCGTGATCGCGAGAAAAACATTTAGTAATTTATTTACCTCGACGTTTTGACCAAGTTGCATTGGTCCTGGTCACGAGAAGACTAGAGAAATGCGAGTGGTACATACATAAAATAAATAAATGAATTACTAAATGTTTTTCTCGCGATCAAGCCCCGATTGATTTATTAACAATGTGTTCAGGTCGCGAAAGTCTAAAAATTGCGCTTAAACTATGTCTTACACCAGAAGAATGGAAATTAAAAAGCCTTTGACGGTGGTGGACGGCGGTTTCGCCATCGTGGTACCGGCTTATATAGAATTGTACCCCTCCCCCATATCTTCCCGTGGGTGCCGTAAGAGGCAGCTAAGGGATAAACAAGCAGAAGGTGGGTAGCAGCACCTTCTGTGTACAATGACATCAAAATGCGCTCGCCAACCCGCCTGCCAAGCGTGGCGAGTATTGGCAAACCCCCCCATGGGGGAGACCTGAGTCCAGCAGTGGACGTCTTATGGCTGACTTGACAGTACAAGCAAAAGGCCAACAAAGTGGTAATCTCTGCCTAAAGAAAAGTATAATTTATAAAGAAGTGCACTGCGCCCGTCACCCTGAGACTTTCTTTCGAGAAGTTCGTTCCTCTCATGTGCCTGTAATTTCACCGGAAACCATACCCTTCAAACCGGAACAGTAATGCGAACACTACTACCTGGCGGTAGAAATAGATACGGTGGCAGGATTTCCCCGGGCGTAGTCTCACATAGAGTGCTACTGCTCTTATACAATGTTTTCAATTGTCACTACTTTTACCTATTTTTAAGATTTTTTTGTTTTGCAATTATTTCACTTCTTACGCGTAGGTACCGTCAGGAAAACTTCCTGTAAATTTTTATCTATGGTTTATTTACAACATGGCCTTATATGTGCATATCTTAAGCTTTAATTAAATATCGCTTCTTCTCAAAATTTCAAGGTGAAGTTTAACTAACCACAAGGTAAACAGTCGATTGCCTTGTAATGTTAACGAGCGACATACTTACCGATTCACTTTTTGACATAGCGTTTGAAACGTTATAAGGTTTAAAGTAAAGTTAGTATTTGAATGTACAAGTAAACTTTTTTTTCTTTCAGTTTGATAACAATTTTCGAAGCTGACAACCGACAACCTAATTCTGAACGCCATAATGGTCACAGTTTCGTCAACCCGCACCGTTTTAATATCAATATTGAACTACTCTATTTTATTTATTGTTGAAGATTTTACATGATAATTCTAAAGGTATATAAGGTATATATAAAGCACATACTTTTAAAACTGAAGAGTTTACTTATTTGTTTGGTGTTCATCTCAGTCTGTATTTGAAAAAAAATATTGTCTTTGATAGTCTATTTCGAGGAAGGCTTTAGGCCATATAACATCTCGACGTTTACCGACCCTTAGTTATACATCGAGATGTAATCCATGCGGGTGAAATCGCGGGGCGCAGTTAGTCGATTTATAAACGAGCGAGATCTGAGGTAACAAACATAAAATTACAGCCTTACCTACTTACTAATTAAGACTTACCTCCATCACCACAAATATTACAATTGATGTTGCAATATATCTATATATTATATATACAATAATGCATACTTAAGATAAATAAATAAAACGACACACAAAAAATTTAAAAAAATACATTCACTAGCAAAAAACATTTGTTTATACTTGTTTTAAAATGCTAATTCATTAACGGACACCTAAATGACAACCACCGCAATGTTTAATTTTACCAGTTAGTCACAGATACATAGAGAAATGCATATTCTCACCTGTAACTACTTTCTTCTGCCGTGAATATATAATTTGACCAATATACCGAGTTTGAAGCAAACGCTACTAACACACATATCAACAACTTCACATGGTAATATCGGAACAATCCAAACTTCTCAAGCACTTCATCAAGAGTTACTGTGTGCTTCTCCATTTTAATATGTAATTTAAATGTTCATTTTTATAGCAAAAAACAAATGTGATGCATTGGCGAGGCGAAACGTTATACTGAAGTGAATCGGAGTCAGTGAGTTGTCTGTGATTGTACGCGTAATACAAATACCTACGGAATTGACCTCCATTCACGGCACGCTTTCATTGCGACCAGTGCGCGTTTAATTTTCCCATGCCGCGTTCGTGTCGCTTTACACTACAAGCGCATGAACTTACTTCAAAAGAAAAAAACAAAACACTACTATTTAAGACACTCACAACAACACATTACAATAGTTTTGTTATTGAAACTGACGTTTTGACACATTATGAATGTATAAAACACGGGAATTACTCACGTAATAAGTGAGAGGGTTCCGACTATAGTCGCACCCTTAAGTTGACGTTGCTGTATAATCGTAATATTATGAATGATATAGTTTTACAGTACTAGGCGAACCGCGTCCACGAGTGCCCCGTATTCTCCTTGAAAAAGACCACCGAATGTGGTTGAAACTATAGTCGGAACCCTCTGACTTATTACGTGAGTAATACCCGTGTTTTATACATTCATTACAATAGTGACATCGCCATCTATGCCATAATATTCTTCTTGTTTGAGTAGTACCAATGTTTTTCCTATCCGAAACGGTTTATCTCCTCATCATCTCAGCCATAGAACGTTTACTGCTGGCATATATTTCCCCCGTTGATTTCCACAAGGACCAGTTGGAAACGACCCGCATCCAGTCCTTGCCTGCGAAATTTCTAATTTTCTACACAAAATAAACAAAATTATATAAATCATACGGCTTATGATCAATCCACGTTGCACTGAGCATACAAATCGCAGCGTGAGTGAGACGCCTAAAAAGCCATACAACTATAATCCGCGACGTCACTCTTCATTCACAAAGCACCTCACAATTACTATTAGTCACATAATAGAGCGCACGGAACGTTATGTAAGGTAGTTTTGTCTAAATCGTGCCGGTGTTCAGTGTGAAAAGTGTTTTATATATAGGTATCTCATTATTACCTAAACTTAAAGTCGAAGTAAAACAAGTAAAAAAAATATGAAAAATATGTATTTCACCATTTTGTGGACGTGGCCATCTTGGTTATGAAATTTATCAATTTATATAGTGTACAGTATTCTATTAGTCAACGCCTTAAATTTGATACCCATATTAAGGGAGTTGTGAAAAAATATGTACCCCCGCCGATGGCCGCCGCCTCACGCCGCCGTGGCGGCGGCCATCTTGTACCGATTTGTCCGAATTTAGACAAATTCGGTCAAATCAGTACAAGATGGCCGCCGCCACGTGTCACGTGTGAGAGTCAAGTGTGGTGTGTGTGTGTGTGTCTGTGACATCGTAGCTCCCGAACGGATGGACCGATTTTGATTTAGTTTTTTTTTTGTTTGAAAGGTGAGTTATTCGCAAGTGTTAACAAGTAACACTTCCGAATAATTCAAACAGACACACCCCATTTCGCATGGAGGATTAAAAATAGGCTTACAAAAGGTTGTGAGATACATGGGTTCGCGGTTTGAGAAGCTAATACAAAAGGCAGTAGTCAATAAGGAAAAAATAGTTCTAATTTATCCAAAACTTACATATTATGCGGAGATGTGGTGGCCCTTCCTCATATTTTCAATTCAGTCATAATATTGGCCAAAATCTCACTAAAAACTGTAATTTTTTAAGCTTTTGTTATTTCCTTTCCTTTCATCTCTTTGTAAGATATTAAATACAATAGGACATATAGCCCATCATCGAATCAAAATAGTTTGAAAATCAAAAGAGTACGCAGTCAACGTATGTGAAACCGCGAGCCGCAGCTAGTTTTAAATTAATTACATTCAAATTAAACCACTTATAACTAACAACGTCGCGTATTAATTTGTTTATATGCTGCTTCTTGACATTTTATGCACTTCTTAACTATCGTGGTCGCGGGTAAGCTGAATAACATTTGTAGAAAAACTGAAAAAGCAGCATTCAAATTTAACAACTTGGTTACGCAGAGGTAGGCGCGCATGACTCCCGATGCCCATTATAATTTTGAAGAGTTATATTCACCACAATTTATAAGCTTATAGCGAAAAATGTCGCGTAATAATTTGTTTATATACTACTTCCCGACAATTATGCACCTTTTAACTATCGTAGTCGCGGGTAAGTCGGATAACATTTGTATATGAAAAGTGATAAAGAAAACTTAGCTAGTCTACAGCCTCAGATTGGCGGGAACAAAAACAAACAAAGTATACGCTATTTTATCGATTTTAATAATTACCATTGTTATAATTGAAGTGAAATTGTTTGATTAAAAAAAACATGTTAGAATGACAATCATCATAAAGAAATTAATGATCATTTTGTGTTTGAACTTTTGCCGATAGCGGCTTGGTCTTTGAAACCTGCGAGCAATGAAAGCCTAATTGCCTCAACGATTAAGCCTCTTCATTTGAAATGCAATATCCCGAGCAGCTGCCGTATTAAATTCATTATCATAGCAGTAGGTGCGCGCCCTTCTTTCCCTCTACCCCTGCGGACTACTGTTTCAGTGACCTTAGTACAGTAACCGTATTTTTCGTCATAAAAAGTAGCCTTTGTACTTTTTCAGACTACAATCCCTTAGTTTCTATGTAAAATTTCAGTCACATCCTTTCAGCTGAACTGGCGTGATTGAGTTACAGTTATTCTTCATCTTTATATTATTCTTCTTCTTCTTCTTAGGGTGCCTCTCCAAAAGGCTTTGAAGGTTGACAGTCAGCTGGACACTATTTCAATTTATCCCTCGCCAGGCGGAACCACTCAGCGACAGTCGTAATCCCGGCCCATTCCCGGATGATCTGCAACCAAATCCTCGTCTACAGCCAGGCTTCTCTATCCTGCAACTTTCTCTCGTGCCTAAGCACGTGACCTAAGTATGCAACTTTGCGCTGCGATGGTCTATGGTTTGCTTTTAGGCCTACTAGCCGTAGAACTTCGTCATTGGTGACTTCCAAGATATCGACATCATGCGTCTGTAGGCCCACATCTCGAATGCTTCTATAATAGGATTACATCATACTTTTACACTACAACATACAGCGTTATAGTACATATATTTGATTAAAGACAACATTATTATTGTTAATTTCGTCGAAGGGAATTTTACAGAGCTTTTCATAATACAATGAAAAATTAATCAACAGGTTAACATAAGTCATAATAATGTATTAAATTACTAACGCAAACATAGTATTTTACTTCTATTAATCTAGTCAATTAATTCGCGCCTTAAACTTCCTTGTGCAAAGGTACCCATGTCATGCGGAAGTATTATCACGCTGGATGCCAATCCCCATCCTTTACACCTAGAACCTTTAATATTAGTTTTATTTACATTATTTAAATTACTAGGATAAATTACTAGCAAAAGGTATTTAAGTTTATTGACTTTATGTATCTCCACATTAAACACTATAGTGAGGGCAATAGAGCATACAATATAATGAAGACAAAATCAACATGTTAAACGGGCGAGCGAGGTGAGCACGGTCTGCTTCAAATAGGTCGTTTTATACCTACCAACAAACGAAAATGTTCCCTATCCGTAACACTTTAAGTTTAAATTTCTCTCCGCTCCCTCCGTCGTACGAAATCGATTTCGTCATGCTCCTGACGCGAGGCGTCCTGAAGCGAGTTTAACATTTTTTTCCCATACAAAAGAGCACAACGCCACTAAAAAAATATTTACACTTTTAAAATTCCTAACTGCTGCGCATATGCCTCCCCCTTATAGGGGGGATTGCCAATACTCGCCACGCTTGGCAGGCGGGCTGGCGAGCGCAGTATGATTTCAGATCCTCAGAAGGCGCTGCTGCCCACCTTCTGGTACGTAGTCCCTTAGCCGACTCTTACGGCACCCGCGGGAAGAGGTGGGGGAGTACTATTCTAGGCCGGCACCTCCACGACGTAGGTATTTATGGAATAATATTATGGTGATTTTAATTGTCGATTTCAGGTAAAAGTTTAGCCTAAGTAGGAATAACTACGAATATCGCGGTCATAGGGCAGCCGTATCGCACTGTAAAACAATTGAACTCTGTACTGTCATTTATCTAGAACGACTGTGACGCTGAAAAAAAAAAAACTTTGTACGGACGGTACATACCTTATGCAATTGATTATAGTATTGCTATTGATAAGATGAGTATGACGCAAGTTAAAAAGCTTGATTCAGGCACTGACCATACCTGTTCTATGAGATTTTCTTATGACCTGAAGACCTTACTAATAGATACACTAAGAATAGATATCCGCATTTTTTTTGTGGCGGAAATATCCTAACTAATTTTTAGTTGTGTTTTCGATGGGCAGCTTCAACTATAACTTCCATTTAGAAATTCTCAAAGCCACCATCATCTCAACCATACGACGTCCTCTGCCAGATATAGACGTCCCCCATTGCTTTCTACAACGACCGGATGGAAGCGGCCCGCATCTAGCCCTTACCTGCGATCTTCGTAAGGTAAAGGTCAAACTGACGGACGCTGGATCGATCCTCGCTGACGGCTTGAGCTTCCAGGAAAGCTCATGCCGTTACCAAAAATCTAAACATGGTGGTAGGGTTTTTTCAAATGCCCGCCTACCACCTTCAAGCTTGAAAACTATCACCAAATACATAAGTAGTATGTTCAGGCAGCAGTCCTTGAGAGCTAGTAAATGTTCTGGTCTAGCATGGTAACATCTTCGACCTCATTGTCTCTGACCATCAAGTAAGATAGGGGTTAAACGCTAGATCTATACAGTATTGAAAAACATCATCTATGGTTTGTAATAATAATGAATACTTTCAGCCTCCTGTCCCTAATTTCCCTTCTATCCATCATGATGTTGTATCGCTTGTATAATCGGAGTTTTATTTTTCATTAATGGAGAGAAAATAACTCAATATATTTATTTATTAAAGAATATACAGTGATGGGCAGTCAGACTAAAACCCACTTTTACATTAATGATCTTGAAATGAATACGTCTAGAGTATTTCCTCGTGTATAGATTTTACAGCTTCAAAATTGACGAACTTTACACAAGCTTGGTTTCATTTCAATGAAGAACCTGTCCAGGTAGCGCCAACATTCTTCAATTAGAACTCAACCGACAGTTGGAGTGGCTGAGCCAAGTTAGTTATGAGAAAAGTTTCCACGTTGAATGGCTCTTGACACCTAACACAAATACTACCGTTATCTAGCTACTGGTGTCGGTTTGTCTGAACTTCGGTGGCTAGAACCCGGTTTAATTGCTAGCAGGTGAAGATATTTCAACGCCTTGTATAAACACAAAAGCAAACTATTTTAAAAGTTGTTGCTATTCTTATTTGATAAGGCGCACTCAATACAGTTCAAATACCTATGAAGTACTTTCCAAACAATGTTAACTACGGGGTAGTTACTGTCGGCCGTCAACAATATATGGTAAGAGATTACGTAGGTAATGCTATGTAACTAATACACAAAGTACATTCATTTTACAATAGTTGTAAATATACTTAATACCGTGCCGTGGTGGTACCGGCCTAGAATAGTAGTACTCTCGCATCTCTTCCCGCGGGTGCCACGGCTAAGGGAACACGTACCAGAAGGTGGGCAGCAGCGCCTTTTGAGGATTGGAAATCATACTGCGCTCGCCAACCCGCCTGCCAAGCGTGGCGAGTATTGGCAAATCCCCCCTATATGGGGGAGGCATTTGTCCAACAGTGGACGCACATGGCTCAGAGAAGAAGAAGATGATACTTGATACATTAAATAAGAGCTCTTTAGACCCTCAAAAATAATGACCACTAGAAACATATTTTAATATATAAACAAATAATAGCTCTATGAAATATTTTTATTTTAGAAATCTGCAATGTTGTAAAATAATAATCCAACTTCTTTTGCATATTTAAAATCAGTAGATATGCTCTAATGACGTTAAACTATGAGTATTATTCGCTCGCTTTAATAATTTTACCTAGGTAAGTACCTATCTACGCATGAAACACAAACTAAATATTAGCTTGCTTACATATTATTTTGCAAAAGTAGGTTTGTGATGGCAAACAAAAGCTACAATAATTTGCTTATTACATTAGTCACACGCAATGCCTGAAAACAAAGGTCCTCGAACAGTGTGTGTTACCAGTGATGACTTGCGGATCTGAAACGTGGTCCCTGACTATGGGCCTTCTGAGCAGGCTCAGAGTAGCACAACGAGCTATGGAGAGGGCTATGCTCGGGGTTTATCTACGTGATCGAATGAGAAATGAGGAGATCCGTAGAAGAACGCAAGTCACCGATATAGCTCAGCGGATTAGCAAGTTGAAGTGGCAGTGGGCAGGGCATATAGCTCAAGCACCGATGGCCGTTGGGGCCGAAAGGTTCTAGAACGGAGACCACGGACTGGCAAGCGCGGCATAGGACGGCCACCAACCAGGTGGACAGACGACTTGACTAAGATCGCAGGCAAGGGCTGGATGCGGGTCGCTTCAAACTGGTCCTTGTGGAAATCAGTTGGGGAGGCCTATGTCCAGCAGTAGACGTCCAATGGCTGAGAGGATGATGATGATAATGATCTAGACAAATATTGTACATCCGTTAGAATATACAGTATTTATTGCTTTAAACTTGCAAGGCTTTTTATAATATATATATTGTTTAACACGGGATACACACCATGATTTTCATTTTATCGCGTGTGTAACAATATATTATACAATATTGTTGGAACTCATAGATGTTGAGACCATATTTTGTTCACAGTTTATACAATAAATTATATTCTATTCTAAGATTTTACTTTATTCATCACGAAAGCACTATAAATTTTCAAACATACTGTATAGTTATAAAAAGAGTTGAATAAAAGTAATTAAAAGCTAATTAATCTAATTGAGCGAAAAAGCTCAATCGTTAAAAGCAAATGATTTGAAAACAAATTTAGATCGGTTGGCAATTAGATATCTTAGTTCATTTGCGTTAACGATTACAGAAACTAGTTCAATTTGAAACATAGTTAAAGTACATTTAATGAGATTTACTACAGTTTGTAATTGGAATAATATTGTTGTAAGTTTATTGCTACTAATAGACATGCACCCATATAACACCCCTGGCGGATATAAGCTGGATATCGCATTTCAAATACTATAGCGATCAGTGAACTATTACACTATAATATTACTGATACATTATACCTTTCTTAAAAAAAATTGGTTGTCTGTAAAGTCGGTTTACGGACGATAGATTTACGTGATAACGTCATAATCATTTATGACTTTGACTTTGACTGACTTTGATTATTTTATGTAATACAAAACTCAGGTGGAACGTTACGCGGAACGTTACTATTTTTCATGAGTGTTGCTGGTATTCATCAATTTATAAAACGTTATCACGTCAAAAACACTTAGTTTATGGGTTAATTTAAAATTCTATTCTACTGTTACAAAGCAATGGAACGAGTTATAAACACCCAGCTTCTCAATACATCCGGTTATAAAAATTGCTGTCGATAATAAAATCGCTTTGGAGCTTGTATAAATGTTGATAAAAAGAACACCCTGTGACATTATGTTTAAACAAGGCTTCATAATGTCCTCGTTGTCGTGTCTGTCACATATTGCCGTGGTGGGCCCAGGGAGACAATCAGGGAGAATGTGTTGCGCGTCCGTATCAGCCCCACAGCGACCCTTATTTCCTGTGCCCTGACCGCTACTATTTATATCACGAACCATGTCGACTTACTCTTCATTTTGTTTAATTTTTTTTTTCATATTCTCAAACTGTAGTTTGCACCAGCTGATTGAATATTATTACCGTCTATTGTCGAATTTCGATTCGCCATTCTTGTATAAATATTAGATTAACCAAAATAAATCTCGAAATGGGCGGCTTATAATTTAGTTGAAAGTTTATATTGATAAAATTTTTCATAACGAGTCTATCTATATTTCTTCGTTTTTCCTCATTTTTTATCATCGAATTATCACTCGGTATTCCATAGACACAGGTCTTTTTATAGACACAGGTCTCTTAAAAAATGAAAGATACCACAAAGTGCATCACAAGATCACTGGGTCAAGCCGAACCTCACCCAATCTCACGTGGGGGAGAGGGTGTGATCTCGACAAATATCACGTAATTTTGTTTCCGCAAGAAAAAGTGTAATGTTGCGTGAAAACAGGGTCAAATTAAATACGAATATTTTTATGTATTTCTTTATTGCACTTTAAAAATCTTAAATAGGTACCAATTATTCTTTTAATAAAAATATATAAGTAAATGATATTTGAAATGGATCCAAAGCTTACTGTTTTGGATTTATTTCAAATACTGTAATTCGTTTATATGTATATATTTTGTACATATTAAATTATTTACATAAAAAATATGATTTTCCAAATATCTCACGTGAGATTAGGGAGGGGGGAGGGAGGTCCAGCAAAATCTCACGACATCGCACCGAGAGAGGAGATCGAAAATCGTCAAAATTACCCGTAATTTTTAAATTCGGTTAAAAAAGAAACACGACGCAACTGACATCAGGCTAGTTTTATTTATCTGGTAGATTATGTTTAGAATAAGAATAAGCTCGTAGTAGGGTTAACAAAACCACAAACGTCTTCGTTTCGGTAACCCGCGCCATCTCTGATCCGGCGCCTAACAACGCCTCCTCTGCCCCAAAATAAAACGTTTTGTATCGGGGATTGAATTGCTCTTTTTACCATGAAATTTTATCGTGGGGCAAGATACCGCTCGATTGTTCGTTAAAATAGGTTGTTCTCTTGCCAACGGTTGCAATAGGTAAACGAACTAAGTTCCTAAATATTGTAATATGTACTTTATTGTTTGTTACGTTTAGATATTGCTACTTGAAGCGTTATTCATATATGTTTACGACACCACCGGGCCTAGACAAGATGCATCGCTTCTCTTTCTCTAACCGCTAACGATCAATATAATATATTCGTAATCGATAAATATAATATTCGTTCTCGTTTTTTTCGGATAACTTCGTCGTTTATAAACCGATTTTGATGATATGTATATATGATATTTATATTTATATTTATACTTTTGAACTACCATGGTTCCGAAGTCAAAAATCATTATTTCACACTTTTGAGTGTTGAAGTCAGTTCCATTTTTTGTAAAAAAAAAATTAATTTACAAATATACGGCCCGTTTTTGCGTGATGAAAGTAATTGGTATCTAAGTACATCTGACAGCAACTGACCCCCAATCATGCAATCCATTTGACATGACCATCATACAGTGAAAATATGCAAAGTCAATCTCAACTAGCTGAGCAGTAAAAACACCTGTGAGTTGTCTCATATTTCGGACAGCATTTAATACCACAAAACTTTTTTTTTATTTAAAAGTTTGCGGTTGACCACCACGTAGTATTCCAAACAGGGCAATTATGCCAGGCCCCTATTGGAGTGATGAGTCAAATGTAACACCTACTTAGAAAGATATTTGTATGCCAATTCAACAAACGAAAGAAAACTCCAGTTCATTTCTATTGATCTGGCATTTAACCGATTGGAAAACTAGAATTGGGCAGTATGGTGTGATAATCGTAATAGGCTGATTATGGCATATTAAGCTAAACAAGGGTTAAACTTTAGGGTAGGTTCAGTATTAAAAAATACCGTAGGGACATGTTTTTTATTAACCAATCTAACGGTCTGCACCATAAAAGGATAATATAAATAAAGGGACATTGAGGTTAAGGATGAATAATGTAATCATTATTTATCTGCGCTGTCAGTTCCAATAAAGAATTTATTTATTAATAAATAATAATAAAATAAAAAGCCCAAAATGGACAAAAAAAAGTGTGCGAACAAAGTTAGAATTGATCCCATGTTACAAATTTAATATTGTCTTATACAGTTTTAAATATACATGTTAAAAGTTTTAATGAATCATGATTGAGTATTTTAAAATATTTTATTTTTATTTATTTTTTACTTAAATACAAAATGTAGAATTAGTTACTTAATTATAGTTACTTTTGGTTGTGAACGTTCAAATTGCAATTGCATCTCTCAATCTTGCAATTTGAACAATTTATTTATTATTATTATTTTATTTTATTAAAAATACTTTTGTGTACGCCTTATGATCAGGTAAAACTCAAACTGAAACAGAACAATCATTTTCCTTCCCACTACTTCCCGACTACTGTAGGGAAAATTACACATTGACTTTGGCATCTAAGCGAATAAACGAATTATTACCCAGTGTGTTAGTAAGTCTATAAAGCAGTATATATCCCATCCCGGTGGAATAGAGGCGTTAAATATACAAAAGAAACGATATAAAGTGATATAACTTCTATATTCGAGGTCTTACTTTACGCGCTCTCTCATAAAACTGTTATGGAGGCAGGTACAAGCGCTGTTTAAGGGTCCCAGACGAATAAAACAGACGTAAATATATAAGGCTTTTATTTGATCATCGTTTCATATTTTTCTCAAGTGCCTTGAGGAGAGATGCTAAGAGTTTTGTTGTAGGCTACATTTGAATATATTATGTTACTTATATTCATATGTTTAACTGTAAGATGTAAATAGTATACATTTATTATGACGACATGAATCGAAACCAAAGGTAAGCATAATACATATATATTTTACAAGTAAATACTTATATTTACATCGTTACTTACATCGTTATTAGCTGACGCGGCGCACGCTCACTTTGCTCGCATGGCCTGCAAGCTCAAACCTTCAGCTTATAATGCTGCTGTAATATCACAAATAAGTAATTTTATTATTGTTCTTTCTTCCATTATATTTATGTATTTAGATTTTTGAAGTTTTTAGAGTGTACTTATTATGTATGGTAATATTAAACTTAAAACTGACGTAAAATAAGTGCTCCTCACTGATCTATACAAAATAGAAGCCAAGCTAAATATATTCAGAGTCTAGTTTTTTTAATGAAAATGTCATACCGAGATGTATATGCCACAGTATATTCAAAAAATAGTTATTAGTGTTTTATTTTAATATAGGTATGTGCCCAAAAAAAAATTCAAAAATAAATAATGGCGCATATCATATCCAATTAACGCTGCAAAATCAGCAGTTCGACCATGCTATAAATTTCTCCCTCCTATTTTATCAAATTGAAATACAATTTACAGTTTCATATAACTTCTCAGAAATGGGCAACCCTGTGCCCGCTGTAGCGTTCGTGCCGGTACGGTACAGTGGCGAGTGTTGCTCTCATTCTCGCCACGTGCATCCGGTTTGAAATTAGCTATTTCATTTATACCTTTACATTTATTTAATACACATGTATCGTGTTCACACTTAGATTAATCCAAAATGGTAGTAGACTTACATTCATTCGGGTCAACATAGAATATCCACTGCTGGACATACGCCTCCCCCATGTCTTTTTAGGGGGGATTTGCCAATACTCGCCACGCTTGGCAGACGGGTTGGCGAGCGCAGTATGGTAGTTTTATCCGCAGAAGGCGCTGCTGCTCACCTTTTGGTCCGTGATCCCGTAGTCGACTCTTACGGCATCCATGGATAGAGATGGGGTACAGTTCTAGGCCGGTACCCCACGGCAAGACCTACATACATACATATATTCGCGCCCCTTTCCCAAAGGGATAGGCAGAGACCACATACAGCCTTCCAAATGCTGCGATCCCGACACACTTCTTTCGCTACATCCACGCATATCAGACCTTCACACAAGAGCGTCGATTTAAAATAGTCTTGACCTAGCTCTTCCTTGGAACTTCCTCAATCTGATTCCAGAACGTTTGCCAAGGCATTCCTCTTCCAACTCTACTATTCACTTCACTCATAAATATATTATCTGCATATTTAATATCCTTTCGTTCAGTCTTTCTACATGACCAAACCATCTTACTACTACTTAGACTTTTCATGGTGGACCTAGTTAAATGTTATTATTTATTATACTTCACTCACGGTTATAGTCTAGTATTTCGATTTTGATCTAGTAGCGTGAACTCCAGGTAAGTTTTCTTCCGTGTTTAAAGTGGAAGAAACGTGGCAGTAGGGAGAGCGTTGTCCGGAACTCCGGACGTAGAAGAAACCTTTAATCCCATTCCCGGCCCTGGGTTGCCGATTTCGCTCGATTTGGATAAGAACAATATTAGAATAGAAAGTGTTTAATGAGTGTTACTGTTAATGCTAGGCTATGGCTATGATAATGTAGCATTATTACATTATCATCCTGACATATTACGAGTTTCGAGTACAATTCGAATGCGAATTGGTCTAGCGCAATTGGTCCAGCCTTTCATGCGTGTTCCCGTGGCCATGGGAGTTGACATTCCTTTTTATACAATACTAATAACTGATCTGGAAAATGTTGTTCTGCCATATAAACTACCGAAATACCAAAGACACGACACCTTATTTAAATTACTTCACGTCAAGGATCGACGGTTAAATATTTTGGATACTTGTTAAAAAAAATACGAAGATAACGATAAAAAATGGGGGGGTGGGGGTAGGAGGGTGAAAAATACCTTACAACCTACATACCTACCCTAAATATACACAAACATTTCAAATCAGACAAGATCGATGAAAAAGAGCTGTGACACGAAATTTTTATATATAGAAGATTATATCTATCTCTTAAGCCATCGAATTTGGTCATTTTTATTAAAATTCCTCATCTAAGCCGAAAAGTCACATTCCATCAAAAAGGTAGGTATAAAAATATCTCAATTTTTTAATTAAACAGAGTTCTAATCCTTTGAATATTCCCTTGGATGAAGTATTCGAGCGATTTGTGGAAAAGTTACAAAAACTTTTTGATTTCGAGAGGATTCTGCATATTTTGAACTTTCACTAGAAGTTATTGAAATAATTTCGAAGGAAGATCAAAATATTAAATATTCGAGGTTTCGTCGAATTTTTGAGGTTCAGATGATTCTATTAAAAGGCGCTTGGAAATTATGAATAAACTAATGGCCTGATTTTCTTGTGCCGGCTATGTTATAAATTCTTCGTGAACGTACTTCTTTCTAGTATTGAGGTGCATTTGAATATTTAAATATACCATGTTTTTTTTATATCTAGTTTCATGGCTTTTTTTACATCGCACCCTTATAATCTTACTAAAAACGTTGTGTGACTTTCACTCCCGTGAAAAAAGTTCAGTAGTTTATAAGACTAATATGAGAGTGTGTCGGGACATATGACGACGGACTTCTAACACAGTGCATTCTTCTTAAGCTGTGTTCTATGTATACAAGCCAAAGTTATCGATAGAGATAAGCTGGATATTTATAAAGCAAAAGACTTCCTTCGTCACAAGCGTGTCATTGCAATGTTCTTCGAACTCATTGATTGGCTCTTCGCCTTTATACCAGCGTAGGCCTTAATACAACACAAAAATGTATCGCGACAAAGTTGGTTTCTAAATAAGTCAAATAAGTCCGTGACCATCCATAAATATCGTGTAACCTCTTCGCATTTTTAACCACTATTGGCCTTATTTATTTCGGCTATCTACCGCAAATGAAATAACTAACTAAACTATTATTTAAATACGGTGGCTGACAAGCGTCCTGCAAATTTTAGAAAACATGAATTGAAAAGTGTTTGTTAAACGAAATGTTCAAGTCTGTTTTTTGTTGTTCAAAAACCATTTAAACTTCCTTATATTGTTTATATATAATCATTGTCAGCTTATGTATGCCACTAACATCTTTATACTAACAATAATAATCAGAACGCAAGTTGAAAATTGGAATCACACCACTCTAGAGACTATGAGTTCACCAGTTTATTGCGATACTCTCATTTTATGACCTAACTTTCTATAAAATGAAAGATTTCTGTATTTGAATCTTCGATCAGGATATGAAGGTTAGAATACACTTAATAATGCGTTTATTTGGAGTCTTTTCAATACTTTATAATACTATCATTTTATGAGCTAACTTTCTATAAAATGAAAAATTTCTGTATTTGAATCTTCGATCAGGATATGAAGATTTGAGTACACTTAATAATGCGTTTATTTGGAATCTTTTGAATACTTTATGATACTCTCATTTTATGAGCTAACTTTCTATAAAAAAGAAAAATTTCTGTATTTAAATCTTCGATCAGGATATGAAGATTTTAATACACTTAATAATGCGTTTATGTAGAGTCTTTTGAATACTTTATGATACTCTCATTTAATGAGCTAACTTTCTATAAAATAACAGATATCTGTATTTGAATCTTCGATCAGGATATGAAGATTTGAATACACTTAATAATGCGTTTATGTGGAGTCTTTTCAATACTTTATAATACTCTCATTTTATGAGCTAACTTTCTATAAAATGAAAAATTTCTGTATTTGAATCTTCGATCAGGATATGAAGATTTGAGTACACTTAATAATGCGTTTATTTGGAATCTTTTGAATACCTTATGATACTCTCATTTTATGAGCTAACTTTCTATAAAAAAGAAAAATTTCTGTATTTAAATCTTCGATCAGGATATAAAGATTTTAATACACTTAATAATGCGTTTATGTAGAGTCTTTTGAATACTTTATGATACTCTCATTTAATGAGCTAACTTTCTATAAAATAACAGATATCTGTATTTGAATCTTCGATCAGGATATGAAGATTTGAATACACTTAATAATGCGTTTATGTGGAGTCTTTTGAATACTTTATAGATTCAGCTTCATAGAATAATTTGATCACAATTTTATTTGGTAATAAATGGTACAATGTGGTTGAAGGTGTATTTACGACCTAGAATGATTACTAGCTCTCAAAAACTACCACCTGAGCACAAACAACACTGTGGTGACAGTTTTGAAATTCGATGCAGTTACTGGAAAGCACTTTGATGAATGATTTAGATTAGATAACAGACGCTTCATTTCAAGCCATTGAGAAGGATCGAACAAGAGTCTGTCATGCTGACAGCTGAAGACATCAACGCTAGGCTATCATTGCCTTAGACTTTTATTTGTGCATACAGACAAAAATATTGATTTTAAAAACTAAAGTGAAGTTTAATGTATAAAAGTCATAAAGCAACCGTTTTCCAGTCCCAATAGCGTAATATTCGTGCTACTAAATAACAATTTTATAACATTTTCATAAAAGTTTCCGTAAATGTGCATTGGTAGTTTAAAACCACATGCGTCGTTGCATTCTTGTGTATAAAAAAAAAAATTTGGTTTTACAAATTTAATGTTTTCAAGGTTTTCTATTCAGAGAGGTAGTTTAAACTTATAACAATATTAATCAGCTATGTATAGTTATATATATGTCAAAGTTAATACTCTTAACATGTCAAAGGCACGTTTAACTGATAAAACACACAAAAGTGACAGCAAAGTTTAATGAATGAATTGAACAAATTGAATGAATAATTGTTTATTTGCCACAAATGTCCTTAAAAAACATTGTTATATGAGTGAACATAAGATTATTAATTACAACGCATGTGATTTTAATACCTACCATTTTACATACTAAAATTAATGTGTAAGAGTGGCATACTGGCCTCAACTCAGCGTTCTGCTGATCGTACGATCAGCGCTGTTCTTCCGTTGAAGTTGTAATCAAATAAAGTAATCAATAGTAAACTCTAAGGCTTTCACGGCCGGCGTTGCATGTTGTATGTATTGCTTCCGGGCTGTTTAGCCGTGGTCTAAGTGAAACTTGTGTTCGCGGCGTCTGTTGCCTCTGTTACTCAGTACGTTACTCAGTAACAGAAAAGACGCCGCGAAGGAGAGTTCTACGCTCTTGTCGCCGCTCGGACGTGAACCACTGAAGATGTCGACCGCAGTGATCGACGAAACGTCTGGAACACAAGTTTCACTTAGACCACGGCAGCTCCAAATAGCTCCAAACAGCCCGGAAGCAATACATACAACAATCAATAATAGTTTTGTCTTAAAATTATTAACAGTGCTTTTGACTGTACTGATTGTGCACTAAAAGTGGTTTTGACTGACGCCTCTGGTCACTCTTAACCGCTACAGAGTCCGTCGAATTTACTTTGAAGGTGTGTTGGTTAGATTAGGTTAGAAATTTAAGAGTTTTGATTGATAGAACTTGACTGCTCAAAACTACTTTTAAACAGCTTCATTTCTCGGATGGAATCTATGGTTAGTTCAATCAAAAATATGCAGTCTAAAGTAGGTACTTTTGCCTGATTTTGTCAGTTTAAGTACTTTTGAGCGGCTAAGACTGTAATACATCTACTTTTAGTATCCCGATCAGCAACATACTGAGGATTTGATAACCATGTTACCATGTTACAATAAAAACTAAAGCCGAGCGAGTGGATCCGATCGAAAACAGTCACGGAGGCCAACATCGAGGCAATCATTCCTTGGAAGCCAGCGGTGAGCTCAGTGTAACCACCCTCTTAAATCACCGAATATGGACGGCACTCACAAGAACGTGGCACGTGAGGATTGTAATTTAGTTTGAGTTCGCATTACCTTCTGTAACTGTCAGCACAAGTTTGCTAATTGTGTTACTGGAATTCCTGGGTCCCTCACCCCGCCGTGGCGGCGTCCCGCGGGCATCGCGAGGTACAAACGTGATCACATTGTAAATGAATATAGCTGATCGCAGTGTGGTAATGAAAAGACGTTCTTTCGTCAACTTTTTAAGAGAGATAAAGTAATAGTCAAATTAAAAATTATTTATTACATTTAAACATCCATAATGCAATTTGAGTCTGAAAACTATCGCGAGTTTCTGATGCAGCGCAGCCGTCTCAACGCCAGTTACGTGCTGAGGCTCGCGCTCGCCGCCTGGCACGATCATAACTCCCAGATGAAGAACTGCAAATAAGTTCGAAACTGGTCGGAGAGTAATTTTCCAGTGTTTATCCATAATGCACTTATGAATATGTTTATAAATTGTTATATTAAATTATTTGCTATCCAGCGTCGCCATGCAAGGTGATCAGAGTCACAACGAGAAAAACCAGAAAGAAACTCATGCGGCCATTCAATGTTCATGCACTAAAATGTATAATAATATAGAAGTGAACATGAGTTTGCACTTTGTTATTTTTAGAATATCTAATTGTATCAAACACAGTTTGATATTCTTAGAAAGTTAATTATTTAGTTTTTTTTATTGAACACAATTTGATATTATTAGAAATGTATAGTTTTTTATGTAAAAAATCGGCAAAATCAATCTCTCCCATGAGACTCCCATGATTCAATAATATGTGCATAAGCTTTCAAGCGGTGTCGGCTTGTGCATGGCTCGTTTATATCTATATAAGATATAAGATTAAAAAGTTTATATAAAATCAATTCTAATTGTACGGTGCATGTGTTGCAAACAAAGATACCTTAAACTTTGTCAACTATCTACTATCAGAAGTGAAGATATGATGTTTATGTATTTTTTAATATGTTATATTTTTTATACGACTTTTATAATTTTTTTAAAAAGGAATCGAATGCTTCTGCATAGAAATAAATTAAAATTACAGTTAAATTTAAAATTCAACCTACATCAGTTTGCACTTTTTTACGTCAGTTCTGGGTGAAAATTTCCATCAATAGTTGCATATTTTGATGACTCCTTGTCTGACTATGAAAGAAACAACGCAATAGTCAGAAGTTCATTCTTATATTTCTTTACCATTTGTAGCCTTCACTTTGAATCAATACTCCGGCTCTAGGAGTAAGACGATGCCGTCGAAACAAAACTCATTTCATTTTTTTTTTTATTTGAATGTCCTAACGTCACAAATTTGGAAAATAACTTCATATTTTGCGTAAACATGCAAAATGCGTGTTTTTCGCGCAAACCAAGCACAGTTGCAATAATCGCGTTTGTAAATATGATTAACTATTATTTAACTTTCGAATTAGCATGACATACGGCAGTCGTTAGGAAGTGAAACTCTCGGAAAATTTTAAAACACCAATTTCTAGATCAATGCCAAAACGAATTCAGTTCACGCATGTTCAGCTGTTTTACTTACTGACGTTTTACCATACGTTTTCAAACTCGATACCTCTAAAATAATTATTATGAAGATTTATGTATACGTTTATCGTTTCGTTAGTTAACCGTTTTTACATAATAATACACGGTGTCTGGCATTCACAGAGATATTATATCTGCTAATGTATTTGGTAATAAGTATATATAATATTGACACAGACAAATATAGCTGTAGAGTCTTACAACCTGTTATTGTTCATTAGTGCACTTGCAACTACAAGTCGTGTCAACAGTGGACCAGCCCCCCTAGACAAAGTTCTACAAGGGTTAACGCAAGCGAAATCAGTTTAATGTTAGTTCTCGTTGTTGATCTATATCCGTAGTGCTTGACACAACGACTATAACGAACGCAATAGGGTGAGAAAACGAGATAGAACGATATAAAACTAAACATACCAGAACAGAATAGGACATCAATGCGCACCTGATAAATTTTTTTAATGTTAGTTTTTCAGCGATGCATTTTGTCTAGGCCCCCTGTGGGCCTAGACAAAATAATAGTTTCAGAGCAGATGTGAGCCAGACGTATACTAAAACGGGCCGAAACGCTAAGCCTTAGTGGGAACTTGTGATGGTATATAATATACATTATACATATGAAAAACTCGATCCAGCTGCGCCCTACTGCCACAAGGTCCATGGTAGATTCTCCAATCTACCATGGACCTTGAGGCAGTAGGCACCCTGACTGTATTTAGATGCAAATGAATCTGAAAAAGAAAGAAAGAAAGAAAATACGTTTATTTTTACGACATGACACACAGGTGATGAGAACACAATAAGAAAAAATAATAATAATAAATAATAAGAAAAAAAACAAAAAGAAAGATATAGTGTATGTCATAAATTGGTCCCCAACTCAGCATATGCTAGATTTTAAACCAGCGCTGGTCTTCCGTTGGGTCCCAGTTAAATGACGTCACGGCACGTCAGGCACGGCATCTGCATATTTGTTATTCCAATTCACTTAAATATAAATATTAGGAATACTTTTCAAAATTATATCTTTAGTCCAACTCTATAAAGCTAACGTTGCGTGAAACACTACTACATACGTAACTTATTATTGTATATATACATCTTCATTGTTATACCATCATTTGTACATCATTATATTAGTCATAACCTACTTATTATTTGCTTCGGTTATTGAGTAATGTCGCGTCTCATTATTTCAAAAATACGGCGTTTCCTAAACATTGTCCTTGGTCAGCATGCAGACGTGCCAGCGGTTATTAGACTTAATCATCTGGAGACACTGATATCTGACTTGCTTACAGACAGTCACTCGCCTTGCCCCGGCTGCAACACCAGTCTTACTAGTTATCTATAAGAAAAATTTCTTTTCAACTCTATTTCCAGTGTATTAAAAAATAAAGTTTTAAATTATGGAGACACAAAACACAAGTTTGGATGAAGTGTTAGATACATTTAGCATGGTTGGACGTTACCATTTGAAGTTTTTTTTCTATGTCTTTCTGGCGTTTATGACAAACGCCATGTATTGTTCAAATTTTATTTTTGTTGTAGAAGAAACGAAATACAGGTATGTTTAAAATAATATCCTTATTGTGCTTTGGGTGATTATGTACATAGACCGTGCTCGGTACCGGTAAGCAAAACCATTGAAGAGTTCCATAACCCCGTTTATGGGTATAGTTGTCTCTAATCTATAAGCGAAAACTGTTAAGCCTTAGTGCTTCAAATCTCTACTTGTTATACTATTGTTCATTATTGCCGTTTGTTTTCCAACAAAAATAAAATAAAATAAATAAATTCTCGGAAAATGGCTTACCGATACATCGTCGAAATATCGTGCTCAGATATTTTTAAATATATGTAATGGTACTATAACAAGCATCTAAAATTGAGTCTTAAAAAGTAACAATACAATTAATATTTGAGTCTGAAAACTATCGCGAGTTTCTTCCATAATTATTGTAGTCTACGAACCGACTAGGACTCACATGGTAAATAAGTAACGGAGAGTACGGGGAGTAATATTCCAGTATTTACCACGTGAGTCCTAATCGAATCATAGATTATAATACATTACTCTGTTCATTAGGATGAATATCGTCAAGATAAATATGCTTATTTAAGGTTCTGAGATCAGATAAGGTGTTAATGATTCAGATAAGGTTCTGTAATAAGGTTCTGACTTGATAGTAGTCAAACAAGTTGAAGAATAGTGACGATGTAGTCCAAGGTGGAATCGCCCTAGACCTAATAATGTTGACCGGCTCCCCAGTTAACATATGCCTCAACTGATGTCAGTACGCTCTGTGCGTTTGGTAACATTTTTTTCAAACATGAGGGTAGTAGTTGGTTAGCCAGGAGGATAAAAGATTTTTAAGAGATTTTATTGTGTATCGCATTAACGCTATGCTAGGCAGAACTTCAGTTCAAATATTTGAAGTTGGACAAAGCGACAGGACGGTATTCTGTAGTCGTGGGTTCAAGTCCCACTAGCAGCCGAATTTTTTCCTTCAAATATTTGAACTAAAAGATTTTTATTATAGATATAGGATATTATAGATCTCACCGAGAGATTAATCAGCTTTTTTGATTAAAGCTCCCAGGTGGCTTCTTTCGACACTTCCAACAATAATCGTTATATTTTAACCAATGTACACAAAATCTTGAAAAATTATATACATCTAATTTATACTTTTTATACCTTTCTTATGAATTTCTCTATCTATTGATGTAAACCGCCCGAAAATCCGTTCTGTGGTTTTTGAGTTAAGCGCGAACAGACAGCAGACATGCAGATAGACGCGGCGGAGGACTTTGTTATATAATATGTAAGTGATAGATGATCGACTTAGATTACTGGATGCTCAGAGATGATGTGAGCTACAATTTCACGCCTGTCTAAAAAATAACTTTTCTGTGATTTCAAGACACCCAGATTAAATCAATAGGGAACACACATAGACTCGGGCAATGAATTTCATTTAGAAATGTTCAACAACAAACCAGTTCAAACCAGTACTCCTTATTTTGAAAAACATAGATGTTATGGATACAATGGATACTATTGTATAAGGTATATGACAAGCAAGCAACTAATAATATTAATCCTATGAAACAATCTCTGGGAATCTCTGTTCTATACTTGAGAGGGCATTGTTTGCGTCTCAGCGAAAGTATTCAAATAATTTCACACGGTCCGGTTAATATATTTACAGAGAAATCATTAAATCAAACACTCTTAATTATTTCTCTATTCATTAGAAACTTCCTCTACGAAAAGAAAATTTATATATAACATATTTATATGTAACATATTTAAATATTTAATGACCAAAATGCTGGCACATATTTGGCTCAACGGATTAGCATTGCAATTCAACGTGGCAATACTACGTGGCATTGCCACGTTGAATTGCAATGCCCAATACTATTGCTGCATACCATGCACACAATATTATGTTATTATTATAGTTACTATTGTGAACTATCATGGTACCGACTGCAACAAGTTATTTCACACTTTTGAGTGGTGCTGTAGGTTTCATTCATTGGTAGTTTTTTTTTTGGTGCTCGGTTCAAAAGTTACATGATGTTGATTCCTTTTACTTATATGAATTCTTAGATATATCTATATAATTCTCAAAAGAGTCAATAACAATATTTTAAAAAACTTTAACTTCATTTTTGTTTCATTCATTTGGAATGTATGAGGTCGTGGGCATAGGTCAAATATTAGAAGCTACAATTGGAACAAATCATACAGTTTCAATTTTTGAAGGCCATAATTCGTCTGCTCCTGGTATTTGAGCTCACGACTACAAAACATCGTCTTGTGGCTCTGCCATCTATGCTATAGCACTCCACTCCTTCAAAAATTTAATTGTAAATACCACCTAGCATGATGTTGATGCAATGAAAGATAAAACGTATAGGTACAGAATATACAGAAGTTAATTTTTTTTTTTCAGATGTAAAGATGCAGATTTTGAGAACAATAGTTGCAGTAGTGCAAATGGAACAAAATGTTCGGAGTGGATCTACGACAATCCGTATAGCTTTGTGGCTGAAGTAAGTAGGTATCATGCTACATTTTTTTAAATTGTAGGTGGTGAAATACATCAGAACAGTTCGCTTTATCGGAACTCTAAGAAATTCGCCTCTATGAGCGTTCGCGTGGAACTTGTTGGCTGAGCCTTTATTGGTGGCTGAGCGGTTATTTTTATGGCTACCTATAAAAATAACCTTTTCCATAATTATTTATATAAGTTTGACGTGTTTGACTTCAATGGTGGAATCACGCTAAGCCATTATTGTCTGGCTCTCAAGGACTGCTCAGTGTTTGGTCACAGACTTCGGTGATAAATTATTCGAATACGATTATGTTAACTCAATCTATCGTATTATACGATTATAGACAATTATTAATCAAAGCAACCAAGCACTTTATGTGCGGCTACATTCTTTTTTGCTTCATTGGATTAGATCAATGTTCAATCAAATGCGATTGCGATTGAACGATATGATTAGAGACCTTCAAACTATATGTTGGAAAGTCAAGTACGAAATAGAAAGTGAACCATCGACTTATAATTACACAATGGCCCTTATTCTGATAATCACTCGAACTACCTAAAATTCATTAAAATTCTTCAAAACAAAATAGGTCGTATTCTATTTACGCTAAAATTCAAATTCGTATAAATCCTCTCAACGCTATATACATATTTGACGAGTTTTATTCAACTGCTGGTCAATCGCAGTTAGTTAGATATATATCAGGTGAGTCAGCGGTCAAACGTAACTAAAAAAGTATTTATTTAAAAAAAGTTTTAGTGGGCAGCAAATAAGTGGCGACTAAAACTACTAAAACCTTAAAACCCGCAATTTAAAAAAAACATCTAATTTTAGTGTTACGAAAGCGTCATACTGATTTGAAGTTTATCGTAACCGTATAAGACTTACTGGTATCTTACTTAACTTACTTTCCAGAAAATTGGTCTACCTTAGAGAACAAGTGAATCAAAGAATCAATTTCGAGCCAAAGAGGTACTCGGTAGATAATTTATAATTCTAACTCTCAATATCTACACACATAATTTAAAAGAAATATTTTTTTTTTCATTCTTTTTAGTAGTGACCTGTTACTCATGGGATCAAATTTTCACTGTGGTGTAGGTATGTTCACGGATGTCTTCAACCGCTACTATAATATCGTCTAGCACGCACTTTCAGAGAGAGTTACACTAGAGTGTAACTCAAAAAACGCTTGTCCGATTTTGATGAAATTTAAATGACCAGTGACCACAAGCACCAGCTTTTAATTAAAAAAAAAATGATCAAAATCAGTTCTCCTAGTCAAAAGTCATGCGGTAACAAACATTTTACAAAAATACACGGGTCGAATTGAGAACCTCCTCCTTTTTAGAAGTTGGTTAAAGAATAAACCTATATCTTCTACATTAGTGCTGTTATTTTACCTGAATGCCGTTGTATTGAATTTTTCGCAAGTCTCGTCACAGTTAATTTGGTCATAATTACTTGTTGTCTTGGAACAAGTAATATCTACGTAAGTTTTTCGTATAGCTTGTGAAATTTACCGCTCGTAAATTTTACGCTAGTGTAAGAAGTGTTATACAATATATATCAATCTAACCTGTGATAGTGTATTTTTGTGAGATAGGCAAGCTAGACGGAAAATCCTTGGTAGAGCGTTGGTTTGAGGTTATACAATAAGAGGCCAGTATTTGAAAGGTCATCTAGAGGCCTTGTCCTTTTCTTGAAACAGTTGTTTTCAATGCAAACAAGTATACCACCATATACATAAATCTTTAACAGCTCGCGCCTCTATGGTTTTCCACCTTATAAATTAACGTTCAGTAGGCCTACGAATACAATTTGTAATGAAAATACAAAATAAAGTGAAACAAAGAAATAAACACGAATTAATCAAAATTAAATTTTTTACAATAGGCAATTGGCTGTCTAATTCTTCAATGTCATAGTTAAGGGATTTTTCAAGTCACCTGTTAATAATAAGCCCATTAAGTTGACTGGCCGGTTGGCGCAGTTGGTAGCACTCTGCCTTCTGAGCCACTGGTCCCGGCTTCGATTCCCGGACAGGTCAAACATTTGTGTGTATGAACATGTTTGTTTGACCTGTGTCTGGGTGTGTATATGTATATAAGTATGTATATCAGTCATCAGGTTACCATCTCTGCCTAGTTTGGGACCTGAAGACCTTGTGGGAATGTTGATAAATAAAATTAAAAATAATAAGTTCCCGCTGCTGGGAGATTTCCGTATATTAGGTATCATCTATGATGGACCTTCTTCATAAAGGCGAGTATTGGCCATATTGGGCTGACCACTAGCTAGACTATGGCAACACTTCTCTGTGCGGAAACCCAGAGAAGTATTGCCATATGTATATAATTTGCTATGTGTATCCCAGTTCTGGTAACGTATTCGGTGGGTTATACATTATCGGATATACGTATGAAGTCATCAAAGGCAGAAGTTGCAAATGGATACTTTGTTGAGCCATTTCCAACTTCTCATACGTGGGGATAGTCGGTAATTGGTAATCCCAGGCATACTTCACTATGCAATTCATAAACATAAAGATAAAGAAAATATATTGCAAATATGTAACTCGTGTATTATGGCAAAAACATTGTGTAACTAGCTGCGCCCAGCGGAGTTCATCATCATCATCATCATCTCAGCCATAGGACGTCCACTGCTGGACAAAGGCCTCCCCCATTGATTTCCACAAGGACCGGTTGGAAGCGGCCCGCATCCAGCCCTTGCCTGCGATCTTAGTCAGGTCGTCTGTCCACCTAGTCGGTGGCCGTCCTATGCTGCGCTTGCCAGTCCGTGGTCTCCATTCGAGAACCTTTCGGCCCCAACGGCCATCGGTTCTTCGAACTATATGCCCTGCCCACTGCCACTTCAACTTGCTAATCCGCTGGGCTATGTCGGTGACTTTCGTTCTTCTACGGATCTCCTCATTTCTGATTCGATCACGTAGAGAAACCCCGAGCATAGCCCTCTCCATAGCTCGTTGTGCGACTCTGAGCCTGTTCAGAAGGCCTATAGTCAGAGACCACGTTTCAGTTCCGTAAGTCATCACTGGTAACACACATTGTTCGAAGACCCTCGTTTTCAGGCATTGCGGTATTTTGGACGAGAAGACGTCTCGGAGCTTTCCGAACGCTGCCCAGCCGAGTTGGATTCGACGATTGGCCTCTTTCTCAAAGTTGGACATACCTAATTGGACTGTATGTCCTAGGTAGATGTAATGGTCAACAACTTTGAGAGTCGAGTTCCCAATTGATATGGGGGCGGGCGCAACATGGGCATTTGACATAATTTTCGTCTTGTCCATGTTCATTTTAAGGCCCACCCTTAGGGAAACTCTGTTGAGGCCTTCGAGCATCGTGCTGAGGTCTTCCATGGATTCTGCCATGACCACAATATCGTCGGCAAACCGAAGGTGAGTGATGTACTCGCCGTTGATGTTGATGCCGAATCCTTGCCATTCCAAGAGCTTGAAGGCGTCTTCCAATGCGGCAGTGAACAGTTTCGGAGAAATAACGTCTCCCTGTCTCACGCCTCGTTGCAATGGAATCGCCCTCGAAATTTGCTCTTGTACTCGGACCGACATGGTGGCGTTATTGTACAAACACTTCAGCACTTCGATATACCGATGGTCAATACGGCACCGCTGGAGAGACTCAAGCACCGCCCACGTCTCGATCGAATCAAAGGCTTTCTCATAGTCCACAAACGCTAAACATAAGGGCAAGTTATACTCTTCGGTCTTCTGTATAACTTGCCGCAGCGTATGGATGTGGTCTATGGTGCTGTAGCCTTTTCGGAAACCGGCTTGTTCGGGAGGCTGGAAGTCATCAAGCCTACGTTCGAGACGATTCGCGATGACTCTTGAAAACAGCTTGTAAACATGGCTCAGAAGCGAAATGGGTCTGTAGTTCTTAAGCAATGTGTTGTCACCCTTCTTAAAGAACAACACCACTACGCTTCTGTTCCATGCTTCCGGCGTTGACCCTTCGAGGACAACGGAATTAAAGAGCTTCTGAAGGACTTTCAGTATCGGTGATCCACCCGCTTTCAGAAGCTCTGATGTGATTCCGTCGTCACCCGGTGCCTTGTTGTTCTTAAGCTGCTTCAGAGCCATCCTAATCTCGTATAGGCTGATGTCCGGGATGTCTTCGGTATAGTGCCGGGTCAGCTTGGCTCTTGGGTCTTTGGCCAAGCTGTCAACAGGTTTAGCGACCGAAGTGTATAGCTGTCCATAGAACCTCTCGATCTCTCCAAGCACCTCTGCTTTGGTCGACGCTATACTGCCATCATCTCTCTTCAGCTTAGTCATCTGGCTTTGCCCAATAGACCTGTCTCTTGCAAACACTTTGGAGCCTTTTCTCCGTTCGATCGTATCTTTAATACGATTTGTACTAAAGGTACGGATGTCGTGTCGCAAGGATTTCCATATTCGTCTATTGAGCTGCCTATATGACGCAGCATCATCGGATGATTGCAGTTGCAACGAGCGTCGTTCAGCCATGAGGTCGAGGGTATGGCTGGAGAGTTTTTGAGGTCTATTTGTACGGCGGGGCTTAAAGAACTTAGACCCCACTTCGTGGACAGTTTCTACAAACCTGTTGTTGGTCTCGTCCACCGACGCAAAGTTCTCAAGGCAAGCAAAGCGATTGGATAACTCAAGTTGAAAGCTCTCGGGGTTTTGAATATGGACATTTTGAGGTCGGAGCGTGGATTTCATCAAACGGGACCTCTCAAGTTTAACATTAATATTCAATGTGCCTCTTACCATGCGGTGATCACTACCGGTTTTGACCATGTTGATCACAGAGACATCATTGAATATTTGTTTCTTGGTGGTCATGATGAAATCGATCTCATTTCTTGTGGAACCGTTGGGGCTCAACCAGGTCCATTTCCTTTGAGGCGGCTTCTGAAAGAAAGAGTTCATCATAAAGAGTCCCTCTTTCTCCATGAAGTCGGCCAGCCTCTGTCCCCTAGGGTTCCGTTGTCCATAACCAAATTGCCCCACTCTCAACTCTCCATCACTTCTTTCGCCCAACTTTGCGTTAAAGTCCCCCATAACAACATTGTAATGGGTCTTGGAGGTATGTATGGCCCTACTAATGTCCTCATACATAGCCTCTACCTCCTCATCGGTTCCGAGTTTCGAGGTCGGTGCATATACCTGAATGACCTTCAACGAATATCTGCTTGATATTCTGAGTATTAGGTATGCCACCCTGCTCGAAACGCTGTCGATGGTGATGATGTTGTTAGCGAGGGACTTGCGAACGAGAAATCCGACACCACCTTGGGACTTTTGGTCGCCTTCCCGGTAGTAGAGCAAGTTACCGGATTTGAGAGTTATGGTGTCCTCACCCTCTCTACGGACTTCACATAACCCTACGATATCCCAGTGTAACTTACTCATTTCTTCTTCCAGTTCGACGATCTTCTCGTCTGCCAACAAAGATCTTATATTGTGTGTTACCAGGGCCAGAGGTCGTTTTTTCAGGGAGTGGTAGCCGGGAATCTGCCGGAGATTCTTAGCACCCCCTGCTCCACCGTTACACTGGCCGCTACCGGAGCCAGCATTAGCGGAGCTGCCGGGGACTGGGGGCCTGGTTTTATTTTGTACTGTCATAGGGGGGGGGGTTTGCCAATACTCGCCACGCTTGGCGTGCGGGTTGGCGAGCGCAGTATATAAAATACGACCCTCAGAAGGCGCTGCTGCCCATCCTTCTGGTACGTGATCCCTTAGTCGACTCTTACGACACCCACGGGAAGACATGGGGGGGTACTATTCTAAGCCGGTACCCCACGGACTCGGAGTTACCGGCGGTGAAATGGTACATGATACTGACGATTTGCTTGTATCTTCCCTCATCCCACGGGAATAGTCAGTGTTTTCGGGATAAAAAGTAGCCTATATGTTATTCCACGGTATAAAGCGTTCTTTATTCTAAATTTCATGCACATCCGTCTAATCGTGTCAGCGTGAAAGAGTAACAAACATCCTATACATCCATACATACAACTTTCGCATTTATTATGGTATAATGTTATATGTGTTATAGTAATCTGTGCTGTGTCACACAGATGTGTACAACTAAGAGGTCATATAGAAAAGATGCATTGTAACCGGCCCGGCATAGACAGAAGATGAACGCCTTATTAAATCATCCATGCTAAGCATTTTGTCAGTTTCTTATATTTTTTTTTTTTTTTTCGTAGAGGAAATGCCTTTACGCACTTCCGCCAACCCAGGGGGGAGGGTTGGCGGGGTGTGTCGGACTGCTCGAGCATTATAACCATGGTGATGCTCGAGGGGGGCTTGAGAAGGCCCCCAACCCTGACTCACAGCAGCCCAGGGTCCCCTATCGACTAAAACCTGCCACGGTGTTCATCCAGGCGCTGTTGTACCAGAACTACGGGCGCACTTTAGTATTCTGCCGCGGCCCAGGCAGCGAGATCATTTTGATTCCTTCCTGGTGGGCTCTTCCCTGCCCTTTCACCTTTTAGGAGGCACGTGGAACACACGCGCGCCACCTCTGGGTCTAATCTGTACAGGTGGAGGCTGGCGCCCGGATTGAGAGCACCTCTCAGCACCCAGTCGAAACCAACGTTCCACAAGAAGTTGGGTAGTTCGGTGAGAGTTTCTTATATCCTTACCGAACTACCCAACCAACACAAGATTGGAGACTGCTACAATATGATGTTATAATTTTCTTGTTTACAGTTTGAATTGGCCTGTCACAACTGGAAGAGGACGTTAGTGGGTAGCACCCATAGTTTTGGCTACATGATTGGCCTTCTTGCCGTGGGACCATTATCGGACAGGTAATTTCATATAAATAGAGAACAACGGAACCGAGATAACTTCGAAGACAATGTTGACTGGCCGGTTGGCGCAGTTGGTAGCACTCTGCCTTCTGAGCCGCTGGTCCCGGGTTCGATTCCCGGACAGGTCAGACATTTGTGTGTATGAACATGTCTGTTTGACCTGTGTCTGGGTGTGTATATGTATATAAGTATATATATCAGTCATCAGGTTACCATAGTACAGGCTCTGCCTAGTTTGGATCCTGAAGACCTTGTGTGAATATCAACAAAAAAAAAATTAAAAAAAATGTTGCTATCAAAATGATTCTTTATGTGTACAATGAGTGTTATATTAAGAAAAATATTTAGATACAAAAAAACATATCAGAATAATTTTATGTCTACCACAACAAATTAAATCCTTCAGATAGGATAAATTGCCTTTGTGGGAAACATTACACAACACTGCATTGTCAGTCACCGTTTATATTGTGGGTAATTAAAAGTAATATACCAAATTAGAATTATATAATTAAGCAAAACTCTCGTAACAATACTTATTTTGTATTTGAAATATTTTTTTATTAAAATAAAACACTAATAACTAATTACAATACTGCAGCTACTACAATAACATTTGAGCAATCCACCAGCCTATAGATAACTCAAATGTTCTAACCCGCTACCGGCCGGCAGCGTAAAGAATAATTATATATACATTGTTTATGTATTAGTTATTAATCTATAGGTACTACCATACGAAGTTATATTTAAATCTATATTATACTTGCGGATCTGGCAATCGTTGTTCTGCCATACAGATTATCGAAATGTCAAAGTAAGACGACAATTCATTTAAATTATTTCACGTCAATGATCGACGGTTAAATTATTTGGATGCTTGTTCATACAAAAATACGAAACTCGCGATAAAAAAAATAGTGTGGGGGTAGAAGAGTGAAAATGACTATACGACCTATTCACAGACCAACCAGATATATACAAAAAAAATATACAAATGAGGCGAACTGTTTCGGAGGAGATCAATAACAAACACTGTACACACAACACCGTAAAATGAGGTATGTTTCATATAGCCTTAAAATAAAGGGATCATTATTTCATAAGCAATTTTATAAATTCATTATCAATTTATAATGTTTACTTTCTTGGTTTCTATATTTCCGATGTAAGAAAGTAGTGATGGCCACATAATTAACATGTAAACATATTAACAATAAATTATTATTGTTGTTATAAGATAACAACTGCGACCGTTGACTTTACATGCCTTTCAAAGCGAAGCAGCACTCAGTTGATAATGCCTCCAAGTAAATTCTGCTTCTCAGCGCTAGGTATGCACATGATGTAACACTTCTATGATTCATATTCTATTATTTCAACACCGTGATTTTTGTCTAGGTATCAGATGATGATACTGATGATATATGATGATTGATGTGTTCTGCTATAATGTTAAAGCAACACTAAATTGCCATATAAATGATTCAGCATTGCGTTTTGTTCTACGTACTCATTGGTTTTAGTTTGTTTAATATGAAAAAAAAATGTTTCATAAATTGTTTTATAAGCGCAATAAAGTATAAATTTTATCTCCTTATCTTTGTGTGTTAGTTGTAATAATCGTTTTCATGCAAAGGATAGGAAGAAAGAAAGCCCTGGCGATGACGGGGTTCATGGGCGGAGTTTTTGGACTGGCCAAAAGTTTCACCTACTCCTACTGGCTGTACATCGTGTTAGAGTTCTTGGAATCTGCCATCGGTGATATCTGCTCGCCTGCTTACGTATTAAGTAAGTAATGTTTTTAACAAAATTAAATGGTGAAACTGAGAAGTCATTCTTTTTGTGCCACGTGTATTAAGATAAAAAGTTCAAAAGATCTGCGTGGTATATGTTAGTAAAAACTGAGGAATATGATTAAAAAAAACAATTCAACAATGCAGTTCTGATTGCAAAACGTAACTGCCACTTGATATTATAACAAAACAAACTACTTCATCCCAATTCCAACACCATGTCTGACTGTCTGCTTATTCCACCTAAACCACGCAACGGATTTTAAAACTATTATGCAGATGTTTTCCTCAAGGTTTTAATATATTTTGTAACATGGTATTTAAAATTATGAATAAAATGTAAATTGTATTAATTGACGTAAAGTTGAACCTTTACATTAATATTAATAAAGAAACAACGAGGAATTTTCTTTATTGCTGACGGATTTCCTTAAAAATGCGTAAAATATTTGTACACAGTTTTGCTTTAATTTTTTCAGATATGGAAATAGTATCAGCAAAGAAACGCGTAACATACCACAGTATTTGTGGCATTGGCTTCATTTTTGGCGGCGTTTTCCTCTCCTTTAGCGCCTGGAGATTCCCTTACTGGCGGATCTTTCTCCGTGTAATATATGCACCAGCTTTATTTTTCGTCGCATACATCTTTCTTCTAGACGAAAGTCCAAGGTGGTTACTTTCCAAAGGAGAAAAAGAAAAAGCTCTAGCAATCATTCAAAAAATGGGTGATACGAGTAGAATTAAACTAGATAGAGACACTCTGAATAAGCTGTCAGTTGAAGGCAAAGATAAAGGCGTAGGTTTGAAGACATTCGTGAAGATGACATTCCAATCGAAAGTATTACTCAAAAGATGTATGGTTTGCATCGTTTGGTGGACAACTTCAACGTTTGTCAACTATGGAATGATGATCAATTCTGTATCTCTGCAAGGAAATAAGTACCTTAACTATGCTCTAGTGTCGCTAATAGGATTGCCTGGACAATTCATAATTATGTACATTTTGAACAACTACAAAAGGAGGAACCCTTTAATCTGTTCATTCTTCGCTGGTGCTGTGTTATGTGTTTCCCAACCATTTCTCCCTCAAGGTACAAACGAGTTTTCATTTATATATCTATAGATTATTTTTTTAACCGACTTCAAAAAAGGTCGTTACCCAATTAGACCGTAATTTTTTTTTGTTTGTCTCGGATAACTTCGTTGTTTATGAACCGATTTTGATGATTCTTTTTTGTTTGATAATATGGACATTTTGAGGTAGGAGTGTGGATTTCATCAAACGGGACCTCTGAAGTTTAACATTAATATTCAATGTGCCTCTTACCATGCGATGATCACAACCGGTTTTCACCCTGTTGATCACAGAGACATCATGAATATTTGTTTCTTGGTGGTCATGATGAAATCGACTGTATACTAAAGTGTGAAATAACTTGTTGAAGTCGGTACCATGAAGGTTCACAAAAGTAACTTTCATCACAATATTGTGCTCATGGTACCGACTTCGACAAGTTATTTCACACTTTTTAGTGATGAATCAGTTCCTTTTTTTGGTAAAAAAAAATTTCCCCCTTTTCAGTGACCTTTGCTATACTCACGGAATCAATTGTCATTGTGTAGGTTCTCCGATGTCTCCAACCGCAACTATAATATCGTCGAGGTATGTAACGCACTTTTCAGTTATTGGAGCGTAACTCAAAAACCGTTTTTTCGATTTTGATGTAATTTAAATGGGACCACCTCGGAGGTACACTCTATCAAAGAATAAAAGATTTTTGAGAATCGGCCTGAAAATCACTGACCATTAAGTGAGACTGTATAGATCTAGCGTGGTCAAACAAAGCTAGATCTATACAATATAAAAAAATGTAGAATATTTTTTTTAAATAAAACGTTTTTGTTTTTAGCTTACCCGTGGTTTTCTTTGACAGTGTACATGATTGCCACGTTGATTTCCACCTTCTACTTCAGCATAACGTACATGTACACTTCTGAACTGTTCCCGACTTACACCAGGAACTCAATGCACGCTCTGTGCTCATCCATTGGAAGAATTGGATCTATGATTGCACCTCAAACACCTTTGCTGGTAAGGTTTTTGACATTAAAAATATGTTGGAACATTTTTTTTTTTATTTTTTTATTCACAATAGGCAGGCGTTTGACCACTATCTCACCTGATGTTAAGTGATGATGCGGTCTACGATGATTCACGCCTGCCTAGAAGATACCTGTTCACTCGTGACTTGAAGATGCCCAGATTGTATTCATGTGGAAACACAGACTTAGGAACAAACATATAAATATATAAATAATATATATATATATATATATACATATATATATATATATAAACATATTCGACATATTATGATATTGAACGTATATGAATCAATTTTAATTTAATATAGCGTTTTTAGTAAGTACCATATTTATTCAATACTAGCTGCACCCCATGGTTTCGCCTGCGTGGGATACAGTTTTCCCACTATCTCAATTTATCCCACGAAAAGTTCACCTTTTCCAGGATAAAAAGTAGCCTATGTATTATGTACTATGTATGCCAGGGTATAAACTATCTTAATTACAATTTTTATGCTAATCCGTATTGCCGTTTCAGCGTGAAAGAGTCGCAAAAATACAAACAGACGACAAACAAACTTTCGCATTTATAATATTACAGTTTATATATATTTATAATATTAGATATATTTCTTTAGTGTGATGTAACGCCCTGTGCCCCTTGAAAAAGACAAGCTGATTTTGTTATAAAAACTGACGTGATTTTGACACATTATGAATGATTAAAACACGGTAATTACTCACGTGATAAGTCAGAGGGTTCCGACTATAGTTTCAACCACATTCTGTGGTCTTTTTCAAAGAGAATACGGGGAGTGGAGAATTCTATTGTGAAAATTTAAAGTTTATTAGGGGTTCACATTTAAACACTTAATTTTTTGCTTCGCCTTTTTTGCACCAGTTCAGAATGCTATCCTATTTATTTATATACAAATATGTCATTTACATCTTGCAAAAAGTAATTACTGTAAATAGGTCATATTCAAATGTTGGCTCTTTTTTTCAGACGGTTTACTGGTCAGGTCTACCTTCGGTCATCTTCGGTGGTATGTCCCTCTTAGCCGGCTTACTCACTTTTCTAGTTCCTGACATAGCGAACGACTCATTGCCAGACACGGTACGGCAAGCTGAAGCTCTTGGAAACACACACTCGAGTAAAATGAAAGGCATCGATAACCCAGCCATGTCAAAAGATTGTGTTAATTCAGAAACAGAAGGTAAAGACAGATGTAGTAAGGATATTTGACAGAACAGAATGCTCCGGTTTAACAGTGATTCTAAATTATTGATTTTCTCATAATTGTAGTAGGTATTGTTATCAACATTAATAGGTTAATAGGTACTTACGTAAAACTTCTGACATATTTTTTTGTATTTAGTTTGGTTTTACCTCAACCGACAGACATCGTGGCTCAATGATCAGTGACACTGACTTTTAAACCGCGACCCCGGGCTCTATTCCCAGCTAGACAAACATTTCTGTGATGAACATAGATATTTGTTCTCGAGTCTTGAATATTTGTGTATTGTGATTGTGTGTGTTCATGTCCATTCCTCGCACGACACATGGTATCCTGAAACATGGCACAAAAGCAATTGTTCATAAAACGGATGAAACAAATTAAATTAAATTTGATATTATACATAAGTATTATTACAGATAAGTATATAGTTGAAACTGACGTGGTTTTTACACATTATGAATGTATAAAACACGGGAATTACTCACGTAATAAGTCAGAGGGTTCCGACTATAGTTTCAACCACATTCGGTGGTCTTTTTCAAGGAGAATACGGGGCGCTCGCGGACTCGGTCGCGGTTCCCCTTGTACTGCTGGCTGCCCACGCGATGACATATGTTGTTGCGGGGGGTGGGGTGCTACTGGCTGCGTTGGTACATCCTGGTCTGATTCTTCTTCGTCACTGCAGGTATCTTCCGGGATAGTATCGGGCATGCATCCCCGACATAGGGAACAGATAGTATGTCGAGGATGCATGCAGTAAAACGAGACAGTGTTCGTGTTGAAACAGAACACGTTCTACTGAACTGTGGGGCCACAGAAAGTATAAAAATCACAACCAAACTGCGTAAAGCTCTCTTTATTATCTAAGGAACAACCACATACACCACCGGAGATCAACTACGCAAGCGACCCTTTTTTTTCTAACGGACTAATGCTGTTTGCCTCTACCTGCATTTACAGCTTCACCGGAGGGGGGCGCAAGCGACCCAGGGCTATGCTACGTTATAAAGTTAGAATAGCTTGGGTAGTGGCTGGCGGGGGAATGCATGCACAGAACACCCCAAGTGGGACATCAGCGTAGGACTCAGCAACCCCAACTCGAATAAGAATAAGTACCAGGCTATGTCACGTAGGTACTATTTTTATGCTATTTCAAGAAATACAAGACAAAATAATTAGCTCTCTCTTTTTCAAAAAATAGACAAGGTATCAATGAAATTATAATGTTTATATGAGGTAGATGTCGCACAAGCGCGGAAACTGAGTCGGCAAAATTAAGTCAATCGTAGTAATTTTCATTGCGATACGTATTTCAAGCGCAAGTCTAAACATATAGCTATCCTTTTCTATACTATTTGTACCGTATTATCTGTCGCAGTAAGCATGCTTAAGTCGTAAAGGAACAAAATCTGAGCACCGCACAGTATGAATATACGTCATCTTTAGTAAAACATCATTGCAAGGTATAGACAATAAGTTAAGTGTTGCCACATTGCGCATAAATCTGCCTTATTAAGCTATGAATAATATTCTTTGCACGGTGGACAAACAAGTATAATTCAGCGACAATATTAATGTCGCAAATAAAATATGTTAGCGTTAGCTTTTCGCAAATTATTTTCGACTTGTAAATGTTCGCATTATGCTGATTCAGGTCGTTACGATACTTCAACTGAACGGTTTGAAGTTAATTTTGCAAATCAAAAAATATGGCTACTATTTACAGGCTTTTTATCGTATTCCTTGTGTTGCCAGTGCAATTTCAAACAGTCATCTAACTATAGGATTTTTTACTTCATTGTACGCTTAGGACCGAGCCAAATGCTGGTATAATCTGTACATATTTACATATTTATGTTCTTGTGAGTTTAATAAAATACAATGCTAATAACTAATTACAATACTACTATTGTAATTAGTTATTAGCATTGTATTTTATTAAACTCACAAGAACTCACAAGTAGCTGTAGAGCTACTACAAAAACATTTAAAGAATCCAATTCTTGTATGTTATATATTAAAAATGTATGTTGAAAATGTTATTTCTAACAATGGCTACTATGCTAGTAAACAACGTTCACTCATCAATGTTTTCGTTCTTCTCCACAAGGGGGTCTTTGGAAAATACCACTCTTAGAGATAAAACCGCCCAAACACTGAGTATCTCAATCTTAATAGGATTTGTAATTACCTAGTTTTTCACCACACTTACTGACATTCGCTAGTCGCAACGGTTACTATTTTTACTCATCGATTTCGGACAGGAAATTGTTATTTTACCTGACAAAGGTAGTTTATTCCTCTTCTGCAGTATGTTTGTAATTTTAGGTTATTGAAAATTGGCAAGAATTTTAATGTCATTATTTTCTCGTAAATAAAGACTACTAGAATTTACTTATTATGTAACATATTTAATTTACTTTTTAATGAAGTATATTGAACTATTTGTACCTGAATATTCATTTCATTAAACATACCGTTTAGAATATCCGAAAATATATACAGATACAGTACATCGTCTTGCGAAAATGCACAAGTTAATTACAACAGTAAAGTTAGTACAAAAACACTTCAGAACTTACCAGCTGTAGGATGGCAATGCCATGCCTGTTAGTAGCGTACTCAGAACATCTCCGTTGATTTACAATGCTCATTCATTGAATCATAATATTAAAGCCACCATTTTCATTACACAAACTTACATTCCATTACGTTGTTAAGTATCTAGGCTCCTCACTATATCTGCAGTATGCCCGCGACGAACTTCAAAGCGATAAACCATGCCTAGTAAAGACGCATTAACTGAAACGTATAATGACGGCCGTTATGGCTCAGTGGTCAGTGACCAGAGTCCCGGGGCCCTAGACCTGAAGCCTGGCCAGGACAAACATTACTGTCATTATCATAGATGTATTGTGCTCGAGCCTGGAATGTTTGTGTGTTCATCATCATAATCTCAGCGTCGTCCACAGCTGGACATAGGCCTCCCCTATTGACCTCCACGGGAGTGACAGTGTGAAAGCGGTTGTATTGTTTGGTTGCATAAACGAAACATTATATTTTGTCAATGATATCTCAACTTTACTCTAAACACAAGTCCTAACATATATTATTTTAAATGTTTCAAAGAACCAATAAATTTGGTACCTAATAAGAATTCCAAACAAGCGTCGAAAAATTCGCATTCCGCAAGTCTGTTGAAAGTTCCGCTTGATCCTGGGATTATTTAAATCTGCAGATTATCGCTTCCTCTCCATTTATTACTCGATCCTATCTTATCTGGGATCAATGATGGAATTCTGAAAAGGTGAACTCACTTAAATACGCAGCGCAGAGATTTACAGTGGGGTGAGTTTAGATCTATTGTTTAGAATTCCGTACATAAAGGAAATCATCGGAGTTCTATTGCCAAGACTTCACTGTTCGTCCGTTAATCAGCTGAATGATTAGACACATGAAAATTGATAGAGTGTGTATTACTAATTATTCCTGCGTACAAAGGTCTTCATTTAAGGGAGTTGTTTCATTGCGCTTTTTCTTCGACTTATAAATTGCAAAGTCTATTTTGAACAGTGGTCGTATATGTTCCGATAATATGTTCCGTTTCGTAAGATTGAGCAAAAATACAGCCATCTTTACTAAAAATTCTGAGTTATTTCCTAACATGTGCTAGTTAATTGGTTAGTTCAATGAAAAAAGTTTGTTAGTAATCGTGGAATGTTGCCAGCATTAACGTGGTAATGTAGTATGTAACTACAACATGAGATACAAGTGATTATATCATCAGACTATAGAAGATTACAATTAAATTAAACATTCCCTATGTGTAAAGCTAATGTGCTTTTTTGACATAAGATTCTTGAATCTTAGATGTAGCAGAATAGCAGAACAATGTAAAATAAATCCCGTTCAATTAAAAAATAATGGTTCACTCGTTTAACCGTTACGATACCACATACAGACACACGTATCACTATTTTTGCGTCTGCGGTTGACATTCACTAATGACCACTAAGAAAGAAATCACTAATTATTATCACAATACCATTCTAATAAAGTGTTACTAATATGACTATTCGTAATAATGGCCGTGATTATATTTAAATAATAGTTTTTATACGCAACGTTTTATATGCGACTGCGAAAAAATAGAACGGTTCTAACATTATTATTCTCAATATTATTGGAGACATTTATGTCATTCCTACATAAAAGGTGCTTGTTTAACCATACGACCACTGCCAACATTTTTAAAATATATCTAATTAAATTATAGATTAGATAGATAGACAGAATGCTTTATTGCAACACCACGTTAGAAGCTATTTCTTTTACATGCGGGTAAAAGTGCTTTTGGCGTTAGTGCTCGGATTGAAACGTGTGTAAACGAAGGGTTCAAAGTTCAAAAGAAGAACCGTGAGCGCAGCGAAGGTGTCATAACACGCAACGTTAAAAAATTGTACCCCTGAGTAAAATGCAACCATTTTCACACCAGCTCTAACGAGGAACTTTTGCAAGGCGCGCGGCGGGAAGAATTCTTTCACAATTTTCACAGGCTTCTTTCTAGTGCGACTTGACACTACCTTTGTCAGGTAAAATAACAATTTCCTGTCCGAAATCGATGAGTAAAAATAGTAACCGTTGCGACTAGCGAATGTCAGTAAGTGTGGTGAAAAACTAGGTAATTACAAATCCTATTAAGATTGAGATACTCAGTGTTTGGGCGGTTTTATCTCTAAGAGTGGTATTTTCCAAAGACCCCCTTGTGGAGAAGAACGAAAACATTGATGAGTGAACGTTGTTTACTAGCATAGTAGCCATTGTTAGAAATAACATTTTCAACATACATTTTTAATATATAACATACAAGAATTGGATTCTTTAAATGTTTTTGTAGTAGCTCTACAGCTACTTGTGAGTTCTTGTGAGTTTAATAAAATACAATGCTAATAACTAATTACAATACTACTATTATTACTACTATTGTACTATTGTAATTAGTTATTAGCATTGTATTTTATTAAACTCACAAGAACTCACAAGTAGCTGTAGAGCTACTACAAAAACATTTAAAGAATCCAATTCTTGTATGTTATATATTAAAAATGTATGTTGAAAATGTTATTTCTAACAATGGCTACTATGCTAGTAAACAACGTTCACTCATCAATGTTTTCGTTCTTCTCCACAAGGGGGTCTTTGGAAAATACCACTCTTAGAGATAAAACCGCCCAAACACTGAGTATCTCAATCTTAATAGGATTTGTAATTACCTAGTTTTTCACCACACTTACTGACATTCGCTAGTCGCAACGGTTACTATTTTTACTCATCGATTTCGGACAGGAAATTGTTATTTTACCTGACAAAGGTAGTGTCAAGTCGCACTAGAAAGAAGCCTGTGAAAATTGTGAAAGAATTCTTCCCGCCGCGCGCCTTGCAAAAGTTCCTCGTTAGAGCTGGTGTGAAAATGGTTGCATTTTACTCAGGGGTACAATTTTTTAACGTTGCGTGTTATGACACCTTCGCTGCGCTCACGGTTCTTCTTTTGAACTTTGAACCCTTCGTTTACACACGTTTCAATCCGAGCACTAACGCCAAAAGCACTTTTACCCGCATGTAAAAGAAATAGCTTCTAACGTGGTGTTGCAATAAAGCATTCTGTCTATCTATCTAATCTATAATTTAATTAGATATATTTTAAAAATGTTGGCAGTGGTCGTATGGTTAAACAAGCACCTTTTATGTAGGAATGACATAAATGTCTCCAATAATATTGAGAATAATAATGTTAGAACCGTTCTATTTTTTCGCAGTCGCATATAAAACGTTGCGTATAAAAACTATTATTTAAATATAATCACGGCCATTATTACGAATAGTCATATTAGTAACACTTTATTAGAATGGTATTGTGATAATAATTAGTGATTTCTTTCTTAGTGGTCATTAGTGAATGTCAACCGCAGACGCAAAAATAGTGATACGTGTGTCTGTATGTGGTATCGTAACGGTTAAACGAGTGAACCATTATTTTTTAATTGAACGGGATTTATTTTACATTGTTCTGCTATTCTGCTACATCTAAGATTCAAGAATCTTATGTCAAAAAAGCACATTAGCTTTACACATAGGGAATGTTTAATTTAATTGTAATCTTCTATAGTCTGATGATATAATCACTTGTATCTCATGTTGTAGTTACATACTACATTACCACGTTAATGCTGGCAACATTCCACGATTACTAACAAACTTTTTTCATTGAACTAACCAATTAACTAGCACATGTTAGGAAATAACTCAGAATTTTTAGTAAAGATGGCTGTATTTTTGCTCAATCTTACGAAACGGAACATATTATCGGAACATATACGACCACTGTTCAAAATAGACTTTGCAATTTATAAGTCGAAGAAAAAGCGCAATGAAACAACTCCCTTAAATGAAGACCTTTGTACGCAGGAATAATTAGTAATACACACTCTATCAATTTTCATGTGTCTAATCATTCAGCTGATTAACGGACGAACAGTGAAGTCTTGGCAATAGAACTCCGATGATTTCCTTTATGTACGGAATTCTAAACAATAGATCTAAACTCACCCCACTGTAAATCTCTGCGCTGCGTATTTAAGTGAGTTCACCTTTTCAGAATTCCATCATTGATCCCAGATAAGATAGGATCGAGTAATAAATGGAGAGGAAGCGATAATCTGCAGATTTAAATAATCCCAGGATCAAGCGGAACTTTCAACAGACTTGCGGAATGCGAATTTTTCGACGCTTGTTTGGAATTCTTATTAGGTACCAAATTTATTGGTTCTTTGAAACATTTAAAATAATATATGTTAGGACTTGTGTTTAGAGTAAAGTTGAGATATCATTGACAAAATATAATGTTTCGTTTATGCAACCAAACAATACAACCGCTTTCACACTGTCACTCCCGTGGAGGTCAATAGGGGAGGCCTATGTCCAGCTGTGGACGACGCTGAGATTATGATGATGAACACACAAACATTCCAGGCTCGAGCACAATACATCTATGATAATGACAGTAATGTTTGTCCTGGCCAGGCTTCAGGTCTAGGGCCCCGGGACTCTGGTCACTGACCACTGAGCCATAACGGCCGTCATTATACGTTTCAGTTAATGCGTCTTTACTAGGCATGGTTTATCGCTTTGAAGTTCGTCGCGGGCATACTGCAGATATAGTGAGGAGCCTAGATACTTAACAACGTAATGGAATGTAAGTTTGTGTAATGAAAATGGTGGCTTTAATATTATGATTCAATGAATGAGCATTGTAAATCAACGGAGATGTTCTGAGTACGCTACTAACAGGCATGGCATTGCCATCCTACAGCTGGTAAGTTCTGAAGTGTTTTTGTACTAACTTTACTGTTGTAATTAACTTGTGCATTTTCGCAAGACGATGTACTGTATCTGTATATATTTTCGGATATTCTAAACGGTATGTTTAATGAAATGAATATTCAGGTACAAATAGTTCAATATACTTCATTAAAAAGTAAATTAAATATGTTACATAATAAGTAAATTCTAGTAGTCTTTATTTACGAGAAAATAATGACATTAAAATTCTTGCCAATTTTCAATAACCTAAAATTACAAACATACTGCAGAAGAGGAATAAACCACACCGGCCGCATTCCTAGCACGTTTGATCCGTCTCGGAGATATTGAATCGACTTTCCGCGAGTCGACGGTTGGCGCAGCGTGCAGGATAGCACATGACGGTTATTACTTTGTACGCTTTCATCAGCTACATGCAGTTACTTAAATATTAATAACTTAGTATTTGCAATTACGCTGTTGTTCAATAAATAAAATTTGACAAAAATATTTACATGAATTGCACATGGTTTCTGTGAGTAACAAACGATATCTCAGACACGGTTCATTTGTATTGATGGGAATATTTGCATTCTGAGTGGCGTGAGGCCATACATATAAATGCTGTATGCGCCAGCTATCTGCTTTGACATAAAGATAGATTATCCCAAACCTTAGAAGGTAGAAGATCATAATGCTAGCAATCGGTAATGCAGAAAAATCAGTCGTGTTGCCACAGCAAAACAAATTAATGGCAATGTTAAAAAATGGCACCGCTTTCGAGTCTGTGATGTGTGAATTTGAAATTAATTGTTTTTTTTTTTTTTTTAAATATTTCCAAGACCTGTCGGGGCGGCTGAACGAATTAAATTGTAGCCAAAATGCTGGTCTTTATCGTACTCAAAGATTAAGCATTGCTATTCAACGTGGCAATGCTGCACTTTGAGAACTTCGCCCACTGGTAATGCTTTAATAGTTAGTTTATTAATATATTAATTATATTAATATTTTAGTTGTAGTTGTAATTTATTTAGGAACTTTATTTTTGTAGTGAATAAATAGGTAATACTGTTTAGATTCTAATAAAAATAGTGGATTTTAAGATTAAATGCACATTAAGAAGAATAATGCGCAAAAGTGTATGTTGACAGCACAACAAGACTGGGTAGGTACTCCAAACACGTCCGATCCATCTACGTGCGAACTCCCAAGTGACGGTCTCCTAGGAAGACGAAACACGGCGCTAATTTGGCTTGTGTTTGTACTAGTTTACTATCAAAAACATTGTGAAAGCTGAAAACGTTTAACTTTAGAATTATTTGAACCAGAGGAAAAATGTATGTTTTTCATAATCAATACACATCAAGGCTGTAACTGCCAACCACGTATGATTCGTTTCTAATAACACGGTCTGTGATTTTATAAGACATTATTATTATGTTTCAATTCCATTGAAACAGAGTTTAATAAGTTTGCTACGTCACTAACCAAGGTATATGTTTTATACAATTTACAAACTTACAATTTACTACGTGTATGCGGGGATGATGATATAAGTAATAAAAGGGGAATAATAAAATATTAATTTCCTTCTGTCTATACCTACTTATACTTATCTTTACTAATATTCTTAAGAGATAAAGTGTCTGTGAATTTGTGAGGTTGGATTGGAAATTATTTTACTAATATAAAGCCACGTCATTTGTAAGTATATAGGCCATAGAGTCATAGGCATATCATAATCATTTGTTAAGATCTTCACATAGGTCTTTATGTTAAAGTAGTACATGTACCTATTTTGAATTGTTAGTGCTATATTGTATACCGTATTGATGTAATTTGTGGACAATAAACATTTATTTATTTATATATCATTATTATTTAATAATCAGCACCGTTTTTCATCACCACGCGGGGGAAAACCGCGGGGCGCAGCGAGTCTTAAATACTACACAAAAAATTTCTCTGAAGCATGTCGATGTGGTCGATGATAGAATCACGATAAAACTAGAATCTCACTATAGCTGTCTGAACACACTACATATGTGTTTGGTGACACTTATTCAAACTTTAAGGTGTTAGCTAGCAAGGCGGTGTAACATCCTCTGTCACGATGATGTGGTTCCAAAACAATGTTACCTACATTTAAAGTTCGTGCCTGGCGGGGATCGAACCTGCGTCCGTCAAATCGACAGCCGATACTAACAACTCCGAGGCCTAACAGCGCTTAAAAATGCGTCTAATAATATTTCAATTACAAAGAAGCAAAAAGATAGGTCTTGGCAGACCCTGGTGAAGCTGATACGTGCCGATACTGCACCTAAGCCACGCCATTACGGCTGCAGCGTGGTTGGGATTCCACTCACGTTACATCTCACGTCGCCGTGTGCTGGATACTGCAGACGAAACACACTGTGGCTGACAACTTTTAGTCGACACTCAATTTTACTGAAAACTTTTGGTACATATTGAAAAGGATTCCAATTAAGTATTAGACTGAATTACATGTATTAATTAAAAGGCTTTTATAATTTTTACTATGATTGATTTGCTCGCGTCATTTTGTCATTTTTTTTATACTGTATTGATCTATCGTTTGATCACTATCTCACTTAATGGTCAGTGATGATGTGGTCGAAGATGTTATCACGCTAGACCTAGAATGCTCATATGTTCATCGTATATTTTTTATACCTTACAGGTCTCGACTAGCGTTTGACTATTATCTTTACTTGCTATTTGTTATAAGCTTACGTTTGACCACTGTCCCACTAGATGTTAAGTGTTGACGTGGTCTAAGATAGAGGACGCAAGCCTAGAGGTACCCATTCACTCTCGACTTGAAGACTCTTGATGATCAGCGACTATATGGTATAAGATGTCATCACGCTAGATCTAGAATGTTTACTGGCACTCAAAGACTGCTGTCTGAACACACTGTGTGTTTAGGGCCAATTTTTCAAACTTGAGGGTGGTAGCAAAATATTCTATTTATACCATATATACCACTATGCTAGATATATAAAAACGGTGTTGCTTTCGCCGGAAACTCAAGCTTTTGGTGGGGATCGAACCAGCGTCCTTCAGCCAACGCTCATACCGCTATAAAGGCCATTATAGCCTCTAAATATAATGTAAATTGCTATAAAATACAGCGACTTGTATAATGGCTTTCTTGAGAATCGAATACTATCCTTATCCTTTTCAATTAAGCTTACCTACAAGATTGTTTAAAACAAATTATTTAATATAATCGACCTGACGACAAACGTTTACACAAACTTATTTTTTATGAAATAGATACCTACTGTATCAAAATATACCTTATCAAAATATTTTATGTCTTTAATCGACTACATCTTTGTCCGCTGTTAAATGTAACAGGTGCCGCAGTTATTTAAGTAACAGTTCTTCACTGACCCCCTTCGACCTTCGAAATCACCGTCAACAAAATTTCCCCAATGCTTTACACGAACGCAATTAATAAGCAAATCGTTGAATTATCAACGAAGAAAATAAAATACATAATTGTTGCCCGTCTGCAACTACTGAAACTTGTCTCGAATTCAAGTTACGATATCTCGTATAAGATTGAAGTAGGTGAGGTAGTATCATTTAATCTACGGTGAGGCCTACAGTACTGTTCACTGAGCGTGCAGCCTGATCGGTGATCGACGTACCGTATACAAATACGTTACGTCTACGTGTAACGTAGACTTCAACGAAATAATATTCCAGGAATAGGATGAATAGATATCTCAGATAACTGTTATTTCAAGAACATGAGGAAAGCTACTGAAGAAATTATCCCGTATTTGTACTGTTTCAACGCAACGAAATAACTTTGAATGATTAAATAAGTTAGCATTGTAAATGCTCTCAAATTTAATATTTAATAAGGTCTACCCGGCAACCGCCGGTTGTACTCGCGTGGAATACGAAATCTCACATAGAGTGCTACTACTACCCCTTTTCAGGAGTAGTAGCACTCTATGCGGGAGTTCGCCCGGGGAAATACTGCCACCATATTTATTTCTACCATTTTTTTGTATCACTTAAACCCCCGCACTAGGATTCCCTGTATCGCGGGAGGGTTGGACACACACATTCACAGCACACAAACATCCTAGACCCGGGACAAACACCTACACTCATCGCACAAAATGTTTGCCCCTGCCGGGATTCGAACCCAGGGTCCCGCAGACACAGTAGTCATGTCACTGACACTAACCACTGCACCACGGCGACCGTCCAGACCGTCCATTTTTACAAATCGGATCTGTCTATATGCAGATGAGGAGGAGGAGACTATTACCACTTCACATCCTATGCGCCTTTTGCTTGTTCCGTCACCTTCTCCCATAAAAAATGCCTAGTTATCCTACGAGAATTATACTTTTTCCAGGAAAAAAAGTAGCCTATGTCCTTCTTCGAGATCCCATCTATCCTTTAATCAAAATTCATTAAAAATTGGTTTGCCTGCTTATGCGTGAAAATGTAACACACAGAGTTACTCTCACATTTATAATGTTATTAGGTTTTTATTGTACCCTATAGGAAATTTCGAATACTAGTATCTAATTATATAATATGATATTGAAATTAATAAATAAATTATGAATATTTCAACATTCATATCTTTGTGTTTAAAAAGTCTATCATAAATAATATATTTTTTGTTAAATAAAAGGTCTTAAAAGTCGTTATTTCAGGAACAAATAAACCCATAAAATGGATCCAAAATGTATTTTTTTAATGTGAAATTGTAATCAATTTTAGTTTTACAAGTTCGTCGACAGTTAATAATTTTTAAGTCAAAACCCCTCTCTCCCCTCTCAAAAGGTCTCATACAAAAACATCAGGAAGCGACATCGCATCGGATGATAAAGTGGATTATATTCCGCCCTAGACGCTCGTGCGCTCACACGAACATGTGCCGTTAATTTGGGCGGTTTGTTGCAAGGGAATTACACCCGGTTTCATTTACCACATAGGCTAGGAGTGCGGGTTCAATATTTTTAACCGACTTCAAAAAAAGGAGGAAGATCTCAATTCGACTAGTATGTTTTTCTTTTTCTTTTTTATGTTTGTTACCTCAGAACTGTCAACTGGGTGAATCGATTTTAACAGTTGTGTTTTAGTTTTTTTACTTGAAAGCTGGTGCTTATCGTGTGGTCCCATCTAAATTTCATCAAAGTCGGACAAGCACATTTCGAGTTACACTCCAATAAATGAAAAGTGCCTCATACTCATACTCTATGACATTTTAGTTACGGGTGAAGACATCGGTGAACATACACAATGACAATCGATTCCGAGAGTAGCAAAGTTCACTGAAAAGGGTGAAAAAAAAATTACCAAAAAATGGAACCGACTTCAACACTCAGAAATGTGAAATAACTTGTCGAAGTCGGTACCATGAGCTCAATATTTTGATAATCGATACTATTGCACTATCATGGTACTTCAACAAGTTATTTCACACTTTTGAGTGTTGAAGTCGGATCCAATATTTTTTTTTATAAGTATAAATCGCATAGCAATCCTTTAGGTACCTACAATTCGTAACTGGCATAGACTGGACGATGGTAATGAAGAGGTGCCGGCCGCCCTGATTACGTGTTCCCTGGATCGAACTTCATCTCAGGATTGTGAATCGTGAATACCTCGGTAATTTACACCGCGAGACGGATACCTTTTACGAAGTCTAATGTGTTAGAGCAGCTGCCTTTGAGTGGCAGCCCATACGTCAACATCACTAACATCAATTACTGTAGAAATATACGCAAACTTATCACAAAATGAATCCCGGTTTAAAACTACGTGCGAGATTTTAAAAATTGGGAGAGAGTGCCTTGGTTACAAATGTCACTAGCATTACCATTTTTAAGTTTCATTTCAGTAATGTGTTCAGTAGTCACAACTTTGAGCTACTTAGCGAAGTTTTGACTATTGAAAACGTTGCTAACTTAACGTCGATCCCTTTGAACCTTTGACCTCATATTTTAAATCTCCAGACTGCTAATGCTTCTTGCGAGCTTTGAACATTATAGCTTTTTATTTGTAAAAAGGAATAAGAGTTCATAGTTTTTTATAATGGATGTTTAAATTGCGCCCTTTCTAGTGAGTGCGATGTGCAAGAATCCGGGAACATATCGACAGTGATATTGACTTGATATTGTTTTTCATCATCATCATCATCTCAGCCATAGGACGTCCACTGCTGGACATAGGCCTCCCCCATTGATATTGTTTTTAACTCACTTAAACCTCCACCCATCACAAATAAAGGACTTTCAGAAAATTCTGTGATTGTTACGGTTGACATTTGTCATGAGGAGGGCTGAAAAACATACAATAAAAAGAGTATTTAATATGCGTATGGATAGACATCCATCCATATGCATATTAAGTACTAGAGAGGTAGAGGAAGGCCTATGAAGGCATGGATGGACTGTGTAAACAATGATATGTTTATGAAAGGTGTGAGCAATGAGATGAAGAAGAAGAAGATAATTGTGCCGGTTGACATGGATCTATGACGTCAAAGTTCCCAGTTGTAATTTTATCCAGCGGTCCCCGGTCTCAGTCTTATTCGTTGGGACACAGGTGGGTTCTAACAGTTTAATTAAAAACGCGCGTTTTTATTCACATTTTGTTTTAAAAGCATCGCAAAATTGTCTGTGTTGTACTTAAGTACCTTCTACGGGGCGGCGCGCTATTTTTAATTAAGCATAGAATGTTACTCTTAAATCCAGTGGTCAGTACCCCCAAATCACATTACCTACTCATTAAAATGAGTATTAGGTATATGTGTTATTTAGAAGTCTATAATCAGTACGGTTCTACATTTCATCATAAGTTTTATCGATCATTTCATAGCTGGGCCTGTCATGATTACCTATGTGAAGTTTATTTTTCATAGTATTTTCTAAATAATATTTATATACTTTTGTATATGCTGTAAGTACAAAATTATATAAATACCCAAATACTATATACATAATATATACACAAAAAACAGAAAACATGACAAGGCAAAAGGCTGTATATAGTATTTGGGTATTTATATAATTTTGTATTTACAGCATATACACTAAACCTATGCAGGTTATAAAACTTTATAGTCATAAAGTTTTATAACCTGCATAGGTTTAGTAACAATGCAGTAACATTTAGCAGGTAAATGTATAATCTTCTGAAATATAACCACTGCTACAATGGCTTCAGCTTTCGGTGAAGGTAACATCGTTATCAATCCTATAACATCGTTGTAGCGTACTGTCCAATAGCTGCACAGCTGCCACCTTCAAGTTTGATAAACTGTCCCCAACCACACAGCGTATCAATTGAGTTAACGTTGAGTGACGCCTAGTGTGATTCCGCCTTGGACCGCATCGTCACTGACCATCAAGGGAGATAGTGGTCAAACGCTAGTCCTATAAAAAAACATTAAGGGTTCGTCTTACAATACGTGATATTCATTTTATTTATGTGAGCATATGGAAAGTAAAAAGAATTAAGTGCAATATTGCCAAATACGGAAAAACAATACTTATGGCTTGTCACAATATCAATTATACTATTATATTTATCGAATTAAGTGATTTGTATGAATTGTATAATGATATGCGTCATTATCATAATGCCATAGGACGTCTACTGCCGGACATAGGCCTCCGCCATTGATTTCCACAAGGACCGGTTGAAAGCGGCCCGCATCCACGGTTTTCCTGCGATCTTAGTCAGGTCGTCTGTCCACTTAATCAATCTCGGTCAATGATATACCTATAAGATTATAAAGCTGAATGCTTATGGAGAAGTAAGTGCGATTTTTTTTATTATTGTAAAAGCTAAACATAAGAACCTACCTATTTAGAAATTATTTTAATACCTATTACACGTTACTACTAATGACACACGTTACAATATGCAATAGTAATGATAAAAAACAACTTTTTACTAAATGATTAATTTGGATAAAAACGAAAAAAGAAATAATTAAATTATTAGTTGGATGCGCTGCCATCAGCGCAAAAAGTGGAATTGAACTTTAAATCTATCTATAGCCTAGCAACAGCAAGCGTATCGCTCAAATGTTATTGTAGTCGCTGTTGTATATTAATTAGTTATTAGTTTGTTATTTTAAAAGCTAAAACTAAAATATATTCTTTTCTATCTCACAATCACATTATTGTATGTAAAGTGGTAAGTACGTTTCGTCCGTAATCAAGGCCAATATTTACATATTTGTACCAGACTCGAAACCCAAAAGTTTTGGCCTCAATTCGATTATTCCAAAGATAGCACTCCTCAATATTGTCCTGCCGATATTTGTTTTTTGTCAGCGATATTTTATTCTCTTTATGTTATATTCAATTTCTGGAGGGTTCCCTGTTTTCCTATTGTGTTGTTTGTGCAGCTGACATTGTGTACTTTAGATATTTGTGTGTGGTAGTTATTCTTATCTTCAGTTTGGAAGAGGAAAAAAATGTAAGATAATATTTTGACATAATTCGTGACAATATTTTGTAGTTGGCGCCACCGACCGCTCTCTTTTTGATGAAGCAACTTTGGTAGATACAGTTTTGGGTACAATTGAATAGTTAAAACAAATACTAAGTAGGGTCTTTAGTTCAGAGGATGGCGGGGTTTTACTGCCCTCAAATGTTTAATCAAATCGAAAGTCCGTCACGATCCTCCAAATCCCAATGGAATAAATCAATCGGCCAATCCTCTTTGCGCTAACTACCCCATATTTAAAATTCGTTACGCTCAAAGACTTTAATCCGATTTAGTTTAGCAGTAGCTGGCATCGTCTCAAACGTTGCCCGTTTCCGTGTGATTTAGGAAGGGGTGTGAAAGGGGTAGGGGGTGGGAGGCACAGCACGTAGGACTCTTGGCACTCGTTCCCGCGGCGCTGCCAACTGTTTGATCAAAGGTTTTGAACGATCCCGCGCGCAGATTACAGTTGATAACAGCGGATCATGCCATTTGTTTGTTTGAATTGGAAATTTCTCTGAAAATCAATCTATGCAGGTAAATCGAAAATAAATTTAGAAATGTTCAAATTTCAAAAGTTTGTAAATATGCTCTTGTAGTAGAGTTTAACTATTACATCTTGCACCATCAGTTAGGTTAAGCAACCTGCCATTAATCGCATTAACACACCACCATCATCATCATCATCATTCATTAAACTACTAACAGTCAAAATCAATATCATACGAAATCAGACATAATAATATCATCTGCTAAAAAGATAGATTACGTTTGTAGATAACGTAGACTAAATATTTATTTACAGTTAACCTCACACTACTACAAGTACACAGTCGTATAATAGCTTAATTTGATTGACCTTGTTTTCCATGTCGTAAAATCGATTCGTATAATTCGCTAAAATAAACGATACCATAAACAAATTATGTTAGAGTTATCGCTATGTTCGTTGAAATTCGACAAAATCTGTTTTCACGATTTGAAATGTCAAATTCGACGATAACTTAGATGGTGATGAGGTCCGTACCTGCAGAGCAGTCTACGTTCAGACCGTATCACTAGCTATTTCGGTTGACGTCACCATATCGGATCTAACGTCCGACATTAAGTCACTCAGACTTTGCCGTAATATTGAGTTTAATCTCGAAACAGACCGGCGGCAGTCCGAATTAACACTGAATTAATTGTGTTTGGTAGATGAATGGAGATCCGGATTTGACTACCACTTTTGTACCGTGATTTTCAAAAGCAAACTATCTTATCTTTTTTTTTTTACACAAGGTCTTCAGGTCCCAAACTAGGCAGAGCCTGTACTATGGTAACCTGATGACTGATATATATACTTATATACATATACATACCCAGACACAGGTCAAACAGAAATGTTCATACACACAAATGTTTGACCTGTCCGGGAATCGAACCCGGGACCAGCGGCTCAGGAGGCAGAGTGCTACCAACTGCGCCAACCGACCAGTCGAATCTTTGATTTAAAAGTATATCTACTCGTATATAATATGACATTGGTTATATTATATTTTTCAAAAAAATTAGGAGTCCGTAAAATTTATAATTTTGAAATTTTTTACCCGTGCAAAGCCGGGGCGGATGACAAGTATATAATAAATCAGTCGGAATAGACCCACAATACAATAGTACAGAATACAATAACGGCATATTTAAAAAATATTTGATATTTGATAGGTTTTTGTGGTGAATCCCGCTCTGGCTCTTTTCTGGTGCAAAGGATCACGATTGCTATTCAGTGTGGTAATGCAGCCAGTGTAATGGGTACCCTTGCACCCGGAGCTTTAAAGGGAGGTTATTTGACTATTTTATTTATATTATTATGTATATTCAATCATTTATTTTTAATTTAATTGGGACATTATTGTTAATTAATGATATTTCTATCGTAAAAGACCAGTACTAGAAGAGAGCAAATAAAGCAATAATTAAATAATATCAGGCGACGGTGATTGTTTGCAGTACAGGACGTTCGCTTCTTTGCCAACCATGTATATAGGCTAGACTTATTTCCAGGCAGTATAGATGTTCTAATACTGAAATTATAATTAAAGTTTAATGCCGATCGATCATTTTCGCCGTTGATATTGAAGTTTTTCATTAACTATCAATGCGCGCCAGAAATGGATTACATTCTCGCAACTCGTTGCCTCATTAATGACTCATTACTACGGATTAAAGCAAATTGGAGCTGGGGTCGATCCGTATAATATAACACTCAATGGGATATTATAAGTAATTGGTGAAGAATACATAGATAAAACTCTTTATTTGCACACTATTTCCAAATCACACATAAATATAACAAACATAATAATACAGTGATACAAATAGCGACCTTATTGCTTAAAACGATTTCTTCCAGGCAACCAAAGCGGACATGATTTTACATAAATTTGAAGGGGCGGCATTTCGCCGCACATATTACACAATTTCTACATGTACATACCTCCTATACTTTTTTTTTTTTTTTTTTTTTTTTATCACACTCAGACCCCCGCACTAGGATTCCCTGTATCGCAGGAGGCATGGACACACACAATCACAGCACACAAACATCCAAGACCCGGGACAAACAGCTACACTCATCGCACAAATGTTTGCCCTTGCCGGGATTCGAACCCAGGGTCCTGACGACACAGAAGTCAATGACACTGACCACTGCGCCACAGCGACCGTCAATTTACATATATACATTTTATAGCTTATTTTAATAATACTTACATATACTAATAATATTACTGAAGGATAATAGAGTAAAGAGAGCAATCAGGATAATCATAGCTTAGATAGTTCTTCAAAGGGTGATTTCATCAAAATTAAAAACGTCCGATTATCTCTTAACCGTCGGTTAGCTGTATGGTAAAAACTGTTGGCGGTCCAACAGCTTTTACCATACAGTATATATATATATATATATATAGATATTGATAATAGGACGTTTTAAATTTTGGTGAACAGCATCCTTAGATAGCGTTTTCAACTAACTTCAAGAAAGGGGGAAGTTCAGTCCGTTGTATTTTGTAGATACCAAGATTATATTATTTATAAACGCATTCGGAAAAAATTAAAAATTCAAATCTGAGATAACACGCTCAAATAAAGTAATAATTTTATTTCTTTCGTTTCATTTTGTTCGAAGTAGGTTCAGAACCTACTTCAGTTAAAATTTAAGAAAGAAAAGAAGTGGGTTTTATAGTGTTGAATGTGTTGTGTTGAACCCGTACTATCCACAGATAAGGAAAAATCTTAAGCCTGATTCTCATTTTCAAATTCTACAATATATTAGGTTATTTTAAGTTCAAATATTTGAAGGAAAAAATTCGGCTGCTAGTGGGATTTGAACCCACGACTACAGAATACCGTCCTGTCGCTTTGTCCAACTAAGCTATAGCAGCCCGTACCACTAGGGCCGAATTACTTCCTTCCTTTATTAACATCTTGCGGGGATGTTTTAGCGCCATCTACCTTTAATTGTATGAACAATTAATTAATAGGACTGATAGACCAACGTTACAGTTGATATCGTATCAAACGAAGGCACCCTACCCTTATTTAAGAGATTTTTATTGTGTATCGCATTAATGCTATGCTAGGCAGAACTTAAGTTCAAATATTTGAAGGAAAAAATTCGGCTGCTAGTGGGATTTGAACCCACGACTACAGAATACCGTCCTGTCGCTTTGTCCAACTAAGCTATAGCAGCCCGTACCTTCAAATATTTGAACTTAAGTTCTGCCTAGCATAGCATTAATGCGATACACAATAAAAATCTCTTAAATAAGGGTAGGGTGCCTTCGTTTGATACGATATCAACTGTAACGTTGGTCTATCAGTCCTATTAATTAATTGTTCATACAATTAAAGGTAGATGGCGCTAAAACATCCCCGCAAGATGTTAATAAAGGAAGGAAGTAATTCGGCCCTAGTGGTACGGGCTGCTATAGCTTAGTTGGACAAAGCGACAGGACGGTATTCTGTAGTCGTGGGTTCAAATCCCACTAGCAGCCGAATTTTTTCCTTCAAATATTTGAACTTAAGTTCTGCCTAGCATAGCATTAATGCGATACACAATAAAAATCTCTTAAATAAGGGTAGGGTGCCTTCGTTTGATACGATATCAACTGTAACGTTGGTCTATCAGTCCTATTAATTAATTGTTCATACAATTAAAGGTAGATGGCGCTAAAACATCCCCGCAAGATGTTAATAAAGGAAGGAAGTAATTCGGCCCTAGTGGTACGGGCTGCTATAGCTTAGTTGGACAAAGCGACAGGACGGTATTCTGTAGTCGTGGGTTCAAATCCCACTAGCAGCCGAATTTTTTCCTTCAAATATTTGAACTTAAGTTCTGCCTAGCATAGCATTAATGCGATACACAATAAAAATCTATTAGGTTATTTTATTCAGATTTTCTTTTATGAATATTTTGTATAATATTATTTTATGCTATATCATCTACTCTAATGAATTCAATACTTTTATTCCTATTATATCAACTTACAATAAAAATTAAAGTTCCTGTTCAATGAAAATTTAACTTCAACTTACATTTTAATAAAGTGAATACACCATACGAACTACAAATTAAAATGAGGCGTATAATCAAATAAGACTATTTTACTAAATAAAATTCCCCTGAAATTTAAATGCTAAATCTGTCTGGACCTTTGATCCCGTATAAATCTTTATCCGAATGAAATGAACTGCAATTAGCCAAATTGCTAAAAGCCCTAACGTGGGAGTCCGAAAAAACCCTCTTTGTATTTAATCTCCGGCGTAGAATATCGAATAACTGGAGTAGTTAAGATATTAAATATTTTAAAACTTGTACAACAGTTATTCGTTATTCTGCTATATTATAATATATTATAGCTTCTTATGCAAGATCTAAGTGAGCTGATTGAGGAGCGCACTAACCTCTGAAAATGGTTATAATTAGGGTAATGTTTTTTCTATCGTTACCGCAAGAGGAAAAAAACTTTCTTCAGACAAATGCAAAAAGACCATGCAAACCTTTGAGTATTATCACCTAAGCACTAACTAGACTATAGCTATAACCCCTATGTGACCGAAATAACTACAAGTATATTGTACATTAAATAAGAACGTAAAAACAGATTGCGATTTCTTCTCCACTCATTCAGTCATCCACGAACCCTCATCAGTTCATTTGGGGGACAATTTGTGGCAATTGTGGGGGATGGAACTGGTATCTACTGTAATATAGCATACCATGCCGTGCCGTACGGTAAAACAGTGGTGAGTACGCTCTAAAATTATTCATGCAAATTTCCCCCAATGATAGGGACGGTGCACTTTAGTTCGAAATCACTGGCATCAGCGCAGTACCTACTGACCAAAAATTGAATTTTGCGCCAATTAGAACATTGGAACTCATTTGAGTTTATCCGCGAGCGATCGGATGTGTTAATGGAATTAATAAGTGAACCGTGACTGATCAGATGAAGTTATTGCTTCACTGTGGTAAGAAGTACTTATGAAGATAGTTAGTCAGTGTTATATAACTTCGCTTTTTTTTATTTCTATACACAATCAAGACTTCCAAAAAAAGAGGAACTGTTCAATAAGGTTGCATTTCGGACGTTCAGTGATCAGTGACACTAACTTTAGAATCGCGATCTCGAAACATCATCATCTCAGCCATAGGACCCCACTTCTGGACATAGGCCTCCCCCATGGATTTCTACAAGGACCGGTTGGAAGCGACCCGCATGCAGCCTTTTCCTGAGATTTTAATCAGGTCGTCTGTTCACCTCGTCGGTGGTCATCTTATGCTGTCCTTGCCAGTCCGTGGTCTCCATTCGAGAACATGATATACTTTACCAGTGATAAAAGTCTTTACCCTAAACATCAGCTGTTAAGAGAGAAACACAGTAAAATAACGAAACTTTAACAATAACAAAAATACAGTTAGATGTCATCCGTTGTAATATTAAGGTAAAAGTTCATCACAATTTGTACTGTCTGTACGTAATACACTGTTCGTATATTACGAACATTTTAATAAATCCTCCAAACAACGAGAGTAATTAGGGTAATGTATAAGGCGTATAAGCATTGTTTCGTAAACAACGTGTGCTCCACATCGTGGCCCCTACAATGGTATCAGAAACGCACGAAAGCCTGGCGATAGTTGACCGTAGAACAAAAACATATTCTTCATTATTGAGAACAAGTTTTATGCCCCAGGGTTCTTCCTGACTTACCATTGGAAACTCTGTGGACAGGTTATCTAAATACGGTTGTGCATTGCAAGGCCTACAGCAAGACAAGTACTTCTTCTGCTACTAAAGCTACTGTTCACTAACATTTAGAACGTCCGATTATCAATTTAATCGTCCGTGAAACAGTTTTTGCCATACAGTAAACCGACGATTAATTTTATTATTTATTATTAACAGTAGCCTTAGCATAGGTACTACTTACCCGGATCAGTTGCCAACTTTCACTATTATTTGTTATGGGTATGTCTTTTTGTCTTATAACACGGTTCATCAATGCGTTTAAATTCACAAAATGTGTATTAAAATGATACAAATTCGTTCGAAAAGAGTCTAGTTAATTAAAATTATCATTATATATATATATATTATCTACAGACTTGCTAATAAATTGGTCAGGGCCGTATAGAACAATGTTAAGATATACCTAATAATTATGATAGTGACACATCCAAAAGGAAAAATTCAAAATACAGGAAACTGTATAGATTCTTCTTTTATTTTGTTAAGGACCTTTTTATAAGATTTTTTTTTGCGTTTACCAAAACTTTACATAATCTATTCTACGTACATACAGACGACAGTCAATGTTCGAGAAAACAAATGTATTAATTAGTAGAATTTAGAAAACGACGAAAAGAAATTAGTAGAAAACAAGGTCGGTGAAATGTCAGTTTAAAATATACCCTCGGTCTGTCTGGAATTAAAGTGCATGTCGTGTTTTATTTATGTTCAGAGCCCCACGAAATACTGAAACATGTCTCGAAGCTATTCTATTTAATTGGGCGTTATGTGAAACTTTAAAAAATACATTTTGTATTTTTCTCTATTTGTAGTGGTATTTTGTAATTATTTATTTAGACGAAAGTTAGGCAATCGATCGTTTTTGTGTGTTCTGGATAAAACTTTTATCCTAGCGGTACTGTGTGTGCGAGAAATCAAATGAACGTTAGCAAACGAGGAAAATGTTTACGTTCAAATACTTAAGGAAAAACTTCGGCTGGAACTTGAACCCACGACTACAGAATACCATCCTGTCGCTTTTTCTAACTAAGCTATAGTAGCCCATACCACTAGGGGTTCAAGTCCCACTAGCAGTCGAATTTTTTCCTTCAAATATTTAAACGTAAGTTCCGCCTAGCATGTTGTTAATGGAATAAACCATAAAACTCTTAAGAAAATGTTTCTTCAAAATTTTGTAAAAGTGCCCTTGCAGTAGAGTTTAACTATTAGAACTTGCTCTATCAATTAGGTTAAGCAACCTACCATGAATCGCATCAACACACTATCATCGTCATCATAATCATCATTCATTAAACTACTAACAGTCACACAATTGTAGTGATTCGCTTATTCAACAAAGGAAATAAATGGAATATTTTGAAAAGCTGTAAATAAACATTTTTCGTAAATAAACGTTTTTCGTAGTCAAACTGTCTTTCATTTCACAAACTATTTTTAGAACACTCCCACGTAGAGTGTTAAGTCAGAGTAGTCCAGTAAATATTCTAGATCTGACGTAATCTTTCTTTCTAATCTACAACCACGTTGTCCCTAACCATAAATTGGGATAGTGGTGAAACGCTAGGTTCATAAAGTGTAAAAAGATGTGTTGCTGTGAGTCACCCAGTCAAGATGTTTAAAAACAAAAGTCAATTGACCAAGAGAGAGCCATTCCATCGTCGCTAACGATGTTTTCGCGTCTGTGGAATTTATTAACACTACCCCAATTCATTAACAGCACTCTTGTGGGGTCGCATCACTATTTTTCTTCGCACCTCGCCTTCGGATGTGGTATTTATGAGACCGCTGGGTGGAATTGTAGCCAACATGTCAGAGTGCAAGAGAAGTCAGTACATCAAGTTAATGGCGTAGGCTTTCGACAACATTAACTGTTTGGTTATATCATATTAATGTTTCTGATTTCTTATAGCGTAACGAAGAAGCCATGAATGTAATAAAAATGCATTTACAACCTTTTTATGACAGACAATTAATAATAATAAATAATAATCATTATTATTTGGCTGATGCATATCGACAATATGATCGAGTGAACTAGATATTTGGCACGTGTTGCCATTTATCTTGTTATTTTTATTCGTCACTAGCTGCCTATACCGACTTTGTCCGGGTACATTGTAAAATTATATCCCGTTGATCCCGTTACTGGGAGTTTTAATCCCGTTCTTAAATCCCCCTACTTATATACCTACAGATAAACATTTTTATTCATAATAATTAAGTTATAACTCAAGGAAATTGGTAAATTCAAACAACATTCCTACATACAAATATTAATGCAACTGTTTACCAAAATTTAAACGTCCGATTATCAATTAACCGTCGGTTAACTGTATGGTAAAACCTGTTTGACCGACGTTTAAATTGATCGGACGTAAGACGCCTAACTAATACAAATTTATCCATTTAAAATTTCGAATCATGTTCCCGTGGGAATGTTGATCCCAGTTATCCTGTACAAACCTTGCCCTGACAAAAAATAATTATTCAATGTGGTGCAGTCGACCTGACACCATAGGACGTACATACAATTCGACGATTCCATATTTAAAGATGTTTATGTTTTTTGTGCCGTGGTGTGCCGTGGTGGTACCGGCCTAGAATAGTACTCCCCCATCTCTTCCCGCGGGTGCCGTAAGAGTCGGCTAAGGGATAACGTACCAGGAGGTGGGCAGCAGCGCCTTCTGAGGATCGGAAATCATACTGCGCTCGCCAACCCGCCTGCCAAGCGTGGCGAGTATTGGCAAATCCCCCCCTATATGGGGGAGGCATACGTCCAACAGTGGACGCACATAGCTGAGAAAAGAAAAAAGAAATGTTTTTTGTTTTTAACCGTAATCTTATTTGTTTGTTTTTTCGTAATGTTTTTGGAATGTTGTGTTTCTGGTATTTATTTATTTATTAAGCTAGATAGTAAGCTAACAGCATGGCTACAGCGCTAACTATCTTAGATAATAGGTTAAGAACAATTTCAAATTAATTTCTATTTGGTATGGTAATGTTATGAATTAATATATTGTCTTCTTTTTTCTTCCATTGTTTTTCTACGATAATAATATAATTTGTTTCAGTTGCACCAATGAAGATCACTCATGTCATGTCATGACATCTGGTGTTTAAAGGCGTAGAAAATAAAATAGGTAGTACATTGAACTGAATGGTAGCTAATTAGCCTGCTGGTAATACCAAGTTATTGGTATTTTATACCAATAATTTGTTCTTACGATACGTTTCCGATATTAAACAACACTTAAAGTTAAAATACCCTATGAAGGTTTTTTTTATTATCTACGCACATAAACTCATTTACTCTAAGTGTTCGCGGAATCTCATCAAGGATACAGAATCTCGTGGAATCAAATTTCAGTGTATCCAGAAGGATGTCATTCACTATTATAGGTCTCCTTATGCCGTTAATCCTATATAATCATTGACAAGCAAGTGAGAAACCAACAATAAACAGGAAACTAATACGCTTTCTTCTTAACAGGGACTTCTGACGTTCTCATTGGCATCTCTCAGCCTCTCACTGGACTGAATTTGAACGAGTAAGTTAGAGAGTGGGTCCCACCGAGTAACACTTTCAACTGCGTAGAATACCTAGTAGTAGTAGTGCTAGTAACTAGTAACGAGTAGTAATAGCAGTTATAATATATCCAAACTTATCGCGACATAGGAACCTATATATATGTAAATACGACCTCATGTATACTTATAAAACAAAAATACCTACAAAACAAATATAAGGATTAAGGAATAGAAATAATCAAAACCTACCATCTCGTAAGCTGTATTTAAAAAAGAACTAATTTATGTAATTTTAATAGTCTGACCTTTGAAAATGAGTTGGGAGTTACGTCTACTACTGTGGCTTTAAAAATATTTGAAACCATACGTGAAAAGATCCTGTAATAACTTGTACACTAAATTTTACGTCGCTCACTAAGGGAAACTATTATCAATATATTTGATAATAGTTATTAATAATAGTTAATATTCTTATGATTACGCTACTCTAGTACTCTATCTATGTACGATAAAAAAAAATTACCATACTTTTAATGTAAAAGTCAGACTTTTTTGCACCATAATCTGCGATACGTAGTATTTTCACAGAGTACCTATGCCCATTTGGCACCGGAAACCACAGAGACGGGTTCCAAACGTACGCTAGAGGCGGCAAGGGGACGAAGCCTTAAAAGGATTATAAATTCAAACTTAGATACAGTTTACGCTACTTGCGAACCGGAAGCGGGACTATTGACAACCCCGACTTCCGGCGCTGAAGTCCTTATTTGTTAGTTGTAGCGCTTGTTTACGCTAGTGATTTCCGGGAAACACTCAGGTTCACCCTCCTTTGTTAATGGAGCCCACTTCATCGGGCTATCTTGTATATTAAATAAAGATCGTTACTATATATAATACCTGAGCTTGTAGCACGAATAAGTTAAGTAAAATTATCGTATCGTTATCGTATAAACAATAATCGAATAACGTAAGATTGTACACATGCTATTAATTTTCGCCGTCAACTAAATGACATTTTTCCTCTCGAGTTAATGTATACACACAAAGAAACATTGTAAGTTACAAATTTTGGGTGTTTGCACACCCGGGTAGAGCAGTAAATGAAGTATCTATACTTTAAATTAAATAAATAAGTTAAAAAATATATACATATATCAGAGGCGTACTAGATACGTGTCAGCTAGTACTGAATTCAATTGTTTCACGCTGCGATACGATTACGCTACGGTCACGATAGTGATTCGTACTCCAGCCTCTAAGAACTAAATGATCAATCGAACAAAGTCCTCACTCACACGTAAATAGAGTACATGAACGACAAAATACAACGAATAAACGCATCCTGCGTTGAAAATGAATGAATGAATGAATGAATGAAATGAATGATGAAACTAAACAATATATTACGTACGTGAGTAATCCCAATTTTTCATACCTAAAAAGATGACCAGACAACTTTAATTTTCTACAATAAAAATACCTACCTATTTAATGTTTTATAATATGTACTTAGGTATACAGTTGTACAGGTTCCATAAATTAAGTTAACTGGCACGAGGGCAGTTGAAACACTGAGCTCCGTTCCCGCGACATCAACTGAAATAAGTAAATCTTAAGTTTGGATTTGACTAATTTGATCCCAGCTCGGGTCAGGACTGCAACGTGCCAACATTCTCTTTAGCCACATTCTTTTGGGTTCTTTAGCGGGAGGTGCATTTCAATTTATTTGTCATTTTATTTTATTGTAAATAGACACGATATAAATACAATCAGTTACATCTATCACACACATAATTAGCTTTTCATATTACATAAATTACTTACGGTAAGCAAATGAAATTATACATGTATATAAATATCATAATTTAATTACGCATAATGTCAGTCTTAAAGTTAAGTTATATTCATGTCAAGGGATAATGGAGTATGCCTTTATTAAAATAAAATACTAATAACTAATTACAATACTGCAGCTACTACAATAACATTTGAGCAATCCACTAGCTATTGGTAGCCTATAGATAACTCAAATGTAGCGGGTTAGAGAACCCGCTATCGGCTGGAAGCGTGCCCAGAATGCTAGCAGCATTGCCACGTTAATTGCAATGCTGATTCGCTGAGCCAAATATGTGCCAGCAGTTTGGTCACGCGACGCATCAATCAAACGCTCTGATAAGTTTTGGAAAATCCGATGAGCGTCCGGTCCCCACGGGCCCAATGTCTTGAACCCAAACTGTTGAAATATGTAAGCACCACTTATAGATTAGCATATTTTCGACGCTTCAATTGCTAAGCCTATAATAAGCCGCGGCGCCAGCCATGTGTCTCGGGAAGTGTGTGACGGCGCCAACGTGTCAACGCATGTAGCGTCCCACACAAAACATCGCCCTAACTTCCAGGGAATATGTGTCATATCGTCAGGTATTTTACTATCGTCACGCATGAGACCATTCGGTTCAAGAATGGTTGGATTGTTCTTTGAATATAAAAAGGAACCGCCTTTAAGAATGAACCGATTTTGATGATTTTTATAGGAGAAATGACGTAGCTATGCCCAAACATATGTACATAAAAATAAATATATGAGAAACCTATCCTCCTGTTTTGGAAGTTGGTTATTAAAATTAAGTAATTAAGTACCTTACTCTGGTCTGTCACATCAAATAATTCAAGTGGTAGAAGCTACCGTCACTACAGACGGCCATCGGGGCTTTGCCCATTAATCTGCCAAGAAACGTTTCATTAGCGAGCTAACTCCAAAGCAACTCTAAAGTGAATTTTAATGCATCTTTTGTTTCTCGAACCTTCCGCTTCGTTGTTGTAAGCAAAAAGTTTTGAGCCAAGTTTCGTTTTTTAGTTCGCTCGGGTTCGCGCAATCAAAGTCTGGATAAAGCGAGCTACATATTATATTATATATTATATACATAGAAATATCTATCTACTTCGTTACAGAGTTGATGTGAAACTGGGTGCTAACTTGCCAAGAAAATAGTGTTTATATATTTTTGTTTGCAATTAAACAAGTTAAATTTAATAACACGTCAGCAGGTAGAGACAGCATAAAAATATAATGCAGATATTGATTGACATTCTAAGCTTTGTTGTTGAGCGCACTCATAAAATATAGTTACTAAATCATATAGCATAAATAGTGCGCTACTGGTATCAAGTATTATCTAAGAATACAAGTTTAACAAATACAAGTTTTATATGGTGGTAATCAAAAATCATTGATTTACAAAAAAGCCCTTAAGCTTTTATGTAAAAATAACCCTTGGGTTTTTTTGTACATAAATGACTAAAATGTACGCACCCGCAGATAGATAAGAATAATAGTAATCATCACCAATATATGCTTGTGCACTGGAACGGCTCGTCGGATTAATTGTAATATTTATTATGATTGTAAATGTTGAAGATCACTTGCTTGATATCGACTTCTTCTTCATCTGAAAGTTCCACTCCTATTGGAGCTTGTATGACATAAGGGAAACTCTAACTTTCGAGGCCGCAGCTCTAAAAAGTGAAGTGGTACTGCAGCCAAACTACTCGTGTAGGTTTTGCCGCCAAGAATGCTGACTCCTGCCAACACATCTTTTCAGGACGATTTTTTCTTGGATGATGAGGCGGAGTAAGTTGTATTTGTCATTACGACATCTTTCTGTGTTTGATGGTGTCCCTAAGTTCTATATTTTATTGAAGCCTATTGAGTACTTCTACGTTAGTGATTCGGTCACGCCATTATCGAGATACGGCGGTAAATCTACTTTTTAAAGGCCTCCAACTTCTTTGTCGTGTTTTTTGTGAGAGTCCGTGTTTGTAGTAGCCATGCCAATATGTAACAGTGTACTTACATACATAGTCTTATAAATCAAGGCACAAGTCTCGATCACACAAGACGACTCATTTTTAAAAAAGTTGTGCAAGCTATTTTAATGCGAATTCTTATTTCTTGCACATTGTCTCCACTTTTGATTGGATCCATTGAACAATTTTCTTTCCTGATATCTACTACAATTTAATAGTCTTAAGACTTAGAAGTAAGAAGTATACAGAATACCTGAAAATTCAACGAAATAATAATATTTTCTAGAGATATTTTTATGATCCCCGAGAGAAAAGCGAGCGTGTCATGTATCAGGCTAACAAGTAACTCAATACGAACAAACTGCGACAGGGAATGAAACATCTGATTTCACATCATTTTATATTTTATGAATAATCAGAAATAAAGTTCTAATTGGATTCTATTTGGTTGTAATAGGACCCAAATTGCAGGATGGACCTGGAAGAAAGAAGAGTTTAAGAAGCCTCGGCTTGTCACTTATAGATGATTTTTCGAAGTCCAACTGTCAAAATGTTTAGTTTTCACGATTGAAGGTGAAGAGATGAAAAATCAATGATGACTTGATGATTGCTGCGACGGGTTATTGAGAAAGGATATCAATCATAAAAGTGGGAGACCATTCATTTTGAATTAAGTGTTTGAGTATGTAAAATAAATGAAAATGAAAATAAAAAAATGAAAAATATTTTATTTGCAGCGTTAACAAGTAATTTACATAAGTACACAATATATTATATAGCACATATTAGGTGTTATTATAAACACAGTAAATTTCTGAACGCTGATAGAACTTCATCCAAAGCACTAAGTAAACGGTGATCTTCACACTAGGCAAGCCTGTATCGTGAAGATCTTTAAACGATTCTTATATTAACATATACACTAATGACACCTCCGTGTTATTAAAGAGCAGGGATATAGAGCTAGAATATCAAATAACAGATTTAACAAAGAATCAGAAATATATATAGAGTAGTTATGTGAAGAACGCACCTGACAAAGCTAATGTCAACTCGCTGACCAATTTGATTGGCCGGTTGACGCAGTTGGTAGTACTCTGCCTTCTGCGCCGCTGGTCCCGGGTTCGATTCCCGGACGGGTCAAACATTTGTGTGTATGATCATGTCTGTTTGCCCTGTCTGGGTTTGTATATGTATATAAGTATATATATCAGTCATCAGGTTACCATAGTAAAGGCTCTGCCTAGTTTGGAACCTGAAGACCTTATGTTAATGTTAAAAACTACCGTTCTACCGCATTCTTTTTTTAGCATCGCACTCTGCCAGCGTCTTTTTTCATCGTGTTCTTGTTGCTTGTCTTGTTTTCATTATGTCGATATGTGATATACCTATACTTCTTGTGTTCGTTAATTTTTATGTTATATGCAAAAACGAGCAATCTTTTGCGCGTTTAATTATCGACGGGACAAAGTTTAAGAATCGCTCTGAAAGAAGCCCTTGAAGGAATCCTTCCCGCCACGCAAATTGAAGTTCCTGGCTAGCTAGTGTGGTAAACATTGTTGTTTCACTCATGGGTAAAAATTTTTAGAACCACTCGCTTCGCTCATAATTTAATCCTAGGTCCCTTCGCTTGCTCAGGTTTGAATCCAAGTACTCACACCAAAAATCAACTTTACCCACTTGTAAAACAAATAACTATTTATTCACTGCAAAGAAATTTTGTGCAATCACTGAAAGACCATGGCTGTATTTTACCCAAAAGTATTTTGGAAGTTGAAACAACATAGGACATTTGTTTATTTTACCTACATTCAAACTTCAGCTACATGTCAATTGTAATTACTCAATTGTAATACTTAAATAAATACTCAATTAAGTTTTGAGACTTTATGTATGACGAAGAAAATTCCAGTCGATAGAATTAAAATGGATATCTTTCAGGTGGAGAATTTGGCGATTTATGTCTTTTTTTACGCACAACGTAATAAAATATTAATGATATTTTATGGCGCACTCAACTGTAGGCGAATAAATCGACTTATTTGCAATTCTGCTTACCCAAACGCTATCTCTGTCGTACTAAAAACTATTATATAGCCCATAATATTACCGACATGCAGTTATTTATTAGTTATCAATAACAGTAACTGCGGAGCGTAAAGCGCACTGTAATTTCGCTTTTATTTACGTTTTAGCTTAAAAGCGTTATGTATTCAATTTTAACTGTTTACGATAACGATATGCGGTTCCTTTTATGAGCGAGGATCGATGCGGAATGGGCGTCAGTCACCAGTTAAATGTATCGACAGGTTAACGTATTGGTAAGTAGTTAAGATGTCGTCTTACGGATGATGTTTTAGGTCTAAGGTACACTTCAAGAACTATTTTAATTCATAACTTGAACGTAACTGAGAGATTTATTTAGAATTCTTAGTCATATTGTTTCATTATTCTCTAGGCAAAAAGAAGGCTTTCAGGTTTTTTTCTCATTCGAAAGTCTAAACTTTAGAAGACGAATCGGAATGATATTTACGAGAAATTGAATACTTATCGAAATGATATTAGAAGGACCCTCTTGTCCAAAATATTACCACCACCCAATTAATCATCCCGCCAAAGCACGGACGCATAGGAAAATATTAAGTATAACAGAACGCATAGATTTATTTATCTGTGTTCTGGCCTCTTGGTATTTCCATACTGATCTGGAAATAGCGGGAAAACACAATAAATGTTTTTTAATAAAGTCAAAATCAACATTAATCATATTGTAGTAGCTGCAGTATTTGAATTAGTTATTAGTATTTTATTTTGTCTGTTTGTAATGGACATCGGACCATTAAGAAACATTATTAATTCAATTTTGACATCAATAATATACGTATGCACACCGTACACACAGCCACACCGAGAAGTACCGGCAAGAAACCCGGGGCCATTTTTCAATAAATTTTATAACCACAAAATGATATCAATTCATTCTTCATCTTACGCATTTTTGAGACGAATTTCGCCAAATCAGTTCTCAGCAAGCATCTACATAAATTTGGACGAAAATTCTGAAACGGAGATTAGTTTCAGAGATTCCTCGTCCTTATCCTTCATAGGAGCTCAAAAAAACATCGGAAGTAAAACTCGACCACTCAGTTGTAAAGTAAGTCGTACGAAGCATAGTAAAGAGAAATACGAAGTAGAAGCAATATTCTCGTCTCTCATGTGTTCATAACTTACGCGCTTACACGTCACCTGTTCGAATGGATACATTTAACAGGAAAAACATTAAAGTGCCGCATGCCTGTCCCTGGTGACAAGCTCTTTAGAACTTTGCGCAACATTAGAGCGGAGGTACCCGGGAGTCTCACACTTAGCCCTAATGTGACGAACATGATCGATGGATGCTCGCAGCTGAACTGTTATAACCATTTTATCAGAAACCGCAATGTTTGCACTTCAATTGGGTGACGACGACTTTTGTGTAGTAAGCGATGCTCGGAGGTTTATTTTAGGGTGCGTTTCTTTTTGCGCTGCGCTTTGAGCACAGATTCAGAAACGCACTGAAAGCTGCACATAAAATGTATATGACGTTATCGTCCACTGTTCTTTGAACGCTCTCGACTACGAGGTAGACCAGTGTGAGCGCTGTCAAAACTCTGACTGTCTTTTAGAGAATCCGTCGAAAATTGGTAATCCATCCACAATAACTTAAATACGCAAATTAAACTCTCAGAAAAAAATACCCATATAGTGCCCGTGGGGTAGGATAGTGAATGATTTAATATGAATTTAATGGGAATTGACATTTATAGCATTCACGCGCTTTCGCATACACAATCCGTTCCAATTTGCTTACGAGCGTCACACTGTCAGTACTAAATTCATCGTAGACCAGCTAAATCCTGACGCATGAACTACGAACATATGCACTGGGAACGCAAAAAGAAACGCACCTTTAGTTAAACTCTGAGCTCCGCTTACTTTAAATCTCTTTACAAATTAAGTTTAAGACGTTCGATTTTCTACAGTTACATATAGTACTTTCAACCTGTGCTTTGCTTAGACTTCTCGTAGATATCTTTATCATCTCGATGCTAAATACAACCTATAAGTAATATTTTAACCTAAAACAATGGGATTGAAACAGTATGGTATGTTTTTAAAACAAATAAAAATCGGTCTCCTCTTATAGCCGACGAGCCCACCCTTCACTTCGGAGTGCTGGGTCAGCTGACCATAATTTATTTTAAAATAAGGATAGGTGGAATGTTGCAGTTTTCCCAAATCCCCAAATACATAATTTCTATCTCAAAGCGCACTGGTGCTAGTCATACTATTTTCTGGTTTATCATTTGTACATATAATATCACTCCTATATTGAAACCTCTAAAACCCTGTTTAAAACCCATTCATAAGTCGGTTTTCAATATTCAATCGCAGTTAATTTCGCGTTGCTGAGTCTGTAAAACTTGCTATGGTAAAACTCATTGTGTAGAGATCGATTCGACTGAGCATCAATTTGGAGCGATTTCAATAAGCCATTGTAATCAATCTGCGGGGCGCCATGAGTGAATGCATTAGGGCTGCTCACTTAATGACGACAACTATATTACAGGTAGACAGCATAGGGAGAGCTGTCTAAGCTCCGTCTCGGTTAGTTTAACTATTCATTAAGTAAGGCATTGCATTTGTTTTTAATTAGCCCCTGATTTTTTTTCCTCAATATAGTTTCATACAAAATTAATATGGTTTACCGTCATTACAAGTTTTGCATTTCAATTTCATCATTACATTATGTTGGTCATATTGCGAATAAAATTATTTCAGAAAAGTCCGTACCCAGTCAACCTACAGACTCATCTTTAGTCGACAAATATCCTTCAAGTGGCAGTCTAACGAGTCAGCGAAAAGTAGCAGCCCTGGACGTGTCCGAATTTGCATTTGCGAACAATTCAAATGTCGAGAGGCGCAATTGACGCGGGAACGGGAAAAAGAAAGACAGAACTTACGCAGCGGCAGCTACGCTGTCCGTCCTACGGACGTTTCGACAGATCCTTGATTGGGTTCTCCGTATTTTCTGCTGTTCTGCTTTGTACATGGCCGCCGGACAAAGACACGTAGAAAAGTGGAGCTGCCAGGAACCACAGGTTTGCTAATGAACAGTATGGGTCATGCAAGGCTTCCTATGTGATCAGTAATGTTGTTTCTAAATTTTCCATTGAGTAACGTTTAGAAACTATATACATTGTTTTTAGTATCCGTTTAATCCTCTCAACACTTTGGTTTTTATTTCTTTTCAGAGCATAATATTACCATTAATATATTTGGTAAACATAAAGCATGGAAAAATTAGTTAAATATAATACATAAAATACGCATCCGTCAGCCGCGTCCGATAATTTGTTTTCAGCTTCACTGTGTTACATATACACGTCTTGTAGGCCGCTCGCTATTGCCTTTACTGTTATATGTGTTAGTTCTGTAGTGTCTGCCGAGAATCGCCAATGGAAATGTTTCTATTCTCTGGAGAGTGCACTAATTTCAATGAATGCTCATTCATAGGTGTGCGTTTCTGTATGTCTTTGATTTATTGTCCCGTGTTGGCACTGAAAAATGTTGAACATTGTTTGGTTCATTGTGTACCATGTGGCCTCAATTCAACTCTCTACTTTACTGATGTATAGAGTAGCATTTGTACTAAATCAGACAATGGGTAAATAAAAAGGAAACATCTTGTTTCGCAGTATGTCTGCGTGTGACGTGAGGTGCCTGTCTTGGTAGGTACCTACTATTATCAACTTTGAAAACAAACTTAAGATTTGAAAGTCCAAAAAAACTAAAATATTTTATTAATAACTGAAAATTTTTTGCCGAACACACTGTGTAAATACAGCTATCTTTGAGTGCCAATAAATATTCCATATCCAGTTTGATGCCACCTCCGACTACATTGTCACTATCAAATTCTAATCGAACATAAATAAGTCTACCTTTAGATAAATAACTGAGTTAAACCCGATTTTAGAAAATAAGTGACTCGTAGTGGGTACAAATGCATAACCTTTTGACTTCCCCAAAAAACTTAAATCATTATTTTAATGTGTTTATCGGCTTGCGGTCAATACGCGTTGATCTTATCTCCGCGGTAAAGAAGGAAAATTAAATAAAAGTAAGCCTTGCGTTAATTTTGCTATATTATCATATAGGTATGCTTGTTCATTATAGGTACCTATTGCGTAGCTATGCTCATCCGTAATTTATTAATCATTCATTCATGTCACCATCACAAGAAACATTACGACAGGCCTCATTTCGTTAGAAACTCAAAACAATCCAGTGTGAAAGCTTCCAAAGCGAAGTGAAATTAATCAAACGTTATAACAAACCTTTTCAATTATTACCACCTCTCCACACGTCCGTTCCACGCGATTACTCCAGACCCTTGTTCCGAAACATTAAAGAAATGACTTTCGGATATTAGAGGATAATGGTACGGGCTTAATTATTAATTAATTATCTGAACACGTCTGGAACAGGCGCCGGGTTACAATGGAAAGGTTTTATGATCAAGAGTGTCCATTGTGCGCCGTTGGAAAGATTTGCCGGACTACGGCCAAGGCGATTAATGTAATTTAATTATTTTCGGGATTGATGGGTAGTGTAATGCGTCCGTTTTTGATTTGATATTGGTGACTATTATATTTCGATTTATCCAAGAGTAGAATAGCGCGGGACTTATGGTCCGTATTTGATCCACGGTTTAAGGCCCGCTCATAGCAAATGTTTATAATTGCAGGGTGGGTCTGCGGGCTTACCCTTGACATTCCGATCGTAAATTGTGATTTCGATAGATTGATACTCTTGAACGCAACACTAGCGCACGATTGGAATCGAGTTCAATGTAATTTGACATAAATACAAAATGTCGTTGAACGGGATTGAAACTGATTTGGATTAGAATTCGATTGACATTGAAATTGAGTTCAAGAGTAAGCCAGCTGCCTTGAGTTTACCCATTTAATAGTTACTTTGTCTATGCTTGCAGCGTTCGCGCTGCTTGTTTTGAATAATCCCAGGCCTTCCATACTCATCCCTTGATGGGTATATAAGGAGGCTACGGTCTTGGCGGTGGCGCAGTTCGTGATGAGGCAATTTTGGCGATTACCTTCCCGTGGTGCTGCCTGTTATTGGTCTAGTTTCTTCTGAAATAGACGCAACAAAACATCGTTCAGGCGCGGCGTGTGTTATTCATAAATGTATGTTTATTTATATTCTATTAATTTATGCATGTTTATGAATTTGGCCGGGACCGCTCCCGACAGGCTTTATCCTCTTTACCGAAGAGAAGCGGTCCGCATGACAGTAGGTTGCGGTGCTGTATGGCACTGCAACTGAGGCGGCTAAGGAGTGGCCGCGGCGGGAGATATTATTGTGGAATGGTGCGACCATGTCCTTGTGTCAGGCGTGAACTTGAAGAAAAGGTCATCCTCCCCTTGGAATGGGTCCGGCAACGGACTGCCATGTTGGGAGCGCAGTGAATGCAAACGCGAACGCGCGTTCCCGATGTCATAGCGGCAGGACGGAGACCGTGATGGATTTAGTTGGTAGTGGACCCTGGCTGCTGTTTGTGCAGTTAAGGTTGGGGGCCATGAGGCCCCCCAGGGAGCGTCGCGGTAATGCGGCACTCGAACGGTGCCCCGCCTACTTTCCCCAGTAGGCGGAAAATGCATTTCCCCAGGCAAAAAACTATCCTTTTTTGCCTTGGAAAATACGCTAGTCTTGTGTGGAGACCTTGTGACTCGTCGGCTTACACGCACGGCTCCAACAAGGGAGTTTTACGCAACGCTACGTATTAATCTAACGCATAGCAAAAACTCTCGTAAAATGCTGCTCCACTTTTTTGCCAGGCGCTAATGAGCATCTGTGGCTATATATTTCGCGGCGTCACTCGCGTGGCCTAGGTAGTATCTCGATTATACCATCTCAGAAGAAGGATTCCCAAAACACAGACATAAGGTACCTACCCATTTGTGTCGAGTGAGAGATATATTATGTCACTCAGTGAGCTAGGGCTAAGGGCTGCAATAAATTAGATATATTTTTCATTAAATTCAGAAACGGCTGTAACAATGAAGAAAAAAAATTGGAAACTATGTACTTCAATTTATTTTTCTATATTAAAATGTATTACTCTGATTTATGATACTTACTAGTACTGTTCACGCGTTGCGTTTAAGGTTAATTGTTGTAATATAAAAATATAGGTTTTAACCATTATGTATGATTATTGATATTTATAATTCGATAGTTATTCACAATTTCACACGGCACATACATATTTCTTTCCTTTATCGTTTAGCATCCTTTTAGGAGGTTCTTAATTCGACTCGTATGTTTTTTTTGCGTGACAAGAATGCAGAATATATTGATTCCATAAATTTGTGCACTTATAGTGGTCAAGGTTATAAATTTCAAAAGCTTGCTCATTTCGGGCGTACAATTATTATTTAAGTGGTTTATTGGTAAGTGACAACTTAACATTATATGTAGGTATACCTAGAAAGCTAGAATTGTTGGGAATGCCCCAATTTTAGCTAGTCATGTCTCCTCGGTAGTAGCTTAGACTATATAATATAAGCGGTGGAAGCCGTTGAAGTTTTGAAAATGATTAGGTACCTAGGTACTTATACTACCCCGCGCTTGTAGCAGCGCTGACTATGATTTCGTTTTAGACTTTGAATACTAATTTGGATTCCCGAGTAGGAAATCAATTTTTAGCCATCCCTGATCGGATCGGGTCTCTGTGACATAATAAATATATTGGTGTGCCAAATAGCAGCCCAATCTTTTCTGTGGTTTGAGCCATACATTCATAGGTAGGTCAGTCGCCAATAATGACTGTTTCTTCTACTTTCTACAGATTAACCAAACGTCCATAAGGGCTGACCTTATAATGTCTGAGTTTAATTTATGATTCTGAATATAAATTCAGAAAGTGCTACCGCTATTGTAAATGGTGTTTTTTAATTCTGTATCGACCGTCCAAATGTTAGTCCAATTCGTTAAGCTTTGGGTTGAACCTATTTTTTACTAAACGCCAAAAATGCGTGATGTCTAGGTACAGGCGTTGATAGCGATGATAGCTCAGCGGTGGGTGCATCGGCTGTCAAACTGACGGACCCTGGTTCAATCCCACCAACGGCTTAAGCTTCCGGTGAAATTAACATCTTTATCAAATTCCCAACGTTGTAGTAGGGTACTTTCAAGTACCCACCTGGCTACGCCTAGCTACCATCCTCAAGTTTGAAAAACTGTAACCAAATCATAATGTGGTCAGGCAGCAGTCCTTGAGCCAGTGATCCTTTTTAAGTGTTTAATTTCATATTAAAATAGTGAATAGGTACCTTCTAGGTTTGCGTGCTAAATCCTAGACAACGTCATCACTTAACATCAGGTGAGACCGTTGTCAAACGCAAACTTATAATATGTAAAAAAAAGTTAAATAATAATAAAATGTCTTTCAAATATTTATATACACTACATCAAATATTCAAGGGAGAACACCACATATTTGGCTCCTGAATATATTTACCCGCTTCCAAAGCTAATTTTTTTTGCATAATCCCGCGTCACGTATAGAACAGAAAAGTAAAGATCTTGTCACACCGGGGGACCGCCTACACCTGTCGTGTCCGTACACTTTGGGTTTGACAGCTTTTTATTGGATCCCTGATTTCCTATTCAATAAGTTTCGGGTTTACATTACGCTGTGAACTGGCCCGTGAAATGTTTGCGAGAGAATAATGCCGTACGCGGCCATGTGACCGACTCAATTACTGTCAAATATATAGAAGGTATGGTAACTAGCTTTTTGTGTTCACTGAAACGTGTAAATACCCATTTATTTGCATTTTTTACCAGGTGCTCATCAGGGCATCCCAGTCATTATGACCATACGTTACTAAGCGAAGCGGGACGCGGGCCGCGGCAAACTACGTAGGTATGACACGGTGAGGCAGCAGGTTTCTCTTTGTCATATGTACGAGTAATTTGGTACTGCAGTGGATATTTGTGATACCTTTTGGTATGGTGATAGCTAGGGTATTTTCGAGTAGGTATCTGCCTGGCTAGCTACCACTCTTAAGATTAAAAATCTTTCACTAAACGCATAATTTGCGTGGTCAAGCAACACTCTTTGAGAGCAAGTAAACGTCTAAGTCTAGCGTGGTATCTTCGACTACATCGTCACTGACCATCATGTAAGATAGCGGTCAAACGCTAGATTAGTACAGTAGATATAAAAAAATATTTAATGAACTTCTATTGTGGCGATGAAATGTTCTTTATTGTATCCATATAAAGATGTCGATCGGCCGAAGTTAAATTATGGGGTGGAATGTTTTAATACTCGTAACTAGCTCTTTATTATCGTTACCCAATTTTTCAGTGTAGGCACAGACGACGTCTCATATCTATTTATTCATTTATGTGGGTGTGAGAGGTTTGCACCTCTTATTTGAATTATGTCATCTGAATGAAAATGTAGGTAATTCACATTAAAAAAGGACGTGTGGCACTCGGGTCTGCCGCGGTAAAGCTATTGCATAGCATTTTTTATCAACTTATGCAATTAATATATTAATAACTTATGCAATAACGCCGATACAACCAATGCCACCTAGAGGCGATTTGCTGAACTAAACAGACAAGCGTGATATTTCAAAAAAGTCATTAAAAGTTCTGCTATTCATCGATAGATGGCAAAACAAAAAAGTATCACCACTGTGCCGGTCGGAGTGGGGGTGTTAGGTTATTTTCGTTATGGAATTTCTGGATTCGGTCTCCACGCTCAAGGCGCGCGATAGAAGCTATGCAATAGCATTAAACTAATTCATGCTGATCTATATTTTCTTCATCACATCATGTAAGTATGACACGATGTCCTATGTATGAAAATTCCCGATTCTCAGCGCTCACCAGTATCGACGCCTTGACGTATGCAGTGCACGGGTGGTTATCATGGACAAAAATGTTTCGACCGTACAACACGCTATTATAGTCTGTGTCACAATACATTAATAGGGCAAATGCCTTTAAAATAAAACACTAATAACTAATTACAAAACTGCAACTACTACAATAACATTTGAGCAATCCACTAGCTATTGGTAGCCTATAGATAACTCAAATGTACTAACCCGCTACCGGCTGGCAGCATGCCCAGAATGCTAGCAGCATTTCCACGTTGAATTGCAATGCTGATTCGTTGAGCCAAATATGAGTCAGCTTTTTGGTCACGCGTCGCATCGATCAAACGCTAAGATAAATTTTGCTAAAACCGATGAGCTCCAGGTCCTCACTCACACACGTTTCGATTGCTCCACCGAATAAGCCGCGGCGCCAGCCCTAACATGTGTCTCAGGAAGATGTGACGGCGCCAAAGTGTCAACGCATGTAGCGTCCCACACTAAAGGCCGCCCTAACTTCCAGGGAATAAGTGTCATACCGTCAGGTCGTTTACCATGATCACGCATGAGACCATTCGGTTCAAGAATGGCTGCAACATTAGCGCTGGTAAAAGCCCGACGGATGATATCGTTAATGCTAGCGTGGCGGGAAATTCACCAGCACTTCTGGAACAAAAAAGCCCGTGGTGACCGAGTAGTCAACTGCAGTACCACACTGGCAGTGATGGGTTTCATAGCATTTTGCACCCAAACGTAAGCTAGCAGCTAAACGAAAAGCAGATGGGTCTAAAAGATTACCTGTTCTAAAAGAAGGAATTGTCTGTAACCAAAGACCAGATTCCCACACAGAAACAGCAAGAATACGAGCACGAAAAGGGAAATACACGGTAGTATTACATTCTCTATGTACAACGTACATAGTACATATTATTTCTATGCATGAAGTTTATCGCCCTCCGCCCTCGTCCCTGTATTTCCCCTAGAGAATGTAATACTACCGCGTATTTCCCTTTTGAAACTATTAGACCAAACATTGCACCAAAATTTAAAAAAACGAGAACTGTCATGGTCTAGATTGTTCTGTCATTTTTAAGGTCGAAAACAATGTTCTACACATGACAGTGTGCGCAGTACTCTATTTAGTTAGTGTTTGTGGATTATCGGCCGTGACCACAGCACTGATCAGAAAGGACCACAGATTATGCCGTGACTGTCAGCCTAGACTGTCAGTTGTGATTATTGTGAATCTGAATATTAATTAATTTTAATTTTCGCTTTCTGATCAGTGTTTTTAATAAAACAATACATATGTAAAACAAAAAAAAATTGATTGTTATTTGACCATAAATAAAAAATATCATGTTTTGTTTTGCTCTAAATGTGTAGGCTATTTATTTTATAGAACCCTCAACCCTAATATACCCTCGTTTTACTGAAAGAAAGCTATCGAAATGATGGAACATATTCGTCAACGTGATTGGTAAGAATTCAATAAGTAAATAAATATTTAATGCTAGGTCTGATGGCCCATAGCAGAAAGAGGTTGGACTAGAACTTATTTCTTTTAATTGCAATATCTAAACTAAACTTATCGCTTCTCCCATAAAATTTACAGAATGTGCCCTCCCACTCAGTGATGTAAACGTGCTTAATTAAATTTATAATACCTATGTAGCTATCTAGCTGTTACCTTACAATTTCAAGGTCTGTTGCAATCCTTTCTGCTAACAACACTAATTTATCCAAGTGAACTAGTGGTTAAATTCTACAATAACACATTCTAAAGTTACTGATTTATTCAATCACACAGCTGAACCTTGTAGTTTCAACCATGTGGGCTACGGATTCTCGCTACCTCAGTTATTTTACAGAGACTGTAGCTTTATTTCCGAATAAATATTCCATTTCTGACTATAATGTACCTGTATAAATTCGAATAATGGATACAATGTATTTCCATGTCTCGATTGCTAATGGGCAAAGAGCTATGTTTTCAAATATTGTCTTATTGTCATAAATTTTAAAATATTTGATCACAGTAACTAAGTAATAGATGTTTGTGTATAAAAATCAATTTGTTACTGCAAGATGTGCATTAGAAACAAAATAGCAAATTATATGGTTTGGGTTGGTTTATTATTGTTATAAATGACAAGTAAAAGATACATATTTTTGTGGAATTTTTCATAGAAAAAGCAATTTCACCACACATTATATTCTTGTACCTAACCCTTATAATTTTTGCACCACTTAACAACTATTGTTATATATTGGCCAATTTGCACAATATCTTTATAAATTATAACCTATGTGTTGTACTGACGTATGAGCTATATGATTAAAGTCCATACAGTAGTTTCTGCACATTTGTGTTTGTTACCGAAGAGGTAACAAATGCAAATGTTCACATTTATAATATTAGTATGATGTACTAATGTATTGGTTTGCAGGTGTCAAAGGCGTACTACTGATGAGTTTGTTGATGAGGCTGACATAGACAACTGTGTCATAGAGAGAATAATAGGCAACAGTTTCTGGGATCCACTGATTTCGAGCGATGATGAAGAACCAGCGCGTGAATCTATCAATTGGAGCAGTGTTTTTAAAAAAAATAAAACTGTGAGTAACATAGTAACACTCAATTTTCAGCTACCTCACAGAATTTATTTTAGGAAACCCCTAGATTAAAATGTACTGCGGTATATGCATTGGTATGCAAATCAATGCAATTCTGTGGTATATTATATGAACATACTGTAGCCTGCTGGCCTAACTTTTCTCTTTAATCACTAAATTTGCAGTGAAACTAAGGAAGCTGACTTATTATATTGTTCTATCAATTCAGGCAATTTTTTCATCATTTTCACAAACTGCTCATATATAAAACTGTGCTGAAACCAATATGGACATATGGAATTGAGCTGTGGGGCTCAGCATGTGTATCTAACACAAACATCATACAGCGCTTCCAAAATAGCATTCTCAAAACAATATCCAATGCGCCATGGTTCATTCGAAATACCGAAATTTATAACATACTCAAAGTGAACACTGTGCTACAGGAGATTGAGCAAAGCGCGGTGAAGTATAAACGCAACCTGGAGATGCACCCGAACTCTCTGGCAACACATCTGTTAACACCAACCTACAGGCCAAGGCTTAAAAGAAAACATGTCATGGTTCACCTTTGAAAGTGGACCAGCTCAAAACGAGGAGACATTCTCAGTGGAGAAATCTCAGCACCTGATAAATATCATAAAATCTGCTTAAAGTGCTTCCACTGATTGTAGATAAAAAAAAAAAAATGTTCATTGATTTATGACACTGTTGCTTTGTCTTGATAAAACAGTACTTTCTTCTTCTTCAAATGGGCCTTTTTCTGTGATTTCATCAATCAAAGGCTCCAATAATGATACATAGCAGGAGCTGCTGTATATGGTTTCTCCCTTTTTAAGGTAGTTGATGAATGTTATAATAGTGCGCATCCCAAAATACAGATGCCATAACCTTGCCAGTCAACTTTTGCGACTTCCCATGCTTGGGAATCAATTCATTGTGTGAAGTCTACTCGGCCGACTGTCGATTGGACTCAGGTGTGAAATGATGGAGCCATGTTTCATCCATTGTCATATATTGATGCAAATATTCAGGTTTATTAAGATTGAACAGGTCCAAACATTTATCTAAATCATCAATTCATTGTTGTTTTAGTCAATTGTGAGCACACGAGGCGCCCACTTTAAACAGAGCTTTTGCATACCCAAATATTCATTCACCATATGTCCAACAAATTCCTTTGATATTTTAAGAGTCTACTTTCTCAATCAACTACACTTTTCGATTCTCCAAATATATATTGTGGACGTTTTTGATGTTTTCGTCAGTAACAGCAACTTTGAGGCGTCTACTGCTTGCATTGTCCTAGGTGCTCTATCTCTAGCACTTCTCAATGGTTGATTTTCATGGTGCAAAGTCCGAATAATGATTATCAAGCCAAGGCTTGGCTTCAATAGATGCAAAAAGACAGGGTCCAGTGGACAAGGTGGACAGATAACCTAATAATGCTCTTCGGAGGAGGCCGAATGTGTACTGCTTTCAGTAGGTGGTAATCAGTACTTGTGAAGATTGATGAGGGGCATCCCTCCCGATGCCAAGCTGTGGTGGTTTTATGGCAAAAATAAATGGTTATATGGCACTTTCCAGTATATTAATATTTGTTATATGTTGTAAAGTAAGCGCTTTGAGGAGGATTCATGTAGTTTGTTCTTCATTCATAATGTCATATACTCTCATTCTTGAGCATCTATTCATTTTTGTCTATCTTTGTAGTTTGAAAAGAAACAATATAAGTATCAAACGTTTGTCCCTGGCCTACGTACGACCCCAAACCATCCAAAAATCTCGGCACTTACTAAAGAGGATCACCGTCAGTGTATGAGAGTCATATGTGCAATCAACAAATCAATACTGCCCCAAGAATTTCTAGGCCGACCTATTAAAGCAGATTATGCCGTTTTTGAGGTAAGATATGGCATATGTAGTGCCATTTTATTGTATTTGAACCACTATTTAACAATAAAAGTCACCGACATAGCCCAGCGGTTTAGCAAGTTCTAGTGGTCGTGAGCAGAGTACTTGGCTCATAGAACTGACGGCCATCGGGGTTGAAAGGTTCTCAAATGGAAACCACGGACTAGCAAATGCAGCATAGGGTGGCCACCCTCAGGGTAGAAAAATGACCTGACTAAGATTACAGGTAAGGGCTGGATGTGGGCCGCTTCTGTTCTGTGTAAATCAATGGTAGAGGCTATGTCCAGCTGTGGGCATCCTATGACTGAGATGATGATGAAGAATTAAAATGCTTGGACCAGCATCTTACTTGTGTAGGATTTAGGTATGGAACGCATACCATGGACCAATATACTACAAGAAGATTGACATTCGCCTAAAGAAAATTGGACTCCGGAAAAAACTTCATAATTCCAGGCTATGTTTAGATGGCGCTACAGGTATGGAAAAGTTTGTAGCCACAGAACGGTCCTTCTGTGGCTACATCAAGTTTCGATTAAAGAATAGAAATCGGTAACTTAGTAAAACTAGTCGGTACTCGTTCTGTGACTACAAATTTTTCCAAACCTGTAGCGCCATCTAGATTTAGCCTGAAATTGTGAGGTTCTTTCCGGCGTACGATTTTCTTTAGGAGATTGTCTGTCTTCTTGTAGTATATTGGTCCATGAACGCATACAACAGACTTCATCACTCAAGTGTGAAATAACTTGTTGAAGTCGGTATCATGATAGTTCAAAAGTAACTATTAATATATTATAATGATGATGATGATGAACTATTATCAAAATATTGTGAGCATGGTACCAAATTCGACAAGTTATATCACACTTTTGAGTGTTGAAGTCGGTTCCATTTTTTTGGTATTTTTTTTTTCATCCTTTTCAGTGACCTTTGCTACTCACGGGATCAATTATCATAGTGTATGTTCATCGATTTTTCCATCCGCAACTATGATGTCAGACGTATGCGTAGCACTTTTCAATTTTCAAAAACCGCTTCACCGATATTAATAAAATTTAAATAGGACCACAGGGGAAGCATCAGCTTTCAAAAAAAAGAACGATTAAAATCGGTTCACCCAGTCGAAAGTTCTGAGGTAACAAACATAAAAAGAAAAAAAATACGGGTCGAATTGAGAACCTCCTCCTTTTTTGAAGTCGGTTAAAAAGTGAGTATGAGGGTGTCATGTCACTTAAATTCTTTTTATGTACATTAAGGTAATTTGGTTTGTGCTTTAAAAATCACTCTAATTCTTTTAGAAAACGAAAGAAATATATGCCAAGGAACAGAAGGAATATTTAGAATGGGCCAACAACCTTTGGGTCACAACAAATTGTATCAGAGCATTGCGTCCCAAACCACTGGTAGAGATGATATATGATGCCGAGTTCAAAATGAAGGTGCAAAAGCTACAGCTCTTTTCTAATAAATTCACATCAGCAGCACAGATACCACTAAGAGCAGACAATCATAAGTGTGAAATTATATTGCCAGAGAAAGACTTAATAAAGGTATGTGAATAGAGTGGAGGAAGGTATAGCTGAATTAGAGAACAATAAATAAATAAAAATTCAATTTATTTCCCAAAAATAAGCTAGTACTGTAGATATAGGAAAATAAACACTATTGAAAATATCCTACTTATATAATTTCCTACTTAGTTTATTATACACTCACACATTAATACAAGTAATTTTAGAGCAATAGGGATAGACTGTGTTTCATTTACATTAAGAAATTATAGGTTAATAAAAAACTAGACATACAAGCTATATTAGGTCAGTACTAAATATAACAGTTGTATTCCCTCAGTTGTGGATTTTTGTAATAAAATATAGGTAGGTATTATCGACAAAAGTTACGGCTTACCTATCGAGAGTTGTGTGCAGACTATATTGGCATGATTCAAGTCTTTTTTAAAATCCTGAAGTCAAATTACGAATCACTCAGTATGAAACGATAAGATCTGCCAGGTCTAATCAGTTTTAAGCAAACGATTTTTTTGTTATGGAACAACTTAACATATCAGCAAAAACCTACGTGTTTGATTCTATATTGTTGCAATAATTAAGGTTTTCATTTAAGGTAAACAACTCCGAAATCCCCAAAGTGTCCTATCCCATGTTATACGAGGAAAGGGTTACCATCCTACATGCATGCCCCATGCCAAAGCCCTGCGATCAACATCCATGCAGATTCAAACTGCCTAGTAAGTTATATAACAGGTTATTAAAAACAGCATTAGTCAAACGCATGCACTATCTGTAATTGACCTTCAATTTGCAGATGAAAGTACCGAGTCTCTTTTACCTTTGCCGGAAATACACAATGAGTTAGCTCAGTTTGCTTTAGACAACGGGGCAAATTTCATCGCGAGCGAAAATGCTATCAAATGTTTGCTGGAGACGGACCGCACCTGGACTGTTCCGATATCGGTCTGCGAGGCTATATCTGCCGGTAACTGATCAGTTTTTTTAAATATTGGATTTAATTTAGTTTAATATTTAATAACCGCAATATAAATCGGTGCGTAAGGCTATCCAATGTTTTGGACCAATCGACCAAAAACAATCTCATCTCACGTAAGAGTTGGCTAAGGGATCACACGTACCAGAAGGTGGGCAGCAGTTCCTTCTTAGTGTAAAATCAACTTTCTAATACAAACCCGCCTGTCACGCGTGGCGAGTACTGGCAACCCAGGCTCATTTTGAAACGTGGCGTGAGCTATGAAGCGTCAATCTGCATTCAACTTCGACTTCTTCATCAAAAAATCTTGATAGCTATTCGAATAGGTGTGATGATGTGTTCAATGCTGATGTTGCAAACTGTATGAGGATGCAGTCTGATGTTGAATCATTGGAAAGGTGGAGCAGGCTGAACGGGTTCGCCGTTAATGCTGCTAAGTGTAAGGTAGTCTCCTTTACCAGAACGCTTAATCCTATTTAATTTCCATATGTCCTGGATGGCCGCACATTATAACGGGTAATGAGATTCAAGGATCTTGGAGTAGGTACTCTTAGACAATCACCATAATTATCGTGAGCATTTTGGCAGTATTTGTAAGGTTTGCCAACAGGACACTAGGATTTATAATGCGAATGCCTCACAGTTTTCGGATGTCAGGGTTGCAATCACGCTGTTTAACACTTTCGTTCGAAACAAGTTAGAATTCGAAGCGATAGTTTGGGATCCGCGTGAGGCCAAATACTCACTATTAATCGAAAGGCTTCAACGCAAATTTGCTAGATACTTACGTTTACAAGCGTATGTTCGGCTATTATCCGTATCTATTTCCATCGCACTTTGTGTAGGGTATGGTCGGATTGGATATACTAGAACTCATGGTATTGAGTGCACTTTCACTGTTCGTCGCCGACCTTAGGCGCAGCAGGCGTCGCCAGCACCAGATGTTCTTACGTCCCATATAAAAGACTTGCCACTCTAGTCATGCTCCAACACAGCGAGCGCTGCTATTACTCAATTTGTTCACAAATGAGTTTCAGCATGTAAATTTGTTTGCCGAAAAAAAAATCTTGAATGCGTTGTTACACATCGCTATTTAATGTAATCTGTTTCATTGTATTATTTTAAAATGTGTTCAATAAAGTGTATCTATCTATCTAACGGCCTGCTCCAGTAGCAGCTTACTCTTAAGCTTGAACATGATGTGAACTAGCAGCCGTCTACATTTTTTTTTTAAATGGGAAGCTGAATTATCGATATCAAGGTACAGTATTAAACCGGCAGTCCGATATTTAAGGCGCTTTTAAGACCTGATAACATTGCAAAAGCAACACCGCGCACGGACCTGCTAAATCTTAGTATAAGGAGCAATAGAAATATATAAACTGTCATCTGAAAAATACTTACTTTAATACGCATGTAATTTTATTTTATTCTTTATGGTTAGTTGTTACATTGTAGTCCTTTTAAAGATGCCTAATTGCCTCTATCTTTAAATTTGACCTTTATTATCAGCTTTATATCGATAGCGGTTAATTGGACCTTGTTTGATTTCAGATGGAGATACGAGCAACATCGTGGTTTTAGGAAATGATTTCCCGTTAAAGAAAGACTCAGCCCCGATGCGGTCGTATTTGGCGTACAAACATTTGTTGCTTAATGCATTCACTGCGTAAGTAAATTAAACCTCAGCTGGATGTTAACCTATAACAACACTATAAAGTATTAAATTAAATTTAAACTATTCATCATCATCTCGACCATAGGACAACATTGGCCTCGCCCCATTGATCTCCACAAGGACACCGGTTAGAAGCGGCCCGCACCCATTTAAAGTATAAACTTCTTAAAATTCATTTATATATAAATATATGTGTATATGATGGTATGCCTTGTTTTATGTGCCTATGAATGCACTTTTGTTTAAAGAAATAACATCAGATGTGAAATATAAATATAATAAACAATAAAGCACTAATTTACTCCATATCCATTAGAAATATTACTTTGATGTTAGCTGAAGAAAATGATAATTAGAATTCACTTTGTTTTTTGTAGAATATTTTTAGATATATTATTTTATATCTAACAAATGTGTATGTTATGAGTGAATTTATGCACATACTGACGTATTAACAGACCCTAGTCTTAAAATGCTTGAAAGATACCACTTTCTCCAACGTATTATGACGGGCAAAGTCGAGGGAAAACGACGACTTGGGAGAAGGAAAAAGTCTTATTTGATAAACATCCGAGAGTGGGCATATTGGCAGCGTAGAAGAGCTATTTTGCATGGCACAAAACCGGAAAAAAATCTTCTAAAGACTTCTCTTGCCTCTACACTACCAGTACCCAGTGTCGAAGTGTGAAGAAGTCTCTAATATATGATTAACATTCACATCTACATGACTGTGCAATCACACAGCAATCATTTTGTTTTGTATAATTTTATTTAGAAACTAACTATTTATTTTCAGAAAAAAAACTGGTTCGAGAACTTTCACTGATGAAAACGACAACTCTAACTCGCGGGACTCAAATTTACGTTCCGAACCCAACTCACATTATTCCAGAAATACTAGAAACACCACAGGACAAAAACTAAACAGCTGTGGTAAATCCGCGAAAAGAAACCAAAACCATACATCAGATCCGCATAAGGCTGCTCAAGTTTTTAATGATACTATGAAGAAAATACATCATGATTTTGAACTAAGTGACAGTGAAGAAGAAGATCGACTACAGATTTGTGTTGAAGGTAATCTGCACCCACTGATTTATATATGTATATACAACTTTATAAATAATGAAACCGGCGTCTATAAGCTTAAACAAGAGGCCTACTCACATTCACTCATACACAGCCAATATGATATTCACTCACTCACATCTGTAAGTATATGCCTACATATTACACAGTTTGTACTAAATCAAAGGCATACTGAAAATTTACCTATATGATGTTTCTATTTTCGGCTAAAAACTGACCGTGCAGAGATGAAAACACCTGATAAAAAACATTTTCAGCATATTGTGTGAATATATCTATGTATCTTACAGACCATTCGTGTCATTAAAGTACTTCTAAATACACCATTCCTTTGACATTAAACAAATTTAAATCATTTTTATGAATAATAATGCGTAAATTTCAAAAATTATTACATTTCTTGTTAACCTACAGGTGACAATTTAAGGCCCGAAGTATTCCACTTCTCAGCAAAAAGCGACAAACCGAAAGATACTTCCGACTTAACGGGAGAAAGAAGGAATTCTGATGATCTTTTGCATTCTCCGCCCAGGAAAATATTGAAGACGCAACCGCGGGAACATAGTCAGGAAGATCAGAATGAAATGAGACTTTATGATTGCGCTTGCAAAGGTACTGTTGAGTTCCATACAAGTAATCACACCGCCTCTTAAAGTGACTATTATTGCACTGATTTAAGATTCATAGAGGTAATAAACATACATCTGTGACAAACAAAATCGTATACATTGTATAAAATTTATACATAATCGACTTCCAATGAGGTCTGTACATGTGGTTGTGGTGATATTCTGGATTAGAATTTTTCTTCTCTTGTCAATTTCAAGATTAAATCTTATTTTGTTTTAGGGTTCTCAGTGATAAGATTAAACCCTAAGCTATGTTCTTCTCTCAGCCATGTGCGTCCACTGCTAGACATATCCCTCCCACGTATAGGGGGGATTTGCCAATACTCGCCACGCTTGGCATGCGGGTTGGCGAGCGCAGTATGATTTACAATCCTCAGAAGGCGCTGCTGCCCACCTTCTGGTACGTGATTCCTTAGCCGACTCTTACGGCATCCACGAGAAGAGATGGGGGAGTACTATTCTAGGCCGGTACCACCACGGCACAAGCTATGTTAATAGTTTTTAAGTCATCAACTAGAATTTATGCCAAAAGTATTATTCAGATCATTGAAAGTACTATTTTACTTCACTACTTTTTTTTACTTCATCCTTAATTAAGTAAGTAATATATGAGGGTGATATCATGATGAAAAGCATATGTAGTTCTTGAAATCATTGTCCCTGTTGAATTACTTTTTTTTCAGATTCCGATTTTGAAGTATCACCACCAAGATCCTACAAAAACTGGCTATTAAAAAATTATACAACTAGAGACCAAATCAATGTCATAATACACTGTTCTCACAAACTACAGGTGAGCGAGCATTGTATTGCTAATTCTAGTTTACTAATTTTTACTGAACACATTTCGGGGAGTGTCGGCTAAAGTTACTTAATCAAACAAGGTTTTCACCTTGAAGTAGCACTGTCGAAACATTGAAGAGTAATGAAAAGCGACAGGACGGTACTCTGTACCTTTTTGAACCTACGACGGGTTCAAATCCCAATAGTAGCCGAACTTTTTCCTTAAAAAATTTGAACGTAAGTTCTGCCTAGCCTGATATTAATGCATATAAACTTTATAAAACTCGAAAGAAAAATAATTAAAAATATTCCAGAACTCTCAAAAAAGTGAAGTAATATTAGAGCCAATAGTGGAATATCAGCTAGACATCGGCGGGACTCTTCAATCTCAACAGAAGTTACAATCTTTGACGTTTTCCATGATGCTGCGCAAGGATACAGAGTTAACCAGCGGTAAGTGATGGATGGTCATATTTGTCGTTTATTGATGTGTGCACCATAACCAGCCCAATATGTTACCACTGCTGGGACCCCGGGCCTTCCTCTCGAGAGATGTGTTGGTCATAAACCACCACGCTGGACAATGCCGTGGGCGGATAGGCTCCAATATAGCCTAACAACTGCTATCCTAAGACAGCACCCGGGACCGATGGTTCAACCCGCTCTGTGAATGAAGCACGGAAGCGCTCTCTTGAAACTGCCACTAAATGTCACTTATCCGAGGACCGAGCAGTGTGTCAATTTCATCGTCCATTAATTTAATGTTTAGATTCAGTCCGGTGCAAGGCTACCAATGCTAATAAGGCAACGTCCAAAATTCGTAGTCTGCTAATTTCATATGGCTTCTAAGATATCGCCTGAATCTATGCTTGGCCTATGCCGCTTTAGTAGGGCATTTGACAGTAATTTATGTGCTAACAGACTACGGAAAATGACGCGTTGTGTCATTGAATCAAGATTGATTCAATATGGACGAATAAAAAATAGCAGACTACCAAAGAAGTCAAAATCGGCATTTGTGAGCCGAGCATATTGCCATATTTACTAGACGTACGTAGACTTAGGCCCCGTTGTTTGACCCAGACGATCGCATGGGTAAACTGCGTTACCAGCTGTTTTTGACGTGATAACGTTTTATAAATTGATGAATACCAGCAACACTCATGAAAAATAGTAACGTTCCGCGTAACGTTCCACCTGAGTTTTGTATTACATAAAATAATCAAAGTCAAAGTCAGTCAAAGTCATAAATGATTATGACGTTATCACGTAAATCTATCGTCCGTAAACCGACTTTACAACCAATTTTTTTAGTATTGATTTCATTCGTGTGTATTGTGGCATGTATTGTGAAAATAGCATTTTGATTCCTCAAACTCCTCCAATTATTACTGGTAAATGACAGCGTTGAGAAAAACTAGTTGACTGTGTTAGAAATAGCATGGCCCATAACTCAATATGTTATGTACGAGTATATACCCAATATGTTTGCACGTCTGTCTTTGTCCGACTTTCTCTTATAAATATTTTATCATGCATAATAGTATTCTTTTTTATTTAAATATTTTTAAATCCGGTCTGCTTGTGAATCTCGGGTTTATTAAAATTAATATACCCTGAGGTATATAATAGATAATAATAATAAAACTTTCTTGACTTTTAGTAAAGGTACATATACATATTAGTAGCCTTAAACTAGGTATGCACTAGGTAATAATAGTATATACATATAGACCGTTGATGTCTGTGGTAGTTATAAACTGTATTACTGACACCAGCGCCCTCCGAAAGGATTAATGACCTATGGCCTTAATATCAAACTACTTAAGTTTTTAGGCTATTAGGTATATTATATATAAATTACTGTCGCGCATGTGTGTGTGTGTGTGTGTTGTGTGGTGAATGTAGGGGTCTGTACGTTAATTTCAACATCAATGGCCTGTTTTATAAAGCTACAAGTTTTATACTTTTAGTAAAAACTGACATATTCTCGTAATGCATCGTTCGTACGATATTTCAGTCCGAGTGGACGGCGTGACAGGTGAGGTGGTGACGATCGACACGGTCTGCTCGCGCGAGTTCTCGGCGCTGCACGGGGACTTCCGGGAAGAAGTGGCCAACAGTCTCTACACCACGCTCAACCAGCTAGCGGGGCTATTGCCGGGGGAGTACCTGCTACGGCATGAGGTAAATATTCTCTGGTATATTTCTACTTCTGTCCATAGCTTGAGCTATTCCTGGTTAGACATTAGCTATGATTATAATGATGTCTAAAGCTATAGAACATAAGCTCACAACAAAACCCATAAAAGTTTCATTTAAGCCAAGTTAAATATATATTTTTTTATATATTTTATTAATCTTATAACGTGGTACGTTGTTTTTAATAACCATAGTTTATTTGTCTTTAAAATTGTTAATTTTATTTCTAAAATATTTGTTTCAAATTAAGTTTATAATTCCCTTTTGATAGTTCTCAATGCTCAACTAGATCATAGACTATGATCGAATGCATAGCTATAGGCGTTGCCAGTAGTAGGTAATTAAGCCTTCAAATCACACAATGATGGCATACGGCCGAGTGGTTACTATGATACGCTCAAATACAAAAAAAATAAAGGAGCTGCTCTGTTAATGATTTTGTTGAAAGATGGAGAAAAATATGGGAATTATTTAACTAAAAATATGTGCCATCCTACTAGTACCACTTAGTAGTACCCAGTACTATTCTTCATATAAAAAGCTCCTTGCATCGTACAAGATAAAAAATGCAGGAAAACACGGGATAGGCAACGCCCAAATACATTTTTTTTTTCTAAATTAATATCCTCTAAATAAATTTTGGGACCAATTACTAAGTTTTCCAAACCTATGTAAAAGATTTTAAAGGGGTAAAGTTTGTTCATTATTTTATTTTGCCACATGCACTAATATTATTAGTTCAAGTTTCGATTTAACATGATCGCGAAAATCAAAATTTCTTTGATCTATGTTAGGAAAAGCCTTGACAACTTATCAACGATGAAGGTATATGTTTCTGTAATAAAGAAATCTGTAGTATTTGTAGTTTTATTGCGGATAGAAAGATCCATTTTTAATTTTATTATTATATATAGAATAATATCCATTGTCCGTTCCTTCCAAATGTAGCCTGGTAGCCGGGGCGGTAACACTGGTAGGTATTAGTAAACACAGTCACCTAAAGATATTTACCACCGAGGATTACTGCTCCCGGTCTTCATCATAAGAGAACAGTTGTTAGAGCATACTGTAGTCATTTAGGATGTCTGAAAACTTGTTTTGCCCTAACCGCCAACCCGCGTCAAGTAATGTGATGATATATGGACAATGCTCCTCCTTTGTCCTAGAGAAAGACCCATGTTAGGATAAAGAGCTTGTTGTGTATATCGTTTTCAGCCCGTTCACGGCTACAATGCTATCCTGTTCTCATCGAAATCGTCCCTGGGCTTGGAGACGATATCGATAAACTGGGAGGATCACCAGATGCCTCCTGCGGAGGATGCCAAGCTCGTGCAGATTCCACCAAACCTGGGGCCCATACTGCTGCCGTTACACAAGTTAGTCAAAACATTGAATACTTTTGCGTGTCAACTCTAATAATTTGGACTGGACTGGCCTGCCCCATTGATTTGAAGCTGTTGAAAGCTGACTCCATCAAGCTTCAACTTGCCACTTTTATCATGTGGTCTATATCAAATTCTATATTCATTTTGGAACTTGGTGTTTGTATTTTTTTATTCAGATATGAGGCAATGGGGGGTGTTGCTCCTCTCCCTCCAAATTTTATTACAATTTTAATTTGAACCGCCGCATCAGGCCCCCAGCGCCGACAAGGGGGCGCTGTCGCCCACTTTGATAAAGGCCGCTTTATGCCAATAAGTATATTTGAATGAGAGGTATGTGAGGATTATCCTCGTGTCGTATATGACGCAGACTCCGCCGCCAGCTGCCTATGGCCTTCACGCACGATCCGCGGCACGTTGCTAAGGAGACGCACAAACTGGCCAAGAAACGCGCCCCACCAGCCGCCTTACAGGTATATATACCACTGTTTTCTTCAATCTATTTCTACAGCTGGCGATCCTTAAGCTCTCCAAGGGTCGGCACAATAGAAAACGGGAACATTAGCACTATTACGAAACGACAAAATACGAATATGAAGTCTAGCAACGAAGAATTAAAGACCAGTTCACATGTAAAAGTATGAAGCGTTGTATGGGGTACCTTTTAATTTCATTTATAATTATGAACAATTACATGTTCCATATTTATGTGGTGCCGTGAAAAGCGAATAGAGTATAAATATGCGTAATATACAGTTTAATACTTTTATAAAAGTAGTATGCTGGTGCGAAAAGGAGCGTGATCCATACAATATCCCTGTCCATCGACACTTGGTAGTCATACCACCAATGATGTTTCTTGAGAAGGGTTGGCGACGACACCATCTAGTCATAACATAAAGTCAACTCTGTCAAACTATTACACAATAAATCACAATGATATCCACCGTCCAGTCAGAAGACTTACGTTCCCCGGGGCCTTGGGTTCGAATCCTAGCAAAAAACCAGTACCAGTATTTACCCTTAAGTAACAGGCCTCCTACAAACTATTGGTGTCGGTATGAAAGGATAAAATAATGTATGCCTCATTAAATCAAAAAACACTTGTACTTGTCCGACTGAGCATAAAAGAGTTCGTGGAAATTCTTTATTAAAAATGTACCATGGCCACTATAAAGAGTAACGTAAGCAATCGTAACCTACATACAAGTGCTTTCACCGCATTAAAAGTTTTTATTTTCAAACCACGAGTTACACTCAACCTCTCTGGCGCGAACAGTAGAAGAACAATGGAAAAATGTACCATTGGCACTATTACAAGTAGCCAAATCAATCATTCTTTCGATTTACTGTTTTTCGAAAAACTACATTCAGTACTCTCACCGCCAGAGCCTCGGATGTAACAGTGTAATCAGTGCTTTTACAAACAACGGCTACTGTGTGAAAGCTAACGTTTCCGCTAGCAGAAACAATAGATGGACAATATAAAAATGTACCATTGGCACTATTTCGAGTCGTCGAATACGAACCGTCACTGTGTCTGTCTGTTCTTACATCATTGCGTCCTATCTGTCTTTGTATTTTATTCAATCTTAAATAGAAAATATAACAGGTATATATTGGTGTTGATTCTGGCACAACATTTGAAGCCTGATGTTATTATTTTGGCTTTATAGCTCTTTTGAATTCATATTTTGTGTTGACAGACATAATACCAAACAGATAGTATTTTATTGGTTATGTCTTTGTTTTGTTTATGTCAGAATCAACACCACTTTACAACAGACTAAACATATAGTCTGTTCACCGAGATACGTAAAATATATAAGAATAAAGCGTTCCTTTATCAAATGGGTAACGCAATTAAAAATATAAGAATGATTGCCGTTTATTTTCCGCAGAAAATTGTAAGAACTTGTGTACATGCTATGAGTTTTGATTCATAATGTACTAAAAAAGTTAATATTCTAAAAACTATTTTTCATTGCAATATTAGCTTATATATTTTTTACCATCTCACCGTTTATTTATTCACAAGTTAATTGTGTCCTTGTGATTGTGACACTTGGCAAATTCCTAAATAACCTCTCCGCTACGCTGTCACGAAAGATCGTTCCGTTCCTTCATCTAAAATGTACCATGGTCACTTGTTGCGAGTTGACGAAATCTTTTTACGAGTGTTAATTATAAAGTCGTATATGAAGCAGAGAAGATAAGAGAAAATTACAAATGAAGACCAATGTCGCCATCGTGACAAATAGTGACATTGGATTTTCACTTTATTATTGCATGCCATTTCCAACCGATGCTTGTGAAGATCAATGGGCGAGGCCTACGTTCAGCTGTAATCGTCCAACGGTTTAATTAGTGATAATGGTCTACAATTAAGGACGGCACTTCATCTATTATATTCTTTACTCAGTGAACAGATTATACCATTGCAACTAAATTTTTACAATATTTTTATTGTTTAGCACGAGGCGGGCAGCGAAACAGGAACTTCGAAAAAGGTCCGAAATTATACCTACTTAGGCCGAGACATGGCCCTTAAAGTAACCAGGAATTGGTGACGTAAATATTTATAAATTCGATTTTCCAGTGAGCCAAAATATTATTGTCACTATCAATAACTATTGAACCAAATACGTTTGGAAACTACTGAACCGCGTGCAATCAACGGAAAACAGAGTTCTATAATTTTCACAACAGTTATGATTGTTTCAGCATGATACAGCATATTAATTCGTTTTAACCACACCTCATATACTGCATTCGTAATTCCGCCTCTAACACTTACATTATTCTAGTATTAATCCCCATCAAGCGATGCGATTTTGTGTATTTCACATATTGATTCTTACTTTCAGTCTTGTCAAAAACGGCAAATATTTATACATTTTTATAATACATTATGTATTTTTCATTGTGAAAGAAAGAAAAAGAGAGTGAATTTTTCGTGAGTGATGAACACAATAAATAGGAGAATGCTCGCTATTTATGGTGACTTAGAATACAAGTAGACAATGTGAGATCGTGTTTCTTGAAATACAAGCATTAAAGTCGAGTTTATGCCTCTGTCCCGTGAAACTTATGTACAATCTTTAATCACGAATTAAATTAAAGGTACTAAAGACTCAAGAGCGTTAGTAGCACTTTTTGAGAGTTCGGGAAGTACTGCCACTGTATCTGTACTACCGCCAGACAGTAGTGTTCGAATTACTGTGTTTCAGTTTGAAGGGTATGGTTTCCTGGGAAATTAATGCACTTGAGACTTAGCAACGTAATGTCTCATGGTAACGGGTGCAGTGCTGTTCTTTACAAATTCTATCTGTCTATAGGCAGTTAACATTCTGTGTGCCTTTTGCTTGTTCCGTCAACATATCCCATAAAAAAATGTGATAAAGATTACTTTGATTTAAAAATAGTTCTTTGAAATAACAATTCAGTATTAAATTAAAAAATCAGAATGTTGAGGTTGTGTGGAATAATTAAATATTATAAATCAGTACCTATGTTAGAGGTAGCTTGAAAGTGGCGTGGAAATCGTTTGGCTCAGTATGGGCACATGAGGAATGTTATGAGGAAGAATCACATGTTACAGGTGAGCGAAGGATAGAAGAGAAGAGTTCGAGCAAAGAAAAGATGGAAGGATTGTATTAGAGATGATATGAGCGAGAGGCTAATAAAGGAGAGTGGAAGAAAAATACGTATTATGTCGACCCAAATAAATTGGGACCAGAGCGAGGACAGATAAGGCACTAATAATAGCGATTACATAATTTGACAGTTTCCAAAAATTAGTGGTGGTGGGTTAGATGGGTATAAAGTAAACAACTGCGGTTCAATTGCGCAAACTATACTTAAAATGTACGCACTGCAACAGCTCAGTTAATAGTTACGAGTTTGGTCGTTTACGCGCTTTTTGAATCTGACTGGACCTGCATTTGGCAATTAAAGGATACAATATGTCAAAAACTAACAGTTATTGCAAATCATTGAGACAAAATACTAAATGCGGTGAATATTGTCAACAAGATTTTTGGAACAAAATATCATAGCACCGGATTCAACACTACTTGCTATATTGTTATAAAAACTACCTAGATTCCTAGTTAAATGAAAAACCGGCAAACGCGGTGATTATTTGCCGGTTTATCATTTAAGTAATTGATCTGTCCTCATTTGTCAACATTGAATTTTCGGATGAAGGCTTACATGCATTGTACGATATTTTAAGGCTGTTCTAATATATATTTTCACGTTGTGACTCGACCGCGAACAGTCAGTACATAATAGCATATATTTGCACAATTTGAACCTTAAGATAGAAGCAGTAAGATTTCATTTATTTCATATTAATGAGGTGAAGGAGAAGATGTAGATTTTTCGGCCATTTATAAATAAGTATCGTCTGCGTTCTTTCTTTTTTTGAACGTACCCACCTAAAACGGTATAAGGTACACATTCCGTTGATTGCACTTACATATGTATGTATGTATGTAGGTCTGTTATTAGATACCTAGCTATTGAATCATGCTGCATGAAATCTTTTACAATATCAGCTGCCTGTATATCAAACTAATGTTAGTATATCGGTGTTACTGAAACGATGGCGTCATTATGACTATGACGTTAGTTATATCAAGATTTCAGATTTTATGATGAGTAAAATTAAAAATTCTTGGTAGTGGTCCGGACTTACTAATGGACAGAGCCGCGGGCGAAGCTAATTTGTTCGTCTACCCCTTTATTGTCAATAAATCGTCTATCAACCATCATTTTAACATCAAAATTAGATATATACGATTTAATGCCCCGCCCCTATCCAATATTATATGAATGTGCATTACTGTATTCTTAAGATCGTATATAATACTAGCGGCCCGCTCCGGCTTCGTACGGGTATTAAATATATAGCCTATGATATTAATGGATGTTATTATGCATATAAACCTTCCTCTTCAATATATCTATTTAAAAAAACCGCATCAAAATCCGTTGCCTAGTTTTAAAGATTTAAGCATACATAGGGATATAGGGACAGAGAAAGCGACTTTGTTTTATACTAAGTAGTGTAGTTTCAAGTTAACAAGCTGATAGGTCGCGCAATAAATCTGCATTTGTTGCCCGACCTGTTACTTTTAATTTCGTAGATTATAAACGCATAAGTCATCAAGTTGCATATTTACGTATGCATTTTAAACTGCTGGTGTTATGTAGGGGCTGGGCATTTAAACGTAAAATATCTCATATATTTAATCAATCGAATATGTTCTCATCATTATTATAACGATTTGATTATTTATACTCGCCGAAGCAAATAAAATGTTGAATAAAATGAAATATAACAGTTCGAACACTAGTTTTACTATACTCAAAATTGTATTTATGTTTCTATTAATATTAAAATGCAAAAGTCTAGTGCACGGATTGTTATATAACTCGTTGCAAATGGCTTAACGTATACGACCGGCGATCACAATGAGCATCTTCATGTATGAGAAGCAATGATAGCTCAGGGGTAGGAGGGTCGGCCAGACGTTGGCGGTCTGGGTTCGAATTCTACCTCGGGCTTGAGCTTCCGGTGAAGGTAACATCGTAAAGAAATCCACTCGGCATAGGCACTTTGATTTTGAATTGAAAAATAAATACCAAATGGGTACTAGCAGCTGTTCTTGAAAGATTGCATAAGTGTGCCTTTGATGCTAGCTAGTAATCGAGATTTTCGTTTTTACTTTTAAGATTATAAAATACAATAAAAATAATCTTGAACCAAAATGATTCTTGAAACCAAAACGCTTATTTCTGGCTTTAGAAGTATCGTGATTTCGGAATATCTTACACTTATGAAAATAGTTTGAAAATTTAACTTCCAGATAGGGCAAGAGGGCTACCTATAATAACTTTATTTTATGTCAAATCGTTATTTACGATACCAGAAAAAATTTGGTGTTTTTTCTATTATAATGTACTTAAACTGAACCGAGGCATGTCGTGCCATTGAATACGCCATTTTATAATACAATTCAAATGAAAGTGAACGTAAACAAAATTCAAAACCATATTTGTATGAATCAAAATATTGAAGCTGGTCGTATACGATAGGCAACTACACCAACATAAATATCAGAATCACGTAAACATTTTGTTTCAGTGGCCGAAGAGGAGAGGAAGGAAACCAAAGAAGAGGAATAACCAAACTATTGTTAACAATTGATTAAACGTGATATTTATTATATGCCTAGTTTTACATGATTAAACCCTAAAATAACATTGTATAGTGTTGTAACAATCAAGTTATGCCTTAGAGCAGACTACCGATCATGTGGTCTTTGAATACGTCCGGCCAAGATTTGACGAGTTAACGCCAACCTATCAAATAATTTTGGCTGGTTGTCAAATGTGACAAACGCAATAATTATTTTATATACATATGTTTGTCTAGGCGTTATCTTTGTACGTAGCCGGTTTTTATCAGCAAAACTCAAATATTGAATATTCATTGAATTCTAAACAATGGAATCAATTAAACCTTGGTCGAACGAACATACATAGCCGATAGCTTGCTCGAATGCACAGTATTTAGGCTGTAGGTACATAATTTATATCAATAATAAATATGTAGCGAAATGTCGCTAGCAATCTATGAGTATGCGAATGTAAATATACTTAATGTTTGTGATCTCTGATAATATCCATATAGAATATGTATCCGACAGTTTCATGCGGCTTCATCGAAATATCCATCCAGTTGGGAAGCGATCTGCAATAGAAATAAGGTATATAAAGAGAAATAGCGGAGCTTATATAAACGATCTAACCAATCAACTACTACTATATCGTTTACTCTTCTCGATAATAAACTGTTTTATCGGTAGACTAACGGTAGATGCGTTCGCAATGCACTATACCAAGCTACAGAGCCACAAATACAGGTGATCTCACTATACTCGTTCTTCAAGTTTGATAATCTCCCACGTAGCGGCGTATTCGAGCAGCCATCGGAGCCAGTCAACATTTTAGGTTTAGCGTAGTTTCTTCGTTTAAGTCGTTCGTCACCGAACATCAAGCTGTCAAACACAGACTTACCATGTGGATATACATAAGTGTAGGTTTACCGGCAAGCGTACCTGTTCGGGCGTGTACTTGACGTACTTTTGCGGGTTCTTAGAGAAGGGCAGATGCGCGGCGGCGGCGTGGAAGGCGGAGTAGGCGGGCAGCAGCGCCGCCTTATTGTCGCGCTTCAGCGCCTCGCGCAGCGCCGCATCCGGCACGCTGTACCCGCGCTGCGCGCGCGCTATTTCCTCCCACTCGCGGTTGAACGCCTGAACAAACACGTGCGCCATCTCAGTCACTCATATCATACTGATACGGGTACTGTGTGATTGGAGACATTTTAATCTCAAACAACTTTTGTTATCACTATTATTCGTGTAAAACATTCAGTCATTCGCCATCTAGTACCCCGGGAACCTAATTTTAGATTGCCAGTTATCGCTACTCTGCAAAAAAACACCAATAAAATTTAATGTGGCCCTAATTATCTTGGTACCACTGGATTTTTATACATAAACCAGATATTGGTTCAATTTATTGAATAGCCTGGCCAACCGGTGAGCCTCACGTACATGCGTGTTCCAGACCATAATGTGATAACAGCCCACCCCTGCCTCCTCGTTATACATATATATTATGCTGACAGTGCAAGGTATGCATCGGCATCGGCTCATGAAGTGAGTGAACTCACTCCGAACGGTACGTATTGTTCAAGTTATTTGAGCGTTTATACGTAATAATAGCATGCGGATCATTTTTGCAAGATTTAATATGATTCATCATATGAAGTCCTGCAAAAATGATCACCCAATCGCCGATTTGAGTTGTTGCAAGGATTGCACAAGCGCCCTAAGATTGTATAGAATTCATATGATTAAAACAGGAAATCGTTATATTTTAAAACCGGTTAATTACAGAGAATATTCCACATAGGTTAAACTTACTGCAAACTTATCTTTGAGCATCTGTCTGTCCTTGTCTCGCAACTTAGCCGGCAGCGGCTCGTCCAACACTGTGTGCGCTAGGAGTTTATTCCAACTGAAATGTATTTAACGCATAATAAGATTTTTATCACAGTCTTACGTTTAAAATTAATAATAAAAAAACACGAATTATAACATAACCACCTGCCATGTATAAGGTGTGATGATATTTACGGTATCAAAGAGTTCATATGAGGCAACGTTATTACGGATCTCTAAATGGTTATTGCCCAAAGTTAGAGAATTTAGTTTAAATAAGGCTTTCTACACATGGAAACAAGCAAAAAACACAAATAGCTTTAATTCATTAATGACAAAAAAAAATCCATTGCCAGGAACCTGAACTATAGCTTAGCAAGGGTTTTTAATTTTAACCGCGTTTACGAAAAGTGAAAAAATGGAGATTTAACATCCTATATACATAGGTTATACATATACGGTCTGTTTGAAGTCATTGTGCAATATAGAGTAACTGGTCTGAATGTATCCAAAATAATTAAAAAGCTACTAACATTATCGTAACATATTTATTTTTTAACGCAGTTAGTTACCTTTGCAAGTATGCTGTCTTATGTTCCTGTATGATATCCCGATAGTTCTTCTCACAGTCCGGTTCCGCCAAGCTCAGCACGTCCATCAAACCGCTGCGCTGGAGACCCTACCAGTAATGGTCCGTATAAATGGCGTTATTTATTAATGACAAGTTAGCATTTGGCCGCGTTATCTCTGACCAACGAGTAGGATTGGGATGTCATGTGATGGTCACCCACGATGCGGTTGATTATAATTACCTGTAATAGATATAACGTGTTGTTTAGCAAGAATATAGCCTTTAGCGCGTCTGGATACTGTTCGCTCTTGTTCCTCAATGTCAAGTTCAGCTGGGCTAATACTTTACCTGGAAGTGAAAAATTCAGATATTAGGTTGTATACTTGTTTATCAGTTATTTTTACTAAGTTTTTAAAAGTTACACACGAATCTTGAAATGAAATCTTTAGATTACTAAATTTTTATAACTATAATCTTGGAGGTTTCAAGTTAAGAATGGAATTGAAAAATGGCTAACTTTTTCTACCTTCAATCGACCTTAATTTATCTTTAATCTTGACCTCTTGTACCACCGCAGCCACGGCAAGGCGTGGTACACAGCAGCAATGGTATGTTGTCAACACGAATATAAATAAGGAAACTATCATAAATATGTAGCTGATGTTTTTATACCTTTGACGTTTTATAGCCGATGGGCGCACTTATTCGTGTAAACCTGTATTGGGTCCCTTTATACAGTCATAATAACAAACAAACATAATTTTTAATGAAATAGTTGTCAAACAAGCAGACGGGCCGCCTGATGGTAGGCGATCACCGTCGCCTATGGATATCTGTAACACTGGGGCTTTATGATACGTTGCAAATCCTATCAAGACTGACAGAAAAACATATAGTTTGGAGTATTGTACTTTAAAAAAGTGTGCGGTGGTGGGTATAGTTACGCATGTATATGGCGAGCATGGCGACGTCCCGGTCGTGCGTCCCGGACAGCTGCGCCGCGGCGCGCGCGTACGCCGGTTCGCCCGCCAGAGCCGCGCCTGTTACACCCCACTCGTTACCATACACGGCCACTCAGAAACACATTGCAATCTACAAATACACCACTATATACTCATGTGTTTATTGTAAATTAAGTGTAAAACAATAAAGTGCATAAACTAACACAACTGATTGAAGTAATAAAAGTCGGAGTTATTTTCACATTTATAAAATTATTAGATCCCAGAGGAACAATTCTCATGTTTTCAGGATAAAAATAGCCTATGTTAATCCAGGTTGCAGGGTATGTATACATTCAGCATTTCTTTGAAATAAGCCATTGAAGCGTAAAGAGGTAACTAATAAATACACAATGTCGCATTTATAATGTTAGTGTGATTTTTTTACGTGAATAACTTCTGTGCGTATAATTTTGTTTGGTGTGGTGGTATAATAATGTATGTGTGCGCGGGATGGTTGTGGTTGTTGTGGTACCATCCCGGGAGCGAGTAAATGTTCAGGGGTACGAGGTAGGTTACCAACGAGATTCGCGTGGTTGACGAGCGCGTGGCAGTGTGCGAGCGCGGCGACGCACAGCTGGTGCACGGTGCCATCCACGGCGCCGCCCAGCGCGTCCGCACGCATGCCCTCCGCCCACTCCTCCAGCGAGCGCACGCACTGCAACCGCACACGCATCCACACCGTTACACACACACTGTGGCACGGGCTGTTAGCGGTGAGCGAGTGCTCACCGTAACAGATACAGGCTGGTTAAGTATCAAGTTCGGCTTTCAAAACGAACGTTTCATATACGTACATATGAAACGTTTAACGTTTTAAACTTCAATTTTATATAAAACGCTCTCTATCGAAAATATTGCATTTTGGAACGCGTAGATAGACGAATGCTTATAGCGCGTCCTAATAAAAAATAAAATTTAATTTATTGCCTCATAACATAAATAATAGTACCGATCTTATTGGTTATGTCGATAATGACTTCAAAGTTCTTGACAAAGGCGGTAGGACGCGGACTACCGGTTAGGAATCAATACTCTAGTGAGAGTAGTTGGAGTAAGTACCTAGCATACAAGGCAGTGTATTTTACATAAAGCTTTTTTAAATGTATATAACAATGACATGTTTTTGTAAGAAAAAGATAAGTGACAACAGACTGCGCTAGTTTCAACATATTTTTCTAAAATGGTGAGTGAACGAGCTAGTCGCTAGGAGCAATCCGAGCGAATCGAAAACCATACAGATACATTTGTACTCGGTATGCTAAACCAGTAGCTGTTTTCATGCACGCGTAAATATCTCAGTTCGTCTCCAACTTGTTAGTTGGAGACGAACTGAGATATTTACGCGTGTTCACCGAGGGAGGCCCCTTCGATAGATTTGTAGATCTATTAATGAGAAAGCGTATGAATTACGGCGGTATTTCAATGAAATACGACCCTTAACTCAGTCGGTGCGACCTGTCTTCAAGGCTTTCCGAACATAGAACGAAATTCTACCCGTAAAACTATTCGTCATCGAGCATAGGAAGCGCGCTAGATAAGATGAGAGAAACAAACCAGTAAACGACCCAGCTACAATAAATTAGGCACGTATACCCTAGTTATAGAATAACTGCGTTGCGCACTCCCTTAATGTTCCCATCATATTGTATATGTCTCCATCAAGTGGAGAGAGTCAGAGATAGACGAGTGTAAGAAAAAGTAGCGCTGACCTCCTTCTGGCAGTTGTTCAGTATGGCGGTGAAGGGCTGAGGGGAGGCGGGGGCGAGCGCTCGCTCAACATCGGGCGCCAACTTGTGCAGCCGCGCCAGCAGCGCCCAGCACCCGCCTGCACCGCCGCACCGCGCCGCCGCGCGCCGTGACTTGCTGCAAGCGCGCTGCACACACACACAAACCTCACTACCGCCGACGCAAACTTGGTTCGGTCGATATGTGAACCGAGAAAGAAAAAAATCTTTCATTCACAACAATGTACTGCAGATAAAACAGGTGGAACGCTTCAATTGCAAATTCAAATAATATATAAAGAGAAAATACATCAATTTATTAGTACTTAAATAAGATGTATACATCTTATTTAAGTACTAATAAATTGATGTATTTTCTCTTGATGTACTAGTTGGCGTAATAGATTCTGACATTATAATGTTAGAATCTATTACGCCAACTAGTTACAGAATTAACTTTGATATATTGATGCAAATGTGATCTTTAAATGTATTATATTCTAAAAAAGAACGATAAAAATCGTTCACCTATGCACCTCTATACATCTCTGTTGAGATGTATAGAGGGAGGGATGGGATGATGGAAGCGAGGTTTATAAAATTATGTAGATTGCAAAATAGTAGGTGGTATCATTCAAACTCTACTAATGAAAAACTACTACACTTAAAATTCTACTTGGTTGGACTTTAGAAAAAACGATTTAATTATTTTTTGTTTATATTCCAAAATGTGGATTTTTATTTAATCACGTATTTGATATTTCACGACAGCTTTCCACTTCATACCAACAATGAATTAAAATTAAGTCACAATTCGTTGACAGTCGCAGTCCATTCCCAATGCCTTGCTTAGCAAATGCCTACATTAATATCAACCATTTAAATGATAAGGGGGACATTCGACCTTGAGTGGATGCGTCTGAATGTCTCGAATTTTTTGAAAATTTAAGTTTTATGACGTACCGTTTGTAGATACAAAAGTGAATAAAAAAAGTAATATCCAGTGTGATCATCTGTAAGCAGAGCGGCCGCTGAGAGGAGAGCCGTGCGAGTGGGGCGGTACAGTACCTCGACATCGTGCGCGAGCAGCGCGAAGCAGTCCTTCATGATGGCGGCGAGCAGCGCGGGCAGGCGCGCCAGCGGCACCAGTCCCAGCGCGTAACGCTGCTCCGCACGCGCCACCCGCCCCGCCGCAACCGCTAGCGAGCCTGCCAGCGCGCACTCCCACTCATCCGCGCCCGCACCCCCGCCTCCGCCCCCGCCCGCGCTAGCGCCCCCGCCACTCTCCTCCGCATCTGACACACGCGTGCCCACGTCTCGTTAATCACTTTATAAATAACCATATCATGCTATGTCGGTGATTGGATCTCGTAAAGAAACTCTGAGTATAGCTATTCCTGAAGCTCTTTATGGAGCTCGATTACGAGACCATGTTTCGCTTTTAAATGCCATCACTGGTTGTCAACGTATAATTAAATTATCACCGAAACCTTCAAATATTTCGAGTTTAGTATTGCACTAATACAAATAGGTTTACCTGATGCTTTAAGAAATACGAACAAAAATACAATACATTATGGAGAAATGAAGGATTCTGTAAAATGCAGCCAAGTTTCAATTTGGTCAACAAAATAACATGCTCCATTAACATGTTATTTTTGAAGCATATAATTTGTAAAACGTCGTCGTTTTATCACCGGTTTCAGTTGATACAAGGGGGTTTGTACATTAATATTATGAACTTCTATAGTTTGATGCAAACGGGCCTTATGAACCAGGCAACAAAATACTGAGAGGTTGCTGAAGTCCTTAGTTCCTTATAAAAAAATTCGCACCCATTTGACTAACACGTCCACACTTAAGAATTTCTGCAGACGATCCGGTCCTAATTCAAATAATTTATTCTATTTAGAGGTTATAAGATATCACAAGTATTAGCGGCATTTATTTTTTTCTTAATATTTAGTATTTTAATTTACAAATCTTTAAAAATATTTCCATGGCTTCATGATGTAACGAGTTGAAGACATGGTTAAAAGATAAATTGGCAATCACTTTCTTTCTTCTTTCTCTCAATAATAGAAATTAAACTTACATGAATCAACAATGGACCTTCGTGGGCCAATCGCTAATCCTGTCGACTGCTCCAATGTTTGAGATGCTTTCATCATTATCTTGTTGGCCCGTTTTTCAATACTAAAAAATATACACAAAATTAAGAACATTTTCTAAAGGTATATAGATATATATAGGCATATAGATATATACAAACAAAGAAGTCAATTAATGCACTTACACTTTTTGCAATTTGCTTGTTCTCCTTTGAGTGCTGTCAGAACGATTCAAGATGTGTTTCGATTTCTGTACAAAGAAAAACTATCTTTAGGTGTGAAAAGTGCAGTCGCTTGTAAAGCCAGACATCGAAGTATTGATAGCGACTTTCTCTTCAGTTATATCTCTAAGCCTCGAGGCTTAGATGCCGACTTTGTTTTGGGCTATGGGTCTTAGATATCGGTATGTTCCGGCAGATGTACTAATATCGCATATTCCAGCACTTTCTTCGTTCATCACGTCGACCAGACATAGGTCTATGCAAAACTGGTATATGGTCATATAGTGATACATGAGATATGTGCAATGCTGTCGGTCTTCCTTTTAAGGATATACAAGACCGGGCACAATTCTGAATCTATAAAATCACAACTGAATAGGCGAGCTCTATCTGAATCGGTATTGAAAGTAATCGTTTACAACGGTGAGATTGCAGGTGTGTTAGAAGAACGTGTTTGAGCAAGTATGATTCCTTGCGAATATTACGGTGTCCCAATCGGTGTCGGTGTTCAGCGTCTCACCATGAGCGGCGATGCGGCCATGGACTGCGAGCGTAGGTAGTCCCTGAAGGCCACGAGCGACTGCTTGGCAGCGGGCGCGCGCGCAGACAGCAGCGCCTGCACGGGCGCACGCCCCGCCGCGCTCAGCCAACCCGCCGCCACGCGCATGCACTCCACCGCGCTTGCACCCCCGCCCCCACCCGCGCCCCCGCACCCGCTACCGCTCACCGACACGCTCTCTACGCTCGAATCTGTCCACATGCCGATCTTGAAATCAGAACTTATCCAAACCGTTGAACGAAGCGTTTAGCTTCTACATCCATAGTGCGTAAAGCTAACGAGTGGAATCAATTGCCTAAATCTGTTTTTCCGCATGAGTACAATCTGGGTGCCTTCAAGTCACGAGTGAAAAGGTATCGTCAAGACACTAGCACCATTTTTCAAACTTGAGGGTGGTAGCTAACCAGGCAGATACTCGAAAGTATGCGACTACTTAGAATTACGGAATTACCTACGGCATTAGATAACGATGTTACCGCAGCCGGAAGCTCGAGCTGTTGGTTGGGATCGAAACGGAGTCCATAACTTTGACAGCCGGCACTCCTACTGCTGAGCCATTGTTGCGTCAAAGTCACACACAGTACAGATCTCACCAGTCAAAGGCTTTTTCTATGGTTCAATATTACAACAAAATCGTAATATGCCAGATGAAATATAAAATCTCACCAAAGTTTGGTACATAAACTTACTTATAATTAAAAATGTACCTTCTTCTAAAGCAATCATATCCATCAAAGTAGTGGGTGACAAGGGTCTTGTATTTCTGCTGAGCAGCTCTTCAAATGCTGTTTCCAGATTTAGAACTCCTTTGTTATATAGCTGGTTCTGGAAAAAACAGTGAATATAGTGCCTAGATTTTTTGCAACCGTTTGTGTACATGCGCATCACAAAGTCTTAAAGTTATCTTAAGAATACGCGCAACACGTTAACTTATATATTTATATACCCGTGTAGTGTTTAATTTACGATATATGGATCAAAATGGGATGGTGAAAAGGCTATTAATATTAGATCTATGAAATGCTGCAGGTAACTAAGATATTGGATGATTGTGATGCGATTGTGTGTGTCGCTTTTTGCGAGAAAGGGAATGCTAGTGAAGGGGTGTGAGTGTTATAATAATAATAAAATACTTGAAACTAATATTCATATATTATGTAGGTAAATAATTATAAATAACTCTGTTAAGATAAATACACAGCCACGTATGTGTACGCGCGTGATGTCATCAACCGGTTCACTCGGAAGATTAGCGCTGGTTGCTTACAACTAGCATGTTGATTAGGGACCATTTTATGGCAGGGAACTGCAAAAGTAAGTATTTTGTAACAAATTTACTTTTATGTGCCTTAATTTCAAGGTTATGTAGGTTAGGTTTGCAAATACCACATTTTAGGTCACTTTGTTTTTTATAAGTTATAATGGGTAGGTATAGTAAGTTGTTCTTAAGACTTAAAAGATACATACACCATCGTGGACATTTTTGTAAACATATAAACGAATCTAAAACGGATTGGGCAGCATTTTCGATGAAAATTCTCAAATGGCTTGATTTTTTCCGATATCTACGACAATCGGCGTCATATTTTCACCTATTCAAACAAACACTTATTAGTAAAAAATTACAACATAAAATCCTCAAATTTAGTATTTTTAAAATCATCGCAAACATACATACAGACAGCCCCACGCGACTGGGGACTTTGTTTTGTAAGGATAAATACTGCTTAAATTGGAAGAACTAGATTTTTATCCTCAATTTTAATATAACTTTCATTCCATCATTGATTATGCAGGTTAAGCATGAAATTGCCACTAACACAGTCTGTTTCATCATTTTTAAATTCTGTATTTGAAAGGGATTAGTATAGTTAACTTACTATGTTCTCCAATTCAACACTCTGAGGGTTATTTTTATTAAAATAATTCTGGGCTTCAGCTAGTTTGTCGAGGGCCTGAAATACAGAAATTTTGCATATTATTACATAATACTTTACATAGATTTAATATACATAAGGACAAAGTGAGCATCAAATTATCAAAACAGCTTTAACATAAAGCCTCAAGCCTGAAGAAAATTACTTTTAGATGCATGGTTGATGCTAATGACAGCTACTACAGGAACATTCATCTAACATTCAAATTATTTGAAGGAAAAAATCGACTGCAAGTGGGACTTGAACCCACGACATAATAGTCCTGTCGCTTTGTCCAACTAAGATGATTTGAAAGTTAGTTCCGCCTAGCATGTTGTTAATGCAATAAACCATAAAATTAATCTAACAGAATGAAGTATTATTCTAATTGTTAAACAGTATAAATGCTCCTGGTTGTTGCATGCTCTCTTGCTCTTTCAAGCAGTCCTGTATAAAGTGTTCTCTGTTGTTCGAGACTTGAATGTGTAGTAATAATGTTATGTACAATTTATAAGTTCACATGTGTACGTGTAAGACTTGTGTGTAAAGAAATATTAAGACCACAGTCACCTACAATAATAACAAGGATAAGCTAAAAATGTATCAAATACTCACTTCAAGATAAATGTTCAGTGACTCCGTAGTGGAAGTATGAGGGCCAGCCTGTATGAGATCAGCAAGCTCTCGAGTCACCATGTAGTAGTTAATGACATGGTCCAATGCTTTAATTGTGCGTTCCATGTCTGGAAACAAAATATCTAAAATAAATACAACTTCTCCAAGTAGAACCAAGTTATGGTGTTTCAAAATGATAGACCACAATTTTGTGATAGGAGGTAAAATTTAATACATAGACAGATTTCAACATCACATGCACAGTTGAGAAAATATGAGAATATGAACAAATATGTTATACTATATGTTACATAACTAATGTCGACAAACATTTGTTATATACAGAAGCTTGTGTAGAATTCAAAAGTTCTTACACCTATTTTGGTCTTCTAAATAATGTCATATTAATTTTCTTTCTAAACATAATATGTGATAATTCCACCAGTCATATTAGACAAATGACCCAGTTTCGGCAAAATGAAATGGTAAAAATAATTTGGCTTTGTCGAGTATTATTTGAACTGATTAGTTCTTACATAGCCAAATATACAATATATAGTATATAAAGAAGAGCTTGAACCTAAAGCCTCTTAAAATATGAAGCATTACTGTAACATTTAATAATGTTTGCATATTAATATAAAAAATATCAGCTAGTGTAATGATAATAGAGTAATGTTTGATATTATTGTCAGTAATTTATTTACATAATATTTTATTTTTTGCAAAGCAATGTTCTGTCAATGGACCGCCATAGTGATATACTTAATATTTTGCCGAATAATACCAGGTTCAAAGTAATACTTTTACTAAATTATAAATATATGAAATATCATAATTTAAACAAACTATTTCTACAGAAAAATGGTAATAGTGGCATTCAAATGTTTAAAAGATATAATTAATGATAATGTAAATGTTTTAACTACTTAGAGGATTCAGAATTTCATACTTCTTACAATTCGAGATGCACTCCCCTCGCTGAATCATATGGTGACAAATGAGTTAAAATTAAGAATCAGCCATGAATTGAAGACATATTTAAGGTTTATAACTCAGTTCCCTGAAGTTTCGTGTAAATTAAATTTATCCCACTACAGTTAATTATATAGTCAAAAAGCTGTTAAATTTTTATTGGATTATGGTAATTAAATTATAAATTATTACTCAGCTCCCTTAAATCCTATGGTTATGAAAAGTTCCTTATTAAACAAAATCAAATACATTGAGCCTTGAGTTGTAAGGTTATAACTTATATGGTAACAATTGACAAACGTCTGTTTGTCGGTTGTCTCTGTCTATCTGTCTAGACAGAAATACAGGAAACACTTGATTCTGATTCTGTTGGTCATCCTTTGTACCCTTTACCTGGTTTTGTGAAATTATTTGCTATGTACACACTTTTTGGCCTTTACAGTTTTATTATAACTAAGACTGATTAGATTAATAATAGGCTTAAATTTAACATACTGTGATGTATATGCTGCAACCTAGCAGTATCACCATACAGAGGCAATACAGCAGTTTCCAATTGCTGCAATCTCTGTTCACATGCTCCTAACACATTGCATACATCTCCAGCAAGTGCTGAACTCCGAGCTGCTGCTGCTTTCAACTCTTGGATGTTTGTCATCTCCTGCAATATATTATCAAAATTGGTAGGTGTATAAGGTCGTAATAGTAAGTATTTAAAGATTTATCTTTGAAAAAATGTAAAGATTATAACCATAGTAGCTGAGCCCTGAGGTTGTACCCGCTTGGTGATGAAAAACGGTGATAATGGTGATGATGAAAATGTAAAGCCTATGTGTTAATCCATGGCATAAACTATCGCCATACCAAATTTCATCGAAATCGGTGTAGCCGTTTGAGTGTGAAGAGGTAACAAACATACACACAAACTTTCGCATTTATAATATTAGTAGGAAGGATTACTTTGTTTCTATCTTATCAGTTCATTCATTATGTGGGTAAGTTACGAAATTTTTAAGTTATTTATACTTATACTAGTAGCGCCCCGCGGTTTCGCCCGCGTGGATTATGGTTTAGCCTGGTAAATCAATTATTCCACGAGAATCATACCTTTTACCGGAATAAAAAGTAGCCTATGTGCTATTCCAGACTATAATCTATCTTTTTTTTTTTTTTTTTTTTGTTAATTCCTTATCTGCAATCAGTCACTGACTTTCAGCAGATTGGTTGAGAGGTCTATGTCATGTAAAGTGTGCCCTCCACTGAGTCAAATTTCATCCAGATCCGTTCAACCGTTCTGGGGTGATTGAGTAACAAACAAACATCCATCCATCCAAACTTTCACTGATAATATTAGTGGGATTAAAATTGAATTAAATTTGTTGATTTATCTAGGTTACTTAGTTAACATGGTGAAACCAATTATTTTATATCTATCAGTGGTTGGTATATATAGGCTATAGGAACATTTAATTATGTATTTTTAAAGAGAGGCAAGTACTTTAAAAAATTTCTTCAATTTGCGTTGATTGCTGAAAAATGTATGTTTATTCATTATTATTTACCAAATTTAGAGATAAAATGAATTTAAATTGCTATCATGAGAAAGGATTAGTCCCCCAAACAAACTTTCATGCCTTTTTTGACACCTTAGGTTTAATTTCCACAACAAAAAGTAGCCTATGTCCATCTCCATAGTCCCATCTATCTGGGGCCTTACTATCAGCTCTGTGAAAACCATGCAAGTTCCGAGCAGTTCTCAAACCTGGCTAAAACTTGCCAGAGACTACAATAACCGTTTACCTATAAGGGTATCAATGTTCAAACCATTCACTTAAAGGGGCGTAATGCCGTGGTGATGGTATGATTTCACACTAAAAGCGGTTTAAGCCAGGTTTTAGAACTGCTCGGAACTTGCATAGTATTTATACAGCTGATAGTAAGGTCCCTGTATACCAAAATTACTTCAACAGAACAGACAGATATAGCTTTTCAAATGTTCAGATGGCAGTTTGGATATATAGGCATTAGTAAGGTGTGTAATAAACATAAGCAAAACAAACCTTCCGAAGCTTCATTTCAATCTCGAATTTCTTTTCAATTGCATACATGATGATTTTTGATGTTGCTGAGGGTACGATGCATATAGTTTAACACTCTGGAGTGCGTTGATTATAGAAAGAAAGAGAGAATAAAACCACATTTATTTAACATTTATAACATTATATCACTGATTAGAAAGCGATTATTATGACTCCATTCCATACCAAACTTAGGGTACTATAGTTTCTATTTAGTTTGTGAAGGTGAGTACATATTTATGTACTCACTACTCTTTGAGTACAAGTTGTTCTCTTTTAGTTCTCAATACTCAAGTCCCACAATAAATATCTCTCAAGTTTTGGACCATAGATCAGATAGAATAAGTTTTATAATTTTTTGGAGTATTCGAATACAGTGCTGACAGTGAATACGACCGGCTTAAAATTGTATTCACCGACAGAACGTTTTAAACACGCTACCAAAAATAAACCACAAATTGTACGCTCTTAATGTGGTTTATTATTTGGAGTATTCGAATACAGTGCTCACAGTGAATACGCCCGGTTTAAAATTGTATCCACCTTGTGTGTTAATGTCAGATAAATCAGCTAATTGTAAATTTTTGTGAAATATCAGTATTCTGATGGAGTTTGAAATCGTGATTCATGTTTAAATCGCGAAGTGAAACTTAGTCTTATCAAAACACTGCGTAACTATCTATTCCCTGAACATTCAAAGTTGAAAACTTTGTTTCGATACACCACCATCAAATGCTTTATTATGTCAGTTGAATTTGACGTTCGCACACACGCTGCACTACCTCGTTCCCTTGAACATCGTAGTCACGCTCCAAGAATGCTACAAATGACGTCACACAACAAATATGTACATTGTCATATTTTAAACCGACTTGTACCATGAATAATTCAAATATAGTCATCATCACCATCTCAGCCATAGGACGTCCACTGCTGGTCATAGGCTTCCCCCATTGATTTCCACAAGGACCTGTTGGAAGCGGCCCGCATCCATATCAGCCCGCATCAAATATAGTGAATAATCTGAATTAGGTATCTATTAAAGCATTACATACCAGTGCTTCGGACTATTACAAATAAATATTAGGGCTGTAACACAAGCTAAACAAACCATTATTAGATATTACTAATCCTATTTTGGACGATTTGCCGATAGTTCCATATATATGCAATAAATATATTTCTTATTCTGAAACATAGATATCTTCTAACTGCGTGACTAGCTTAGTTTTTGATTCCAGAGCACTGAGTATCCGCGTATTGGAGTGATTTTCTCTTAATTTCAAGTATTACCTGATCGAGATACTTGTCCTCCCCCCTTTTCTTCTATCATATTTATAGAAGCGACTACCAAAACTACGGGAATCGCTGCTTTTCGTTGATGGTTATGATATAACAGGTACCTACCATGATACTTCTAACTTTATGCGCATTCATGTTAAGACCTTACACAGCGAGTGAGGGGCAAGTTTTCAGTGCAATGTAATAATCGACGCTCTTACAACTCTTGCAAGGGCCCACGCCCACTTGTCACCGGGCCCGGCATACCGGGTGGTGTAGTATCCGCTGTAGCTCTTTGGTTTTTTATTTTTTATTTTATTGCTTGCTTATTTTCATAATTCATGAGTTCATAACCGAAGTGAAAATTTACCCCGAGCATACCACCGGGCTTGGCTGATTGCTTGCTTAAACGCACTCCATGATATGATAATTGACTAAAGCAAGATTTTTTGATGTTGATGTATGCTTGGACATTAGGTGCATCTATCTGACGCGTCGTCGACAGAAAATATGGGACGTGTTAGATAAATGCACATCATAGAAAGTAAAGAAAATGTACTGTAATCATATTTATAACCACTCAGACCCAGTTGCACCAACCAAATTAGCTAAGATGTTTGCCTGATCGTCGGACCAAATCAAAAATTTACAGCCAAAAATTCGCGGTGAAAACTTGAAAAGTGATTTAATCTTAGTTCAGACGCAAATCTAGGTTAATTTGGTTGGTTCAAGGCGGCCCAAGAATGACAAGTGCAAATATTGAACCTGTATAACCTTGATGAAAAACATTCTCATTCTCTTTCTGTAGCGCGTAGATCTGTGCATCTGTCAGATGACGATTACAGGACGTGGCTGACGTTTTGTTGTGTTGTCAACCTACCTCAAATTTCATTTCACTGGCGATCGGCTGCTTGCGTTGCGATATAAATTCATTTTTGTGCTTTTACGCTACTTCTGCTCGCGTAATTTCGTGAATTTTAGAAGTTTATCTTGTAAGTTTTTATGGAATAGTCCTTCATATCAATAATGTCGTAACAACTGTTGGGTTTTTGTTTTATCTAATAAGTTTGTGGTATTATTTCAGGAAAATGGACCAAATCGCAAAGTTCGTTGAGCCTGGAAAGCAGTTCGCTAAGGATTCCATCAGATTAGTCAGGAGATGTACCAAACCAGATAGAAAAGGTAAATTACCAAATTAATTATTGTTAAGCTATGTTGGCATCCAACACTACCTCACTCACCTACACCTACTCACACTTTCTTTTAACATGAGACCTACCTTTAAAATGTATGACTCTAAGGCTTAAGATTACTCGTGAATGTTGATGAAAAAAAGTGCTTGTGTACTTTCTCGACAGGAAAGTCATTACATGTATGCAAAAATACCCATTCTGCTAGTTCTAAAATACCCACCTCAGACATAGGATGTCCACTGCTGGACGCAGTTATATTACAAAGTAATATAAATAGCTACCATTTTGGACAATGAGTGTGTAAGGTAAACATCACTGAATATCTTTTATTGGCTTTGGGCTTGTGTGTACACTGCTTAAGAATGTTATGAATATAATTTAAAATTTTATCAATACAATATGTCAAATTAGCATTTAATGCTAGGAGTATTGATGATTTTCTTAAAATATATCAAATTTATTGAACTGTCAGTAAAATAAGTGAAATGCCACTAAAACCTCTAAAACATTATCAAATTGAGGATCCGGATCCATACTTACACTGATTTCTTTGTAGTAGATATTTTTCTGTATTACATATTATTATAACACAGTCATTACAAGATTCCTCTTATTCTAATTGTGTGAGCACCTCAATTCCGATCCCTGCATTGTCATCCTCATGGCTGCCATTCTAAAAAATTTTAAGCCTAGCCCACAGGCTTTATGAGCATTGTAAGTCATCCATCAACTAAGTGGACAAATTGATAGAGATCTATGTTCAGTAATGGAGGTCCTACTAGTGAAATATGGACCAGAACTGTGCATTTTAAGCTTAGAGCTTGGTAAGACCAGATATACTGCACTGAATATTTATAATAACATCACTTTTACAACAGGCCACTTTATGGATTCTTTCATGGATATATTATACAATATCTGAGCGCTTCTTGTTGTATTCTTTAATCTTAAGCAAAAATATCACTTTAATTATTTATATAGTTCCATGTACTGATTTCAGAATTCCAAAAAATTGCCATCGCGACTGCTATTGGTTTCTGCATCATGGGCTTCATTGGGTTCTTCGTCAAGCTGATACACATCCCCATCAACAATATCATCGTCGGATCTTAAACCTGACATAGCTGATTAGTTCTAGATGTAATTCTTACCTTTTAAGGCCTCTACAACTCTTCTAAGTTAATGTTTCCCCATATTTCATATCGTTATATTAATTTCATATAATAAATTATTATTTCGAACTTTGTCTCTTTCTGCCCTTGCATTGGATGAAAATAGTTTTCAATCTTTATTTACTTTCAAACTGACCTGTATATATTTATTTTGTATTAATATTATGAGATGAGATCGAGTTACAAATGAAGAGATGTCAAATGTGCCCTTAGCGCTGGGACTGCACACATCACAAATAACTGTTGTCCAATGGGGTCAAACACTAAGTATTCAAATGGAAATTACAGACTAACAAGTCTGTAATTTCCACTGCCTAGGATGTCCACTGGCGAAAGGTGGGCAGACAGTAATATTGAATGGGATGCTGGTTTCTTGCGACCAAATAGGGGAGGTTTCATTCAGCTCAATTTATATTGATGTTGGTTAGATGATGCTGTGTTTGAGTTTGACAATTTCTGCTATGACAATAGTGTGAATGGTCCATCAAGAACTAGATTAGCAAGAGAGGTCTAATGAGTAGAAGTTGTTTAAGGAGTAAATTGAAAGTACCTAAATGTTGATAATTTGGTTTTACCTGGTCAGACTTGGAGTTTGAGTGTGTCACGGAATTCATTTAACATATCAATCATTATACAATCCTTGTAATAAATAATATTTAAATTTATTTAATGTTCACATTGCTTTCACAATTTTCTTATTCGAAATAGATAGCAAAGGAGCTGACGCACCGCCTGATGGTAATCAATCACCGTCATCAATAGATACTGGGACCATTATGTTATAATGGTGATCTTTTAATAACATTCAGAACCAATGGATGCTACAGTAATAGATTACGTATATTAATTAACTAGCTGCGCCCCGCGGCTTCACCCGCGTGGTGTTAATTAATGATGAAAAGTAGCCTATGTGTTATTCCCAGACCTAACGTATCTACATACCAAATTTCATCCAAATCCGTTTCCCTGCGTGGTGATGAAGAACAGTGATGATGAAAATAAGCCCGTGTTGATCCAGGGTATATGGATCAACACACATGGTTGGTATTTCATTTATTATAACGTGACACCAAGGCATGGAAACCAATGTGTAGATTGCATATTTTATTTGTCTGATCTTCACTATTAGATATTTATACATTAATAAAATAGAAAAAACCAAAATGTTTATGCTTAGAAAATACTTTTACCAAGGCAAGTCACCACAGATGCTAGAATAAACCACCGAACAGGAATCTAGCTTTTTTTTTTGTCCGACTGTAGTTAATGCGTTAAATGAGATATATTATTATCCCATATTATGCACTTTTGGCTTGCAGAGGTAGTGCTACCGCCCGTTTAGAAAAGGAAGGAAGGGCAACCAGAATCATGTAGAGGAACTATATGTTAAATTAATTTCCTTTAATCTAAGTGTGTCAGTCAGTATATTTAACTATACGTTAGTTTATTGTGTTTAATCGATTCGACCAAAATGCTGGCACTTTTATGGCTCAACGGATCAGCATTGCAATTCAACGTGGCAATGCTGCTAGCATTCTGGGCACGCCGGCAACTGGTAGCGGGTTAAAGCATTTGAGTTATCTATAGGCTTACAATAGCTTGTGGATTGCTCAATTGTTTTTGTAGTAGCTGTGGTATTGTAATTACTTATTAGTAGATATTTTATTTAAATAAAGGCACCTGGATACGTTGAGTTCATTATGTCAGTTGCCTGAAATAAAGATATATTATTAAAACGTGTGAAAAAATAATAAACATCCGATTATGTAATATAAATTTAATAAAAAAGGAAACATTCATAAATTATTCAAAAACAAAAAGTTTATAAAATATAGATTGAGCATTAATAGCTAATTATTATGAACTACAGCTTTATTTATTTACATTTTCTGCACGACGTGTATGTAGAATCCGGGCACGGGCACTTGATCCAGGGGCTTGAAGTCTGCGTAGATGTGGTGTGTCGCTTTGTTGTCGAACGCTTCGTTCAACATCTGCGTGAACTTGTCCAGCTTGTGGGGGTAATAGCACAACCGGAATTCGCTGGAATTACATATGTATTTTTAATTATTGCTATAAGTATTTTTAGTGATAACAAAAATAGTGATAGCTAGGTATAGTACTATAAAATGAAAAAAGCATAATAGAAAATGTGTTAGGTTGAACCTACTTGTTCACATTTGAAAAAATATGTGTTCACTCAGATTTCATTCATTTGCAACAAGCATTTTAGTCAGATAAGTGAGATTCCGACACCATAAAGTTATAATCATCGTATAAATTTGTTGTAGACCTTCGATCAAGAATACATGATCGAAGTTGTAGACACACATTTTTAAATTCACTTTCCCTTTGACCACTAACACATCAAATGCAAACTTATGGAGATTAATACAAAAAATCATTGCTCTACTTATAAGCTCTTTGAGCCTTTGATGTGTTAGTTAGACTACCTTACTTTCTGAGTTTTTTTTTATTAGTTTTTTTATTAACTAACATTCACACAAGGTCGTCAGGTCCCAAATTAGGCAGAGCCTGTACTATGGTAACCTGATGATTGATATATATACTTATATACACACCCAAACACAGGTCAAACAGACATGTTCATACACACAAATGTTTGACCTGTCCGGGAATCGAACCCGGGACCAGAATATAAAAAAAACCAGCGGCTCAGAAGACAGAGTGCTACCAACTGCGCCAACCGGCCAGTCAAACCGGTAACTGTCATTTTTATCTGAGGCGTGTAAGAACTCAACAAAACTTAACATACTTCTTTTCAGTAACCTCTCCATCCTCGGTGGTGTCTATGAGATAGTCCAGCGCTATCAGCTCTGGTTTGCCGCGCACCACCAGCACCGACGTCTTGATGTCAACTGGATACTTACACTGGAATACAAACAGTCGAGTTCATGGGTGCCGCCAGTATTACTTTCAGGGAGGTGCATGTGTATCTGCGTCTACACATAATACTACACACATCAAAAAAGTCTAAGCAACATGTACGGTTTTGAACTATTGAACGATTTCCCTACAGTCCCCACACCATTCGTTTCGACGAAGACGGGCGCGATTTATTGACAAGGTGATGACCAAATTTGAACTGTAATCTATAGACACCTTCAGTTTTTATTCAAACAGCAACATAATAAAAACAAATTCTATGTAGATAGGTAGATATTACCTTTCCTTGTTAAGAAAGAAACCACATAATAGCTACCTACATAATAACCTCGGTCAACTCTGTTTTCAAAGAATCCCAGGTTGTAGCTACTCTGGTAATTAGCACAAAATACCTCATTGCATATTATGCATTTGTAATAAAATAGAAGGCTTATAGGTATGTACCTATTTACCTAAGTAAGTATTTGAAAAACTTTCAGGTTCATCCCGCTTCTTTTTTGTAGTAGCTCCATTTGAAACGCAACGCTAAAGTTAATAAACTGCGCTTCGTTGTTTCACCTGCGTGAAGTCGTGAACTACCAATGATGTTTTATTATAGATGACGTATATTCATACTGCGCGGTGCTCAGATTTTGTTCCTTTACGACATAAACATGCTTACTGCGACAGATAATACGGTACAAATAATATAGAAAAGGATAGCTATATGTTTAGACTTGCGCTTGAAATACGCGTCGTAATGAAAATTACTACAATTGACTTAATTTTGCCGCCTCAGTTTCCACGCGCGTGCTTGTGCGATATCTACCTTATATAAACATATAATATTGTGAACTACGGTTTTCCCGTCACCTCAGTTATTTGGTATTGATAGTTGGGATATTCAAATATTCCGAGATAAAAAGTAGCCCTATGTGGTATTCTATACTAATAAATAAATACGTCGTCACTTAGCATAAGGTGAGACAGTAGTCAAATGTAAGCTTAAAATCTTAAAAAAAATTCAAATATGGTACTTAAAATATGTGTGCCAAATTTTATCTAGATCACTTCAGACGTTCTAGCATGAAACTTACATAATAATATTCTGAGATTTGTTGACGAGGCTACGGAATACGGATGGACGGTATTTTGAAGTCGTAAGTTCAATCCTTTTAAAAATCTAATATTTCTTACAAACGATTTAACAAATGTATCTAGATACCTACATATTATTTTTTGATTCTCGAGTGAATTTAGAATAGAATATAATAATTAATTGGCCTTATAACATTAGTCATACTAAGCAAGTCACATAATATAATATTTAATGATGAATTTGTAAAAATCATAACTTCATTAATAAGATAATTCATTAAATATAACAATTATACCTACAACAATATTTTTTATGTACTAATGATATTAGAAATCCAATAAATAACAGTCAAAAAGATGTTCACTAGTACCTACCTAAGTCATTAATTAGAATAAAACGAGTCAATTTAGTCTAGAATGAAGATTCCACAAGATGTAGATTTGCGAATTCCTTTATTTAGTAAAATGGATTAGTCTCGAAGAAATGCCTGAGCTTCCTTTTAAACTCAATAGCGCTTAAATTTCGGATGCTGATTGGCAATTTGTTATACATACAAATCTTATTGTAAATACCTTGCTTTCTCGCTTTTTCCAGTCTGGTTCTAGGTATACCTAAGTACTTACGTTTTCTTTATTTCGCAGGTAGGTAATAGGTTAGGTTAGTACGTAATGTAGTTAGTGTCATATTACAGTATTTTATCTTGATTGTAAAAACGTGACAATCATGTTTTAAACGGTTACTGGATTTATTCGGTCTCCAAAAATGTTATAAAATAAGATAACAAATTATTTAAAAATAATTATTACTTACAACGTAATGATAAAAGTTGTGGTAATATGAACACATATTACTTATAAATAAATCATGTAGTTATTAGGTATGTCTATGTAATTATTAAATGTGTTCCGGTTTTAACTGGATCGATAAAAAACGATATTATCGGCATCCATCACATATTCTAACATCTGACCCCTTAGGTACTAGGATTCCCTGATATGGCTCTTTACTAAGTAAGAATTCATTTTGTTTTGAAATAAATGTATAATGTCTTATAGCATAGCGCACAGCAAAACAATTATTTTTTCGAGCTTAATAAAAATTAATGTTACATGTTTAGTAAAAAAAAAACAGTCATCAAAGTGAAATACATGTAGGTACTCTATCATTTAAAGATTTTCATCTTCTGGACCCAATCCTAAGTGTTGCACAAGCTCAAGGACGCCCTGCGTCCGTGGCTGCGGTGCCTTTATTTCGGTTCGATGGAGGAGATTACTATCAATATAAATAATTCAGAGATTGAGGAAATTAAACACAGTATAATCGTATTGGTCAGTTTTCAAAGAGCGTCTGACATTGACATTTATTACAGACTACTATATTCTAGAGATGTTACGTTCGGAACCTCAACATCCTCCCAACACAGAAAGAAATAATAATTATATTAAAAATAGTTCAATACAATGAGGCGTAACATCAGTCATATCAATAAAGAAATTCTTAAAATCAAAGTTTATGTAGATTTACAGTATACTCACAAAGCAACCATAGAGGACAATTTTTTTTTTTTTTATCAAAAATATATTAGCCTAAGTATAAGAAATCATAAATAACAATATTTACTATTCCTATGCGATAGCCAATATCTGTCGCTTAGAATTTATAACATTATCTGCCTTGTGATTCGTCAAAAGAAACTTACAAAGCAGCAAACAAACAAGTTTCACATAATATTATAAGAGATTAGACCTAGCATAAGAAAACATAAATTCACATTTACTATTCATATGTAGGATCCAATAATATATTATAAAATAACAAATAAAACAATAGCTGCAATGCAATGGTGCAGATAATTACCTAATTACTATAATTATTCAATTACAATAATTAATACATTACAACTATTCTCATGAAAAAATTACAATAATTTTCTAGAGAATCACCTGAAAACATTAAATAGTGTCATAACTTGACTTTATCAAGTTCTTTAGACATATTTAAATAATTAGGTAAATTTTCCTTGTCATTTAATTAATACAAATCTACATAAGCATGTATTTCAGTGCTTAAATGTTAATCATATGTCACATATAAAATAAAAGATTATGTAGTCTACATAATAAATAACACCTGAGTGTGTCTCTCCTAACCTAGAAAGAAAATTGTTAACATATGATGAAATATGCTTTGGTGCCAACAATAATTAAAAGTCAAATATAAGTAAGTATATGTTATTGTTTGCTTATCATCTATAATCTATACTTACTAGGCATCACTACTTTCCTGCCATGGCGAGTGACCTTTTCAGGCTCATTAGGAACTTGTGTGTTCACATCTTTCGCCTGGACTGATACCTTCTTGTTGGCTATAGGTTCTAGTGAATATTTACCTTTTGCATCCTGTTTCTGTTTAAGTAGGACCGGTAGTTCACCTGATGAGATTTCCAATGAGTATAGTCGCTGTATGGGTCTTACCTTAATTCCCATGGCTGTTTTTACTGATGCTGTTCTGCTAACACCATCCTTTCCTGTGTATATCTCAGTAATAATACCCAATGGCCACTTAATTCTCTTTTCCTCGGTTTCTATTAATACTACCTGACCTTTCCTAAGTTCTTCATACTTTCCTTTATCTCTACCTCTTTGTATTAGTTCAGTGAGATATTCTGAATGAAATCTATGACGAAAATCATCGCGTAGCTTTTGTAAGTATTTTAACCGGACATTCAAGCTCTTAGAGTCAAGGAGATCCAGGTCAGTAGTATCAGAACCAGGCAAAGGTTGCAGAAAACAAGCTGGAGTCAGGGGTTCGAGGGAATCAGCATTGTCATCTTGAATATAAGTCAATGGTCGATTATTCATTATTGACTCACATTCACAAAGTATAGTATGGAGTTCGTCATAAGTTACACAAGCCTTACCCAGAATTTTACGTAAAAGCTCTTTCATAGATCTAATGAGGCGTTCGAAAAAACCTCCCCACCAAGCACCAGTAGGTGCATTGAGTTTCCAATGTATTTTTTCAGTACAGGTTTCCCGCTGAACCTTCTCCCAGTCTACACTATCTAGAAGGTTCTTAGTAGCAGCCAGGTTTGTACCATTGTCTGAATACATTACTTTAATACGGCCTCTTCTAGCAATAAATCTTCTCAGTGTTAACAAGAATGCAGAACAAGAAAGAGACTGAGTCAATTCTAAATGGACTGCTCGGTAAACTGCACAGGTGTATAAAACAATCCAGCATTTCTCACCATTTTTCAGGAAGAGGGGCCCAGCCAGATCCACTCCAGAAACCTGAAACGGTAAGGAGCTCTGTATACGATCTACAGGTAGAGGTGCAACTGGTGCCTGCATCCTTTGAGCTCTGTATCTTTTACATATCATACAGTTATTTAGTACTGACCTGACAAGTCTCCGAATGCCAATGACCCAATGTGATTTTCTGATGTCAGTGATTAAGATGTTTGGGCCTGCATGTTGAAGGTTAGCATGCTTCCATTCTACCAACCTACGTACTATTTCATTCCTGGCTGGTAACAAAATAGGGCACCTGGTATTCTCAGGCATGTCAGATAATGAAAGCTTAGTCTTAACTCTCACCAACTGTTCCCGGTCTTGAAAGGTATGTATATTTTTACATTTTAATTCTAAGATATCCTTATTTTCCCGTTGCACTAGCAAGAGTAGCTTTCTCTCAGCTGCATCATATTCCTCTCCTGTGATGTTTCCTAACATGCTTACCTTCTTTTTCAGGCATTTTTGTGTGAACCTAATTATCCAGGCAATTACACGTACAATTTTACTATACTTACTGAAATATAGAAGCCTGTTTGAGAAGTTACTATCTGAGGATACATTTATAACACTGACAGTCTTTTTGAGTTCCTTCTTGACCTCTGCATCATCGACTTTCACTATAGAACTTGGCCATTTATCAAGACTGCACATCAAGAAGTCTGGTCCATCAATCCACCTGCTCTCCAGTAGCTGTTTTGCATCACAGCCTCGCGAAGGCAGATCCGCCCAGTTATAAGAACCTGGAATATGAGACCATTTACCAGTTTTTGTTCCTTCTCTTATTTCTTTAACGCGATTGCCTACAAATACATTCCAAGATAAATTATTGCATATCCAGTACAAGGTGACACTGGAATCGGTCCAATAATACTCATCACAGGCCAAATTTAGGCTTTTCCTAGATTCTGCTAGTAGTCTCACACCTATCACTGCAGACATCAATTCAAGTCTAGGAATGGATATTACTTTTGGTGGTGTTAATCTAGACTTTGCTGCCACCAATCGGACAGTAATCTCATCACCTTTTTCAGCCCGTAGAAATATGCAAGCCGCCATTGCATATTTACTTGCATCACAGAACAGATGCAAGCTCAGTTTGCAGTCAGTCAATTTATTACCTGCTAGTCTCCTAGGTATTTTACATTTTAATAAATATTTTAAACTATCATACCATTTTAGGAATTTATTAGCCAAATCCTGAGGCAGAGATTCATCCCAGGTTAACTCCCGGCTCCATATTTCTCGCAGCAGCAGCCGTGGCGCCAAGGTGACTGGGCATGTAAATCCTATGGGATCAAATACTTTCTGAGTCAACGATAGTACCACTCTTTTAGTCAGCTTACCTAACATCTCTGGAAGAGGCAGATTTACAACACTACATGAAAGCTCATCAGAGGCTATGTCCCATTGTAGACCTAGTACAGATATAATATCCTTACCAGTTTCATTTATCTGAAGTGGTGATGTTGTCCACATTCTCAAGTCGAACTGTGCACTTTTCATGACTTCTTTGGCTTCATGTATAAATCTGCGTGTATCTTCTTCTGATTCTAAGCTTGTAAGACAATTATCTACATAAAATGAGTTCTTAAGATGCTGAGCAGTCTGCTCATACTCACCTGATATATTGTCCAAGTGATGAATTATAGTAGCCGAGAGCAAAAATGGACTTGAAGTCAGTCCAAACACAACTCGACAGTGCCTATATTCTACTACCTTTTTTAGAGACTCATCTTCCCACCACAGAAACTTCAAGTACTCTCTCCCCTCAGGCTTCAGACTTATTTGAAGGAAAGCTTTGGCAATATCGGCAGTTATACCAATAGCTCCTTTCCTAAATCCAATTAGTAGTTTAGGTATATGCTCAATAAAATTAATACCTTTATCTAAGCATGCATTTAGACTCAGCCCATTTCTATCCGGACAGGAGGCATCAAAGACTGGTCTCATCGCACTGGTTAGACTAGATTCCTTTAATACAGCTTTATGTGGCAAATAATGTCCAGAAATATTACCATGATGTATACCAGAAGGCTCAATAATACCCAATCTAAGCCATTCCTGTAAAACAGCATCATAGTCATGGTACTTACCACTTAAAATTAGCTTTTTAGTGTTTGAATCCAACCTCTTTTTTGCCTTATCATAATTAGGCAATAAATCATCAAAACCCACCTTGAATGGAAGCTCCACTTCATATCTGCCATCTGGTAGTCTTCTCACTGATTCCTCGAACAGGCTTACTGCCTCTGCCTCACCTTGTGCTCTGGACTTCATCTCTGCTGAATCATGTATACCAAGAGTCTCAAACGCCCAAAAATCTGTTAAATTATCATTAGGAGACATTGACATACAAAACATGGAGAAAGCATTGCTATCAGGTGAAGTGCTAACTTGTTTACCCTGTATTATCCAACCCAATTTAGTCCTGATGGCCACCAAACCATTTTCCATCATAATGATACTACTCGTTAACATAAACCCTAAAAAATCAGCTCCTATTAATATACTTATTTCTTTGATATCATGCTTCAGGTCAGATAAAGATATCTGATGCCTTTTCAAAATTTTGCATGTATCATGATTTAAGTTCAATTTTGGAATATTTCCACAGATTGTGGCCTGACTAAGAACTTCAATGTTCATTTTAAAATTTGAATCTAAATTTTCTACCATTACATTATAAGTGTTGTGTGATTCTAACTTAGTTTTAATATTACCAAACAAGCAGTGGTTCAAGTCTTCTTGACCTGTAGGAGTTAACCCCAGCTTCTTTGCCACATCCTCCCGGATATAGCTCCGTTGTGACCCACTGTCAAACAGGGCTCGAACAGGCAAAACTTGATCTTCATTTCGCAAGTGAATCACAAGAGTTTGGAGTAGGGTTTCTGTGCTGTTGTTTTGAGTTGATAGACTTGTTGTGTTGGTGTTAAGCTTCTCATATTGTTGATTCTTTTCATGTCCCTTTCCAGTACATAGGGCTGTAGAGTGCCTCTTCTGGCATATGAAACATTTTACATAAGCTCTGCATGCTTTTGGATGATGTCCTATTTTCAGGCATATAGTACATGCCTTTTTCTTTCTTACTATGTCTTGTCTTTGTTCAGTAGTGAGGTTATGCAGCTTGTAACAATCCGAGCTTGAGTGAGACTTTTTATCACACCATAGACAGTGGTTCTCGGGTTGATATTTCCTTTTTTCAATATTATTGTGTGCTATAAGGCAATTTGCAGTGGCCTCATGACCATTAGATTGAGTTTGGGTATTACCTAGTCTCCTAGTAATTTCTACCCTTTGTATACTCTCTATCTCTGCTTTTAAAAAGCCCATCAGGCTGACAAGGACCTCCTCAGGATTTTTTGTCCGTATTTGTCCCTTATTTCGTTCCCATATTTTCAAAGTTTCAAGGGGAAGGGCAGACTCAATCAGAGGCAGAATAAACGCTTGGTATTTGCTAATGCCTAAGCTTTCTAGGGCTCTCAAGTTGGCATTCAGCTTATCATAAAGCTCAACGAGATTGGACTTTCCTTTTAAAACCAAGGCAAGAAGTTCTCTGACATATACTTCAATTAATAGTTCTTCTCGTGCATACCTCTGTTTCAGCTCTTCGATGCATTCCACATAAGCATTTCCAGTGGGTGGGTAGCTAGTTACGAGTGAGTGAACGTCGGTGTCAGGTTCAATATTTTGCCTTAAATAATACATTTTATCGTCATTGTCCAACCCCGGGTCCCCATCTATTTTTTGAAATTGACCCCAAAAACATAACCAATTTCTTATGTTGCCATCAAATTTCTGAATCTTTATTTCAGGGAGCTTAAAATATTTGTTTTGGTGTGTGCGTTCCCCGTTATTAATAGTTTTGTTAGATTTATTGATAATAATGTTATATTTGGTTTGAATACTAATAAATCTACCATTATACTCCTCCGCATTTAAGATCTCTTTCTCGATTTGTGAGTCCGTACCCTTGTCTAGTAAATCTGTTTGAATATTAGAGTTAAGGTCTGTAATACGGGTATGCAAGTTTTCTATTCTATTGTACTCACATGAAAGTTCGGTTAATTTACCTTCACCGGCATTGAATATTTCCTCGATGGCGTTGGCCGCGATGGTAAACAGCCTTCGCAGTATTGTTCTTTGCTTAGTGTATCTATTTGCTTCTTCATTAGACGAGGATGTTGATGGGGCTGAAATTTTACATGCGGCGATGTCGCCCTCCATGTTAGAGTTGTGAGCCGGCGATGGGGTGAAAACAAATCGACTAAAATCTTCTTATTTAAACGTGTCACGGTCGCCAGATGTTGCACAAGCTCAAGGACGCCCTGCGTCCGTGGCTGCGGTGCCTTTATTTCGGTTCGATGGAGGAGATTACTATCAATATAAATAATTCAGAGATTGAGGAAATTAAACACAGTATAATCGTATTGGTCAGTTTTCAAAGAGCGTCTGACATTGACATTTATTACAGACTACTATATTCTAGAGATGTTACGTTCGGAACCTCAACACTAAGCATTAGAATACTTATATACCTAGTTACTATACTATATTGTCTTTATAATATATTTTGAACTTTGAAAAATGCACTGTCGTCAGAACTGCATATCCTGCTATTATTAAAAATGTAAAAGTTTATGTGTTTATTGCTCAATCACGCCCGAACGGCTAAGCGGGTCGGAACGATACTGGACGCAGATATTAAATATAGTATACTGTCTGAAATAGCGCTGGGGCTACCTTTATCTGAATAAATACACGGTAATGGGAAAACCCTAGTCCAAGCGAGTGACACCGCGTGAAGCAGCTAGGAAATTCAATTTTAACTCGGTTAGGTGAGAGGAAATGGGTAATCTAATTGACCGTGCAAGATTTGAGCTAAAACAAAGAATCAGGACTTGATCGCGTGAAAAACATTTAGTAATTTATTTACCTCGACGAGTCTTCTCGTGACCATGACCCATGCAACTTGGTCGAAACTTCGAGGTAAATAAATTACCAAATGCTTTTCACGCGCTCAAGTCCCGATTGATTTATTAACAATGTGTTCGAATCGCGAGTCTAAAAATTAAAACAAAGAACAAACAGTTTATCAATAAATAAACAAATGAATACCTAAGTAGATATTCATTTGTTTGAACGACAATAACAGTAAAGTTTAACATTAATAGTTAATTATTATAGAAGCGGTGTAATGTATGAAAAATTAACATGTTTTATACCGTGTTTATATAAAATGCGTTATCAATCAACCCAATACTAGAAAGTTCAGCACAAGAATGATCTATGTATATAATCCCCGAGTTTGGGGCCTACTACTAAAGTTCGAAATTTAGAAAAACTCTGGAAAACAGGTGAAAAAAATAATGTCAGGCTAACAAAGCCGCAGGAATCCCTGAGCACAGGCCGCTGCAACAGAAATACGCACTTTGACACCAACATAAATAATGTAAATGCCTGAATTTAGAATAGTTTGGACAACGAACGTGATAATGAAACATTTTATATATCAAAAATTGAAAACTAGTATTCCGATTTTTTCTTTCCGAAGTATCATGGTGCTGAGCTCAGCTTTATCAGGTTGTAAGCTGCAAGGCTATAATTACGAGTATACTGGTCAAATTTACCTTACCAGCTCTCTCTGCTATTCTTTGAGGTAGGCTAAGAATAATGATGCATGTAGTTAACATAAGAACTATTTAATTGATAAATATAATAATGTAGCTGATTCCGTTTTTACCTCAATCCAGAGAACATTACAAGATTAATATTTATACAAAAGCTACATACACAAAAGGTCTTATTTTTGTGTATCCTAAACTTAAAATTCGTATGATAGTAACAATGCTCTTCCTATTTAAAAAAAAGTAAGTTTACTCTTAGCCAGCACCAGAATTAGACTATAACATAATGTATTTTATACTATAAGATCACCGCCATCGCGTATACGACATATATGTACAAAGTTCCCGGAATATCCTTACCCCTATATTCAATCGGTTGGCGGTAAAAATATGGGAGGACTTACATTATAATAAATAGAGTGTCCTGGTGTGGCTCCGCTGTCGATAATCGCATCATAATTTCTGTGGTCAATAAACAGAAGTCCACCTGGCTTCAAGCACTTGGCAAAGTTTTTGAGGCACATTCTCTGAACTCTTTGGTCTGGATTTTCATCAAGAAGATGGGCGAAGGAGTTTCCGAGGCATATAACGGCGTCAAACTGGGTATCGGGGAGGAACTGGTCTATGTCACGGGGGAGAGTCTCCCAGTTTGCTTCTTCAATCACTGGAATGGAGAATATTTTTTAAATTATTTTGAGGGTACAGGGCAGTGCAAAAATTGTACGCATAATTTTCAATTTACATAGTACAACCTGAAAAAGATTACACGAGGAGAGTGGATCCAGGACCCTACCAACATCTGGTAGAGATTAATGAGGGCAATATACATCCAGAAGATAACGTATAGGTATTAATGCCGAAATAATGATGCTTTATTGTCCCACCTTAAATTAAAAGAGACTTTCCCCAGTTATGTTATGACCGAAGCCAGTAGTGCTAGAGGATGACTACAAATGGTAGGCAATATAGGTACCTAGGCAATACTATTTTAAGGTAATTTATATTATACGATGTAAATTCGCGGCATTTTTATAGATCATTTTATTCAAAGCTACGCGTTTCATCGGGTAAAATTGTGATTTAAAGTGAGTTTGTATGTGTCACGGGAATGTATGTGTAGATGTCTATTTCTGGTTTTCAAATTCCTTACGAGTGGGATCAAGCTAGTGGTCAATTCTGATATATAGGCCACTTACCCCATTGATCATACTTGGGATCTTTTCTCTTTTCCCACCTCGCTTTGAGTGCATGCTTCAGCATCTTGTCCGATGCGTCCACGGACACCAGTTCGAAGCCTTCGTCAACCAACATCATTGAGTCAATGCTGAAAACATAATCAAGACGATGTGATTACTAATAATTTATTAGGTACATGCAGGTGTGTTACATCATGTTAATGTTGAGGCAGTTATGCTCCTTGACCAGACCGATCTAGTGAGAAGACGCAAACGAACAAAACCGTTCGAATTAATGTAGTGTTCAGTGACAGTGTGCTAGTGTAATGTGGTTAAAATACTGCTCATAGAGAACACATGAACCAAGTGTCTCTCCCTTAAATAGAGACAATAAGAAAAGTGTTAATGGACACATTCTTAGTACAGTAAATTTAGCAAGTTAAGTTAGACTTAAATTACTTATTAGCTTTTTTAGGCTAGATTGTAATATATTTATAGGATGCATTTGTATGCGTAATATACTAGGAAAAAAAAGATGTAGGTGTGTAGACGGAACACTCAGGTTGGTCAAAAAGATCAGCCGCCCACAGCATTTGTACCAACGCACATATTTCGTCTTTAACCACAAAACAGACTATTTTGTGCCTTAACTGTATGAAATAAAAGCTATATTGCGCGTGTCCATTCGTCGATGCGGTATGATAAGATGCAAGATTTGTCAATACAATGCGCGACACAGCAACGTGAGGTCAAAGTGCTTTTGTTTTCCAGTTGATAACACTGTTGTTAAGACATAACGTTTCGCTGTTGACTAACTTTGCCGATAGCGAGAGTTGCATAAGTATCAAAACACCATGTTTTATATTGATATTGATTTTAGATTGTTGCATCATCCTCACTTCCACGGTGTTCAATGAAATTAAACAAAATAACAAGAAACAAAACTCAATAACTAAGTAAAATTACATGCAGATTTGAACCATTTTATCCAACTTCAAAAAAATGAGGAGGTTCTCAATTCAACTGTATTATTATGTTTCTTACCTCAGAACTTTCGACTGAGTTAACTCATTTTGTTTGTTCTTTTGTTGTTTTAAAGCACCAGCTTTTAAATATATGTGGTCCTATTTAAATTTCATCAAAATCGGATAAAGCTGTTTTTGAGTTAAGTACACTCCAATAACTGAAAGTGTTAGGTACGTCTACTTAGATTCTTGGAACTTCCTTATTGAGGGTGAAAAAATCGCGCTGAATATACACAATGACAATTGATCCCGTAAGTAGCAAAGGTCACTGAAAAACATGAAAATTTTACCAAAAAATGGATACCAAACAAGTTATTTCACACTTTTGAGGGTTGATTCCATTCTTTGGTAAATAAACATTTAAACATGTTTTGTTGAATAGATACTCATATTTTTTCTAATGCAGACAAGTATTTGCCAGAGAGAAAAAATACCACATTAGAATACAATAAAACACATTTGAGTAAGTACATATCTAGTTATATCTAAACATGTCTTAAAATAAATCGTAGGAATCCACTGAGTTCAAGATAGTCGATAGCCATTAAAGTATTTACTTATATGATTTTACGTTTGTAATCATTGTACGTATATAATAGTTATTTGTTTTACATACATGTACGTAAATTTGATATTTGGCGTGAGTGCTTGGATTGAACACGAAGCGCTAAGTAAATTTACCCATCACTGAACCACAACAATTTTCACCCCACCAGCATTGCCGAAGAACTTGCAGGGCGCGCGGCGGAAAGGATTATTTCACAGACAAGCCGATACTAAAGCTGTGACAAGACATAACTTTTGTCAGCTGCGGTTTCTAATTTTCACTTGTGAATAATATAGAATTTTCTTGTCAGAAATGTTCGTCTGGCTTTTAGCAGTCCTGCCAAAGCAATGGCAAGAAGGAGAAAACTGCTAGCTGATAACTTACTTGAACCTAAAAATGCCGTTGATTGTTATAAAAAAGTATTTTTGTTGTTATCACCACAATGTCAGTACGCGGCTTCCATTTGAGAATCTTTCGTATGGAGTCGAAGTCGTGGTATCATTCAGCCCAATGCGTGGTCGCATAATCGCTAGGTATATAATTTTCGTGACGTCGTTTATCTACGAATCTCCTTAGTTATAATTCGATCTCTTCTAGATAAACTCGAAGTAATCCAAGCTTAGCACTCACTCATCTGGTTTTATGTTTATAGTCTGAGATAGAAAAAAACTAAACTTAAAGAAAAGTGCTTCAAAATCGGACGGAAAAAAATCGGACCCTATCTGATCTCGAACCGTTTTGGTACTCAATTGCTCTGATTTTTTCTAATTTAAATACTTACGTCAGTTATTAGGGACATCAAACGTCGTTCATTATTTTATTAAAAATCTTAACTAAAAGACAATTTGTACAAAGAAATACAATAAAATGTATGTAATACCCAGTGCCACAAGCGGCGTCTAACACCTTCACGCAGCTGTGCTTCTTCAAAAGGCCAATAAGAAAGTTCTTGTAGTTTTGGGTCCTCTGGTTGCTGTCTCCGATGAACTTGTTCCAGGCCCGAGCGGCTTTGCCGTCCGCGTACTGGTCCTTCACACCCTCGGAGGGAATACCCTCTGAACGCGAGTGGAATACTTTATCAGCAGACATGTTGACTTCAATCTGGAACGGGGTGGAAATCATTTTATGTATGAATATAATTTTGAGCTCAATTAAATTATTCCTACCAACAAATCTGCTTAGAACTGGTTAGGTATCTAACAACCCTTACGATTGGATATTTATCGTACTCCGTGTTTTAGTATTTAGCTTATTGTTTTGAGTAATATAGTCAACATTGGTAGGAGTGTTCCTTTTTATAAATATTTTTTAAATTATCGATCTAGCATCTATAGTATATATCTATACTAGCATCATTATGTTTTAGCGATATACCGATATTATAGATATATATATTATAGATAAGGTAAAAATATATAATTTGTTATTTTAGTACAATGAAAGTGTTACTGAGAAAATTACTTTGAAATTAATTATTAATATGTACCTAGAATGGTTTTCATTTTTAAATAACTATGTGCAAGAACAAAACTTGTTTTAAATTACTGCTTTTAACTTCAACTAACGCGTTCTAAAAAAATAAAAATAAAAAATGTATTTCTTTGATGTTCATATATCTCATACATATGTAAGTGTAAGTAAATTTTATTATTCGTTTTACATACTAAATATTTTTATTTATATATAGAAGAATAGGAAATAATCATACCGTACATATCGTTTTATTATTTATCAACTATCTACCAACCAGCGTACTTAACTAAATTGTGTGTAAATATCTAAGTAGGTAGGTATATCCCAATATAATACTTTTCTTATCATTTCTTACTATTCACACGTTGTAAACTTTTATTCTATATAACTATGTATACCTATTATTGTATTTATGTGTCCCACGAACTGTGCGTGAGGAATTATTGGTCAAGCCCATTATTAGTCTAAACTTAGAAAACTTAAATTTATGGTTTTTGATTATTATAAATTACTAAATTATCATATCACATTTTATGTCTACTTATTTTAAATATTATTTCATGTACAACCAAGTTTACTCGGTCTTTTTGAAGTAATATTACCTACCCGTAAGGTACCGGCCTAGAATAGTACTCCCCCAATTCTTCCCGCGGGTGCCGTAAGAGTCAGCTAAGGGACCACGTACCAGAAGGTGGGCAGCAGCGCCTTCTGAGCATCGGAAATCATACTGCGCTCGCCAACCCGCCTGCCAAGCGTGGCGAGTATTGGCAATTCCCCCCAATTGGGGGAGGCATTTGTCCAACAGTGGACACCCAATGGCTGAGATGAATGAAGATAAATGTATTTATCTAAGTGAGTGAAGGGAGTGGGTTGAAAATCAGCGCTGCGTGGCAGATACCTACCCGCAGCATAATGCTGAACTTGCTCCTTTTATGCACGAACATACGAAGATTTGTCAGGTATGTTTATACTTGTAATGTGTTATTTTACTTAGTTATAGAAGTTTATGCATAATAAACATTTTTCTTTCTTTCTTTCTTTCTTTCTTTAGCACATCGTCACCGACCATCAAGCGAGATAATGATCAAATGTTATCCTATTAAAATAGTAAAAAATCTTACATAGTTAGTGCTACGAGTACATGCCATTCTAATGATTTTACTTTGGATTTTATTTTATAAGACCCTATTAATTTTATTGAACTTACTGTTATTATAACGCCCATATCATTATTTTTTTAACCGTATTCTATGAAAGGTAGAAAAATAAATTTACAAAAAAATGGAACCGACTGGAAATAGAACTTGTCGAAGTCATTTTACAGTTTTTTCACACTTTTGAGTGTTGAAGTTGGTTCCATTATTAGGTGATTTAAAAAAAATGATATCATTTAGCCACAGGAAGTCTACTGATGAACATATGCCTCCCCATTGATCTCCACTAGATCTCCTTTAAATATTTCCTCTCTTGAGTCCATAGAGAGGCGTGCTAAAAGGCTCATTAACAAGGATTCTTTAGTCGAGACACGACTTCAAAGCCTGCAGCACCGACGTAGAGTCGCTAGCTTATCGGTTTTTTACCGGATACATTTCGGGGAGTGTGCTCTGGAGTTACATAACTTGGTACCCCCTTCCACATGCCATCAAAAAACGACCAGACGGACTGCAATGCGACATCCATATAAGGTAGACGTTCCACCCTGTCGCAATAAGCGTTTTCACATTCATAGTGCGTACAGCTAACGAGTGGAACTCATTGCCTATATCTTTTGAAGTGTTAAATCTTATGTTATGTTATAATATACAGTGAGTTTTCGTATTTTTACTCTAAAAAAGTATTTTTAATTATTTTTGAATATATGTAGGTACTTATATTTATTTAGATATTTTTTTAAATATCGTACTGTCAAGTATTTACGAATATTATAAAAATGACAAAACGTTGGAAAAAGTTTAAGGTTTACAGTTTCAATACTATAGTTCAGATGCCAACAGCTCCAGAAATGTACTATTGTCATTCGGTGCATAATTATAAACACATAAGTTCTTATGTACATTTCTAGATGTATTGTAAGTTATTATAGACAATAATTGTAATGATACAAAAGTCATATAAAATAATTGTTATGATACAAAAGTCAATAAAAGTTATCTTATCTATCTTTACTTAAAACTTGTTTTATTATTATATACCGGTATAGATATTTATGAAGAAAGATCACTTTTTTAAAAATGTATCACACTCCGATTGACCCGCACTAGGATTCCCTGTGTCGCGGGAGGCAAGCACACACACAATCACAGCACACAAACACCCAAGACCCGGGACAAACATTCACACTTATCGCACAAATGTTTGCCCCTGCCGGGATTCGAACCCAGGGTCCCGGAGACACAGAAGTCATGTCCTGACACTGCCCACTGCGCCACGGCGACCGTCATATCAATGATATCCAGTTAAACCACAGCAGCAATTCCTAGGATTTTTTATACAATTCAATCGATCAACATTCGTACGTATCGCTGCCCGTCTGAATATTACAACGAAGAAAATAAGAATAAATAAACATGGAATATTCATAAAATTTTTTTTTTGTTATTTTAGTTTGCTTTACGTATGCCCTGACAGGACTCCTCACTCTCAAGTTAGTAATAGCACTCAAAACACTGAACATATCTGACTTCAGCACATTTTATTGATAAAAGAGCTTAAAAAAATATCTTCAATGTATATGTAAACAAAAGAATAATAATAAGATAACAATTCCCGCATCAAGAAATGCGCTTATGGTCGCATTTCTTGATGCGAGGATTGTTATCTAATATTAAATGAAAAATATATTCGTGAAACACGACACGCGACTTACTTGATGACGCAATACTTCGCTCTCTGACGCCTGTCACTAACTAACTGGCCGGTGATGTAGAGACGAGTACATTATAACTAAATTGATAAACTGATGACGGTTTTTGTTCTACAACTTCGTATCGAATCACGACACAGCTGGTTTTTCTTACAACATTCACGTTTTGCTACTTATTGATACGATTGAAAATTATAAGGAAAAGTGGAACCGACATATTGTACCAATGGTGACACAGGAACTGTTGTAGGAAGTTTTATAGAGTTATACAGTTACTTACCTACGTAGGTATGTGATAGGAAACCTTGAATTCATTCACATGAACAAATTGGTTGTATTGTACGAATAATATCCTTATCAGTTAGCAATAAGGTCTTTCGGTTTAATTTCTTTTTTTGGACTCCTCGTGCTTTTCATTACGTTAATCAGTCGTTTAAAAACAATGTGATGTGTGAGATTCTCGGTTCATAAGACGATTAAGGAACCATTATTTACGCCTGAGCGTGCATTATTTATTAATTTATTTATTCACAAATAATCACTAACATTTATTTCTACAGTTATACCTACCAAAGAATAGGTACGATGTTATGCGATATCTTTATGTGCGTTCATTATTTTTACTGTATTTGGTATTATATATACGATACGTAACATATAATGTAGGGTAAAATATAAATTTAAACCTTAAACAAAAATAAAAATCACAGACTTGGTTTAATTAAAGTTAATGTTAGTTAAGGTAAGAAAAAATATACAATAATATTATGTTAGCTGCGCCCCGCGGTTTACCCGCGTGGGGATGATGAAAGCCTATGGGTTAATCCAGGCTATAAGCTATCTCCATACCAAATTCCATCCAAAACCATCCAGCCGTTTAGGCGTGAAAGAGTAACAAAGATACATACATACTCACAAACTTTCGCATTTATGGTATGAGTAGGATTATAGTTGTTACTGTGAAAATTCTATTTAATCAACAGTTTAGAAAATAATCATAGATTTAGATTAAGTATATGGTTTGTATCGAGAAGTCGAGCCATGTCGGCACCGGAGGCGCTCGAGAGATGATATCCGTTATCGCACTGTTATCAGTCACGTTCAATTTTATGATAATTAAACGTATTGCGACGAATACATCTCAGTTCTTTGTGATAATAATTTTATAATTAAATCTGTTTTGCTCTTATACTGATCAAGTCAGTTAGGTTGTTAAAAAATAGATATCTCGTGAAAACAAAATTTTGGTTTTCTTCAAGTGGATACGTAGGTATACTAAATTTATCTACTTATAGTATATAATTCAGATTGTCGTACATGTATCATTCGAATACTGTATATGTTCCATTTTCTTTTTCACCTGCGTGAATTAAGGTTTTCCAGTTACCTCTAATATCCTACGGGAACTATACTTCTTCCGGGATAAAAATAGCCTTTGTGTTATTCCAGGGCCTAACCTTTCTTTATCCCATACGAAATTTCATCGAAATCGGTACAGCCGTTTGAGCGAGAAGTAGTAACAGATGTTTTTGAATTATTTGCTTATACCACAGGAACACCAATTATTTCCGGGATGAAAAGAAGCATGTGTGTTAATCCAGGGTCTAAACTATCTCCGTACCAAATTTCATCGAAATCGGTGCAGCCGTTTGAGTGTGAAGGAGTAACTATAACCAGAAATATTGGAAGGAAGGTATTGTGATTCAAATATCTAAGTGAATACCTATAAGTCCTTAAAAGATTTTGATATTGTGAGAATGAAAAAATAAAAAACAAAGTAAGGTAATATCTTCGTATATTATCAAATGTTATGATTCGAACTCAATCAACAATCATAGAGAGCAATAGACTGGTCGGTTGGCGCAGTTGGTAGCACTCTGCCTTCTGAGCCGCTGGTCCCGGGTTCGATTCCCGGACAGGTCAAACATTTGTGTGCATGAACATGTCTGTTTGACCTGTGTCTGGGTGTGTATATGTATATAAGTATATATCAGTCATCAGGTTACCATAGTACAGGCTCTGCCTAGTTTGGGACCTGAAGACCTTGTGTGAATGTTTTAAAAAAAATAAAAATATGTAGACGTATAATAGATTTTCTTTGTTCACTGAGTGAGGCTTCCGGAAGAAGCCAAAACAATTGTCGATCGTGATATCGACTACGCGTAAGTACCACGTTATACCCGTAAAAAACAGTGTAAAGTAATCATGAACGTGAGTTTTAATATTATTATCGAAAACATTTCATTGTTACTTATACTAGGTATATTAGAATAGCTGTCCTTTGTAAGATCAAGGTATTAAGCCAAAGGTTTATGCATGACATGAATGTAAAAACTAGGCACAGGTATCTCTCCGAACGGCTGGAAATCTCCGTAAACTTGGTGCGATGCTTCATTGTTGAATGAATCTTCCAGCAAACGTGAGAAACTGTCCAGTCGGTGTGGGTATGTATAGAGGCGCAGTTTGCTGGAACATACACACACTTTAATGTGTCACGACAGAAACACCAACGTTTTTTTAAGATGCGGGCCTCAAATATTTTTTACCAAAAAATGGAAACGACTTCAACACTCAAAAGTATGAAATAACTTGTCGAAGTCGGTACCATGATAGTGCAAAAGTAACTATTATCAAAATATTGTGCTCATAGTACCGACTTCGACAAGTTATTTCATACTTTTGAGTGTTGAAGTCGGTTTTGCACCCTTTTCAGTGACCTTTGCTACTCACGGGATCAATTGTCATTGTGTATGTTCAATGATGTCTTCACCCGCAACAATAATGCCGTCGAGGTATGAGTAGCACTTTTCAGTTACTGGAGTGTAACTCGAAAAACAGCAAAACCAAAATTTTGATGAAATTTAAATGGGACCACCTCGGAAGTATATTCTATCAAACAAAAGAATTCTGAGAATCGGTTCATAAATGACGAAGTTATCGGCGAACACACATAAATATACATATATATATATACATATATGTGGTCGAATTGTGTAGCTTCCTTCGTTTTTGGAAGTCGGTAAGAAACAATTTAAAATACTTACTTTTTCTCTTTGGCCTCCCCTTGAGCATCGACGTCAACGTGAAAATCTATATAAACCATTTTCGGATTTCCATTCTCCATAACTAGTCCGCTTTTTATTTCTATTGGATTTTGATACTGAAACACATAAGATAATTCAACTAGTTTGCATTATCAGTTTTCCGAGCTCTGCCTACTGCAACTTCAACTAGCTAATCCGCCGGACTATGTGGACATTAACTTTCGTCTTCTACGGATCTTCTCATTTCTGAACATATGCTAAACCAACTAAAAACGTTAACTAATAGATTTCTATCAGGGAGCTCGAATACATGTATGCCCCAAACTTAATCTTTATATTGCTTTATTTTTTGGATTTTGGACCCATCGTTACGTTGCATGATATATATAAATAAGAAATGTATTTAGTTTCTATTAAAATAAATTAATTTGTTATGTGTTTGTGCATACAATTAGAAAAACGTGTAACGTCTGCTTTAAAGTTTTACTATCTAGGTACTATGTTTTCACATTTTATGCAATTAAATGATTATTCTATTCTAAACTACCTTGTAATAAGCGTTTTGTGTAGGCGGGTGTACGTTGTTCAACATGGCGTCATAATTTCTATGGTCTACCAATAGAACTCCACCTGGCTTCACTAATTTGGCCAGGTTTCGTAAGCACTTCTTCTGCATAGTTTGTTTTCCATCATTATCTAGGATATGCGAGATGGAGTTTGCTAAGCACACGATACCATCGAACTGGGTGTCTGCTGGTAGAAACTTTGCGATGTCTTCGGGAAGGGTTTCCCAGAAAGCTTGTTTGATAACTGAAACGATTATAAGTTGTTCACGTTAATAATATGGCATTCCAATTTAAATATGTGCCTCGCAAAGGTCAGTTATCACAGGAATTTCTAATACCTTTACAATAGGTACATTTCCTAGAAATTAGTTATAGGTATTATGGGCTGAAAAGTCTAACTTTTCAAGTTAGATAAATACTACCTATATCAGCATAGAAAAAAAAAATTGTAAGCCATTAGATTTTATTATTCTATATTTTCGAGGACGATACAACGAGACGCTCAGGATTCTACTAAAGAATCCTTTGTTCCGCTCCGGATTCAAAATCGCGCACTCGCCGTAAAAATATTATTTTGCTTTCTTGTGATACAATCTACTATTCTCTATTCGAAAGGGGGTACTTTTTATTTCGCTGCCTGCTGTTTTCGCATAGAAATAAGCAGATATTTGTAAATGTTATGAACTTTCTATTTTTTGCTCTGCACCATAAATCCCCCATGGGAGAAGCAGTCGGCGGATCGGACAGAAAAATAGAAAAATCTATGTAACTCACATTTTGATGTTTTTATACCACTAAAATATTTGTGACCATTTTAATAAACTTACCCCAATCATCGTATCCCGGAACACCTGCCCTATCCCGCTGTATTTTTTTGGCGTATTCCAACATCTGAGCTGATGCATCTATCGATACTACATGGAAGCCATGATCCAGCAGTATAGCTGAGTCAACCCTGAAATCAACAAGCAGTTAATAATTAGCAAAAATAAGTTGAAAGGAAATAGACTGTATTGGTATGGTGTGTGTTATGAGAAGAAGATCCTAATATTTAAGATCCTAATTACATATACCTATGATGCAATAAATGATTGAAATTGAAATGAGAAACATACATCAAAAATAATGGTGCTACTACTACTACTACCGTTACCACTACTAGTACTTCTACTACAACTACTAGGTACGAAGTAACAAAGTGTTCGATGATTTTATCACGCTATATAGAACGCCAACAGGCTCTCAAGGGCTGCTGCCTGAACACACTATGTGTTTGGCGACAATTTTTCAAACTTGAGGGCGGTAGCTAGCCAGGCGGGTACTCGAGAGTAGGTCCATGATACGTCATGGCACGTCACAGTACGGGAATTGGGGGGAGGGGGGAGAATGTTATCCTACTAACAGTATAAAGGCGAACATTTTTGTGTATGTTTGTTACTTCTTCACGCTCAAACGGCTACACAGATTTCAACGTCATTTGGTATGTAGATACTTCAGGTCCCACAATAACACATAGGCTACTTTTCATCATCAATCATCACCATGCGGGTAAACCCGCGGGGCGCAGCTAGTTTCAAATATAGATGAAGCTCGTTCATAAGGATACTATTTTAAACATACCAAGTGTTTCCTTCAAATAGGAACTGCGGGTTGAGTTCGAAACCTTATCACTGACTGACTAACCGACTCCAAAAAAGAGGAGGTTCTCAGCGGCTCCTATGAGGCAAACAGACACGGGAGTTCTTTTATTTATTACTATAAAAGACAACTCCCTTGTCTGTCTCCCTCACATGAGCCGTATCTCAGAAGGTGATGTTCAAGTTGACATCATTTATATCTAATATGTTAACTTCAGACTTAGAAAGCCTTGATAAAAACGTCTGAAGGCGTTTGACCAGTGGACCACTATCTCACTATCTTGAAAATAAATACAGATTTCCACATTTCAGGTTATCTGTGTAAATACTAAACAAGTATAATATCTGGAGTAGGTAACTCTATTTGTTCGGTAGGCACAGGCAATGTATCTCAATCACGTCAGTGCTACAATACACATAAGCCACGTTGAAGGTCTCCTTGTTTGCCACCTATTACATAAAACAAAAAAACATTGATTTTACTTATATTATCAATTATTTGTTAGTCTAGGAATATGAACTATTAGTTTGGGTGGGTTTCATTACGATATTTCGGTGAAGGCTCAAGCTATAATTTAGTATTGGTCTCACAAATGTATACCTACAAATGGTTTTCACCTGGGTATCAATTCTACTAACACATTGCACATAGATTGTCAATGAATCGTCGTTTTTTTTAGTTTTGCTATTCTACTTGGAGTATAATTGTAATGGCTACACAGATATAATTTCTACCGCAATTTAATTGTCTACAATGCAATCGAATGCAATTGTTATTGTAGCGGAATATCAAGTTTATTTATGATAACATTTGAACGACTATTGCATTGATTATGAATGAATTGTCTTAATAAATAAGAGAATTAGCACCCTGAACATTTGTTATAGAGCGCACTGTAAAAAGGATAGTCAGTATGATAGCTTACCCCGTGCCACAAGACGCGTCGAGCACGTATCTGCAACCATGCTGCTTTAGAATGTTTGCGAAGAAACTCTTGTACTGGTCCGAGCGTTGGTCTATACTGCCGACAGCTTTATCGTAATGTTGTGCCAGTTTCTCGTAAGGATCCCTTGCGAGGGAATCGGCCTCGTATGTGGCAGGCATTGGATGTAGCTAACGGCGATGTTGGTGACGAGGAAGAAAAAATCAATTTGAATCCTTCCAATTGGGCACAAGGTTGCTTTCACTTTACCATGCAAAATAAAATATAGAAAAAACAATTAAATAATTTTGATATTTTTTCTAAATATTATATATCATCTTGATAATAATATATTGACTGGCCGGTTGGCGCAGTTGGTAGCATTCTGCCTTCTGAGCCGCTGGTCCCGGGTTCGATTCCCGGACAGGTCAAACATGTCTGGGTGTGTAAAGTATATATATCAGTCATCAGGTGACCATAGTACAGGCTCTGCCTAGTTTGGGACCTGAAGACCTTGTATGAATGATAATAAACAAAAAATAAATAAAATATGTATATATATTGCATTGCTATTAATTAAGTGGTAGTCAATGATAAAAAAAATATGATATTAAATTGATATACAGACAGAGTGTATCCAGCTTATGACTTCACACTTTAATCATAAATACCTATTTTATTGCCTCATTTGGCAAATTTATGCCTCGGTCGTTGACTTCAATGACAAATGATGTGAGATTTAAATGGGTGCCAAGTTATATGGTCAGTCCTGTTAACCTTTTTACCTGGATTAACACATGCTAATCCATATATATTTTTCATGTAAGGTATTTTTATTATAGATATAGGGTTTGCCACTATCTCACTTGATGTTCAGTGACGATGTGGGCGAAGATGTGATAAGTTGATATAAACCGATTTTACTTACGATTCTAAATCGAATTATGCGACGGCGACGCCAGCGCAGCGATCGGTTCCGTGCGATTCAGTTTAGAAACACATCTTCAAGGAGCAGCTAAATCGCGTTACTGGACTTTTTTTATTAAGATTATAAGTTTACGTTTGACCACTGTCTCACTTTGAGATTATCTATTGATTGACACGAAAGTAATCAAAACATAATAATAAAATATTTACTCTTTCACACTGAAAAGTTTCAGCAATAGAGGAATATAACCGCCATAAAGATGAATGGGATAGGATCTACTTTAATATAATAGCAGTGTCTATATACTTAATTAGTATCAGTTTTGGCAAGATTTACGTTCTTCGTCAAAAACATCAATAAAAATATTATTTGAAAAAACGAAAACACGACTGCCTCAATATAGTTTGATAATGCCTCTGGCTGCGTTTATGAACACTGTCAACTAAGATCATTCAAAACCAAAATAAATTATCCAAATTAAAATCTTGTTTCTATATTTTCATATTTTATTTACTTGCACGAGAAAATTAAATGGCGTTTATTCGTGCAGAAACGAAATCACCAGCATAATATTCTACTATTATTATAAATGCGAAAGTCTGTGTGTATGGATGTATGTTTGTTAGTCTTTCACGCAAAAAACTACTGAACGGATTTGGATGAAATTTGTAACACAGATAGCTTATACCTTGCATAGGAAAGACATAGGCTTATTTTCATCATCGCCATTATCACAGTTTTTCATCACCACACGGGTAAAACCGCGGGGCGCAACTGGTATTATTAGAACTTATAAAGGCATTGCAAGAAGAACCTTCAGCGCTGATTTAGCTATATGAAACTGTTGACATAATATACATACATACATACCTATAATTAAACACGTTATAATTATAGGTACGTTACATATAATTATATACAAACCTACTTCAAAATTTTAAAACAACATATCGCTTACGAATATTATTTTCCAGTTCGCTATATATACCTTCACGCGACGCACAAATTATAACAAAACGGTTTGTAGAGATATGACCGAAGAATCTTAAAGGTCCGGTATAACAATTCACAATCAATATATTGTTTAGTCCAGAAAGAGAACAACTAAAAGATAATCAATTTGAGGCAAAAGGCCACGTTTATATATCATGACATAACATTTAGGGGAGCAGGGTGTCATTCCGTACAGCGGCTGTTACCGGACACGTGATATCTCAGCAACGAAATGATTAAAGAAGTCTGTCCTTGTTTAACATGCAGCCTAGTGTATCTTTACGTCCTCTGAACAACGCGCGCCTCTCTGCCGCTCGGCTTTAGTTACAAGACATGCGTTACGTTTTCGCCCGTTCCTTATAAAAAGTGGTGAGAGTGTTTTGCCCTGGGACTAGTTTCTTATAGGTACTTTATTTTTATAGTTTTATAACTAACTTGTAACGGTGACTAAGGTGGTCATCTGCTATGTTTTGTCTAAATCCTTGATATTTTTTGTGCTTTGCATCGACCAATTCAAATTGGTAATTCGCATCTCAGTACGTACAGTTTTGTACAGTATCGCCTGCTTGGTTTGTAACCATTGTATCGAGGAAGATTCTTTTAGATCTATTTAGTAAGTAAATGAAACACTTTCAATGATTATCTGATTTGTTTCATTTGCGAAAATTAATTAGCTAAATATATGTGCATTATAATGGTATAACATAATAGTCGTCAGTAATGGTTATAGTTATTAGAATAAGAGGTTTTCCTTAGGTGTACGAACACCCCCGCCGCTCCCCTAGTTTGTTTATTGGTTATCCTATTTACATGTAGCTACACTACAATTATTATCACTGCAGAGATAAACGATGAAATCTTGACCTGAGGCCTTATAGTCCGATCAACGAGTTTGAAAACGTGTAAAATAGTGATAACGCAACAAACAAAATAACCTAAATAACAAACGGTTTATATGGCCATAATACTTATATAACATCAATTTATACGGCATCATACTATGTAATAGCATATTATAAGATGGATTGGCTAATATTGCTTTCATTCTTATACATAACTCTGTCAGGTAAGCGTTTATAAAACTGATTTATATGACACTTTTACGATCTAAATAAAATAATATTCTTATAACGGGTTGTTATATTATTGCGCATATTCATGACACTCACATCATTATTATTTTGTTTTTTCTATATTGTTTTTGTATGTATCTCTTGTAATGTGTATTGTGAGTGTCTTGAATAAATGTGGTTTCTTGATTTCTTTCTTTTATATCACCAATTAGCTGTCTTAATCTGTGGTCTTCGCTGTTGTACATCAACTACCTATACTTATATTTTTCGCATTAAATTGTAAATTTTTGTTGTGTACTGTCTGAAGATCCTTAAATAAATTAAAAAAAAAAAAAAAATTAGCTGTACCTATAATATTTAAAGCCATATAAAGGTTTTGTAGAATTCCTTTTATTCCTGTAAAGTTAGTGCAATTAAGAGGATGGAAGTCGTTGCCAGAATCTGTCTTTCAATAGGTAGTATCCTGGTCTTCAAATCACGAAGGAATAATTGCCTTGCACGCTACATCTTAGACCGCGTCGTCACTTAACATCAGGTGAGATAGTGGTCAAACGCAAGTTTATAATGCGTAAGAAAAGAAACACTGATCAATCGACGCAATGCTCAAAGCACGAAATGGTTTAGGCTAAAAATTGGCACAGAGTAATAATAAGGTAGGGATTGGCTAAGCATACATTTTTATTGTAAATTTGGAAGTGGAAAATTAAAGCTTGCGCGTGCCACATTGCGTTCAGCAGCTATTTTATCACATTTGGCTCAACGAATAAGTCTTGCGATTCAACAGCGAAATGCTGCCAGTACTCTGCCAAAATTAAGTTTAACTTCCAGCTGCAAAATTTAAGTTATACATAAACATGGCAACATTTCGTAAGATGCTTGAATGTTTTTGTCGTGATAGCATTGCAATTAAATTTCAGATACATTTTTTATAAAAGTATATTAGTATGCATGAAATAAAAGTTAATCCTGCTTTAAAAATAATCAGGTTCATGACGCTAATAAAATAATATAAATCATGTGTCATTAAATTATATTTAATTATCTTTAGCCTTGTCATAAGCAAATGTTAAGACTTGTTACAATACAACAAAATTCATTCACTCAGTAACTTATACAATAAATGATAATACAACGACTTATACAATATAGATAAACCTCTCAATGTAAGGGGAAGACAACTTCCAACTAGATGTTTGTAAGAAACCAAAATGTCTCTATATGCGTATTCTGAAATTGCTGTATCTAACAAAATATGCGTTGTTATGTAACTTCTGAATGTGAAGAAACATTAGTGAATGAATCCCGCGATAATTCCATTACAGGGAAGAAGTGGAAGCAGGTATTGGCCCTAATTCTGTTAATCACACGAACTAGCTAAAATTCTTCAAATTAAAATAGCTCGTATTCTATTTATGCTAAAATTCAAATTCGTATAACTTCATACAACGTTCTCACTAATATTAGACGCGTTTTATTCCATTGCTGGCCAATTGCGGGTAGTTTTAGTAGGCACCAAATACGTGGCGACTTAATTTATCTAAAGCTACCCGCAATTTTAATAAATACTTTTAATTTTAGTGATGTTATTGATAAGTCTCATACTAATTTAGACTTTATCTTAACCGTATAAGAACTGATTTAGTTTTCCAAAATTTTAGTTTTAAGTTCAGTTGAATAAGCTAATCACTAACATTATCAAGATTGTCACCTTTTTTAACTGAGCAACATGCCAGAAATATATCAGCCATGTTGCCCAGCACTTTCGGAAAAAACTTGATCCAATAAAAATATCAAGTAAAGAGAGAAGCAGCATAATATTTGAAACTTACATGTAACAAACACACAACGCCCTCTACAAAAACATTTAACTACCCCCATGTACTTTAGTAAGCATAAAGTCCTGGAAGAGACTATATCCCCGCGCCTACATCACTCGCGTCGATTCCCAGCATCGCCAAATCGTCCATTTCCTCTTGCTTCTTAGCCGCCGCGTCGCCGTTCGCTTTTTGCGCTTGCAACTTTCCATGAGACATTTTCATAAAATCAGGCTTGTTCATGGCTTTCTTAGCGTTGCCGTTGTTTTTATTCTGTTTCTGTTTGTTTTGTTGGTTGGGCATTATCGGAACGTGAGAGTCGTATAGTTGCGGCTGGGGGAAGAGGCTCGAGTTCATGTCGTATCCGAACATGGCTGGAGGCTGCATCATGGGGGCGCCGGAGTGCATCGGCGGCGGGTAGTTGGGCACGCCCATGCCACTCGGCACGTTCATTATGTTCGGCGGCGGCTGTTTCTGCATCACAGAGAATACCTCTTGAGGGACGGGGTCGATGCGAGGCTTGCACTCGGAGGGGAATATGATGTCCAGCGCTTCTTGGAAGTCTTTGGGGAGCGCCGGCTGCCCCGAGCCGGGGGCGGAGCCCGGTACTGGGGCTGGGGCTGGAGCCGGAGTTGGCTGCCTGTAAATGGAAACTTAGTGTGAAGATACACATATTTAATAACATGACGTACAGTCGTGGTCAACCAGTTTTGACGAATGTTTCTGTGTAATCACAATAGCAATAAGGTTGAACCTATCTAACAATGAAAGACATGCTTAGGGAAATCAACCTGGTATTATGATGATGTCAATTGATTTTCAACCGCACGTTAGACGATATATTTGGATGTACAAAATGTCGACATTGTTATACTTCCAAAAAATGAGGCTTGAATTCAAAAGAGTTCTTGTTTTCTCTTTGGTTCCCAGATTTCATTGTCATAAACTATATAGCGAACACCATTCACCGACATAGCCCATTATGTTGGCAAGCTGAATGTGTTTAAATTTGAAAAAATAACAAGAAAATATAAACCTGACATTGCAGTGAGCAAAGCAATCACGTCGAGCCCGGGGCCAAAAGCGCGTTTCTACAATTCGAATTGAACCCAGACACTAAAAAGCAAAGTTTAGAACATCGACAAGGTGGCGACAAGGTTAGCTTTACTTTCGACCGACCCTGTGGACGCGAGAGGAATACGTCTCGAGGTTATGATTTCAGACCATCACATGAAATCCACTGTTGGACGTAGCTCATTGATCTGGACAAGAGCCAGTTGGAAGCTGCCCGCATCCAACTCTTTACCAGGTCATCGATCACCTTATCATTGGTCTCTCTACGTTGCGCTTGTCTCCTTATTTTGTTCCTTGCGTTCTTATTTCGATCCCGTCCGCCATCTACTCAGTTAATAGTAGTTCAGTAGTAGTTAATCTATAAACCAAATCATATTTTATTCGCTTTTTTCAACTGCAATGACTGGTTGATAACATCAAATTTAGGATTCTCATTAAAAGGCATTGATAAATACATAATTATAATAACTTAGTATACAATGGTAAGCAAGATGACTCAGCATGTTTTGGAATCTAAGCAATGGGAGTATGAACAATGCTAAGATAATTAATTTTTTTATGTAAAATTGCAACGTTATTTTCAAAGTGCAATTTGTGTTAGCTCACTACATTATAACGCTTAAGCTAAAAAAATTAGGGGGTGAAAGGGGGACAGGTCTGCCGGTGTGGCTACAAGGTGGTATCCCTTACTGTTGAAGAATCGGAGGCGGGGGCGGGGGCGCAGGCCGGGGCGGCTGCACGATGGGCGGGGGCAGCACGGCGCCCAGCGTGGCAGGCAGTGCCAGCGCGGGCGGCGGCAGTGCCATCGCGGGCAGCGGCAGTGCCATCTGCTGCTGCCGCCCGCGCTCCAGCTGCGCCTTGGCTATCTTCTCCTTAAACTCAAGAACCTGCACACGCGGACGGACAAATTACCTTTGTCAGTTTTATGATCTGACTCAAACTCTTAAGCATGATCAACAAGAAACTTAGTCAGGTGATTCATAAATTGTAACATTCACGCTTGTGCTATACTTCGGTGTCAAGTCTTCATGCACATTGAACTTAAAATATCTACTTTTAACAGACTTTAAATATGTACCGGTATTCCACACGCTTCTGGAAATGTCTGATATAGATTCGTCGTTAGTTTTAAAAAACCGGCTAAGTGCGAGTCGGACTCGCACCATTATCTATAAAAATGGCATGGCGTTGGTTGTATGGGACCCCTTAAATATTTGTATTATTTCAATTTCATTATTTATTTTTAAAGTAATATATTCACATATTACTAAATATTCTGTGAATAATTCAAGCGTCTACTTGCAATTGCCGTTATCAACTTAGAGCAAAAACGAGCACAGAATCACGTTTGTGCTATGGGAGCCCACTATATATTTATTTTATTCTGTTTTAGTATTTGTTGTATAGCGGCAACATAAATACATGATCTGTGAAAATTTCAACTGTCTAACTATCACGGTTCATCAGATACAGCCTTGGGACAGACGGACAGCAGAGTCTGAGTAATAAGGCCTCGTTTTACTCTTTGGGTGCGGTACCCAACAAGGCACCGAGACTTTCTGATGGTTTTAGTTCCAAGCACTTGTCGTACAGACTGATCTCCGTAATATTTTCAGTAACGTATGTCGGATAAGCTTGGCTCTTAGGCCTTTGGCTAAGCGGTCGACTGTTGCTGTTTGGACCAACATTGCTTAAAGACTTAAAATCTTCTAGTTATGTTGCAGCATAATTTGGGTATAAACTAAAAGCTCAGCTCTAAAAGTGTCTCCCCGTTTCCTCTATGATCAGTAAAGTAGTCGTCACTTTACTGGAACTTTACTCGGAGATACGGAGAGGTAAACAAGTGAAGATTTGTCATACAGACCATTTTGTTCTACTTTCCTACACTTATAACAACAAGACACATCCATTTTGGAAAGTAAAACAAAATATTAATCTTCTCTATCACAACATCCCGCCACAAAAAGATGCTTCTAAGCAGTTACTGAAGTCGTCTAAGGTCATACCTTATTACCCTGTACTACACTTCATAATATACTATACTTTGAAATCAACACAGAATTATTTTATCAGTCCTCTTCCTCATGAAGTCCCTCATTGTAGCGCACCAGAGCGAGGCTAAAATAGCATATTTAGGGCTAAGAGCTAAAGTTTTTTTTTGTGTTACCAACTAGCTTGCAAAAACTAAAAAGTCTTAAGGTTTAAAACTCTGCAATCTTGCATCACCATACCCAAACTGATTTTCTCACCATAGTCAAACTGATTGTTATCGTACATACGTTTTTTGAAAATAGAATTAGACGACGATCTCATTAGTTAGTAGAATGCGTGCATTGCGTTGTGGCTACAGAAACAAGTCTTAAAATTATATAGGATTAATTTTATTTTTTCGCAATTGTAGTGAAAGTAGAGTGTAACACACAGCGCTAAAACCCCATTATAACTCGGTTTCTATTTACTCCCTCGCTAAATCTCTGGAGTAAAATTACCTCGTATGTAAAGGGTCATAGCCCTTTGTACAACAATCTACTATTGTAGGTGATATACCTTCCTCTGTATTTCGGCATCCATCTCCTGCTTTTTCTTCTCTGTGTTGTCAATTTCTTCTTTCTTTTTCTGATCTTCCTTCTTTTGCTCCTCAGCTTTTGTCTTACCAAGACTCTTGTACACTGGCATTTTTCCTGTTTTATAATTTCATATGGTAATTTGAAAGGAAATAAAAATATTCATTAATATTTATTATTATTATGCATAAAGGACGCAATCATGAACTTCAATAAAATTATTATTATTTTTTTTTTTTTTTTTTTTTAACATTCACACAAGGTCTTCAGGTCCCAAACTAGGCAGAGCCTGTACTATGGTAACCTGATGACTGATATATATACTTATATACATATACACACCCAGACACAGGTCAAACAGACATGTTCATACACACAAATGTTTGACCTGTCCGGGAATCGAACCCGGGACCAGCGGCTCAGAAGGCAGGGTGCTACCAACTGCGCCAACCGACCAGTCGATAATAAAATATTAATATTTTAAATACTCTAACGAGGTAGGCTCTTCTTTTCAAATTGATTTTACAGTGATATTTAATGTAATGGCTAAATTATAATAGATATTGAAATAAATAGGCTCCAAATTAATGCAATGACTTGGCAAAAGAGGAAAATCACAAGCATCCTTGCCTTCTAAATATTGTCATTTAGATCACGGTGTACTTTTGATTAGTGATGTAACGAATATTCACATTCGCATTCGCGGATATTCGCATATTTTTGCATATTCACATTTGCATTCGCATTCGTAAAATGTCTGGGAATGTTTAGCGAATATGAATTGAATATATCAGAAAAAAAAACAATTTGATGATAATATTAGGTTAATTAAATCAAAATCCATTAATTTCTTATGTTTTTAATGGAAGGGAAAGTAACTTAACCTCGTAAGCACATTATCAGTCTTCAGTTTATCATTCTGTATTATTTATTTATTATTTTACTTTGGGCAATGAAGCTTAAAAATTAAATTTTCCTTAGAATTTTATAAGACAAAAGTATAATAAGTAAATAAGTATAATGCAGAGTATACAAACAAAAACAAATTCTTCTATGAAATTTTTATCAGTTTTCACTTTACATTTTTCTTATTCGGAAAACTCGGTTTTATGCATTGCCTTCAAATGACTTCTCATAGCGGTTTGTGTTCTTCCGTTTCTTGAATATTCATTGTTACTGCTTGCATTTAGCTCGTTCAGCATCGCAAAGTGTAAAATAAGTCCATGTCTCACTAGAAGTTGATTTACTCATGTGAATAAATAACTATTCACACTCTAACCTCAAAATTCATTTGTTTTGTTTACAAAAAGACCGGCATGACACTTCAGTCGGATGAGTTCGTATCAACTCGGAGCGCACCTGGAGCCACCAAGCCAGACTATTTTAACCAAATTAAAAAAAAACTGAACATTCGTATTCGCATCCGCGAATGTCAGTAGCAGATATCATTCGCATTCGCATTCAGAATGTAAAAAAAATGACATTCGTTATATCACTACTTTTTATTACAAAACTTTTCATATCTTTTGAAATTTCACGATACAGACGGACACTAATCTGAATTTAGAAGTGTATTCTACCCTTATTTGTAGTGTCAATTTATTGATTTTAATTATGACACTCCGTACATAAATTAGCATTCAAGTTAATTTGAATATGTTGAGGCACAATCATTGTATTTTAAAAAGGTACAAGTATGGCAAAAATTTTTTTTAAATAAATTTCTTGAAGATTTACTATGGGGAAATTCTACACATATAAAAGAAAGCTCTCATTGCACAAAGAACACACAAGAAATGCATTTACATATTAAGAGAAGCCGATTTTTTTTATTTTCTTTTGGGCTCTTGCATCAGCAACAGAAATGAATTTTGGAAATTGGTTAATTTGTCAACAAAACCCCTAGTTTGTTCATCAACCTACGTAAAAAAGCCGCTTTATCAATACTGTTGCGCTGTTAGAGAGACCCGACGCATCGCAAAATGATCGCACATAGAACTTCGACAATAAATTGAGAAGTGATGACCATTGTGGCTTTTAACAAAATACCAAAAAGCGTTTCAGAGACCTGTATCTAATTAAATTTAAGACTAAACTGCAGAAATGGCATTTTACATTGTTTCTATAATATCAGAGTTTTATATAAAGCAATATTACATCTTTTAACTAACTAACACTAAATTTATGACCAACGTGTTTGTGTGTTTTTTTTTTAAAACTAATTATTAAACGTTTTGGTATGCCAGAAATGGTGAAACACTGAACGGTTTTTCAATATTTACGGTTACCTGGAAAATTATTATAAGGTTTGTACCTTAAAATAATTTCATTTCATGTGTCTCCTGTTCATATATGTACGGTGTCTCTATATGTATGGTGTCTCTAATATAGTCCGCGTTGGTAAGATAAAGATAATCTCTGTCAGCAGCTGACTCCACAGCACTAGCCCAGATGTGTTTATACAGTGGAAATGTGCCAAGTAAACAAACCAATAAGAGACATTTCAAGAAGCGTTTTCGTCAGGAATTAATTGTCATCAGGTCAGGAATATATTATTACTATTTCAATAATGTTTCAAACTACGTTGATTATTTCGTTTACGATGTTCGTATATGATTGATTTTTAATGACATTAACTTGCGAAATGATTTGTTATATTTTATGGGGCTCACCAATGAAAGGCATTTTCTTTACTTCCGGCTTCTTTTCCTGTGTCTCTTCCCGCTTATCTCGTCTCTCCCATCGTTCTCGAGATCGCGTCTCATCTCGTCGGTTCTCGTCCCGACGGCTCTCGTCCCGTCTGTCCCGTTCCCCGTCTCGACGACTCTCGCGCTTCTCTTCACGACTCTCGCGTTTCTCTTCACGACTATCGCGTTTCTCTTCGCGACTCTCGCGTTTCTCTTCCCGAGTGTCACGTGACCGAGATCGACGACGCTCACTCTCTCTAAAAATAAAGTATTTATTGTACCACGTGGTTTCAAGTATTGTCTCTTACGGTCAAACAATAAATACGAGAACCTGACAAACCTAATGTCAACTCACCGACAAATCAAAGAAGAGTGCACTTAAAAAAGCCTGTGAAAAGTGTGAAAGAATCCTTCCCGCCGCGCGCTTTGTAAGTTCCTCGTTAGTGCTAATGTAGTGAAAATTGTTGCGTTTCACTCATGTTGTGCATGAAGTATTTTAGTGTTATGTGTTTTGAAACTCTCGCTACGCTCAGAGTTCATCTCAGTCGCTTCGCTCGTGGATCATTGGTAGATTCTTTCGCTTTCTCAGGTTTCAAACCAAGCACTCACGCCAAAAATCAACTTTACTTAACTAACCAAAACAAATAACTTTTGCAACACACTTGCCCGTAAAGTCAGCCTTCTAAAATCTCTTTTAGCGTCATAAGCCGAGCTATAACATAGAGATGCATTATGAACTAGTGTGTAATATAACTATCAAAGTAAAGTACTTGCTGCTAGTTACATGCGAGTGAACAGAGCATTCTCAATTTAACGATTATGCGATATAAGCAATACATGTTGTTACGTTGTAACAAGGGATTAAAATACAAATATATAAACAGTTAGCATATTTACGAACAAACGAACAAACTAACTAATTACAGCAGTCGAAAGGGAAGCCGCGCCCAAAATACGAAGCGAGCGTCCGCGATCAAAACATTGTTATCTCGACATCGGCTATCCCGCTCCTTCCCGTAGCAGCTCTCTCACAAAACAGGCCGGCTCATTAAGGCAACTGCATTCCGAGAAAAAACAATAGCGAACTTTTAGTATAAAACCAGCAGCACGTCTCACCAGCGCCAGTTATTTTATTCGACCCACCAGGGAAACAACACCAAAAGGAAAAAGTCTGGAAGATAATTATATTTGAAAGTATAGAATCAGTGCACCATTCATCTAACCCCCTCGGTAAGCAGAATTGTCCATAAATTATGTTCGCCTATGTTAGTTCGTTCGTTGTGTATATCGAATTGCCGTCCGTCGCGTGATTTTACATTCGTTTAAATAACGTAGGATTGCTATGGATATATCTACATATACCTTTTCGTATTAGGGTTTAACGACGCGACGAGATGTGACAGGGAGTTATTACCACCAATAGTAATGTAACCTTGCTTATGCAATCGCTTCGAGATGCATCGATGTGTTCTCCGCGGGTAGAACCGCATCTATTTAAATGCGCATTCCTCACGTACATCGGTGGCTCGGACATACCTGTTATCGTAATATTTAATCCGTTTCATGTAGGTAGGATCAGCCCTATTATACGTAGTTGTTTTATACAGTAGTATGTTACGAGATACCACCGATATACACAAATAACATATTGTTCAGCCGTACCATAACCTATTAATAATTAGTAAATTTTTGTAACACGTATCTACGTACTTCTGTCGTAGATAGTAGTATCAATAAGACGAGCACACCTTATAATAGGTATACGTTAAATTTCTTAATAATTGTACATTCCACGCGTCGCTCGCTACCGACCTGCGATGTCGCAAAGGGCAAGCAAGGTCGTTGCGCGTCCGCTCGCCGGCCGTTTTTTCTACGCGGTGGAATGATATTTTTCACGATTGGAATTTTGTAATAGAATTTTAAACTTTTTTTGTAACAGTAATGTATAATCGTAATTTCTTTTTTTGTTTTCTTGCTTTGTAATGGTAACTTAATTCGCGAAGGATACCGACACCCACACCTGGTCTTCCTAGTGCCTGGGTATCGGGTCCTTCGCGCTTCAATGGATTCCTCAACACAATTCCAGGATACTGGGGGTCCACCTACCGGGTTCGAAGCTGCACCTGCATTACTGACGGGAACCTCACACCGTCCTGCCTTCGAAGGAGGCGGACATCGGCGCTGACCTCGACTACGTCGACACAGGCCGCCGGCCGCCACGTGCTCCCCTTCGAGGCGGCGCATATCATTACCATACCGGTTCCCCCCGCGCGTTGCGGCGTTGCCATGACCCAAGCTAAGTCCCCAGTGCACTAGACTGTATTTTAACATAAAAGAACTCCCTGTGCTGCAACCACACCCTGAGGGTGATTATAGTTCACCAATAAGTGCGTAATTGAACATTTCTGTTTTGTTTTTTGTTTAAAATAAACCCTTGTAAACTTTATACTCTTTTATTTTTCTATTATATATTATTATTGCACCCCGCCGTCAGGGGGACGTGACAATGTTTAAAATGATTTCCTGGCAAATATGTAGCAAAAAGTCTAAAGGCGACTGCAAAGGTATACTGTCATGGGGCCCTATGCATGTTGCCATTATTCATTTGGTTTCAGCCGTAGAACGTCCACAGTTGGACAAATGTTTACCACAACGATCTCCGAAATGGACTTCTTGCTTTTTATGTAAACTGGCTCTAAATTAGTTATAAATATGAAAATGAATACACCTATTTAGGAATATCATGCATGTTTGATGCTAGATTACCTTATTTTTCGTTGCATTTCCGATACACGTTCCATATCTCGCGACGTAGTAATTTGCTTCTCGTGTCTTTCCTTTTTGATTCTGGAACAAAATAATTAAAAGATTACGAATATACCGTACTCATTACTATCTGTCCATTGTAGTCACACCACACATCCACCTAAACATTCGCAACTCCAACATACATTTTTCTTTCATCTACCTGTTTTGCTGCATAAAACTGAGATCATAAAACGTAGTTCAGGACAATCGAGCAAAATATTTGCTAACTTCACATATCGTCGTCTCAGCCACAGGACGCCCACTGCTGGACATATGCCTCCCCATTGATTTCCACAAGAATATAGGGAGGTTTACCAATACTCGCCACGCTTGACAGGCGGGTTGGCGAGCGCAGTATGATTTGTGACCTTCAGAAGGCGCTGCTGCCCACCTTCTGGTACGTGATCCCTTAGCCGACTCTTACGGCACCCACTGGATGAGATGGAGAAGTACTATTCTAGGCCGGTACCACCACGACCAACTTCACATATATATTGTATCATATCGATATTGGCTATGTGCCTTCTAGCATTTGATACCAATTAACATTAATCGGTGGTAAAATGGATGCGGGCCGCTTCCAACAGGCCTTTGTGGAAATCAATGGGGAGGGCTATGTCCAGCAGTGGAAGTCCTATGGCTGAGACGATGATGATGATGTTGTTGAACATTAATCACCTGGCTTTGAGACTGTCCAGCAGTTTCCTGTCGCTATCGTTGAGACGTTCTATTTGTATGGTCGACATCCATTCCTCTAACGCTTTGTCATCAGTCGCGTCAACGTTCCTCGCTTTCTTACCTGTAACACATATAAAAATGATATCCATTATTTTAAAACTTCCTAAATCCAAAACTTTTGATATTCATTGTTTTTAATGCCGTCTAGTATAAAATGCCCTAACGTAAACGATAGAATCACTTGTATATCCTAAGTGTATTTCGTCTTTTTATTATTTAAATGTAAACAAAGCTAAAAGCTCTATTTTTTATTATTAGATATTTAAAAAAAAATGTTTCCTTCCTTTTGTAAAATTTGACCAAATGGATATTTTTTTATATTTTTTTTTTACATATTATAAGTTTGCGTTTGACAACTGTCGCACCTGATGTTAAGTGATGACGTTGTCTAGGATTTAGCACGCAAACCTAGAAGGTACCTATTCACTCGCGACTTATATATATACGAAGTTTGAAAGTTAAGCCAGCAATGTACTGAAGCTATTATCAACATATTATTGGAACAAGTACTTGATATAGAATAATTAGAGGGGCTTCAAACATGAGAGCAATCTAATGCAACGACGCTAGCTCAACAGTAATAATGGTTCTCCGACTGATCAGACGGTTACCGGCTCGACTCTAACTTTCGGGACTGATGAACTCCCGCTGAAGGTGAAATAATGAAACCCCATGACACTTTATATTACTAAAAAAACTAGCTTCAAGACGGCAAAAAACATTTTTTAGCATAAAATGGAACCGACTTCAACACCCAAAAGTGTGAAATAATTTGTTGAAGTCGGTACCATGATAGTTCAAAAGTAACTGATATCAAAATATTGTGCTCATGGTACCGACTTCGACAAATTATTTCACACCTATGAGTGTTGAAGTCGGTTCCATTTTTTGGTAAAAATTTTCTTTTCCCTCTTTTTAGTGACCTTTGTTACTCATGGGATCAATTGTCATTGTGGTGTAGGTATGTTCACCGACATCTTCTTATAAGCACGCATTTTTCAGTTTTTGGAGTGTAACTCAAAAACTGCTTGTCCGATTTTGATGAATTTTAAATGGGACCACACGGGAAGCACCAACTTTCAAATAAAACCAACGAACGATCAAAATCAGGTTCATCCAGTCGAAAGTTATGCGGTGACAAAAATAAATAAATAAAAAGAAAAAGATCTTACGGGTCGAATTGAGAACCTCCTTCTTTTTTTGAAGTCGGTTAAAAAACACCTAGTATTTTCGTTTTTAGGCTATGGACTTTGCAAACAAATCTTTCACATATTAAGAACTTTCTACTTATGTTTATAATAAAATGTTACCAAAAAAATGGAACTGACTTCAACACTCAAAAGTATGTAAGTGAGATAACAAAAATTATAGAAAAGGTCACTCACTTTTAGCTTTCTTTTTTTTCTTGTTAGATTCGCTGTCTGAACTCTCATTGGAACTGGACGAGCTGCTGCTGCTTTCTTTCTTCTTTTTAGTTTTCTTCTTCTTATCCTTCCTTTTCTTCTTTTCGTCTGGGTGCGGGGAGGGACTCTTTTTCGGTCTCTACAATAATATGAACTTTAATTTAATAATAAGAGCCAGTCATCACTACACAGAGACGAGAATCAGATATTGAACCGGCACTACTTAGGATAAATGCAGGTGAATGATTTGTTCCAATATGTATAGTGGAAATGATAATATGAGTTTTGAATAGAAAATTATCCACTTGTGAGAGCCTGACTTTAGAGCCACGAAGATCGGTTACGCCTACAATACCAGAGTGTATTTGTACACTCGGAGCCCTTTTATCTTCGCAAACGAAAGCTTATGGCTTGAGTACAGCATCACAGCGAAAGTATAGTATTTTTTTTAACTCTTGTATTTGACCGCAGTGTCAGACGTTAAGTGATGACACTGTCTAAGATGTAGCATGCAAGCCTAGAAGGTACCTATTCAATCGTGTCTCGAAGATTCCAGCATTGTACGTATCGGGAACCACAGACCCGGGCAGCGAGTTCCATTCCCTGGTAGTACGCATTAAGAAACTGGAGGCAAAGGCTTCGTGTGGTGATATATTTACCATAGGTATAGCGATGGTGCATTGCCATGGCATGGTCGACCGATGATGACAGAAAGGAGATGGTGTAATTATATTGTGTAAATCTAATCTAATAATACGTACAACAAGCGCTTCTCCATACTTCTCTATAGCCTCACTCCCGATGTGAGTGGCATACAAGAAGGTCACCAGTAGACCTGTTATGCCGAAAGCCATATAGCCGATCACTGAATAGGTCTTGTTTTTCTAGCTATACCAGGAGCTTCGTATTCAGTACACGTTCCATACTCTTACAGAGAATGAACGTGACTGAAATACCGTCCGGACGACTAGCTTTGTTCTCGCCCAGATTGCATAACACTTTGAGTATATCCACTTGCCGAATGCGTGCAGTTGCTGGTGATGCGCTACCAAGATCTATACGTAAAGACTCTGCATAGAGATCTAAGTCAATTTCCTTTTTCCTCCGCAATGTGGGCTTGCGAAACATTAGGTTTCTGTAGTGCAGTTAATGAGTAGCAGCAGAAGTTCGATTCGACCGATTTAGCTAGGAACCATAAAGCTTTACTACCCACAGGTGTTGAAGCAAGTTTGCTCCCTATTCTGCTAATGTGGTCGAACCGAGCCTTCTATAGAGCCTCCTTAAAGCAATTGGCAGCTTGTTTAAAGGCTCTCTTCTTGTCACAAATATCCTTGGCATTACGGTTTCGAATATTGTATCTCTGAAATTGTCAGAACGTAGCTGTGCAGTATCTATTTTTGAGTCATTTATGACAGGCCTTAATTTTTGTTCAACTGTCTCGCTCATTCGCTTAAATTTTCGCATCTTCCTATTGCGCAAATATTCAGAGAGCCTTACGTCAAAACCACAAACATAAACAACGCGTATTGTAAATAACTATAGTTGTGTAAGGTGACCTTGGTGTGGAAGCCGTCCTTGCTGAAGGTGATTGTGTGCGCGGTGTAGGGCGCCGGCTTGTGCTCTTCGCCCTTCGTCTTGTGGGAGGCGGAGGCGGAAGCGGAGGCGGAGGCGGCGGCGGATGCGGCAGCAGAGATGGAAACGGCGCCAACGCGGGCCTTTTCAAACGCTTTCTGTCGGTCCGACATCCAGTCCGTCTCCCAGTGAGGGTTTTGCTCTACGAAGTTCTACAAACATATCGAACACCATGTTATTTTCATTAAACATTTTTTTCCTCCGGGGACTCAAGAGATGAGTTGGGCTGTCAACTAGAGATAACAACACAGACTGGAACTGGTCAGAAAGTAATTTTCCATTAGACATCACGTGAGTCCTAGCCGGTCCATAGATGATAATAATAAGCACTGTAGTGTTTAAATTTCGTAGATATAATCCTAATTACGACTGATGGCTAAGGAGTTGATGACGATGATGAATCCAAGTTTTAGTTTACAATATTACGGTTACGGTTACGGATTACGGTTTTCCCGCTACCTCAATTATCCCACAGGAACTATATTTTTTCGGGGATAAAAGTATCCTATGTGTTATTCCAGGGCCTAACTTACCAAATTCCATCGAAATCGGTACAGCCGTGAGCGTGAAGGAGTAACAGAGGTTTTTGAATTATTTGCTTTTTACGGTAACATTATTTTCAGGATGAAAAGTAGCCTATTTGTTAAATCTAGGTTTAAACTTTCTCCATACTAAATGTCATCGAGATCGGCGAAGCCGTATATATGTTCGTTACTTAACAATTATACTCACGGTGTAGTTTTTGGAGTGTCCAACTGATTTGAGATGAGCAGAAGCACAGTGCAAGTCCCCGATAAACTGATCGCATAATTTGCAGTACCATGCAGTCGATGGCACGAAGAATTGGAGACCTACAAATTATGAATTATTCATATGACTCAGTTGTAGTATGCAATATACCCAATATGGAAATATATCCAATTTAAAAAAATACTATCAACCATTATTATTTAAAACAGTTTCTCTTAACCTGGACCTTAATGCTCATCCTTAATCTTCAATATATATATCCGCAAGGTACGTCCACTGCCATGGACGAAATTTATGCGATACCGAATAGCTAATCAAAGTAAATTACTTTTAAAAATGTGTAATATTCTTGTGTACAACAAACATATTTTCTTTCTTTCTTTCTCTTCTTTCATTCGGGCGTCAACAGTTTACATAATGAACTAAAGACAGAATTAAGATAGATTACAATAGAAAAAGAAAAAAATGCCTAAAAGACATTACATTTAGGTGAAAGCACGTTCCAAAATAACAAACTGCAATAGGTGAATGCTCAGCACCATACTGAGCATTCTTATAAACAAGATCTTTATAAATAGCAGGGCAGGCTTTCAGCATACCACTAACTTAAGCTTAGGGCGTTACGACAGTAATAATGATTGTTTAGTATTAATTACAGTCAGACAGTGCGTTAACGCGAGCGAAAACCGTTGAATGTTCGTTCTCGTTACGAAGCGAGCGATAAAATAGGGTGAGGAAACGAGATAGTGATATAAACTACGCATAATAGAACAGGATCCATCAGTCAGAAAGACATCAACGCGCTCGATTTGCGCCGTGCAAAGATGTACCGTTAGCCAATAGGTTTCATAGTCATTGGATACATGGTCACATGAACACAGAGAATGAACATTCAAGGGCTATAGAAAGAGAAGAATCGCTATGAAGCGACACATTTTGTCTAGGCCAACTGAGTTGTTTATTGGGACCGGATGAGTACATGAGCAGCGGTGAGTTACCTCTGATAGGCGTCCGTTTGGTGGGCGCGGAGGGCACGCTCGGGAAACCCTCATTAACTCCGGTGAGGCTGTGCCACGGCGCCTCCATGTGAGGGGCGGCCGTTCTAGCGAACAGTCTGACGAAAAATGATATAAACATAATGGTAAATACTTACCCAACAAACGTAAATAAACTAAAAACCTGCAATTTCATATTAAAAATTAATTGGATATCATCTTGACAGTTGTTTTCCTTATCATGGCGGTTTCGGGGTATTTTATTTCAATGGGACGTTAGGAAGCCGAGCAACAGTGTGTTTAATTTTATTAGGGAGTATAAAACTAACTACTCTTCATGGGAGCAGTGTTAGAATAGTTGTTTGGTCTGTTGGCCAAATGCAAGTTTCTCAAAAATTTGATGGCTTATGCTGCAAAATTGGTAGCGAGAGGGTGAGTTATATAAAACAAAAAAAATATACATAGGTATAGTGCGAGGAAATCAGTTTTATTATTTGAATTTTCTTTGGGAACATTGTATGGCTATCACGCTATGGCCATTTTGTAATAAAACTAATGAACCCCAAACAAAAATTACCGCATAAGAATATGAATGATTAAATGTTGTGTTTGGTTTATGACTATGGTAAATGGGCGTTGACTTTTGGGCTTACAATAAAATAGTAATAAAATATAGGTCAATCCTAAGGCAAATAATTTATATTAAAACTACTTTCATATTGGAATGTGGTTTGTTTAAATGGGAAATATATACACTTAAGGTATAGAAAAATATATCTTTAACTTTAGTGCTCATTTTGCTGGGGGACCGATTCGATTGAACTATTCAAATGACGAAAACTAGTTTAAATACTGAAATTGATGTGTATTCTAAGAATATTTTGTCTGGTTCTACAATTGCTTGATTGATTTAACGACTAAATACAGTTCATTAATTCAAATAACGGCAATTTAATATTTAACGACACAAAATATTACCTGCAATCAAATAATTATACTGGCGATAATGATAGCTTAATTACGGAAATGAAATTATTGACTTGATGTCAAAATATTTTGGTGCTTTAATCATTATTAATTTGTGTTGTGCTGCGTTTTGTCATCCAATTGGTAGAACTTTAGGAATTAGATTTATTAGAAATAATAACAACTTTAAAAATAAAAAAATATGCAAAAAAATGTGGAGACAATTTGGCGTTAATAGTTCCACGGGAGCTTTGGCCACCGTTCGTGAACCGAATCCCAACCCTGCGATTATATTCTCTGAGCACTCTTTCGTGCTCAGATAGCTTTGCTAGCTTAAGTTTAAAAATATATTACCACTTGTATGGTATTACATTACTTTGTATGTAGCTGTGTGCTAGGCGAAAAACTAGCGCAGTAAAATCGGAACAGCGATATCACCTTAGATTGTAACCTAAGGAGTTCAACATGTTGGTCGTTACCGAATGAACTGAGACAAAACATCAGAACATATTTAAAAAATACTCACTTGTGATGAGAAGGCGAATGGAGATGGTTCAGGTAATCCTTAGCCGTGGGAGGGAATTCATTGCACACGCGGCACCAGTGCATCTCAGGGTCGTAGTACACATAGTTGAATTTCTTGTGGGACGATGGCGACCTGTGGATACCAAGCAGGTCAATGTATAATCTTACGCAAATGCATCTTTATAATATACTAGCTGGTACCCGCGACTTCGTCTGCGTACTTTTAATTTGAATATTATGCATTATATTAAAATAACGGTATAGATTTGGGTATAGCATTTGTTAAAAGAGAGATGGTATATTTAATAATTTAAAAAAACTGTTTACAGTAGGTATAAGGTACCTATGTATTCCATTGAGTGGCAGAAAGTACCTAGGAAAATTTATTGGTCCCCTATGTCCAAGAGACACTTACAGGGACCAGCGTCACGTTGTGTACAAAAATATTTTAAAATTACCTAATTTAAAACATTTTTGTACACAACGTTTGCTGATTTGTTATTATTTGTTACAATGTGGAGATTGTTTGGACTCGACACTCGCGAGCAGGCCACGTACAGTTGGCCATGCGAAAAACAGTTTTTCTGTAAATGGACACCTGCTACTTTAAGTGTTTGCCCTTGCGCTTTGTTAATGGTCATTGCGAAGGCTGGTTTGAGAGGTAACTGGATTCTTTTAAACGGACAAGGTAAATCCGTAGTCCAGCAGTGGATATTCAATTGCTGAGAAGACAGTATAACACATTGAAGGTGTATAGCTATTTTTATTTAACCAATAGATATTACCTACGTTGTTAAACGCTGCATTAGGTGCATTGATACGAGAGTGGATTTAATAATGCTACACAAGCACGCTTCACGCAAGGTATAACATAATTAGATAGATATGCGGAATCACATTACAAAGCATTTTTATATGTGTTAGGAAAATGAATAATAATGGAAAGAGCTAACATGGCATACTTGTTTTATATACAAGGTTGGATTTCGAATATAATTTTAGAAGTTTTTAGAAAATACACAAAAGCACGAATAAAGGAAGTGTTTTCTAGAAAGTGGACGTGAATAAACTTTCCAGAAATGCAGATGAGAGATGGGGTAGGGTATGATGGTTCACATGAGGTAACTATATATATATTACGGTAACATGACAAAATATAACACCAATCATATTTCGGAACATTACAAAGCCGGAATGAGAGGGAATACTACTTTCTGCGCTCCATGTTCATTGTGCTGAAATTGCTGAAAACTTGGTTCCTCTGTAATGTGATTCCTATCACTGGGTTAAGTACAAACAATCACTTACTATTTAAGACAACAGGTATATTATTCCGGTGTTTGACGCACTAATAACTCAGTGTCATATTACACTTAGCAAGCAATTATGATATCATTAATTATGATACAAAAAAAATAAAACGATATGTGAATTAGTCAACAAGTTTTTATTTACTTTTACAACTTACATTATTCTAATCAGAGAATATGGCCATTTCTACGGTTATTTGAATAAAACTAAAGCTATTAAAAGTAGGATTTAAATCACAGGAATATGTTCAATACAAAAAATATATATTCTAGCTTAACACTACTTATTTAGAATGTTTTACAATTTGATGCTTTTGAATCCGGATTAAAAGAAAGCTATGTATTATTTTATACTATAAACATATAAAACAGTAAACATTATGGACATTTATCTTTTTCATCAAATTTTTCAATCACACATACTACTTATAAATTACACAATTCTTAAAATATACATACATACTATAAAAAATCTTGGAATGCAACAATTTGTTGGCGATTATTTAATCCACGTCGTTATCTCGAACGTTGTTGTCAAGAAGTGTGTTCAAGAATCAAACGCATCTATTGTGTCCACAAACAAGCTGATCGGTCCTGTAGTTGGGGAAAAATGTAAACCAAACTTAACATTCCTAACAATACGTAAAACTGTTCAAATCACATGTAGGTTTGTTAACCACAAAGTTCCTTAATCTTTATAACACATTACAAACTGTCTCAATGTAAGTTCAAAACAAAATATGCACTTTGTAGATGAGGAACTTTATGTGTAAGAAACTATTTCATTAAAAATAATTGAAATGCAACTGACCTTGACTTCCGTTTTCGTTCTGGAGACTCTTCAGACTCTGGAAGCTCTTGGGCTTCTTCTCCTATGATCCCGTTCAGCATGTCCACCACGTTGTTGATGGTCTTCAACTTGTTCTGGATCTCCAACTATACCAAAAGAAAATTGTAGCAATAAAATTCAAACATTATTACATCTTAAAGGAAAAAGTATGGAGCAAGCACTTCAAACTCTAAGCTAAGAAACACTTTACACAAAATTTGAATAAAGAAACTATAAATAAACACAGTTTTGTATTGATAGTATCGGCGTCAAACCTGTAGCTTCGTGTTTTCCTTCAAAAACCTCTTAGTATCGGGACTCGGCGAACGTTTAGAATCACCGCGGAGCTCGTTACGCTGGTCTTTCAATGTGTCTAACTCCTTTTTTAGTATAGTTGATTTCTTGATGTAGTCTTCCCTTTGCTTCGAGAGTGCGGCTTTTTGATGTCGCATTTCTGATTCAATTGCCGCTGTAAAAGAACATTATGTATTGATTTATTGTCAAACGATGGAATAAAAGGTAGCATCACATAATTTTACACTAAATACCATAAGCCAATTATTTTAAGATTTAATACATTTGACATTGATTACAATCTTTAGAACTTTTTTGTCGATTTATTGTATCGTAAAAACTATGTGCTACCACCTTTCATGATTAGCAAATGGATAACATTTAGGTAGCTGTTGACCTGCCCAAGTCTGCTAATATTAAAGTTGGTACTTTTACATAACCCTCCAATAAACGAAGAGCAAGACGTAAACAGCTGTAGATTGAGAGTAACTCTCGTATTGCAATGTCCGCATGACTTGTTGCTGGACTGTGGATTACCAATAGTTTTTTCATGAAATTGTCCAAAATCCACATCTCAAATTAAAATTGTGTAGTCTGAAAAGAAAGGTTGTTTTGCACAAACACAGTTACAGAGAAGTAAACCTGGGCACAAACCTGATTAGTTAGTCTCGGTATTTAAGATGTCACATAACTGGCGTGCTATTAAATAATGCAGGCTCTTTGTAAAATCACTATACCTCTCAAATTAGGAAAGATTTAAATAAAAATAAATCTTTTGGTAATCTCAAAATCGAAACTTCTAGTAAATTGTTTATTAACGTGTCTGCGGTTCTGTAGACAGCTTGGCTTTTAATAGTGATCCTCTTCTATCTTACACGCGAAACATGCAAATTCTTTATGATGCTGTTTATGTTTATGCTGTTTATAAAGTCGTACCAAGTGAAATATACAAGGGTACAGATAGAAATGTAACTTATTAACAGCCTTATATCTACCAGTTTTGAGCAACCTGACTGCGTTGCACACTCCAACATGGTATATATACAGTAGAATGAAGAGATAGCTTGCATTATGTTTAGAGTTGACACTGGAGTCTCTCCAGCGGTGCAGCATGAACTATCGATATAATTGCCACAGTGCCACTACAGCGCGGCCCTGAGGCCCCTCGCCCACACCGACTTTTTGCAGCGCTGCAGTAGCGATGCTGTCGCGCGCCAGTCGCGATGCAAACGCGCGCGGCACATTCCCCAGCACCCCTCCCTCCGTTCTCCACCCTTCGTTTCCCCAATGTCGTCGGGACGGTCGCGCGTTTGCATCGTTACAGTCACGATGCAGCCGTGCGTGAACATAAACATTACAAAAATTAAGTCCAAAGGCCATGTTGCCAGTCTAATGCAAATCCAATGCATGCAAGTTGATGAATCAATACATTAGAGAAATGTTAGTCTTGGTCGAATGTTTGAACTTAGCTCTGAAGGGTCACAGCCTTGTACATAGACATAGGATTCTTTGCCTTTCGGTTTTTACTAGAAACATTTCGTTGAATGTGCATATTATGTGTATAAATTAGACCATTTAATTCGAGCATCCTCATTTTAATAATTGAAGAGCCATACTTATGGCAATGGGCTACTGCTACATGGTTGATATCTCACTTTTATGTACAAAGCGTTTTGCTTCCATTTTATAAGGTATACTGCCAAAGAGTGGAACTCATTGCCTAATTCTGTTTCCCTATAAATATAACTCTGGAGTTCATGTCATGAGTAAAGCTAAGTATTAGACCTAGTCATCACCATTGTGATGACATTATTTCTCTAAAATAGAGACAGATTCTCAGTTGAATGACATATGTTAGGAGACTAACCATTTTAAGTGGCAGTGGTCAGGATAATTATCAGAAAAACGATGACTGATATTCTCTCAAAGTTCATAGGTAGAGAGATGACTTGCTGATGACTCAATGAAAGCTGGCCAGAGAGATCTTTCAAACGGTCCTTGAGAAGATCAATGGAGGTGGTATATAACTAACATAGGACCTCCTATAGGCTGGATGATTATGTGGCAGTTTCAAATTGTTTATGCAAAAATCTTAATTATTATACCATTTATTATCTAATCACATAACAATACAACAAAAACTGTCACATGTGCTGCTGAATATAATGGGATACGCACCAACAAATTCATACAAATTAAGGAGTTCTTGAACAGGGGAAGTCTGTAAGTGTTGGACACATAAGGAAAAAGCTGAGGGTCAGAGAGTAAGAAAAAGGGTAAAAAGGGAATAGGTAATGAGACTATTAACTAATGGTAAGAGATGTCCACATGCAACAATAGGTGGATTTGAGGAAGATTGCTAATGACAATGTAAATAATGTGTCAGTGTTCCAAAACTAGTCAAATACCCTAGGATTGTTTTACACTTTACTTAACATGTGTATCTGTACAACAATTGTCAAATGTAAATTTAGATAGTCACTTATCCTTACCATCAAAACAATGATACATGTATGAACTATAACCATTGTAATATTATGATAATATATGTTATTACCTGTAATTTTTAGAATTTCGCGATTTGAAACAATTGTTAATAAGTCAAATCGGAACTCGATCTCATAAAAACATTCAGTAATTTATTAACAATGTCTAACCTGTTTCACTTTGATAATATTCAAACCTGTAAATGACATATATGTACTATCTATTATACTCTTTTATGCTGTATGCTGTATATTTAGATAATATTACCTTCTTTTTTCAACTGATCTTCAGGGTTGTGGTATGTCGGCGCAGGTGGTGGTGGCAATGCCATTTGGTTCCAAGACCCCATATCGGAAGGGTGCTGCGGCGCCGAAGCCAACGGTGGGAAGTCATCATAAACGCCAGAGTATGGAGGCTGGTAGGTGGAGCCATAGCTTTGATTAGAAGGCTGGTTGTGGAAAATATTACACATGAAAGCTAAAACTTGTTCTTTAAAGTTTAAAAGAAATGAATCCGGAGTTATTTTGTTATGACTATTGACTTTGAGTAAATAAAGCAGACAGATACAATGTGATTTTTTTGTGTTCAATAAATTCCTCAATTTATGCACACAGAAGTAAAACACTCTGATTAGTCAGTTCAAAATATAAAATGCTTGCATTCGTTGATACTGAGTAGACCCTCTTTACAAACTTATGTTACCCCTTTTATGACCTTAACCAAGCCCCGTGGTTTCACCCACGTGGTGATGATTGATGATGATGATTATTATGATGATGATGAAAAGTAGCCTATGTGTTATTCCGGGACCTGAATTATCTACCAAATTTCATCCAAATCCGTCCAGCCGTTTGAGCGTGATTGAGTAACAAACATCCATCCATCTATCCAAACTTTCATATTTATAATATTGGTGGGAGTTTAGCAAAGGTATAATATATATCTGTTTCGCGTAAAACACGTGAAACAGAATGGAATAGATATCTGTTATACTGGGAGCATTACGACACGTTGCCAATCCAACAGTCTCAAGACTCTGCTAAATCTGCCCCCTTATCATGATCATCATCATCTCAACCATAGGACGTCCACTGCTGGACATAGGCCTCCCCCATTGACTTCCACATGGACTGGATGGAAGCGGCCTGCTTCCAGCCCTTGCCTGCGATCTTAGTCAGGTCATCTGTCTACCTGGTTGGTGGCCGTCCTATGCTGCGCTTGCCAGTCTGTGGTCTCCACTCAAGAACCTTTCAACCCCAACGGCCATCGGTTCTTCGAGCTATGTGCCCTGCCCACTGCACAGACTTGCACTTTGTGAAGCAAAAGCCTTTGCGTTGAAGTGAAGTATCGCTTTGCTTTGTTCAGTATACCAAGTTTTTTGGATGCCAGCTTGGCCTTGCATGCTATGTCCTCGCGGAACTGGGAGTTTGCAGAAATGCCAACACACAATTATGCTTTCCGAGACTTTGAGGGGGGGTGTTCTGGAAACGAGGAACTACAACAAATGGTTTTTATTGTGGTGAACGCACAAACCTGTCTCTTGGAAGGGTCAAACTGAACCTTTTTTCCCCCAATATCTGCAATAATCTGAAGCCAGCAAAAGCCAGCCAAATAATTTAGTGATGTGTAATATATAAATAATTTAAATATATGTACATGAAATATTTGGCCCAGCATTATTAACTGTGTTTTAGTCATTGTATTATTGTTGGTCACTCATTATTGTCTTGCAAAAAATTTACAATAGAGGAGAGATATGAAATTGTACGGCAGGCCAATCTTTTTTAGTCGTGAAAACTTAAAAATATTTTTATTAATAATAAAAATAAGATAAGATATTGAATTACCATTCCTATCACTAAATTCCATAGAATATGGAAAAGTCAAAATCAAAATAATGGAGTGACATTAACTGGGACGATTTTTGGCATAAACTAGTTTTGATTTCTCGATGATTTGTAATATAGTAAAGGGCTAATTTCTTAGTACTATAACAAACTCTGACTAGTCCAGGTTTAAATCCACACTTAGTCCATGTTTTGTAATAAGGCAGAATATGTTTAGCAATTAGAGCATTATTTGCTACACCCAATATTTGATTATCATGACTGTGAATGTTAAAATGTCAGACCAAATTATGTTAAAAATGACCATAATTTTTCTACCTCTAGATTCAATAAAATCTTAGTAGGCTGTCAAAAATCATATATGCAGTACTTAGTAACTATAATGTGATCCATTATCAATGTAAGTGTCTTCATATGCTTTCATCATCATTATCATCACTTCGGCCAATACTTGGCCGAAGTAGCTACCGCATAGAAGCCTGTACAATGGAACTTGCTGTAAACGGAATTACATGTGTTTACTTTGCAGTCACAAACAGTCCACCCAAGGTGGACATTAATTGTTATACAAAACACAAACAAAAGTATATGGGCATGTCAAATCAGGTAAATATGAACCATAGGACTAAAGTTTTACCCATATATACCTCTCTTGAAAAGCTTGGAGGTGGCGGTGCAACTGGGTATCCACTGTCTTGGAACTGGTTGCTGTCCCAAAGCTCATTCGAATCAGGCAACTTCGAAAAGTTATCATCTATGTCTTTTGAATTCTTCCTCGGCGTACGGCTGCGACGTTTGCCAAGGTCGCTTCTGATGAGACTACGACTACGACTCCGCTTCCGCCCTATGCCACGGCCTCCGCCGTCTCGGCTACTTCGGTACTCCGGGCTCAGTCGTCGCTCCCAATCGCGATCACTGTCCCGGTCTCGCCCGTAGTATCCTTTCCTGCCTTGGTCGTGAGACATTATCGCGTTTTATTTCTCTAGTTAAGCACAGAACACACGAATATACAATGTAAATCTATACACATTACGGTTTGCCGTTTTTCGCTTGTGATGTCTCTTAACCTACTATTCAGTCGGTCAGTCTTATAGGCCGTCAGGTCTAAGCTATAGCCAATAACCATGCATACTTCCATATATTTATAAAATGTATTTATCTAAAAATCTTTGAATTTTTATTTCGATACTTCGATCAGTAATTTTCACAGTATATTTTTAATTTACAATATTTTACAAACTAATTCGATGGATGGAAATGTAGCCGAACGGTTTATGCGGTTTATCCGGTTTATAACAGCTTAAAATCGATTTATTTTACTTCCCATTCGATTCATAAAAATAGTTTTTTCTAGTCTTATGATTTTGCGGTTCTCCAATTTCCATTGCTTTATATATTGAGTCCTTCATACAAATCCGTCGTGGTGATGATTGATGTTGATGATGATTATGATGATGAAAGTAGCCTATCTGTTATTCCCGGAGCTGAAGTATCTACCTACAAAATTTCACCCAAATCCCTTTTTCCCGCCTGATTATGAAAAACGTTGATGATGATGATGAAAATAAGCCTACGTGTTAAATTCCAAATTTCATTACAATCCGTTCAGTAGTTTTTGCGTGAAAGAGGAACAAACATCCATACATCCATACTCACAATCATTCGCATTTATAATATTAGTAGGATATAGTATATATTACCCTTTTTTGTGATATTGTAGTTTTTCTTATTAAAAATCTTAAGCATAACTCATCATAATGAATCGATTTTCATAAGCAGTAAAATATTTTTCCTGGATCGATTTGTGACATCCCTAAACCAAAAATACAACATTAATCTAACATGTTTCTCATTATCTATGATTGTGTTGGATTGGCAAAGAGTACTTTATATATATGGGAATTGGATTGGATTCAATTCAATGTATGTTGTTGTGATGCTTTAAAAAAACGGAAAATAAATTTGTACAAATTAAAAAAATGAAAATTGCTCTATCGTAATATGCAGTCTCTCACACTCTCAATGACAAGTCTGTTTTGTATAGGTGCAAAACCTACGGATAAACGCATGCAATAATTCATGCACAAAAATGTCTCGCGATTATAGAACACGATTCTGCGGCAGAAATCGGGAGCGCGAAAGTGAGTGGGATCTGAGAGGCCCTCCAAACAGAGAGAGAAGCAACCGCAGTGACATGTCAAGAAGGCGGAGTGGGAGTCTAAGCCCTGCCGACATTGATAAGCGCCGCATCCGCACGCCGCGGGGCGAAAGAGATATGATCGATGATAATATTCTCAATGAAATCTCCAAATTGCCGGAACCGAGTGAGCTTTGGGATACCATCCATTTCAAAGAGAGTGAACACTCAGCGCCTCCAGTGTTATCAAATTTGAAGAGAGACGTAAGTGCAATATTTTAGTATAATATATTTTAAAATTATATCTTGTTTGGTGGTTTGTATTTTGTATAAACCCAGTCTTTAGCAAGCAAAGCAATTCTTTTCTTTTAAATTTACTAATTTATTTTATTAAAAGCAGCCAAATCAGAGCTACGTGTCTAATTACGAACTTCGTTACTCTGGATTATATGACGAGTTCTGTTCTGCTCCATCATCATCTCAACACCAATCAGACATAGTTCTGAATACAGAATTATCACCGCTGCCTTTGCCAGGACCATCTACAATTACTCCTGAAGAACAGATGATGGTAGTAAAAGGTAAAGTTGATTTCTAAATATCTAATGCTAACACATTTCTTACCACCTCTGTGTGATCCATATAAAAATATAGATTAGCTTTAACTTCATCATTCAATTCTCTGTTATGTTGGATTGAATAACTTGTAGTTGCCCTGTATAGCTCTTTTAGTTTCGTTTTAGGCTCAGGCAATTAGCATCATAAATTAAGTAATCGTTATGCACCAAAATATTTACAATACCCATAGATTGAAGAAGATAAACTAAGGGTCAATCTCTAATGTACATGTTTATTGCTTACTTGAACATGCACCAGTTTTATTTCTGATTGATTTCTACTGCTTAGTAAACACTACCTTATGATTTCAACCAGAAAATGTATTCATCTCTAAACCCTTTTTGACCACGCCTCAAATTACTTAAAGAGATGATGCTTCAGTTCAAATTTACTTATACTTGTCATTATCACATGCTCATAAATAATATTTTCACCCTCATTACTTACACATAACTATTACTGCATGTGTGACTGGTGCACATCAAACTAGAAGTAAAATCTTGTTGCCTGAATTCATTGTATAGATATATGTACATTTGCTAATTGCAGACCTTCTTTTCTTATTAAGTTCTTTCTTTTTTATTATTATAGAAGTGAAATGGTAAATTAAATTTTTTTTCACCTAAAAAAATAACTGCTGATACTTTGCTTTTGGTCAGTACTTTGATTATGTGTTTTGCCTATATATTTGTAACATTTGTCTTTTCAGATGATACCTTGTCCGTTTATGTGCTTATAATTATAGTAATATATGCATAACTTAACATAAAACTTTGGTAATAGAGAAAGAAGTGTTGTAGAACATGGCAAGGCTAGTAAATATCAAAGATTTATAGTGATGCAGATAAATATCTGTTTCTGATGAATCCTGTTGTTTTGTTATAAATTCAGTAGCATGCATATCTGTAAAAGCTGGTATCGTCAACAGCTAAGCTATTCACTTGCTAATAAAAATCATGAGTGTAGTATCATAGCACATGTCATTTCATCTAAGCAAGTCCAACATTAATGTATCTATGGTATCAACAAAGTGTATAACAGCTCGCTTTAACTCAGAATATAAGTGGTGTGGCCTTATTTTATTTTCATTTAAGTTTTGTGAAATTCTGTAAATTGTTTTTGGAATTTCACAATGAAACTATAATTGTTAAGCTTCATTTGTTTGCCATTGCATAGTTCTTATTTCACAGAAAAAAATCTAAATTCTGAGAGTAATCTCTTATGCTTATGGCCTTTAAAATTTGAAATGAAACATTAGGTGGTGGGTTTAAGTACCATTCTCTACTTTTACCCACTACTCCTATAGTGTAGTTGTACACACATAACCATCTTACAGTAAACAATGAGGTAGAAAAGCGGCACCGGAAAGCCGCCCTGTCAAAACAAAAGGAGGGGCATATGAATAAAGCAGACTTACTCAAGAAAGAGTTAGAAACATTGAGAGATCAGCGTAATGAGCTCCGGGGCGATGGTCAGCGTTCAGCTAGTCCAGATACCAAAAGGTTCCTAAAGGAAAACACCAAGCTACAGGTATGACGCATACGCTATATAAATTTTGCCAAACAGCTTATATTAACTCATAGTTGTAGTTAGTGTTGGCTTATTATTTTCATAGAGCATGTGAGAAAAACTGTGTGAATGTAATTGTCCCTGTACCGTTTTGTCTTCATAGTTGGAGATCCAGAACAAGTTGAAGACTATCAACAATGTTGTGGAGATGCTGAATGGCATTATTGCGGAAGAAGCGCAGGAAGGAGCCAGTTCAGAAGAAACTCTCAGGCCCAGGTCAGATACAAGAATATTTATATTGTACCCTGATAAAGTTTGTTTGACATAAAGTTCCTTTCACAAAGTTACTGCCTGCCTGAATATGGCGCACCTGACATAAATAGAGCTAATGCTTAGCAACACCTTTAACAATGGAACTTGACGGTTAATAGCAAACTTTTTCATTACTTAATCTTCTATGTCCTGATAAATAAATAGTTTCATTTATTTATTTTCTATTCAGCAGGATAGCTTAGCTTGTATATGGCATAGTATGTAAATGTTTGCTTTTTATACCCAGTGTGTGTAATGAAGAAAAACAAATAATTGAAGATGGTGCGCTCACACCACAGAAATTGGTAGGTATAGTACAACTTCTTTGCCTCCCCATACACACTCATACACAGGATGATACTTGTTTGTATTTATATCCGCTTTTTATAATCATAAAATTGTATTATTGCTTTTAAAGTGGGTACAAAAGTAATGTCATAATGCAAACAAGCTGCTATTTTATAAGATTCAAAAATTGCTTCCATGTTTATGTAAATGACATTGGGTGAATTAACATCTCCTTGACTGTAATAGTCTTATGGCACTTGGAATTGTTGTTTACAAAATGTATCTACAAACAATGAAAATTTCTCCTTAAATGTTGGTTTCCAATATTGGTAAGATTTGTGGTTTACAGTGACTATATTTTCATCAGTATTAGAACTTTTATGACTCCATCGCTTGTTTATTAACTAATATTATCTATTTACTTAAAACGTAATTCAGATTAAACACTAAACTTTTTGCAATAAACACTTATTGATTTTTTTAACTTAAAAAAAACCATTCGAATTATGTTATTACTTTTGCCTCACAAAGACACCACCACCTTAATAGATACTAGTAAGTACTAAATGCATTATTTGCCGCCTTTTTAAGCTGATTTAAATTTTAGACTAATTGCTGAACTAGAATTGCTCTTCTATCTCCATTTATCTGAGTAACTTTATTTGTTATTATGGCCACAATTGGACATGCCTTTTTGTCCCCTTGGCTCTGGGTTCATTTCCCGGCTGGGCTAAGATTTATGTGATGAGCATGGATGTTTGTCTCGGGTCTTGGATGTGTGTGCTGTTATGTACGTTCACTCGACTCCTCGACATGGAATCCTAGTGCGGGTGAGATGATGCAGTAAGGAACTACCACGTGGTGATAGTGTAATAAAAAACAATTAAGATACCTACGAGACAAACATTATGAAAATGTTATCAGAACAGACTGCTGGGGTAAGTAATGTATGTTCAAAAACATAAATTTATGATATACCATTCGTTTCGTATTATTAAACTTTAATCGATATTCAAACAAATAACTTCAAAAGGAAATCATTCATAAACCATAATATCCATGTGATATACGCAGCAAATAAAATAACTATTATAAAAAGTATAATTACTACATATATGCTTATTTTTAGTCTAATTTTAATAAACATAATTACATAGTTAAACGTGGAAACATACTTCACAAGTAAACAAAAAATGCCTGACTTAAACAAAAGAGCAATACTCTCCTATTCGAATTGCAATACGCTGATGAGTAGTATTTATTGTCGTTCTTACTGTTGGAAGGTAGGGAATATTATTTAACATGGTACAAAGGTAGTCAGCATTAACAATAACTGTGGCACAACATGTATAAGACTGCCCTAGAGTGTTCATTTTTGATGACAAGTTAAATGCTCTAGGACTCTTCTTCTGGCGCATCGCCGGCCGAAGCGCGGCAAGTTGTGGTCGTGAAACCTAACCTCTTCGCTTCAGTCGTCGTCGTATCTATATATGACTGCCCTAGACTAGTCATGAAAACTGAATACTATATAAAACAGACATTATTTATTAACGGAACTTACACCTAAATGTATAGTATGTCAAATCAATATTATATCGAAAAAAAAATACTTGAATGGTATGTAATATTAGTAGTATATAAAATTGTACGTGTATAATGCTTTATGCAGATCAATCCTCGGCTACTCTAATATATCTTGGGGAGGTGCAGGGGTTACCTACATGCTAGCGTTGGAGAGAGCGCAAAGGGCCGTACTAAAGGTAGCAACTTTTAGACCTCGTATGTTTCCCACTTATCATCTTTACAAAGACTGTGGGGTATTGACTGTACGTCAGCTGTACATACAGAATGTTGTGATGGCTCAACACAAACAAGTTACCACATTGCAAAGATCAACGCAACAAACCAAAAGAAGAAAGGACAGAATCATTATTGAACCAAAATGTAACTCAAAACTAGCCCAACGTCACTTTCAATTCTTAGGACCATATTTATACAACAAAGGTAATAAAATTATTAATGGACTGGTTCATTTGAATAACCAAGAGGCAAAAGTGGCCATTAGCAGTTGGCTTAGAAGTCTCAGCTACATTGACACCGAAAAACAGCTTCAGATAACAGCATAAACTCAATAGCTTAAAGGTACGCCAATAACATAATTACCTAAGATAATCACACACACACAACACACACTATACACACAAACATACAGCCCCCACCCAATACAAATTTACACCCCCACCACACCCATTCACACACCCCCGCAATACACTACGCATACATAGGGTACAACACAAATAATGGTTTTAAATATATATATTTTTTTTTTCTTACAATAATAACTAGTACTTAATACAATTATATAAGCTCACCTTTAGTCAGATCTCCCTTATCCAGTTTAGGCTACTACACATTGTAATATAACTGAAGGAAACGCAGAATCTACGACACAAGAAATATGTTTTCTTAGTGTAGGTTTTGCACGACACAATAGATAGCAACATTAGTCGCCATAGTTTTGTAATGTTTCAATGTTTTCGTTACCATATTATATTTAAGTTGCTTTTGTATCCTGTATTTACTGTCCAAATAAACATATTTGTATTTGTAATTATGATCGATATTGTTGGTATAGATTCTAAATTTTATAACAACTATAACGTACCTATATAAAATAAAATTATGCCAACTGTCCGTTACGGTAAAATTCTTTTATATTCAGTATTCGTTATCGTATCGTTATCAGGTTACCATAGTACAGGCTCTGCCTAGTTTGGGACCTGAAAACCTTGTGTGAATGTTGTCCCATATTATATTATTATTCAGTGAATGGAATAAAAATCAGTAAAATGAATTTCGAACAACAGTGACGCACCTCTTCTACTGCATACTACTTATATTTATCTGAATGATGCATATTGAAAATATGAAGATCATCATTTGATTTATTAGTCACGTACTGCGTTGGTTTTATAAATGCATGTTTAAAAAAAAAACAAAGAAGTTTTAGTGACATACCTACTGCTTATGATGTAATTGCTTTGACTTGCTAATTTTGTCGTTGGTATATTTTATTGCCAACTTTCAAATTTTCCGGTGAGTGTCGAAAAAATGGCGTTGCAAATCGTCGTTGGCTGAGTGTAAGATCAGCGGATAAAAAAATACAACGTGCTGTACAGTGTCCACTGTATGCGGTATCCACTTCTGTGCTCTCGGTGGAAGTGAGAGAGGAAGGGGAAGAGAATGGCAGCCAAAAATGGTCACAAATTGGCGCGCAACATAATTATGCCACTAGTGGTGTTAATAAAACTGGAATATTAAGATTCAGTAGAAACGACTTCAATGATAGACTATGTTTTGTTTGATGGTCTTTTTTGTTTCATATGTGTCTCTTACGGTTCCAGTAGTTATCATTGTAAAGGTGCCTGCTATCAGAATGCGCTTGAAATTTTGATTTATAAATATTTTATCATAAATTCAATTCAAGGTAAGATAGTTTTTGTCGTTTTGTCACTATAGGGCATTACATCATTCAATTGAAAAACCATATGCGGATGGACCGCCAAGTATTCACCCGACGACATCGGGGGAACGAAGAGTGGAGAACGGAGGGAGGGGTGCTGGGGAATGTGTCGCGCGTGTTTGCATCGCGACAGTAGCGATACTGAATATGGGTGTACCTGCACACAGCCAGCGATACTCACGTGCTACAAAAAGTCGCCGTGGGCTAGGAGCCTTAGGAACACGTCACATGATTCTTAGTTACAGTACTGTTCAAAAATACATAGTCTTCCTTATTCCTTTGTAGCGATTGACGATGGTCGAGTTCGGCAGGGAATATTCGCGCGGGGGTGACAACTTCTTATGTCTTAATATTGAAACGCTAGACGTAAAGTAGATATGGACAATAATGCTTCCTGAATCGGTAACAATATGTATTCAGTTCCTTGATAAATGCTTTTCCCTTGGCTTTCAGAAAACTCCTTAGCATTCTGGTAGTACTACTCGTTCGGTGTAATCGTAATCGTTTGGTGCATGCAGCAACAGATAAGCAACAGTTCCACATAAATAGCGCTAGGAGAGATGTTTCAGGTTTATACATTCTTTGTCTGATCTATGTAGGTTTATAAACTCCAGAATCTGCTTCGTTCTTATTATTATTTCCGAAACGTGATTGAAGAATGTACAGGGAGTTACTGTTTGAGTCTTAGATTATAATGAGGGAATATAAATTTTGTTACGGTTGGCAGACTACTTTTTATAAATGCTTGCTTTTTCAGCGTCAAGAACGTAAATAATCTTAAAATTGTCTATAAACCAAAGTTTACCTATTATGGGTGTAATTAACTATTAATATATTTTAACTGTTTAGAGTTACTGGTATAATGATAATTATTAAAGTTATTCTAAATTATCGAACATTTCGTTCTTCAGATCTTCACCGTCAAGCCAGAACTTCAACTATGTGTACTACGATCCTGAGCTGCATTGGTGCCGCGTGTGCAATGAGTTCCCTTCGACAGCTAAGGACTATCTCAACCATCTACACTCTAATTCTCATTACGAGTAAGTTAAATACTAGTAACTTTTCAAGACACTAAAACTGTTCCAAAGCGAGCATGTAAGACCTAGTAAGACACTAGCATAATTAGATAATAGTGAGTATTAGAAAAAAGTGAGCCTATCACTTTTTCTAATACTCTCCCTGATATAATTATTGGACGTAACCATAGTAATAGATATTTCTTGGTAAATAGAATACAGGTCAAATAGATTGGAGGTACATTTAAAAATTCACAATATTACCTACAACAAATACAAAACGGTTTGACGGTCGCCGTGGCGCAGTGGTCAGTGTCAGTGACATGACTTCTGTATCTCCGGGACCCTGGGTTCGAATCCCGGCAGGGGCAAACATTTGCGCGATAAGTGTAGATGTTTGTCCCGGGTCTTGGTTGTTTGTGTGTTGTGATTGTGTGTGTCTATGCCTCCCGCGACGCAGGGAATCCTAGTGCGGGGGTGTGAGTGTGATAAAAAAAAAGTGTACCTACTTAACACTAGTTACTATCTGTATGTAAATAACGTGTCAGCCGGATTCTCTGTCACACGATAACAGTAATAAAAGTAAAATTAATCCATAATGTCACACAAATAGGACTCAAATACTTCACACGCGTAATTAGCCTTGCATCCAGCTCTTACGCTACGGAGGTTGTCTACTATAATATTTAATTTATATTTTAGGACGGCAGCACAACACATGGAAGCTCCGTGGCACAGCGTGGCCGGAGCCAATGAGGGCTTCCCGACCATACCCTCTGCGCCCACCAAGCGGACTCCCATCAGAGGTAATACAGGATACATTCTGTCCCGTTCCATTATGATCATAACCATTGCTTTTTTAAGTTTAAAATATTTTTTATTTGTAGGTTTGCAATTCTTCGTACCACAAATTGGATGGTACTGCAAACTGTGCGATCAGTTCATCGGAGATTTACACTGCGCTTCTGCTCACCTCAAATCTATTGTGCATTCGAAAAACTATTCCGTGAGTATCTATAATATACAGTGTACATGTACAAGTTACTGACTTCCGGGGTGTAATCGTTCTTATCAAACTACAACTTACGATAAAACTGGTGGCTGATTCTTGTATCACATATTTTCTATTTAAAAAAGCATAGACGGACAGAAGGATCCAAACTCTCGCGCCAATAGATAACTAAACTTTAATGTTTAAGCTAGCCTTGTGGCTCTAGAATGTACCCTGCTAATTTAAATGTGAGTGATCCAGGAACCCTTTTTTGTAGTATTTCGTCCAGCAAAATCCTCACTGGGAAACAGACTGGATGACGGATCGACAGCACGCGTTCGAGAGGCCTAAGCCGGTTGCGCCGCCGGTCCAGCAAGCCCCGCCAGCCTCTGCCGTCCCCACCGATCCTGCCGCCCAGCTAGCCGTGAGACCGGACCGTAGACACGGGATGCCCGCTAAGACGACAGCTATCGAAGACAAGTCTTCCTGTACTGTGCATTACACCACGCGTACTGTGACTGTCAGTAAAGAGAAATACAATGCTAAGGTAACCCTCAATGCAGCTATGACAATCATCTTGGATTGAATATAAAAAAAATCTTCACTAACAGGAGTCATCAATCATGATCATGGCACTCCCATAGTATAGAAGCTCACTAATCTCGACGTCTTATAGCTTTGTTAGCAAGTTTGTATGTATAGCCTTCTCGCTCTTTCTGATAGAGAAAAGGCGAGAATACTGTTACATGTATCCAGTTGCCTAAGTTCTAAATAAATGGGCATCAGCTCTCCTCTCAGCTTCGTTTCGGACACATTCCACCATGTCATCGTAGAATCTGTCCGATTGCCAATGATCACTCAATCAATTCTTCATCAATTTGATGAATCTACTTTCCTCATAAGATATGTAATGAATTTAGTGGAATGTGCCCAGATCTTAACACATAACGACTGTAATTGCTATATGAGGAGATGTTCTTATATCTAAGAACTATAATTAAATCAAATATTTAAAAACCCCCAACTCAAAATAATAAAAATAGTATGAAAAATAAAAAGCCTAAAACACGTAAAAAAATCTATGGAAAATATGTAGTTCGCCATTTTGTGGTGGCGGATATTTCGGATTTAAAATTTATTACCATAGTGTATAGTATAGTATAGTATTGTACTAGTCAAGCCCTTTTATTGGATACCCATATTGAGGGTGTTGTGAAAAACATGCCATAAACATGCCATCTGTTATTTACACGTCAAACTTATAACGCCCCGTCGTTTTTGCGACGGCGGTTAAAAATATGCGCAAGTTGTGTGCAGAAAACCCTTTCTCTCTATAATCAACGTAACTAACTTGTGGATTGGAATCGGAATGTAGCGATATCAGTTTAACGTGTAATGTTTGTATAACTTGTTTATTATATTTCCTCAGGTTTCCTGACTTATATGACAGTTTTGCTCAAAATATTTTCTATGTACAGACTTTTGGGCTTTATAGTTTTATTGTTATATAAAGTCATTAACGAGATGGATGCTAAGATTTAAAACAAACACTCCTGTGTCGCGGAAGGCACACAAAATCACAATACATCCAGGACCCGGGACAAACGTCTTCTATGCTTATCACAAAAATGTTTGTCCGGGCTGAAATTCGAAGTCAGGTCCCTGACCTCTGAACGACGACATCCGTCTTTATAATGTATTACAATGTATTTCTATTCCAGATGGAAGAAAAGAATAAGAGAAGAATATTGAGAGGGAGCAGCGTGTCCAGCGCCAGCGACTCAGACGATACTAGGACGACAAAGAGTAGGTAGAAGTAGTAGGCGAATTATATAAATAATATAATAAAGTAGAAGTTTTAGATTAGCAGCAACGAATTGGTTCTTGGAAACTCACGTCCGTTCTTATAATAAAGCCCCAAAATGTATATCAAATCAAAGGTTACAGAGGAAAATTCAAATCGGTTATAAAAACGGCTCAATTAAAAAGTCATATGTATGTATCACCATGTTTTAATAGAAAGCTATACAATACTGCATAGAAATTAGCAATATTCCGCGTCTACTATAGCGGTTAATTAAATATTCTAGGTGTAGCGTGATAACATTTTCGACCACATCGTCACTTACCATGGTAGTCATACGCTAATTCTATAAAGTTGAGTATTTTTAAAGTTTTTAATTAGTATTTTTCTAAAGTCCAGGATTATTTCTAGAGGTGGTTAAAAAAATGACTCATACTGCGTGTACACACAACATACTAAAATAGTAGAAACAAATTGTCTTCAAGTTCCCTTTTCCCCTTTGAATTAAAAATTACTCTGGTAAAGCTTTGTTTTGGTCCTAACATAATTATATGTATAAGACACCTTAATCTAGTATTAACAGGTGAAAATACTGTTTTCTAATATATATATAATTACAAAAACCATTCGTAGGTGGTACATTGTATCGCTAACTCACTTGATGGTCTGACGATATGGTCGAAAGTAGAATCATCCAAGAAATAATGGGTCCTCAAGGACAGCTGTGACAAACACAGCGTGTGTTTGTTCAGTTTGATGACAGTTTTTCAACCTTGTGATAGTGTGACGTATGTAGTAGATAGCCAGGTAGATTAAATATATTGAAGAGGGTTCAAATGTCCATTCTAGTGTTAGGATTTTTTTTGCCATAACATGTATTTATTGAAAACATTACCTGTACCGGTGTTTATAGTATTTATTTATAAGATATATGTATTATTCCAGCCCACAGAATGCCTATAATTGAAGTGCCGGATGACGACTCGTCAGAAGAAGTGATATCAATAAACGATAGGAAAGTATTAGAAAATATCAAAAGCAGGTAAATACTAGTCTATTTCACCTCTAATTTTAAATATTGACTGTTATTTAATTAATTTTACATTGTATGAAAAATTGAACCAAGTTACACTTTTGTAGGATGAAAAAGGCCGCAGTACAAAGAAAGAGGTCGACGTCGCGAGATAGAGAACTTATATTGGAAATGCAGCGTAAAATAAAGTGAGTTTCGTTTTACATACATACAGAATAGATCTCGAAGAACTAGAGACAACTTAGTGAGTAATTTGATGTCTTTCAATACCTATAAATACATAATCACAATACCTATACGCAATAACCTACCCTGTGTGTGCGAATGAAGTCTGTAGAATCTGGATAAAGTAACTTTCTACAAGCGGTAGCGCCGAGAGAAAACAAAAATATTTGAGATTGACTCTTTAAAGCATATCACGTGATTAACGAAAACTGATAGAAAAAGCCCCCCCCATTGATTTCCACAAGAATCAAATGGAAGCGGCCCGCATCCATCCTTTACCTGCGATTTTAGTCAGGTCATATGTCCACCTTGTCAGTATTCGTCCTATGCTGCGTCCAGTCCGTGGTCTCCATTCGAGAACCTTTCGACCCCAACGGCCATCGGTTCTCCGAGCTATGTGTCCTGCCCACTGCCACTTCAACGTGCTAATCCGCTGGGCCTTGTCGGTGACTTTTGTTCTTCTACGGATCTCTTCGTTTCTGTTTCGATCGCGTAAAGAAACCCCGAGCATAGCCTTCCATAGCTCGTTGTGCGACTTTGAGTCTGCTCAGAAGGCCCATAGTCAGACACCAAGTTTCAGTTCCGTAAGTCATCACTCTTAAAACAAACTGATCGAAGACATTCGTAATGTATTGTGTGTTTTTCAACATGATTTATGTTGAATATATCATATCATAATTATAATATATATAATAGTTCATCATTTCACTTATTCAACTGTTTTTGTTGGATTGTACCGTTTGTTGTTTTTGGGTGTATCAATGCTCTTCATGGGACTTTTTATTTTAGAGAGAGTGAACGTCGCGGCTTGAAACCCCGTGAGTCAGAAGTCAGACGAGACAGTCGAGATCTAGACGTAAAACGCGTTAGACGCGATAGCAGCTGGACCCGACGGGATACGACCTGGGATACACACGGCATCAACCGCGATAGAAGAGCTAATAACTGGGATGCACGATCGAGCAGTCGGGATCGACGGTATGATGCCCGGGATAAAGGGGCGATCAGTCGAAATCGGCAAGAACGTAGTCCAGCGTGGGGAGATCGAAGTCCGTTCCGAAAAGACTGTAGTCCGGTCCGAAGAGAACGAAATCCGGTCCGAAGAGACCGAAGCCCGGTAAGAAGAGATCGAAGCCCGGCCCGAAGAGATCGCAGTCCGGTACGAAGAGACCGAAGCCCAGCCCGAACAGATCGCAGTCCGGTACGAAGAGACCGAAGCCCGGCCCGAAGAGATCGCACTCCGGTACGAAGAGACAGAAGCCCGGCCCGAAGTGATCAAAGTCCGGTACGAAGAGGTCGAAGCCCGGCCCGAAGAGATCAAAGTCCAGCCCGACGAGACCAAAGTCCTACCAGACCAGACCGAAGTCCTGTCGGGAGAGATGAGAGTCGAGAACGACGCGATAAGTCTCGGTCCCCGCAGCGCGGCGAGGAACAACCGGACATTAAGAAGATTATAGTTATAGGTAAGTTTTTAGAAAGAAAGAAAACCATTTATTTCTTACTTATAACAACACTACATACACAAGAAGAAGAAGGGCGCACTTAGGAAAAACATAGATATAATAATTTACAATTAGTAGAAAACATTCCCTTATCAAAACTAAGTATTATTAAAATATATAATGTGGTGTTGCGTAATGCCAGAAATGAGTCCCTACTCAGCGTTATGCGAGGATTTGATAACCTTCGCGCTGATTTTCAGTAGGAACTCATTGACGGGCATCACGAACGCACAAGTGATTTAAAAAACAAAACACAACAGAACATAAACAAATATAATGTCTTTTTTAAAAAATAATATTTAGGTGGCGGTCCTAGTCCTGCTCGAACGCACTTGGATCAAAACACTGGCCGAACGTAATATGAGTGTTCTGTGCACGTTTGCCACGCGCCAGAGAGTATATAACTCTTTCACCAACACCGCGCGTTGACACGTCCGCTAAATATTTCGTCACCGCAGCAGCTTTTATTACTCTGCTTGACATCATGCACAGAGGGGGTTACTAACTAACTAAATGATGTACCTAATTTTTTAACCGACTCCAAAATAGGGGGAGGTTTCTCAATTCGACCGTATATAATTATATATTTTTTATGTATGTTCGCGGGTAGCTTGTCGTTTATGAACCGATTTGGATGATTTTTCGGTGAAGCGGTTGTTCAGTTACACTCCAATAACTGACAAGTGTTACGTCTATCTGGATGACTTGCTTATTGAGAGTGAAGTCACTCGTTCCTCGTTTTTACAAAAAAAAAATTGGTTGTCTGTAAAGTCGGTTTACGGATGATAGATTTACGTGATAACGTCATAATCATTTATGACTTTTACTTTGATTATTTTATGTAATACAAAACTCAGGTCGAACGTTACTATTTTTCATGAGTGTTGCTGGTATTCATCAATTTACGTGACGTTATCACGTCAAAAATGGAACCGAATTCAATACCAAATCAGTGGTCAAATGAGTGGAGTTATGACGCAAAGAACATAAAAAACGCAGATTTGAGAATGTCATTCTTTATTCGAACTGTCCTTATTAAACCAGCTTAAAATGTTCATGTGCTACATTCATTTTATCATTGTGTCTTGTGTTTAAATTTCGATATTCTCTAGTAAGTTGAACATATTCTGATCTTTTCGAACAAACACTATATCATACTAATATTATACAACTCGAAAGTTTGTATGGATGTTTGGATGTCAGTTACTCTTCCACGCGTAAACAGCAAGATGGATTTAGGTAAAGTTTCGTATGGAGATGGCTTATACCCTGGATTAACACATAGGCTTATTTTAATCATTACCGTTTTTCACCACCACGAGGGTGAAACCGCGGGGCGCAGCTAGTTTAGAAATATATATAAAAGTATACGTCACTTTAGGTAAATCATCACTAATACACTGAATGTGTTTTCTTTCTTTCTAATGAAAGACTTACAGTTATTGTTGCCCCATGTTGACATTTTCTGTTATTTTTTATGTAGCAGAACTAAGTCTCCCAGACAAAGCATTTGTTTATGTGAGGGCCCCATAGACATGGAAAGCCGATGTTAATTAATACTAAGGAAGATTCGTCTTGTCAATGTCAAGGTTAACTCCATCAAGCCTCATATTCGTAACAAAAGCACACTTTCTTAATACAGGGACAGTCAAAGAAACCTTTTTTTTGTTAAGAAATAAATTATTGATTGAGATGAGGCATTGTTTACATTGTGTCGCTAACTAACCGAAAATATCCAAAATTGCACTAGTACCCACCGACAATCTGTAATTAAAAAGGGGTACCCTTACCGCGTTACCGATTCGGAAATTCCACGTGCCAATACTGCAATGCGAACTACTCACATACTCCGAATTGCCGAATTATAATAGAATTGTTTGAACGCAGGTAAGATGCCATTCTTCAAGTCTCAGTCAGAGGAGCTAAAGAAGGAGGAGCAAAAAAAGGAAGTGGAGAAGAAGAAAGAGGAAGAAGCTCGGGCGGAGGAGCTGGACCAAATGCAGAAGATGCTGCCCGCCATGGCGCTCTCTACGGCGCTCATGGCCCAGCCGGCAATCCCCGCTGCCGTTGGCATTGCTCCTCCGACAGTGCCACTGCCTACTGCTGCAGCGGTCTCTACGCCGCTCCTAATGCCCTCTCAGTAATTATTTATTGTTCAATAATTATTCATATTCCATTTTAAAGACACAATTTTCAAATATTTTTTACCAATCTGTATATTGATAGATATTTGTTTATTTTTTAAGTAAATTGGGCTCACACTGGATTCAATTCACTAACAGAATATCGTCTTGTAAAACTTCACATAATAGTGTTTCAAATCAAATGGTATCAAGTAACATACAACAAGTGTTTGTACTCTTCATTTATATATTTAAATATATTTATAATTCATTTTTATATATTGCTATAAGTTTAGTAATAATTTGTATGCATAGAAAACACTTAATTAATCATATATATTTATAGAAATAGAATTGAAAGGGGTATTTATACATTTTTAAATGTATTATAGTGTTTTTTGGAATCCCAAAATTTCCTTAGTAGCAGTAAAATCAAAGGCGCCACAATGAATTTTAAAAAAAAATTGCAAATAAATCCCTGTTGACTTAGACAAAGTAACATTCTATAAGCGTTACCGCTGGCAGAAAATATATAATATGTGTGAGCGATATATAACGTGATATATCGCTGATAACGCCAGCTTTTTTATTCAATAGTTGGTACGCCAAGCTAGCCGAGACCCTGTAGAAAGTGCTACCAAGCGGCGACATTAAGTCAACAGATCCATCATCATTATCATTTTAGCCATAGGACTTCCACCGTCGTTTGTCCACCTGGTGGACGTCCTATGCTATGTGCCCGTGGTCTCCACTCGGAACGGAGTTCTGCGAGCTGTGCGTCTTGCCCACTGTCTCTTCACAGAGCTATGCTGGCGACTTTGGTTCTTCTACGAATCTCCAAATTTCTAATTTGATCTAGACGAGAAACCCCGAGCATTCTCTCCATAGTTTGTTGTGCGACCTTGTGTCTCCTTATAAGTTCCAGCTGATTGATATCATGTTAATTTAGGTATGCTTTTAAATTAGCTATTTAGATGCTATTTCGATAATAATAATAAGCTATTTTATTAGAGATAAATGCAATGTTTGACGCAGTGCTTAACAAGTGCCTCCTACTCTAAGAGAGTTTTTGTCCTATTTGGTGGTCCTATGTTAACTAATTAAGCGCGCGCAGTAACTTACTGAGGGCGACATAGTACAAAACAAATGCTTCCATGTCATGTTGGTTCTCATTCGCATTTGTTTACTATATTTTCGTGTTTCGGACCGCACGTTTACAATGAATTTGACTTTTCCAACCCAGCATATATTTACCTTTGACCGCGAACCGCGTTAATCTCGAAGCGCTAACGATGAAAGGTTAGCGTTGAGAGAAAGAGAAAGGCAATGAAGCGATTGCATCTTTTATAGGACTACAGTTACTTCATGTTTCTAGAAACTCAGAGTTAATTATCACGCCAATATCTTGACACTATTGTCTCTTGACAGGTTGCCGATCCCGTTCTCGCAGCTACCAACGGATGCCAAAGACCTCCAGAAAGTACTCGAAGAAATGTTCCCCACCGACCCTAAAAAATGCGCTGAGAAAGTGGAACAAGAGTTAATGCAGCAGACCATGCAACAACAGCCTAGCCTATTAGGTGCTCCACCCCCTCTTCTAAGCATCCAGACCTTCCCCCCACCGATGGGCCTCATGCACTCTGGAATGTTTGGATACAATCAGAACGCACCTTTGTTCCCCCCACCGCGTCCATTTATGAACCAACGTATACGACCCAGGTTGCCAAAGCTGAAACAAAACCCAATATACCAGCACAAGCTTCGTAATAATCAGTCGAAATCTTCAAAGAAAACACCTACCCCTAAGCAGAAGAAAGAATGGGAAGCCAGAAGCAAAGAATGGGACATTAAATGTAAAGAATTGGATGCGAAAAGTAAACAAATGGACGAGTTGGCGATGTTGGGGATAGACTCCAGCGATGTCGGAGTGTAGTTGTACTGCTGGTTGTACCTACTTGGAAATGTCGAGGGTTCTTCCTTACTGGTATAACCGGTATAATCTCACCGCTGCCGTAAACAATAGATTTTGGTAAGAACTATTGTCTAATAGATCTTATGGACATCCGAAAACACGGTATCTTCAATTTCAAAAATTCAATGCACTGTGTGCACTGTTACTGATCAGTACGAGGATAAAAACAATTACTGTTGAAGTGGGGTTTATATTTGAACATAGTGTTTATGTCAATTGCTCCGTTACAAATGTGATAAAATATGCGTATTATGAACGCCACGTCCCAGTTTCAAATTTGTTAATTAAGTGCATGTATATTTATTCATATACCTTTAAGTGGTTCAAGTTAACATCAAAACAGCTTTAATTTTTTACCCTAGTGGGTTAATTTTGAATTTAAACTGACTTTGTATTGCAATATTAATAATTGCTTCGTCACTTAAAATCAGGTGCGCCAGCGGTCAAACGTAAGATTATTACTCTGAAAAAGTGTAATTTATTTGTAAGTTGATCTTAGAAACAGTAATTTCAGACATGAAACATTAGATAGGTATAATGGTAATAATGTTTGCTTAAATTTAAACAGGGATAATTTTATATAAGACCAAAAGTAAATTATGATTTCACTTTCTAACTAGTATTGCTAGGGTTTTTTTTATATGTATACTTGGCATACAAGTAGACGGCCAGATGGTAAGCGGTCACCGTCTATCGGTAACACTAGCGGCTAGGATTGGCAACATATCGTATACGTTGCCAATCCTATTTAAGATTCTGTTAACTCTCCTTTTGACAGATATTGTACATTTGGTAGACATTTGCGCCCATATGTGATTTATATTACCGCACTAACGTTTGACACTCAGAAAGTGTGGAAAAAAAAAGTTCTATATGTAAATATTTTCTTACTAAATCGTTTCAAAGTACTCTCCATCTGCCTCTTCACAAAGTTTCATGCGTTTGAACCGGTTTTCGAAACATTTTTCGAGTTCGCCGCAGACACCCCGTTTATACCTTGCTCGAAGGCTGACAGCGCATCTTCCAGCGACGAATATTGTTTCCCTTTAAGCTGTTTTTTTTATTTTCGGAAATAAAAAGAAGCCACACGGCTGTAAGGAGGGTGACCCAGGAGTCCCTCGTTTAGAGCGCGGTGTGCGGGGGGCGCGTTGTCGTGGAGCCCGCGGAGCCCTGTGTTTGGTCGCTTGTTGCTAACAACAGACACTTCTGCCAAGCATTTTATAGTATATCTTTCGGCGTCGATGCTTCTTTGGTTTCCGTAAAGGAATCGACACCGAGTAGCCTGTCAAATAAAAACCTCGTAATCAAAATCTTCGTCCCGCTTCTAGATTACTTTGATAAGCGTGGATTGTCGTTTTAATACACCGAAGCCGTCGACTAGCACTTCGTTTCTGGTTTGTATTGATAAATCTAAGACTCATCATCTGTAATGATGTAAGCACGCTGAGACGAGCCTGCTTCCAATTAGTTATCACTTCTATTATTCCACCTGGCTTGCTTCTGAGCATCGGCGAGGTTGTGCGTCACCCAACGTGAAACTATCGTCCTCACGCGAAGATGCACGTGTAGAATCTCGTGAAAACTTCCTGATCCAAACTGCAGTATGTGCTGAATCTCCTAATATGTATCTCGCCTATTGTCTTTGATTAAATTTTTCACTGCTAGCACGTTTGCTTTCGTAGCCGTCAAAGGCTGACCACTTCTTTCTTCTTCCCCTAAAGTTAGTAGCCCGCGCTTATATAAAATAAAACTTGGAAGAGTTTTCATCCCTGAATCCCATTTGAATTGAAACCTGACGAATCTATCGTTTTAGGCGACACTTGAAATCGTAAAAATTCATAGTGCCGGCGTAAACCCATTTTTCCATTAGATATGATAATTAAATTAGCTCCGAAAAATACGGATGAAAATTTTGAAATGGGAATGTACCTATTTTTACTTATAGTATATATTTTTAAAATAGATTATAATTGGCCAGTCTCCCAAACTTAAAAACTTATTTCGCAATACTTTCTGAGTTAAATGGTGTTTCATGCAATGTGGGGATGCTGTGAAATTATATAGCTGCATCAACGCAATATCGGCGAAGATTTTTTTTGCGATATTTACAACGCAAAAAAAATCTTGGCTGTCTGTTTTTCGTACATTATCGATATTTTCTTAGTGCGCGAGCGTCACTGTCGTACATTATATGTTACAACTTTTATGATGGATATTATATCGTACGATTGCCAAATTCTCTAGAAAGTTGTTTGACTATTTCCGAAACAGAATTATAAACTTTTAAATATAGAATAGTACCTAAACGAGATATTGAGGACTGTTTATATGATTGTGATTGATCTCGAGTGACTGTAGTTGATTGTGTATGAAATCGATGCATTGTGATATTGACTTATGACTTTAAACACGAAGAATTGTAAAAAAGTGATATTAAGGTAAGGACCTTGACCATCACTATTCATTCCTCTTTGGCCAAAGGATGAATGTCAGCTGTTCGATATAAAATCGGTACTGTGGGATTTGATCATACGATTATAAACTCAAACGATTTAATAAGGTGACATGGTCGAGAATGAATACATTGTCCTGTATACTATATAGTATAAACACACATAAAATGTCATGTATATTATTAATTTAACCGTCGGTCAAACAGTTTTTACCATACAGTTAACCGATGGTTAATTGATAATCGGACGTTTAAATTTTGGTGAACTCCACCCTTAATCATGTGCTTATTGCATGAGATATAATTTTGTGAATACATATGTATTACGTATATAACTAAGGTGTTTACTAATTATATAACTTTAGTTTACTTAATATACGAAATAAGACCAAATAAATATGAATAAAAATACAATAATTCAAGCAATTTTAATTTGCGGTCCAGTTCACACTTTTGCAGGGAATCGACCTCTCAAAGAAATGACAAGGCAATCGAAAGTGAATCATGCTGACGCGGGCTAGCGGATAGGCTAATAGTAGTTTCCTAATAATATAACCACATGAAAACCTCCGACGTCGGTTAACAACTAATATCCTAAGTCGGTGTTTCCACAACCGAAGGCTTAACATCACCTGTGAAACAAGGAGATTTAAAAACTCACCAGCAGCATCTAAGTTGCGATCTCAGATTCGGAATAAAAATGGGGAGGCAAATTTCATCATTCACTTATGTTTTAAAGCCAAGGTGTTGTAGCGTAGGTATGCTTGATAAGGAGCAGCTTACATGACACGCAGTTTCGTTCCCGTGAGTGCTTTATTGTCTAGTGAACTGTAAAATACAAGGTGTCTCAAAAGAAAGGTTACTTTTGTTTAGCTGATGCGTGCACGCATCGATTATTACCTGAGGGACGTGGGTGATATGCCAGTAGGTATAGCCTGGCTCTTGGGAATTCAATGAGCGACGTAGTATGTATTCTATCTGATCTATGATGGAGCGTTTTTTATAAAACTAGCATGCACAGAAGCAACTATGCAACATAATATTATGTGTTTCAGCGACTGTAGCGCGCGCAGAAGATTCTGCAGTGTTCGAGGTTTTCATAGCATAAATTATTCGCCAAGCATCACTCTCATTCGAAAATAGGTCTAAAACTTTGAGAAAACTGGTTCAACACTAGGAAAATAATATCTGGGAGGCCAAGGTCATTAAGAACACGCGGACCTACCTTTATGCTAGGAATTTGATATCGGTGTTACCGTCACCAGAAGCTCAAGACGTTTGTGGGGAGCGAACAAGCGTCCGTCAGTTTGACAGCCGATATTCCCACCGCTGAGCTACCATCGTTGCTCGCCTCGTTTTATCGTTCGACTAAATGAATGCCGTGAACGCGAGGGGTTACATTTAGACTATATTATCTTAAAGAAATAAATGTCCAATTAATGTTCTTTTCATAATTAAATAACATTTTTTATACACCTCTTATCTTTTATTTTATCAATTCACAAAATATAAACCTTCTTTTGAGACACCTTGTACTATACCGATAGGAAGAGCCCAATGTACCTGTTTCCTTGACCTATCAAAGGCACTTGATCTTGTGTCTTAAGTGGATAATTTGGGGATATAATCATTTGTCAAATAGGCATTATGTAAACTGCGTATAGTGGGGTATTTTCTGTTGACTTCCAGTGGACATACGGGATGAGACGGGTGAGCCACCCGTGCTTTTTAATTAAGGTACCTACCAATACATGAACAACGTGATCGAGAAACTGCAGCACCAGAGCACATTGGCCATACATGCGTAAGTAATAGTTATAAGCTATGCTGATGACATGATGCTGCTGAGTCCCTCGATGGGGAGCAATGTGAAGATTATTTTGTCGGATTTGGAACCAGCCTGAATAACCCTGCTAGTCTTCTGCAGATTGATAAGCATAAAAAATTCACTGTATTAAAAGAAATTAGTGCAGTCGTAGTTTCCATTATTAAGGTAAGTAGATACTTACTTCCTAGTAAGTACCTACCTACCTAACGGAAAAACGGAGCCCAGGTTATCGGTCCTGAGCTTCGTTGTTCCGGGTACAAAAAACATACAAAAAAGTAAAAATTAAATAGTTAGTTTATTAAGTCTTAATTAATTGGGCAAGCCGCATAAAGTACCGATGGGCACACTTCGATAAATGTTTTATTCCAATAATCTCTTTGTTTGCGGCAGCGAACTGGTTAAGCAGATGTAACTGTTATTGGATACCAACACAATCATAAGAGATTTCTGATTCCGTTTGATGAATTTCCGAAAAGCTTCCCTACGATACCAACGCTATCGTAGTAAAGATTTTTGGGAATTCATCAAGTTCTATTTTGTAGCAAAACAAATTCACCGATCACAATATTGTAAGTAATCAATTTATGCCTGAACTTAAAATTGGTAACTTTAATATTGAAACAAAAAATTGCAACAATAATCCGTGAAACGCATTTCAGTCATCTGCGGCGTCGACGCTGGCCGCTGAAATATTGTGATTTCGGCATGCGCTTCACCTTTTTACCTTCACCTTCATGCGGTCTTTAGGGAGTCTATGCAAGAGGCTGTGGACACAGTTGTTATTATCTAATCTGTGGCTGTGGTGGAGAGCGGACAGTACCGACACTGCCGACTGCGCCGATGTACGATGTTTGTTATCGCTGGCTGCAGACATTGGGTTCGTTGCACCACAATGGCGAGGAAGCAAAACCAGCGCGCTGGGTGAAGCTTAGCCATTGCTGTCTCCCGCTTGCTGCGCACCGTACGCATGCGCACCGCGACCGAAAACCGCGCGAACACGCTTGACAGTTGACAAGATTTACGATTTTTTTTATATGAAAAGTTTTGTGCTGTGATATTATTTTATTGAAACCGACAAGCATCAACATGAAATACAAGGTAAGAATATTTTTCTATTGTGATCGTGAATCAAGACTTTTAAAACTACCCTCAATGATCGTTTCTTTCTGTTTAATTAAGTACATATGTCATCAAATACAAAACAAAAAGTGTGTGTCAATATCTCAGATACGTTGATTGTGTTCAATACACCTATTGACATGCGTGTTAATAGATACAGTTAAATAGACTATTTCTTTATGAATTACCTGCTTTATTGGCGATGGTTTGAGGGTTAAATTTAGGTAGGTATCTACTCATTACCAAATCACCCACTCGCAGCCTACAAAAAATTTTGATATGATTGTCTTTTCTTTACGCTTACAGAATCTCAATCATCAGCTCATTTTCGTCTTTAAAAATGATGTCCTTCTAAGCGCACTTTAATTTAAAACTTCCATACTAATTTTAATTGAAATTTAAAACATTAAAAATGTAATTGTGGTTTCTGGTTTCTCGACCTTTTTATTTTGGGAGGCACGAGAACCCTCGACCAGGTTTTCTCGAGTATGTAGAGTATTAAAAAAAAAAAATTCTATTTAAATGTTTCCGTTTAAAATAAGACTGATGTAATGGCAATTTTTTTATTACCATAAATTGCACTATACAAATCATCAACACATACTTAACACATTAAAATAAGCAATACTCAGCTGGCCTACATAAGAAGTAAAGAGTAATGAGTGAGATGAGATGAGTTCTATAACTTTTTAATTGTATTGTTTCCCTGGTCTATAGTTTTCAGTTTACAACAGTTTTTGAATGAAATAGAAAATAATAATTCAAAAATAGAATTAATTAAATAATTAGCACATATTTAGAGAATTATGAAAACTTTTATTTACTTTTTATTATTTATTTTATGTTTTGTGATTTATTAACATACTTAATGTGTTTTAGAGGCGAGGTATCAAAAAGTCTTATTTCAGTTTTAAACTCCTTTTTATTTGCAGCATATTTTTAACCTTTTGTAGTATTATGTCACTTCGAATATAAAGAACAAATTTTCTCTAGTACCTTTAGCAGTTTTTGAGAACTGGTATATATTAATTTGCACCTCTATAAGACTTTTATAGGGGTTGATATAGAAATACATATCAAAGTAATTTTTTTTTAAAATAAAAGGTTTTTGTGCTGGGTACTTTTTGTAACATCGGACTAAAGGTCCTGTCGAAATTTTTTTTTTACGGGTGGCTTACAGCTATGTTTACAAAATTACAATGAAATGTTTGGGAAGAGTCATTTACAAGCCTCCACAGTTAATAAACATGTATACAATTATATATAGATACCTATTAAGCATTAGTAAAACAAAAGAAACAATTTTCGCTACATATGTAAGTATATTTTAATGACTAATGTCGTAAGTTACAATGAAAGGCTGGCGGGCCTAGACAAGATGCATCGGTTCTCTTTCTCTAACAGCTAAAGATGAATATTCCTTCTCGTTGGTCACGTGATTATAACTTTGAAGTTTTTAACCGACTTCAAAAAAAGGAGGAGGTTCGTAATTCGACCCGTATGTTTTATTTTTACTTTTTTGTTTATGTTTTCTATCAGAAGCGCTAACGTTTGTAGAATATTACTTTGTCCCTGTTCTTTGACGTCACACTGCTTGCAAATAAAACATTGCTTAGATTTAGTTTTGCAGTTTTGTTGAGATCTATTATTGAGCGTATGAAAAAAATTGTTTACCAAAAAATGGAACCGACTTCAACACTCAAAAGTATCAAATAACTTGTCAAAGATGGTACCATGATAGTTCAAAAGTAACTGATATCAAAATATTGTGCTCATGGTACCGACTTCGACAAGTTATTTCATACTTTTGAGTGTTGAAATCGGTTTCATATTTTGGTAATGAATTTTTTTTTCTTTCTTTTTAGTGACCTTTGTTACTCATGAGATCAATTGTCATTGTAGTGTAGGTTTGTTCACCGATGTCTTCACCCGCTACTTATCGTGTAGGTATAAGCACGTATTTTTCAGTTTTTGACTTGTAACTCAAAAAGTGCTCGTCCGATTTTCATCAAATTTAAATGGGACCACACGAGAAGCACCAGTTTTCAAATAAAAAAAAAACGATCAAAATCGGTTCACCCAGTCGGAAGTTATGCGGTAACAAACACAAATATAAAAAAAACATACGGGTCGAATTGGGAACCCCCTCCTTTTTTTGAAGTCGGTTAAAAAGGAGTTTTGACGATAGTTGGTGCGTGCGCTGGGAGCCTATAGAAGATTTCTCAGTTGTCGACCCCCATATCTTAGATACCTTTCATCCTTTTGTATTGCCAAAATTAAATGCTGTCCTGTTTTGTTTTCTACATGCTCAGCCCAATTGCTGTCCAAGGTAATGCATATTTCACCTCTTCAGAAAATTTGAGTTCCGTATTAAAGAGGTCTGGTAGTGTATACTTACCTAAATTTTGCATTGTGAGGGGTATGGGAATGAAACCAGTGGGCTTTGCTCCCAAGGCACCCAAGTACCATTCTGCCTTAAACTTCAAATTGAGCCTTAAATGTGGAAAAAACGTGAATGGCTATGTTTGTTTGGGTTAGATTACTTGTGTATAGATTCGATGTTTTCTTTTAATTTTAAAAACTAATTTATTCACTTCAAAAACTAAGCCCCGTTTACAGAAAAGTCACGCTATGAAGAAGGAAACAGGAAAATGTTCTCATCTGAAAGTGTTAAAACCTCTGTATGTTAATTCTATGTGTCCCAATAATATTATAAAATTTGGATGGATTTGGATAAAGTAAAAAACGTTACTAATCACGCCAGAACGGCTGAACGGATTTGGATGAAATTTGGTATGTAGATAATTCAGGTCCCGGAATAACACATAGACTTTTCATATCATCATCATCAATCATGTTCAAGTTTTCACTTCTGCCGGCACTCCCGGAGCGCAACCGGTTGTTATTTTTGTTGTTTTGGGATGAAATAATGAGTTACGCTTTCCGCCAACATGTTTCCTTGCCTCATAAATCTCATAGTTTGTGATGTTCTTTCTTTGTGTAAGTTCAGAAAGTATTTAACTTCCATTGAAGTTGAATATACAAAGAAAAAAAAGGTTTTGAATATACCTACCGGTTCAAATAACGCTCCTATTACTTCGCTTTAGTCGAATAAAAAATCGTACATTATACTAATAGGATAAACCAAAAACATATGAGTATACTTCTGCTTCTCGCGGGACCGAATAAAGATGTTGCCGAAACAATGTAAAACAATATTTTTGTATGTCATTGTTACCTTCAATACTGCGCCATTGTTTTGCAATGATATTTATAATCAAATAATTATGTTCTACAGTAAGCACGTCCGAGGGAAATAAGTATAAATGTAGGACACAAGAAATAGTGTTCATGTACAAAGAACAATGATTGCAATGATCCTTGCAGTCACAACTTGGATGGGTGACCGCTAGGAACACCATTTGTTTGTGATGTAATAAGTAAATAAATTTAGTATATAAATTTCTGCTTTAAGCCGCAGGGTAAAATCGTTTACTTGCCGAGTTTACCCTTGATCATAATTTCCTGTTGTCTGCTGCGAACGATTAGTTTCATCGTTCTGTGTCTGGAAAAACTTACATTACAGTAATCGTATCGCAATAGTATAAACAATTGGATAACGCACGTACTATCCGTACAAACTATCAGTTTTCTGTGTCACAGTTGTACTAGATACATGGCAGTTAGTGACGAGTCCAATTATTTCACGCTGCGATACTGCTGCGCTAAGACTGCGTTATAGTGATTCCTGCTACAGCCATTGAACGTTCTCAGCAAAATTCTACGTCTACTGTGTTTTAGTTACAATGGTATACACAAATAAACTCATAAAGAAAACAGATAAAATATAGGTATAAATAAATGAAAAGTTTGACTTTAAGACACGTATAAAAATTTGAAACGATAAATGTAGATATTTAATTACAATTGGGATAATACCTTTCGTGACAGGTTTATACAGATAAAAGTAAAGTGCATGAGCATTTTTAATAAATCTTCTTTTAACCATGTTCCAACAACAAAAAAAACGAATGGAGAGGTTCTAAATTTGACATCAGATTTGATGAGGGTACGCGTCGCAAGTCGCAACTCCCACACGCACAATTCTCTGATCTTTCAACAAACTACCTACACTGTATAACTCGGTAGATGTACACTGCATGTCATTGGCCATTTACTTTGATTAAGGACACCCGAGTTGTCCTTTTTACAATCTAAATCGTACGGTGTTTTAAATCCCCGTTATTCGATCTTCATACAGTGTCATTGTTCACTTCCGATCCATCGATCTTCCAGCGCGATCCCAGGTCGTCAACCCGGGTACTTGTCACAACTGTTACAATAGGTAACAAAATATTTACAGTTAGTTTAATCGCATACATTACCCGCCCGCACTCTTGATGACCGATTTCGATTGTGCTCGGATTGTAATGGACCTTACAGTTGTCATGATGGCAAAAAACTTGTTACTGATTTGTTACTGTAACGGGGAGTTTACCTACAGTAACTGTAACTGTGACGGGATGTTGTTGGAATACCTTAATATTATTAATATATACTTAATATTATATGACGCTTTTGTTAAAAAAAAAGGTCAAGAAAGATATACCACTGACCTGTATTATTGTTATTCTCTTTATTGCATTTCTATCTTAGGTCTAGTTTTTTACAATATATATGATATGTCAAATATCAAAAACAAATAATTAATGAATAAATTATGAAAATCCTAAACCTAGAAGACCACTGGCAGCGGGGCAGGGCCCAAGCTACCGGTGGTTAGGGCTGCAGAGTGAGGAACCTCCGAACAATACGCGCCGTTTCAAGGAGTACCGCTTTCTGCATCTTATCCTTGATCCTACCGTCTAGTGAGTGTCTTAAGATGTTGATCGAGGTTCCTTGTTGTAAGGCCGATCGTCGAAACGACAATTATTATTATTATTTTATTTTTGAGTAGTTAAAGATAACCCAAAAGCTAATTACACGTTTTCACTCATAGTAATAATATAATTCACCATGACGCTTATATATTTTGAAGCGATGATAGCTCAGCGGGGGTGCGTCACCTGTCAAACTGACGGACACTGGTCCGATCCCCAACAACAGCTTGAGCTTCCGGTGAAGGTAACACCGTTATTAAATTCCCAGCATGGTGGTAGGGTGCTTTCGAATACCCACCTGGCTAGCTACCATCCTCAAGTTTGAAAAACTGTCACCAAAACACATGGTATGTTCAGGCAGCAGTCCTTGAGAGCCAGTGAGCGTTCTAGGTCTAGCGTGATAACATCTTCCACCACATCATCACTAACCATCAAGTGAGATAGTGGTCAAATGCTAGATCTATTTTGTATAAAAAAAAAGAAAAAAATGTTAAAACATTAAATATTATGGTTTAATAGTTCTAGTTTAATACTATATTACAACTTTGTTATTAAAACTGACGTGGTTTTGACACATTATGAATGTATAATACACGGGAGGCGGGAGGATACACTAGGCGAACCGCCTAGTAGTACTAGCCGAACGCGACCGCGTCCGCGAGCGCCCCTTATTCTCCTTGAAAAAGACCACCGAATGTGGTTGAAACTATAGTCGGAACCCTCTGACTTATTACGTGAGTAACTCCCGTGTGTTATACATTCATAATATGTTACAGCTGTTTATTTCTTTAGTGTGGAGTTCACCATAATTTAAAATTTAATTATCAATTTAACCGTCGGTCTAACTGTTTTTACCATACAGTTAACCGACGGTAAATTGATAATCGGACGTTTAAATTTTGGTGAATTCCACCCTTATTTTGCCATTAACTGAACAACCGATCTTCGCTAATGTGTTAGGTATACTTTAACCAATATATTTATTTCACAAAAAAACGGCAAATTCTGACAAATTATTTTGACTTTTGACTTATGTTACGTAGAATAATCCGAATCTGTAATCTTATTATCTGTAGTAGGTAGTATTCTATATTGGCAGAGGAAATTAGTGAGGCTAAAAATATGGTTCTGTGAAATGCTCATGATTAGTTTCAGTAGTTAGTTACTAGTTTTAGCATTCTTCTGGGTTGTGACAATGTCGATTTTTTTACGATAAAAAGTCCTACTTTGCTGAATACTAATAATTGTTCATATGCTTTCACCTTTTTTTCTGTTTATAGAACACCCATTTATCCATATGAAATAGTCCAAGTTTCTGTCAATTGTTGTTAGCTAAATGTTTAAGCAGTTCTCACCTCAGTGGTAAATACATCGTTTATTTAAGAGCTAAGCTTTGGCAATTATAAGCTTTCCAATCTCAGACACGAACATAGGAATTGGGTAACAGTGGGACTTGATCGGCAAAACAAGTCCTTGCATAACGGATGCAACGTGGATGCAACTGAATATTTTCGCTGCACCTGTCTATCTGTATGTTTTATATATTTCAATGTCAATAGCTTATTTTTAACAAAAATAGTATAAGCAAGTACACGTCATAGCAGAACAATAATTATTATCAATTAATGAACATTTCAAGTTGGTACGTATAATTTTGTATCCTAAGACATAAATATTTTTAACAAAAACGTAATACGAATCTTAAATATAGGTTATTTATACGATCCAATTCAAAGAATGTTTAGTATATGGGACGATAGGAAAGCATTGCGTTCAGCTTTTTAACTAACTTCACGAACGAAGGAGGGTCTCAATTCGTCTGTTTTTTTTATTTGTGTGTTTTGTACCTCAGAATTTTCGACTGGGTGAACCGATTTCAACGATTTTTATTACTTGAAAGCTAGTGCTTCCCGTGTGGTCCCATTTAAATTTCATCAAAATCGGTCAAGCGGTTTTTGAGTTACACTCCAATAACTGAAAAGTGTTACGTCTATATGGATGACGTCCCTATTGAAGGGGAAGAAATCGGGGGATAGAAGATATACAATGACAATTGATCCCGTGAGAAGCAAAGGTCACTGATGGGTGAAAAAAATTTTTTTTACCAATAAATGCAACCGACTTCAGCACTCAAAAGTGTAAAATAACTTGTACCAATAACTTGGTACCATGCGCATAATATTTTGAGAATAGTTACTTTTGAACTATCATGGTACCGACTTCAACAAGTTATTTCACACTTTTGAGTGTTAAAGTTTGTACCATTTTTTGATAACAATTTTTTTTCGTATAAAACGGTTAGATGCCATATATGTAGCATGCAAATTCTTTATTACACCACTATGGGCATAATATATTTCGGTACCCTCAGTCCCAACAAGTGTTGTTTTTACAATGACTATAAGAAATGTCAGATTAGGTTTCCACCTAAACACAGAAAAAAACCACTCGATAAAGCTCAAGAAAATTGGTCCAGCAACAGTTTCAGAGGAGTCCAGTAACACAGTATGTTACGAATACTACACTTACACGCACTTACTTGTGTAGGTACACTATTTACAGACTAACAGTCAATGATGTTTTACTAAAGATGACGTATATTCATACTGGGCGGTGCTCAGATTTTGTTCCTTTACGACATAAACATGCTTACTGCCACACATAATACGGTAAAATTAATATAGAAAAGGATAGCTATATGTTTAGACTTGCGCTTGAAATACGCGTCGCAATGAAAATTACTTCAATTGACTTAATTTTGCCGCCTCAGTTTCCACGCGCTTGTGCGACATCTACCTCATATAAACATATATCATTGCTAACATTACAATTATATTACACATAAATAGGTGCTGCTTTCGTAGGCGTTCTTATCATATCTACTCATAAAAATTAGTTATCAACGATTGTCTGGAGATTTATTTAAGATATATATATTTCATTGATACTTTTCTATATTATCTACACTTAATATTATAAAGAGGAAAGCCATGTACTATTGTATGTAACGAATAAACTCAAAAACTACTAGACCGAGTTTTAAAAGGCTGTCACTATTAGAATGCTACATTATCCCTGAGTAACATAGGCCTTATTTATAACTAAAATATGTTAGGGTTCTCTACTAAAAAGTCAATAATAGAACTCAAAGTGGAACAAAAGGGCAAAAAATGTCTTACATCGCATATCTTGCTAAAACTATCGATGATAGAGCAAAGAAAAGTGATATAATATCAAAGAACATGACAATTTCTCCAAAAAAATACGCTAATCTATTAAATGTCTAACTATTGTACTTAGGTCATGCATAAACACTTTTTTTATGTTCATCCTAAAAGTCGTATAATTAATGTATCTCTTTACAATGTCATAGCTGCTTTAGAATAAGGTACCAAATCTAGCTACTAGGCTAGGTTTGGTACGTAAAGCTAAATAAATGAACTTGAACGGCTGGACCAAATTTGCTCAGTACCCTTCCCTGCCTCTTAGTAAATTTATAAGAATTAAATTGACAGCGTAGACATGAAATAAAATTGTATTAAAATTTGTGATAAACAAATAATTATGTCTTATATTTTTTTGCGCATTACATTTTTTAGCTTGTTTACATGCATCTGGGTCGATAGACACATAAAGGATAATTATATCAGCTGTAAATTTTAATACCAATGTCATGGGGTATTTGAGTGAAATGGACGCGGCGCGGGCGCCGGGCGCGGCGGCGCGGCGCGGCGGCGTTGTGGTGAATGCATGTTCAAGCATATAATCGACGGGTCACGGTTGTTCAGCTTCGTTTACAATGACAATCCTATAACAATTAGTGATAAACACGCATCTTTAAAAAAAGTAGAAAACATAAAATAACCCATAACAGAACCAAAATACTTTTAATACAACATGATTTTGGTACCCAAGATAAATACAAAAAATGCTAATCGCTAATCTATACTACTATTATAAAGAGTTGGTGAGTTTGTGATGTTGTACGGGGGTAATCTCTGGATCTACTGCACCCATTTTGAAAATTGTTTTCCCAATAGAAAGCCACGTTATTTGTGACTATCATATGGTACTTTTCATCATCATCATCATCACGCGGGTGTAACCGCGGGGCGCAGCTAGGCGACAATAAACCCACATATCATTTATTTCCAACAAAAAAAAATATATCCCTTATCTCCATATCCGTCATAATACATTTGGATAATAACTTCCCACGGATACTTTTTTTTTAGTCAGAAGAAAGGTACCAGCTGACGTCACCACTAAATGTTAAATTAAAAATTACGATGGGATACACATTGCTGCTGCACTGTCATGTGCTGCCTGGAAACCATCACTTTATTACACTATATTTTTTATACTTTGTTAGGTAGTATTGTATTTTTTCTTTCTAAACTAAATATTTTGTGTGCACCGTGCAGTGTTTATTCGTGCGTGACGTCACTTGCCGGTCCCAACGGAAGACCAGCGCTGGTTGTAGTAACCAGCATTTATGCTGAGTTGGGGTCGGCTTGTGGCAAAAAACTAGAGATAAATAGTTTAATTTCTCATCATCTGTATTGTATTTTTTTTTTTTTTTTTCCACAATAAAGTTATGTCTATGTCTATGTCTACATTTGATTTGATGTAGGTACTTATCGATCTTGTCGTTCGACACTCGGGCATTCCGTCGAAATACGAAGATCGTAGTGGTAGAAAAAAACATGCTTGTTAGTTTCAGACATGTCCAGAATGATTCGAATTATAAGGATTAACTATCGCTATTTTCAGGGTAGAAATATATCGTTTTTAGTTTCATGAAATTCGATTCGGCGAACCCTTGCACAAGTCTAAGCATGAAGAATTACACGAACAACATTCAAGCGTTCCTTTCAATGTGAAATACAATATTTACACTACAAAACCAATACCAGATATAAAATATACCGTTTTAATTAATAAACAAATGAATAATAATAATAATAATAGGGTCATCACTCTACAGCCCTTACCTTGCACCGGTAGCTTGGGCCCTACCTCTCTGCCGGCGCCGCGTCGGCGGCACTCTAGGTTCAGTTTTTTTTATAATAACCAAATTTCATATAGATGTTACAGTATCAACCTCCCACGCCGTTAGTAGTCTATAAAAATGCCAAGTTAACTACTGAGATAAAGTCGATAGTTATGCCAATGTTGGTGTGAATCCTTCCTAGATCCTCAACGTTATCAATAAATCTCTTTAAACATGCGCAGCAGCGGTTCCTAATAATCACATTATGGTTATCGCGCGTGTTTACTTCATTATTTCCCGCGTTAATGAGAATGAAGCCTATGGAAAGACGCTCGCTGAATAATGCATGTGTCGCCATTTTGAATTAGTTGTAAGCAATTTAATTGCGGTGATTAAACGACGATCAAGTAATCTCACCACACGCTGAGTTCTAGTTTATTGTGCAAATAACATATAATTATTATTGTTGTCCATATTTATCTGCGCCGTCTCGGGTCTTTGCTCAGTGGGATATTCCGCATTAGTGTAGCCGAAGCAATCTAGTAGTAAGAGGCAATTTTCATATGAAAATTCATCATATGATATCATATCATATATCCATCTCAGCCATAGGACGTCCACTGCTGGAGATATGCCTCCCCCATTGATTTCTACAAGGACCAAAATTTGTATAATCATATTGGGGAGGTTTGTCAATACTCGCCACGCTTGGCGGGCGGGTTGGCGAGCGCAGTATAAAAATATGACCCTCAGAAAGCACTGCTGCCCATCCTTCTGGTACGTGATCCCTTAGTCGACTCTCACGACACCCACGGGAAGACATGAGGGGTACAATTCTAAACCGGTACCCCACGGCAGATATAAAAATTATCTAAGCGGAATGCTACTAAACATTATTGAGGATGGAAACTATTTTTGCTGAATATATCTTGATAGAGAAATCAAAAATTGGAAGTAGCCGTAAACCATATAATATACATGTATGCATCATCCGATTGTATGAGACAATGGCACCTACAAATTTTAGTCCCATCATAAAATATTTAGGCCGGTGATGACTTGCCACTCAAAGCTGCAGTATTGGCGACGAAAGGGGCAAAGTATGTATGCATGGCTTAAGGATGTCGAGGGTTTTGCTGTGGTTTCACTCAACGCTATTAACAGCGTTATGCTATTTTGAAGTTATTTTGTATTTGCTCACGCAGCTCCACTCTCAATTAAGGCAAGCCACAGCCGGATGGGCAGGGCAGGGGTTTTGCTTTGCTTCGCAGGGAGAATGATGAATGTTATACAGATGAACACCTACGACTATAGCACAGCTATTTGTTCACCACCTGGTGAAAGAATAGCCGTGCTATAGTCGTAGGTAACTTAAACTTCTTTTGGGGCTAATCTAAAATATAAGAACGACCAACTAATATAAAATATTATTATTTTCAATGCTAACATCAATTTCATACCCCACTCGATATAATCATTTGATTTTAATGTCTGTCTTTTCCGCGATGATTATACATTGAAATTACATTTTCAAATTTTATTCAGCCTAATAATAATTGTAATGTAACAAACCGACTAGGACTCACGTGGTAAACACTGGAAAATTACTCTAATAATAATAGTTAATTCGAGAATTGTTTCGACTGGAAGACGTCTGAAAGCGTCATAATGATCCACCATGAAAATAAAGACCCTTCTTCCTGTTTCCACTATCGCGTAATTTCACGTTAATCCCGTGACATTATTTTACGAGTACACAATTTCAATCCATATTTCATTTTGTAATACGAATCAACATCCATAAACTGAATCAATATTTCTTAACCAACTGGCGAGAATATTGACAAGGCCATGTCGCACGAAAAAGGGAAAATAAAACTTTCCAAAATTAAGAAGGTTGCAGCCATCGAAGTAACTCTCAAAGACTACGGCTATTAAGATCGATGTGCTTTGATCCCGGATAAGATTTTAACACGACATTTTGTTCATGTCTCGATCATCACATACACGTGCGCTTTCCCTTCAAAGATAACGTCTCTCTGTACAAAACAATACGTGTGCACAATCTAGTCGTCACTACCACGTCTAACGAATGTTCGACATACGATGTAACGAATGTTCGTGTTCCCACATTCTTAAATGCGAACAATCTACTCTTATATTCACAAATCTGCATTTTAAGTATAGCTCCAGAAGTATGCAATAACCATCTGTTATTTTAATCATCCGTTTACGAGCACCTATGTTGAATCTGTAAGTAGAAGTCACCGCATGAAGTAACAAAAGTAAACATTAAGACATACAAATTATGTAGCTTTAGAAACTTAATGTTTTCGTGTACATTTTTAGATGCCTTTTTATTTTATGTATAAGGAATTACTCAAACTTATGTATAATATAGATACTAGATTAGATAAATATAGATCTCGCATGAATAATATAATTGGATAAAGGACATACAAAGACATAAACTATGTCATAGGTGTATATTTTCTTATTATAAATTCATTTCTTTCCTTTGCTCAGAGGTTGGTATCGTGGTAGCTGTGACACAGAAAATCCTAGTACAGCTACCAATGGCCATCCTAGGTATATATTAGCTATTAAATTATTTATCGTTTATCACAAATGTTTGCTAGTTTATTACTTAGGATTAGTTATTTGCTTTTTGATTCTGGTGTAAATAAATAAATAAAAAATTGAAATCCTATCACTCTAATGTAATTTACTTAATTTCATTGAGTGTAACTTCTAAATGTTTTAAAAAAACATTTAGAAGTTTATTTTTTTGCATAACGTAGGTACCTAATTCTTATGTTACATAGCAAGTTTAGATAGTAGGTGAAATAAAAATATTGAAAGTAAGTAGTCAATTTGCATTGCTATTTCACAAGTATATGCCGCTCTTCATTGGCAAATATATTCGCAAAGTAATCACATAATCTATCGGGAATGCGTTTGTTAAAAAGTCATGAATTTTCGCCCTAGCTAATACGAATATTCGTTACACTATGGTGTTGCTATATTAAAACACTTGATACAACATTTGAAATACAAGATGTCTTCATTGTCTTAAATATAGATGAGTATGGACAGTTTCAGCATACCTATGCTGAAACTGTCCATACTCATCTATATTTACACAAACTTTCGTATACTTACCTAAGTATACGAAAGTTTGTGTGTATGTGTGGTATGCTTGTTACTTCTTCACGCTCAAACAGCTTCACCGATTTCGATTAAATTAGGTATGGAGATAGTTTAAACCCTGAAATTGGATAAACGCATAGGCTACTTTTATCACCAATGGCGAGCCCCAAACCTTCATACTTCACAGTTACTTTCATACCCTATATATATGTATATAGGTATAGATAAAAAAGCTTAACTGTATTTGTATTACTTTACCTTCCCTTGCTTTTGTTGGAGTTTATATCTTTCTTTCATAAATAATGACTTGTGAACCTTGCAAATGTTTTGATTCGACTGTAGACCGTAGTATGGTTCATTGACAATGCTCTTGGTTACGCCAGCATTTATCTTGAACTTGAGATTTCTTTACATTAAAACCTTGTTTCATTGTTTCTTGCGGTAAAGTCGTGGCTTTCATTTCTCGATAATCGGTCCATTTGACGTAATTTGGAGATATTGACGCAAACACAAGTGAAAATGGACGAAATAATGGTGGTTACGAAACTGTTGTGGGCAAATATCATGAACGTTATGACTTTATGTATTATTACTTTATTAAGTGACGAGATCGCTATTAATAAAATAGATTTATTTCATTTCTTAAATACTGGTTCAACAGTATGACAGTTACAACCAAAGCGATCATACCGACACAAAATACTTATTAGAAAAATATTTGAGTTTAGTATTTTCACATGTTGTATGTAAATAATTAAATGTATTTTTTTTCAGACCGTAGTTAGGTCATTTGTAAAGTACATATGTTTGTAATATTTCAAATCATAACGCATTAGAATATGTCCTGCTCTCTTTGTCTGTAAGCACCCGGGAGCCTCTGTAACGTCATCGACACTTGTTAAGCCCTCACGGAGATTGATTGAGACACTCGGTGTTTTAAATAAACATATAGGATCGAGGATTAGGAATTTAATATAAATATCAAAATAAACTCCCCTTGAAAAAGGAACACTCTATACCATACTCGTAGTATAAACTAAAGTCTCCTTTCGCAGAGTACCTAAAACATCTAAAACTTTATATAAATAAAATATGTGTAATATTACTTAATTAATAACTAATCATAATACTAGCAGGCGCGGACACAGGCAACGATTGGGGGGAAGGGGGGTTGCCCGGTTCTTCTTCTTGATCTAATCCTTTCTCTATCTAAGTTATACATTTTAAGAGGTTTATCAATGTGATCTTCACGTTTTGGGGACAAGCCATGGCTCTTAGGACCCCACCCTCTCCCCCCCTCCTGGGACCGCCACTGAATACTACGGTTACTACAATAATAATCCACTAGTTGTTGCCAGCCTATAGGAGGCAAGGCAGGAGAGAAAGGCATAAATAAGAAAAAGACACATATTCCCACGATATAGTGAAATCTGTAAAATAATTTAAATCGTTACACATGCACAAAATATCCCACGATATGTTGTAAACTATGGCTTAGATGTGTCATATCTTTGTGACATTTTTTTATATCTCTAGCAATATTAATTCAGCGATAATAAGCGTCTAATACGACAAGTTTTAGTAAGAGTTGATTTCATACATTTGTTTCGTTGGGCTTGCGGTCAAAAATTATTTTTTTCCAAATATAATTACATCATACCATACATCAATCTTCTCAATATATGTAACGTATAAAATGTACTACGAAGATAATATATACATAATGAACTGTTTTCATAATAATTCCTTTGTTTTTGTTGCATATGTTAGAAACTCTTTACCTTGTATATTATGTGAAAGAAATCAGAAATAAACTTATTTTAAGAAAACCATTACAATAAGATTTTCATAACATTTTAAATTGACAGAAGTATTTACACTTAAAATCTATAAATATTGTGTACAGGAACGCTTTATGCATTACAGCAGGAAATACCGTGACAAGGCGTTCTTGGCGATGTAGAACTCACTCTCGGTTATAGGTTATGTCGTTAAAATAAACAAATGAATTTAGTAGTTAGCCAGACAGGTACTTAAAAGTAGCCTACCACCATGGAAAAAATGTACCTAGTTGTAGGAGTCGTGGATATTAGCAACATTTGTCAATAATGTACAAGTAGTAACGTCAGGACGGCGAATTGAAAATAAAAATGTACAAGTAGATCAATAATTAATGTTAGGAGTTTATATGAGAACATATTTATATTCAATTTTCAATTAGTGAAAATTGTAATACATATTATATGAAATGTGTGAACTTCTAAAAATAATTCATGTTTAGTTGCTTGGTTGCAACTAAACAACTTAGTGTCTGGGCATACCTAATTTAGGTTTTTAGACATTTATAACATTATCACTATTGTAATTTTTATATTGATAATAAATGAAAAAAAAAAACAAAAAAAAACATATATATTTCATCGCCGTAAAGTACATTATTTATTTCTATCATCTTTTTGGAATTTTTTAACTTAATTGCGAAAAAAAGGTAGTCGGTTGGAGCATGAGTAAGGAGGATGACGAATAGTTTCTCACTGCAGCTCCTGTAGAGTCAATTGCTTATAATACTGTGCTGTGTCTTATTGGTAAAGTTTGTTTTAAGGGATTCCTGCGGCCCTTGACATGGGTTCAGCTACATTTGTCACGTACGTTTTTCGTAAAGAATCCACTTTTCTTCACGTGACGCAATTCAATCCAATGTTTCTTAATTTCCGTATCGATACAGCAAGGCAACGCAAGTTTTAAGACTTTTGACTATTTTGTTTTAAGATCTTTCTGCAGATCAATCAAAATATCATGAGATGAATCCTAGCATAGACCTAAAATTAGATTAATCTTTCTTTACCGTACTGTAAAGTGTATGAAAATAAACACAATTTATAGTTGATAATTGAATATTGCTTTTTTTTTTCTAAGATTCGTATAGCTATGAATCATGGATTTTTTATACTTCGCAAACAGGTATAGGTTCCTACTATGAACACACTATGCTTTGAAAAACAAAATCGAACCTGTCATAAAGTTTAAAATATCGACCAAGTAACAGGGATTACCACTATTCACCAATTACCGTATTTGCAACAGTACTGACTGTTGCCAATACGGCAATTGGTGAATAGTCACAAAACGGTATCGAAAAGATGATCCTACGAGTCAATAGAGCGAGAATTTCAACAGCTTTATCTATAAGCAAATTGCTGTATTTTCGACACGACAAGCAAATTTAGGGATGGTTCAATGCACATGGTGTTTGCAAGAACAACACTGCGGCCTCGACCAGAAACGTTATGGTGGATGGTTTATAGAAATAGAGGGTACTTGTATCGAGGATTGTTTGAGAGTCATCAAGGCGATTAAGAAACAATCACGACGTAAAACGTGACTAAAAGTGCGATCTTCTCGTTGCATCGTGCTTTGCTTTGTACCTACCAGGATTAGTTTTGCTAAACTAGTTTATAATTGAAGTTTAACTACCCACTTACATATTAACCTTTTCATATAATACCTTCAGGTAAAAAATATAAATAAATTCGCTTTATTCATCCATTGCCAATAGTTTTTCTCGTTAAAAATAGCTTGTAAGGTTCGAGTTCGACAACTCGTTAATAGAGCCTTGATATATTTTAGATAAAAGAGTATCACGAAGTCAATTATTAGCGGCAGCAAACAGGTTAAGTTTTAACGCGTGTAAGTACTGTGATTAGAACTGTAGTAGCCGCTGTATATTATGCTTATCCTTGCACACTGTGGCTAACATTTGCCTACTGCGATAGATTAATATAGTGAACCGATAGTCTATCAAGTCCTTTGCTCGCGTCAAATACTTTAAATGCAAATCCATCAAAAGCTGTGGCTCCAGTGCCGCGTTCCAAACTGTAATGAAAAATGACGCTTTTGAAAAAAAATCCACACCAAATTATTTTTACTAATTATTTCCACCGTGTATGTAAGTGGAGTCGTGCGGACGTTGCACACGGCGCTTCTCAGTCCGTGGTCTCAGCTCGAGAATCTTTTGGCTTCATCGACTTATAGATCGTTGTGCCTTACCTATTTCAATTTGACAATTCACAGGGCTTTTATGAAACTTCTAAATCCTGCGTGGATCTCGGAACCCGTTTGAGCTTACTGATGAGGCCCGTAGACATGTCAATTTCTATTACATAAAAAAAAATTCCCCCAATACACCCAAAGGGTGGGCCTCAAAATGAACATGGACAAGACTAAAATTCTGTCAAATGTCCATGTTGCGCCCGCAACAGTATCAATCGGAAACTCGATTCTCAAAGTTGTTGACCTTTACGTCTACCTAGGACATATAGTCCAATTAGGTAAGTTCAACTTTGGGAAAAAGGCCACTCGTCGAATCCAACTCGGCTGGGCAGCGTTCGGGAAGCTCGGGACGTCGTCTCGTCCAAAACACCACAATGCCTGAAAACGAAGGTCTTCGAAGTGTGTGTTACCAGTAATGACTTACGGAACTGAAACGTGGTGCCTGACTATGAGCCTTCTGAGCAGGCTCAGAGTCGCACAACGAGCTATGGAGAGGGCTATGCTCGGAGTTTCTCTACGCGATCGAATCAGAAATGAGGAGATCCATAGAAGAACAAAAGTCACCGACATAGCCCAGCGGATTAGCATGTTGAAGTGGCAGTGGGCAGGGCACATAGCTCGAAGAACCGATGGCCGTTGGGGCCGAAAGGTTCTCGAGTGGACACCACGGACTGGCAAGCTTAGCATAGGACGGCCACCGACCAGGTGGACAGACGACCTGACTAAGATCGCAGGGGAAGGGCTGGATGCGGGCCGCTTCCAACAGGTCCTTGTGGAAATCAATGGGGGAGGCATATGTCCAGCAGTGGAAGTCCTATGGCTGAGATGATGATGATGATGAAAAAAATTTAACTCTTCAGAACTATTACAATCATTTTACATCGCCCCGCGCCGCACGAAACAGCAGGAGCAGGCATAGGTATATTTTCGCCACGCGGTAGAAAGCGAGGAGGATATTACTTCCTCTCATACGCCGCCCCGGCCGTCTACGCTCCCTCCGTCTTACGAATTCGATACCGTTACACGCCTGACGAATTTTGCGATCAGTGTCACGTGTCCTGTCGCTAACGTGAGTTTATCATTTTTTCCCCATACAAAAGTGCACAACGCTAAAACTGTTAATCACTGTACTAACTATCGTTTATCTAGATCTACCAACATCAGATCGACGGTCACACGCTGGCCTACTGAACTACCTTCAACAAAAACAAGTGAAGTCCATTACAATAGCTGAAATTGTCGATCGCGGTCACGCAACTCGATTGCACGCATTCAATGTCGCTGCAGGGCTGCGTTCATGCCTACGCTCGGATTCCAAAGGCTTTCGGTTGCGTACCTTTTTTTATTAAACAATAAGTCAGAGATGCAATTTTTTTTATTATAAAAAGGCGTTGTGTCTTGTGACGTAGCATTGAACTTCAGCTCTTAAGAAGATGCCGCTACTGCGTCATTACCTTAACAATACATGAGTATGATTCTTATAAAAAATAAAATAATATTACTCATGGGAAAATCATAGAACGTGAGGTGAAAACGCCACACGCAGCTATTTGTAAATAAAACATCGAGTGGAAATAACGCAGAGGTTCTAGATGGAACACAGTCCAGTATTTAATAGTAAATAACCGACTATTTCCTGTCTTAAAACTGTTTAAAGGATATGGACCTCACATTAGAGTTAAAAAAGGTTTTTCTGTGATCTGAGGTAAGAACAATATCTCACTTTATAATCAGTGACGATGTTGTCGAAGGTATTATCAGGCTTTTTTTTTTTAAATTGGGAATAGGCAGGCGTTTGACCATTATCTCACCTGATGTTAAGTGATGATGCGGTCTACGATGGAGCACGCCTGAGGCTAGACATAGAACACTGACTAGTCCTCAAGGACCTTGCAAAGGACCCTACCACTATGCTAGTCTTTAATAACTTTCAATTATCAATATGTGAATAAAGTTTACAACTAAGTAGATAGAAACATACATCTTACTGTCATGTAGATGCGTTTGTGATGTTGTCATGCCAATCAGTCGCAATGTTAGTTGACTGCTATCGAACTGCCGACGTGCGGCGCTGCGTTATATCACCCGACCCGGCCCACTTACCTACGATACGCCACTTGTAATACCACTTCCGTTTTTTGTCTTTTTATCGTAGTATAGTGCTCTAACTATCTACCTGGGCCAGGTGATGTTCAACTACTTATATTTGTAAGGGGGATTTTGTTTTCAATGTTTTACCAAAATAATAATATACTTAGCTTCCTTAATTTTGATAAAACTTTAAAATAATCTTATATTTGTTTTCTTTCAATTTTTAACAAAAAATAAATAAACAGAATTTTGTGTCAGCGTATGTTACAAATATCAAACATTTTTATAAATATTGTCGTATCAAGCAAGAGGCCATAAACAAAAAGCTTAGCCCGAGTTTCGGGCTTCCCTTCGCTTCTTGCCCTTTTCGTTCATTATAGTATTGGAAAAGTTATTGTAATATATTATGTAATAATTTTTATTACAACTGCTTACATTTTCATGAGAGGAACAAAGATGTGATTTATTATTTTGTTTTACTTGCGGACACTCGTTCACATCCACGGACATCAAAAGGTATGCAATGATCAATAGGAAAATTGAAAAAAAAACCTTTGGAAAATAAATCGCTTATTTTATGGCTCAATCTCTCGCTATAAAAAAATCAATTACTTAAACTTCTATACTAATAATATTATAAAGAGGGAAGATTTGATTGTTTTGAATTGAATATAGCCTCCAAAACTACTAAACCGATTTGAAATATTCTTTCACTGTTGGGAAGCTATACCTACTATCCATGCTACTAATATAGCTATAAGCTGTATTATATTTTCAAAAAATTAGGGATCCTTCTAATTTTTAAATTGTTTACCCATACGAAGCCGGGGTGGACCGCTAGTGTAAAATAAATGGTCATTAGAGACCATTACGAGACCTTTGATCTATTTAAGTTCAAATATTTGAAGGAAAAATTCGGCTGCTAGTGGGACTTGAACCCACGACTACAGAATACCCTCCTGTCGCTTTGCAACTAAGCTATAGCAGCCCATACCACTAGGGCCATGATTTGATCTATTTGTCTCTTAGAATATTTGTAAAGTTTGCTACTTTAAAAATTAATTAGCTACACATTGAGAAACTGACAATATCTCGAAGCCGTGTTTCAGCACATTTTGCAACTTTTTGTTAGTTTACTTGGCCATTGTCATCGTTTACTTTCGCAATTCGAGTTTCTCCGCACTTACAAGTGTACGAAATTGTTGTTCCTAATAAGATCTATAAAAATTGCAATTAAATAAAAATATTTCACACCAACACACCAATCTATGTACATACAAAAATATGTGCTATTATAGCACATACGCCAAGATGTTAAGGTATCTAAAAAAACCGCATCAAAATCCGTTGCGTAGTTTTAAAGATTTAAGCATACATAGGGATATATGGACAGAGAAAGCGACTTTGTTTTATACTATGTAATGATAAAAAACACGTATGGTATAAAACACGTAAGTCTTTTGATCTGACCTGTAGTTTCAAAAGTATTCCTTACTTACGTTACAAAGGAAAGTTAATAAATCTCCTCTTTTATATATGAGCGTAAATATAAAATTGATTCTGACATGAGACTGTAACTTTTGTGAATAAATCAAAGTGGTTTGTTTAACTCATTAAAGTCGTGTACATTACTCCGCATGGCTCTACCACTTCCTCTGAAATAAGGTCAAATATGTCGTTATGATTAGCTTATTTGCTTATCTATAACTTACTATTTACTTAGACTTCTAACTGGCTTTATTATGTGCTTTCATCCGGGTTTTCCTGTTTCCTTAGTTATCCCACGAGAACCTTATATTTTGCAAGGAAAAAAAGGAGGCTATGTTGTATTCCAGACTATATCGAAGTCTGCCATAATACTTAATTTTATTTAGGTTCTATTCGGGTGGGGTTGAATAACAAACATCCATCCATCCAAACATTTTTGACAGTGGTGATGAAAAACGCGGATGATGGTGATGATGAAAATAAGCCTATGTGTAGAGCATAAACTATTTCCATACCAAAGTTCATCCAAATCCTTCCGGCCATTTAGGCGTAAAAGTAACAAACATCCAAACATCCATATAAACTTTCGCGTTTATAATTTTACAGTATGATTCATTTTTATTGATTATCTTGGGGCTATAATAAAATTGATACAAATACTTTAGTGTATCGATTGACTTGCATGACATTATATATATTATGAAAAACTGAATACGTGAAAACTGAATGCTAATAACATCCCCGCAGATGTTAATAAAGGAAGGAAGTAATTCGGCCCTAGTGGTATGGGCTGCTATAGCTTAGTTGGACAAAGCGACAGGGCGGTATTTTGTAGTCGTGGGTTCAAGTCCCACTAGCAGCCGAATTTTTTCCTTCAAATATTTGAACATACGTAACCTTCGTTTGCTACAGAGGCTCATGACCGCGAGTAAAGATATACATAATCGTTTATAGTCGGTATACGTTACCTTTACTATCATTTACACTTATTACAATTAGAACAAGGATGCTCTTTTGCATAAAAACAACACCACTGTCACTAGAGTATCAGAGGGCTGACTTGAAACACGTGTTCGAGTCAGTACGAAACCAATACGGTTATTTAAAAAACACGACATTGAAAACATACGAGGTGAAGTTATTAATATTATAGAATGACGTAACATAGTACGATCAGTTCAATATGTACTGGGATTGGGACACGGTCTTGTCTGTCAGAGAGAGAGGAGTACATTGGCAATGAGCCACTACGTTGCATTTGGGGTGTGATGGATAGGATAGTGGTCAACTCAATGTCAGAGTATTATATTGTTTTACGTCAGGACTGTTCGAGGGCTTTCGACGTATCCTATCCTAAGGGTAACGTCTTAAGACAACAACCAGACCGACGGCTTAACATTTCTTTTGAGGCTCGAAAACGTTCAGGTGAAAACTTCATTGCGATTCACCTATCTCAGTTTTGACCAAAGAGTACGTCAGAGACTTCAAGCAATTTGAGCTCTCTTTCTTTTTTTCCTCCAATTTACGTTTGTCGGTATATTATTATATGATCTATAGTGGTTTGTTAGGCTAACGTATAATATAAATAATACATACATATTAGGCTTACAATATAAGAATAAAGGTAAGCCGGCAGACATATGTAAGGCCATATAGGCAGATGATATTTCAAAGGAAAGCAATTATGTAATTGGGGTTTTAAAATGTATATTTCCCGAAATTTTTAGAATTTTTGAAACCATGGTGTCATATTATTCTATACCAAATTGGTTTATATATTTGTTACCTGTTCAGCGGAAGGCATATTACGAATCCAAGACCCGGAAAAAACATCTACGAGTATGCCCTTCCCATAAATGTTTTTCCCAGCCGGCACACGAACCCTGGAATCAATAGTCAGATTCTTGATCACTGAGCTACATCGACCGTCAATACAGTGTTATTGTAGCAACTGTAACTATTTTATTACATACATATCGTGCTGGAGTAGAAGTATTACGTGATTTATCTGTTCACCGTTCGGTTGCAGCGAACAGTTATTGTTTCGTGTTAACAAAGACCAATTGTATAATTGTCGCAACGTTATCGTTAAATGTCGATCTTATGTCATTCGTCAATCAAGGAGAATATACCATTTCCTCGGATCACTCAGAGAAGTATACGCGTAAAAGTCAGCTTCATCGGCTTCTTTGAAATATATAGATAAGTAAAGTGAAATAGGCAAAAGTTAATAGTGTATCTACTGCATGGTTCGGGTCCTAGAAACTACAAAAATAAATTTACCGATACGTAAGTGACATATATAAAATCAAAGTCGAACTGTGGTCTCTGATATAAAATCAAGGATTAAAATAAATAATGCCACCACCAGTGCTATTATTTACGCAGTTCTCGAAATAATCCATCAAAATAAACTTCTTATTAATGTAAACTCTAAGGCTTTCACGGCCGGCGTTGCATGTTGTATGTATTGCTTTCGGGCTGTTTGGCCGTGGTCTATGTGAACTGCAATGTGTCTGTACTGATCAGAGAATCAGTATCAGAGAAGACGCCGCGGAGGAGAGTTCTACGCTCTTGTCGCCGCTCGGACCTGAACCACTGAAGATGTCGACCGCAGTGATCGACAAAACGTCTGGAACACAAGTTTCACATAGACCACGGCCAAACAGCCCGAAAGCAATACATTCTTATTAATGTTTTTCAACTTGTATAAAAGTTAGGCTGTATAGTGAATTTTAAGTTTACCATAACGAGCCGTGAGATTAAAAATTGTGGCCACCGGTTGGTGGTGCTGAGAAACCAACAAGTGTCGTGGCTAACCGTATCTAACGTCCACAGGTCAAGGACGCCGACGCAGAGAGTCAGCACGGTGGGAAGCCGCTCGATGCAGCCAGCTTAGAAGAAAAACTGTGAGTTAATAACCTTCTTCGTTACTCTGTGATATAGATATTGTCTGTAATTATCATCACTGTGTTGGTTATTATAAAGGCTACCGTGTGTACTCATAGTTAAATTGTTAACCGAAAAAGTTTACTTACGTTTTTCACTGTCTTTTCTCGACCGATTGTTAAGCCGAGTGGTGAAGCGATGATAGCTCAGCGGGGGGAGCCTGTCAAACTGACGGACACCGGTTTGATCCCCAACAACAGCTCGAGCTTCCGGTGAAAGTAACACCGTTATCAAACTCCCAGCATGGTGGTAGGGTACTTTCGAATACCCGCCTGGCTAGCTACCACCCTCAAGTTTGAAAAACTGCATTAAACACATAGTGTGTTCAGGCAGCAGTCCTTGAAAGCCAGTGAGAATTCTAGGTTTAGCGTGATAGCATCTTCGACCACATCGTCACTGACCATCGAGTGAGATAGTGGTCAAACGCTAGATCTATACACTATAAAAAAAATAAAAATAAAAATCGGTCGGTGGAGACCGTGAGGTGTGGCTAGAGAAATAACGACAGACCAAAACGTGAAGTATTTGCCGGATTACCATTTAAATAAGATGTAAGTTTTCTATTAAAACGGGAACCTTTTTTTACTTCACTGCTTTATTTTCAACTTCCGAACGCAAACAGATAGATGAGTGTTGTTATCGTGTAACGTGTATCTGTATGTCTGTGGCGTAATTGTTTTAAAACAGATGAACGGTGTTCTGTTTGTTTTGTTACTAATGATTAACTATCAAGAGTGTTCTAAACTATAAATTAATAAAACATTTTCCGCAAATTAAACATTATCAGTTCTCTATATGTAGTTAATGAATCCATTAATATCTATTTGTACTGCTGCGAGCATATTAAAAGATTTTACTTACATAAGTTTTACTTGCAACAATGCAAGATTTTTTAAAAGGGGTTGGTTGGTTTGTTGGTTCTTAAAAAGAAGTTTACCAAATGGCTTTAAAAAACGTTGTAAGCAAATATTATACGAACTGCTAATAAAATTACTAGAGGCACTACTAGAATTTCATTTTAATAATTAATTATTAAAACATTGCATTCCGTTGCGAGTAGCAACTTCATCTACTGCTACTGTGATATTTTCCCATCGATTGAACAATTAAACAGTTCACGTAATTGCTACAATTGTCATTAATCTTATTCAGCAGTCAATCTGAACGAGTTTATAAATATGTAATTATTGTTGAAATTGTTTTTGTCACGATTAAACAATAGCGCCTCTCCACCACCACCTAGAAAATTAATTAATACTTATGAAACGGACACTGCGGTCTTGCTATAATATATATATATACTTATACCTAATCCTCAATTGTATCAAAAATACGATTGATGAGTGACCGGCGGAAGCGGAATTTTGAACTGAGCACTTCCGTACACCAAAGACCACGGTGATCCGTCGGTCTTGGATATTATCATAGTATAACAGTCGGAAACAACGTTGGAATTGCTAGGGTAGACTGACCTGTCTACCTACCCGCATTTTGACCAGCATGGTGCATTTCGGCTAACACTTCTCTCACTGAGAAGAAGGCCGATGTCCCGGCAGAGTGAATCAATTATTATGCTTTTTAGAACGCCAATCAATTAAAAAGGTGAAAATGTATGTCTAAGGTATAAAAATGTTTATTTCAGTCTCGGACGATATTGCTAATGAAATGCTTCGTTGGAGGTGAACTTTGTATCGTCCTCACGCCTGCTCAAAATTCCAAATAAGTCTGTAAATAACTCCTTCAACCCAAGTTTCGTTCCAACACGGGACATCTTTGAGAAAAGATTGAGTCATTGAGCACTGAGTCTCTTGTCCAACGTTTTGTTATGACTTAGGGCGTAGATTTATTTAATTTGGCGACTTTTGTTGACACATGTCGCCAATGGTACAATATAATAAAATCATTCGAGAAAATAAATTTTTACGACACTTACAATTTGTACAGGCAAGACGTCTTAGAAGAAATTATATAAAAAGTTAAGTTTGCGATAATCTAGATTAGATAGATCTAGATAACTAGGATGTTTGATAAAATCTGAAGGGACCGTTGAATAACTAAAATATTGCTTATGACAAAAATATAACTAAGCGGACCAATAAACGGTATGCAATAAAGAGTATATTTGTATATTTAGCGTATATGCCAGTTTTTTAACTCCACAACAGGTCAGAGTTACGTTTATAGCGGAATGATAACTTCATATCATTCCGCTATAAACGAATCATTACACTATCGCATTAGGTGAAACGCATGTAATGACAGCTGTAGGATTGAAAATAAATACAAATTTTTAGCGATTTTTGATATTTTAACGAAAACTTCTGTGCTAAATCCCCGAAAATTTGAAAAAAACATTTCCATGAATAGTTCATGTTTGTGATGCTACTTGAATTATTACTACTTTAGTTATAACAACTAATAGTGTAAAGTGACCCGCATAGTGATTGTACTATTTCGACACTGTATCTGTTGCGATACTTAATTGGATGAGTGCAATAATGCATGGTTACGTCACCCAATGGGTAAACATAACATGTTAGCTTGGATTAGTAAGTCGCTGGCACTCTGAGAAAACAAAACATACAAAAAAAATTGTGATTACGACAACACATTGCTTTGGTTCCTTTTTATAGGAATATATTATTACAGAAGACAAGTTAACTTCAAAACTGTTCATTGATCAGTTAATGGTTATAAGTCAAATTTTCATTACATAATTGTATTTTGTAAGTTGTATACATTTCTGTTTACACTCGCGAGATTCTTTATTTTCAAAGAAAGGGTGTGTGTGTGTTTTAATACCATTTATTTTGTTATCGTGTAAGTATATATTTGGTTGCCTGGAAGAAATCGCTTTAAACGATAAGGCCGCCCTTTGTACCACTGTATCTATATTTGTTTGTTTGTTTTCTTTATGTGTGTAGTTTTGAAATAGTGTGCAAATAAAGAGTTTTCTATCTATCTATCTATCTATCTATATAAAACTACCGATATAAATAATCTCTATTATACTTTACAATATTATATCCTATATTCAACAACTTATTACAACTATTGATGTTATTTTTGTTATAGGTATTCATCGAAACATTATTTTTATGTAGGAACACTTATTTCTATATGTAACAGTTTATTTAAACTAGCTATAGTACAGTAAGCTTTGTAACTGTAGTTGATTGATTTACTATTTCCTACTATTTTACATGTAACATTTTAGGGTCAGTTAGTCTTTTTAAATTTAAAAGATTGTGACAAGTGTATTGACTTTACGAATAAATAAAGTTCCAGTGTGATAATTGAGGTAGCGGGAAAACCATAGTCCACGCGATTGAAACCGCGGGGCACAGCTAGTTGATCAATAATTAAGCCAGGACTACAATAAACAAAGTTCTATTCTTTGATGTTTGCATTTAACGTTTCACTATTGTCCGAAAGTTGACCTACTAAATGCAATTGAATTTGTGAAATATATTTTTGTTTGTAATAAATTAGATTCGTGAACTGAACGTCTCAACAAAACGAAAAGTGCTGAAATATAGGAAGCGAGCCCTCGAAAGCTTAGTGTCGGTCTGCCACTCCAAGTCTGTGACCGCTAAACGCCTGCCGGGTGTCTTTGTGACGCAACTCAATTGTGAGACTGATCGTAAACAGATACTTTAAAGAGTTTAAAGTAATGAAATGGTGGATGCAATGACAGTTGAATGAATAGTGTACGTACATACCTGATGTGATGACCATGACGTATATATCATAAGTCTGCTATTGTATCACGATAATAAGTAAAGATAAGAAAATAGGATAAGATAAGAATAATAAGAAAGACATTTTCTATTTCCTTCTAGGAGTCATGTTTTTAAGGTGCTGACAATTGTCTCATCAGATTTTAAGTAATAACGTGGAAATTACACACAAGCTTAAAATATATTATGTGCCTATTCACTCGTGAATTGAAGACTCCAGACCTGTCAATAAGTTCCACTTCTTCGCACTGCGTATTATAAAACTGGAGGCAAAATGCTTCGTACGTATAGACGTAACGGCGTATAAGTTAGTTACATCTAACATGAAGCGATGGGGCATTGTTACACCTGATTAACCGATAACTCGTGTAATTACATAGCACATTCTCCGGAGTATATCCGATAGAAAACCGATAAGCAACCAACTCTACTCCGGTGTGCAAGGCTCTAAAGCTTTCTAAGAGCACTAGGAGCTACTAATTCCGCCAACCTTCTTGTGAATGCTGATAATGGTCCCGTCTGCAACATGTGAAGAATATTAACAAACCTTTAATTCAAATAAGATTGCTAAGGCCACAGAATGAAGCTGCTGGCCACTTTCAATACTTTTTTTGGATATCAATAAATGAGGCTTCTGTCCTCTATAACGAACGTGTTGCGACTGAAGTGATGGTAATGGTTATTCGCAAAAATATAATGATACATTATATTTCTCTGTTGAAGAAATATTCCACACCGCGTGGATCGATTAAGAACAATTATGAGAGAAAACGATTGTTATTATAAACGGCCACGTGGTTTGACAATGGGATGAAAACGTGTTTTATCCAATTTCCAATATTACTGCACGAGATAGCCGCGTCACTATACAAAAGATTTTCATCTGTTTTCAACTCACGCATGAATCATTAAACTCTCGTGACAATAAAGCGAGTAGGTTCTATAGCTTGTTTTGTTATAAAGAAATTATAGTTAATTGAACAATTTGGTATGTTAACTTTTCTCCTTCGTTCCTTTCCTCTTTTACTCCTTGGTCTCTCATACTATTGTTGTACTTGTACTATTTGTTTTATTCACTATTAATGAACTGTCAATTTCAGTCAAGGAATATATATAGTGATAAGTTTTGGATAGAATCATTAATATATATGGTAAGTAACTTCACGTGACATAATCTTGTACTATTAATTGTTACTTGGGTCACCAAGATACAGGCTTTGCCGAGTTTGGGGGCCGTTGGAAATTTTACTCTGTACTTATAATTACATTGTTTGTCTAATAAAATATTTTTCATTTCCATTTTTAGGTTTTTTCCATTACTAAAAATTTCTAATTTAAGGCATTGAGGAAGTTCGGCTTTACGAGACAGACAAGCCGATAAATCATTCAATGAAACATACATAAGTATTGTAACTTTTTATGTAAGGATAAAAATAAATCCAGCCTTGTACATAGGATTTCCACGAAATCGATTGCTCACAGGAGTAGAGAGGCTAATTCACCGCAAGCAAAATATTTGTTTTGTGAGAATGAGAATAATAATAAAAACTTTATTTTAATCGCTTCCAACAGGTCCTTGTGGAAATCAATGGGGGAGGCCTATGTCCAGCAGTGGACGTCCTATGGCTGAGATGATGATGATGATGTTGATGATGATGAAAAGATTTGTAGAAAATGTAATAGTTAATTATGTGCATCGACACGCATGCAAGTCAGTGAACTTAAAATGACACACATATAATTTCATAAACAGGTGAAGTTAATAAATTCTTAATTTAATGTCTCCATTTGGTGGGTATTACAGTTTCAAATTTTCAATAATGTATGTAATAACAATAATGTTTTATCATACTTATCGGTTTTATTCATTTCAAATTTGCAACGTAACACTGGATGATAATATAACTTCTATTAACACTGATGGTATCACCGCCGATATGCATCTCTATGGATAAAACTCTTAGTATTTGGTTACAAAATACGCGAATAACAATTATGTAACATTTGGAAAACAATTACCTGCACCATTATAATTATTATATCATATAGCAATAATACAGTTGCGGAACTCGAACCGGCTTCCATGCACGTAAACTCTCGTAGCATGTTTTGGCAAAATGGTTGTACGTTTTACCACACTTCTCTCTTCTTTGTCGTAATCTTCATTTCTGAAGGTCGTGTCTAGTTTGAAGTGGTGGTCACTCGATGATATACTCTTCCACGTGCTTCTGTCTTCGGAGTTCCTAATAGCTTTGGTTATCGGTAGATCAGTTAGCGTCTTTATTACGTCTGACCATCGCGTAGGTATACGACCGCTGGTATTTTCCCATTGACCTGCCTAACAACCTTACCACACTTATTAGTATACGATATAAAATTCGCAATAATGCCCATTTTGCATTTTGGATGAAGAATTTCATTGCAATTGTTTATTTAAATAAAAACACTTTTTTTTTGTAAATTTGCATTTATCGGTAAATTTTGATTGCAAGAGGTTGCGTAATATATTGGCCATGATAAGCATTACAATAGAAAATTGAAGCACACCGCTTCTATCTAATTCTCGTAAAAAAAATATGCCCAAATTTGGACGTCCAACGCTTCATAAAATTGGGTCACTTAACAGTACAATTACAAGTTACATTTACATACGTTGTACACATTCTAGATGTTCCCAGCATCTACACAAAAAGCAGATATCGCCAACGCATTTAAAAATTATAGTACCTACGTAACATTACACATTATCGCTTTCAAGCTAGTTGTGTATGTTATTATAATATGATAATGCTGTCATTTGAATACAAAACGGTTAGTAGTTTAATTTGACATGCTATCGTAGACCATCAGTGATTACGTTCGGCATAATGTGCAATACCCATACATACGTATAGTATATAACATTTAACAGGTTAACACAATTTAACATGACAATAAATATTTTTTATATTATTTTTAATCGTTACTGCATGTTTTCCCGGGGCCCGCACCACTAAGCGCTGTATCGACTTCTATTGAATGAATTGGTGACTTTTAAAACTGCCCATTGTACATCCAATATAAATAATTTCCGCGTAGTCATTATTTTTTTTATTAAAAATATATCTCTAGTATGTGACATAACATAATATTCGTTATAGCAGCTCTGACTATTTAGTCACTATCGTGTGCAGAGTACTTAGTACTTGTATAGTATCAACTAATTTTATATTCAAAACTAACAACCATTACTGCAAAAGTATCTCATAAATAATAGTAAATGTGCAGTTAATCTTACGGTGAGTCATTGCACAAAAATTCGATAAAGAACAGCAATATATACATTCTCCTATACGAAAGACTTCAACGCGCGCGCTGATGATCCTGCACGGTGTTACTTTATGCTTTGGTTCTTATTTAAAACAAAAGGTGACTCAAAATCCGTAAGTTCTTAAACTCTCCTATGCTCGGGGTTTCTCTACGTGATCGAATCAGAAATGAGAAGATCCGTAGAAGAACGCAAGTCACCGATATAGCCCAGCGGATAACCAAGTTGAAGTGGCAGTGGGCAGGGCACATAGCTCGAAGAACTGATGGCCGTTGGGGCCGAAAAGTACACGAATGGAGGCCACGGACTGGCAAGCACAGCATAGGACGGCCACCGACCAGGTGGACAGACGACCTGACTAAGATCGCAGGCAAGGGCTCGATGCGGGCCGCTTCCAACAGGTCCTTGTGGAAATCAATGGGGGAGGCATATGTCCAGCTGTGGACGTCCTATGGCTGAGATGATGATGATAAATTCGATTATTTGACAGACTAAGAATCATCATCATCATCATCTCAGCCATAGGACCTCCACTGCTGGACATAAGCGTCATAGGCCAGACTAAGAATAAAGGTTGAAAATAGAAGCCTTGCTACATGTGACTATGTTAACTATTAAGGATATAGATAGAAAAGTTCCTTAAATATCTTTAGAAAAATCACATACTGTTTAAATCTTTTATAAATATCGTTATCATACACTCCCAGAAATAACCACATATAAATAAAACTAAAAAAAAAAGTAAGTAAGTGACAAATAAATATTAATGTATTCATTAATTCACAAAGTGCATTTTTCATCTCCTGGCAATCTTTTATTCAATGAATATGTTTATAATTTCCATATAATTGTCGATGTAAAATTTTATGTTTCTCCCATGATTAATCACCAACAATGCCCGGCGGGAAGACCTCACGATGACTTGACAATCCAAACTGACACATTCATTTAATTTCCTCATTATTATAATGAATACGCGAAGACAATAAATTAACAATACTCATCAAGTTGTATTATTTTGTCCATATTTATACTAATGGCCGTTTGCCAAGTCATATTAACTACCATAAAGTAAGTTTATTTACATAAACAGTTAATTAAATAGTTGCTACTTTCACGATATAACCCTTCTACAGATGAAACAAAAGGTTTCAATATACTAACACGAACCCCTGAATTAATATATAATTAACGTATTTTATAATTTCGTTTATGTTTCTAAAGACGCTGTAAGCCGACACTGTAAACTCATTTGATGACGATACCAAGAGTTCAAGTATCGGATATGCTTAAAGTGAACTACTAATTTGAGTACCGATGTGATTAAAGCAGGATAATAATTATTTTGATTCAACCCTTGCTTTTGCTTATGAGCAATGTTGTGTCAAAATGTGTCAATTTACAGTAGCCCTAGCCAAAAAATTAAATGATCATCCTGATTCGGTTGTATACAAAATACTAGTGAATCACAACACAGCACATATAATGTTGCTAACAGCTACTATCCAAGATATACGTAAGCCTTTCAAGGAGATAGCTTTTATAGTTACAACCCATAAAGATTAATACAAAGAAAGCCAGTTAAATAACCACTAATTATAAACGCATCCATAGCATTATTTACTTAATTATTCATCGTTCGATGCTCGAAGATTGTATTCTTTGTAGCAACATCCATACATTATGCTAAACATTTCCGTATAAGAAAATAAAACCTTTATCGAAGCATCGTTATTTCATTGGGATTTTACTTGATTGATGCGTGGCATTATTAAACTTAAAAATCAACATACTAATCGAAAGATAAAGTAAGAAAGTGAAAGAAAAAAATATTCAATCGTCTTTGGGCGACTGCAATTTTAATTTGAAGTACGCTCGAGTGTCGATCAAAATAATTAGGGAATTGTTTTGTATTTTGACTTTTTTTTTTTCTATTGGGGTGCCTTCCACCATCCACCGTTAAAATATATTTTTAACGACTTCAAAAAAACAAGGACGTCTCTCAATCTGACCGTAAATTGTATATGTATATAATACATATAATAGATATATATAAAATACGGTCGAATTGAGAAACTTCGGAAGTCTTCCGAGGTGGTCCTGTTAAAATTTCATCAAAATCGCCCAAGCGATTTTTGACTTACACTCCAATAACTGAAAAGTGTTACATCTATCTGGATTTCCTTATACCTCTTTAATGAATGACAATTGATCCCGTGACTAGAAAAAGCCACTGAAATGGTGAAAAAAAATTTTACCGACAAGTTATTTCACACTTTTGAGTGTTGAAGTTGGTTGAATTTTCTGGTAGATTTTTTTTTATAATACCAAATTCACCATTCAAGATTAACGACGATGGATAAGCGAGCCTATCTTGATTAGCGTTACTCAGTCAACACGTCACCGTAAATGGATGAATTTGTGGAAAACTATTATATAAACGTATCGATCAAAATCAACGCTTTAGAAACACACGGGATGAATTTTATACATAAAATAATGGGTAATTCAACCTACGGAAAGACAACGTTTAATTGCAAATTTCTCTAGACAATTTGTAGAAGAATATTGCGCAAAAGATATATATTTAGCCAATCTCAGCCCATTAAGAAGCGCACTTATCTTTTATGATATACGTATATGATTCCGACTGAGCATAGATAGCACTTTAAACATTATAGCCAGACGATCTTTGACGGATTGCTTTCACTGAAATCTTAATATAGATAAGACACATAGTGACACGACACTATTCTTTACAATTTGAGATTTGATAGTAGCAATTCCACCATTCATATACTAATACTTTTACATTTAAGCAATCAAACTGAAAACACTCGGGTAGTCTGATTATGAATGTCGTTAACAAAAGTAGGATAGAAGAAACCAAAGAAAGAGCGCAACCTAATTGCATGGATTTCACAGGATATATTTTTATAAACTGACTTGATCCCTAATAATGAACATTATTATCTGGATATTCACCTTATATTTTACTAGCGGTCCGCTCCGGCTTCGCACGAGTAAAAAATTTGAAAATTAAAAATTATAAGAATCCCTTTTTTTTGAAAATACAATTTAGCCTATGTTATTCAGGGTGAATGTAGCTTTCCAATGGTGAAATATTTTTTGAAATCGGCTCAGTAGTTTTTGAGTTTATTCGTTACAAACATACTTACATAGAAATCTTTTCTCTTTATAATATTAGTATAGATTTGTAAAAGAAAGAGGGTAGACAGGTTTTATCTGCTTTAAAAGCAGATAAAACCTGAACCAAAACGGTTCTAGTTTAATCGTGAACATGGCGGATGCAACTGTAACAAAATATCGAGCAAACAAAACAAATCAAATCCATTGTAAATGTCCCGATAATAATAATTCTTTTATAAGGGTAGTTAAGGCGGGAGGCGGGTATGTAGACGAAAAGGAAGACCTTTACTCATGTCATTAACGTCATTTATTGTTTTGTAATAAGAATATATAACAATAGGTAATATAATTTAAAAATAGATTGACTCGCCGGTTGGCGCAGTTGGTAGCACTCTGCCTTCTGCGCCGCTGGTCCCGGGTTCGATTCCCGGACGGGTCAAACATTTGTGTGTATGAACATGTCTGTTTGACCTGTGTCTGGGTGTGTATATGTATATAAGTATATATATCAGTCATCGGGTTACCATAGTACAGGCTCTGCCTAGTTTGGGACCTGAAGACCTTGTGTGAATGTTAATAAATAAAAAAAAATTAAAAAAAATAGATATGTAAAAACTATATTACATAATGTAATGTTTGTGGTCAGATAATTTGTGATAGGTAATTCTGACATCAACATGTGATTGTAATTGTGATTTGTAAAAATAAATCTAACGTATACTATTATTCATGAACGCACACAAGGCAATAATTTTGATATTCCGATGGTGTTCGTAAGAATAATGTTTGTTATAGGCACAATTTAAGGCTGAACACCATTTGACAATACACTTAGATGTGAACGTCATTATTTTCTAAGGTGTGGTTACAACTTTTAAAAATTGGTGAAATTCTTTCGAGACAGTGACATCTTTCGTTAATGGTATAACTTATCGATGGCAAATAATTAAAAATCTCACACAGGCTAAGTAAATAAACTGTTTGTATTGTTTAGCAAATTTCTATAATCATTTTAGATTTAATGAAAAAATCTAAGTTAGGATCGTTATAATTGCCATGTCATAATAGAAATCATCGGAAATACATATATTTACATATGTACTTACTACAAGCAATAATACAATAACTGCATCACCGTAAAATGTTTGAAGGTCTAAGACTTGTTCTCGCGAAGTGATGAGTCATTTCATGTTTTCGACCACAAAAAGGTGTTATCTTTTCCGTCGGTCTACACGGCTGGCAGTACGGCGGAATCAGATAGCCACCGCGCCCGGCTCTTTGTGGTGCTGCCTTGACATACACGCTCTGGATACTGCTATAGAATAATGACAAATTTGCATCTATTTAACAACAATGATATAACCTAATTGTTACATTTTAACAGGATACTGCAGATCAAAGGTTAATGACATTTCTCGTATGATGGTTTTCTTCCTCGTTAAGAATTACATTCTAATGTTTAAAAATGTAACTGAAATACACCTGGCTTTATAATTTAATATTCCCTTATCGACTTTACCGTCAGACCTTGCCTACAAATGCTTAGAATAAAGTTCAAAAATAGTGTAGCATAAGCTCTAATTGTCTCGTGACATCTCGCAAAAAATATATATATTTGTTTTATATACCTATATAATATAATAGGTGGCAAACAAGCAGACTGGCCGCCTAGTGGTAAGCGATAATCATTGACTGAGCTATTACGATACATTGCCAATCTTTTTGAAGATTATGTTAAGTTAACTACCCTTTTGATAAATCCCATATATAATAAGCTACTCGGGAACACTAATTGAGGAAGCTCGGAAACGATCGGTGGAGTCGCACTGTATGTCACTTTCATTATGTGTGGGTGAGCTTTCGCGCGATGTCAGCTAGTGCGCTGGTAAAACCGCGATGCCAGAATGAGGTTAAAGTGTTCTTCAGAACACTCCCAGCTATATACCGTAGAAAATACAAAGTCTCTGCGTATAGTAACTGACTCTAGGTCTCCGGTGAGTTTACAGGTCGTTGACAACTCTGATAGTATCTCTACGCTGCAATGCATCCAATCTTCAGACTTTTGCTGATATTTTAGTGCATCCAAGTATTTAGTTTTAAATACCAGCATTTACAGCTTCCTCTTGACCAATATTATTATTATTATTATTCGCGTTCGAACTACAATCTTTTGTTACATAATAAAATTGTTTGTTTATTTGTTTGTCACTTGTCACAATTAACAGTGATTATCTGCCTAGTACTTCTAAAGTAGTATTCTATGTGGTAATTCTTTTTTCGAGTGCTCTATTTACGCTATGAATTTCTGATTATTATTATTACTGCATCGCCAGTTTTAAATTTACTTTTCTCTATATCATTAACTATTCCCTAGTAATGTAGCATCTACTTTTCAAGCATCCCAGTTTCTAGCGCTATGAAGCTCCGCCTAATAATTTACCATTTCTCATTAAATTTCATGTTTTTCGTAATGTTAACTGATAGCGATATTTTTTTAGCGATTCTAATAATCCTAAAGAAGAATCCTAAAGAATCATTGAGTAATATAAACATTCTTTAGAGATTTACTGATCTCAATAAAGACAACAAGTAATCGTTGTCACTTCTGAAGTTTGTAAATTATCGCAAAAAAATTAAATTAAAATTCAATACATAAGTTTCAAACGTATTAATAAGACGTAAAACTTTCCAAACTTCCCTCACTCTTAAAGTACTATCTAGAATGTTGCAACATTCGATTGCAATGCTAAATTTTTGTGCAAAATAAATGCCTGCACTCCGGACACCAGATGCCTCCACCAAACGCTAGGCCAAGTCTTTTATCAAAAACATCGCTTTATATTTTGTAGCGTTAAATATCTGCATAGTTACAGTATGTTACATAAAAAAGAGATACAATACTAGCGACATAAATGCAAGGGAAGTTACTCGGGTGTAGCGCGCGACAGAGAAAGTGAGCTCCAATTAGGGTGCGATTACATGGCGTTAGATTTGAACCGAATACGTTTACTGTGCTCATCCGTTATTATCGGGTGTAAGTTATAAGAGTCTCGCCACTTGCTTCTTGTCAAGAGTTTATGCAACGGAAGTGTCCTTTTGAGCTTTAGCTTAATAGCTTTACTTAATTTTACTTTAAGATTCGAAACTACATATTTTATTAAGCTAACTACACGTAATTGGCTCACGTAGATAAAACGTATGTTATAAACATGTCTATTTATTAGCTCAGGCAGTATCAAAGCTTGAAAATCTAATTGCAATTAATACCCCCACTTCTTAGTATTGACTGCCGCGATTCGCGAACAACTAATTTAGTTAAATCCTTTTGTAAAAAATGTACCTTGGCTACAATTACGATTTACCGAATTAAACTTACGTTATTTAATGAAATACATTTTACAGGCGTTTAGAGTAAATTATTTTATTGCATTTATATCACTTGATAATGGATCAGCGCAACGGAAAGAGAATTTCAAAACTTAAGTTAGATTTTACTAGAGTGGCCTTGATCATGAGTACGTGTGACGGTTACTATGGTTAACAATATACCTGTTTCGTCAACGTGCAAAATAAAAAATATGACAGCAATATACGCTACCTCTCGTAGTTCGAGACACTGCAGTGGAAAGCCGCGGTGGACGTGAGTAGCGTTAATGGCATGCGTGGACAAGCTGCCCGTGGCAATGAACCTGCGACTCCTCCGTGCGTTCGAATCTCATCTTTAATCATAGGAAGCACTGTGAAGCGTGCTACTCCATTGAAGGCCGTCATTACCTGAGGATGCTTGCAATAATGCGACAGGTAGGAACTAGAGCCATCAAAGACTATGCTCAATTAGACAGGGTAATTAACCGTTGGGAGTCAATTGGTTTGAGCAGATGGAACGGATACGGTAAGATAGCCCTCTTTTTTGTCAAAAACTTTAATCACTCCTTCATGTTTATTTTTTATTTAAAACTTATTGATAACTGGTTACGCAGCCACGGGTTTTACGTGGCATTACAATTGGTGCAAATCATATAAATTTCTCCTACTTCTTTATTCAATTATACAAATGCCAGTTTCGCGAATACCTGTTGCTATTTTTGTGACTAATGCCAATCTACGAGTAGGTAGTTTTTTTTATCGAGTAATACCAACAACAGTAACTGTCACAGTTACTCGTGGCGAAAGTTCTAAAATAGAATTCCGAACTGGTAACACTGTTACTCAGATCGACACAAGTAGGATAGCTTTTCCTAGAATATTGTTAACCGCCATCGCTTACTTAACTTACTGCTCGCAACTTAATAAATCCTAATGTTAAAAACTTTACTAATGACTAATTCTAGGATCTATATAGGACAGAAAAGCAAACAATTGGTTATATTTAAGCTGTGATAGCATTAAACCGATATGAAAGAATTGTATGTTCCAATTTCTTCATCTTTTTGTGGTAGAAAGTATCGGCTTCGACATAACATACACTTTAGTTATGTAGTTCTTACCTGTCTACTCTTTATTATAGTAGTATCTATTATGCTTTCGTTTTCACTCACATTTTCAGAGGCTTCTTTGCCAAGGCTCAGTAGAAAGTGTATCGAGCACGGACAAAGCTATTCGTGTCGAAAATGTGCTAAGGTTGTGCCGGGCTTCTTTTTATTATTTTTCTAAATTGTGAGAAAGGACAATCATGAAGAATTTTGTTAGAACAAACGGTGAAGCACGAAGTGATACCTTTACTGAAGGATTTTTTTAAATGTAGCTATTTTACCTCTGTGTCGTAGGGTCTCCAGGTAAATTGAGCAGCTATGGAAAGCTAAGTAACGAAGTATACGCATACAGTATACAGTAGAAAATATTTAGTTATTTTAAAAAACATACCAATAAATGGAGCCGAACACTCAACACCCAAAAGTATGAAATAACTCGTTGAAGTCGGTACCATGATAGTGCAAAAGTAACTGTTATCAAAATATTGTGCTCATGGTACTGACTTCGAAAAGTCAATAATGTTGTAGTCGTTTCCATTTTTTGATAAAAACATTTTTTTTATCGTTTTCAGTGACCTTTGCTACTCACGGGATCAATTGTCATTGTGTATGTTCACCGATTTCTTCACCCACAATTAGAAAGTCGTCCAAGTAGACGTAACACTTTTCAGTTATTCGAGTGCACCTCAAAAATAGCTTGTCCGATTTTAAAGAAATTTAAATGGCACCATATCGGAGGTACACTATATCAAACAAAAAAGAATTCTGAGAATCGGTCCAAAAATGGGGAAGACATCGGTGAACATACAGTCATGAAAAAATACTGTCAAACATTTAACCTCCTCCTTTTTTAAAGTCTGAGATAGTGGTCAAAAGCTAGATCTATACAGATAAAAAAATTGGACTTGAGAAGAGCATAGCTTGAAGATAAATTGCCAACCCTAACGTTGTTCCTTCCATAACATATGAGCTGAATACTGTTATGCAAATGATCGCACACAATGGCTTGCTCTGTGTTTATCGGTCACAAGCTCACTCACATAAGTAATGCGTGGATCTGGTACGGTTTCTCTATGCAAACAGTCACTTAGTCTCCATATTTGGTCACAACTGACAGGAGCGTCTCTGTCACTTGCACATATGTCATATATGCCTCTTCATTGTTCATTAAACAATACATAACTAATTTGTCACTATATTCAAGACTTGTTATGTAAATTAATGCTTGAAGTCACAAACAAATCTTTAGATTTAGACAATGATAATTATTTTGAACAAACGAGATTGGTTGTACGTTCAGTTTGAAAAATAAAGCATATAAGGTAGGTTAATCAAAACGCCAAATTAATCAGGTACAAAAAAATTAATACTAATGTAATAATATTATATGTTCATATAGGTAAAAAAAAGTGTTTTGTTTTATATAAATGTATTACTAAATTAAGTTTTATACTTAAAAATGGCACGGGCCTTTAGAGTCTGTGGAGTGTGATGTTTGAATAAAATAAACGCCGATTTATATAACGACACTTGTCCATCTTGCTATGGACTGATTTGAAATGATGGTAAAACACCTGACATAATGAGTCTCATTTAAAAGGTGAGACAGCTAAGATACCACAAGGTAATTAATAAAATAAAATAAAATAAATAAATAAATGTGTATGTAGTTATAATCATCCAATTTATATGGGCACCAAAAAATCTCAAGTTTCCGATTCCAGTGTTAGATAGCTATTACGTAGAATGCACGTGTTCGATCAATCACCGGTATCACCGTCTTCGCTAGCCATCCATCCCCAGGCATGAAGCAAGTGTCAGTGGCTTCACGACCCACTCTGGACGTGCTCAGCATATGTGATGGTACGACGGGAAGGAAAGACGCATGCCTCACCGTTATGCGAAGTGATTGCCATCAGTGATTTGATGCGATTGTGCGGTTTATGAAGGGAATTCGCGCGAAGTTGCATCGTGTCATAAAATGCAGGGTTTGTGAAATATAGGCAGGTTTAGTCACGTGGAGAGTTTTAGAAGGAAATTGGAATTCTGAGAATTGGTATTGCGGGAAAATTCTACGATCGGAATTTTGAGATTGTTGATATTTTGCAGACAGGCGTCTGAGCTCGCAAAATATAAAACCCCAAAACTGCGATCGTTGCAGCACCATCCGTTTCGAGCAGCCTTTTTTAGCCTCATGCAGTTTAAAATTATAAATTCCTGTCCTACCTTTCCACACAGTTACATTATGGGGTATTTTAAAGACGAATAAATAGAGCCCTAAAGGGTCTCGACCATTCATAATCGAATTTTTTTTTTAATAAATCTCTAATAAGAGTTATATAATAGTCATATAGTATAAAATTAATGACACATAAACAAAATATTTAGATCACGGCCGCGGAGATTTTGATGAATAAGGCGATAGGCCCTGTCTTTCTGGACAGTAGTATAATTTCCATAAAGCTTTTGGTTCCTTAATGGAACCAAAAGCTCCATTATAAGCGCCAAATTTCCACCTATTATATAAAAAAAGCAACTATTGTCTTTCACCTGCCATCTTCTTTAGCAAAACAAAACTGACAAGGACATTATATATCTCATATACCTACATATAATTAAAAAATAATAATATCTCAGATGTATCAATGTATCCGATTTCCGTGCTGAAGAAAACAACGCGTTACCTAAGAAGGCGTGCACGCCCGCGGCATAAAACATTAATAATATCATCTTGCATCGACGTCATTATTCAATAGGAAAGTGAAACTGTTCCGGCGCGGCGTCTATTCAGCAGTTCCGCACTTCTAAGTTAGGGAAGGTACGTACATACGGCATACCTAAAAACACATGAATACAAAATATTTAATTTTGGTGTTAATTCCGCGAGATAACGCTCTCGCGGAATTAACACCAAATATTATGTATTATATTATGTATATTATCACTTTGCAAATTTCCTCAAAATTACGCGTAAATCTATTTAAAAAATTACGCACATAATCTACTTTCTACTGACACTATGTGACTGCTTCTTATGTTGCAGTGTAGGCGTATGGAAAGATGTCTCTGCATATATTTATGGAATAGATAATGGATTTTCCTCCTTACTTTCACTCTTTGACCATTGCAAAGAAAAGAGTTTCAGTTAAGTGTGTCGATCGACACGCGTATGAATCGTCAAAATGAAGCATCGTTTCTCAGTGTTTAGCTACGTTACATACGACGTCTTAACAACTCACAACTTAGCATATCTACGTGCCCAAAAATTCATACATCTGAACGTGGTTTAGGCTGTGTTTTGTCTGTTATTCGTATCTGTATAATAGCCAAAACATACCCTAAGCCAAAGGTGCTATTTATAGAGATTCAGATCACTGCTAGGAATATATTTCCACAAAATATATATTTAAATGTGTCCATCGACTCACATCAGACCCAAAAACAATTTTTATTAAAATGTTCTCTTTTTCTGCATAACGCAATGCCATTTTATATTTTTATTGCACAAGTATCCATAAGCTAACAATTAAAATATAAAAGTAAAGTTCACTACTTACTATATACTTACTATACTAGACAATAAAACCGAGGGAAGAAAATATGAACACAACTCACGCGCATCATAATTACTTCCGTCGATTCGCGCAGGCTGTAAATTAACTCTTGCGCACTCGGAGAAATGTTTAGTGATCATTGATTTTAACTGTAATGAAAAGATAAATACAACTTTGTTATTTATATATATATAGTATTAAACTTTGAGAGTGTTCAAGATTAGTTAATTAATAAAGTAAATATATTCATACATATTTCTAGCTGCTTTGTAATTTCAGATTTGTGTATCGATTTAAAAATTTAAAATGGTAATATTTTATGTAGCTAAAGAAAGTTCAGTTATTTACAAAGTTAGTCGTTTTCCTTAAGATTTACCATCATAAAAGTTATTAACATTTCCACGGAGTAATCAGAACGAATGGTGATCATTTATCGCCCTCATATTATATTTAACTTTTTTCCCTACTAATTGTGCTTTGAGTGTCCGGTTGGTTCATTTATCTGAGTAATTGTGGCTATATCATCAATTTGTAGTGCAGTTTCCCCAATAACTTAGTTTTGGCAGTTTTAATCATAAAAATATATTATTTTATAAGTGAAGCTTAAATGTTATAATTATAAATGATTAAACGAGAAATTCTTTTGTATATGTATATCATCAAGGTATTTCCGAAACAGCTCTAACGATTTGTATGAAAGTTTTTTTTGTAAGAAGAAATATATTTTTGTAAATATCCTAGAATGTTTGCAACTTTCACTTAATATATATTTATAATTGATAAACTCGATTTCTTGTGGATTTGTTCTGACCAACTAGACTATTTTCAAGTGAATTGAAACTAGATGACATCCACAAACTATGAAAATTCGATTTTTCTTTCACTCGTTATCTTGCAGTAGCGTGTGGGTCTGGTTGCATTCAGACGAACTGGACTAAATGAAGAACTGTTGTAATGTAACTCACAGTATATGATATAGTTATGATACTCTCATGATAAATGTACAGTTACATGATAAAGTATTCATAATTACTACAACAAATACACAAAAGCTTGCCGCGTGAAATGACATGTTCCACTCGGGTTATTCCAAATTATAGCTACCCGCTATCAATGCTGGAGTGAAGTAATGGATGTATATCTACGTCACTAAATAACTATTGTTGCAAAATTACTATCCGATACTAATGTTAGTGTAACGGTAGCGGGATGCCCGCAAAATGCTAAGGGCATTTTCAGAATACTCAATTCTTATTGGGAATAGGTACTGTATATATACTCATTGGTGAAACACATTACAACACAGATTAAATAATAGTTGTATGTCAGTGGCAAAGGTGATTGTAAATTTTCCCCAAGTTTGAAGTCGATCCAAAGGTTCTTTGAAATAGTATTATGCTTTTCGTATAAACATATCAAAGCGGTAAAGCAACCCGACAAGCCACATACATCTATAATACCCTGCGAAATCTGGTATAACAGTTATTGTTACATATAGTATTGTTATAGACGTATTGTATATGGATTATTCCTCACCCAAACATATATAACACTAGTGTCAAATCATCCTGAGACTTTGTGGACTGTATAAGTAACTGAATTATTGTTTATGCAAGGGTTGTGTTTATTCCAGAGAGCGGACGGTGCGATGTTCGTCTGTGCTGATCGCTGCTCTAGGGGTATCCCTGATCGTACTGGCCATCTATACGACTGTGCTGGTGCTGACGGAGTACAGGAGCGTGCGGCCCTGTCTCTCCGAGGATTGCGTAAGCACAGGTAATCTAGAACAACCCTACTAGTATATGTGTCTTTAGTTATTTATATTTAGATTATGTGAGGCCTAAACCTATACGTAAAGGCGCGTACATGTGTATACAGTTTCACGCCTACCTGTAAGGATATTCAGAGATTTTCACTAGCAACACGTTTAATTTTTAACCGACCCCAAAAAATGAGGTTCTCAATTCGACCCGTATGTTTTTTTTTTACGTTTGGTGCCTCAGAACTTTCGACTGAGTGAACCGATTTTGATGATTCTTTTTTTACTTGAAAGCTGGTGCTTCGCGTCTTCCATCTTCAATAACGGTCTAGCGGTTTTAGAGTTACACTCCAATAACTGAAAGGTGCTACGCATACGTGGAGGACAATTGATTTCATGAGTAGCAAAGGCCACTAAAAAGGGAGATTTTTTTTTACCAAAAATGAAACCGACATTCACACTCAAAAGTGTGTAATAACTTGTCGCAGCGAACCATGATCACAATATTTTCATAATAGTTACTTTTGAACTATTATGGTACGGCCTTTGATAAGTTATTTCATACTTTTGAGTGTTGAAGTCGGTTCCAGTTTTTGGTATTTTTTTTCTTTTGTACTTTACTTTTCAATATTTTTTTTTTCTGTACACCTTGCTTCTTTTGTCGCATCAGAACTTTCATCTAAACGTATGGGTGTCAATGAAGATTGAAATTGGAAGATTGCGGTGGTTTGTTGTTGTTTGTTTTTTGTCTGATGACTACTAACAGTTGCTTGGTTAGATCTTCGTGAAATTCCACGCAAAAGGGTAAATAGTTGATAGCATTTTACATATTTCATATTTGTGCCGAATTTGTTGGATATGATTTTACTCAACTTGAAAATTGCTATATCATGCTTCTTCATCTTCATCAATAGCATGCTTCAGTCGATAAATTTCGATCTGATTCTAGCTCAACATTGCAGCACTTTAAATTTAGAACCAGCACATTTTGTAAGCATTGCTTTTGCTTGAGTAAAATCAAAACATATTTTACGAAGCTTCATAAAGTATTTACTTACTACATTGAAATTGATTTAACCACAATACGCAATATAAAATGTCACGACGTCTTACCATAATACTGTTTACCGCATCAGATTGTAATTTTGTATGCGTACCTATTATACGAATATCTTCACGTCCAAAATACCTTGGTATCTATCTCTATACGAAAGTATTTATAAAAAACAGTGTGTATCACACTATGACATACGATATGACACTGAAACGTAGTCTTTAAGTGACTTCATAGAATGATTTTGTGATTTACTACTTATTTATGTACTTTAATTAAATAAATAAATGTTGTTAATGATGATTCAACGAACGCATATAAATGCATGAATTTCTTTACTACCTATGAATTCTAGTGATACATACTCGTACGTCCATCTATAACACGTGTTACCGCATAAGTGCACATAATAAAACTAATAATATGGAGTAAATTTCAATGTATGTAAATATGTTAATTAATTATTCAAATTGAGCAAGAACAACTTTAACATGTCATCTTAAACACTTTGCGATGTAATAAATGCTATAATTGCATGTCATAGTGAAGACCTCACGGTAGTCAAACGGTATGGATGCAATGCTCGTTATGCAAATCTTGAAGGTAATTGCTTTGATGATCTGGAGACATTTCATCTGGGACGCTTATTGTGGCTAAACGGTGATTAATATGCCAGGAATTGTAATTAGGTCTATGAATTACTTGATATTTCGCATAGCTCGATGATCAGTTCGTATGATGCAATCAAACTATGATGAAATCCTAATATTATAAATGCGAAAGTTTGGATGGATGGATGTTTGTTACTCAATCACGCTCAAACGGCTGGGCGGATTTGGATGGAATTTGGTATGTAGATACTTCAGGTCCCGGAATAACATATAAGCTACTTTTCATCATCATTATCATCAATCATCAATCATCACCGCGCGGATAAAGCCGCGGGGCGCTGCTAGTAGTGCATATTCTCAAGAAGCGTCTAGACTTTAGATTGAATCCTTTTTCGTTCAAACATTCACGTCTTCTGGAAAAGTATGACCGCACACGAAAAAAATAATAGAACACATAAGTTTATATTTTATAGAGTAGTCCATAAAACAATAAACACATTATCCTTCATAATATAAATAACGAAAGATGAATTATTCATGCGAACGGCCTTCGTGGTCAAAGACCCAGAAGATGAAGTACTTCTTCACTTATTCACAGAGAACACCGATTACGTATTTCATACTGGCTGCGCCCTGCGGTTTCATACAAACAACAAACGACAACAAACTTTCGCCTTTGTAATAATTAGTGTGATCTACTAACTGTAAGTGGCCAATTGTCCATTTAAACAAAAATAAGCTAGCGAATGGCCACAAAATGCTTACGTACCTACTTAGCTGTTATCTAGACTCCATAAATACCAATTTTAAATTAACTAAAACTTACTGTTCTTAGTATTATACCTGACTCATCAATAGATACTTTATTAAACACAAATACTAATAAATAATGCTACAGCTACTTCAATATTTTTTTTATTTCATTGAATTTTTTTAATTGATCGCAACCCTTTTCTAAGCTATAGATAGCTCAAATGTTCCAACCCTTTACCAGTTACTATCAGCGTAAGTACTCAGAATTATAGCAGCATTACCCCGTGAACCTCATGTGCCGGATTTTATTTGAAAAGAAATTACATCTAATTTATTTATTTATTATGAGCTTTCGTTTGACCTCTGTCCAAATGTGTAATTACTAATATTAATAACTGGTAGTTCACTTATATACATTAAACACAATATACAAAGATACGAGTATAGTATTACATTTTTAATTTTTGATTTTTTTTATTGGCCTTTATTTAAAATAAAACACTAATAACTAATTACAGTACAGCAGCTCCTTCAATAACATTTGAGCAATCCACTAGCTATTGGTAGCCTATAGATAACTTAAATGTTCCAACCCGCTACCGGCTGGCAGCGTGCCCAGAATGCTAGCAGCATTGCCACGTTGTATTTTTGCGAAGCCATGTCAATCAGTGTCGACACTCTTGTTTAAGAAGAGGCATCGAAAGTATTTCCGTCGTAGGTTAATTAGTACCAAGTACTAGTACATGACAGATATGATATACATAACTTGTTTAGTTGTCCCGTAATCTTCACGAGAGAAGTATAATTTATGTGTATTCCTTTTTTATATTATTTACGTCATGAAACCGATGTTTTATGTTATTATGCCGTACCAGCCTCGCACTGGTTACTCCGCGTTATTTTGTTCACCCCACGTGCGCATTTTGTATATAATGGAGCAAGGACTCGTGGTTTTATTAATTAGCAATTAAGTGATCTTATTTGATACGCAGTTGCATTATTCACTCAACATGATTGAACTAGATGTACTGCGAAATGATAATAAAGGAAAACGTACTTAGGTGTTACATTTCGCAGAAGTTATTAAAGCGTATTCACTTTTCTTAAGTGTTAGACGTAGGTACTAGAATTGTGATCGGTTTTATATTCGAATTGTAAACTGAGTAGAAAATTTAGTAATTTAGTGAAATTCACGTTTATTGTTAATTAGTAATCAAGAATGTCTTATTCAATTGTAAGAGTAGGCATTTCATGTTTTGTTTTGGCAACGATTTGGGCGCGACCACAAACTTCTACGATTGATGAAACAGGTTATTTATTTTTCATAAACATCATCTCAGCCACAGGACATCCACAGCTGGGCATAGGCGTCGCTCATTTATATCCTCTGAGGACCAGTTAGAAGCTCGCATCCAGCCTCTTCCTGCGGTCTTTGTCAGCTTGTGTGTCCGACCACCTTGTCGTTGGACGCCGAGCGCTACATTTGCCAGCTTGCTATTATTTTTCCGTACCTCAGAGTTATTATCAAGAATTGCGAATCGGTATTTCCTAAAGGCCTGCCCAAGCACCTAGATCTCCCACGAGATTTTTTCGCCGTGAAAACAATGATACTTTTTCTGGGTGTTAATAAAATTATATATTAATAGCAATTTGTTAGTCCAATAGTTTTTGATTTTAAAGTTGCTACTTTTTAAAACCTATGTGCACCTTCATTGTCGATGTTGATGGTTGAAGGTGGTTTACGCTAGACCTACAATGTCAAGTCAGTTAGTGTTGCAATAAATTAGAGTCATTAATCTCTCAAACGGCTGCAATAATATACTGAAAAATAAAAAAAATAACATGGAACATTTGCCCAATGTTCCAACATTGGGCTAATTTTCCATGTTTTTTTAGTTGCCGCTAAATTACAAGTCCTACTTGAAAATATTATATAGTTTCAGAGATTTCGTAAGAAACTTATAGGACGAGTCAAACTCTTGTCGATCGACACGTTTCAATTGTCTAAAAGTGTTATTTTTTGCAGTAATCGAAAGAATAAATAATGGCATTATGTAGGATTTCTTTTACATGTTCTTCCTAGTGCGGGTTTTAAAACCGCACGCGCAGCCCGTTGCCCTGTATCGCGGCAACCATACACGCACATAAACATTCAAGATAAATTTGTGCATCTCCCAGCCTCGAGAATCCTGTCAGCAATGAACAAAGACGTGGACCCGTGCAATGACTTCTACGAGTTTGCTTGCGGAGGATGGATCAAAAAGAACCCAGTGCCGGAGTGGTCGACGTCGTGGGATCAGCTCGGCAAGCTGCGCGAGCAGCTCGTCACCGATCTGCGGGAACTGCTCGAGGCTGGCGACGAGCCGGACTTGCCTGACAGTGTCAAGAAGGCTAAGGCGTTGTATAGGACTTGTGTTGAAACAGGTATGACATGTTTTACTTTAGTAATTTATAGTTGAGATTATCGGTAATCATAGAAATATCATAAAAATATAAAACATTTTTAATCCAAACTAATAATAAAAAGTAGCTCTGTATGTGTGTCTGTCATTATCAAGCATAAAACTTTAAACTAATTTTGATAAATTGTCGTATAGAAATCGCTGTGATCATACTCACAAACTTTCGAATTGAGGATAGTATATAATTAAATAGTAGGATATAATAAATGTAAGCGAATAGACCCGATTGTATAACCCAAAACGTTTATCCAGAGAGAGCAAATGATGTTTGATATTCGAGAGCTATGACACGAAAAGAAGCTATATGAATTTCGCTATGTACCCACCCACGTACCTATCGATGCTTCGTTACACTCACACGCGGTAACGACCCGGCTTTTAATTCTAACAGTAGTATATTGTGTAACAGTATTGTTTAATTTATATATGACGTGTATTTTAATACTAATAACGTATGACTATGACTATGTGACTATGAAACTTTAATTACTTACTTAACAATAACTTTACCACAGGTTTTCGTCAATTAGTTGCAGTAACCACTGCAACCGCACTTCACTAATTTCAGATAAACTAGAAGCTAAAGGCATCGAGCCCATAGAGCGCATCCTGGCCAAGTTGGAGCTGCCCCCGAAGCCCCCTCGGGAGGCGAGCGGGAACTTCTCATGGGAGCGCAGCGCCGGCCGCGGCCGCAGGATGTTGGGACTCAACGTGCTCATCAGCATACAGGTGGCGGAGGACGTCAGGAACACCAGCAGGAACAGAGTTGTGGTCAGTATTTTGTACGAGTGTCAGAGGTATATAGACAGACTGGAATTGATTGGTATTCGAATTTATTGATGCACATGAAAGTCCAAAAATTCATAGTTCGTCATCAATGTCTCACATAGGTACGGCTTATTAATAATTGTGACATGTTCCAGGATCCCACCATTATATTACTTATTCGCTATGGCACTAAAACAAGCCTTATCTATCGGAATTCATTTTTATCGCCGTATATGAAAATGGTTACTGATTGAAATGAACTAAGATCTATAATTCAAACTTGCTGTTAACTATTTGACTTCGAGCGAGACTTTACATTGGCCCGCATTATATTTGAACATTTTCTTAAGTTACACAATCCTACTAATTTTATAAATGCGAATTTGTGTGTATGTATGTATGTTTGTGACTTCCTCATGCTCAAACGGCTACACCGATTTCGATGAAATTTGGTATGGAGATAGTTTAAGCGCTGCATTAACACATAGGCTACTTTTATTCCGGAAAAAGTATAGTTCCCGTGGGATAATTGAAGTAGCGGGAAAACCGTAATCCACGCGGGTGAAACCGTGGGGCGCTACTAGTATTTATATATTTATTTTCCTTTAGAACTCAGTTCAGGAGAAGAATAGTGTGACTATATTTTTCTATTTACTTTACAAATCGTTCCTTGTTTTATTAGCTTTCGCGTCATTTAATGGTTTGATACCTACCTGACCGTCTCCACCCATCTGGTGATGATTGGGGCACAAGAAGAATTGAATTTGACACATTAAACTTTTAAACGCAGAATTTTAGATTGAGCTTGAATACATATTGTTAAAAACTTGATACTATAAACAATGGTTGTTATTTACATGATGAAATCATCTCTGTAAAATAATATATATTTTCCATTCATTGTGATGTATTGAGTCCTTTTCTAACTCAATCAAAAACATGATGACCTCACAAAACATTTAGTTAATTGGACAGCCGCGATAAACACGTACCTACAAAGTAAGTATATTATTTACTGATATCATATCGATGACTTCATGCTAGTAAACACCTGTATGGACATTAAAAACTCACGTAAATGCATTATTTAATTATTTTGATAACCAATTGTCAATACGTTACCAAAGGTGCATCGTCAAATGACGTATTGTATCCATACAGCTACTTGCGCTACTAAGTTAATTAAGAGTTAAATCCATATCTGACAGACGGCCTCATTTTATTGAAATATCTACTTACATAGTATTAAAAAAAATACTATTAAAAAAATGTAATTTTTAATAAAACTCGACAAACGCTTTCCCGCCATTTCCACGCCATTTTTACGGCGAGGGCGCTATTAGCGAGGGATTCAATATACTTCGCCCGTGGAAAAAATAATTTTGCGACCGTGTGATACACTTTACGTTTCATCTCACTATGAGAAAAATATATGACACTTTTAAATAGTACTATTTATGAATTTAATAAACAAAAAGGTACATCTCCATCATCACCACCACCATCATCGTCACCACCATCATCATCATCATCATCATGTCTGCCATAAGACGTCCACAGCTGGACACAGGTCTCCCCCATTGATCCCCACAAGGACGCGTTGGAAGTGACACGCATCAAATGATACATATAATATGTACCTATAATGTAATAACTGAAAAAATATGTTAAGTCAACCCGTGCCTCGCGGTTTTACCGGCGTGGTGATGAAAAACGGTGATTATGGTGATGAAGAAAATAAGCCCATACTGTGGAATCCAGGATATAAGCTATCTCCATACCTAATTTCATCGAAATCCATCTAGCCGTTTAGACGTAAGAGTGACATACAAACAAAAAATCCATAGAAACTTTTACGTTTGATTTGTAACATTTCTGCACTTGAACTTTTACTGCGCTGCATCGAACAGTTCTCATTCGCGCGTTTTTCTTTTGTTTTTATTTTCGCGCCACTTTAATACCCGTCCAATGCCTCTTGTCACCAAGAAGGCCTTAACTTCTATGTGAGTGCTCACTCTCAGCACAAAACAGATAGGTAATGTTTTGTGCCCTCAGAGCCTTGTCCCAACGTATGAATGTATTTGGCTGATCTAATCAAACATAATGTTATGTATGTGCCGTAGATAGAGCAGGTGCCGCCCGGGTTCAGCGAGCGGTACCTGCTGAAGCCGGACCAGTTCCGGCACGAGCTGGAGCAGTACGCGGCGTACATACGGGACATGGTGCGCATCGCGGACCCGACTGCTGATGCTGAGCTGTTTGCTAAAGACATCGTCGACTTCAGCAAGGCGCTCGCTAAGGTAATATTCACCATGTGTACAGGGCGTACAGGGATTTCGACAATGATTGTTGGAGCGGGGGCGGTAGGATGATGGCGGTAGGCGGAGATTATGTTAGTTTATAATATAACATGGTAATTCATTGTTTGTGTGTGTATATTGTTAAACTTTCTGACATTCATATGTCATCATATACCTATAATCATTTTTTTAATCTAATAAGAGTTCGTTCGTTCGAAAAATTTACGTAATTGTAATTTTTAATTGCTCCTTTTTGTAGATAAAACTTTTGGGAAAAAAGATTCATTTGACTTCGTTTCTTAGTTACGTTTCTTGGACATTAACATTGGGAATAAACATAATATGGCTAACTGTAATTTATCAATGTCATCACAATCATAAAATCATATAAATTGTTAAAAATAAACGGAATACTTAAATACTGCTACAAGGTTTATCTGGAAAGAAAGACATTGGTTTGTTTGAAGTGGAAATAATGTCATATCTAAGAAACATACATTTGGAAAGAGAACTTGCAGATTTTTGTATAGACTATTTACTGCGATCACTAACCGACTAACGACGTGACGGCTATTCTAATGTAAAAGGGACAAGGCAATTAGTCGGCTTATACAGCCTTAGTCTTGGCCTGTACCCCTAATTTCATTATCATTACACGGCGTTCCACAGATAGAGACATCCTGGCATTATGGTGTGTGTTAATTCCAGATAATGACTCCAGTGGAAATCCGCCGCAGCGGAACGCATCTGTTTCACGAGGTGACAGTGCAACAACTCATAGAGGGGTCCGCCGGGGGATCCCCGCATTGGAACGATGTAAGTAAAACCAACCCAAAATGTAATGGAACTGTGTTTGGCACACTACGCAAGCCCGCAGTTGAACAATGTTATGTTAATGTGTTTATGTCAAAACGCATTATCAATTCAGTCACATGACATCCACATCCGGAAATATTTGAACTGGAATGTTCACTGACTCTTAAGACAGCTGCCTGAACAAAGTGTGTTTTGGTGACAGGTTTTCAAACATAAATGAATAAGCTAGCCAGGTTAGACAGCTGCCAGGTAGGTACCGCAAAGTGCCTTACCCAAATGAATATGATAAAGATGTCACCTTCACCGGAAGCTCAAACCGTTGGTTGGCATTCATCTAGCTTCCGTCATACAGACAGCGGACGCTACCCTACGCTACCATCGCTTCACAGCCTGCATCATACTTTTCATTTTAGGACATTTACCAACCAGTTCAGGATTGTCCATCTTGTCAGTTGACCTCCTAAGTAAGCGAAGTATAGACTTCCTATCCTGTCGTCCTGTTTTACTGCAGCAGCCACATACATATATGGAATTTCTGTGCCTCAGCAATTTGTTGACTTTTGACTTTTTATATCTATTTTAACCATGGATTTATATATCTGTAAAAATGTTTGCTCATGTGTTAATTTCAGGCACTTTGTCAAATATAGGAATACGACATCAGTTTTTGTTGCCTAAAAATATGCACCGGAGTGTAGAATGAAATCTGTATTGCCGGGGCCCTAAATAAAGCAAATATTCTTACTTTCCCTTCGTTCGTAGTGGTTCGTAGTGCCTCTGTCATTCAGATAAGTTCGGCTCTTAGTTACAACAGTCGGCTAAAAGTCCCATCAATTTCATAAGTGTCTGTTTTGATGTTCTTTGTCGACATATTTCTAATCAAACATATATTTATACGACGCAATATGATTACGGAACACGAAATGAAGATTTCGTCCTCTTTCTTCTGCGCAAATCATGACGGCAGTACATTGCTACAGTAGATTGGAAGGAGCGCCAGTTTTTATGCAAAAAGTTTGATTCTACTTTCATCAATAAGACGCGCCTAAATTAAATACCAATATCAGCTTTTTGGTTAGTGACTCGGCCAGAGACTGACCTTTAGTATCTAGTTGTCTATATTCATTGCCTTTTGTAAGTAGTAAATTGGGCTCTAACGCCTCCTCGATGTACGGTAACATTTGCGTCGGCAGCACTCATGGCAGACGTACCTGTCGCTGGTGTTCGCGAACACGAGCGTGGCGCTGCACCCGACGCAGGACCGCGTCATCGTGATGGACCTGCCCTATCTGCAGAAGCTCGCCACGTTGCTCGCCGATACCGACCCACTCACCGTCGGTCAGTTGTACAACACACTACACTACACTACACATCTAACTACCAACCTCTTTCTCTTGTAGGTACTCATAATTAGAGGTGACTAATAATCGAGTATAAGTAAGTAATAATCGACTCTTCTTTCTAGGTAATCATATACCCGCACGTGGTAGATCAGATAAAACACTGAAACCTTCTATGCTGTCACGGCTAGCATGAGTAATCGGTAGTGCCATTTCTGAAGCTCTTTCAGTCACCTGAGAACGTACTGAATCGTCGAAAGGAAACATCCACTACAAGCTTTGACACAGCGACAATACAAACGAGTAAACTAAACTAAATGAAAATGAATCACATAGCAAAGCATCATTCGAATAATATGTGTCCACTGCTACGACACGGGCCTTCCTCTCAGAGCGGAGTGCTGGCTATGATCCTTAGGCTGGCCAATTGGGGTAGGTGGAAAGGCTGCAATAATATGGCCTAACGAGTGTTGAACAATCGTTCGAGAACGACCGGGGCTGACGCTCAACGCGCCGTTAGAAGCACGGAAGCGTTCTGTTAAAAATGGATTGTCTGTCACCCATACAAAACCGAGGAGTTCGTCTCTTAACGCAGTCTATCGGAGCGTGTTAAGGAAACTCGTCCTTGAGTCCCAGTAAAAGTTATGAGCGCGTAATTTGCTGAGCGTTTTCAAAATTTTAAAAAGAAAAACTTCCTTATGGATGAATAAAACACAGGAATTATTATAGTTTCGACCACATTCGGTGGTCTTTTTCAAAGTACCGACTGTCGTAGAAACTATATAGTTGGAACACTCTGACTTACTACCTGAGTAAGTCCCGTGTTTTGTACATTAATAATGTGTCAAAACCACTTAATTTTTATAACAAAATCTTTACATGCTATTAGTAAACGTGTTATTGAACGTCCATGCGTCAGTGTAATATCGTGTGTATATGGTGCGGTATGGTGTACTCGTAGAGCGGTTCCTGTGGTGGAGCGTGTTCTCGACGGTGGCTCCGATGACGCTGCGAGGGTTCCGCGAGCTCGGGTTCGCGTTCTCGCGCGCCGTGTTCGGGCTGCAGCAGCGCACGCCGCGCTGGAAGTCCTGCACCGCCAACGTCAACGCCAACTTCGGCGTCGCGCTCAGCTACCTCTACGTCAAGCGGCACTTCGACCAAACTTCCAGGGAGAAGGTCAGTCTCACTACCTACTGTGTCCGCAGGAACTGTTCATTCTACTCTATGTTACCTTTGTGATGAAGCCTCTATCGAGTATCCTACTTATTACTATTAATACTTAAATACTCCATACTCCCTTTATTTCTCGTATTGATTTTTGTTAGCTTGTAAAATTGTGTTATGGTAGTTTTATAACGTATATTTATTTTAAGCAAGAACCTCATATTTGGTGAGGCCTCCACCAAAGATGCCCATTTATTGTTGTTCTAACTTCTGCAATTTGGCCCCAGTTTTGGCGGGCTGTACTTCTTATTTCGTCTTCAAAACATTATAACGATTTTCCTCTGCTTCTCCTACGCTTGAATCAACGTACCTACGAGTATGTTCTCAATCGTGCCCGTTCTGGCTGAACGGATCCGAATGAAATATGGCGCGAAACGAATAAATTATCAGGAATAGCACATAAGTAGGCTTCTTTTTGTGTATGGAAATTGAAAAGAAATTAAAATATGTAATTTTATTCCCATCGAAGGACAGCATTATACAAAACAAGATTGGTACCATAACGGGTAATGTTGCCCGATGTCAACAATCCTTCTCCCGAGTCAAAGGTCCGCAGAAAAAACTGACATCGGTCTGGTTACTGCCTGTCCGACAACACGCCAATGTCAGCTTAGTACTATTTGGCCAGCCGTTTTATGAGGAAAGCACGTGTCCCAGCATTGACGGCTCAATGCGATGATTACTATAAGTAGATGTTACACGATACACTGGTGATGATTGCGTACGTTGACAGGCGATAGAGATGATAGAAGACGTTCGTGGCGCGTTTGGCGAGGCGGTGGCGCGGCTGGAGTGGATGGACGCGGAGACGCGCGTGCGCACGCTCGCCAAGCTGAAGGCGATCCGCAACTTCGTGGGCTTCCCCGCATGGCTGCTCACCCACCACCAGCTCGACAAACATTACAAACATGTCAGTTACACTTTTCAACTATTCTAACTTACGATCACCGGTGACGGTGGGCGTGGCTCAGTGATAGGTGACGCCGACTTTTGAACCGCAACCCCGGGTTCGAAACTCGACTGGGGTGAAAGTTTTTGTGACGAACCGTCCTACGAGCTGATTTTAAAGAAAATTTATTGGTTTTTGCACTGACACCTGCAAATAAGTGGAATTGGAATAAAGGAAAATATATAATTAAAAGAAAGAAAATATATGAAGAAAACGTGTTTATTATTAAATTTATTATTAACCAAAAACATGCTGTTATTTAAATGCGCTAATAAGAATAAAATCATCTTTTCCTTTTAAAACTATTAGGTACTATCACCTTATAACGTCGTTATACAATTTATATGCAAGATTCTCGCGAGATTTACCTACCTGTGAAGTTAAACAAGTAGGTAAATTAAATAACCCCACCTGATTGATTCTTTTTTTAATTTTTAAAGGTTCAGTTCATTGATTATTTTTTGTAACTTTGTTATATATTTTAAGTACATACGAGTATTTAAATCTGTCGACAAACTTTTAATACCATATAAATTGTGTACTGACGTTATAAGTTGACATCAAAGGTTTTGAAGGAAAGGGTTATTTTAGCGCATTTTATATAAGTTTTTTTTTACTTTTAATTTATTTCGAATACTTCCTTTCTACTAGACTATCTCGTATTATTATTTTTTTAATAGTTACACTACGACTTGGCACGACTTTCCTTGGCACGGCCCCACCTTGACTTTGGTGCTTAGAGGAATGCGCCACTTATTTCAGGTTGGAGCTTAGGTACTTTTGCCATACGAAACACAGTTTCGGGTTTCATTTTAGATTTGTCCTTTTCCTAGACAGATTGTAAACTAATGCTGTTGACGCCTTACGTGTTATGTCGCAAGTTAAATTTAAAATAATGTCTCAAATAGTTCAGTCAGGTGGAGGTGTTTGAAAAGTTGTGGACAGTTTCACATTTCTGCTGCTGGTAAATGTTAATTTAGTGAAAATCTTTTATATCAAATGTACGATGGGCATTATTGCGAGTCGGCAAACATGTTACCACACGTTACCAATGTCAACATATGTTGCAGGCGGAAGTGATCGAAGGCGACCTGTTCTCTACATATCTGAACCTGACCTGGGCAGCCGTCAAGAAGTCCTTCGACTCGCTCCGGGAGAAGCCGGACAGGAACAGGTCAGGGTTACTCACACTAAATCATTAATTAAATTGAAATATAGTTTACATTGAAATTGCAATAGACAGGAAATTGTCGATGAGTCTGACGGGTATTTTAAATATAATTCATGGATTCATGGGTGCAGTGTAAAACTTGATTGAAGATCAACAGAAGACCTAAAGACCACACGAGGAAGCTAAATGCAGGCCGCTTCCAACAGGTCTTTGTGGGGATCAATAAGGGAAGCATATTTACACTAGTAGACGTCTTACGGCTGGAGTGATGACGTATTGGAAGAATTGAGGTTGGGAGTGTTGAGGACGTACATAGTTATACATTTATTTTATTCACGCCCTTTTCTTGTATGGGTATTAGGCAGAGACCACAGACTTTCAAATGCTTCGATCCCGACAACCTTTTTCCCTTCTTCCACGCTCATCAGACCTTTCATACAAGAGTGTATGTTTAGAGTGTAATGTGTGTTGTGAGTGTCTTAAATAAATGTGATTTCTTTCTTGCTTTCTATCTTTAGAGTGCTCTTCACCTGCCCTTTTCGTAAAACCTTCTCAATATGATTTCGGAACGTTCGCCCCAAATTTGATCAAGATCTGACCAATAGTCTTTGAGTTATCCTTTTTTATACTGCACTTAAGCATAGATCATAAGCGTTTGACAGCTATCTCACTTGATAGTCTGTGACGATTGGTCGAAGATGTTATCACGTTAGACCTAGATTGCTTAGTAGCTGTAAAGGACTGCTACCTGAACACACTATGTGTTTGGTGACAGGTTTTCAAACTTGAAGGTGAATGAAATTGAAACAAATTGCCAGGCGCGTTCTCTACCCTACCACCATGCTGGGAATTTGATAACGGCGTTAGCTTCACCGGTAGCTCAAACCGATGGTGGGGATAGAACCAGCGTCCGTCAGTTCCCCCGCTGAGCTATCATGGCTTCAAAATCTATTTAACTTCACCTACATTTATGATGTCACGTTTTCAAGAAAACATTAAAAATGATGATGAGAGGATGACAAGTAGAAGTCGGTTGGTATGTAGTTGTATAACTACGTACGTACCTAATTGTTTAATATGTTAACTGACTACTACGTAAAAACTATGCTTGTATGTGTTTTTATTTCGCCATTGCTTCATAGTAATAGGCACGCTCAAAAGTTGAAATTTTGTGTATTGAATATTGACATAGCTTTTTAACCATACCATTGTGGTATGGTTAAAAAACTCTATTATATTATATTATCTATCTATCTGTTACGTAAGGTCTTAGAAAAACAAATCATACCTCAAAGTATATATCATCGAAGAATTAACAAAAATGTTGTATTAGGTATGGTTTCTATATAGGGTAACGACTTCCCCTCGGTAGCATTATTTTGCCAAGACTTTAATATACATAAATTTAACTATTGGATCATTAGACAGTAAAACAGTTATTATTGTGTTGTTTAGTCATTTGCACCGAGTTTAACGGGTATCAGCTAGTTGTAAAACGTTACCGTTTGTTCCACAGATGGGTGGCCACCGCCACTACAGTGAACGCCTTCTACTCGGCTACACTCAACTCAGTCAGTGAGTACATTCAGCTTTGAAACCTCTCGTCTTAGGAGACGAGACTCAATAACAATATATAACAATTATATTATGCACGATAGCTAGCGTAACGTTTGACCACTATCTCATTGGATGATCAGTCTCTCCCTGACGACGTGGTCGAAAGTTACATGTTTGAAAACGGTCACCAAACAAACACACATACATTGAATAGCGATATTACCTTCACCGGAAGCTCAGAGCCAGTTTAGAGGATATAGAACCAGCGCAGTCGTTTTATTGACATATACTATGGATGGCGCTTGGAAGAATAAAAACGCGTTGTACCGACATTGTCTGGTAATTTTCAATTCGCTTTCCTCGATCACGTGATTATCGCTTTGATGTGTCAATCTCTTACATTTTTTATGTTTTCTCTCAGCGTTAACGCTCGTAGATATGTCCTGGCCTGTAGAGTATGTTGCTTTACTTAGTTAATCGGTTAGATAGACAGGCAACGCTCCCTAGATATTTAGGAACCAAAAACGTACCTATATAGTGATAACCATTTTATATGTTTTCAGCATTCCCCGCTGGCATTCTTCAGCCGCCCTTCTACGGCAATGGAATTGAGTAAGCTTTACTTTGATCTTTCAGTTTTCTTAATTCATAATGATAACATAAATTTATAATAGTGACTTGGCCGCGTCACTTAATGGGGGGGACAAAACACGTTGATTTTCTCCTACCTTCAGAAAATTGGAATCATATTGAGTGAGCGTTTGAGATCTTAAGACCTGGCTCCGTGTACACTCCACTAATATGTAGTAAGTATACATCCTCGAGAAGTCAGATATCTTCATGAGATGTTTGACCTCTTTTAGTCGCCCGGAGCCGCACTCCCTAAGAGGATGAAGTTAAAATTTATCAGGGACAGTGTAGCTTCCCAACAGTGAAAGATTGTAAACTCTAAGGCTTTCACGGCCGGCGTTGCATGTTGTATGTATTGCTTCCGGGCTGTTTGGCCGTGACGAAACTTTTGTTCCAGACGTTTCGTCGTGTCGCCGCTCGGACCTGAACCACTGAAGATGTCGACCGCAGTGATCGACGAAACGTCTGGAACAAAAGTTTCACATAGACCACGGCCAAACAGCCCGGAAGCAATACATACAAGTGAAAGATTGTACAAATCAGTTCAGTAGTTTCGGGGCCTATTCAATGCGAACAATCAAATATTTTCTCTTTATAATATCAGCATAGATTTACAATGTTTTCAAAACAAAATACGGTTCACATTAGCTTGTCAACTTTTACTACTCATGTGCTAAAAAAATAGCGCACAGGTTGCGTTGCTATTGAAATAATGTAATTGAAATAAGTATTTGTTTCAGAGCAATAAACTACGGATCCATTGGTGCCATAATGGGACACGAAGTGACGCACGGGTTCGACGATCAGGGTAAGTAATGGATCAGATATTATTTTGTAGACTGAGGTAGACCTGGTCCACTGAGGTGAGCGGCTTGACTCCTTCTGGAAGGTTATGACAGGCGGTTACAATATTAGATCTTTGACGAGATGGGTTCCACTTTGATCACAAAATATTGAGCTTTGGTTCCATAATTACCAGACCAATTTCTGAGTTTTCAGGCAGCTAAGAACCTCCGGCATGCCTATAGACTATTCTTCGATAACCCGAAGAAACAAAACCCTCTGAGACTGCCCCGAAGCACGGTAGTTTTCTGTTGAAAATGTCACTGCCGGTTACCTATCCAAGATATAACCGAGAAGTAAAGCTCGGTAAGGACACGTATACCTACGTAAATTCTACTACGAGCGCGTTAGGTAAACCAATTGCGTCCTGCAGTATAACTCGCGTGGACTACTGATCGTAAACTAACATCTTACAAGAACAGTTTGTTTATTTTTTTTATGTTATGTGATATATATATATGCGTTAAACCGTTCTCGCGTGTTTAAGTAGGTACCTACCACAGATAAACTTCTTCTGTGTTAAGTCAACGTCAACGGATGTGAAACTTTGCATGAAGGCTGAAAGTCCTTCATGTCTAATAAACTTTAAAAATACCACTATTGAAAACAATTAATGAAAGTTAATTTCATTACATTTGCTAATATATTAGTGAAAAAATATTTTCGAGGGACCATATTTTTCCTTTATCAAAACATCTCGCGGAACGACAAATGCGCTTAATTTTCTTCTTACATCAGAAATAATAATATAATAATAAAAAGAAAATTAAAAAGTGTAAAAATGTGTTCAATAAATTTTTTTGGCCCGGAGGTTTTCTTTATACCTAGGTACTGTATAATCTAGCGTATGACCACTATCTCACTTGATGGTTAGTTACGCTAGACGTAGAATTATTACTAGCTCTCAAGGACTGCTGCCTGAACACACTATGTGTTTGGTGAGTTTTTCAAACTTAACGGTGGTAGCGAAGCAGGCGGGTACTCGAAAGTACTCTACCACCATTCTGGGAATACTCTACCACCATTCTGGGAATTTGATAACGACGTTACATTCACCAGAAGCTCAAGCTGTTGTTGGGGATCGAACCAGTGCAGTGTCCCGTCAGTCTGACAGCCGACGCTCCCCCCGCTGAGCTATCATTGCTTCGGTCATCTGTTACAGATGCGTGTTCATTTAAAATATAATAAATACCTATGTACCTACTACAGTAGTACCTACATATTTGTTATAATTTAAAACAACCCGCATCACGATTTATCCCGCCCTCTCGGCCTGTAAACACCCGCGAGCTCCTGTAATGTCATCGGCACGATCTGTTAAGCCATTAAAATGTATAATAGGTTACCTAGTTCTTATTGAGACTCAACCTCATTTGTTTTCGCGCTTCATTTTCTCTGACATCGTTCTGTTCACAACATGGACACTATAATAATAGGCGAGTACTAGGCGAATCGCGACCGCGTCCGCGAGCGCCCCGTATTCTCCTTGAAAAAGACCACCGAATGTGGTTGAAACTATAGTCGGAACCCTCTGACTTATTACGTGAGTAACTCCCGTGTTTTATACATTTATAATATATAATAATACGTTGTTTACTAATACGAGTTCACATAGACACATAGATATACAGAAACACCTCAAAGGATTCTTATATATATCGTGTAGCATATTTGTTAATGTTATTCGTCTTAGTATTGAGTACAGGTACCTATAATCCCTGTAAGCAGTAGATATGTATGAATGTTGTACGGTCAGGTCGGCGCTACGATTCGGAGGGGAACCTGAAGCAGTGGTGGACGGCGGCGACGCTGGAGCACTACCACGGGAAGGTGCAGTGCATCATCGACCAGTACTCAAAGTACCACATGCCGCAGCTGCCCAACTACACGGTAAACCTACCCTACCCTACATGCATGCTAGACATACGACTCAACCAGACGTAATTAATTTATAAACGCATAGCGCTTCTTGCACCGACATTTTGACTACAGTAGCTGATCTAATTTTTTCCGCAGTAGGTATAGTGAGTTGAGCCTCGCTCATACGTACGTCCTACACTGATGTGTTATCGAGAACAATAATTATATTTGCATAATCAATATTAGGTAGGTATCCGGTTTTACTCACGTTTAAACAGACGAGTATTTCGTCCTAGATTTCGGACATGTCCGATGCCAATCATCAAGTGAGTGCGCGCGTAAGCGGAAGCGTAAACTCCCCAATGATGGGCATCGCCGCACATGCCCGAAACCTAGGTCGAAATACTCGAGTAAACGTGAGTGAAGCTGGATTATATTACTAATAATAATGTTTTAAATTCACGGGAATTTTCAACAAAAAATTGGATAATCAGCCCAATACGTTCCCACTGCTGGGACACGGGTCTTCCTCTCGGAGAGAAGTGTTGGCCAAAATTCCCGACTCCGACACGCCACTGGTTTAACGTGCCCTCCGAAGTACTGAAGCGCTCTGTTGAAAATGCCACTAACGGTCACCCATCCAACTAGGTAGGGCATGAACCAAGAAGTACTTTGTTTAACTGGCTCAACACAGTCGACCTCAGCTGCGAGCGCTTCGACTATGGCTCACTACTTGGGCCTAGTAAAACAATAATGATGTTTCTTATTATAATCGAGTTGTGGATGCCGTGTCCTGCACTAAGATCCTGCTTGGGGTGTTTTGTGCGTTCCCCCCATCCGCGCCGGCCACTACCCGAGCCATCCTAACTCCTTAATGTAACGTAACATGGCCCTGAGTCGCTGGCACAATTCCGGTCGCTACGTTATTTCCATGACAACTTTGTCTCTGTATTGGTCGGACTGTTAAGTGGACAATAATTGAACATCAGAACAACACTACAATAAATAATATGCAAATGATTGTGTTTATCTATACGATGACAATGCGTGTGCATGTGTAGGTGCACGGGTTCAACACGCAAGGCGAGAACATTGCGGATAACGGAGGCCTCCGAGCGGCTCTCGCGGCGTACGGCGAGTTCTCGCGGCGCCAGCCCGCCGCCGCGCACGCGACCCTACCCGGCCTGCCGCACTACTCGCCGCGACACCTCTTCTACCTCGGGTTCGCACAGGTGCGTTTCACTTCCCTTCCCTTGCCCGGGAGGAACCCCGCCAGACACTTCCTCCATGTGGATAACCGAGTACATTACAATGACACTAATTTTGTAAATTACTCGAACTAACTAAAATTCTCTTAATTTCTTCTGGCCAATCGAGGGTAATTTTAGTTAGCACCAAATAAGTGGAGTCATATTTTACCTAAACCTACCCGCAATTCTAATAAAAATCGTCTAATTTAGTGCTGTTATTGATGTTTCATACTGATTTGGACTTCGCAAACATATAAGAACTTATTTTGTTTTCCAGTATTTTACCTTAGTAGAACAAAATAATTGCTACCAATGACACATTTTCGGCCTCCCAGCTGTAATTTTGATGTGTACTATCTACTAAATGAAAGCCTTTCCAATTTCAAACATTTTTTTCGATAGCAGATAAGCTCAGTGACTTAAAACGCCGCCCTTTATGAGCACCAATGGCAGGTTTTAATGAGTATAGCTCGTATATTTCTCTGAGAACAAAACTACAATTTTCTATCACATCGTTCCACGAATGTCGCTGGTGTGAAAATTATTGGTACACAATTTATAAGAAAGAATAGCAAGATCTAAGCATTAAAACATCATAGTCTACCGTCCAAGATATTCATGATAATAAAACGATATTAACTTTCAAATTTGATATGATGGCAGCCCCGTCATTTATAATTTTTGATTTTATAGGCATTAGGATTAATCATTGCTTAAAGACGTGTGAACCTGATTTTGATTATTTAAAACTATTTTTTCTCCGCAGATATGGTGTGGAAACTCAACGGTGGGAGCTCTAAAATCCAAAATGGTTGAGGGAGTACACAGCCCCAACAAAATTCGTGTGATTGGAACCCTGAGCAACTCAAAAGAGTTTGCTGAAGTCTGGAAGTGTCCTGCAGGTTCACCAATGAACCCTGAACACAAGTGTGTGCTGTGGTGATAGTGAGCAAGGAAATGTGATTTTAATTGTAAGATAACCAAAGACAATGCTACTTTAGGTTTACCGACAAGTTACCGCCTTAGTTTTTAAATGTACAAGTGTATTTTATAGTGAGCTGTAAGTATTTAGTGTTTTGACTAAATGCCTAGTGTTTATTTATAATATTAAAGAAAATGTGTGAGATTATAAAATAAGATTTAAGACTGGTAATTGAGTCTAATTAAATTGTCACAATAAAGACCGAGTTATGTCAGTAAGTATCAAATAAAACTACTTCTACAATTTACGCCTCAGTTGAATTCAGATGTTTTATAGTGATTTAACTTGGAGCTAATACATATAGCTCTGCTTGATGCAAAAGACTATACTGCATGCATGTGCGTTCTAGTGAATCTAATTTTAAGGATAAACAAGTATTGTGAACAACATATTTATTATGAATAAACAAGATATTTCAGCAAATGTTTTATTTCTTCCTCTTGTATTGAAACTTGTATACAGGCGCAGCTGTTTTAGTACCACGCTTCACTCTTTTCGGTTTCAAGATTTTGGCATCACGGTCACGAAGATGTCTTTTCATTTCTATCTTTCTTTGGATTACTGAGAGTTCCTTTTCTCTATCAATTCTCTTAGCAATCTCTTTATAAACTTTTTCTTTTTGCTTTCGTATCGTTTGTACAGTCTGCAATAAAATGAGCATTAGGTACAGGTATGCGAGGAACTAATAAGTAGATTGGAAAATGTTTTCGAAAGTTGATTCATAGTCAAGGCAGCATGCAAAGCAGCAAGGCATGTATAGACTGGACCGCAGATAGCGAATTTTTATCCCCGAATACAGGAAACAGGTTGCAATTTTTTAACACGCAAATAGCAAAACCATGTATAAGGGAACCACGAACAAGGAGCTTTTACTGTATACTTACACATATTCATATCTACATTTGTACATAAGGGCTGACTCCTGTCATTTATTTATTTGAATTCATTAGTACAACTTGCACCAATTACACCAATGACATCATACAATATAAGATAATAACAATTAATACATCAATGATAAAACATCACTTATAAATAAATGTAGTCAATAAAAACAGAAAAATCAGTCATTAAATTATGATTCTGCATAAAGATACTACTGAATGGTTGAAACACATTAGCATTTTGCCTCAGAAAAGTAGCAGCAGTTTGTTGTGTATTATAGAGTTAATGTATGTATGCTTCATACTAACTTTTTAATTCACTGTCATTTATTACTCTCACTACTACTCATTAAATCATACTATCAATTTTTATACCTAAAGAAATTCACAAATATAAAAAATCTCATCTCACCTCCTCAGTTACTTCTGGTAGTTGCATGTTAGCCAAGTCTGACAACCTTGGCCGGTTGGACTTCCGGTTAATCAGCTTGGGGTGTGTGTCTAATCTCTTAGCAAGGTCAAAGTCTTTCTCCTCACCTTCATCTACAAAGAATGTATGAGTGTTTCGTGTGGAGTTTGCTACTTCAGTCATGTGCAACTCACTCTGAAAATTCATATTGAATAATTGGTAGAAAAGAAACATATCTACTATGTGCAGAAAGTAGATAGAGAAAACAAAATAAAGATATTAGACACCTGTAAATGGCATTAGAAATCTAATCTAGAGGCCGAATTTAACTTTTTGTCTGCCATGAAAAATTGATTTCTTGAAATATCTTAATAAAAATGTACTATGTGCACTATTACAAATCACCAAATAGTTTTCATATTTACATGAACTGTATCAAGGTCACATGGAAACTATGAGGGATGGACATCACTAGGCTTTTAAAAGAGGAAGCAAGGAGAGTGGCATTTTGATTTGTTTGTAGCATTAGAATGCTGCTTTTTTCTTTATTCTGTTTTCTCAATAACTTATGCTATTTAAAACAATAATAGGTTAATCTTTATTTTCTATATTTCATAGGTAAGTCCATATTCTTCACAACAAATTACAATTCTGCTCATTTTATTACTTTCAGACAGAACATAGTAATGAACAAAATATGTATTTTGGTCTTTTGCATTACCATTTGATTGCATGTTGGTAGCTTAGCTACATACTACCAATGCAGGTTATGAGGAAGGGAAGTTCATGCAGCCCCTTCGATATGAGGCAAGAAATTCCCTCCACATCACAGAATAACAACCTGGAGAATAATTAATGTAATACAGAAATATCTAAAACATATTGTTTTATTCAAAATAGGCAGGCCTTTGTCCACTATCTATTATTTTTAATTAGAACATTAAAAAAAAAAATGTGATGTGATAAATTTTTGTGTTTCAGCAACTCTGGTTTGGGCAAACATTTAAATTCTACCAAATTATAATTAATTAAAATTGGAATCAATATTCCTCGAATATACAGTATATAAAAAAATACCTGCAGTCTGTTGATCCGTCTGCTCTCAATAGTCCTTTTCATGGTGATATATTTGATATCTTGAGTTTGCATCAACTTTATTTGCTCGCCGGTATGTTCATCTCCTTTTTCAATTTCATGATGAACCTAAAATGTATTTATATATTCGTTAATAACTATAGCATTCGATAAAAATAGAGATTCCATGGATGATGTCTTACCCCATCCTGCACTCTTGAGTTAACCATATGAAAATAGAACTCATCAGGGTTTTTGTCTAGAGCTCGTTTACGCAAGACTTTGAGCGTTTCACCTTTCTCATGGTAGTCGTCTGCCCGCTTCTTGTAGTCTTTCTTCTTTTCAAGTAGCCCAAGATGTTTTCGAGCCTCTGGCTGGTGCCGTTCCCGATGAGTTTTTTGGTTAGCCTTTGCGGCTTTTTTCCATGATGACATTTTAAGCGCCTTGTTTATGTATTCAAATCTAGGTGCAATAAGAAACCACCTATATCTGATTCATAAATATACTACTAAGAACTAAATATGTACACAACACACCCAAAATTTAAAATAAACTTTGAGGTTAGTAGTTAGTACTTACTGGCTCTATGCTACGGCTCTATGAAATGAAAGAAACGTAGCATTTAGCATACGAGTACCATAGATATGTGAACTGACAGTATTATATATTCTATGATCTATGTACCTGCGTTCGGGACCGGCTGCGGCCAAACCTTATCTTGCTCTGACAGCGGATATGCGGCGTTCACGAACTCAATTAGAGCATTATTTGCTCCACCCAATATTTGATCATTTCACATCAACCTTTTAGAGCAAATATGCTCGACGAGACCATAATCCTTCCACCTCTAGAATCGATCAAATCTTGATCAGCTGTCAAAAGTTACATAATTATGCTATCATGTGATCCAATAACAATGTTTCTTCTTCTTCTGTGACATGCTATGAAGATGCGTTAGAATCGTAACTGTAGTTTGTGCGATGAAGTACTCGTTCGTGAGACATCGATGAAATATTGGTCTCAATATTTGGCCAACGAAGCTCCCAAACTATAAAATGAGTATTACGTATTAACGCCTCAAAGTATTATAATTGACCGGCGATATACAGGCTGATAACGCTGTATGAATGGCCACCCTACTCCACAGTAATAACTTTATTTGGTATCTTGAGGAACTATCCAATGACAACTTGCTAGACAAGGACATACTACTACTTACTGCGCTACTTCACCTGGCTCGAATTTCTACTTCGACTTTGTATTGTATTGCTTTACAGGAGTAGCTGTTCGTGAGACCATAGATATATTTATACCTGGCGGACGTGAGTCGTGAGACATTGATCAAATACACAGAGGCTACATTAAAAAAATTATTGGTCTGAATTGGCCAATATTTGACCAATTAAGCTGTCGAACGCAGCCCAGTATTAAGCTCAAGTACAGCTTGGATATAATAAAAATTCCAACGTTTACAAACGTGTGGCTTAATTTATCTTATTTATTTAACTAGCACTCCGCCCCGCTTCCCCATTGGTAAAATATTTCAAAATTAAAATTTATCAATAATCCCTGATTACTAAAATAATATAATATACTTAGTCTATGTCACCCGGGGATAGTGAAGCTTCCCAACAGTGAAAGAATTTTTCACATTGGTTCAGTACGAGTAGTTTCGGGACCTATTCAATGCAAACAAACAAACAATCAAATCTTTCGTTTTAATAATATTAGTATAGATACATAAGTCATTCTACGCTATATTTAAATACATTTTACTGTTCAATTAATTCTGTTTTAGTGCAGTAGGCTTTAAATAAGTAAAGTAATAAAATATTTACCTATTTTTTACATTTTATTTTTCATTTTACACTTAAAAGTATTCAAAGTAACTGCATTTCTAATTACCTACATCCGGCAAATGCTTACACAACACAGATGCTCTCAAATATGCTGATTGCTCACATGATCTCAAATTTTCATGTCGGTTCATGAATGACGCAGTTATTACAACTTACATGCTAAATAAAGTCGTAAAATAAGCCTCATTTATAAAATGACATATTGTATATGGTACCTAATTTAAAACTTAAAAAGCGATATATGCATAATTCATAATCCATGCATAAATAAGCGTAAATTGAATGATTAAATGGTTGTTTTACTTATTATTAGCTCAATTTCTACTTCATTTGCAGAAATGAAGAAGGCAATTTTAGCAATACTAGACATAATATCTCCAGGGCACTGAATAAGCCTACTCCTAGAAACATGTTGAAGACTCCTCCTAAAGATGCTGAAATAAAATAAAAATATATTATTTTAATATCTACGAGTTTTAAAGTTTCGTTCTAAATTACATATTATCATACAAAATACGATACATAGGACATACATTTAAGTAGGTACCCACTCAAACCCATTTTATTTAATTTTCTGTATGTCTATTTGACCCCTCTATACACCCGCTATCTCGCCCCCGAAACGGCTGGCTTATTTTGACGCCACACAGGGTGGTTTCATTTTCGATAGAAAAAAGTGAATTTTGAAACTATCTAAAGCATTTCTACGCGAGTGCACGATCGTCGTAACTCGGGTGTAGGGTACAGTAGGTACCTATCTAAGTTGGTATATATATAATGAATATTGCAATTACTTACACAGAAGGGTCAACCAAGTTTCAGTCGGGTTTAGTGAAAATATTTTTGATATAGGAATATTTAATCGCATGTGCATCACCGTGGACTTCATGTCCAATCCATTGCTGTAAAAAAAGAAAGAGGCATGAATAAACATTAGAAGAGGTTCTCATAGATAGGTACCTAAGTACGTACAGTATAGCATAAATGCTTTCACTTCTTCCCTTTGCCTGCTATCTACTTTATTTTTTTCAAAACACATTCGTTGACGTTGACCGCGGCTAGGAAGCCTCTTTTTCATGCCATTTCTAGCAGAAAGTATTGTAAACAAACGTTACATATTAATTTAAAAGGTACGAGCACACATACAGGCGCGAAAATACCAGTTTAGATGTCAAATTTATTATTATTTTATTATTCTGTACTGTTCCTGTTCAACAATGATAGCTGTTCGTGTGTTTGCTGTGAATGCAACGCTACTTGGCACCTTTCGTATCGGATATAAAAATATCCTTGAGATCCCGGTAAGGATAATGGGACAGACTATATCAATAAATTATTGCACTGTCATCGGTCCTAAATAGGAATTATGCAGTTTTAAATTAATTACACGTTTTGAAGGGGGGTGAAAATCACATTAAAGACTTCGTTGTATAAATACAGGCGAAGCTAATAGAAGTGTATTAAAAAGAGGATAAGTATAGTACGCCACCTTGGGCTTACCAGCTATTACACCATGAGAGATCATCAAGGCGGGCTCACTGCCGGCCACACAGGTTACAGTGAACCCTTTCAATAATACCCTTCCAATACCTAGTTGAAGATCTGCTAATGGGGCGCAGTAGCAAAATTTCAATCAAATGCATAATGCATTTGATATATAGGAGTTGTTGATCGCGGTTAAAGAACAATGTGACACAGACTGACACTCTAATTAATTGACGTAGAAAGGTTAAAAATACAAGAGAAAAATGCATGAAATGTATATATCATGTGAATAGCGTAAGCAAATCTTTTATGTCCTTTACCTATGTGCAAACTGAGGTTCTTTCAGCATTATGTGAACAACTTATTCAAGGACTTACTTACACATTTTTCGCAAACATGAGTAATTAATTTTCTTCATTCATAATGTGTGGCTATAATTGACAAAACCCGCGTAATTCAAGGAAAATATTTTTTCCAACAAGAGTCGTTCAATTCAATTTGAAATGCTAGTGACAAATGCGGAAACAAAATGGGTCAATCCTTTAGTGCGGATACATGCGATAATGTACTTAATTAGGTTAGTAGGTACTTACTATATTGGATCTATTGTGTAAGCTCCAAAATTCATTGGGCTTGATTCCAGACTTATAAACGAAGACATTTTACTGCATGACGGCAAGCATCCACAAGTTATATTATCTGAAAATATTTCATCCTCTTTACGCACAACATGTTGTCAACAACAATAGGTACCTATCAAGTTCACTGGAACTTTATACTATTCTGATAATGAGATATTCCTGTCTGTTGTGTCAATCGTCAGCGATTCAGTAGAAGCGTTTGAAAAAATAAAAATAAAGTTGTTCATCTTTAGGTATAAGAATAAGAATCTTTATTGGCCTTATAACAATGGTCGTTACACTGGGCAAGTCAAAATTACAATATTAAGCTTATAATACGTGAATAAGAACGTAAGGATTAATATTAATAGTAAAATAAAATAAAAAACATATTATACAATTCTACGCGATGAATGAATATTCTTTTAGACGCATTTCAGCAAATTCGTTTAACGAATATAATGGGTGGTTTTCAAGAAATAATTTTAGTTTTCTTTTAAAGTCCCTAGTGTTTAATTTGGCTATAGTCAATGGTAGCTTGTTAAATAATAATATTTTATTGCAGATTCCTTGTTATCCTCCTTATTGAACCAATGACATTATGTACACTTTGTTAACTACTACAAAGATATTTATCAACCATAGCTTGCGTGAAAAACAGCTGATCTCGTAGGTTAAAGATTGTATCAAATTATAAACTGAATCCTTATCAGAATATTTTAAATGAAGTGATTGTTTTTATTTTCATTGTGATTCAAGCGAATGGCAAATTACGCAAACATAGACAAATAGCATAGCGCGTGCGGGTGTTAGTTTTCAATGAAATGCAACAAATCGCGTATCGATCAAAAAATCCAAGCACTCAATATAGACTTAATTAAATTTATTTAGAAAGGCCAAAATAAACCGGGACGCGATACGAACCAACACTTGAACGAACGAATCACTGCGATTGAACAATCGACAGACGATTATATAAGTAACAGTGGTTCCATTGGATAGATATATTATATTAGATAATAGGACCTACTTTGATAACCGTAGCTTCTGAGACATCCTAGACGAGAGATGGAACACGGAGGGAGATCGCCTTCATCCTCAAGTCCAATATCATGTAATGGATCTGAGCATCCGCATTGTTTCTCAGCACATTTATACTAAAAAATAAGAACAGATAATACTGAACTTTAAAAAATGCTGAGCTGATGCACAAGTCATTATTAACCCTATTGATTGGCGGATCTATCATAATCAGCATTAGTTATATGAGTTACAGATTACAAGAGATTATTGCACGTCCGTTAATTACATTGGATGCGATACTGCTTAATTTTATAAAGCAGTATTTTTGTCCATCGACACCGTTACACGTCTGAGGAACAGATATATAGGCAAGTTCTTAACCATGTAGCTAAGTTCTACAAACAGGGCCCTCTTTCTTCCCACTGGGCACTCTGGGAACGTGCCCAGGACCCCGTGATCGATAGAGCACCCTAGTTTCTGCCAGATGATCAAACAAAATTGTATATTTGATAAGTAAAACATATTAATTATGATAAAATCATAAGTTACTACGGCCTGACTAGCTAATAAGAAATTAGGTAACTTTCTTATTAGTTTTGCGTGCACAAAGCTACGTCTACTTACCTAAGTGGATTAAATTGTGTTATGTAAGTATTCATTTATATTCGGACTGCAAAGAAATGACAATAAATCTAGAATCTTGCTTATCCACTTTCTATGTCTATTATAACAAAATAATATAAATACAAAATAACCGTTTTTTTCAGGAAGGCCATTTAGGTACCTACATGAATAAAATAAATATAACAAAAATGTGCAACGAGCTTCCTCCCTCGGTGCATTCCCGAGTAGCTAATATGGGATTCGTGTAAAGGAGTCTTAAAAAGGATGGAAAAAAGATTCATAATGCCCCCAGTGTTACACATATATATAGGCGACGAAAATCGCTTACCATTAGGCGGCCAGCCTGCTTATTTGCCACCTATTATAAAATACATAAAAAACAATCTTGAAAAAGAAAAGGTTATCTGTGCACTGATTTTTGCCAAATCGTTAGAGCTGTTTTCGTGTTATCCTTAATATTAATAAATATATTGAAGTACTTTACTAGAATTGCTCGTTATAAGCATACAAGTCACTGTTTCATAAGTAGCTCAGTCGAAAAAAAATATCTTTAAATCTGTTGATTTGACCTTCGCAAATATGCTTCCAGACATCCAGAAAAAATGGTATACTTATAGTTGTAGAGATAGCCAAGCCTAACGCGCGCTATTTGTCAATGGATAAGTAGATACTAAGTATTCGAGGAAAACAATAAGTAAATTAATGTCGCGATTGACACCTATGCAAATTGCCGAAATAATACCTAAATGTACTTTACAACTATTCTCCTTTTTAACGCATGTTGAGTCAATATAGTGGATGAACACATATTGCGCTAATTCTGAGATGAAATGTATTAAGGCATATTACTATCACATGTCATCTTCTCGAAACCATACAGTTTATGAGCTTTCTTATGCAACCCATCCATTATATTTTATGTATAAGGTTTATTCTGTATAACTTACCAGGCATATTTCCTCTGAATATGTTTTATCCGAAATGCACTCATTTATGAGAAACTCTGTAGAAGTCAACGGCACCGAGGTGAACACCACTTGCGCGAAGTATATGTACCCAGGCGCCAGCACCATCGACTTCACCGTCGATTCACCTTCGTACTTCACGAAGAACTGAATCATTAAGCGCTAACTTTCATTATTTATTTTATTTATTTATTTATTTATGAAATTTTAGGAAGACTATCAACTACTATAATAAGGATAGGATAAAGAAAACTTAAAATTAAAAAGTTATTTACAAGTCTCCACTGATAGACACGGATTATTTATATAAGGGTCCTATTTTATAATGTACAGACTACATAGGTATCTGCTCAATTTCATATGAACAAACACTTAGTTCTCACAGTAAATATGTTTAGGTATGATTAAATATTGAATATTATTATAGAAATGTTAAGTCACTTGTGTGCATCAAAGAAAGCTTTGCCCAGCTGTCGCCTTAATGCTGATTGATTCGTTGCGAAAATGTCAATGTCAATAAGTTTGTTGTATTTATTGAAAGTATTGCATGCTCTGAAAAAGTAACTATTCATACGGTAATTAGTAGTAGCGGAAGAAGTCTGAAATAGGGGAATATTCCGAAGAGATCGGGACGGTGTGATAATATTAATCTTATGAAGTAGTTCAGGACAATCTATGGTTGAAGTAACAATTTTTTGTAAGTATAAAATGTCTGCATGCTCCCGACGTTTATTTAAAGGTAGAAAGTGATGTTTAGCACACTGTTTTAGGTAATCTGTTTCTTTAGAGGAACTCCTAAAGTTTATGAATCTCAAAAATTTACGTTGGACACGTTCCATACTATCGATGTAAGTAGCATATAACGGATTCCAGATTTGAGAGCCGTATTCAAGATGACAGCGTACGTAAGTGCTGTATAAAATTTTAAAAGTTTTGAGTGACCTAAAGTCTTTCGACGCTCGCAATATAAATCCTAAAGATTTTAAGGCTTTCCTAATTATAGATAAAATATGATTTTGAAATAATAGTTTAGAGTCATGTATGACACCTAAGTCCTTCATTTCATTTACACGATTTAAATGGTCACCTTTGATACAGTAACTGTGGGTAATTGGGTGAATCTTTCTAGAGAACGTCATTATAGTAGGTACATTTCTCCACATTTAGGTCTAATTTATTTATTTGGCAGTAATTGCTGAGTCTGCTTAGATCTTCTTGTAACAAAAGACAATCGTTTACATCAGTTATAGATTTAATAATTTTCATATCATACGATATGAAAATGATATCATACGCAAAACTTATCGGTAGGGAATGATGGAAACAGGATTCGATATCTGCTATGAATAATAAGAATAATAGAGGTCCCAGTAGGGATCCTTGTGGGACGCCGCTGGGGACGCTCATCCAATTTGACATATAATTTTGAAGTACTACTGCCTGAGAGCGATTTTTAATATATGAGGCAAACCATCTCAGCAAGTCGCCTCTTATACCAGCATTTTGCAACTTGAGCAATAGTATACTATGGTCTATTCTGTCAAAGCATTTTGTGTAGTCCGTGTAGACTACATCGACCTGGTTACCAACCTCCATGTGACCCGTGACAAAATCGTTGAGCAGTATGAGGTTGCTTACTGTTGATCTACCTTTCAGAAACCCATGTTGGGAAATCGGAAGCGAGTTTTTCACACATGGGTAAAGTTGCTCATGAATAATTTTTTCGAAGGTCTTAGCTATTATACACAGCTTAGAAATAGGGCGATAGTTTATAACTTGATTTTTTGGTCCTTTTTTGTAAATTGGGGTTATGAATGCTCGTTTCCAAAATATGGGCATATAACCTTCTCTAATTGATCTAGTGAAAAGTATTTGAAGGGGAATTGATAGCTGATCTGCGCATTTAATGAGTAATATTGCAGGAATAGAATCTGGTCCAGCTGATTTGGAGGTATCTAATTTAGTTAGTTTTGACTTTATTAGGGATTCCGTGATACTTATTGAGCAAATATCTGCATCGATACAAGCAGAGTCTAAATTTGATGAAGGGACGTGGTTAGGATTGGGAGGTAAAAAGGTCGAATGAAAATAATCAGCGAAATAATTACAGATTTGGATGCCTGAACTAGAACTATTGTTGCCATATGTCAAAACGCTTGGCAAAGAGATTTTTTTAGATTTGAAATACCTCCAAAAGTGTTTAGGGTTGTCCTTTATCGAATTTTCTACATTATTTATATATGATTTATAGCAACTTTCTTCCAAACGGTTTGCTCGGTCGCGTAAAATATCTACGGACTGCTTGTCATTAAGCATACCATAAATTTTATATTTAGTGAAGTGCTTATATTTCTCTTTTAGAACTTTTATCAATGCCGAAGAGTACCAGGGAGGATATATTCTTTTTCGAATACATTTAGATGGAACGTATTTATCGCGCAGATTTTCTAATACTTTATAAAAGTAGTCTTGTATAGCTAATAGCATAAAATACTCAATTATGTTATCCAGCTATGCGTAGTTGTTTTATACCATCATGTCAGCCATAAGACGTCTACAGTTGGAAGCAGTACTGTATTTAGTTTGTGGTTGGAAATTGCCTCTCCCATTTATATTAACAAGGTACAGTTGGACGTATCCAAGCTGTTTCTGCAATCCTAGTCCGGTCGTCTGTACCCCTAGTCTGTGGATGTCCTATACGCTGCGCTTGCCAATACGTGGTCTGCACTAAAAAAATCATCAATCGCCCAACAGTTCTGCGTTCTATGCGCCCTGCCCGTCCACTGCCATTTCAACTTGCTAATCCGCGGGGCTCTGTCAATGGCTTCAGTTTCTTATATTTTACTAGTTTATAGTTGTAGAGGAACCCAGAGCTCTAGTTCCGTTTCTTTGTATAAGTAGGTATATGTCAATAGTATCTCTGCAAAAATCAGCCCAAGCCAGGAATTATTTGAAAATAAGTGAATTATTAAAAAATATGTAGGTAGGTATAATTTTACTTGACTGCGTGTTTTGTTTTAATTCGATTTTCGAGTTCACCTAATGTCACTCTCACAATAGTGACAATGTAGATAACTATCTACTCACTTCCACTCACACGCAATTTCATATGAATATTAAACATAGGATACGTTTTGACTTGTAATTAGCTGATACGTACATTACACCCGAAGTTTGTTTCGTTGGAGCACCTTAGTGACAAGTCCAACGTTCTGATTTGTCCAAACCTTGCAGTTGGTCGAACAGTTTCGCCAACCAATCTGTAATATGCCCTATGTAACAAAACGACATTAGTAAGCGAAACGTTACTAAACTGGAAATGTATTTGTCAAAGCTAAAGAGATTAATCAGAAGATGCTGTATCACTCCAGCTATTACAGTTAATATTTACTTAACTTAGTGAGTGAATCAAATGAAAAATATTGTCTGCTTCTAAAAGCGAGTTACATAACTACATAGCTATACTTAGCTAGGATTGCTACCGCCCGCGACATTATTGTCGCGGTGTCCTAATTTCTTTATTATAAGTACATGCACTAATTGTGCGTTGCTGGCAGCAATGATGATACCCAAAGGGCAGCGTAGTGTCGGTTGAAACTATGAAATCAAGCGGAAAACAAGCCATGACCGGAGGTGGACCTTTATCCATAGCAAGGGCTGCGGGGTGACCAAGTGTAGTGAGCGTAGCTAAGCCTAAGCTTAGCTACGCTCACGGCCTTTAGTTTGAGGCTATTTAGCTGCCAGCAGCGCAGTCTTGCGGACCCAGGCTTGTAATTCGTAGTGTAGAGGTTCGTATATTTCGATACGATGTCTTTTGAATATCCGGCGATGCAAAACAAATTGAATGGGATGAATCTTAAATAAATAATTGGTCTCGCTGCGCTCGCTGTGTCACAAACGTACAATGGAAAATATTGTACGTTTGTGTGTGTGTATGTTTGTAATGAATAAACTCAAAAACTACTGTGCCGATATCAAAAACTCTTTCACCATTGGAAAGGTACATTCACCCTAAGCAACATAAGCTATTTATTATTATATTTTCAAAAAAATTAGGGATCTTTATCATTTTTGATTTTCAAATTTTTTACCTGTGCGAAGCCGGAGCGGACCCCCAGTCATTTATATAACAGGATGAATAGTCGCTTGAATTTCTTTTTTAACCGACTTCAAAAAAGGAGGAGGTTCTCAATTCGATACGTATGTTTTTTTTATGTTTGTTACCGCATAACTTTCGCCTGGGTGAACCGATTTTGATCGTTCTTTTTTGTTTGAAAGCTGTTTGCGGCTTCCCGTGTGATCCCATTTAAATTCCATTAAAATCGATCAAGCGGTGTACCTTCTCCTTTTTTGAAGTCGGCTAAAAAATTGAGAAATCGGTGAATATACACAATGACAATTGATCCCGTGAGTAGCAAAGGTCACTAAAAAGCGTGAAAAATTTTTTTTACCAAAAACCGGCACCCATTTCAACACTCCAACACTCAAAAGAGTGAAATAACTACGGGCGACCGCGTCCGCGAGTGCCCCGTATTCTCCTTGCAAAAAACCACCGAGTGTGGTTGAAACTAGTATAGTCGGAACTCTCTGACTTCTTAGGTTAGGTAAGTACATGAGTAATTCCCCTGTTTTATACATTCATAATGTGTCAAAACCACGTCAGCTTTAATAACAGTAATTTAATTGTATTCTTTACTAAAGCTGACTTACTTATCAGGATTCAGAAGGCAGCACGGCCCCAAGCTTGTGAACTCCTTTTCGAATAGCAGAGCGCAAGGTACCGTGACCGACTGCCACCTGCAGGTTACCATCAACTCTTCGCAGGCTGGTGAGTATTTATTCATCAATTCTGTCAATGTCATGTTATGGGACGAAAGCAGCTTGAACAAAAAAACATAATAAGTAATCGTGGTTTGTGGTGAAACGCTCGTAGCTTAGCTTTTCTATGCCGCCTCAACCGATCAAGTAGGTAAAGCATCGTTCTACCTTTATCACAACAGGGATGATGGGCGACCGATAGAAATATTGTTCTCAACGAGCTCTTCAATTATTATATACCTAGATGTATAATCCGGCTTACTAAAGTTTATAGTCGAAAATTCGACCTAGGTTTCGGGCATGTCCGATGCCCATCCTCAGGTGAGTTTACCCTGTCAGATCGCTAAATCTGGCTAAATCTAAATCTGACTATAAACGTGAGTAAAGCCGGATAATGTATCTATAATAATGTGTCAAACTTACAAGAATTTCTAATAAAAAAGAGCTCTTCAATGTCTTGGAGGGCTCGTCGAGAAGAATTGCAACCGTTTCGTTTATTTTAGAAGAACAGCTAAATATTTCGGAGACCCGCCAGCAGTCTTAGAACTTTGATGTTATACTTACCTACTTAGATTGCGCGGTCAGCGTGGTGCGGACCGTTGCGGACAATACTCGTCCCTCTACAGTTGTACTTAGGTATTTACCTACCAGTTACTATTATTATTACCCATCCCTACATTTATATGCAAGTCGTTCATTTGACCACTATCTACCTCATTGTAATAATCAGAAGCCGCAGATGGAACACGAACGATTTCTGGATGCCCACGCCACGACTAATAGGTACGTAGGCAACAGATATTGCTTAAAAATGTGTTGGCGGCGCATGACAGTATTACATTAATTTCGTTTATGTTAGTAGTAGAATATCGAAGAATTATTATATTTATTTATTTATTTTGTGGGGCTTTACTTATGTTTGTAGCTATTGACCAATTCGTTAGGCAATCAGGAGTGTGACAAAGTCAGCGTTGTATTCATTCGGCGATGACAGATACTTATAACAATGATGTAGACGATGCACCAATTTTTATTCGAAAACCGGAGATGGCCGTGGCAGAGTAGTTTAAATTCATATTATAGTATAATACTACTAATACATAAATAGTAGTAACTGCGCACTGCGGTTTCAATCGCGAGGACTACGGTTTTCTCCTTACTTCAATTATCTCACGGGAACTACCATTTTCTGGGATAAAAAGTACTTAGCCTATGCGTTATCCAGGGTCTACCTTAATTCTAATTTTCTGCCGCCTCTACGTAAAAGACATCGAGTAACAAATACAGAAACGAAAAAATTTCGCCGTGACTTTCATTGTGATCTTGTATCCTAGACCATATCAGGGGTAGACCGTTGATAAGGATCGCGGTAGGAGGCTGGATGCTGATTGCTAGAAACCGGTCCTCGTGATAGGGACGATCTATGGGGGAGGCATATGTCAAGCAGTGGACGCCCTACGACTGAAACGTTGAGGACAACGATTATAGTACCTACTTAGGAAGTATTACGTGTTTAAAGAGCCTACCTGTTCAAGAATCTTGACCTGGGCTTCACCGGCCGGCTTGCCGGCTAAAACACGTTCAATAGTTGTCGCCAGTCGGCCACTCGTACTCGGATTCATATTTCTGTATTAGTACAAAATGCAATAAATAATTATAAGGTATTGCGCTGTAGGTAAGTAATAATTGAGTGCATACCAGTGTACCTATGTATGTAATAGGGGATAGGTAGGGAAAGTGAGCGAGCAAAGCGTCTCACCGATGCTGCAAGAAGGAGCGCACGAGGGAGTTCGTGGGCGCGCAGACAGCGACATCGGGAGCGTAGTTGGGCAGCGCGGGGTTGTGGAGCAGGTCGCGAAGCTGCAGCACAGCTGGCAGCTCCTGGAAGCGCGCCCACAGCACCGCGCACAGAACGCCCGCGCAGCACGTGCTGCCGGTACAGCACACTACCCAGCCTATCCTGCCCACGCCCATCGTATAGTTCAGCCAAATGTATAGTCAACCACCCTACGGTACATTTGACATACTAAAACAAGAAGGTTGATTTTCCCGTGCATCTTTTTCTTTATCCCCTGACTGTAGAATATCGGCGTGTTGAACCTATCTAAGGTTCAACACGACGATATTCTGTAGTCAGGGGTCAAAACCTAGTAGTAACCGTATTTTTTTTCTTAAAAACTTTGAACGTTTTTCTGGCCAGTGCGTGATGAGCAACTTGATCACTTGTATCATTGGCAGATTATCAGTTGAGATTACACAGAAACTTTTGGTAGACTAGGTATTTTCTTTGTCGACTTTACATCGCCATTTATGCAACCGATGCATTATATGAAGAGCTACAATTACCTACATCAAATACGCTGCTATTTCTCACGTAGGATAGCAAAGGTCACAGAACCAGTACTAGTACCCATGTAGTAAGTATTATTATTATATATGTATATCATCCTGAGAGGACTCTACGTAAGACCGTGAAAACAGGTTTATAAAAACGAGTGTCCCGGCCGGAAGTGGTTACGAAGTGTCAAAAATCTTGCTAAGTATATCCTTGTTTCGCGTGTACCCTTCGATAATCGAACAAATTTCAGAATCTGACAGCTACACGTAGTATTCAGTATAACCTGACATACGGACCGGAGTTTATTATTACTATCTGCAGTTACGGCGGCAAGTGCTTCGCATATTATTTTAGATCCAAGCTAGCGACAATACACGTCGTTTTGTTGGGACTGAGATCCACTAAATAAAATGATACCAATTTCGACTTGGCTTGAATATGCTTCTTAACTTTTGGCTTGCTCGGCCCTCAGTGAACTGTAAATAGGTACATACTATAGGTACTAATATAAGTTCAACTAATATGAATTTAAGTATTAAGTACTCACCGATCTATGCAAAAATCAGACCATAGATACTTGAATCCATGCAACGTCGTTGTCCTGAAGAACTGGGCCAATACATGTCGCATTGTGGTCGATTTCTTTTTATACATCGTGCAAAAGCTTTCACAGATGTTTAATGACTGACTAATTCAAAGGCAGTACAGCGACTACCTTCTGACCTTCCAAATCAAATGTCCATTCTTAATTACACCTGTCGACGGTCGAGCTTGTCTGATAATTATCGTAAAAATTCATCAAACCATCACTCAAAATCGTATTAGCCCGGGTGCCTATCTTAATCGCAGTTGCTCATGCTTACCTACCTTCTGCATTATAATATTATTTAACTTTAAGGTTCCGATACAAATACATATTATTGTGGTAATAGATCGGCAAACGTCTCTTGTAAATAAATTGAAGATACTTTTTATCATAGTTTACCTTTTTACATTTCATTATAATATACCTATTTATAATGTGCCATTTTATTCGACAATTTGTTACCAGTTACATCTATGTTTAGCGTAATTACACCTTAATTCACATAGGTCACACACGGTACAGGTCACTGACCTGAGTGAGATAGTGGTCAAACGAATGCATTTAATTCATGTTTAGCGATATAAATTGAATTGTTATTAAGATATGTATTACTGTTTGCATTCCGAATAAAATAAAATAAAATCTAGATCTATAAAGTAATTAGGTAGGTACTTTACTTATTAAAAATAAGAACAACTGGTTGTACTCCAGAAGTGCCGGCAGAAGTGAAAACTTGAACATGACGATGATGAAAACTAGCCTGTGTTATTCCGGGGCAAGTACCTATATACCAAATTACATCCAAATCCGTTCAGCCGTTCTGGCGTGTGAGTAACAAACAACTAATATTATGAATCTGAAAGTTTGGATGGCTCCATCCATCCATCCAAACTTTCAGATTTACATACAACATTAGTGGGACACATATAATTAACATGATATTTTTTTTTAACAATGAAATCGTTCCTCTTTATATCGGCGTTTTGATAACCGGACTCAATAATACTTCAACAAAACGACTTTATCAAATAAAACTACCAATAAACGAAAATATTCGTAACACATTTAAGTTTAAATTTAAATGGCGGTCGTGACCATCTGAAGATCTGCCGATCTTACGATCGGACGCGAGCTTACAATTTTTTCCCCATACAAATACATAAGGTCGCTGTAGACATAAGTATTCTCATGATGTTCTCCTAACTCTACCTAAAAGAATATGAAGAGCCCGAAAATGTGAAAATCAGAGGGGGGCAAGGTCAGGGCATTAACACATTGGGGAATGCATTAACACTTCTCAACCAAGCTCACTCAATGTTTACTGAGTGGCTAAGTATGTGTGTGGTCTGCTGTCATCATAATGAAGGATCGGTGTGGGTATGAACGAATAACCACACCGATTCTGTTGATCAATCCCGCCCGTATGTTATCTACTTATTTCTTGTTCGGCGCTTAATGCTCATAATGTACGGCATCGTTCATAGTCCTTCCAATCCCACTATCACTTTATTATACTCTAGCGGTCCGCACCGGCTTCGCACGGGATAAAATTTCTAAATTAAAAATTATAAGTATCCCTAACTTTTTTGAAAATATAATATAGCCTATGTCACCCGGGGATGGTGTGTAGCTTAGCGTAGCCAGCATTGAAAGAATTTTTCAAATCACTTCAGTAGTTTCGGAGCCTATTCAATGCAAACAAACAATCAACCAAAGAAATCTTTCCTCTTTATAATATTAGTACATACATCATACTATTATATTAATTTACATTTTTTCATAATCTGTGAGGCTTGACTGCTCTTCGACAATGGATTATTAGCACACGTTCTTGGCATAAACACCAATCCACTTTTATCCCAGTGTTTTGATTTGATTTTGTTATTACAACTGACGTGGTTTTGACACATTATGAATGTATAAAACACGGGAATTACTTACGTAATAAGTTAAAGGGTTCCGACTATAGTTTCAACCACTTTCGGTGGTCTTTTTCAAGGAGAATCGGGGGGCTCGCGGACGCGGTCGTGATTCGCCTAGTACTGTGTATAGTCGGAACCCTCTGACTTATTACGTAGGTAGTTCCCGTGTTTCATACATAACGATTTGACTTTGTTTATATAAAAATATCGGAAATGTGTAGTCAGGTTTGACTCTTAGGTTTCTTTCATCATTTGTCTATGACATAGAGAGAAGGCAGCAAGCTTCAAGTTTGAAATTCCTAAAGTGAAAACTTTTGAACCAATTTTGAATGTATAGTCGGATCAGCAAACACTCGAGTTTTTTTGACACGCTGTAATAATATAGTGAGCTAAAGTCTCTGTAGGCATGTTTAACAGCCGGGAATGTAGGAGACCGCCTCTCTTTTCACCCTAAGAAAGCCTCCATACCATACGGCAGTCAGGTGTAAAAGGAAGCGAATTGCAACGATTGAAGCTCATTACTGGCGGTAACTAACTATAATCACTTATCTGTAATCAAACACTAAAGTACCTAGCTACTATTAGAGATGGTTATCGGCTAACCGCATAGAATTTATAATAACTATCGGCGGCGGCGCTTCGATTACCGACGCGACGGGTTTAGGTACACTCTTAGGTGCTGCAATATTAGCCCAGTCGAATTAGCTCAAAGGGGTGCCAACATTACAAAAATAATTAATGGCAATTTTCCTTTGGAATCTTTGAGGGGGGATATCCGGGGAACCCAAATTTAAACTGCAAGTCAGTTTAAATTTGGGTTCCCCGGATATCCGACCCGTAGCGTCATCTGTCATCTTGAATTTAAGGGTCAATTCAATAAAAATCGTTTTTTTTTTCAATTGTGACAGACGATCTGACCAAGATCGCAGGAAGGAGCTGGATGCGGGCTGCTTCCAACCGGTCCCTGTGGAGATCGATGGAGGATGCCTATGTCCAGCAGTGGACTTACTATGACTGAGATAATGATTACTGACTGAGTAAGTATACAAATTATCAAAAAGATTGTCAAAAGATCACATTTATTTCCATTTTGCAGTACATACTACTAGACTAGGGTTCCTATTTTAACACTATTCTGATATTACAAATATTCTAACATCAATACAGTCAATAATTAATATTATAAATACGTAAAAAATAATTGTATATTAATACATTATAAAAAGTAATGCCTCGTACATTTATTTCTCACATCAACTACGACACACGTTACACTTCGTATAACATCTATTCCTGGATCAACAATTTCTACAATACATTAAATCTTCATTAAAAATATTACATTTCTACGAAAACGCGATTATCATAACATTATCATAAAATTTAAATGGCACCATAGAAGTATTCTCCATCAAACAAAAAAGAATCAACAAAATCGGTTCATAAACGACAAAGTTATCCGCGAACACACATAAAAAACATATATACGGTCGAATTGAGTAACCTCCTTTTTTGAAGTCGGTTAAAAAGAAGGAACATTACATGCAATTTTGGTATAGATTATTAACACTATTACATAATTAATAACTAAGCGTTATATAATAATTATTCAATTCATGATTGATGGTAATGACAAAAAGCACGTAAGTACATTGTTCCGACGCAAGTCTTCTTCCTTTCAGAGAGCAAGTGTTGGACAACACGGGATGACAGATAGGCTAGTCAGTGGCAAGCCCAGTTAGACGGCCTTAACAAAATATGTTATCCTAAGACCAGGAGCAGGACGAACAGCTTAGTGTCCTGAAGTAACAAGTGCACATTTGAAAAATGCCACTTAGCATGGTGATATATCAATCCGCAATAAGCGTTTCCATCACACAATATATCAAAATTATAAAAAAGTTTTAATGACACTTATTAATATGATGAAACATTACAATGATTATAAAATACATTGACATCTAGTACAAAATAACACAAAATCCAAACATTTCCCATCCGTCCGTCATGTTCACACAATTAAATCATAATAATATGTTGCAGTCATAATATAAACTAAACAGTAATAAATCTTTGAATAAAATAATAATAAATAAATTGAAATGTATAAAAACTACGACTTTGAAGCTTTTCGTTGCAATATTAAAATAAAATATTTAAAATAACACGATTGTTATTAATATTACATATAAATCGTTGCATTCAGCTAAATACAGCCCAATCTACCAATATAATATGCAATAATATCAATACGTATTTTAGTACTCGTTAGAGACAACAGTTTGCAATGGAGGCGGGACGTGGGGTCCATTGCCCAAGGGATGGCCTAGCAACAAATGCACATTTTAACATACTAGCAAATGTTGTTATGGTTACAGCGCTGGAAAATCTCTGATAGACAAATGTGCCTACAAAAAAGGTTAATACAAAAAAGTACAGTAATTAATATAAGTAGCTACGTAAATCAATTGATATTAGCTAACAGAGTTTACAAACGATGTTTGTCTATAATAAATTACAAAGTTCAAAAAGTATAGTGAGGATAGTACATAATAATTCAAAACTATACCTGTTTTTCATAGTCAATAAGTATGATATGATGTTCATTTCTTCATAGGGGTGGTTCTGAAGGTGGAGGGTAGTTCAAGCTGTGGGCGTGGGTTGCGCTCGCCTGGCGGGCGCCACGTCGAGCATACAGAAGACTGCACGGCAGACGGGGCACGTGCAGCGCCCCGCCAGCCACTGCGCCGGCGCGCCGCCCGCCCTCGCCGCCCACCACCGCGCCATGCACCCCGCGCACCACAGCACCCTGTGCCCCACCACACACACATCCGATCAAATATAAGTATCGTACACGGGAAACCATGTCATGTGGTATCTTCACACACTTCCGATGAAATCGTCCCGATTCAAGCGTTTTCTCTTTGTGCGGGCGGGGTTATCGAAGAATATAGTAGTCCCGCGAGCACGGTCTAGATATCATCTGGAGTTCATTATTAGTGTAATTACGTCGTATTCGATGCGAATGATAACAACGCCGCGTTTACGACTAAGCTCCGATATCAAGGCCCAAATCTAACGTTACCGTGACCCCGCACCCGCGCCCGCGCCGTACGGAACGTCGCACTCTACACTACCCTCCCGCGAGCTCACTCGCTAGTATGAGCGTCACCGTAAATGTTATCAGCCGCGTGATTGTATACCACTTGGGACTCGAGCGTGAAGCTCAGTGTCTATATACCATACTTCACAGCATGGGGCTAACTACCGCTTTCAATCGAATACGTTTAAGCCTCAAATTTTGTTATTCGGCTACTATTCACGTGTGCAACTCGCCTCGACCTTCTGCGTCTTGTATAATATCATCTTCGACCTTTGAGTATACAGCCTTATCTGAGTCTTCGACCATCGTCTCGGACCATAGTGAGACGTTAGCCGAATGCCTTTTGAAAAACGTTTACGTGTCACTAATATTAAGAACACTTAGTTATGAAATCTATCGAGACTCGATCGCCTGAATAAAGTTTAGGTTAGGCCGTGACAGTCTTACATGATACTAATTTCGAGAGCCGGTTTTCGTAACCCACATTTACTGCATTATTGTTATTAATATAACTACTATTACAAATACGTGATGAGAATATCTTACATATAATAGCTGTTATATAATGAACAAACAGACTAATATCTAACCTGCATTCACAGCGCTGGCACTGATCCGGGCCCCCGACGAGGTGCGGCGGGGGGGACATGCAGCGTCGGTTTATCTTCACGTCAGCAGTAGCCTGCATGCAGCCAATACACTGGTCCGGTTCCTACACACAATGATGTATCTACATAGTATGATCGATAGTATGAGTAGATCTACTAGTATGATATCTGTCAATTGGACACAGTTTTGGCAGTAATCTATGAGACAAAAGTTTTGGTTGTAGACTCTGGTACTGAGGATGCTTCGTGCAAAGGCGAAACAGCCGTGTAATTCCGTAAACACACTTCAGACATATTATGATACACAAATATGTATTAAAAAAATACCGTGCCGTGCCGTATTTAGAACTCAAAATTAAAAATGTTTAAATCAGGTTTGTCAAAGACTCAAAACTTTTTTCAACGTAATGTTTTTAGATTCCAGGATAAAAATACATACTTGTATAACCGCACTTACTGTTTTTATGAATTCGGATATTCATACGCGTTTGAATAAAAACATTTAGAACGAAATATCTTACATTCGTTATATAAGTATTAGAGATGTGACGTAAGTCGACGACTTAAGACTCCCGCCACCCCTTGTCACACGATTTTACACTTCGTTGACCGCTCTCTCCCCCTTGAAGTGTGACGTAATTTATGGATGGCCCCTATCAAGTAAAGCTCATGACTGAGCCTTCAATAATTGGGAACATTCAACGAACAAGAGCACAATACGTTTAAAATATTGTTTCTGTTACGTCAATTTTTACAACAATTAGTTGTGTAATCCACTTTTTCTTTCTTTTTTTGTATACTTATTCTCAGATACCATCTAACCGAGCGGGATGATTCTGAAAAACAGCGCAGCGTGCACATGTCAATGCGAACGCTGCACATGCTGTGCATAATCCTATTGCCTATAAATTATATTTATGTAAATTTGTACTCAGACTGTGTGTTATGTATTTTATACTATGGCAATAAAGTGTTTTTTATCTTTATCTTTAAAATACATGCTGCTTCCAACTGGTCTTAGTTTAGATCAATGATGTTCCTATGAATAAAATGATAATAATGAACATAAAATATTTTTTGTTTAACTTGGGCAAAGAAGGAAAATCTCACATCTGGAAATACAAATATGAGTATGAGCATATGAATTGAACAAGCTACTGCAAAACATAATCATAAACAAAGCTGTAGGCAAACAAAGTATAGCAAGAAGGAAATTACACTGGCGTTGCAAACTCTACTAATAGACCAGAATAAAGAACGTAGATCACTTAAGGCTAGGGAACCAACTGATGTATAAATGTGAGACGGCACAATAAGGACCAGATATTAACTCACTTCCTCAATGTAATAAATTGGATTCTGATCAACATATTGCTTGAACACTGTCACAAATCTCTCAATTAGCGTGGGCAGTAAGGATATGTTCTCTGGCACTCGCACAGGGTGCATCAGCCTCGGTTGCAGGTCATCTCGCAGCGACGTGGTAGAGATGCGAAAATTGAATGGCTTTATGTCGTCCCGTGTTGGGATCACTTGGATGTTCACATATTGTACTTCTTCTTCGCCAGTCGGGGAGTAAGAGTGGTGATCAGTCTGTAAAACAAAATTTTGGACTTGAAAAGCTAATTACATATTTTATATGAACTTTAAATAGTTAAATGAAAAATTTATAGGTACAAACACACCAGTACCTCCAATTGTATAACTATAAGGTACAATTAGTACGATATTATACTTTTCATGTATTTCATTTTATGGTTTGCAACAAAGAGAATGTATGTACTACATTGATATGTTCCACGCACATGTATGCATTCAAAAGTAATCACGACAATGATATGGTCACAAAACAGCTGATACTTAGATTTATTAGATTCTTCAAATTTTTGTTTTCGCGATACATAGATTGAACTTTTACTAATGGAGTATAGGTAAAGAGTTACCAAGTTCCAGTAACAATTACCAGGATATACCTTTAGGTGACAACAACAAGTCCGGTGGTAAAGTATTATCAACACAACACACCCAGCTCTACTCGTGTAGTAGTTGAGTTGTCAGTTACCGAAGTATACCTTCCGGTGACATCATCAATTCTGGTGGTAAGGTCTCACCATACCAAACAAAATGAGCCCAAACTCGGCCACCTAGCTCTACTCGTCTAGTAGTTCCAGTAGCAGACACCAAGATATACCTTCTGGTCACTACATCAAGTTCTAAACAAACTGGAACTCGTAAAATTATGTACTTATAACCTCCATCAATTGAAAAGTCGAATTTCATAATATTATTTTATCAAGATGTCTGCAAGTATCAACTTTGATAGATATGTGAAATTTCTGTACTCATAAAGAAATCTTTTTCAATATGAGCAGCTGACGACAAGGAGTCCACTCAAAGGACTTCAGTCCACTGTAGACTGATTTGATTTAGAAATTCATGTAACGAATTTATCTAGTCCATGACCAAAGAAATTCACCTTACTTCTCGTGAGTTTCAATGAGTTTGTTCGTTCAAACCTTACTTCTATGCAATAAGATTTCAATGTGATAGGAAAATATGTGAAAAAGTTGTACAATAAACATTCTTAAAATTAAACATCATCTTCATTCAAGTTATCATTATAAATCTTCAAAATAAAATCCTAAATCACTTAGTTCAACTTTAAAAGTGACTACATGTTTATGTGTGTAATTGGTATATATAAGATGAAACAATAGCTCCTCAGGTGTGGACGGAATCACGGCCCTTTTAAAACTAAAGCCAAGGTTGTGTTGGTGTACCATGCCTGTCGGTGTATCTAGTCCAGTTTCTTGTTAGGTGATCTTATAGCGTAGCCTATCTGCCTTTTTAAATAATATTATTAAGTACAACCATGCAAATAGGTACAAAAAACAAACTATGTTAGATAAAGTATTATAATTACAATATTGACTCAAATGTACATCACAACTGTTTATTAAAAATGAACTTACCCCAGTAGCTACGAGGGTGCAGTCCCTCTGCATGACAACTTGCACCCCATACTGAGTCACTTTGATGAGGTAGCTCTCTGTAGCTACAAACTTGCTAGTGCTTGTCAGTTGAAAGCACACTTTGTCAACACTGAAACAATGTGATGATTGTGTGTGACACAATGGGAAGACAGTATCTACTTTATTATTCTTCTTCTTTTTTTATGAAAATAGTAATACAAAAAAAAAAAAATGGAATAGAAATGGAAATACCACAAAAAGTAATGAACACATGAATCACATTTTTTATGTCTTGATTTTTTTTTTTTTTTTTTTTTTCTTAGCCATGTGCGTCCACTGCTGGACGTAGCCTCCCCCATATAGGGGGGATTTGCCAATACTCGCCACGCTTGGCAGGCGGGTTGGCGAGCGCAGTATGATTTCCTCCTCAGAAGGCGCTGCTGCCCACCTTCTGGTACGTGATCCCTTAGCTGACTCTTACGGCACCCACGGGAAGAGATGGGGGAGTACTATTCTAGGCCGGTACCACCACAGCCAGACCGGTAGACACCATGTCTTGATTGACACATGTAAATTATCAATATACAAATTACTTCAAGGGAAGTCAGTTATCATATATATGCCAGGGAATCACAGCATAGAATAATATTATTGTAAAGGCATAATATATTATTTTTATATTAATTTCTAGAGTAATATACTGTCTATAGCCTAGAATAAATCTTTTTGAAATTGAAATAATAACAGCAGGTTTTGTTTAATGTCTCATCTTCTGATCTTGATTTTAGCTAATACTTCACCTAATGTTATAGTAATGTGATCTAAGATATAATATAACATGGTAACTTAAAAGGGCACCTATTGTCCCTGTAAGGGTATCTGTTCTTGAAACGTCTCAGATTGTACTAGCTGGAAAACATAAAATTGGATAGCATCACTATCACATTTTTCCTGATGAAACAAAAACATCATTAAATTTTAGCATTTTGCATTCCTCAAGTTAAGCCATATACTCAGAAATCTTAGAATAACTACCAATAGAGAGAATAATTTTACTATTGTAAACCATATGGATTTAACATAAAACTTCATAAGATCTATTAATTATGCATTTGCAAATGATTAGCAGAAGTTAGATTATAAAAGTTCTATTTTATATGCAAGTTAAATCAGTGATACATAGGTATTAGTAATAATGCCAATGTTTCTTGACCTTAATTTGTTCGAACCACATGGGAGGTTAATCTATTTAATTAGTGCTATTTATTAGTATTTTATTGTTTATTCAATTTTATGTATATAGAAGAGGTGGTTTTTCATGCATTACTTGCCACCTCCCTCCACCTCCAAGACCACTCCCTCCAGGCATGCATAAAAACTTAAAATAGTATCAAAATAATTGTAAACAAGCATAAGTACTTTCAATATATTAAGACATTTAGTATTGAGTACATTAGAAGTAAATTTAATAAATGAAGGGCAGGGTAATACAGACTGAAACATGAACTTTGTGGCTTTCACAGATACAGTTCCTTGGGTTGCTGGAACACTTGACATCAAATGATTTCCTTAATCTAGACTGTAAATAAGTGGCTTGTAAATAAATACGTAGTGAATATTACTTCCGCATCATGTACCTACTTCTTAAATTCACTGTTTAAATGAGCTGCAACAATCCTCCAGTCCATTCCTTCTGCAACATATGGCTGTAGTGTTTTCACTACTGGGTGTCCTTTTTTCTCATACTCCCACCACAGTAGCATTTTATACGCCGCTATCATGAAGACGATGATTGAGGCGTAAAATGATGCCGCAACCCACTCGGACCTCCAGCCAGTGCACCAATTGGTCAGCACGTAACCGAAAGGCAGTGCTGCGTGCACCATTGCAGTTACCGTGGTTCTCTTCATGTGATACCCCACGAAATTAACATTTTCCGAGCCCAAGAAACTCTCAAATAAATGGGGAATGGTGAAACCGGCTGATACAAATTCTGCAGGAGGGTAGATAGTACACACGCAAAATAGAGCGTAAAACAAGGTAACTAGAACATCCATTGCGATACAATTAAAAATGTTTCTCTTAGCAGAAATATCTTTCTTTCTTCGTGTCTTCGATCGAAACAGATATACGAAAATATATATGTAGGTACGTATTCGATAATTTTAAAAATCGCAAAACAAAACTTGAGTGTGTATATTTGCCGGACATGGAATTGGCGCCCTGATAAATACCGACCCAATAAATACCACCCAGATAATTCATGACCATGTACGTCGGTTATCAGGTCGGTATTTCACGGGCTGCGCAGTCCTTGGCTGCGTATTCTACCCCGGTAGCGATTTGTTTCAGCACGTATTTCCCGACCCAATAATGCGCGGCCGATAAAAGCCACCCAGATAATTCGCAACCACCTCCTATTGGCTGATATCCGTTACGCTTATTGGTCTAAAATGATTCTTAAATTGATTGTATTGGTGGATATCTTTTGTAAGGCTTTGCTCACCATGCGATAGTCAAAACCTGGCCTAGCTCAATGCTGACAATCTGGCAAAAAAAACTAAACATGGCGTATGTGTTTGTTTTTGTTTACTTCATTCATTGTGAAATTTCATTGTGCAAATGATTAGCTCATATCTGAATCCTCTAACTGCTCTAAGTGATAAGAATATTACGCTACGCTAGAGCTCTAAGCGTGGAATATAATGCGATCTTCTAAGTTACGGCAAGTGGAAATCAATAGGTATTTTCAAATGTCACGTCACTCAGGTATAATTGGAAATGAATGTGCTGATTCATGTGCCATAAATGCTCTTCAAACGGGTTCCTCTGACCATAACCAAATGTATTCTCATGATGTCTGTGCCAAATCCAAATCAATACTTTCTGAAACATGGTGCAAAAATTGGCACCTTTACTAGAACTTTAAAAGGTAAATTTTATGCTGACATACAACCCTTAATCCCTGACAAACCTTGGTTCTCGAAGTTCCAGAAAGCTGATAAACAAACTACCTCAACTATTTGCAGGCTTCGACTCAATCATTCTTGCACCCTTGTTTTCCTAGCCAAACTGAGGATAAGGGATAACTCCCTTTGTGAATGTGGTCTGGACGAAGGAGACGTGGACCATATATTCTATGGTGTGAACATCAAGGGAATTCATTGTGGACTAGACTTTATAAAAGTGACTTTCAATTATCAGGCCGGTAAATACAGGGTCAGTAAAGCACGGGTCGGTAAATCACTGGCTGCGCATTATCGCCCGGTAGAATTTTAACCACCCTAGTAATTACCACCCTGATAATGCGCAGCCTGATAGCTCATGTACATGGCTTTGAATTATCTGGTCGCAAATTATCTGGCTGGTAATTCACAGGCCGGGCATTATCATGGTAGGCAAGTAACGTTTCCCAACTTTTTTTAGCACGACATTGGCCAACCCTCCATTAGAGTTGCCAAATGTGATCTGACATTTCCAAAATTACGTTGGTAGCTGCAGTCTCAAATATTTAGTTTTTTGGAAAAATATTTATGACACGTAAAAACGAAGAAGATTAGGAGTTTCCGCTTTTGTCCATTTAATTGAACGCAATTTATTTGAACACTAAAATTGCAGTATCACATGATCAATTTATTTTAGTAGGATAATATGCACTTACGAATTACGAACATCGAGCTGATAAGCACACGTCAGGACGTAATTAATGAACTCAATGAATCCTGTCAGTAACAAAAACAAAACGCACTCTTATATTATTATTATTATTGTTCTTCAATTGTCATAAGTTGCATGATGCATGCATGCACCAGCTTACAAAAAAAGAGTAGGTTAAAAATTTAGATGTTTATTATTTTCTTTTAAATTGTAAACAAAATTGATGATTTAATTCAGATAATAAAAATTTCATGAAATGCGGTATGCTGCGGTGCATGATGCATGCATGCACCAGCTTACAAAAAAAGAGTAGGTTAAAAATTTAGATGTTTATTATTTTCTTTTAAATTGTAAACAAAATTGATGATTTAATTCAGATAATAAAAATTTCATGAAATGCGGTATTATAGGTCTCTTAAATTTTCGGAGAATATTAAATATGTTCTTAAAATAATTTGTATTAGTCAGTTTTTTACAGTCTATAAACTATGTTATCTTATCTTGTTTTATATTAAACTAGTAGCCCCCCCATGGTTTCCTTCGCGTGGATTACGGTTTTCCCGCTAAATTAATAATTCCAAGGGAATCATACATATTACCGGGAAAAAAATATATAGATAGCCCATGTGCTATTCCAGACTAAAATCCATCCCTGTGCCGAATTTCACCCAGATTCGTTCATCTGTTCTGGCAGGATTGAGTGACAAGCATACATCCATTCATCCATCCAAACTTTGAGATATATTATAAGTGGGATTTGGATTTTCCGTCGTAGATAGTAGATATTTATGTAACGTTTTTTTGAGAGGTAAGTCTCGTTGAGCATAATTTGCTCTGACAGGTTGGCGTGAACGCTCATGATCAAATATTGGGTGGAGCAAATACCGCTCTAATTGAGTTTGTAAACGCCGCATATCCGCAGTCAGAGCAAGATATGGCTAGGCCGAAGGCGCTCCCGAACGCAGCCTTTCAGTAATTGTTAGCTACTTTTTACTAGCAACCTTGTTACTAGTAAAAAGAAATTGCTAATCTTAGCATTTTCTGGATGACCTCTACACGTAAGAAAAATTACTAACAGAGTTAACTACTGCATCCACAATAAAACATTTTCTCTATTCCACAGACTTCTGCTAAATGTACTGCCGTACCCTACCTAATAGTTAGTGTTAGCATTAACAACGAATTATATACCTTGTGATAAATGATAGTAATTCTCTTGTTCAACGAAAGTGAAATTTTGGAAAATATGTTCTTATTTATGTTACTATAAAGTCCACATCAGTATGACACTTATCAATAACAAAATAAATATTGTTTAACACGGAATATAAAACTTCTTTAGCGGTATCTTGTGCACTTTTGTATGGGGGAAATATGTTAAACTTGCGTCAGGTCGTCAGATCGTCAGGACCACCGTTGAAATTTAAACGCATATATGCTACGGATGATAAGGAACATTTTCGTTTGTTGGTAGTTTTATTTGATAATTTAATATTATATGATTTTTTAAGTCGTTTTGTTAAAAGGTTTATTGATTTCAGTTTTCAAAACACCGATATTATAATGAGGAGAGATTTAATTTTTTTTAAAAGTCATCATGTTCATTCTATTTGTTCCACTAAGATTACAAATCTGAAAGTTTTGATGGATCCAATGATTAGGATTAGCATCACATAGCAGATGTCGTGTTGGGTTATTATAAAAATTGCGGCGGAGTTTTAAGTAAAATAAGCGCACCTTATTTGGTATAATATATATTGCTTAAAACTAATAACATTTTTCACTTGTCCGTAGCGTGTTTACGTCAACTTAGCTGGCAATGTCAGACCAGGGGACAGTGGACACGTATGATCAGTGCGTATGAATGAAGTTTATGTGTTTTGGTTCGAAGTAATTCTATAGAAAAGCGTTTTACACCATAATTTTATCTAGGTGATAGCAGAATCTTCTTATATTGTAATAAACACCAGCAGAATAAAATGTCCAGGTTAGTATAATAGTTTACAGGAACGGTATAGGTACCATGAAATAAAAATGTGAATATGTGGCTTCAGCCAGACTACATACATACGTTACTAGACCGCTAGCGATATTATGGCTGAGTATCCGGCAGAAATGAAGCCTTTATGGAATAGTTAAATCTGAGTAACTATATTAACCAGCATCAAATTAATGGCTTGGCTGTGAACCGTATATGTAATACATTTTAAACATATCTAATGGGGATACCTTCATTACACATATACAATGTTTTTATTATGAGGCGATCCAACCTAAGCTTTCTTTTAAACAAGGTGGTTTTAATATTATAAGGCAAATACCACTGTACAGGCAATTATTTTGTAGTTTCGTATTATTATTTATGGTGAGGATACATGTTGTTGTCATGTCTTTGTATACCAAATGGTAAGTACTAACATAATATAATCTCTGACTGTTCCTTTAGTGAAGCAATGTTAGCATGCCGATATAATCATGTCATACAAGTTATATGTAGTACACAGCCATACAGGCTCGTCAAAGATGTAGTCCAGGGAACAGAGAACCGCAAGGGTATTTTAATCTAAAATGGTATCAAATCCCTGTATTTTTCACTTTTGTAACCTGTACATACTTATATAGTAACAGTCCAGAAGTGTTTAGTTGAATACAACTGAATGCCTCATTCTAGTATCCAACTAATAAGGAGCTATACTGTCATCTTGCCTACCTGTAAAACAAAAAGACAATGTATGTGCAATTGTCACTAGTTCAAACAAATAAGATTATATTACTATATTTACTTTTAATGGTGTAATGGGAATCCACATTTTCAAGTTTTGTTTTATCTGAAATTTCTGTACCTAAACTGAAATTTAATTCTAAGTTGACAATGTTACTTTATATTTGAAAAATGTACCAATAGTTAAAAGTACTGATATAATAAAGAGATACATTATATATTAGTTAAGAGTGAAAAACATATTTATTTACACATTTCTGAACAGACTGTTATTTGTGACCTATTGCAATAAATTTTTGATTTTACATCTGCACATCTTGATGTTGGTCTTAAGGCCAATTTAAAAACCTAACAAATGTAAAATATATAATCAATCTCTACACATTTATAAGGACTTTTATATCATATTACTGACTTAATTTATAAAGGTAGTCCAAATGATAGCATATGTCTAGAATGCTATATTAATTACTGAGGTTTTTATGGTGTGGATATATATATATATCTCATAGGAAAGTATTGATGTTTTCTTTAACTCTTCCTTCTCTAACTTTTAATTATAGTCTGTAATATTGTACACACTAAAATAATTTATTGTTGTTGAAATTAAAATTCAATGAGTATTTAAATAAATTTGTGGTATTGAAATAAAAACCACAATATGAAGCACATAATATAACATATAGTTGTTTCATGTACAGTATTTGTTTCAATATTAAATTATCTGAACAATTAATGGAATCTTGTAATTTGCCCTCAGTGTACATGCACTTTGCATGTATTTTATTTAAATAAATTATTTGTTTTTCTTATTATCGATCTCATAACGTTAGTTTCTTTATACGTGGGAGGGGTGTTAACCCGCCGCACAACTCCCGAAGTGTTGGAGGACCGCATCCTACTCTGGTCAGCGAGTCCATCAGACTTCGCCAGAGGTTAGCTAGGCTGTGCCACCATCCATTCCCCCATCCGCCACCCGGGGGACTCCCTCCTACGCTGTGAGGCCCAGCGCGGGGATGTTTCTCGTCATAAGAGAAGTTTTAAAACTCAACAGTAGAGTTCAACTAAACAGAAAACATATAGTGATTGGGTACGCGGATGACCTTGCCTTACTGGGAGGAAAGCAACAAGAAATGGTGACAGCGGTAAATATTTTGGAAAAGGAAGGCATGAAAGTTGGCCTAAAAATAAATCATGATAAGACCAAGTACTTCCACATGCTTAGGTGCAAAAATGTAATCGTTTTGAAATGATACCTACAAAGGAGTAGAAAGTTTTAAATATCTCGGCTGCATATTAACTGATACTAACACCAGGGATAAAGAGATTGACACTTGAATACAGAATACCCTCCGCTGTAGTGCAGCTCTACACAAGGTGTTGGTGTTCAGGTGGTTCTCAGCAAGCGCACTAAAATTCGTATTTACAAGACAGTGATAAGCCCAATCCTGATGTACGGCTGTGAGGCCTGGACATTAACACTAAAGGAAGAAAACAAACAACTCATCACTGAAAGGAAGGTGCTTAGAAAGATATTGGGGCCGCTGAAGACAGAAGAAGGAACATGGAGAAGAGGAAAAAACCTTGAAATTGAAGAAATGGTGAACGAGCCCAATATCAGGTGAAACTAAAGCCCACAGACTTCGCTGGCTCGGCCATCTAGAAAGAATGAAGGATATCCATGCTGTTAAACGAGCATACTTGGGACGGCCTACAGGTTGACGACCCCTCGGCCGTCCCAGGTATCGCTGGAGCGATGAAGTTGAGAAGGATCTTCGCGAGCACCAAGCCGATAACTGGCAAGAGATTGCTCAAGATAGAAGAAAGTAGCACATATTATTATCAGAGGCCAAGACTCATTTTGGGTCCCTGCGCCATGCTGAATGAATGAATTTGTGTCCCTAGCTGTAAGTTTTCTAAAAATTGTAAAATAAAATAATAATTTTAAATCCTTATTATGCTAATTCATCATAATATTAAGGAATTACGGTCGCCGCGGTGCAGTGGTTAGTGTCATGATGACATGACTACTGTGTCTCCGGTATTGGTACCCCTGGATTCGAATCCCGGCAGGGGCAAACATTTGTGCGATGAGTGTAGGTGTGTGTCCAAGCCTACTGCGATACAGGGAATCCTAGTGCGGGGGTTTTAGTGTGATTAAAGAACAAAAAACAAAATATATATAATATATAGGTATATATAATATATGCACATAAATAAATGAAATAAATAGATTTACTTCATTTTAACTAATAAATCTATCTCTTTCCTACAGCATGATGGGAGTTGAGCAGCCATGCTACACTCTTATCAACTTCCCAACGGACTCCGAACCACACAATGAAATGCAACTCAAGATAGATCTTGGTAAGTCATTTTGACTAATTACAGGCGCAAAGAACATTAGTGAAATGCAATTAATGATAGATGAAATTAAACATTAATTTTATTTAAATTAATTAGCATTCACTTTGATAAGGAATTGCTTTTGATTTCATGTGAAATATGTTAAACTTCTGGGTTTTGTTCTGTATGGAACCAATGTTTACCTGTTTGCGAAGTAGTAGATCCTGGCATCCTCATTTTTTGAAATAAATAGCACCTAAGCTAAGGTAGGTCGGCGAGGGGACGACGCGGTGGCAATCACGTGGCTGGGATCGGAATTCCGTGCGAAACAGTCTTCGCGGCGAAGTGCATGCAGTCGCGATGTGCGACCATTGTTAATGCTCCGGGAGCGATTCGGGCTAAATTGAGTCCACGGGTGGACCACGGGAAAGGAGTGCTAGAGCCAGCTTCGGGGCAGAAGCACAGTACGTCGAGCGGACGCGAAATCTATTGAACCCTTTGGGCGCGAGGGCGATAATAGCTCAGAGTTATAAACTTATACTGTTTGTAAAAAAGATACCATGACTGAATTTAAACTTTTTTTTTAAAATCTGGATACCGTTTATTTCCATAATATGTTTAAATGTAGTCTTACTCCATAACTTTTCCATGGCAATTGGGTCACAGTTTTAATACCTTAAACTTTTCAATTTTCAGAAAAAGGTGATACAAAAAAGAAAATAGAGGCACTGAAGAAAGTAATAGGTATTATTATCTCTGGTGAGAAGATTCCGGGGCTACTCATGATCATAATCAGGTTTGTGTTGCCTCTGCAAGACCACACAATCAAGAAGTTGCTGTTGATCTTCTGGGAAATCGTACCAAAGACCACACCCGATGGAAAACTACTGCAGGAGATGATCCTTGTATGCGATGCTTACAGGAAGGTAAGGTTTCACAACAACAACTATTGCATTCTTATCCTATTTCACACATTTCAGATCTAGATTCATGGCAGAGTACCATTTAAATCTGATCATTCAAACTCTGATCTAGAATTTAAAATAAGCTAGAGACGCACTAGCCAAATCATAGTAAAATTCAAAGTTTTCCAGTTGTTTGAATGACTGTTTGTTACTCATCGGGTCGGCAGCAGGGTGCAAGGGGTTGCACTTACACCCCCCTATCAAGAAAGAAAATAAATAAGTAGATTTTTTTATTATTTTACTGTATGAAAAATTACGTAAAACTGGAACTGACTTCAACATTAAAAAGTGTGAAATAACTTGTCGAAGTTGGTACCATGATAGTTCAAAAGTAACTATTATCAAAATATTGTGCTCATGGTACCGACTTCGACAAGTTATTTCACACTTTTAAGTGTTGAAGTTTTTTCAATTTTTTTTGTTCTCCCTTTTCAGTGACCTTTGTTATTCACAGGATCAATTGTCATTGTGTATGTTCACCGATTTATTCACCTACTATTATAATGTCGTTCACACATATGCTCTTTTCGATTTGATTTAAATGGGACCACACGGGAAGCAGCTTTCAAATAAAAAAAGAATCATGAAAAATCGGTTCACCCAGTCGAAAGTTCTAAGGCAACAAACATAAAGGTCGAATTGAGAACCTCCTCCTTTTTTTGAAGTCGCTTAAAAACTGAAAGCGTCTAGGTAACTGTCCAAATTTGTTCATGTTGTCAATAAATTCAGTATCACGCGCTCGTCGTCGTCGAAACGAATGGTCAAGGGAAGTCGTTCAAAAGTACATAATAGTACATGTTGTTTAGACTTTTTTTCATGTGTTTATAATGTGTAGATCCAGATACACCCCCGCCCCGAAAGTAATCCTGGCGGCGCTCATGGTTACTCCTTCATGCTGAAATGGCTAAATTGTGAAATATTGTTTATTTATTTAAACTTTATTTGTTAAAACGAGTTTTTTAAACACCTTATTATATAAACCTAACAGTTATTGAGGTATTTATGTCTGAATATCTGCATTATAGCACTGATTGATTCAATGCATCCAGTTGTTATTGTGTGTATACGAACGAATTGAAAAACAACGACAGTAGATATAATTAAATAATAACATAGCGAATAATAACATCAGGTGAGACAGTGGCCAAGTGCAAGCCTATATACTTTAAAAAAAATCCTTTGATAAATCTTGTTTTAACAAAGAGATATTAATTTGTCAAAAACACTGTCGTTAGGTTAGGTTAGCAATATCAAATCAACTTTCGATTAAAGAATAGAAATCGATAACTTAGTAAAACTAGTCGGTACTCGTTCTGTGATTCCAAAATTATTCAAACCTGTAGCGCCATCTAGATTTAGCCTGAAATTATGAGATTTTTCCGGCGTATGATTTTCTTTAGGCGATTGTCAGTCTTGTAATGTCCAAGGCCCTAGAGCGGAGACATCTAAAAAGTCAGCTAACTATACAAATTCCAATAAAAGTATCCATCACCAACTCATGGTCTCGATACGTTATTGTAGGACCTGCAGCACCCCAACGAGTTCATCCGCGGCTCGACGTTGCGGTTCCTGTGCAAGCTGAAGGAGCCGGAACTGTTGGAGCCACTGATGCCAGCCATTCGCGCTTGTCTCGACCACAGACACTCCTACGTCAGGAGGAACGCCGTGCTTGCCATATTCACTATTTACCGGTATGTTCTACACTAAATATTAACTAATTTAAAAATAAAATTTCGTAATTTAGTATTTAATTATATAGTTTATAATTATTGCATACCATATTAAATATAAAATGAAAAGAATCTACAGAGGTTTTTATTGAGATGTCGTAAGACGCCCTTTCTGGAGTATTTCTGAAAACTAGGATCATCTGATCAGGATTATAGTTTTAGCAGGAATACTCCAAAAACCAACAAATACAACCACTGATATACATCAGAATGAATGAATAGACTCATTCGACTGCTTCCAATTCTCAATAAGTATGTCAACGTTTTATCTTGGTGATCAGCAGTTTGTTTAAAATTTATTAGGAGAGATTAGAGATAGAGATATTTTATAGAATCAGAGTCTGTAATTCCAGTGCACATTCTCCGAAATGCACCCGATAGAAAACTGATAGGCTTGCTACTATACGCCGGTGTTCAAGGCTTTGAAGCCTACGTTTCACCAGAGTTACTGCTGATCTTATGGCTCGCCTCTCGATTGACTCTAGAGCTTCAAGTTTGTATTTGGCTGACCCATCCATCCATCCATGTACACATTTGTTTCCAGTAACTTTGAGTTCCTGATCCCAGACGCACCGGAGCTAGTAGCGACGTTCCTGGAGGGCGAGCAGGATATGTCGTGCAAGAGGAATGCATTCCTCATGCTGCTGCACGCGGACCAGGAACGAGCGCTTACCTATCTCTCTTCCAGACTCGACAATGTGCATGGCTTCGGAGATATACTGCAGTTGGTCATTGTAGAGCTCATCTATAAGGTCAGCTGTGCCCTTGAGTTTCCTATATTGAATTGTTAGACGCATTAATCATTTAATATAAAGATAATAAAGAAATAAGACTGTAATTAAAACGTTTACAAGCAAAATACACTTAACTTCGGTCGTCGTGGCTCAGTGATCAGCGACTTTGGCTTTGGAACCGCGACCCCGGGTTCGAATTCCGGCCTGGGCAAACATTTCTCTGATGATCAAAGGTGTTTGTTCTCGGGTCTTTGATGTTTGTGTATTGTGATTGTGTGTGTCTATGCCTACCGCGACACGGGGTATCCAAATGCGGGGGAGTGAGTGTGTGAACAAAAATAATTGTAATTGTAATAAATAAAATTTCGGCTACGGGTGGTGACGAGATGTGAAATATCGTATTATGGTGAGGTCCTAAGTATGTATATAATAAAAATGATACATGTTAAAACCTACGTAGTAAAAAGCAAATGCTTCTGCGTCATGTTGGTTTTCATACGGGTCGATAGCTTTGTTTACTCTATTATCGTGTTTCGGACTGCACGTTTACAATGAATTTGACATTTCTCAATGCTGAACATCAAGCATCCACCCACCCACCCATCAAGTCCCACTAGCAGCCGAATTTTTTCCTTCAAATATTTGAACTGAAGTTCTGCCTAGCATAGCGTTAATGCGATACACAATAAAATCTCTTAAAATCAAGCATTTATCTCTGAAACGGAGAAAATGAGCGATTGCAGCGGACGTGTGACTGTCCACCATTCTCCAAGTGCTAACGTTGAAAAGATACGGGTAGTGAAAGAAAAACGCTATGAAGTAATTGCATTTTGCCTAGGCCCACCGGTTAGTCATTCGATATGGCAGCCGACCTGTTCATGCCTGAACGAGATAAACCAATTTGGTCCCACTTCTTCATCTGTTAGCTTGTTAATACTTCAGTAATTCCCTGCAGATGTCGAGGTTCACGTACATGCTCGTAGTGATGAGTAAATAGAAAGTCATTTAAAGCTCACCAATGTTTGAAATAAGATATGTTTCATAATATTTTTTAAGACTTACATAAATTGTGTTTCTGTACAATATGGAATTGTCTTGTAAGTGAAATTTTGTAATTTCTTTCTTTCTTAAGACAATAAAGTTCTTAGTTCAGCTAATGTAATAAAATGTTTATCCAGGTGTGCGTTGCGAACCCGGTGGAGCGTTCCCGTTTCATCCGCACAGTGTACGGGTTGCTGAACGCGAGCAGCGCCGCCGTGCGCTACGAGGCCGCCGGCACGCTCGTCACCCTCTCCGTCGCGCCCGCTGCTATCAAGGTGCGAACCCCGCTATATCTGCAGGACCACATTCCGAACTCTGACTCTGATCGTTCTCTTACGATGGTATTTTACGTATTTAGCAAATTTTTCGGCTTCCAAGATAGCCGAAAAGCTAGCCTTCCATAGCCTAGCTTGGAAGCCTTTATATACATATGATTGCCATGTAAAGCGTTATACATATATTATTGCCATTTAATCATTAGGGAAAAAAGGTTGCCTTGGTGGTCACAGCTACACCAACGGTTCTTAGTTAGCTTTCCGCTCTGTCTTAGGGTTGTTTTAAATTCTTTCTGTTAGACCCTGACTCCAAAATATATAGTATCAGTAAATTATAGTGCTGGTCAAACACCAGCCGCGCTGTATTGAAAGGTGCATTGTCATGCATGTGCTTAAATTCTTGCTTATTATGGGCTCTGGGCGGGACAATAACAAGTTCCAATACCTCCTCACGGTATTTATAGGCAGTCGTGCTGCCCACACCATGATTGGGACAATCGTAAGGCCTTAGTAAGAGTGGACCTCCAGTGGATGATGGAGACGGTTGACTGTGTGGAGTTCTCTAAATTTGTGTTTGTCGCGAATCTGTATGAAATCCACTCATTAGTGAACAACACTATTGACCTTTGCTGGTCACTCCATGTTAAACATCTCTTACACCATAAAATACTATTTTTTGTTAGTTTTGTATAGTTTACGAAATCAAAAGCTTTAAATATGTTAAAAGAAGAGAGATCGTTAGTGCATCGTTGTTAATGCTCTACGTGATAAACTTTTTAAAGGTAAAGCATGATTGTGTGATTGAACTGCCTTTGCGAAAGCCAAATTGTCAATTATGTAGTATGTAGTATTTTATATTTAGTGATAAACACTTTCTTTACTAACTATACTAGATTTTAATACATCGCTTTACTATTAACTTTGGTGAAATGTAATAGTTGGATGTCGTGTCGGTTTGCAGGCGGCGGCGGCGTGCTACATCGATCTGATCGTGAAGGAGAGCGACAACAACGTGAAGCTGATCGTGGTGGGACGGCTCGCGGCGCTGCGGGCCGAGGGCGGCGACGCGGCGCAGCGCGCGCTGCCCGACCTCGCCATGGACGTGCTGCGCGTGCTCGCCTCTTCCGACCTGGACGTGCGCCGGCACACGCTGCAGCTCGGTAACCCTACTCTACACTACACTAAGCGTGCTGTTCACCTAAATTCAAAACGCCGATTATAAATTTGTCAGTTGGCCCAACAGTTTCCACCATACAGTTAACCAACGGTTAATTGATAATCGGACGTTTAAATTTTGGTGAACACTACCCTAAACTGCACTGCACTATATTACACTCTACTGTAGCGGCGCGCCGCGTGCCGTGTACGCACGGAGCGACACGTGGTTGTGAGAGTTTTTTTTATTTATTGCATTAACAGCATGCTAGGCGGAACTTATGTTCAAATTTGGACGTAAGTTCCACCGGTATTTCACCGGTCATACTGCTACTAAAATAGCCTAATTTTTTCCTTTAAAAATTTGAACGTGGTTGTGGTGCGTGCGCAGCGCTGGAGCTGGTGACGGCGCGGCACGCGGAGGAGCTGGTGCAGGTGCTGCGCAAGGAGGCGGCGCGCGCGACCAGCGCTGACCATGAGGACGCGGCGGCCTACCGCCAGCTGCTCGTGCGCGCTATGCACCGCGCTGCGCTCAAGGTGACGCGGCACTCGCCTTACCCACGCCTTAACCACGCTGTACTCATGTCTCAACACCGCTCATATTCATATTAGCCTGCAATAGTACTTTACACGGCAGACTCGTATTTGCAATGCCGAGTGATGAACCCAGTGCGTCAATTCTCTACGCGAGAATTGCTGTAACTAGGAACAAAATACTGTCTTTTTTGTACTAGATTGTAAAAATACATTGTAGTATAGACCATTTAGATGGGGCAGAATGGGCGAGTCTTAAACTATAAGACATACAAAGATCTGTTCTCTGGATGCATTTCATCGATTTTACATTCACTGACGCTATGTACATCTGATAATCCTTTATATTGTTGTCTTCAAAATCTTGCTAAGGTGAGCGTCGAACTGGAAGTAGCACAGCTCTCAGATACCAGTGAATGTAATTATAAATCGTTGATCAGCATTTTCCGTTTAATCGTTATTCAGAAGAGTGTTTGATATGAGTATTATTTTTGGCAGTTCCCTGAGGTGGCAGGCAGCGTGGCCCCGGCATTGCTGGAGATGCTCGGCGACGGCAGCGAAATGTCAGCGCATGATGTCATGCTGTTTCTACGCTCGGCGTTGTTTTCCTTCCCAGATCTGCGCGATCAAATATACGAGGTATTATTGAGTCAGTATGAACAAAAACGTTTAAACTTTTATCAAGTTGTATTTATTTTGGAATCTATAGTGATAGTTGTTTTTTTCAAATTAAGAATTTTTCCTTGATTCCTTTTGTATTGAGAAGCGTGTATTTTGTAATGATATATGAATTTTGAGATTTGGTTTGATCTGCTCTTCCCAATGAATTATAACGCCTCTTCTAATTTCATCGTAATCCGAATTTGAAAAGTGTTAAAATATTAATAATTTTTGATATGACAAACAAAAAACATTAAAACGAGATTCCGAGTAGCTACAATATATAATTTTGCAAAAGGAGAGTTAACAGCGTCTTAAAATTATTGGCAACATACCATAATGCCCCCAGTATTATACATATCCATAGGCGACGGTTATCGCTTACTATCAAAAGACCCGTCTGCTCGTTTGTCTAGCCTACCTATTGCATTAAAATAAATACAGATGTCGTGACGCAATTACGGACTGTGGCAGGATTGCTTGTAGCGTTCAAGATAAGCGTAGGGGGTGTCGATCACCGACCTCGTATGAAGCGTAATACTTGTAAAACTCTTACTCGGCCATTAAATATTTTTCTCGCTCTTTCAGACAACAGAGGTATTTTTGTATAATGTAATTTTGTGTATTTTATGACGGTAACGTTGTGGCGTGGTACAGAAACTGCTGGAAGCGCTGCCGCAGATCAAAGTGGGGCGCACCGCTCGGTCGGCGCTATGGCTGGTGGCGCAGTGGGCCGACTGCGCGCCGCGGGCCGCGGCCGCACTCCAAGCGCTGCAGCGGCTCGTGCCACAACATGCTACTGACGCGCAAGAGGTACGCCCTATATACGTATGCAGAGTGGGCCGCACCGTGGGGTTCTCGCAAATTGCTAACCTCTTATTGGCCCAAATCGAATATCACGCCTTACCTCTCTCCACTTAGTTAACGAATCAAGCACTAGCAAAACCTACTGCCAAACCCATTACCTTTAACGCTACCTATTCTGTTCGAATATCAAACACGCTTTGACAACGCCATCTATCCTATTTCTCCGACACTAGCAACACCTAGTTAAATTCATACTCAACATTTAACGCTAACGATTCTGTTCGAATATCTAACACGCTCCGAAATATGTATATATATTGTTCATTATTACAATTACTCATTCTATATTGAGTAATGCATTGCGGGCGGTACTGATTATTCTAATGAAAGTCGGTAACTATTTGGTATGTCCCCGTCAGGAGGAGAGCGAAGGCGCGAGTAAGCCGCAGGAATCAGCCCCGAGACAGCTCGTCACTAGCGACGGTACATACGCCACGCAATCTGCATTCAACCTGCCCAGGTAATAATGCTCCTTTTGCCATCTAATACGCACGCACATTGATTGTTTTGTTTTGAACTGCTGTAACTGCTGTTAGGACTTTAACAGATGCTGAAGGGATATAAGACCCTTAAGCCCCTCCGATCCTTCGTTAAAAGCATTCCAATTCTTAGCCCATTCAAAATAATTAAGAATTATTGTCTAGCAATTTTAGTTACGCGTTAATGATTTAATCAGTCACAATTAGACGTCTACACACTGCCCCGTTCAAATAAATAACGACAAAAATTCTACTCTCTGGTTTAGTTGTTAGTTATACGATATTCTTTTTTCAAATCGTTCCTTAAGTTGTGATTTATATTTAATTCTTTAATATTTTTCAACTCGGATATGGCTATAGACCGGTCGGCCTACGCGTGTATGAAAGTGTCTCCGTATTAACACACCGGATATATACTAACGGTCCATCATTTACTACAATCAGCAGGTCTCACTGCTGATTGTAGTAAATGAGCCGGACGCCATAAGGTATGACGTCAACGTGTATACCGTGTGCGCAGCAGCGCGAGCAGCGCGGTCTCTGCTCCCGGGCTGACGTTGGCGCTGCGCGAGGGCGAGGGGTTCACGTGCGCGTGCGCGTGCTCGGCACTGGGAAAGCTCGCACTGCAGCTGCCCCGCCCGCAGGAGCGCGCGCGCGCCGCTCTGCTCGCTGCGCAACTACTCGCCTACCACAAGCTCAACACTGCGAGAGGTAAGTGCGCGCACTCCTTTTTAGACTTACACAGCGATCAATCAGCATTAACCACGCACTTACCTATGGTTTACCGACGATTTTGTGGTCATGGCAGAATCGATAGAAGACAGCATGATGCTCAAAGGCGTCAACAGAGTTTCCCAAAGGGTGCACTAAGTGGCCTAATCGGTCAGTACTTCTTCGCTCGAGTGATTAAAATCTCTGATTCTCCGATCGCTAGCATTTGTTACTTAAAATGAGAATATCGTTTGGCGGATGAGTGATTCCTCTGCGGGGGTTAGTCGGTCGAAGCTCCGGGGACTCAAGATTTGTGTAATGCGAGTGCGGTGCGGCGGTGCTCAGGGTCGGGTACGGCGGCGCTGACGGCGGACGACGTGGAGCACGGCGCGGTGATGGTGAGGGCGGGACTGTTGGGCGGCGAGGGGGCGGTGGGGGAGGCGCTGGTGACTCGCTCGCACGCGGCGCTCGCTGCGCTGCTCGCGCTGCCGGACCGCGCGCCGGTACTTGTCGACGATATACACAAGGTCAGCTCTCCACACTTGTTATTCGTTTGACTCCGCGCTTTTTTCATATAGTGTACACACGTACGACTGTACGACGTTTGTTGCGTATACTAAATGGACATAAATTGTAATTAGCTGTTAGCAATTCCTCTCCGTTTCTCTTTGCAAATGTAGTAATCGCTTTGCTGAATCTTTTCTTGTGGAAACTATACGAGACCGAGGATTACCGAATTACGAGTATTACACGTGTTATACTTAACGGATCACGTACGCATTAATTAAACAACAGTTTTAGAAAAAATCTTAATTAGGTATTACACACGATTTTTGTGTTTGTTTTTGCATTGTCACTGTAATAAAAAAAAACTACCATTTCTAAGTTTTTAAAAAGAAACTTCTTTAAAAACAACTTAAAGCGTCTGTTGCATATTGTAAAAATAAATGCGATTTTATGAAGTTTTATATTATTTAATTTTCACAACGTAATAATTGATAGAAGTTAGTTAGTTCTGGTTAAGGAGCGGTTCGTATATTTAAAAAATCAGTAATATACTTTGCGTATTCGAAAGTCAAGAACGTTGGTCGGAAATAGATGTGTAGATGGTGGATTTAGGAAGCAGTGTGTGCAGGGAGCAGTATCGAGTACCGAGTGTGGCGTATTGTTGCAGGAGCGGGAGCGGGAACGGGAGGGGAGGAAGGCGGAGCGCAAAGCGGAGGTGGAGACGGGCATCACGTTCGCGGCGCTGTGCGGCGTTGCCAACGCAACGCACCACGACATGTTCGAGTTGGCTCTCAATAAGGCGCTGCAAGGTTTTACTTCATTTGTGTTTTTTTTCCTTTTGCCTTTATTTTTTTTTTCAGGCGGGTATTCGAAAGTGCCCTACCACCATGCTGGGAATGGTGTTACAATCAAATTTTATCGACAGCCCCTAGCATGGAACTGGCATCGACCATTTACATCGATCGATAACGCAGTCGTCAAAATTATTAACAAAAATGGCAACACAATAGATATATCACACACATAATATTGCACTTAAAATACGAGTCCTTTCAAATTTTAAAAAAAACGTAACAATGAAAGACATGAACAGATTTATTATCAGTGTGGCTAGCTGTGGCAGAATTTTAGGAAATTTGACTTGTTCACTTTTGCTATGCTAAGGTTTAAGAAAGTATTTTTTGGAAAATTAAAGGTTTATTTCCATTTTGTAATAACACTTGCAAATTTTTACATTGTATATTATATTGTATTGTATATATAATAAGAAATTATTTATTAATATGAATTAAATTCAGAAGATTCTATCAGTAGATAACATCAAAACCATAATGAAAGGTAGCTTAAATTGGCTGAACAACTAACTGGTCGTAATGTTAACATATCGAATTTACCGATGACCTTTCCAAACTGAAAAACTAGTAAAAACTCTAGTGGATCGACAAAATTTTATTGCCATAGCATGTCAAATTTGTATTTCACTATTTCGTTAAGATATACTGAATTTATCGAGTGGTCGATAAAGTAAGTTACATGCTACCGCAACTCTATGAAACCGCTTTGTCGATAATTACTGTCAAATTTTATCGAGTCACACTGCAGCGACGGTAACATAACCAATACGGCTATCAACAGGGCGCACGTCCCGTGGCGGAGCGGAGCGCAGCAAGCTGTCAAAGGTGACGCAGCTGACGGGGTTCTCGGACCCGGTGTACGCGGAGGCGATCGTGGCCGTCAACCAGTACGACATCGTGCTCGACGTGCTCCTCGTCAACCAGACCGGTCAGTGTGACAACGCTGATATGAGCTATATGAGGCTATTCTCTTTGAGTATACTTGTTGGAAAAACCATACATATAACACTGTTGATACAAATCTTAATCGACAATTATTATAGTTAACATTACCAAAGAAGACCTCATACCTACCATTGATTGTGATATGCATGTGATGCTATACATATTAAAAGATAAAATATATGGGATTAAGTCGAATTCGTGCGTGCTAGCTTGGCCCGACGTCTAATTTACTGGTAGCGGGTGATACTCATAAATGTAGGTGAAAATACTGCTTGCCTTTCTAAACGTATCAGGATTATATTTAAGATATGATTATATATATTATTATAATGTAACAATCAATACCGTCGGTACTTTTTATCAGCGGGAACTGTCACCGGACGCTTGAAAGTCCTTTTTTTACATATTATAAGTTTGCGTTTGACAGCTGTACTAACAACTAGTACTATTACTACGTATTGTAACTTAGCCTTGATTTTTATGTGTAATGCTCGGTGAGCTATTTCAATACATTCTGTAAGCAGCCAGACCAATCGGTTGGGCCAAACATCCCCCCGGATTCACGTATCAGTGATATCATCATAATATCATATGAGCGCAAGGCAAGGCGCGGCTAGGCGAAGATCGAGTGGAAGCTGATGTGGGTTAGTGGTGGGTTCCAGACGACACGCTGCAGAACTGCACGGTGGAGCTGGCGACGCTGGGGGACCTGCGGCTGGTAGAGCGGCCGCAAGCGGTGGTGCTCGCGCCCAGGGACTTCGCCACCATCAAGGCGCACGTCAAGGTCGCCTCCACCGAGAACGGGATCATCTTCGGAAACATCGGTGAGTGCGCCGCGGCGTGGCTTTGTAACTGTTAACTTGGCTCTGCTAGTTAGAATGTTGCCGTTTAAAGGCACCTGGATTTGGCGATGCGATAGAAGCGAGAGAGGGAGGCAGTTGTGTATTCTTGTGAGAATTCTTTCTGAACCTGGGGCAATACAAATAAATTCTATTCTAACATCATTCTATTCCTAACAGCGTAAGTTTATATATTTTAATTTGAGAGATTTTTGATATATTATCATCGATTATCGATCGACTTTTATTCGATAATTGTACATTCTAAATCCTTCATCGCAGACTTCAGAGACTAAGATGGTCTGTGCTCGCTGCGACGCGTCGCGACGTTGTGTTTATTTTTTGGTGCCGATGTCGAGTCTATTAATTTCAGGATTAGATTCAGTCCAGTGCGAAGTCGAGCCGATGCCATAGAAATAAAATAAATTATACGTAGTCTGCAAGTTCATTGAAGCCTGAATCTATGCTCGGCCTATGCTGGTTTAATCGGATTCGAAAAAGTTACGCCGTGTCATGGAATTGAACTCATTGAATATAAGATTGAATCTAGCTTATTATTAGTTAGAGCATTTGAGTTATCTATAGGCTGACAATAGCTAATGAATTGCTCAAAAGTTTTTGTAGTAGCTGTAGTATTGTAATTAGTTATTAGTATTTTATTTTAATAAAGGCATCGGCCCTTAAAAAAATATTTATTTAAAAAAAAGATTATATCGATATGAACTACAGATCACTATGAAAGTTGTCAATATCTGCCTTTGTAAGTATAGCATGTAGTAGGTAGTAAGATCCAGATAAATAGACGATGGTACGCACTCGATGAAAGTATTACTTTCATGTACTTACTTTGACCTAACAAAGCATTAAATTATCCTTACTTTCGACAATACCTCAGTACAGCTTTGGCTAAGCGAAAGTATGTTTCCAATTGTTCTCTATGATTAATGAAACATTCAATAATTAATTGATTTTATTTCGTAAGAATTTTGTCATCTAACAATTTAAACTAAGTTATATTTGAGCTTCGTAGAATTATTTAAATGATTTAATATACATACTAGCAGCGCCACGCGGTTTTACCCGCGTGGTGATGATTGATGCTGATGATGAATGTACCTTATGTGTTATTCCGGGACTTGAAGTATATACATTCCACCCAAATCCGTTCAGCCGTTTGAGCGTGATTGAGTAATAAACATTCATCAATCCATCCAAACTTTCACATTTATAATATTAGTGGGATGTATTATTCCTATTTTGTCATTTAGATCGTAATAATAGTTTTAAAATTTGAGTGAAAACTCGAAAGCAATATGTTATTAAAACTGACGTGGTTTTGACACATTATGAATGTATAAAACACGGGAGTTACTCACGTAACAAGTCAGAGGGTTCCGACTATAGTTTCAACCAGATTCGGTGGTCTTTTTCACTGTCTTGTCTTCTGTCTTTTTCATTGTGGAAAAAGATCACCGTTCACCGACACACGATCACCATTTTATGACATTCATAAAATGTCAAAAGCAATACTTTGGCTTAGCCAAAGTAAAGTAAGGAGAATTTATCATATAATGTGTAATGCGTGTGTTGCATGTTGGACGGGCAGTGTACGAGGTGTCAGGCGCGTCGATGGACAAGGGCGTTGTGGTGCTGAACGACATTCACATCGACATCGTCGACTACATCCAGCCCGCCGCCTGCTCCGACGCGGACTTCCGCCAGATGTGGGCAGAGTTCGAGTGGGAGAACAAGGTAACGCTACTGCTACCGCCCTCTTACTTACTGTCACTTGCGACCAATTATTCGACATTTCGAATACACCACGTAGATTTTACATGGTTATTTTATCCGTATCTATAACAGGAAAATAATTGCGTGTGTAATTCATACTTATTTCATAGGTGCCGAAATATGTGGGTCTTTCGGTCTATTCCCCTTTTTATTATACTGTATAGATCTAGCGTTTGACCACTATCTCACTGGATAGTCAATGACGATGTGATCAAAGATCTCATCATGGCATAAACCTGGAATACTTACTGGCTCTCAATTACTGCTGCCTGAACACAGTTGGTGTATAACAAGTGTGGTAGCTAGCCTTATTTTTACATTGTCTTTGGCGTGTATTTATAATCAAGTGTAAGCGTGTGGAACTCTGGGTTATATGACAGATTCATTTCGTTTTTAAAATCACAGTTCAAATCAGAGAACCTTCGGGTTGTCCCGTTTTCCGCGGGAATTAATGTTTCGTGTATATTTCCAGGTGTCCGTGAATACGAATATCACGGATCTGCGCGAGTACCTCGAGTATTTATTGTCCTCGACAAATATGAAATGTCTCACACCAGATAAGGTAAGGAAACTTTTCGATTTATTATTATTATGGTGGTGTGCCTAAGCCTATTTTAATCCATCTTTTTTTCAAATATTATTTCAACTGGACTTTCTCCGGCGTCACATCGATGACGGTATAACTATCTCTTAGTTTGCATATCTTGACGTAGCTGGAGACAGCGGAGAGCATCGTTAGCGGCGGGGGATGTACGATTAGTGATGATCATCACTATAATCACCCAGGATCGGTAGATTTTTTCTATGGAGAATTTTAGGGTTTATGTAAGTGTAAAAACAAAGCAGGGATGGATGATTATGATAGCAGAATATTTACGAGAGCTTGTGCTCCTCAATTTCATCGAAGCTATTATGTATGCTAGCTTATTTCGTTGTATAGTTTTTAATGAAACAGCCCGTGAATGGGTGGAAATGAATATAGAAAAGCGTCTACACTAAACGAACGATTAATCCAAAGTTTACATTCGAAAATGTCTCGGTCATCACTAGGTTTAAAATTGTAAATGAACGCTTCTCAGTTGACTTTCATTTCTGAATTCGGAATTCTCCAGATTCGAAGGCTCGCCATCAAGATTAAACAGTGATCTTCGAAGCCATGTACGAGACGAACATCATTTACGTGGCTCTTACCTTAGTTTATAATCGTAAATAATGTAAGGTCGATGTGGGTTGCGGTCGTGTGAGTGTTCGTGCGTGTGCGCAGGCGCTGTCGGGGCAGTGCGGGTTCATGGCGGCGAACCTGTACGCGCGCTCCATCTTCGGCGAGGACGCGCTCGCCAACCTCAGCATCGAGCTGCCGCTGCACAAACCCAACGCGAGCGTCGTGGGACACGTGCGCATCCGCGCCAAGACGCAGGTCACTCCCCTACCGCACGACCTAACTAAACACTCGACATCACATATCACGTACATAACACACTATGTAACCGTCATGTGCATACCACACAATGTTACAACACATCACGTGCATAATAAATAAAACATACGTCATCGTCAAACGGTTGTATAACAAAAGAATGACAGAAGACAAAAATGCTAGCGAATGAAGTAAAGCATTCGCTTTCCTATTTACTGAGTCTCATCTATATTGAATCAATTATTTGATTGAATATTGACTGTAATTCGTTTATAAGGATGCCTCCCGCCCATGCCGCTTTTTCTCGGTAGTGCTTCGTTTGTTTTGAAACGTCGTTAGAGCTCTTGCATATATAATATAATAATAGTTTATGAAACTATCATAATAAGGCTTCTTAAAATAGGAGTGTAAGCTAATAAAACGAGCCGTAGGCGAGTTTTTATATTACACGAGTGTTTTTAAGACGAAAATATCTAGTTTCATCCTTTATCTAATCTCATAAAATAGATAATGTAAAACGTCAAATTACCATAAACGTCTAGCGCCAAAAACCATTTGCTGATCGCGCATGCGTGTTGCGCCGCGTCCACGGATTATGTAGAAAAACTGCATTGCAGCCGTCTTGGTCCAGCTGAAGTTGTATCTTAATGGTAAAAAAATTACACTATGATATAGTTGTCCATAGAAGACGTGTATCATAATGTAACTTTTTAAATTTTGCATGCAGGTAGATGTTATGACGTAGGCATCCGCTAAGAAAGAATTTTGATTAATTCTACCCCCAAGGGGATAAAATAGGGGATGAAATTTTGTATGAAACTTTGTCAATTTTAAACCGATCGGGCTGAGACTGGGCATGCATAAAGCTACTATGACGTAGGCATCCCCTGAAAAGGGATTTTGAGATTTCCCCTAAGAAATTTTGGTTCCCGTGGGATAATTGAGGTAGCGGCAAAACCGTAATCCACGCGGGTGTAACCGCGGGGCACAGCTAGTTTCTTATAAAAATATGATTATGTTATCATATAATTTATTTATATTAGATAACATAAAAAAAGGATTGGCCAAAATAAATTTCAAAATGTCATTGATGTAGCTGGTCTAAATTATATTTTTGTGACAGATAAAAATATCTAAACCGAAGCATAACTTAATATTATTAGTATCATAAGACTTATTAATATTTTTATAATATTATTGTTGAAAAATTTCGAGTTAATAATGAGTATCTTTTAACGTGTATGGTGGCCGTGGGGTACCTGCTTAGAATTGTACTCCCCCATGTCTTCTCGTGGGTGTCGTAAGAGTCGACTAAGGGATCACGTACAAGAAGGATGGGCAGCAGCGCCTTCTGAGGGTCGTATTTTATATACTGCGCTCGCCAACCCGCCTGCCAAGCGTGGCGAGTATTGGCAAACCCTCCCCCCCCCCCCGTATGATTAGACAAAATTCGGTCCTTGTGAAAATCAATGGGGGAGGTCTATGTCCAGCAGTGGACGTCCTATGGCTGAGATGATGATGATGATGATGATCTTTGAACCGACCATTTTTGTAATAAGATTTTATTTATTTTATAGGGTATGGCTCTCAGTCTCGGCGATAAAATCAACATGATGCAGAAGGCTACGCATCAGAAGGCGCAAGCGGTCAACAAAACATCCATACCTGCCGCATAAGTATACCATATATACATACATTCATCTTAAATTATATATAGTATTATATTTGTTTAAGATACTATAGATTATTATGACCGAATATATTTGATTTATCGACGTGTTTGAGGTTTTCTTTGGTACATAACATACCCGATACTAATAATCAGTATAGGTTTTTTTTTTTTTTTTTTTTTTATTTATTTATTTAATTACATTCACACAAGGTCTTCAGGTCCCAAACTAGGCAGAGCCTGTACTAAGGTAACCTGATGACTGATATATATACTTATATACATATACACACCCACACACAGATCAAACAGACATGTTCATACACACAAATGTTTGACCTGTCCGGGAATCGAACCCAGGGCCAGCGGCTCAGAAGGCAGAGTGCTACCAACTGCGCCAGCTCTCGTTCGTATTTGGTGTTGAGAGAGGATATGCATTGCGCTAATACATTCGACGCGCGAATTAAAAAGTTCACTGTTAAAGCTGTGGTAGTTTAATAACGTACCAACATAAACTAACGGTCTCCCGTTAAAAACACATCAATAAAGTTATTCAATATGAGTACCATTAAAAATATGGCAAGTAATAAATGTCAACAATATCACTACTTATTAAGTATTGTTTTAAACTTTCATGGCTTTTCATAATATTTATATTGTTTAACACGGGATACGCACCATGATTTTCATTTTGATTGAGTTCCCGATATTTTATATAAATATAAATCAGTACTTATTGTTTGAAAAATATTTGTTATAAAAAAAAGGTAATGTGATTGACACATTACATCAGGGTAACAATGTAACCAATACGATTTTCTATTAAATAATTTGTATGACAGACATTGTAAACGATATTGTAAAGTACTTTTACCGATTTTTTGACGTGATAACGTTTTATAAATTGATGAATACCAGCAACACTCATGAAAAATAGTAACGTTCCGCGTAACGTTCCACCTGAGTTTTGTATTACTTAAAATAATTAAAGTCAAAGTCATAAATGATTATGACGTTATCACGTAAATCTATCGTCCGTAAACCGACTTTACAGATAACCAATTTTTTTTTACTTACTTACTGATAACTTTTACTCTCTTTTACTCTTACTTTATGATGGAGCGGCTATGATTTTTTTGTCAATTACAAATATTATTTTTAACAAAATAATTATATACTAAATTGATACTACTATTTTATTCCTAAAATAAAGTCAATGGATAGTTGTCAGTTTTCTATGGAGCATAACTGCCGTATTTGATGCCTAATTCTAACATATATAATTTCTTCAGGAATATAAAAATAATGCTGGGATAATAAAAAATAAAACCCAAAAGCCTTATGAAATAAATTAGTTTATTGCAACGTCAAGATGTGCGCGACGCGCTGCGTGTGTGAATTATCCATGTTCCGTAACAAATGATTCAACTGTATAAATAATAAAAATAATTTATAATAGTAATAAGTTAATGGATTGGTTACAAAACAATGCGGCCGACGCGACGGGCCGCGCGGCCGGGCTAGCTTCCCTGGTCGAATGTGGCGTAACTTATATCTGAAACAAATGTCAGAGATTAATAATTGCCTGCCGTAGAGAACCAAAGAGTAAAGTGTACGTCATAGAATCAGAAATCTGTATAAGAACGAAAGTCACAAATTAACAAGACGCAGAAATGATGGCCGATGAGACTTAAAATTTCTCGTGTGGATAACACTGACCGGCATTAACTGAGTGATTGTAGGTTATCAACTGATACTGGATGTCCGATGGACAGACGCCTCAATGTAGCTTGCAGGATGAAGTTGCAGATGCAACTTGATAGAAAAATGTTTCGTTAAAAAGCCGTTAGGAAAGGTGTTTGAAACAGCCTTTTTTGTATACAATTTCCACACTTTCGATACTAGTATAAGTGACTTCAACAATTCTTTTATCAGTTTTCTATCGCAGTCATACACGCTTCCTTTTCTACCTTTTTTTTTTTACATATTATAAGTTTGCGTTTGACAACTGTCTCACCTCATGTTAAGTGATGACGTTGTCTAGGATTTAGCACGCAAACCTAGAAGGTACCTATTCACTCGCGACTTGAAGACTCCAGGATTGTACATATCGGTTTTTAAACAGCACTTAACAATTTATAAAGCTTGTTTATTTATACATACTTATTCCTCTTCCTCCTCCTCCTCCTCCTCCTCTTCCTCCTCTTCTTCTTCCTCCTCCTCTTCCTCTTCTTCGACGATTTCCTCTTCCTCCTCCTCAGGTTCAGGTTCGTATACGGGCTCATCGTCTTCCTCGACGGCCTTCACGTCTTCCTCTCCTTCAGGGGAGTCAGTCTCGCCCTTCTTCTTACCGGGCCGCTCCCCGAACCACTTGGGCAGTCTCGCTGTCATGAACACAATGGATATAATACGCCATTTAATATAATGGAAAGTTGTATATACATATTTTTTTATTTATTGGGAAAGTGTTCAAAATATATGTTGAAAGTACTTGTGTAAAAACTTATTTGGATTGAATAAAAGTAATAATGGCATATGAAGACCAACTAGGCTTACGCGTCTGTCATTTTTAATAAGTGGAATTAAAAATTCCGACAGAGATTCAAAGTAAATAGGTACGTACTAATCTTGACCTACGGACCACAGTTGTAAGATAAAAATAATATCTGTAGTTATTTGAACTTTTTTGTCTTCTAAGTATTGACAAACTGTCTGAACAAATTTTAAGTGATGAAGCGGTCTACGACGTATTCCATTTGCCCAAAAGTGTTATCTTGTTGTTATCACCCGAGACTTCAAGTTTTATTGAACTTACTATAAATCACAAGATTTATGCCTAGTTTTATCAACATTGCGTTTTTATATTTCTTACTCCTTTACGCCCAAACTGCTGAACCTATTTGGATGTAATGTAACAAAGAAAGCCTGTAGTCCAAAGAATGAAGTAACCTTTTTTATTCCTTTGACACGTTGTTTTTCCACGAACCCCAGATTACGCTATCATACAATTTAGAACGGGCGTAAACATAAGCTGATCGGTTTTGTACCGAGCGCCTGAATATAAAGTGGGCGCGCGCGGCTCGCGGGCGACGCGTAAGCTGCTCATTCGTCAGGTCTGGACACTCCCTTAGAGCTTTTATGTAGTGCCTCATGTTCTGACACGATAATGTCATGAGGAAGGCGATTTGTACATATTTTAAAGCGAAAGCTCAAAGCGTTATATAAGCGTCTTACAAACCTCTAAACCGTTATAAATAAAGACTAAGAAGTATTGTATATGTCTATAATAGTTTCAAACAAACCGAGCGTAACGAAAATACCTACGAAGCCCAAAGCAATATAATTAATAAGTTCATTGCTCGAATCAAGAGACAGTTTTGAAATTTTGCTGACTAAGGTATCACAATAGTTATAGCAATAGTATTCTAATATATACAATGTGAATTCACAAACGCAAACAGGAAAACGTACACTCTACACATAGCTAGCTACTCACCCTTTTGCCTGCCTCCGAACTGGTCGATCTTCTCTTGCCATACCTTCTCAATGAAGTCCTTGTTCAGTTTTTCTAGGTCCTAAATGAAGGAGTTAACACGAGGGTCAATGTGAGGATCATTTAGTTACATAGACAGGGGTCGTGGAAAACGGAACTGACTCACTGACGAATTGACTCTCTAATCTGTTCTTTAAAATCATATGCAAGATTTGAAAATCATTTCATCTGTACTTTCGTGTACAAAACGTTTTAGAAGGTACGCGATACATGTTCAGTGCTCAAATCTGGATATATGGATACGGTGATTGCACAAGGACATGCGTGGGGGAATGTACCACACAGTACTTAAGTTTTCTTGCTTACTTTTAGATCTGTTCATGAATTCTGACATTCTGTCATTCCAAATTTTATCCATCATCTCAGCGGTTAAAGTGTCGTATCCCTGTATTCAAGCATTATTTTCAGTATCATTATAATTAAGTATCATGCTCACTATTATTTTATTTGACATTAGGTCCTTATATGAAATTGGCGTTTTGTCAAATGGGCTTAGTAAATCCAAATTAAAATTTGTTTCAAATTTAGGCTTGTGTATTTGTGTTTTGAATTTAGTGAAGCAAACCAGCAAACACGAGTCGAGTGCTGCGTTATATAACACAACCGTCACAATAATGAGGGGATTTTGAATCGTATCGTTACTTGTGATCGCTCATCGATGGTTTGCCCCGGGAGAACCGGTCAAACCCTGCCCCAAGCGAAAGTTGACTCAGAAAAAGTTACTGGTAATTGTCTGGTGGACCAGTGCTGGTGTCATCCACTACATCTTCCTAGGATTTGGACAGACGATTACGGCAGATCTGTATTGTCAACAACTGCAAACCATGATGAAAAAGCTAGCAGTTAAAGAACCGAGACTGGTCCATAGCTCTATCCCACAGCTTCAGAATAACGCTTGACAACACACTGCACAACAGACGGTCGCTAAATTAGAGGAGCTGCGATTGGATTGTCCGACATCCATCGTACTCCGCTGACCTTGCTCCAACAGATTATCACTTTTCCCGGACTATTGACAACTTCTTGCAAGGAAAAAAAAACAATTGCGATGAGGCTACCGACACTGCATCAGAGATTTTATTGATGGTGCTCCCATAATTTTTCAGCAAAGGAATCAATGACTACCTATAAGTTGGCGAACATGCATACACACATAGTTTGTTTGATTAATTAAAATAATTTATAAAAAAATCTTATTTGCTTTTCCTTACTTTACAAATTGCCAATTTTATATGTAAGGACCTTACTTTACTTGTGACAATTTACTTTAATAAAATTTTAATTGTGCTTTTAATGATACGGCTACTTAATATTAAAATATTGTTGTCCTAAATGTATAAAGAGCATTCTGATCTAGCAAAAATAGCTACAAACGGGAAAGTGCGCCATAGCTAATTAATTGGCCAAGGTCATAAAAATGTATGTCTTCTCGCCGCCGGGTCAAAGTATACAGAATACTTTTTGTATATAAGCATAAACAGCCCATTACGTTCCCACTGCTGGGATACTCTCAGATAGGAGTGTGTTGGCCATAATCCATCACACTGGCCATTGTAGGTTAGCGAAAGAGTGATGCAATAAAATTAGGATTAGATGAATGTAACGTGTTCAAATGTGGTGGTGACACTGCTTTCTTAGCGTCACACTAATTCATTTTGATAATTTTCACGTTGTAGTTATACTTACACCCTCGAACAATTTCTTTTTGTCATCGTAGGACCGCGTGTCGACACGCCTTTCATACTTGGACGCTACTTGGATTTTGGGCTGAAAAGCAAAATAGACCGTTAACCTTCTTGTATGCAGTAGCGAAATAATTATGATTGTCTTATTACCAACTTACCGGGTGCTTGCCTGTGAGTGCCTCGGGGTCTAGACCCTTCTTGAGGGCTTTGTGCCTCAACTGTTGCTTTTGTCTTTCTTTGAGCTCTTTTAACTATAAACAAATTAACAATTCATTAGTCATCAGTTTCAAGTTCTTTAAATTGTTCACAGATTTCGGACTCTGAGCTATCGAGACACAAGTTTGGGTTTGTTTGTCTAATTACGTATGTCTAAGCTGTTAAGGGGGGTGGTGCCTTATCTATGGATAGGGGTAGCCTGCGGATTACTCTATCTGTACGTACCAACATTTTATGGAAATAAAATTGTTGCTTTCTATTCTAAGAAAGCAACAAATGTCTCTAAACTGATAATTGTATTCTCTCCCATCCTTGGAGTGATTGATTAGTAAACTATTACTCAATAACCTGTCTGTTTTACCTATTTAGAAAATATTAATATTAATGTATTATAATAATAATCATGTAGTAAGAAGAAAATTACTAACTGAAGTGAGATCGGTAGAAATATAAATAAATAAATGTGGTTTCTTTCTTTCTTTCTTTCGAAATACAAATTATATGGAGAGTGATTCGCTTAGGCATGATTAACTAAAACTTAGCAGATATATTTTTAAGAAGTATTCCCCAGAGCTCGAAATACAGTTTTCGGTACTTTACACAATAGACGTACCTGCAACTCATAATAATCAACCTCTGACTTTATTTCCGATAATTTGAACATCCTTGTACAATTACATAATTGATTCCGACGGCTTATGTAATGTGTAATATGTTTAAATGCAAAATGTACTCACGTCATAGTCTTGCCTCTTTTGCCTCTCCTCAAGATCGTATTTCTCGGTCTCGAGTTTGATGATGCACTCCCAGAGCTCGGTGGCCTTTAGTCTAAGCTTCTCGACGCCGAGGTTCTCGATGTTTAGGGGCTTGATGCGGATGGACAGCGAGATCTTCTTCTCCTCTTCGAGCTGCTCCTTAGTTTTGTTGCGTTCAACCTGAGCGCTGGTTAGGCCGAACTGTACAAAAAAACATTCATAAATTATTGTACCTGTTCGTGTTGCGAATTACAACTTGTTCGGAAATAATTACAATTAAGTCGCCCAAACTTGTGTACCAGTTTTATAAATCAGTTTCCGTTAGCTATATTAAATGCACTAGTATATATTTTCACATAGTAATACATACAATAGGTCTGTTACATTATGGGCCCTACTAAGTGACTAAACACTATGCTGTGTATTTCCTCACGAGATGGTATCATACCAGAAATAACAAGCACTTGGTTGGATTTGATCTGGCTACCTTCTCATTATCGGCTTAAGGTATTTATGACAACAGTGTACTTATTATTTAGTAATAGTGTCTATTAGCCAGGTGCATAAGGTTGTGTTGTTAAAGTTGCTGCCAGTTATATAATTTTGTTGAAGATTTCAAAGAGGCGATGGAATAATTAGATCTAGACATATTCCCAAAACTGGGTTGACAAAGACAGGAAGAATGGTTTGTAATAATTATAACTTACGTTATCGCTCTTCTTCTGGATGGTGAAGTTAGGTCCAGTCTTGCTAGAGTCCTTCATCGCCTGGAGCATAGCCTGGCGTTTCTTCTCAGCCTCCTCGAGCCGCTGCCTCTTCTCTTCGATGTCACGCTGTTTCTTCTCCTCAATCTCGCGAACTCTCCTTTCTTCTTCCTCCTTCTTCTTTTGAGCGAGGCGCTTCTCTTCTTCGGCGCGAGATACCTAGAAATTAAGATGTAGGTCAATTAGTTGCTCTAATTGCGTTTTGTGATATGATACGAATTATTATCCTTAACAGTACTTAGAGCTTACTAAGAGCGTATAATGAAGTACGGGCTAGTATAAATTACCTTGCGCTTAGCCTGCTTCTCTTTGAGGCGCTTGAGCTCGTCCTCCTCCTTGGCCCTCTGTTTGCGCCATTCGTTGATATATTCCTTCAACTGGTCGTCCAAGTCCGACCGCTTCTGGTCTTGACGCTACAACAAGAAACCAGACACTTAGAGCATAAATACAACCAAAATCCATTGTATAGTGGGTACCATGTATCATCGAAACTTGGGCATACGTGTTGAAAATCTAGTTTTTAATGCATAGAACTGCTCGCAATGCGCGCTGTGAACTTTTATAAGTTCAATTTTATCTTTGGCATGTGTCGATAATTCCGCGGTAAAGTTACAGTATGGTTTTCTAGTAAGAATGGATAGTTACCTTGATAAATTCTGGGTCTCCCTCGCCCCTGAAACGTTAACAAATAAATTAGTGATGGTTTCTCACAGGAGTCGATTGTTAATGTTAGGAACCGTCTATGAGGACGACATATACAATAACATGTGTTACGGTGACAATAGTATTTAACAGATTTTATACAAACTCGTTAGGATTAAAAAAAACTGCTTAAAACGCTATCATAGCAGCGTCTTAGCAGGGACAAGGCGTTTGTATGCACATGTTAAAGTTTTAGCTTTTATGTGAACATCTACATGGTATCAGTTAACAATACAATTAAATTCTTCGACTTGATATGTATTAAAATCTATTGTGAAATCGCATGTTGATACTATTCTAATCGAAGTTATTTGGTATAAATATTATTGACTGTCGTTAAACACTATTTTATTTGCTAAATGCTTTTATTATTACCGTGGGTGTTACGCCACAGGTGACATATAAGTAATTACCATAGTAATGGCAGATAATCTGCGACAAATTATTAAAAGATTACTCGTTTTTCATGCTTGATGTCATGCAACAAAACCAGGATTATATCGAGCACGCGAGCGAGCGCCGGTTGACCGACTTGTTTCGTTACAAAACGACGGCGCGGGCGCAGAACAGTATACAATTCGAAAATAGAATGCCTAACAACCGATATAAATAGCATCAGACGACGACGCCGCCGGGTTGCCGTTCTGCGAACGGTAATCTGGTCGGATGCGATTCACCATTAAAATTGTAGGTATAACATAGTAAAGTTGCGCCCGCGCCCTGGTATGTTAATAACAGAAGAGTTAGTCACCACAAAGAGCGGTGCAACTTACGCAGCTACACTTATCGATGGTCTACTCCTAGAAACAGAAAACATCAATCAGCCTCTAATCCCCTTAGATACAACGCTACTTCATTAAGTATAAGAGATTGAAATAAATCAAGCGGTGAGACAATTATTTTGCGCATACACGACACAAACACTGCGTTACAAGCATCTGTGGTCAATTTTAGAATTTTGCTTAAGATTACCGTTGCTGCCCAAGCGAAAGACGGAAGTTTTCATCCGATCGTTAATTTGAATGCCAATCATACCAATCGTGTGACACAATACATTGTCTGTCTGCTACAAGCCAGGCATATAACTACTGTTTAAAAACGTGTCAACTTACTCTTGTTTGGGAGCGGGTCTTCGTGTGGAGAAGAGCACGACGGGAGCGGAAACATAAGAAAATAACGATTAGACATTGTCGAATAACTATAACAACTCATTACATTACATAAAGCTAAACATTTATGGTTAATGCGAACGTGACAATAGACAAATAGGGTCAAGTACAAACACATGATATCGTTTCTGTCCATAGAAAGATCAGTTCTACTTACATATTGTGATTACAGACCGGTCTTTGGACAAGATCAGACTGTTCGGTGTAGTTGGTGAGTACGGTTAAATGAAAGATTTGGTATTAGGAAGCGAATTTGCGGCTCAGCAGTTTGAGTTCGGTCAATCAATATCTGAAAGCAACCCAAAGCGATATAAGCGCTAGAAGCGTTAGAGTCGCGTTCTACACTTAGCCTAACGAGTGAAGCGGGTGTGAGTGCCGGATCAACCAAAATGGCACGTCACTTACTTCCTGCAACAAAAGAGAGACAGGGTTTGATGAGGGAGTGCAAAGCCCGACGGCTGGGATCAAGAAGAGATCGGGATTCAAAACCGCAGCCATGCCTCAAGTCATTCGCGTCTTTGTCGGCTACAAACTAGGCAACTTCCTTCATCTCCGCGTGAATTCGTAGAAGTCTAGTCTGAGAATTACAGTTCCGCCAAGGCCATGTCAGAAACCAGGACGAGAAAAGCTGAAGTGATTAAAACCAAACAATGTCTAAAGAAGAATATCTAATCTTTGGGATTCGGAGAGTGTGATTGGGGGAATACTTACGTCTCTACGACTTCTTCTTCGACTTCCTCCTCCTCGGAGCCACTATGGAAAATGGGATGAACATATTAATACACAATTACATTACAAAAACATTGCCATTTTAACATCTTACTACGTGTTGAATAGACAAAGGAGTGACAGAGGGTGTATATTAGCAACAATTTGACTGTTGAAGTCTTTGAAGCGGTAATACCGTTGTATTTAAATTACAAGTGGGGTATGTTTACCATTAACATTGAATATTGGATGTATGTTAGGTATACTTACGAATATTCCTCTTCGTCAGACATGTTGGTAGGTTATTTAATCTGCAAAAGGAAGCGCTCTGTTATAAACATGTACACATTCTGTTTTCTTGGTTGTTTCCATGATTTATTGTCATAGTTCTTGTTCCTACTTGCTAATCTTAATTGATTTCACTTTGTTTCCTTTTATTGCATCAGATGAATAACTGGGCTGTTGGCAACACGTCAGGAAAATATGACTTTCTAATATTTGTATGTCAAAGGTACTAATCTAAACCGACACCCAATTTAAATTAACTGTTTGTTTATTTATTTATTTATTCTAATAAATAAATAAACAAACAATTAATTTAAATGGAAGTTCTTGTCGCTATATTGAACGAATATCAATAAAAGTAATCAATCATTAACCAGGTTACATTATCTCTGTACCATTTTTTGTTTTCATCATGGTGTCACGTATAGTTTGTTTCATGCATTAAAATAGTTTTTAAGCTCATTGTAATTTGTAATATATTTGTAATATGTAATAAGATCTTTTCCTTATGAACTTGTAGAACCGAGATCATCAATCACGTATTACGCGATTGACATCACATCGCAGTGGGCGGGCGGAGTGCCAAAGCGTGGGCGCCTCCGGAACGCGGGGAAAGAAACGTGCTTATTGTTTATGAGTTGTATTATTTTTAGCTGGTTTATCTTTCGCGCCATTAAGCACACCTACGGCCGCGGCCGGCGTTGGCACACGTTCAACGAAAGTGTAAAATTGGATCTCTGTTGCCCAGGATTCAGATTTCGCGGAGCAACTAATTATTTCGTTTTTAGACTGGTATGTCGTTCTTGAAGGGCGGTTTTGATATATATTTTTAATTTCGAATTGACGTTTAAGCATCTGTTTTTTAACCACACACAATGTACCTACACTACACTCCACACAAAAAATCTAAATTTAATTAAACAGCCTCGAGTTCTATAAAGTTTAATTAGCTACTTTCTACTAAGTTCTTAAAAATAAATTTTAAATTATTTGTACTAAGTATGTATTTTTATCATTATCATATACTTAATTGTCCTCGGGTTATATTAGATGGAAAAAACTTGTGACGCAACAAATAAATAAATTCAAGAAGTCAGTGACCTAGTTAGAGGAGCATCTAAGGAGTCCTTAACCCGAAATGTACGGGTCTTTTTTTTCCAATTTGAATTTCATATCCTATTTCTTCATATCACATCAATGATGAATACAATAATATCTAAATATTCCTCCAAACTAGAAGGATACACTAATCACAATGCATTTCACATGAATTATTCCAATATGAGACATAAGCACTTATTTCCATTTATATGAAGTGTTCTTTACGTTAATGCTGAAGCCAATTAGGTCAAGGTCCGGTTCCAAAAATAGATCCACTTCCGATAGCAACGTTGCAGTTATCGGTACCCATATCACATCACCTGTAGATGCGCGGGGTGAACATAGTGCGGGCATGCCCTCCCTCGCGATGATAGCGTCAAGGTTTGTTTATCTCGCTCACTGACGATCAATCCCTCATCAAATTAGTGACAATTAATCCATCAACGTCTTTACTAAGCCTGTGTTCAATTAACATTTGGGTTCCGCAAGATTATACGCGTAAAACATTTACTCAGTATGTTGAATAAGTCTGTTGGTGGTTTTCATAGCTTCATCGAATAGAATAAGCTCCATAACATTTCCGGCCGAATTCTTGAAATGTATAGGAACATAGAAATATTTACCTATTTGTTATAACTATATATTTTAAGAGATTACTCGTATGAGATAGTGATAAATTATACAACTGTAGAAAGAGGACTAAATAGGTTACGAGTTTTCCAGAATTGTTTTATCAACTTATGGCTCGAAAAATTGACTGCAAAATACAGCGGAAAGTAACTTAAATTTTGCACAGATTAATTTACAATAAATGAATGAGTGTACTCGGTTTGAGTGTATAGTGTGAGTGTGGGTACTTATGAAGCGGTTATCGCGGCGGTCGCGTCTCCGCGCCGGCCGCAACGTGTAACGTAATCCGGCGCACTATACATGGCGCTCCGGAGGCGGCGGCGCGGGCCGGCACGCCCGCGCTTGCACTCGCCTCGCGCGATATAAATAGAAGGCCTCCCTGCGACACCGGTACCGGCACGGATCCGGAACTGCACAACACATCCCCTACACACAGCACAGCACCCTCGGCACCGGCACTTCGCGTCGCGGCACTTACGTCGCACGGGTGGAAGACGGTCACTCAGTCACTGGTTCCTCGACCGGCAGCACAGCGACGTTGGAATGTGGAGTCCGCGGCGACCGGGGCGGCTCTGACGGGCGGCAGGTCCGCGCTGTTGCCGTAGCGCTCCCCCCTTTCCCCCTTCGCAGTTATATTTAGCATCGGTCATTTTTGAGCCGACGATAGCGAGCCAGCTCCGATTTCGAGAGCATGTTGACCGCCGCCCGCCACCCTCGCCCTGCGGCGCGCCGCGACGCGCTGCAGGTGCAACGTACTCGTGAGGAAGCTGCTAACCCACTTACCGCACCTGCAGCAGATTCCTGAAACATCTGGCAGCTCTGAAACACCACTCGTATACTCAGCAATAGGGTCGTCGTTTGAGTTTGCCGTTTTGATATTTGGAGAAATGTACATTAGGCTATTTTCCAAAGTATCAACTTGGTTATACTTCAGATGTAAATCCAGTTCGGCACCAATATAAGTAGAACCTTTGGTAGCTTCTGAATTATTTTTAAGGCCCCGAAGTACTTCGTCAAGGAGTTCGAAGAGGAACGGCGTCAGAAGAACACAGAAAGATAGAAATATCATTGCATAAAATAAAAATAGCATAATAGTGCCAAACTGCACCTATGGTTAACTATCTTTTGAGGTTTCTATTTACCTACATAAAATAAACCATTATTAGCCAGATATGATAAGTTATTTTTTTCTTCTAACGGACTAATGCTGTTGGCCTTTACCGGCATTTACAGCTTCACCGGAGGGGGGGCGAGCACAGATGGTTCCGAGTCCGTTATTTTTGCGGGCGCAGGAGGCGCACCGCCTAGTGAAGCTAGCGCTGACGGGTGGCGCTGTGCCACTAGGAGAGGACGAGGCGACTAGCTCAAGGGCACCATTGAGGTTCGGACCCCGGCTTGAACTGTCGCCAGGACAGGGAGATATCAGATCGAGGGCAGATATTATAAATCGAAGGATTATTATTTATACTTACTTTATTGTTACACAAAAATTCGCAGGAAGAGCTCTGGATTCGGTGTACTTACGCACTTCCAACCGGTCCTTGTGGAGAACTATGGGGAGGTATTTGTCCAGCAGTAGACCTGCTACGGCTGCGAAAATGTTGACTATACACACAAAAATGAACTGTTTCGAAATAAGTTCATTCAGTTCAGTCTTTCTCCAAAGTCTGTCGTCCTTACAAACCCAAAACAATTGTGGATCGTGATTACGTGGATTGTGTATGTTAAAATACAACTTTCCTTCGAGTTTGAGTTTCATTGCTACTAGTTTAAGTACAGGAATGCTACTTCAACATTGGGTTCTATTTCTTTCTATCGTTATTAATGATAATCTCTCCACTGCCTATAACAAAAGAATTAGGAGAAATCATTTACGTAAATTTTTTTACCTATCGTGGTACCTACCATGGTTTTTGAACTATCATGGTACCGACTTCAACTAGTTATTTCACACTTTTGAGTGTTGAAGTCGGTTCCATGTATTGGTAATTGACCTTTGCTACTTACAGGGTCAATTGTCATTGTGTATGTTTTTCGATTGTTCACCGGCAATTATATCGAAGTATACATAACACATTTTAGTTATTGGAGTGTAACAGAAGCCCGCTTGTCCGATTTTGATGAAATTTAAATGGGACCAACTCGGAGGTACACTCAAACAAAAAAAGAATTTTGAGAATCGCTCCAAAAATGGGGAAGAAATCGGTGAACATATATAACAAAAAAAACAGTAAAACATATAACCTCTATTTTTGAAGTCAGTCAAAAAGTACCCACTGCTTGTCAGCGCGTTGGAGAAAAATGTACAACACACATACCATGCGGTGCCATGATATAAAAATGCACGCGATGAAAAAAAAAATTGTAAGTAAATCACATTATCTATGATCAGAAATTGAATGTAAATGTAAATATTGTGATGCGACCGGTCATTGTTTTAGAAAAATATGTGTAGCAAAATGCTTAAACTTAAATCTTTGATGAGAGAAAGAATTTTTTCTGAATTAGTGATGCATTGTGCGTATTTAGTAGATTAATCATAATGTATTCAAGTGACAAAAAATATCAAGAAACAACCTCAACGCCAAAACGTCGGCGATTGGGCACAGGGAGAATACTACGCCAAAGAAATAATGCTAACGATAGTTTTCTTACAAATTGTAGCCCAATAAATTCCAAATCACCGTGTATAGTTCAAAATTCCACTGAAAGATGTGAGTCGCCGCATTTACCATGCAATCAAGTGGAGTATTTATGTGAAAGCAATAACAGTTCTTCTGAAATCCCATGTTCTCCCGGCTCGATGATAAAATATTACAAAAACTGGGAGTCCCTCATTGTAAATAATAATCAATCTAATAAACCATGCAATAAAGAAGTAAATAGAATGGTTGCAATACAAGAAATTGAAGAAATATCTGATGAGATGTTCCAGTCTAAATTAGAGCAATCAAGTTTTGTTAGTAATGTATCTAAATTTGAGAAGGAATTTGAAGAGCATGTCAATCAGAGTTTCGATGTAATAAACCAATCAATACACCAGTTAACAGCAACAAATCTATGTAATAAAGGCTCATTATTTGAAACCAAAGACTCATTTTTGCTAGACATTAAGGAAAGTGTAATAGCCAAAGCTGATCAAGAATTACATACTAAAATGTTTAATATACCAAATTTAATTGAACCTAATCAGGGGTTCTATGGCCTTCCAATTCTAGCAAAAGGACTGTTCAAAACATATAGAAGTATAGAGAAATTTTATGGTGAGTGTATACATAACTTTAGTTAGAAAATAATCTCTTTACTCTTTACTGTATACACTATAATAGTTACTGGCATAATCAGTAATTACATTACATAGCCTGCTATTGTCTAGTGTTGCTCTACTCTGGAATGGTCATTCCCAGAAAGGATAGATTAAAATTGGTTGGATTAACTTTACCAACTACACAACAAATATGATGATTTCTTAAATTACTGAAACTAGAGTCTATTTATCGCTGTACATCCAAATCAAACAACTAAACTGATTAAATTTTATAAAGTTTATTTTGTTTCTGAAGTTTCAAACACTTTTCAGTGATGGGATGACACTATCTCACTTGATCATCAGTGATGATGTTGTTAAAAGTGTAAACACACAATAAATGAAAATATTAATAATTAGATCGAGGTCTTAGTTAGACTCGATGTAGAGAGAATTTTGGAAAGAAAAAAAATGGTGTACATCCTTAAATTTTAAATAAAAAACCATTCTCGATTCGAGTGGTAATCTCTCACTGTACGATGGTACACTTACATTAAATTAAATTTCAACATAATTTGTCTTCCATCATCTATTAAAAGGTGTTTTAAACTTTTTATTGATTAAAAGGTTTTAAGCTGTTCGAATTCAAACAGATGTTAGCTGGTTATGGTTTTAAATAACCACTATTGGTTATTTAAAACCATCTAGATTATAATTGACTATGTAACTAGTTCATAAAAAAAGGTTTCTTTTTATTGTTTTATTATTATGAAGGGGCAATTCACTCTACCTTGACCATTTAAGTTCCATAATTGTATATATTTTACATCTTTAACCATTCTGTGTAAAGCTTGACACTCTTTTTTTTTCACTTTTTTTCCTTGACTTACAGAGGCTATCAGTTACCTTGTGGCAGTTTAATTTAGCTTAACAAGGTGTTTCATTTATACATTCATTCTTGTTACCGAATTATTTCATATATTAGAAAATTAATTTATAATTAATTCACACTAGCCCTTAGCTCAATAAATGAACACAATTTATTTGTTTTTTAGACTGGCAAGAGGAATGTCTGAACCTTGATGCTATCAAAGAGAGAAGGAACCTTATCTATGCCTTACCAACAAGCGGAGGTAAGACCCTAGTGGCAGAAGTACTGATGCTAAGAGAGGTTATAGTCAGAAAGAAGAATGCACTGTTCATACTACCTTTTGTTGCTCTTGTGCAGGAGAAGGTAAAGAATTAAATTAAATTACTACCATTATTGAAGTTCTTAGTTGTGATAACATTGAGTGAGTGAGAAGACATGCAAGTCATTCACTTGATGGTAAGGGCCACATCTGTCCATTAAAGTTGTAAGGCCAACCATATATTTACACCATAATATGTCATAATGATGCACTATACAACATCCCAAAAACATTGCCTTTAATTGTACTTGTATTTGTTAATTATTTCATGACACCATAAAAGACAGAGATGCTTTTATAATGTTTGAGGCCTGTGTTGAACACATCAAAATACTACCAAAACGCACAATAAACTAGTGTGGCACCAAATCCAGATATGGTTACTAGACTCCAGTTCGTAAAAGCTCCTACTTTTTTAGCTTGTAATTCCAAGTTCTTAGAAAATCCCTACTCATTTACTCTACAAATACCTTGCTTGGCAGTTGCCTTTGCGTGCTGTGCTGTGTGTGCTGAACTCAATTATTTACTTGGTGTTATGTTATTTGTGTACCTAAAAGCTTTTGTACTGGCCTTAGTGTGTAATTTTAATAGTGTCTTAGTTTTATTCATTCCATTAATCATTTTTCAGATATGGTCATTGTCACCATTCGCCCTACAATTAGACTTTTTAGTAGAAGAGTATGCTGCAGGCAAGGGACATATTCCACCAAAGAAGAGACGGAAAAAGAACAGCATATACATAGGCACTATTGAGAAAGGGTTGGCATTGATTAGGAGCTTGATTGAGTTAGATCGACTTCATGAAATTGGCTTGATTGTGGTGAGCAAAAATGTTACTTAGGGATTAATTCATATTTAATATATTTGTGTTTCATAATATTATCTTTATAAGTACTTTAGATCCCTTATGGGTTCATTTCTTCTTAAAGGTTGATGAACTCCACCTAATTGGAGAGAAAGGTCGAGGAGGAACATTGGAAACTTTACTTTCTACTGTCATATTTGCCAGCAGTAAGTATCTTGGTTTCAAATATTATCTCATTGTCTTTCTATCTACTCGTAGTATTAGTCTTACATACATGTAAGTTGCAGATGAAGGTCTCCATGTTATGGTTGGGTGGACACTTAGTATAAGTCTTTGATATCTTTATTTTGGTATATGCAAACTGTTTTCAAATTTGTACTGGAAAAGTATAGAGTACATTCTATATTAATGTGGAGATTAGTCTAGGAAGCTTTGAACAAGCAGATACTGGAATATGAAAAATAACGTGAAACAGTGCATCTGGTTTACCAATAATGTATAATTACTTCACTCCAAACTATATTCATTATTTGTTTGTATTGTATTACTTCTAAATAAAAAAAAAATTCTCTCATTGTTGAGATGTTTTAGACTAACAGAACGAAATAGTAGTAGTAGTTTAGTTTGTCTTACTCAGAATCTGTGTACAATCAAGTTTGGATCAACAATTGAATTTCCATAAATCAACTAGAAAACATCCAAATCGTGGGCATGAGCGCCACAATCGGTAACCTACCTGATTTGGCGAAGTTCCTCCAAGCAGACGTGTTCCAACGAGAGTTCCGGCCAGTGGAACTGGACGAGTACGTGAAGCTGGGAGACATGCTGCACAGGATACGCCCTGGAGACCCATTAGAGGTGGTGCCTCACAGGCAGCTGGCTTACAATGTGAGTATACATAATATTTTATACCTTCTAGTGTCAATCCCGACTAACTGCCAGGGTCTGCCTTCGCGCTTTGGATTCTCCACTTCGCATGATCTTTGACATTCTCGGTGGTGAATTTATTAGCTCTCTTATCCTTCTAACGTAAAACGTTGCTTAGGCGGGTCACGAGATCTAGGCTTTAATTACAAGCTAAGACAGATGTTCACTATACATGTTATAATATATATTTTTTATTTACAATCTGATTGTAGATACTACCCCTGTTTGAAAATAAGGTACCATTATACACTATTAGATATACAGCGTCAAAAAGAACAATGCTGTCGTAGGAAAATGGATACACATAATTACAATTTAAGAAATAAAGAGCAACTTAGAACCAACAGTTCAGCTAGCTAAACTTCATGAACAAGGCCCCTACAATAAAATCTAAATGTACAACAAACTGCCTACGTCCATATCTAATTTACCATTAATGTTAGATTTTGAGAAAAAATAAAGATACATTTAAAAACAAAACCTATTTTATAATGTAAATGAATTTATGAATGCTAAAAATTGGTGATAATATTTTTATAAATGGGTAAAGAAAAGAAAGTTTGACATTGTAATAATGATTTAAATTAGGGATTTTCAAATTTCTACTTATGACAAATTGCATAATGGAACATTTTAACACATACCTTATTTAATTGACATTAATATTTTTAAGAGTTTTTATCGCATTAACAACATGCTAGTCGGAACTAAGACATGCTAGGGTTCAAGTCCCACTAGCAGCCGAATTTTTTCCTTCAAATATTTGAACTTAAATTAATATTCTTGTCTAGTAAAATGACAATGACCTATAATAATATAATGAATAAATAATCTAATCTAATAGCGCTTATTTACAATCTAAAAAATCTAATATTAACTGATACGATTTATAATCATACTATTTTGCATGGTTAGTTCAATAACTCTCCTGGGTGCGAAGCATCCTCCAACCTATAAGAACGTGTGCGAGCACACCCCCTGGAAGGTAGATCTGCCTTACATTTTCTTGTGAGGTACATAATTGAGGTAGAAACTTTACATTACATAACTTTTATGAACACTGCCGCAAATATATTCGTTGCGTATGTGCTGCTTACGCGTAAGGGTATTTAAACAATGCAGTGTCTTCATTTTCGTATCCTTTCGCAACGTCACGCTTACGTAAAAGAGGTTGGTTTTAATGCTTTTGCATTGGAAACGTATGTAACATTTTCAATGCACTCCAGTGAGCACGCGCCATTTACCCCATGGAGCGTTATAACCATATCTGAGGTCGTAGCAGTAGCTTCGGATAAGCAGCACAGACACCAGGTTTTTTATTATAAAGGTTATAAGCTTACGTTCGACCACTTTTTCACTTGATGTTAAGTGACGACTCGGCCTAAGGTGTAGCACGCAAGTTTAAGTTATTAGGTGTTTAAATTTACATCGCCATTCAAGCTGTTGGGGTTCATGACATTTCAGTTTATTTGTATAAAACTTGCCTCACCCCATGAAGACATGCCAGATATATTTCAGTTATGTTTTCATGTGATGTACAGGTATTTTTCGATAATTTATTTATCTATTAGAAGATACTTAACCGCATCTTTTCAATCGTGGTAATCGTGGGCTTTTGGTCATACCGGACATACCGTAGAACATACACAGCGTGATGAAAAGACACCCCAGTTACTCCGAACTGTTGTGAATGTTTTCGAATACCAGTCTAGTCATACTAAGTGGGAAACCGATTTTCGAAAATTGTCAAAGTACGTTCAGTAAGATAATAGGGAAACGCTAGGCTTTAAAATAATTCGGGACGTGTTCGGGTTCAGTACTCGGCGAGCGCGGCGCGGCTGGACCCGGACCGCTTGGCGGGGCTGGTCTCCGAGACCGTGCCCGCTGCTTCGTGCCTCGTCTTCTGTCCCACCAAGCGGAACTGCGAGAACGTCGCTGCACTGCTTTGCAAGCTACAAACGCCGTGAGTTAGCACTCTCGTACAATCGAATAGATAATAAAATGTTACTGTTTCAATTCAATATCATATATGTATTTTTTATGCATAAAAATAATAATTATGCATAAAAGTGTCTGCAGTATATCGACATCCATTTTTTGCATGTAATCTAGGTGCCATACAAGCGACGGGCGCTTGATGGTAAGCGATCACCGACGTCTATTAATATATATAATACTGAGGGCATTATTATACGATGCCAACCCTTTTAACAACATGAACATGTTCACTCTCCTTATATTAAAAAAATAAAACTATTTTTGTAATAAATAAACTCAAAAGCTAGTCGATCAATTTTAAACTGTGACTCCGACCCTGAGCCTTGTGGTGGCCCCTGTTGTGCAGCGAGATGTGCGGGCACCGCGCGGCGGAGCGGGGGGCGCTGCAGGCGGCGCTGCGCGCAGAGGGCGCGGCCGCGGAGCTGGGGCGCTGCGCCCGCGTCGGGGTCGCCTTCCACCACGCGGGTCTCGCCGCCGACGAGCGGGCGCTGTTGGAGCAAGCGTTTAGGTAACACTATACGCGTTACATATCAATACATACACCACTTCACCTTCGATTTGTAGATGGCGTTTAATGTCTGTTGACGTAAATAACGATTTGCTATTTTTACGAGTTATTCCTAACAAAAAGTAACAAATTTGTTCTACCTTGTGCCTTATTATTATTGTCATTATTATTACATTTGTCCCGAGTACGGCAGCGAACTTGACGAATTCTTATCAGAGGAGTTAGACGGGAGGACGTAATTTCCCCGAAAATGTTCTTTGCTTCATTGAATGAAATACACCTTGAACTAGGATTCAGCATCGATGTAAACATCGAGTAAATCGCTGAGCTTCGGTTTGCACGCGATGCCGTGGATCGATGGATGGCGCGAGTCAATGTCTCAGCGCGATCATCAAATAAACGTGGACAGGGCTGAAATTATTTTGAATGGAAATTGTTGTCTGTAAAATAAAACGTTTACCGTTGCTTAAATTAAATCTGAGAATGTAGAAATAAATGTAAGTTAAAAGTGCCATCCCGTATGTGAAGCGTGTGCGTGTGGACAGGACGGGCGTGATATCCGTGTTGTGCTGCACGTCGACGCTGGCGGCGGGCGTGAACCTGCCGGCGCGGCGCGTGGTAGTGCGGGCCCCGCGTGTAGGCCGCGACTTCCTCTCGCTCGCTGCCTACCGGCAGATGGCGGGCCGCGCCGGCCGCTCCGGGCACTGCGATGCAGGTCACTCAGCCACGCTACATACCTACCACTGCTACTCTCTTCATACCAATAGCGCAGTCGGTGGGATGACTTTTAACGACGAAATCTATTTATATGTAACAGAATTCGCGCATATCCGCGTTTGTATATTTTTTTACAGTTTAGTTTTATATATTGTGCCTTGAGGTTATAAGGATTTAACATTTAACTTCACAAAAGTCACTATCGGTGGTGATGTCGCCACTGAGTAATATATTTTTAATGTAAAATTCTTTTGAAGTTAGCGGATCTGAGTTGTAGTTTAATGTTCTTGATTTTCAATATCTGTAGTTTTTATCGATACTATCGTTACCCGTTGGTAGCTACCAGAGTTCATCCTACTTAACAATAATCTATCCCTCCCCATATAGGTGAAAGCATAATAATCTGCAGCCCCGCAGAATGGCCCCAACTTCGGGAAGTGTTGTCGGGGGGCATCGCCCCTGCTAAGAGCGTGTTATCCGAGTGTGTAGATGGACTAGTGATGAGTGCGGTGGCGTTGCGGCTCGCCAACACTAGGGGGCGGCTGATGGAGCTGTTGGCGACCACGCTAATGGCGGTCACTCACACTGAACAAGATAGGTGAGTAAGACGAACTTAACTGTGTATAAACTGTTATAGATAATATTAATAGTCAGAATTAACGTCTTTTGATTGAACTAGTCTGTGTAATGAGATGATTCTCTTAATTTTTTTTCTGATACATAATTAATTGTTTAAAATCGAAACGTCCGTAACCTCAAAAAACATACATAGTTTATTAAAGTAAATTTATGAATTGTTTTTCTTTAATATTGAATTTTTCATTCTAAAATTGCCAAAATAGTTACAACTTTATTTTTTATATACCCACAGCCGAAAAAACAGCTTTGTGAAAATTCAACAAATTTTAAATTTTCAGTTCGCCTCTAGATATAAAAGCTCTGTGCGACTCATCCTTACAGTCTCTCTTACGGTCGGGAGCGTTAGAATTGCTCAACGAGACGAAACCAAACAAAGATCACGCCAAAACTGAGAACTTTTACGTATATAATGACAGTTTGCTGGGTGTCAGCAAGCTAGGCAAAGCTGCGATTAAAGGTAAATGAATGACCCAGAGACAAAGGCCCGAAAAATAATCGTTTTCCTATGAAATATCTGAATTCATGGGACTAGTAAAATCTAGGATCTCTCTATGGTCCAAAATTGTACAAGTTTTGATTATTTTCGAATCCCGCAGATCTCAACCATCTTGTAGTTTGTCTCAAAACGAACTGTTTTAACGCACCGCTTAATCGAAGGGTTAACTAAATTATTTAATAATTTAAGTCGTAAGTAAATTATGTAATAATTAAAATGAATTATAAAATGACTATGATTAATCCAGGATGCATGGATCTGTCGACTGCTAAGCAGCTGTTAAAAGATCTAGAAATGGCATCTCTAGGGCTGGTCCTCATGGGGAGCCTGCACCTGCTGTACCTGGTGACTCCTCACGACGGAGCCGCCGTTAAACCTGACTACAGGCATTATTACTCCTTGGTAGGTTGACATTTCACATTTTCATAGACCCGGTGTGCGTTTTATGTTATATAACATAATTAATTGATTGTATTGCGAACGCTGCTGTTTTTATATATACTATACTAAATTGAAAAGTTATGAGTAAAAACATAAATATTAATCTTTATACGTCTGGATTTAACATTAGATGTCTTATTGGATTTATATTTTCAGTATTGTAATTTGGATGAAGAAGGCATACAAACCGCCAAGATATTGGGCATCACAGAAATGAACGCTATCAGAATGATGACGGGGAAATCTATCACAGTAAGTGCTTTTGGTTGCCTTTGCTTTAAATCGGCGACCGAATTTCGGTCGCATTATCGGACAAATATTTTTATGTATGTCATAAACCTTATTTTATCATCCTATTACTATTTAATAGCATACACATATTATGAATCATTTATGAGAATATATTTTTTGCAGAATGTACCTGAAAAAGTAATATGCCGGTTCTATTTAGCGATGATGTTACACGATCTGTGGAAACAAACGCCCTTTGCGGCGGTTGCTGAAAAGTGAGTTTGTTTCTTTGTTACATGACGCGTAGTTTGAAGCGACTTGCATTTGTTTTATCTATAATCTGCCGACACAGTAGACTCGTCACGGTGCCAACAATATCGCGTACATTTTTTGTTTGTGGTAGCGGTGACGTTTAGAGTCTATATTTTTGTTTAGAACAGATTTCAAAACTATATACAAAATTACGCCGGTTTTCGTGAACTTAATAATAATAATAATATAAAACGGTCTCAACGCCGGGCAGTGCTCATCGACATCACCATCCCGCATGACGAGAACCTCGTAAAGGCTGAGAAGGACAAACTCAGCAAGTACCTTGACTTAGCTCACGAGGTAACCGCCATGTGGGATGTTGACTCGACGATCATTGTCCCGATAGTCGTTTCGACGAACGGCTTAATAGCGAAGAGCCTCGATCAACATCTTAAGGGCTCTCGCTAGACGGTTGGATCAAGGGTCAGATGCAGAAGGCGGTACTCCTTGAAACGGCGCGTATTGTCCGGAGGTTCCTCACTCTGCGGCCCTAACCACCGGTAGCTTGGGCCCTGCCCCGCTGCTGGCGGAACTCTAGGTTTAGGTTTTTTATAATATCTTTATTAATTTTTGTTTTTGATATTTATAATGTAAAAAAACTAAACCTAAGAAAAAAAGAAAATAAAGAGATAATAATAATAATAATATATTTATTAGGCCAAAGTTACATTTAAGTTTAATTTGTAAAAAAACCTAGTTACAATGATTCATTTTCCAACTTAAAACCTGACGGTTTTATCAAGTCCCTTAAAATTTCGACTATTCCTCTGCCTTTTGTTTCTGAGAAATAAAGCGATGAAGATCTTCTATTGGTACGCGTGGAATCATCGGGCGATCCGCCCGTAGTAGGAGCGCAGCCTTCTTTATAACTAGTTGTGTAGCTTTCATTACTAGGCCCATAGTTAAATACCTTGTTTAAAACATCACGGGTAACACTCAGAGATCGAACTAACATTTCATTACAACTTAATTATTGTTGTGTCTTGTTACGTTCTATAAATGAAATTTCTATTGGATAGGTACTGTATAGCTCGCGGCACGGTCCAATCTGTGATGACGTCATCGGCCGCATTCGCAGCCTCCGCACACAAATTTTGCGAAGAGATGGAGCATCTGTGGCCGTTCAGGGCGCTGTTCGGGGAACTGGCGGTTCGACTGCAACATTGTGCAGCGCCTGAACTGCAACAGTTGATGGAACTGCCAGCTGTTAAAAAGGTTTGTATAATATAAGTAATTATAATATAATATAAGGAGTGTAATATTTATTGTAATTTTTAGACTTTCGTGATTCGAACACATTGTTATTAAATTAAACGGGTCTTAATCGCGAGAAAAACATTTAGTAATTTATTTACCTCGACGTTTCGACCAAGTTGCGAGAAGACTGTGTCTTCTCGTGACCACGACCAATGCAACTTGGTCGAAACGTCGACCGTAGTAGTAGGACGAGTTCTTTCCGGCATACATTCATTTCACTTACATACAAAATATAGATATATATATATATTTTTCTTTGGTGTAGACAGAAACTACATCTGTCTACTTCCATTTATTTTAACATATTTCTTTCCACTATCATACACATCTACGTAATGCGCATTTCCGTGCATGGTCGTGGATTGCGTACAAATCATAATCAAGAGACCCACTGTAGATCAGGCTTTATTTTACAAAAGTTTTCAGTGTGATCGTGGTACGCTTATCGGTTATAGGTTCCTTCTATTTCATTAACAGACCTTATGCAATAATAGTTTTAGTTCACAAAATCTTCTAAAACATTAAACTTACGTCACCGTAGTAGTTTATCACACCGACCTCCACTTTGCTCATCGAGTTCCCTCTAGTTACGCTCCTTAAACATCTCATCTCCAATACATAAATATTGTATGCTTCTTATCTATAAGAAGAATTGCACTAATGTGTTTGTAATTTAGTCAACAATAATCCCATACATCGACGACAAAAATAAAGACGGTCGCCGTGGCGGAGTGGTCAATGACATTGACTTCTGTGTCGTCGGACCCTGGGTTCGAATCCCGGCAGGGGCAAACATTTGTGCGATGAGTGTAGATGTTTGTCCCGGGTCTTGGGTGTTTGTGTGTGTCCATTGCTTCCGGCGATACATGGAATCCTAGTGGGGAGGTCTGTGTGTATTAAAAAAAAAAATAGTCAAAAATGGAATTCGATTTAGATCAACATACATCGTTAAATTCGGTTTCGGGCGGGAGTCGAAGCCTCTCGAGTCTTGATTTTCTGCTCTAATGCCACCGAGACACTAGCCTCAGCGTCGGCTTTATTTAATTTAATTATAGGTATACTTAACTTTGTTTTGAATTATTAGTTACTAGCTGCGCTCCGCGGATTTAACTGCGTGGTGATGTTTAAATGGTCCTTTGTGTTAATCCAGGGTAATAGCTATCTCCATACCAAATTTCATCGAAATAGGTGTGGCCGTATGAGCGTGCAGAACTAACAAACATACAAACATTCGCGTTTATAACATTAGTATAGGATTTGCCATTTATGCACACGCAATAGTTTACATGTTTATAGTTACATATATATGATATATTTATATTACATTGATGATGCTGAATAGTTTACAGCAAAGTGAATACAGTAGTCTCACTTAACCGGCGTTATTAAAAAATAGGGCGTGCCGTATTGTTGAAATGTTCAGATTATTGGATTGTATAGGAGAAATCGGAGTATTATATTTTAAGATATCCTATGTTGCCGGTTGCTTGACATCCATTAACTAAACGATTGTCAACTTTAATATAACAGACAAACATGCTATTGTGATAATTTTTGAGGTTATACTGATACCGGTGCGCGAGCGCGGAACGAGAGTTGGGTGGCGATTGTGAGACTCCACTGTAATGTTTTATCTGATCTAAAGATAGCTTACTCAGCGTTAATGTGTTGTTTTACAACATAAAATAATAAACCAATAAACAGTTACTCTAAATGTTTATCAGGCACGAGCTTTGCAACTGGTGCGAGCCGGATACAAGCGGATTGAAGACCTCGCCAAGGCCACCGCCGATCATCTCGTCAACTCAATATCCCATCTGTCCAGAACGGCCGCTGATCATCTTATTAGTGCTGCCAGGGTGAGGGTGTTTAACTTTTCTATTGTCCTTCGACTAAGGTTGAGTGAAGGTCAACCGCCAAACATTCGAATAATTGAGAAGCATTTGGATTGGAGCTTTCCAAGTCGTTCTGTATCGTTCAACTATGTTGAGAAACACAGAAGTCTAGTAAATACCTACAAATACTACTTATCTATGCTCAATCAAGATTACATAACTTGGTTCCTTCTTCCCCATTCTTTCAAAGAACGACCATACGGACTGCAATGCGACATCCATATAATATATGATATATACTACTATATTATGGTAGACTCTACCATATTATGGTAGACGTTCCAACCTGTCGCACGAAGCGTTTTGCCTCCACATTCATAGTGCGTACAGCTAACGAGTGTAATTCATTGCTTAAGTCTGTTTCCACATGGATACACTCTGGGCATCTTCAAGTCACGGGTGAACTTCTAGGCAGGCGTGAATCATCGTAGACCGCATCATCACTTAACATCAGGTGAGATAGTGGTCAAACGCCTGTCTATTGTGGTCCCGGATAGCCCAATTGTTTCAAAACAGCAGCTGTTAAGATCATTTTAAAGTATCTACATGGCATACAATTTTATCCATTCGTAGTTTTAATAAATGCCAAATACTTTATTTAACAAACCCAGGCAAATGAAAGTACAAACTCTTCCGTAAGAGCAACGTCTGTCCTGATCATAGGATTATAGGCGGGTGGATTATTTGAATTGAATTTTATTTCTTTTTCAGATGATGCTAATAGAGAAAGTAGAAAACCTTCGCGCGGAGGCTGAAGACGTCATGGAGGAACTCAAAGTGTAAACAACGACCAGTTTTAACTGGTCATACTGATTGGATAGGAATAGGAATATGAAACTAGTGAAAAGCACAATTTAATATAATTATGAATGAGTTGCAGTGATAGCTAATTAATTACAATGCCTCAACAAGGAATTAATCTGTGAAATAATGAAGTGATAAAATAATTGAATAGTAGAATATACTAATATAAATGTTAGAACAATTATTGTTTTTGTATTAAATTGTATATATTTTCTGAAATCTATATACTTGTAGTTTTATTTTTGTAAATAATTGTATGAATAATGTGGGCGTGTAGTGCTGTAATATTGACACTTTTATATAAGGCTAAATGTTCTCACTGTACGACAGCTATTTATCCTTATCACTGTACATCGAAAACACAGAAACCTCTCGTACGACTGCAAACTAGATACTTGCTCACACAGAAGAAATCACGTATGTGTACTGTGCCTTGCCGGTTTGCTCTTATGAGCAGACACTACATACAAATACACGCACATACACACACACTTGCGTGTATCCCGAAGTATACACGTCCAAACAATAATATGTTCCAGCATATACTTGCGCACTCACGCCTGACCTGATTGCTGTCAGCTAGCCTAGATATATACATATATGAAATAATGATTAATTGTCTAAGTACCGGCAGAACTCATATTCTAAGATCATTATTGGACGATACTCGCGATAGTTTTCATACTCGAAAGATTTCAAGAGGATTCTATACAAAACACTGTTTTCGCTTTGTTATGTTGTTTGCTTTGTTTTTTATCTCGGCGTTCCCCCCAACCTCCTATGCAACCGATATATAGAGATGCTGCTGGTGAGATTTACTACATTTTTTGATATAATTAATGTTCCGGGGCAAATCTCATTTCCCTTTAAATTGTAACAAAAAAAAATTGTTATTGATGTCAATCGCTTAAGTATGATGTATTTTTCATACTGTATAGATCTAGCGTTTGACCACTATCTCACTTGATGGTCAGTGACGACGTGGTCGAAGATGTTATCACGAATGCTCACTTTTGTTTGGACAAATTGGTACGCGGTATATAAATAAGTTAGTTAATTTAATTTAGAGTGATACATTCGCAGTACTGCTATTATACTTATCTTCTTGACTATACAATCTCATGAGTCATGCATGTTATAACCAGTCCTTGCATAGAGAGCTATCTGTCAGTAAAACTGTGTAATATTAGGTCCGTACGTATATGAAATTGGCGTTGCCTAACTGGCCACTTGATCTCAAAAATATGGCGTATTTCAAATTGAAGCTTGTGTGTTTGTGTTTCCAATTAAGTGTTTATTTTCAAATTATCATGAGCTTGCGTTTGACCACTGTCTCACCTGATGTCAACTGTTGACGCGGTCTAGGTAGAGCAACACGTTATTCAACAAGTTATTTCACACTTTTGAGTGTGAAGTCGGTTCCATTTTTTGGTATGTTATTTTTCAGTATACCGCCGAAATTGTGTCCTTCCTTTCAGCAGGCCTACACCTGAGTGGGGCCTGCTGAAAAATGGGAACTCGAAATGAAAACATTTTATCTCACGAATCAAATGTTTATTCATCGCCTCTTGTACAAGCACGGTTTCAAAGTGAGCACAGGTAGCTTGGATTTCTTTACAGGAGGCTCTCGTGTCTTGATAAATTCCATAAAGAAGAATACTGTGTGCGTTTTGTCGAGCTTCTTGAGCTTGAAGCCGAGTTTCATCACTTCCTTTGTGAACGCTTCAACATCATGGAAACGGCTCTCCACTTCAGCTATCAGGAGATGTCCACTGAAAAGATAATTATGTTTCAGAAATCACACATCTAATATTTAGGAACTCTCGTCTCGGACACCACTGAAGTGGATCTACCACTTGTGTGATTAATGGATTCTAGTTTGAATCTGTCGAGCTTTAGCTATAATTCCCCAAGAAAATTAATGAAAACGCCGTACCCTGCACCGCTAAAGAGAAATACATTAAAATGAATGTCGAAAGGGTGTCCGTTGTATTCGAAGTGTAGTAAAATATTATAAGAAAAATTAAGTGGGTCCCACCGAGACGCGTTCCATTCGCCGAAATAAATGATAGATAACATGATGACTAACTTTTGAATTGTTTTTATTTTATATATAGACTATAAGTACGTCACAGACCGATAATCAAGTCTCACGTTCTCAAATTATCGGGAGATACGGTGCACCGCTTAATACTCATACTCTTAACTTGGTTATGACAGATACATCAGCTCTTGTGTTTCGGTCAGTGACGCATAGGTGTTAGCAGTGACGTCAGGATAGGTGTTAGCAGTCACGTGTACGGTGGTGATAAATAGAACAATTTAAATGATTTTTATTTAATTTAAGATGCATAATTAGGTTATAAAAATGTTATTTTGGGTATTTCAAAATGTCTATAGATATTGTGTAAAATATAATTGTACATCAATATGTACCATGTGTCAACATCCCTATTATGTCAATAACAAAAGTTGCGTTGATGCTCTATGCATAATCACCCTAATAAGTTCCTACGGCTGCCACCCTGCCCTTTCTCTGAGAGATAAGTGTTAGCCACAATCAACCCGGGGGGCGGCAAGGCGAACGGTGCATAGGAGAGCACCTGATGACATTATAAAACATGGAAAACGGCATGAACACGGCTCCACAATACCTCCGAAGCATGAAAGCGCTCAATCTATAAAACCACAACAGTCACCCATTGAAAGTGTGACAGGTGTCGCTCAACTTAGTCAATTAGTATGTATGCATGCTCACCCGATCTTGAGCACCCGGTTAGCCTCGAGCAGATAGCGCGTGAGGTCGGTGCCCATGAGCGCGAGACAGTACACCGCGGCGTCGGTGCACCCGGAGAGCAGCGGTGTGTGCGCCATGTCACAGATCTCCACCCCGGGGGCGGTGCTCACAAGATCAAAAGACCGCACCGACTGCGGGACTAGCTTCGACAGCGCCCCCTCTCCGCAGCCCATATCCGCTATCGTGTGGGTTTTAGGCCTGCAGTTGATGCATATATCATTTTATCTATATTTACATCATTCATAACCTGTTTAGCTATTTTAGTATTTATAACGGTGTGGATTCCAATTTTTCTTAATTTTTATTTTTTAATCTACCGCAGTTTTGAGGTTAAAGGGTAAATAAGGTTAGCAGCGATAATGACTATACTTAATACTTTAAATAGGTACTAATAATACTTTAAAAACAAAGTGCAAGTTTATGAGTTACGGCTTGCAAACTGACGATGGGCGGCGCGGTCATAGTAATAGAGCTAAAACAATAACCATGGTATATTTTAGAAGGGAATTCTCAAAATTATCTGACGACAGGAGGTTAAAGACTTCTACACAAAAAAAACCAACGGGTTGCACTCCGGGAGTGCCGGCAGAAGTGAAAACTTGAACATTAACGTTGTGCATTTTTGAATATCACACACGTTCACTCGCGCAAGCGCCCTGCGCCGCTTAATGGAAACAGCAGGAGCAGGCATATACTGTCGCCGCGAGGTAGATAGAGAGGGGGATATTACTTCCTCTCCTACGCGGCGGTCTACCTCCCTCCGTCTTACGAATTTTCGATTAGGTCACGTGTCCTGGCGACAAAAACCACTTGTCTGCACAAACAACTGCAGAACCCACAAACTGGCCAACAGACCCGAAAACACCTGATCTCTTGGATTTCTATATCACGAAGGGCCTTTCCGGGTACTACTTCAAAGTCTAATCGTGTCTTGACGGCTCCTCAGACCACACACCAGTACTACTGACCATTAGCAACCTACTGATTGAATGTGATGTACCTGAAAGACTCTACAACAAATTTACAGATTGGGAAGTCTTTAGTGAGTTCATAGACACTAATATCGAACTAAAAGTTGCTCTCAAATCTAACGATGATATAGAAAACGCTGTAAAATATATAATTTCGTTAATGCAAGAAGCATGTTGGCGGGCCACACCATTAACCAAATACACCAATCGCGAAAATATTCCTCTTGGACTCAGGAAGATGATACTTGAAAAAAGAAAAATGCGCAGAATATGGCAGCAAAGTAGACTCAAAGAAGATAAATCGCTCTTAAATGCAGTATCGGCGACGCTAAAACAAGCCTTAGATAAGTGGCATGACGACACTCTCTAATAAAAACTAGAATCGCTGACTAGCACAGCTGCGACAAACTACTCACTGTGGAAATTTACTAAAAATTATAATAGACCCCAGATTATGAAACCTCCTTTAAAAACCAACAACGGATGGGCAAGAACCGCGCTTGATAAAGCAAATGCCTTTGCAACTCACCTATCCCAAGTGTTCACTCCCAATGAGTCACTGGACCAAACATCAGAAGCATCCATTGATATCATCCTAGACCAGGATTTCCAGTTATCTCCGCCACCCAAACCTGTAACTGTCAGAGAAGTCTGGCGAACTATTAAAAAATTGAAAGACAAAAAGGCACCAGGCTTCGACCTAATAACAAAAGAGATACTTAGGAAGATACCAAGGAAAGCTACAGTGTTCTTAACGATGATATATAATGGAATGCTGAGGGTGCAATACTTCCCCCAATTGTGGAAAGTATCATCAATACTCATGATACATAAACCAGGCAAACCAGCTAACGAAGTCACATCTTACAGACCAATAAGCCTTCTCGCAACAATGTCAAAAGTATTTGAAAAAATTCTATTGCGAAGATTAACTCCGATCCTATAAGAAAATAACGTTATACCTAGCCACCAGTTCGGCTTTCGGCAGCGACATTCTACAGTGGAACAAGTTCACCGTGTATATGAACACATAAGAAAAGCACTGGAGCAGAAAGAATATTGTTCGTCGGTATTTCTAGATATACAGCAAGCCTTTGATAGAGTGTGGCATAAGGGGTTACTATGCAAAATAAAAACTAACTTGCCACATAATTACTACCCCCTGCTGCAATCATACCTAACTGATAGAATATTTCAAATCAAAGAGTCGAACGCAACATCTTCGTTCCGCGACATCTTGGCAGGAGTCCCCCAGGGGTCGGTTCTGGGCCCGGTGCTGTATACTATCTACACAGCAGACCTACCACAAGTGGACAACGTAACTACAGCCACATTCGCCGATTATACGGCAATTCTCGCCAGCAACGAAGTCCCGGAAATGGCTTCTAAAACACTACAAAAGATACTGGACGAGATTACCAAATGGCTCCAAAAATGGAGAATTAAAGCTAGTGCGTCGAAATCAGTACAAGTGACGTTTACATTTAGAAAACGAGACTGTCCCCCAGTCCGCTTGGAAGGGATAACCTTGCCACACCAAGACAGGGTAAGATACCTGGGACTACACCTTGACCGTCGGTTAACCTGGAAAGACCACATCAAATCTAAGAGAGAAGAACTCAACCTAAAATATAAAGGCCTATACTGGCTCCTCGGCAGAAACAGTAAACTGTCAATGGACAATAAACTCCTCATCTACAAGAGTATTCTCAAACCAATCTGGATGTATGGTATCCAATTGTGGGGAACTGCTAGTAACTCCAACATACAAATGCTACAAAGAATGCAAAATATAATACTTAGAACAATAAGTAGCGTGCCCTGGTACATCACCAACGCTGAGATAATACAAACTTGAAAATGAACACCATCAATGATGAAATAAAAAACACCGGCAAAAAGTACCAGGAGCGACTGGAAATACACCGAAACCAACTGGCTGTTCAACTGACCCACCGAGACTATATACCTCGCTTAAAAAGAAAAATGGTGCTCAAAAGTAACTAAGGACTGAGTCCCTTTTAAAAAAAAAAGAAAGGGGAGATGACCTCACTGGAGGTCACACCCAAAAAAGCCAAACCACCTACAACACATCTGCTGAAAGTAAACACTGATAGTAGATAAACGCAGAAAAGAAAAAAAATAATAATTATATTATAATAAACTTAGCATAAAAAGAAGTTTGCTTTTCAACCACGCAATAAAGTTTAAAACAGTTTAAACCAAAATAGAGATAATTTTTTTGAGACAACCAACTCGTAATTATAATTTCGTAATCCCGATTGCACTCATGCAAAGCAGTTCAAGATCGGTAGTTTATTATAATTTGTTTATATTATATTAGAGTTTAAAAATAGTTTACATTTTAAGTATCCTCTTCACAATCACATCGAGTGGATTAACGGGCCACTTTTTCACCTGTTGTTGGTAACCTTGATGATAAGTCTGGAATGCAGCAGGATCACTCTGGAAAAGCTCTTTAGCTTCTGTGCCCGAAGATGTGTACAACTTCTCATTTATATATCTGAACTGGGCCGCTAAAACAAAGACATATTTTTTAATATGTATCGGATAGGTACTTAACATTACCTACTGGGATATGGTGAAGCTATTTAACAAAGACAATTATCCAGTTACATATACTCAGCTGACAGAATGGCAACATTTTGTGCTCTCAACTGCATAATTTACTGTTGTATAGATCCCAAAGCTGTTTTTAGTAAATGGTAAAGGTAAATTCTAGATTAGATATAACTGGAAGTTTATTAAGAAATAGTTGTCTGCATGCTTTTTGGTAAATATTTTTTCTGTCTTAATGTAGCACAGAACACAGTACTGAAGAGTATGATTTCGAGGTTATCCTTCCTAAAGATTATCATATAATTAAGTATGGTAGATTTAAAAATCTACCATACCATACATACCTTCAATAGTACCTGGGGATAAATCCCCAGGTACTATTGAATAGGCGTATTTGGTACAAAAAGCTAAGTCAAGGGCTTATAGTTTCAACATGATAGAAAAACTAACCTTTCAGCCTTTCCAGCATTCTCTCCCTTAACTTATTGCCCTTAACACTAATAGAGTTTCTAGTTTTATATGATTGCAGCATTCCTTTTAATATTTTTTTTTTGTTATCACCAACCGCCATAGGGTTTTTAACTTGGAATACATTTTTTAGTTTTTCAGTATCTGGATCAGGAGCTGATTTAACTTTTTTAGTCGTAATGTTATCTTTTTTGTGTTTCTGACCATGTTTATCTATAATTTTAGACAATTGTTTCCCATTAGAACTCAATTTCACAACTTTTTTGATTCCTTTTGGTTTAGTTTCCTCTTTAAATAATAAATGCTCAACATCGTCTCTTCTCATTGGTTCATAAAACTTTTTCTTTTTAGCATTGAGCAATGCCTCGTCTAGCTTGTCTGTGTCTACATTAGATACATCTATATTGTTTTCCGTACTGTTAGGTTTCTTTTTCTTGTTATTTATGATTTGCCCATTGTGCTTTCTTTTCTTAGCTTGAATTATTGTTTCTTTGATTACTTTTGGGGATTCCTTGCCTGCAATTTTTTTAAATTTGACTGCTCTCTTTGGTGATGTTACTATAACATCATTTTTCTGTTGTGGTTTCTGCAAATGAAACATAATATATGGATAAATCTAAAATTAATTAAAGACAATCCAGGTGTTACAGATGACATGCATGATTATGAATGCAGGAAAAAAAAATTACTTTCACTACGAGAATAGCACTCTCAATAGTACCTAGGTATGTAATCAAAGTTTTTTTCAGTGTTTTTCTAGGCAAGACACTAGAGATAAAATAACTCTAGTTTTATACGATTAAAAAACGTTATACCTACTGGCTTGGTATGAACATGTTAATGTTATCGAAGGGATGAAAAATGTATTAAAAAAAAAACTTAACATGAGTTTGGATGGATAATTGGATATAGAGGTAAGCTTAAAACTCTAAAAACTTTTGACCATCATTATTACCTAGGAACCAGGTTGTATCCAAAATATATTTACTGCAAATTTTTTTTTTTGTGGGTTCTGGGGAACCTTCCCAGGGGCATCGCTCTATGCCACCCACCGCGTCGCAGGTTGCGGATAGCGAAACGGCCTCCAGATATGGAGGCTAGCTGCTGATGCAGTCGCGGACAATAGGGCGGTCCGTCTAGAGGGGTGCTGGGAAATCTCATGGCGGAGATTTCTCTATAAAACAGCACTAAACCCAATGATAGAGGATGACAGTGGCGAGAAGGAGCCGCCACTCAAAACAAAGCTCGGACCTGGGGAGACCAACCTCGTGAGCCCTGGAATCGGCAATTGGTCTAGGAGATACCAACTCCAAAATTAAATGGTATCTACTGCCTTGTAGAGAGATGTTGGATCATCAAAGGCTAGGGTGTCATCCCAAAATACTGGCGTGTAGTGCCTTGGGAAAGTACTACACTACCCTCCCAAAAATCGTAATGAAATGAGTGATAATAATGAGAGTGTTTTGCCATGCGCTCCGGCTAGCCCCCGGCGCTTACAGGTACCCGGGCCTGTAAGTGAGAAATTGGTTACCGATGACTGTGAGAGGGTGGGTACCCAGGCCCCCTTATCAGTTAATGTTACTGGTCTAAAAGAGAGTAATAAAAAGCAAGTTCAGCAAGCATTTCATCCTGGTCTATTCCTAGGTAGACCTAGAAGTTCGTCACTAAGTTCAATGACTGAGGCGAACACTAAAAACCGTACTAGTACTTGGAATATGCAGTCGAGCTCAGATGCAGATAATGAAGAGAACAACCCCCCCACCTGGCAGAGAGCACCAACGCTAAGATATGCCAAAAGAAAGAAAGTGTCATCACCATCACCGGAGAGAATCCCCATCACCAACACATTCAGCGGGCTCCCGCTTGATCAAGACGAAGACATTCAAAGAGAAGCCCCTAAAAAAGTATCTAAACCACCACCCATAATCCTCTACGGTATTGAAGATCTCAATAAGCTTACAGAGCTTCTAGAAAGTTCAGTAAAGAAAACAGACTTCACCTACAAAATCATCAACCAAAACCAACTCCGGATTAATTGCACCAATGTGGAGATCTACAAAAGTATAATAGAGTTAATAAGACAAAAAGGTATAATAGGACACACATTTAACAGAAAGGATAAAAAACCCTATAGAATTGTAATAAAAAACCTTCATCACTCAACACCAATCAAGGTCATTAAAGAAACCCTGGAACAAACAGGAAACACTGTGATTGGACAGATAATAAATGCTAAGTATGGGCCACACAAAAAACCGACATCCACCTTCTTTGCAACTTTGGAACAAAGTGTAAACAATAAAGCTGTGAAGAATGTAAGATATATAAACAATCAATCTGTGACGATAGAAGATCCGTATAAACGAATTGCTATTGTTCAATGCCAGAGATGCCAACAATATGGTCACTCTAAAAACTATTGTATGAGACCATACCGCTGCGTGAAATGTGCTCAGCCACACAGAACGGCAGAGTGCCCTAAGACTGATAGAAATACACCAGCAACTTGCGCATTGTGCCTCGGTGCTCATCCAGCCAATTTTAAAGGCTGTGAGGTATATAAAGAAATTCTATCGAGGAAATCCAATAAACATCTAACATTGAGAACTAGAGACACTATCAAACCAGCAAATATTACAGCTAACCCGCTGCAACCCCGAAATGATAACCAAGTTAATAAAACTGAAATGAATACCAAGTTTTCACCAAAACCCATACCACCACCCAGTGCCAAATCTAGACCAGACCCAGCTAAACAAAAACAAGTGAGATACTATGCAGAAGTACTGAAAGCCAAACACCACCAGGAATCTAAAAATATAGACAGCATACCACCAAAACTATCAATAGAAGAAATGCTACTTAAACAAGCAGAAAAATTTGACTTAATCCTACAACAAATGAGTACTTTAATCAACCTCATAACAACTCTAGTGACCAAACTGTCATAATGGCTTCCCTCAAGATAGCTACGTGGAACTTAGACGGACTATCTCCAAATGTGAATGAGGTTGAAGTCTTACTACACACTCACAACATAGACATACTACTTGTGTCTGAATCTCACCTTACTGAAAATCATAGTATTAAGATACATAATTATAACACTTATGCCACAAACCACCCAGACGGCACTGCACACGCAGGAGCAGCTGTGATTGTAAAGTCTTGTATTAAACACTACGAACAACCGCAGTTTCGAAAAGATCATATACAAGCAGCAACTATTGCAGTAGAAGATCGAAATGGTACATTCAATGTATCCGCCATATACTGTCCTCCGAAGCACAAAACCAAGGAAGAACACTTCGATGAACTCTTTAGGACTCTTGGTGTGCGATTTATAGCTGGGGGTGACTGGAACGCAAAGCATGTTCACTGGGCTTCTAGATTAACCAGCACGAGAGGAAGAGAGCTGAAAAAAAGCATAGATAAGACCAACCTCACTACGATCTCCACGTCGGATCCAACAAACTGGCCTACTGACCCAAATAGACTTCCTGACGTCATAGACTTCTTCATCACAAAGGGACTATCTAGACTATTTTATAGCATAGAAACATGCCTGGACTCCAGTACTAACCATGTTCCGGTAATATTGACAGTTGGCACTACAGTTTTGAACATAAACAGTAATTCAAAACTATATAACAAGCGCACAGACTGGAACTGCTTCCGAGAACTGGTCCATGAGAAACTGGATCTGAAAATTGCATTGAAAACGCAGGCAGACATTGATGAGGCTGTAAGGATTGTAACCTTAGTGATCCAAGAATCCTGTTGGAGTTCGTCGCCAGAAGTCAGCAATCGACCTCCCCAGAGTAAGACATACTCCGATGTCATACGCCAAAAAATACTTGAAAAAAGAAGGCTACGGCGCGTTTGGCATACCAGTAGACATCAACAAGACAAAAAAAAATTGAATAAAGCTATACACGAGCTAAAAAATCTTATATCAGAAGCGAATAACATAGCCCTGGATACCTATCTAGAAGGTTTATCAGCTACTAAAACAACAAACTACTCTCTCTGGAGAGCGTGCAAAAACCTAGACCGACCATTAAATCACAAGCCACCGATTCGCACATGTGATGGACAATGGATCAGAAAAAATCAGGAGAAAGCAGAAGCCTTTGCGAAACACCTAAGCTATGTATTTAAACCAAATGTTCCTAGACCAGATGCAGATGAGTCAGAAATTGACTTGATCCTCAACCAAGATCTGCAACTTGACTTACCTTTGAAACTTGTGACACCCAGAGAGATATACAATAACATCAAGTCCATGGATAATAAAAAAGCTCCAGGCTATGACCTCATAGACAAGAAGGTTCTTGAAGAGTTGCCTCGAAAAGCAATAGTACTACTCACCATGCTCTTCAACGCTATCATTAGAGTTGGACATTTCCCAGACCTTTGGAAAGTATCACAGGTAGTAATGATCCTCAAACCTGGAAAACCTATCCATGAGATCAGCTCGTATAGACCAATCAGCCTATTACCGATAATGTCCAAGATACTGGAAAAGTCGATTCTACACAGATTGATCAAAGTTATTAAAGACAAAGATATAATTCCTGATCATCAATTTGGGTTTCGCCAAGAACACGCGACAATCGAACAAGTCCACAGAGTATGTAGGACAATTAGGAAGACCTTTGAAAAAAACGAATACTGTTCATCTGCCTTCCTCGACATACAGCAAGCATTTGACAGGGTGTGGCACAGAGGCTTGCTCTATAAAATAAAAACAATATTACCTCATACTTTCTATGGAGTTTTAAAATCATACATAAATAACAGAATATTTCAAGTAAGAGAAACAGAATGCACATCAGAATTCTACGATATATCTGCAGGGGTACCGCAAGGCTCCGTTCTTGGACCCGTCCTGTATACGTTGTATACATATGACCTACCACAGAACCCAGAAGTAATAGTTGCGACCTTTGCCGATGACACTGCCCTACTTGCCTCGAGCAAATGCCCGAAAAAAGCCTCTAGGCTACTCCAAAACAGTCTCAATGACATAGATGTATGGCTCTCCAAATGGCGAATTGCTGCAAGTGCTTCGAAATCAGTGCATGTAACATTTACCCTGAAAAAGCATAACTGCGCACCAGTCACCCTGAATGGTACTCAACTGCCACATCAAGATACAGTAAAATACCTAGGTATACACCTGGACCGTAGACTCACCTGGAGAAAACACGTTGAAAAAAAACGAGAAGCAATTAACTTGAAATACAAGGGCCTCTACTGGTTGATGGGACGGAATTCAAAACTGGCGATGGATAACAAGCTGCTGATATATAAGTCGATCCTGAAACCAGTCTGGACATATGGCATACAGTTGTGGGGCTCTGCTAGTGCCTCAAATATAATGATAATTCAAAGAGTGCAAAACTACATCCTCAAACAAACTTCGAACGCTCCATGGTTTGTCAGGATAACAGAGCTGCATGAAATCCTAAACATGCCTACAGTTAAGGAAGAGATTGCTAACCATGGAGCTAACTACATGTCCAGACTGCAGAAGCACCCGAACCAGCTGGCGGGGCAACTCACCTTCCCAGAAACCATCCGTCGCCTCAAGAAACGACGGGACATCTTTGATTAACAGCCATTTTGCCAAACAAAGAAAGGGGCTGACTCCGCTGGGAACAGCACCCTACACGACATAAACCTCTGCACCACATCTGCTTATAGTCGTAAGACTGATCGCATGATAAAACCACACAAAAAAAAAAAAAAAAAAAAAAAAATTTACTGCAAATTTCTCAAGTCATATGCTGAGACTTGTACCCACAGTAACTGGCACAATTGTGACTACCAGGTGAAGAATAGTAATCATTTGGAGAAACTTCCAGAAAATATGTTGTGTCCTATGCACCTTCTTATTATAGAAAAGGGCCCCAAGATTGTTTTCTTAATCACACAGACCCCCACACTATAATTCCCCGTGCCACGGGAGGCATGGACACACAAACACAAAAGACCCGGGACAAACATGAACATTCATCGCACAAATATTTGCTTTTGCCAGGATTCGAACCCAGGGTCCCGAAGACACAGGAGTCATGACACTGACATTGACCACTGCGCCACAGCGACCGTTGCGAAATTGGATGGTACGTAAAGCTAACATAATGAAATCTAAACATTGACTCTGAAATAGCTTGCAATGTTTTTCGAGATACAATGATTTCTGCCTAATAGATTGAATACTTAACTAAAATAATGCCAAGAACAGAAGATACTGTCCTTAAAAATGTATAATATAAAACATATAAACAGCGACCTACATTACAACCCCAAAGTAATCACAATGAGGTTTTAAACATACAAACTTCCCATCAGATCTTAAAATGGTCAGATGTTGACTGAATCTCTCCCCCCAAAAATGAACAGGAAACCATTTAAAACCCCAAATAACTTATAGACCTATAAACTTCAAAAGAAAAATGAACTTATCTAGAAAAACTAAAGAAAAATATTCTTAAAAACCTCATTTAAAAAGAATCTACGAACTTCGTAAGCGATGCGATAAGGCCGCCCATTGTCGTGACAAGTATTTATGTCTAGTTATAAGTATCATATTATATTTCATTTTGGTACTGATAATAAAGAGTTTTTGTATTGTATTGAACATCAAAGTACAGAATATATTTCTCGAAATATAAATAATCTGCCTAAAAGTAGGTTTATATAAATGACGGAGTACTAATGTATTCTGTATTCTTTAGAAGTGGGTTAAAAGTTAAATTGGCTCATTTTCTTCAGCATATCTACCTATATATATATATATAGGTAATAAATTAAACTTGATGAATAGTGTGCATGCAAAAGTAAATACTCACGACTGATCGTTTCCTAAGATTAATATTACTTTTAGGAACATCTTCCCAATCTGGCACTTTAAACATTTTACACTGAATTCGAATGATATAATTTTTACGATTGTTGAATTCTTGATAAAGAATTTAATTCTTTTTTGTTTACTTTTTAGGTTATAGTCGACTTCTTACTTTTGGACTTTTTGGTAGTTAACTCCACAGACTATTAGACTATTTAGAGATACTGCACTACTCACTGTAGATTTCAAATCAGTACTCTCAATATCTATGGGTATATTTTTCTTCTTCTTCTTCTTTTCTTAAATTGTATGGTTGTAGATACTCGTAGATCAAGAAAGAATCAAGTGTCTCCATAAGACCAAGTTAGTCATCAAGCTATCAAAGATATAGATCATACCGCCTTGTCATTCAAAAAGGACTTTGTTTTTTTTCGGCTCCGCATGTCATGTCCATTTAGCTGGTCTCAGCTCAACACATCAATATTCAAGTTTCGTTGAGTCAAGTTGTAGGCTTGCATTATAGCAAGCACAGCTTCTCTCTGATTTCTCTGTTGATTTTTGACGTTCTCTTCATCGTCTTGTTGGCATCGAGTCGGCCTCGCACCGGATTGAATCTGAACATACGCTGAACATGAACTTGACTCGACACCCTGAAACCTAATGTTACCGTTACCCCTAGAATTAAGCTTGAAAAAAGGTTTAAGGCAGAGATTCATTCAATTTGGCTGTCTTATGTTCTTAAACGTATATTCCTTTATCTCGCTATACTCATGCTTTGTGTATTATGGCATGGCTGTAATAAAAAAAACAGTTTAATTCTTAAAAAATACTTTGCTTTTTAAATATAAATATATGTTTCCTAACTTTTCCTAGCAAACTTTACCAACATGTATTCTAAACCGTAGCTCCGTATTCAAATGCACTCCTAAATTTCTCACCGATTCCACTCGCTTCAACTGCGTTTCTTTAATCTTGTTATTGTATAACAGTGGGGCAGTTGCCTTACTAAAAGTTACTATCGAACATTTGTCCACTTTAAACTGCAAATTGTTCCTCTTACCCCACTCAACTACATTGTCTACGTTTTTTTGTAGTAGTACGCAGTTTCTTTCCTCTGTAATCGGTAAGATTAACTTGAGATCATCAGCAAACAAGAGGCATCGAGCTCCCGTGACAACAGCAGGTAGAGCATTAATCATAATGATACATTCCAAGGGCATCAGATGTCTGCCTTTATGATTCGTTTATGCAAATGAAATGTATCTGAAACTATTATAGGTTATAATTTGACTTGGAAAATTCAAAAATTTGACTCTACGTAGAACAGCAATTCGCCATCGTTATAATAATATGGTAGATATGCAAAGGTGCAGTGGGGCAAATTGGCCTGCTCTTGCCACGCCACTGTACCCAATGTGTGAGGTGTTAAGTTTGTTAACAGGCTTAAATGTATTATACTTGATTGTAGTCGCTAAAAAGCTGTCTCGAGATGTGCCTCACATTATTGCACTTAAATAGAGCGAGAGTGGTCACTCGAGCGAATGATTTTAGCAATACGAGTACATTGTTCAATATTCATCTCAGTGATACCACACCCCTGCCCATTGCTTCGCTTAGCTTTCCTACAAGTGCCAATAAGTTTTCATTACTTTTGCATTGGATTTCAATATTGCAAAGTCTTACTTCTTGCTCCAGTTGGTTGATTCTGCTATTAAAATCATTCACAAAGGCCTCAAGGCCGGTGTTTTTTTCTTCAATTTGACTACTGCTTCTTTATAAGACTACCATTCTTCTCTAATTTCTTCAAACTGCGTACGTAGGTATAAACTCCATCGATTGTTTGAAACATTTAATTTCTTCTTTCATGCCTTTCATCTCCGTCGTTATTGGAGCTAACATATTTTGTCGTAGTTTTTAAGTCTGATATTAATTCCGCTCTTTCTTCACGCACGATCTCTCTTACTTCTTGAGAAAGTGCAGAAGTCCTCTTCTTAGACTTATGCAAAACATTATCAAACTTAGGGTTTGGGGTTTCAGCAGATCGTATGGGTACGTTGTCATTGTTACCTCTCTTCGATTTTTTACATAAAGGGCACTTCTAACCCGGTTATCATTACTCAAGAGATCATGCGAGTGAAGGTAATCATAGTGAAACACTTTTTTACATTGTACACATCGGATGAACGCATCGTCGTCCGATCCCATTGCACAACATCCCCACTTCAGTGGACATATTATTATAAACAAAAATAATGCTCCTTACAGGTTGCGAACCACGGTTCTATCCTCCAACGTACAGAATCCGCTCATGTACCGAATGCGTTACGATGACCAATACAGTGTTGACGAATATAGTGGATCCGTAGATTTATCAGTAGTACCTACTGCTTCTTATCAACTTGTTTGTACATCAAGTTATACATATATTGCAGGTACAACCAAGTCTATGCACATCGCATGCAAGGTTATGCGAAGGTTATTTGCCTATGAATTGCGTTATTGTCCCGCTGTTCGCGATGTTTTCAATATCAATATAACACTATTTTGAACAACTTTGTTTCACAAACATTTTTGTGTAACTTTCAATGCTGGCAAGTAACTTTTTACCACATTTTTATATTTTGTAATACAGAGGTGTAAATCTATGTGTTGACTTGGTTAGCGCTTTATATCTAAGGGACAAAGCTTTAAATAATTAGTTAATCATTCTAAGTTATTATAAAAGGATTACCCATATTTTAATAGACGCCACGCTTGTATAACGTAAATATTTTAAATATTCATGAAATAAGACGTGTATTACGTAGGTACCATTTATCAATCCGCTCGTGGAACATCAACCTCTGGCCGTCAGGAACATTAGATTTTTTTAAAAACAATAATCTAACAATACATCCCGTACGATACTACGTAAATATAAGTTTCCGTCTCAAACAAAATTATATAGTTCCTATCCTATTTAAGTATCTCCTTCTTTTACGGGTCGGGTTTTCTTCCTCACGCCCGGGTCCTATCGTACTGAAAATTATCTTTGATTGTAGCCTAAAAAAGAAACAGTCATTTTAATTATATTCGTGAGTAGATGCGCATACGTGTTTAACGACACAAAAAGCAATTTAAATAAAACGCAATTCTTTAGTGAAGTACCTAAGTACCTATATCATTCCATTTTATATGAGGTAGATACTTTCAGATTAGTCACATAAAAATTGAATTAAAATCAAAGCAGTAACTATAATTAAATTTCAAAAATTGGTCACATTAAAGTTTTAGAAAGTCGGATAAGTTGTCGAAGTCAGTTTGTAACTATTATGAAAGTATAATTCTTCAAGAGTTTTATGGTTTATTGCATTAACAACATAATAGGCGGAACTTTTCTTTCAAATATTTCCTTCGAATATTTGATAATTTGATATAATTCTTCAAGTTCAATGGAACATTAAGAATAAAAGATACGAGTTCTTAACTAATGCGTAGGTAGATTAAGGCGAATGTTGATTTAAAAAAAAATTATTGTCAAATGTAAATATTTGCACGTCAAGCGGATATAAAAGGAAATATAATCCTCTTTATCCATGCAGGAATTGCACATCTATTTTATTTAATGTTACCCTTGACATTTATTTAGTACTAGCTGCGCCCCGCGGTTTCAACCGTGTGGTGATGATTGATGATGATTATAATAACGATGAAAAGTAGCCTATGTGTTATTCTCGGACCTGAAATATCTACATACCGAATTTAATCCAAATCCGTTTTACCCGCCTGGTGATGAAAAACGGTGATGATGGTGATGATGAAAATAAGCCTATGTGTTAATTCAGGGTATAAGCTATTTATTTTCAAAATTTCATACAAAGCCGTCGTGATGATAAATGATGATGATGATGATGATGAAAGTAGCATATGTCTTATTTCCGGACCTGAAGTATCTACTTACAAAACTTCACACAAATCCGTTTTACCCGCGTGGTGGTGAAATATAGTGATGATGGTGATGATGACAATAAGTCTACGTGTTAATCCAGGGTATAAGCTATCTGCATTTCATATATAATCCAAATCCGTCGTGGTGATGAATGATGATGATGCTGATGATGAGAGGTAACCCATGTGTTATTTCCGGACCATGAGGTACCTACCTACTAACGAAATTTCACCCAAATCCCTGGTTGTTGATGAAAAACGGTGATGAAAGTAAGCCTATGTCAGTAGTTTCATCAAAATCCGTTCAGTAGTTTTTGCGTGAAAGAGGAACAAACATCCATACATCCATACCTACTCAAAAATTTTCACATTTATATTAGTAATAGGAAAAAATATGTGATTTTAATCTTCGAGAATTTACCATGCTTTAAGCGCTTTAGTACTTTTTTAACTAAAACGTTCCATGGAGTGCCTTTCCCAAACATAGCATATTGTAGGATAGGTACGGTTAAGCGATGAATTTATATTCGTGATAAAATGAACAAAATTTCTTGACAGTAACCCAGTAAACAAATAATTAATAAAACAGTGATCACTCTGCATGATACGCCTATGAAGTTCAGAGTTAACGCTAGAACTAGATATATACATACTCGTATTCTCAAAATATTTACCTATCTTCGTAAATTAATATTTCACTGAAAATTATGCTAGAGAAGACAACATCAGGTAGTTTTCATTCTAATTACAATATTACAGCTACTGCAATAACATTTGAGCAATCCACTAGGTGTTTCCAGCCTATAGATAGCTTAAATGTTCCAACCCGCTACCAGGTGGCTGCGTACCCAGAATGATAGCAGCATTTCTCCATTGAATTGCAATGCTGGTTCTTCGAGCTAAATATGTCCTGGCATTATGGTAACACGTTGCAGCGACTAGGCGCTCTAATTTTGGAAAATCCGATGAGCTCCCGGTCCCCACGGTACCAATATCTCGACACCAAACGGTATATCGTCGTATCTCAGTAACAGCTTTCTAACATCTCTCGTAACACTGATGGCAAGTTTTTGTCTTAGGGTGAGCATGGGATCCATTGCGCATGTCACCCTCCGGATCATGCGCAAACACACTCCTGGAAGCCTCTAGCACACCTGTCATTGTTATTTTTACATATTTACCAATTTCTTGAATTATAAAAAGAGTGAATATACACGCGATACTAACTGAGTGACCCTTATATACGTGCCCCGTTTTAATTTCCATCGCGCGATAAGATAAACTATGACCTCTAAACGCTCAGTACATATTTTTAGATTAATAATTCACTAATAAGGTTCTTGTTTATTATAAATACATTAACATGCATGTTACTGCTATACTGTTAACGAGAATCAATTAGTTTTTATCGCGTTGATTGAAACGCGAGTGAACTTAACGATGAAAATGTGTAAATAGATGCAGAATTATTGGTTCAGTTCAACACAGTCAGGTGAGTTGTTATTAGAAATCGAAGCGTGAGTTAGTGGTTTAAATATGAATATTTATACAAAATAAACAATTAAAATATTATTTGTTTTTATCCTGTTGACAAATAAAGTTACATTTTATTTACCTCGACGTTTCGACCAAGCAAGTTTCGCATTGGTCGTAGTCACGAGAAGACTGTCTTCTCCTGACCACGACCAATGCAACTTGGTCGAAACATCGAGGTAAATAAATTACTAAATGTTTTTCTCGCGATCAGGCCCCGATTGATTTATTAACAATGTGTTCGAATCGCGAAAGTCTAAAAATTACAATTAATTTTACATTTCAGAAATGAAGAATATGTATAAATTACTATTACATCTGAGGCAACTTACATATTAACATAAACATTCGAAACAATTTACCATGGAGTCACGGTGATGCGAGCGCTGTTCGATGGGACATCGGAACTCGCTTAAATCTATGGCGAAAAGGAAAGAGAAATTCGTAAGTACCGCATTTATATGAAGTATCCAGTGACCGAGTTTCGCTTGGCTTTTATCCAAATAGGATACACTATAATAAACATAGACTGCACTTATTACTTACTGTGCACTTATGCATAACATGCATAACGTTATCCATGTACAAACTTCTATGAAATTTGTTAGAGCCGTTTCCTAGATAGTTTGGATAATAACCTTGTTTATTGGTATAAGTTGATGTGGATAATTGTTGGCCGGCGTGGTCTGTTCCCGGAAAATTCCGGACTGTTAGCACTGCGTAGGACGTTCTAAGCTTTGAAAGGTTCTTATAAATCTATGACGACTCGAATATTAAAAAAATATTTTACAGTGTGACAGTCGGTAGTTTGTCGCTACTTTTTTCATATAATAATTTACCAAAAAATGGAACCGACTTCAACACTCAAAAGTGTGAAATAACTTGTCGAAGTCGGTTCCATTTTTTGATCATTTTTTTTTCACCCTTTCCTATCTACTGCCTGTAAGTAGCAAAGCAAAAAAAATTCAATTGTCATTGTGTATGTTCACCGATTTCTTCACCCTCTATTAAGAAGACATCCAAGTAGACGTAACACATTTCAGTTATTGCAACTCAAAAACTGCTTGATCGATTTTGATGAAATTTAAATAGGACCACACGGGAAGCACCAGCTTTCTAATAAAAAAAGAAACATTAAAGAATCGGTTCAGTCGAAAGTTCTGAGGTAACAAACGTAAAAAAATCTAACGGGTCGAATTGCGAACCTCCTCCTTTTTTAAAGTCGGTTAAAAAGGAAACTATTATTTTTAGATGGTAGTGAAGATGGTAGCTGCGACTTAATCCACATGAATATTGATGGTTGATATAATCAACCTATTCTGGGTTGATATATACATCAATATGTGCTCTTCCAAACTATTATGTATCTCTGTGCCAAATTTAATTCAGATCCGTTCAGCCGTTTAGACGTTAGCAAGTGCCAAACATACATCCATTCAAACTTGCCCATTGATTTTGATGATGATTTTTTCTGCATGGACTATAGGGCATCTCGAAATCGTTGCTGTTCCACGGAGTTCTTTATTGCCGGTCAAATGGTAACTTGACCGGCAATTAAGAACTCCGTGGAACAGTTACCGTAGGATACTCTGTACCAGTACTCGGGTGTAAAAATCTTGTAATAAATAAAATTGTCGTATCATAATGTTTGTGACTGAACTCCTCCGAAACAGCTTGACCTATTTTTATATTTTTTTTGTATATATTTGGTAGGTCTGATAATAGTTCGTAAAGTAATTTTCATCCCCCTACCCCCGTCCTCTATTTTTAAACGCAATTTTAATACCTTTAATGAACATATATCTAACTCATTTAAACGGTGTCGTGACACTTTGACGTTTCGATAATTTATATGGCAGAACAACGTTTGCCAGGTCAGCTAGTATTTTATAATTTATAACTTTGTTCCGAGTAACCACTCGTTGATGTGTTGACAGTGGACCTGGCGCTGCCAATGGAGCGTGATTACTGTGACAGCTATCGTCCTGGTGATCTACAACGCGGCCGCTAACATGTGGCTGCTGCGACCGTCGACCTGCCCTCCGCACTCAACGCCACCGCCCCCTCCCGAGCCTTCTTGCGAGCCCTGCATAGATACCGCACCAAACACGATCGACGACGATCCTATAGCGCGCCTCGACCTTCGCCTCGGCCGCTGGGACTACTCCCGGTCCTTCCGCATGTTCGACTATGCCACCGTCGGAGACCTCTACCCTGAAATCTCAGCCAACCGACTTGTGTGTTTGGCAACACAAAGCTCGATAGAAAGACTGCACGAGTTATTACGGATAGCTGCACATTGGACGGGACCTATCTCTGTAGCTGTATTCGTAGCGGGAGATGAGATGAGACTTTTGCGAGCATTCGCAACGTGGCTTTTCCGATGCCAGCCTGATATATATATGAGATTAGCGCTACACGTGGCTACTCCGTCCGATAGACCGGCGGTGTTTGGGGCTATGCCGACCTGGGCTCGCGACTGTAATGCCAAACCTTTACCTCCTGGAGAGAGGAGAGCGGATACCGTGGCATGGCGAGCTAGGCATCCCTACCCTCAGAACCACTTGAGGAACTTGGCGAGGAAAAATTGCCACACGGCCTATACTTTTTTGGTGGATGTCGATATTGTGCCGTCGAAAGGCATGGCAGAGTCATTAGATAAGGTGTTTATATACTTTCACAATATTTACGTTCCTAATAAACTTTACAGAGTCTTTAATAATATTTCTTAATGCTTTCGTATTTTACTTCCAGTTCCTTTCGAAGACTCCGAAGTGTCAGCTCTGCGCATATGTTGTGCCGACGTATGAGCTGGACCGGCGAGTGGCGAATTTTCCTTCGAACAAGTCTGAGCTAGTACGGCTATCGAGAAATAAGCTAGCCATACCTTTTCACCGCAAGGTGTTCATTTACAACCAGTATGCATCTAACTTTTCAAGGTTAGTTGATGATGCCTTATCAGCGACGTGACGAATCATGCTGTTCCTAAAATGTTATAGAACGTAGTGTTTAGGAATAACATGACTTTTATAATGATATTCTTGGAATGACAATCTAGAATAATATCCTTTAATCATTGGTTTCAGAATTCTTACAAATATATAATTTTGTAATGGAAAGATCGTTTCGTATGTTTAAAGCTAGACATTTTAAGTTTGGTTAAACCCCGTAAAGGTGCAGTATGCAAGTATAAAATGAATTTACTTTTTATTCTTAGAGTATAAAAAAACGTTTATCTAATATCATAAGTACTGAAATGTAACGATTAAAAAAATCGGAAACAGAACTTGAATGACAAATGTCTTTATAAACAATATATCAAAATACATTTAGAAAGTTTTAGTTATTAAAGAGTTCAAAGGCATTATGACTCTTATATGGACAACTGTATCTGTAACTTTTTTACCAACTTCAGCATGACGGAGAATGCAATTTTTCTACATTAATACAGTCTGAATGTGGACGCGGCGCAACACGCATGCGCGAATAGCAAATGAATTTCGGCGCTAACCATTTTCAAATATATGCAATTTATAAAAGCAATATTATTATATAAAAGCTTTAAAAAGCATATGCTGTAATTTTACCTAAATTCTATTATATATGTTATGAGATGAGATAAAGTAGTGTATGAAACTGCATATGATTTGGTCTTAAAACACTCGTGTAATGCTATAAAAACACTGGGCTCTTTTTTTAAATTTACACTCGTGTTTTTAAAACCCTTATTATGCAAGAGTTTCATAAACTACTGTTATATTAGATAGTACAGTAGATAATATAGATGTAAAACTTTAAAGTTTGCCATGAAATATGAGCTCTTCACGATATTTACGCACTTATCGATTTATCTACTTTTGACGTTTTGGGCTCGTTAGGCCCAAATTCAAAAATTTATATAATGACCAACAAATTAGGCCCTTTATAAATATGGCCTTTGTTCTGATACTCCACAGTATTTGATTCACTTTCGCGGTTTCGCTTCGTTATTTCGTGACTCGTATCTTTTATTTGCTCAGTGTAGGAGCAATATTATTATAGTTATTGTCGCTATGAGCCGCTCTCGCGATTTTCTCTTCTCACCGTGTGTTTTCGTTTTCACTAATAACTTCGTCATGGGTTTTGTTGCGTGGTGTGTGTCAGATGGGAAGCCAGCGGAGGCAACGAGAGCTCGGACGCGCACATCAGCCATAACGTGACCAACTTCGAGCTGCTGTACGAGCCCTTCTACGTGGCGCCTGACACCGTGCCGCGCCACGATGAGCGCTTCCTGGGCTACGGCTTCACCAGGAACACTCAGGTGAGTTGTCTCGAGCATCAGCGCGCGATCTATGGTTCTGATGACTTCCACGGCTACGCGGCTAGGCACAATTAAATAACTGCAGGTGTACATCTATTAACTATACCTATGTGAAATAGCAAAGCAAAGCTTTATTTAAATTTAGAAGAGTGATTGTTTGGCTAGTAATTGACTGTTAATGAACAGTCGCTTTAAGCAGTACATATGCTTTTTTAGCGTTCCGGGCTTCGATCAAGAAATTCTTTATCGAAGATTTTGGGGCAGTTTTTAGAAATATCTACTAGTCATGCAAACTAAAGCGCAATTAATAAAAAAAGTGTACTCCTGTGTAGTAAATTAGTAATGCTTAGAAGACAAACTTACCTAAAACACAATAATAACTCCTTCATGTGTCGTTCATCCAGTAATGTATCGTATGTTAGTAGTGCGTTCCAAACTTGAATATAATTATAACCTAAATTTAGAATACTACAGCAACAACCGCTTTACAACCACTGAGGTATTATAATAATACTTCAGTGTTTACAACCTGCACGTTGCACAGTAGGATATACCGCAGATGAAATGTAATGTAAAAAACATAATTGTTGTTTTAACGTAAGTTTAAAAATCTAACAATGTAATGTTAGGTATAAATGCTATTCTTTATTGAATATTAGATTTTAGTCCATACGTAACCATTCATATAGAATCTTACGTCTAGAAACAAAATTAAATGAAAAGATGAAAATGTTTATAATATTTTGGTTTTATAGGCTGTGGAAATTATTATTTTCGATTTATAAACTACAATTCAGCAGTCAGCCGTGTTCCGTGAAATTGCCTATTAGTTTTGTGCGCTGTTTTCTCGGCTGAGGTCACAGGTCAAGGTCTCTGGTATCACTTTTTAAGGTTATAAATAGGTAGGTACACCTATTTATAACCTTAAAAAGTGATATGTGGAATAAACGGGTAAGTGAATGTTTCATACCTAATTATTGCTGTCACCTGTACAAAACGAGAACGAAAAGGAAAACAGATAAGTAATAGTTATAACACTGCGTCTACTAACTTATTATTATAACCTGTGGCACATGTAATTCATTAATAGTTTGTGTTATGAACTGCAGTGCGTTTTTACAAATAGGCAATGATGTGTTTCAGGATTCGGTCAACATCTAAAATAGAAGAAGCAGAGCAGCTATGACGATATACTTACCAACATTTTCAAAATTTTACTGTGTTATCTAAATGTTCTCAGACACTGTTAGGAATCGCCAAAATAAATCGATAATAATCGAGGTTTTACATTTACAGGACGCGCTATCACGAAGCTGTAAATATTAAGATAGTGCGGATGGTATTTATGTATTTAATTTAATGTAGATATTGGTTTTAAAAGTCAAGGTACAGCATGGACAAATCCTGTTTTATAAAAGATACGAGGAAACTGTGATTGGGGCAAAGTGCTATTATTTGTAGAAAATTTAGGCATAGGCAGTACCTATATTTTAAAGCATATACAAGTTTCTTAATATATATGTAGGTATATGACTCCGATTTGTCATGATTTGATTATTTCAGAAGCAAAATAAGCGGAAGAAAATAGTTATTTCAAATCTTTTGACGACGGTAAACGAAATCTTTCCTAGAAATATTTATATTACTTTATTTGTCGTTACGCGTGCGACTCGCCCAATCAATATTTTTATGTGACGTTACTTCCATTTTTAAGTTACAGAAAGAGGGTATAATACCAACGAACTCAGTACGTCGTTGTATAATACTGTTAAACTAAAATTGTGAATTATACCATTTGACTACTATTACAATATTGCTACATATACACTAATGACTCTTATATACTTATTACCCCCCCCCCCCCCCCACACACACACTCACCCTCACACACACTTATACACACATGCGCACACACACTCACCCTCACACACACTTATACACACATGCGCACACGCACTCACATATACCCATCCAAAAATAAAAAAGAGATGACTGGTCAAAATAAAATTAAACCTATTTGGTCTATAAATAATATCTAAATATTTATGATTTCGCTTTGTTTTATATAAAGTATTTAAATATAATGTGAAGTATGATACAAGTAAGGAACTAAATGTACTTTTTTATTAAGGAGGAGGGCGTTGGTGTTTGCAACACAGTTTTTCAAAAAAACTTTCGCAGATACCATCGTGCTTTCTTTAGTTTTGTTCTATTGTTTAAGTTCCAATAAAGAATGAAAAGAATTATAAAAATAAATATATATTCTACGTCATTTGCTGATTTCAGCGTGTAAGATTACAGGTGTTTTTTATGGACAATTTTAATTTAATTTAATTTAGCTCGGCACGTATGGGTGAGCTTCAAAAGAATGATATAAAAACCAATCGACACATCCCAATGGATGGATGAGATGAATTGGATAAATAAATAGATAAAAAAATATTTCATTGCGATTTCATTAAATACATGGCAATTAGCATGGTTTCACCATGTTAATTGTGATGAGTCGATGGTATTTTATATAATGCTTTTGGAGCTCACCTGCATATATACATTTTTCAAAGTGCGCAAGAATTAAAATACAATATGTATAGGAGGCAGGATATTTTTTTTTTAAAGAGCAGCCCGCTTTTGTAAAATAAAATTAGTCGGTATATCATCAGAAGAACCCCACAGCTGTAACCGATATGATAGTATAATTCTGTGGAAATATCTACCTCCACCTGTATAGACGAAATACCTGCAATAAATGAATTAACAGTTTTTATGTTAATAATTTCTGTATTGATCGACGGCCGAAATTATTTCAACATCATCATCATCCCAGCCATAGGACGTCCACAGCTGGACATAGGCCTCCCCCATTGATTCCCACAAGGACCGGTTGGAAGCGGCCCGCATCCAGCCCTTGCCTGCGATCTTAGGTTGTCTGTCCAGAATTAGTTTCCAAAATCAAAAATAAAGCTAGCGAAGCCGCGGTATCAGCTACAAACCCGTATGTTTGTAGAGTCGGTGGGCAATCACAAACGTACAATACACAGCGGTGTTCTAGACGTAGATGGCAAGATGCCAGACAGAAACAGCATTGTTTACTGATTGGAATCAGTAGCAGTAGCACCATAGAGGAATGGGGTCATATTTTGCAATTAAGAAAACTCAATAAAATTTGTAATATTCACAAGCGTGGAGGTAGTCTATGCCTGTGCTAAGGCAAAATGTCAGAACATAGAAAAAAAATCTCAAATACCTGCAAATTGATAAAGATGGTATTCTGATGTAAAAAGAAGCATTTATCTAATTTCTGTATCTCTGTCTAAGTCTCAGTTTTCTTTTTACTAATAAAAATAACTCAAAAAAAGATGATTAAAATTAGCGACTTTTTTCACAGCTGTTTTTTTATATTGTATAGTAAATTTTAATACCAGTTTGGGTGTGTTTAAATATGACGTTATCGATTTGTCATTTGAATAATACCTTATAATACAGAAAGTGCCGAATATTTCTGCATAGACAAACACATTATGATTACGCGCAAATACAAGACACAATATGTTTGATGCCAGTTACTCTTACCTACTAATAAGATATTTAGTTATATTTTATAAATCTTTTGTAATATTTTTGCTTACTTATTCACTTCGGGCTAGTTTTCGGCGGGGACAGTAACATTATCAAACCCACTGCATTGTAAGAGTACTCTTTCTATCAACAAAACATACAGTGTTTAGGTAAATGTCCTTGACAGCCGGAGTCAACAGTCTAAGGCCCTCTTGCGCCATCCAAATTATCTAAGATTTTTGCTTCACCACTTGATTTAATCATAATTAAATCACGATTTTTCCTGTAAGTACAATTATATCTATTTATTTTATTGTTTTATTATTAACATTCACACCAGGTCTTCAGGACCCAAACTAGGCAGAGCCTGTTCTATGGTAACCTGATGACTGATATATATACTTATATACATATACACACCCAGACACAGGTCAAACAGGCATGTTTATACACACAAATGTTTGACCTGTCCGGGAATCAAACCCGGGACCAGCGGCTCAGAAGGCAGAATGCTACCAACTGCGCCAACCGGCCAGTCAACCATATATCTGTGATGTGCATTCGAAAACAATATGTTTTGGAATGGCAACTTGTTAATTTAAACTGGAGTAATTATTGATTTGTGATTTGTGTTTGTGTGAAGTTTGTTATTTGATCCGAGGCTTAGGCAAAAATTTCGGATAACTAGGTTAGCGCAAGTGGGCTTAAGTATATCGTCTTTCCATCTTCAACCGACATCGTTACCGACCATCATAGTTGTCAAATGTAGACCTATTTTTAAAGACAAGATTGTTTTTGTTTATATATCCCTCATGGCGATTACTTCAAAAACTATTTCAATGTTTACTCTGCCCCTATACATTGCTTCATAGCTGTACAGCTGGACAGCTGGTCTATAAAGCGGTTATTTCTGTTCAGTTACACAAATTAACGACGACCTTGACGGTTTCCCTTGATTTTGTTGTACATTACTCGGCTTGTTTAATTGAAATGGGATCGAAGTAGAATAATTAATTTAATAGATTTATGACGTTAAGAGTGTCAAGGTTTTTTCACAGAAAAGTTTGAACTTGAGGGAACAATACAGCGTCGATTATATTTATAACTACATAGGTACCAAACCGGCTTGTGTGTACGTGGCAATATTATGATTTTTGTCAAGTAATCTTGCCGTAGAGCATACCTGTCTCATAATTATTGTTTTGCGTACAAACAATAAATTACGTATACATATTAGGTATGATTCGATTCAATTGGGTATTAACTATAAGCAAAACAAAAGCAAGCAAGCAAAAAAAAATTGCACTAATGTCGGTTAAAGTGTTTTAACACTCTAACTTATTAGTGAAAATTTTTTGATTTTTTATTTTATTTATACTGTTTAGATAGCGTCTAGGTAGCGTTAGACCACTTCCTCTCAAGGACTGCTGCCTGAACACACTATGTGCTTGGTGACAGTTTTTCAAACTTGAGGGTGGTGGCTAGCCAGGCGGGTATTCGAAAGTACCCTACCACCATGCTGAGAAGTTGATAACGGTGTTACCTTCACCGGAAGCTCAAGCTGTCGGGGATCGAACCAGTGTCCGTCAGTTTTTAATTTGACTATTAGGAATACTTGTGTACATATTATTTTTAAAAAATACAATCAACATGGGATATTTCAGTAAATGAGCCATTTCAGCATATACTCGCGCTTAACCTTGTCTAACGCCAATACGTCTTCGTCACGGTTCAGGTTACATATTTTTATTGCAAACTTGAACCTAGTAACATAAACGCATACAAAAGTAAATCATAAATGCGTTATCGTTTAGCTCATTAATTACAAATTGTCAATGATGTACCTGATAATGACCGTAGTTATATTGGTGACTCACACGGGTCGCATGGCGTTGTCCGCATTACTCTGGCTCTGATAGATTCGTCGCGGAGGCTGCCAAATTGTCTGTTTTGGCAGCTCGCCACCTTCCACCGAATACCGCTGCCACCGTCGCGCCTCCAGCTACCAGCAGCAGCTGTTTATGGTACACACAGTACAGCTTTATTATATCGAAATGACTTTAGTTGGTGAAGCATACGTAAGTTTTTTGCTTAATAAAAAATATGGATGTAAAGCCAAGTGGTCAAAATAGGGGTAAAGGATATACAGGAGCATAGATAGGAAGCACCAAATAAAATAACAACTAAGCACAAAACAACCAATAAGGCTTTGATAAGTAAACAATTTTGAGTCTTTTCAGCGTATTTGTTGTAAGTCTTATATATCTGATAAACTTAAATAAATACCACCTACAATAAGGTCTATTTTTATGCAAAACGTATTTATTACAATGTTATTTATTTGTTTTTTTAAAATCACGCATAATTTTATTCAATCAATATAACTTCCTACTTTAGAATCCCGGCCTCAATCTTACGCCATAAAATCCATCTAAGTTTTGTTATTTCTCGTAGTCTACAGACTTCTATCTTAATGTTCGTGGTATGATATGGCTGCCTTGCTATTTGTACATATATACTATATTTCGTATTATTCCCATATTAGATTAGCGCATATAGCGTGATTGTTATATGCTTCGCATTTTATATTCGATGACTCAAATGAATGTCACCACATATAGAGTAAAAAACAATTCCATGCGTTTAATTTATCTGCAAATTGTTTGCAGCGTGCATGAATATTTCGTCTGGATAGTCTCGCCGGGTGCCGGGTGCCCGACCGAACGCCGCGCCAGCAGCGTCCGGATCAAACTCATTAATCCGACGTTGTTTCAATAACGCCATCGGGTGCATCTATAAATTTGGCCGTTGGCAATTACGGCACTGTCCGATACCAGCAAAAAACCGAATTATTTATTACTATCACATTCCCCGTGCATTGAAAAAGCGAAGCAAAAACGAACGGCTCTCGAAATTAGCCTGAAATTCCTTGCGAATTGCAACGGAGGAATGCAATTTGGCAGATCAGCACCGATTGATTTATCTAAAAACATTCGATGGAAATTGTTTGCAAGTAGGACTGTATAGATTTGTTGCACATTTAAAGCTGAAGTCGCTTCTATCAAGAAATAGAGAAACGTTGAAAATTTTGCCGTGACATAAAATATTGCGATACTTAACTGAAAATAAATGTCTTAATCGAGTTATTACATTAGTGTCACTAATTAACAAGTCAACAGTTTTTATGCGGGTTTCTCCTGCGGAGCCGCAAGGCAGTCTAAACTGGTTCTAGAAAATATAAATATTCAACGAATGACACTGTAAAACGAACAATTTCAGAAAGATTGTTAAGAATAAATTTGTTTGTTCTTCCCTACTAGCAATGACGATCTAAGAAGAAGCTTCGTATTGTTTGTCATATTTCATGTAATATTAGTAAAACTCACGTTCATAATTACCTTACACTGTTTCTACTGTTTTGATATCACGATCGTCAATTGTTTCGACTGCGCGTAAGTGCTACGTTATACCCTTAGAAACAGTATATTTAATATACACAATAGTGCAATTGTTTGTTTTTGAGATTATAGTATCACTACTACTGTATAGTATGCCCACAATAATTGTCGTCATGGATCGGTGATCAGTGAAACTGACGTTAGAACCGCGACCCCGGAACCCGGCTGTGTCAAACATTTGTGTGATGAGCATAGATGTTTATTCTCGGGTCCGTATGTGTATTGTTTGTGTCCATACCTCCTGCGACACAGGGTATCTTAGGGCGAGAGTGTGAGTAATAGACAAAAGAAAAAATATAATAACACACACCACTACTATAATATGTATGAACTATTTGTGTTGAGAGGTTCGTGTGTCGTCATCCTATAAATAATGTTGAGTAACGATTCTACGGCATAAAGCAAACTATCAACCTGGACCAGAGTATTTTTCAATAGTGCAAAGAATCAGATGGACCACCTAATAGGAAGTGATCAGTGACCACATTGATCTATGGATATTCGTAACACTGTGAGCATGAAGATAGATACGTTGCCGGCCCATTTAACTCTTGTACCGAAAGAAAAAGCTCGTTCTATATTTTGAAGGTGAATGGCAAACACGATCGGGTCAATCGCGAATCGCTCAAGTCTGTGACTCCATGAATCAATTTGTTGTATTTGATAAGGCATTGATTTTTTATGATACGTTACAATTGAATCTTGATTTAGACTAGTTGTTTTTTTTTTAATTGGGAATAGGCAGGCGTTTGACCACTATCTCACCTGATGTTAAGTGATAATGCGGTCTACGATGGAGCAGGTAAGACCTAGACCTAGTTGTAAGACCTACGCATAGCATAGCCATCATTAAGATACTCAGTGCTGGATTATCTTGGGTCTTACGCGCAAGGCTTCAAGGAAAGGGATTATCGACGGTTACGTAATGTTATATAGCTTGGAAATGTGCATATAAATTATTAATACATTATTTTTGAATATAGCTTACTTTACTTGGTTTTAGTTTGGTAGTCCAGTTTAGTAATATGTATAAACAATTGAATTATAATTACTATATTTTTAATTTTATTTAATTCTATTGATATTGTTGAACAATTTGGTTAAGGATATCATTTTGTGAAATATGTACTTGAAAGGTTATGAGGAACAAAGTTTGTCTGTGAACTCAGCTAAATCGGATATAATGCTTAGAATTTTACTATTTTCTTTATAGCGATCTCATGGAGTTGTTAAGCTTCGAGAGACCCGATCTTTCGATCTTTGGCAGTGTGCATGATGATATGAGAGTGGAAACAAAATATTTCGTAAAGTTGGGTGTTGTAACAACAATTATAAATCGACACAAATGCTACCACTGTGAAAAACAGAAGTATGTCGACGGACGACATAAATAACGATATGGTTCAAAACAAACGCAAAAATAGCGCGTGTCGTAACGCGGATTTGTGCTGTCGACGGGACGGGCAGATCCGCTCTGCACTCGGAACTAATTGCGTGTAGAAGATGAGCTTCTACTAATAAATTCAACTAACTAATCCAGGCTATGTCGATGACCTTCGATCTTCAGTTATGTGCATGTCCCGTGCACTAATATGTACACGTATTTATACGAGAGATAATTAAGGGATTATTGATTATGCGAATCGTACATTTATCAATCATTGGATTGAATAACCAATTTATTAAATCGATTTATCGCTTAAATATGATGAGTATTATTAAGAACGATTTGTTTAAATCTAATATCATATTGTCATTGGTAATTGGAGTCGAAAGGTTCTCGAATAGAGACCACGGACTGGCAAGCGTAGTATAAGACGGCCACCAAACAAGGTGGACAGACGACCTGACTAAGATCGCAGGCAAGGGCTGGATTCAAGCTGCTTCCAAGCAGTCCTTATGGAAATGAATGGGGGAAGTCTATGTCCAGCAGTGGACATCCTATGGCTGAGATGATGATGATGATTGGTAATTATATACATTCCTTACGTGAGCATATGCACTTCCTATTTGAGGGGGCGGTAAAGCGGGCAAAATAACAATAAGAATAGACATACGTGTATATTTTTTGTTGCACATATATACACAATCATGATTGTTTTCCTAGAATTATTTAGTATGACGTTAATGTGTATTGGTTAACAAATACATCATCGAACATCACGCACGTTTGTGTGTGTTGTGTTGGCGCACAAACAGCTCTGTCCATTATGAAAATACAGGCAGAGAATATTTCTGTCCGTAACACGATCCCGCGGCAATGTGTCGGTGTCTTCGCCGTCGTGTTTAACTGGCATCTTTATTACTCAATCCATACTTTATTTGTTCCTGTTCCTTGGAAAATCACGTGACCTTATATCTTAAACTAAATAATACACGCGTGGGATACGCAATAAAATAAAAACACAATGTAATATGTCCTCAAGCTTGCATGTAGGAATCTATATATCTATCGAAGCAATGATAGCTCAGCGGGAGGAGCTGACAGTGAACTGACGGACACTGGTTCGATCCCCAACAACAGCTTGAGCTTCCGGTGAAGGTAACACCGTTATCAAATTTCCAGCATGTTAGTAAGGTGCTTTTAAGGTGGATTTAAGGTGTTAGTAAGCCAGGTAGCTAGCCAGACGGGTACTCACCCGTCTGGCTAGCTACCACACCCTCAAGTTTGAAAAACTGTCACCAAATACATAATGTATTTAGGCGGTAGGCGGTCCTTGAGAGCCAGTGAGCATTTTAGGTCTAGTGTGATAACATCTTTGACCACATCGTCACTGACCATCAAGTAAGATAGTGTCGAAACGCTAGATCAATACAGTATAAAAAAAATACATACTTCCCTCTTTCAATTAATTATTCTAAAATTGTTAGGGACCTATTGAGAACCCTAACAATGCCTCCTAGTTATGAGGTGCCTACGAGTGTTATCCCAGGAGTCTGGCCATGTTCAGAAAGGTAGAACAGCTAGTAAAGCAATAAACAAGTTGGACATGATACAAACTATGTCAAAATGACAAAAGTTTTACAAAATATGATGGTCAGATTCCGTTTAAAATAGATAGTTCTTCAGTTTGCAACATTCAAGGTCAATGGACGTGAAACAAAAATAATATTACCTATTTACCTATTGGTATTTACGTAATTTTACGTTTTTTGTTGCATCAAGGTTAAAGATTGCTGTCATTTGGTAAAAACAGAAAATAAATCTTTTAGTTAATTTTCTGCAAAGCGATTATGACGATGTCGACATGGATCCACGCGACATATATCTCACATCAATGATGTTTTACTAAAGATGACGTATATTCATACTGCGCGGTGCTCAGATTGTGTTCCTTTACGACATAAACATACTTACTGCGACAGATAATACGGTACAAATAATATAGAAAAGGATAGCTATATGTTTAGACTTGCGCTTGAAATACGCGTCGTAATGAAAATTACTACAATTGACTTAATTTTGCCGCCTCAGTTTCCGCGCGCTTGTGCCACATCTACCTCATATAAACATATAATATCATTGTCTCACATAATGAACATGACGCGAGGAAAACTGATAAAGATAAGCAGAGGTGTGCTCTGAAAGTGAAACGAGGCTGATGATAACAATGTAGTAAGAGAGACCATTGTTATGTATAATAATGAATGAATGAAATAATATTATTGGTAACATTTAAAGCATACAAAAATAAAACATATAATACAATAGGTAACAATACAATTCTAAATGTTACAAATCGGCGCCAGCTCTGCAATTCTGGTTATAAACCAACGCTGGTCTTCCGTTAGGACCGGTTTGTGACGTTACAAAAGAATATTTTACAACAGTATATTATTATTACTTAACATTACCTATATAGTGAGTGCATGATATTTATAAGTAGGTAACATTTGTGTTATGAATAAGGAAATTAATTACCATGTGAGCATAAATTAAAAAAAAAAATATCAGCACAAAGAAGCCAAAAATTAAAAAGTATTGGAAATTGCTATGTTAGTCAGATATAATACACCGGATTGCAATTAATAAAAAATAAAACCCCACGGACCCTTGGTCCGTGGGGTCCTAGCGCGCTCAACTTCTACAAGGAAATCTCCAAGAGACTGGTTGACGTCTCAGGAGACCGAAGAGCTGGCAGCTTCCTCGCTCAACGTATTAGCCTAGCAATACAAAGAGGAAACGCTGCCAGCATCTTGGGTACAATGCCGCAGGGGCCCGTTTTAGATTTAATTTAGTTTTTATTAAATGTTTAAGGTTTTTATTTTAAGTTAAGTAAGATTATTTTATTGTTATTCTAAATTATTTTTATAGTAATAATTATATCTTAAGATGATATAGTTTAATTAGTTAAATAATTGGTATTGTGACTTGAACATAACACACAACATAAAAAATAATAATAAAAAATATTAATAAATAAAATGATAACAAATAGCGATGCTTAAAAATACAGTAGGTACAATATGAGAAACGTTAGGTAAGATAAATTAGAGTAAGTAGTTAGAACCATAACTTCAACTAATAACATTAGCCTTTTTAAGTGACGATGGGATCCATAGATACTTGATTGCCTGGCAGGCGCAGCATAGGATATCCACAAATAAGGTGGACAGTAAGAGTCACTGGTTTAGAATGACTGCAATGTAGGCCACTTCCCAATGGCACTTGTCGAATCAATAGGAAATGACCTATGTCCAGAAATATGAATTCTACGGTCGATTCTATGAACGATGTTCAGAAATTAGTGTTAATACAGTGTGTCACAATGATATTATATGTTTGTGTGTCATCCATCACGGGTATTCATAGTATCGACAAAATAATTACAATTAACTAGACATAGACAACTAACAATCTAAAGCGTACCAAGGACATCATTGACGGCCATGTCTAGTGCGCGTTGAATATTTAATGATTTAATGTTAGACAAGGGACAACAAAAGAGCCATAACGTTCCATTCGTCATAATTTTCTTATCAAATATAATTATAGTATTAATATTTTGAATGAGAACTGAATCACCAAATCTCGCTAATGGCTGGACTACTACGGCAGTTCAAGAAAAAAAGATATTAGAAAGGTCTTCAAGGAATAATTGTAGGTATATTGTAATTTTTAGACTTTCGCGATTCGAACACATTGTTATTATATCAAACGGGGCTTAATCGCGAGAAAAACATTTAGTAACATAACTTGGTCGAAACGTCGAGGTAAATAAATTACTAAATGTTTTTCTCGCGATTAAGCCCCCTTTGATATAATAACAAATTGTAGGTAAAATTTGAAAATAGATATTGGTAAATTAACATGGTATGGAAATTGCCACTTACGCATCATTTCAATACATGGCATTCACCGGGTCATCTATCAGTGAGGTTTTATAGGTACATAAGCTCTTGAGTTTTAATAGTTGAGAATAAGCAAGAGATAAAATGATATATAAACAAAACTGTACATATGGTTTATTGAAAGCTTAAATTGTCTTTGATGTAATATCAGTTATATACGAAGCGGCTAGATAAAGCTAGAAACACAACAGCACACACAGCCGAACCGGCTATACACCTACACCTACCTACACCTATATATCGCATCTCATAAGTACATAACCGGCTATTGACATCTTTATAACTACAAAATATTTTCGCAATTTCATTAATTCATTCAGCATGGCGCAGGGACCCAAAATGAGTCTTGGCCTCCGATAATAATATGTGCCACTTTGTTCGATCTTGAGCCATCTCTTGCCAGTTATCGGCTTGGAGCTCGCAAAGATCCTTCCCAACTTCATCGCTCCAGCGATACCTGGGACGGCCGACGGGTCGTCGACCTGTAGGCCGTCCCAAGTATGCTCGTTTAACAGCATTTAACATAATATTGTTACGCAATACAATATTATATTAATTACGAGTATAATATGCAGACCCACTAAAAAAAAGGCAAAAAAAAAACAAGTTCAAGTAAAGTATAAACTAATTAAATATTAATCTTAGTACTAGTCTAGTTTCATTTACTTAGCTTAGATATATCTAGAAAATCAAGACCCGTCCTCCTCTTTTCTAAAATTGCGCTAACCGATAGGGTCTCTAATAAGCTGTAGGTACAATTCAAATTATTCTATATTGCACTTTACCATAAATGTACTTATAAATTATTACAAAATTACTGTAAACTAAGGTAGTATAATGGGCGAGCGATTTTTTCCAGACAAGTTTGAGTGGACAGTAGGTATCTTGAAGAATAGAAGTCGATTACTTCTATTCTGCAACATAAATGGACTAAATATACATAAACAATAATCTATAAAATAAAAAAAATAATAGTACCTAGATATAAAAAGCATAGTTATGTTAAAGATAAACCATGTTTTTAAAGATCTCTATTACAGAGATGTTTTTCTGAAGTCAAGGAGTAACGTGTTCCATAACCGTACTGAACTGTATACGACTGATCACAGGAATGGGAAGCGTGGACATCAGGTGTTTTAGGATATTAGAAGAGCGTAAGTGGCGAGATCTAAAAGAACGTTTTGTGTTATTACAATGTGAGAAAATTGTAATAACACAAAAAGTTCTTTTAGATAGGAAGGTGTAGAAGGAATTAAGAGGATGCAGTACTTTACTGTAATACCACCTACTTTTGTACTACTAGAGATTGCAATAAAGTTTTGAATTGAATTGAATTAAATAGCGCGTTATTTATCGATTGCTCGATTAGTTTCTAGCTCAACATAAGTATTGTCACAAAAAGTGGCCCGTTTTTTATGAAATCTGTTCATTGTCCGTGCCAGTAGGTAAATCAATTACTCTTTGTGTTATTGAATACAATTTGAACTAGATTTGAATTATTATTTATAATATTGTGACGTAAATAACAGAAGATACTTATTATGTTATTGCACGATGTCTTTCGAAACTTTGTAGATTGTTGTGGAAGTATCTTAATAATGAGGCTATTTCGTTGCTATTGTCTGTTTCATAAATTTACGTACTAATAAAATTATGTAGTTGTCGATTAGAAATGTTAAAAGTTTAATAAAACTGTATAGTATATATATACAGTTTATATAATAATATCCAGTTTGTATTTTTTTTCATTCTAGATAAACTTCCATCATCAAAAAAATTTCATTTTGGAGATAGTTTAGACCCTGGATTAACACATAGGCTACTTTTTATCATCATCATCATCATCAATCATCACCACGCGGGTAAAACCGCGGGGCGCTACTAGTAAATAATATATATATATTATTTACTCATCATCAGAGCGCATTATCTTTTTATATGTGATAGTATTTAAGGAAGCACAGAAATAACTTCACGTAGGTTAGCTTCACTCGAAAACTGTAACGATTGCGATCGTGATCTGTCCGAATCAAAGTGTCGAATATGTCAATGTTTGAAAAGGGTGATTTCTTATGTGCTATGTTTCATTGCCATGACAAATATTCGAGGAATCTAGTTCTGCAATCGCTTATAGTGACTTGTGTTATATTTAGCGTAAAACGGGATGCTTGTCCCAAATTAACCGCGGGAATAGACTCGCCCGCTAAATCCCAACCGTTCTAGTTGTCGTCATCACTTATTCATGTTTTTGTTGTTATTTTTAAATAGTGTTTTACCGTCTTCAAAAAGACGAGAAGACGTTTTTTACATGTTTCATATTACGCGTAATGTTTATTCTACTTTGGAAAATTAACGTATTTACAATTTTTGAAACGCGCTTTAATTTATTACATACCTACTAGCTGCTCCTCGCGGTATCGCGCGCGTGGTCTACGGTTTTCCCACTACCTCAAATATCCCACGGGAACCATACTTTTTCCGGAATATAAAGTAGCATATATGTTATTCCAGGATATAAGCTATCTTCATTCCAAATTTCATATAAATCCGTTCCGCCCCGTTTCAGCGTGAAGGAGTAATAACAAACATATAAACGTCAGACAAACTTTAGCCTTTATTAGTGTGATATATAATGCGATTCTTATTTAATTTTGTTTGAGAAGGTTATCATCTTCATCTGAGCCATAGGACGTCCACTGCTGAATATAGGCCTTCCCCATTGATTTCCACCATTGATTTGGGTTTGAGAAAGTAATCTGGATATTCCTACTAATATTATAAATGGGAAAGTTTGTGTTTATATATATGTGTATGTTTGTTACTTCTTTATGTTCAAATGGCTATACCGATTTCGATGAAATTTGGTATGGAGATAGTTTAAGCCCTTTTTTTTTTTTTTTTTTTTTTTTTTTTTTACGTGGGGAAAATGCATTTACGCACTTCCGCCTACCGGGAAAGTAGGCGGGGTGTGTCGGGCTCGCTCGAGCATCACCGCTCCCTGGGGGGCCTCATGGCCCCCAACCCTAACTGCACCCACAGCAGCCAGGGTCCACTACCGACTAAAACCCACGGTGTCCATCCTGCCGCTAGAACGGAGGGAGCGCGGGGTACATTTGCATACCGCGCCCCCACCACGGCCGTCCGTTTCCGGACCCCTCCAGGGGGGGAGGATGACCCTCCCCCTCGCGACCGTGCCGGGACCAAGAGCACGGCCGCACCACCCCGGGGACCACACAGTGCAAGGAACGCCAGACTTCCCACATCCGACGCTCGTGGTCCCCTGCGATGGGCCAGATGGAGCAGCCCCATCGCCAGCCGCTTCGGCCGCCACCCTCCGACGGCGGCCATATCGGCGCCACAGCAGGAGACGAACTGAATCACTCCCGCCGCAGCGCCTCCTCAGCTGCAGCACCGTCCAACACGGCGCCGCTGCCCCCCTCAGTTGCAGTGCCTTGCAGCAGCACCGCAACCTACCGTCAAGTGGACCGCTCCTCGTCGGCTTGGCGAGCAAAGCCTATCGGGAGCAGTCCCGGCCAAAATACTATAAACATACATAAATACATGGATATAAATAAACTTACATAGATATGAGACACGCGAGGCGCCGGACGATGTCTAGTTACGTCTAATTCAGAGGAATTAGACCAAGAACAGGCAGCACCGCGAGAAGGTAATCGCCAGACTTGCCTTGAGGATCATCACGACCTGCGCTTCCCCCAAGACCGTAACCTCCCTACCCATCACGGGATGAGTAAAGAAGGCCTGGACTTAACCAAAACAAGCAGCGTGAACGCCGCAAGCATAGGCATAGCAACTATTTAATGGATAAACCCAGACCCGCCCAGATAGTTTAAGCCCTGGATTAACCCATAGGCTAATTTTATCCAGGAAAAAGTATAGTTCCAGTGGGATTATTGAGGTAGCGAGAAAACCGTAATCCACGGGGGTGAAACCGCGGGGCGCTACTAGTAAGACATAAGGAGCGTTCAACCAAAATCCTCCAAGATTCAGTTAGAGATGCTTGTACACTATGTCACTGTAAAGTGAACAGATGAAATTTATTTACTAATTCCAGATATTAGTGTAATTTAATAGAGGTTGGCTGTTGCATTATAAACATTAATCGATATATGATTTTAAGACGAGCCAACCAAATTGAACTTATTTCTATGCTAAAGGTATGTTGGCATTATCCTTATCCTTACGACCATAATTATCACACTAATAAAAGGGGTAAAAGTGTGAAATTGCCGTTGTATATAGATACTTTGAATGGACAAAAAACCTTCATGGTTTGAGATTTTCGAATGAAACTTTATTCACATAATACCTTTTCTTTAAAATATGTGCTAGAAAATTCGATTTTCTAATTTCAATTGCTTTTTTTATTCAGCTTAGCCGGGAAGGATGGATTCTTCGAAAGTCATTTTTGAATGTTATGAGCTTGGACGCGAAACTAACGCGGCCAAAACAGCTCGCGAATAATTGCGAAATTAGTTCAAACATATTTTATTCTGGATAATTACTAATTGTAGTAATAACAAATGCTACGTGTTAACAAACTACGTTGTTACGTGGTAACAAATGCTTACAGTACTAATTATTAAGAACTTACGGACAGACCTTGAACTGTAGTCAAATAAAAACCGTGAAAATTAATCTTCCACGGATGAATAGACACCTGACTTGATCTATTATATCGATAAGTAGGTATGTTTTGTTATAATCGATTTATTTACAATGACGATACAATCGAAAAAATCTGTAATGGGTTCCGTAAATAGAAAATACATATACGGCGAAGTTTTTAAGTAAAAGTAACTTCCCTGTGCTATAATCCACTTTATTGAATACTAGATGCGCCCCGCAGTTTCACCCGCGGGGATTACGGTTTTCTCTCTTCCTTAATTATTATTATCCCACGGGAACTATGGTTTTTTCAAGATAAAATAATTAGTCTTTGTGTTTTTACTGTTCCTTGTTTTTGTATTTTTCGAGATTTACTTTTACACAATGTTATTAGTAATTGTCGTTTGTCTTTAGTATGTATGTTTATTTATTGTCTACGCTAAAACGGCTGAACGGTTTGCATGCAACCCTGAATGGATATCTCCATTATATGGAGATATCTCCATTATATGGAGATATCCATTATATCCGCTTATACCCTGGATTAACACATATGCTTATTTTCATCATCACCATCATCACTGTTTATTATAACCTTTAGAATTAACCTTAAGAATATACCTTTTTATGAATATTAGACCTAATTAAGGGTTAATACCGCAACGAAGTAGCGCAACGCTAAACAGCATTAGATAAGAATACAATTTTATAATATTTAAAGTCATGATTATAATAATTTCACCTTTCTGGGACCTTCATAAAATGTTCCTCAAATTCCGCACAAAAATAATATTAAACGTAATTTTATTACAACCGGAGCACGGAGCATACCTATAAAATAATTTACAACCCGACCAAATTGTTTGTGGTTCCGTCTGCTTACATAAATTGTATTTCATGTTTTGTATAGGTGACACGCTTACCGATATACGAGTGACACTCCTCAAGAGTATTTAAAAAGCATTCTAAAGTGAATTATCATAAGAATCACCAGTGATAGGAATGTTCTGCTTTTATCATCATCATCATCTCAGACATGGACGGCTACAAATTGACATTCTCCGGCAATGATGTTTTACTAAAGATGACGTATATTCATACTGCGCGGTGCTCAGATTTTGTTCCTTTACGACATAAACATGCTTACTGCGACAGATAATACGGGACAAATAATATAGAAAAGGATAGCTATATTTTTAGACTTGCGCTTGAAATACCCGTCGCAATGAAAATTACTACAATTGAGTTAATTTTGCCGCCTCATTTTCCGCGCGCTTGTGCCACATCTACCTCATATAAACATATAATATCATTGTTCTCCGGAACTGTTTCTGTATCTGCTTTTACGTCTGACAGAAATGTATTAATTTCTTAAAAATAATTAACCCCATATACTTATTTTTACCACTTGGACATGGGCATTCCTCTCAAGGAGGAGTGTTGGCCTTTATCAACCACGCTGGCTAATACGAGGCATGGCCAGCTCTATCTCGAAGTTGTCAGACCTCAGTGCCGGTACCAGAAGCGCTCTGTTGAAATTTCCACCAGAAGTCACACATCCATAACTTTATATTAAAGCAAAAAAAACTGATTTAACAATAAATTATAAGACAAATCGCAATCGCAACAGCATCGAATCGATTATTAAAAAAATAGTCATCCTCGCTTCTTGACATCACTGACTGATGTCGTAATATTCTGGCTAAATAAATTGAATAACAAAGGCTAAATTCACAATATGTAACCCATAATGGGGATCAAAATAAACAATGAGATTGACTTTCTCATTGACAACAGTTTTATTCTCATACTAGCTGCGCCCCGCTGTTTTACCCGCGTGGTGATGATTGACAATGATAATAATGATAAAAAGTAGCCTATGTGTTGTTCCCGGACCTGAAGTATACACACTACATAGCAAATTTTATCTAAATCGATTCAGCCGTTCTGGCGTGATTAAGTAACAAACATTGGATGGCTGTTTGTCCATCCCATCCATCCAAACTTTCACATTTATAATATTAGTAGGATGAATTGCTAACTACCTAACTGTTCAACCGCCTTCTATTCTATTTTAATGCACAGTATAAAAAAGGCGCCCTGCGCGTTTTTGTTTCTATTTGCCAGCTAACTTCTTAGTTCTTCTGAGCCATTACGGGCAATAAAAAAAGCGGTTTTCACTATCACGTACAATTTTATTTTTCGAGAGAATAATCGCTATGTATATCACGACAAATAAAATTGTTCTTATTAATTCTAAATAACACTCGTGCGACGCCGGGCTGAGTACCAAGTTTATTATATAGGGCTGATTTAAAGGTATTAAGTCAGAAGTAATCAGGCATCCTCTTCCTAGCAAGGAGAATTCTTGAAATTGGAAAATGTCATCCCTTAAAAAAACATATAAAACTATTATAATATATTAGGATGCGGGCCGCTTTTAGCCGGTTCTTGTGGAAATCAATTGGGGAGGTCTATGCCTTGCAGTTGACGTCCTATGGCTGAGATGATGATGATGAATTTGTAGAGAATATGATTATCTCTCTACTGCAATATCCATTTGCAAAATTTTAAAGTTTCTGAATTTTCGCAATTAGATTTCATTCCACTCTAATGAACAACGTAACGTCTTAGATTAATTCAATTAATGAATTCATATAGACAGCCTGGGCAAGTGTCTGCTAAGAGCCATTTTTTTTTAGCTACAACTTTTGAGTTACTCTATACATTCTTTTTGTACTACATGCTTTATGTTAATTATGTAACAATGGACTATGTTTTATATTGAATAAATCATTTCATTGCATTAAAAACATAAACCAATGAGCGTACCAATATTGTACCACAAATTAAGCAAACTTGTAACAATACTTGTAAACAGTACTCGTTTACAGACGAATAAAATAGGTACAAACTATGTACAAAGCATTTATTATACTAAGACCGAGAGATTTATGGCCACAATGATTTGTAAATACGGCGAACTATGCAATGTCAGACATTTTTAAACACACTCACACAATTACACACACTCGCAAACTTTCACGAACGCGTATACTAAATAGCCCTATGAAACGTATGAAGTTCATCATATAATTTTGAAACTTGTTTCGGATGATGTGAGGGTAAAAGATTGTGATCCAGCTATACAGGCTCACGAGATTTCGAGTACAGGGGCCAGAGGGTCACGAGAAGTCCAAGATAGTATCAAATATTTGTATTTTAAACTTTTGTAAATTGTACTATTTGCATAAACAAATTTAATTCAATTTCATAAGTGAATCAATGTTTTGGAAATTTTCATATGTTGTCCCTTTTAAGGACTTTAAAATGCGTACGATATGAACATTACAGAATTGTCTTGTTTAGCAATAGTTAAATTGTTGTAATCAACAGGTAGTAAATGAGTACCTACTAAATAAAGGAACCCTAATGAAAAGGTCGCGACCGTGAAAGTCCGTGCGAAATCACGGCTTGTGCAACTTTATCTCCGAATGAGGACATCAGGTCTGGCGGAGGTTGTCAGGGTATTCGTGAAGCTGCAGCCGCCAGGGTAGTGTCTGTGCTGTGGAGTGTGGTGTCTGGTTGCGATGGCTTGGCGATATGTGCTCGTGTTGTGTGGGCTGCTCGCGACAGTTGGTAAGTTCTGTTCAGATGTCTTATATGATATAGATATATAGAAAGACAACACTTGATTGCAAAAAAAAATCACAAATATATACTATAATATCCTCAGATTAACGTAAATGTACAGTTGGGAGCTTGATCGCTAAGTAGAGATTTCTATCACCGTTTGGGTAGATAGAAATCACACTAAAAGCGTAATGAAAACATATGTATTATTAATATTATGTATGCATAGTAACAAGTGATATGAGTGTAAAAAAAATATATGTGTTGTGACCATGGACACGAAACGCGAAATCAATAGCTGTTGCTAACAATAATTAGAAAAGTATGTTAGTATTTTGTAACTTTGTGATTAACAGGCGTGTTAATCGACGTCAAGATAATAAGTTTTTCTAAAATTATTTTGATTGCGGTAGCCATAAGGTTAGTATGTCGGTATAGTTTTAAACTACCTGGTATGGAAATTATTAAGGTAAGTTTAATTATTATTTCCAATATCATGATAGATTTGTAAATCGTTGATCTCGTAACCTGAGTCACATAGAGAAATTACTCAGTTAATTTATGTAAAAAAAGTATTTCTTAGTATATTTCATTTGGGTTAACATAGGGCTAGGGTAACCTCCCCGTGTGCCCACTACTGCTTGTCCGTTACGAATTCTTCGGGATTCGGGGGAACGGGAGTGTTGTGGGCCGGTGCACCCTGGGTATCGGCTAACAACTTCTCTTGTGAGATAATGACTATGATAGCTAATGACCTGGCGAGGTCGTAGTAGTTATCATTTTGGAATTGGTTTACGTTTAAAAGTACTAAATTATTCTACATAATTAATGTTCCCAAGTAAAAGTGTTAGTGTTTCCCAAGAAAAAACAACAATTGAGACCTTTAATAGCGCGGAGTTTGTAATAGAACACTTCCTATCATTTATCGAATCAATAATGCTAATATAGCATGTAGTCGTTATATTGTCAGTGAACTATCAGTTTTTCCACATAAATTTTATGATACTAAAATATTTTATATATTAGTTACTATTCATATCTTATCTATAAATATTTTAACATATTTTCGTCTAACATTCGACCTTGGTGCTATGTGTGTGATGTGTTCGAAAGTGGAATCTTGCATGACTTAATTTCAGCTGCCTGAATACACTCTGACTGAAGTGACTGACTATCTACTTTAAGGGTCGTAATAACAAATCATATTCAACAGCTAACATTATGTAATTTGATATCCATCATACTCAATTACGTAAAATATTGAGTAATTAAGTTTTATTATGATAAAAAATAGTAGCTTGTTTTTATTGTGGCCTACTATGCTGTCTACCCAGATAATATGGTAGCCAAATGGCAGTGTAAGTTACAAATTAAAAAAAAATATTTTTTGTACAATTGTGTACCTACACATTTTGTTGATGGTCAATTAAGTTAAAACACGTTGTTGTACAAATAAAAATATGCAAGCTTACAATTGGACAGCACGGTGGGCTACACCATGCTGTCCAATAAATGCTAAGCTTTCAGAGAGATGAGAATATATATAAGCTTATCCAGCTTAAATTCTCATCTCTCTGAAAGAAAAACCTGTGCTACAGCCCTGGGGACGTTGATACGCGCCTATGGTGATATTGATAATGTATATGTTTTGCCTGAAGGCTGAGTAATATAATAGCATCTACAATTATAGATTTGCAAGCGACTAACCCAGCATGTCAAAGTGAATGTTCAGAGGAGACCCCACCTGACGAAAATGAGCTTCAAGATATTGAGAATCAAGAATTAGACCTGGAAGCAGCTTGCCCTGAATTGAGTGGACAGATTATTGGAGGCAGGCCCAGCTCCGTTAACCGGCATCCTTACCAGGTTTCCATGGTGCTGAATGGGAACTCTTTCTGTGGAGGCTTCATCATCGGTAGGCAGCATGTGCTGACTGCGGCGCATTGTGTGCAGAAGTAAGCATTTTTATTTTTCTGTTCTGTCAATTAAAACTCTGACATAGATAAAGTTTATCAGATTGTTTTGCAATACCTACTCTTGGGCTAAAATTGACAGACCTGTCGATAGACAGAATATTTGCTTTTGTATAATTCACCTTATTCTAGACATGAAAAAAACTATTCTTTAGAATACTATTTTATTACTTGTGCCATTATTCACTTCTCATATTTCTTGTTAAGGAATCCTTTGTTCAGCACTAAAAAACGTACGGCTGAAGATCATTCTTGAGCTTAATACCTATTGCTTAAGCCTTCTTATTGCTAGTTCAGTCAACCAGTGCTGATTAAGGCTATTGTAAAATTTCTCATAAATGCCTACTTTTTCCTCTGTCGTGATTTAAAAGTACTGACCAATGGTTACATATTTTGGTCACTGGTTGCCTGAATACGGATGATAGAACATATTTTATGATCTGTATTATTTAGCTCTTGGGTCTTCAGCGCATCAACTCTATTTGTTGCCTAACTATTCTACTAATATCATAAATGCGAAAGTTTGTGAGTATGGATGTATGTTTGATACTCTTTTACGCCTAAACGGCTGGATGGATATGGACCAAGCTGGTATGGCGATAGACCTTGAATTAACACATAGGTTTATTTTCACATCACCATCATCACCGTTTTTCATTACCACGCGAGTAAAACCGCTGGGCGCACTGTATACATAAAAACCATGGTAGATATACCACCTATACGTACGAAGCGTTTTGCTTCCACTTTCTTAATGCGTACTGCGGAATGGAACTCGTTGCCCGAGTCTGTGTTTCCCGATATTTACAATCCTGGAGTCTTCAAGTCGCGAGTGAACAGGTTCCTTCTAGGTTTGCGTGCTAAATCCTAGACAACGTCATCACTTAACATCAGGTGAGACAGTTGTCAAACGCAAACTTATAATATGTAAAAAAAAAAACCAAACCAGCCCTAAGTACTGTGAAGTTTGTTAAATATTTATGCTCTATTGAGCATACAATATATGTATATAATGGTGTTATTACACCATTCAAAATATCTTGATTGATGATAACCGTTTGTAAGTGCGGTGGTATTATCAATTATTTATTATTAATAAATAAGAAAAAAAATTAGTTACTGCCAACGGGAAAATTGCAACCATTGTAATAACTATTACAATGGTTGCAATGTTTTACTTTGGTACAATCACACGAACAGATCTTATATGAAAATAATAATCTAGATTTTAAATAACATAGCATAATGCTAGTTTGTAGACTATAAAAACGATAATTGTGCTATAAAATATTGATGGGCTAGCGAAACCATAGTTTTCCATTCGCTGTGCCTGAAAAGGACACTTCCAAATTCCAATAAAGATATAGATTTTATTACAAAACACGTATCACGCTTTTATTAGGAAGCTGTAAGATAAAGATGGGAGGGGGTTATCGTAGTTTTTGAGAGGCGCGAGGGCAAGGGGCGCTCGTAACGCTGCTTAACTTTACGGCTCTAGTGGCGGTAAAACCTTAGGGAAACTTACATTTTATGTTAGTTTTATGCCTTCCGTAGTTATCCTCGGGCCTTAGTAAAAACCTTGCTTGTTTGTTGATTTTTGGAAATGGAAATACAATCGGACGAGTTACGAACTTCTGCGCGATTTTCATTTGCACCTATTTGTATCATCTTTGTATTTATTTTCAATAAATTTTACTAATTGTTACGCACAATCCAATTTCTTGTTAAACCTTTTCTTATCTAACGTCAACAGCTACATCAATTCATATAAAAACCGCTAATGCAAATATTTTATTTTCTTTATTAATTTTCAAAATCCACAGCTCTTAAATCTGAGTTACATTTTACACAGAGAGGAGCTGCGATTAGAATTTCTCAGACATCCATCGTACTCCCCGGACCTTGCTCCAACAGATTATCTTTTTCCGGAATTTGGACACCTACTTGGAAGGAATAAAATCTGTTGAGAATGTGAAAAGCGCCTTCAAAGATGTTATTGATTCTCGCTCCCACAACGTTTTTCAGCAAAGGAATCAATGAACTACCGATACAATGGCGAAAGTACATACTTACCTTAATAACAATACGTACTTTGACTGAATAATTAATATAATTTAATTTAAAAAATCACTGTCCTTTTTCCATACAAAATGCCATTTCAAATGTAAGGACTATTATAATATTATGCTTAACGCCAATGCAATTAAATAAATGTATAATTAACCGCAACCGACATTTTTGTGAGCAATTATGTACATACATTATGAAATGTTGGATGAATCATATGGTGTTTTCTTATATCACACTTACACCCCCGCACTAGGATTTCCTGTGTCGCGAGAAGTATGCACATACAACCGCACCAGGATAAAATTCATGCTCATCATATAACTGTTTAACCCGGCTGATAACAGGTGTAATAATAAATTAATACCGAAATTTCATTTGTGCCTATATTGACGACCAAACAAATTGTTTCTGAACTATTGCAGCAGTGTACAACTTTCTAAAACAATGAATAAATTACAATCTTTACCTACGCCCTATTTAACCTTAACCTGATAATGTCACTAATAATTACTGTGAATTTGACATTGTATTCTACTATTGATAGAGAGGTTATTAAAAATAGAATTACAAATATTGGAAATACACTGATTCCAACTAAAAAGTACATATCGAGGTACATAAAAAACAATTAGTATCTAGGTACGTAGGCTGTTCCAAAAATAGTGAAATGAGAAATAGTTTCAATATGAAAACAAATAAACATTATTAGAGCTTATCAATATATTCCCCGACGGCCTCGTCTGCGGTGTGGAATTTTTGGCGACATCCGCTGGAAGTGCTGGTACCTGAACGTCAACCCTTTCAAATGTCCATGTGCACGTTAAGATGATAGTTTTCCAAGAATGTCTTTAAATATCACAAGAATATACACATAGTCTCTAACTCTCATCAAAGCTGTTTACCAATCTGTATTATTTATAAAATATTCATCTGTAGATACACTATAAAAATCATGTTTTATTTTATGAGAAAACGTAAAATACTGTCGGCAATATGTAATAGCATAAAATTTCAGCTGGATCGTGACGTGGACGTAACAGGTATGCCGTAATTTCAGCAATATTTTAGTTATATTTAGAACAGTTAAACATCGGTTTGAGCGAAGTTCGTGTAGTCAATACGTCACGCCTGTTTCCTGGAAGCATAGGTTGAGATTTAGATCTAAATCTAGGATGGGTTTTCACGTGTTGCTATCCGTACATGTCTTTCACTTGCTTTTTTCACTCTAATCAGATTCTCTATAAACGTCTTTCAAAGTGCCCTTTTCCCAGAACACTAATCCCTTAAAATTTAGGACAACATCGGCTGCTTTAGCGACTTAAACTCACGAGTACAGGATACCGTCCCTGTCGCTTTGCCAACTAAGCTATAGCACTCCTTTATTAATAGATTGCACTAAGAAAAACATTTTTTTCTCAGATATTGACCGTGATGAAGGAACTTTCGAACTGCTTGCGAAGACCGAGTGCTATAGGTTAAATGGCAGGAGTATTCTGTAAAGTTGAAGTTCAAAAGAAGACAATTTTTTATCTTCAAATAAACTTGAACGTAAGCTCCGCTTAGCATGACGTCAATGCTTCATTGAATTGACAAATGATGATTGAATTGGTTTGGACTTTATCGTAGCTATAATTATTAAGAACTTATCTTATTTTCCAGAATTTTAGTTATGTTTGTTTGAATAAGATAATCACTAGGTACCATTGTTTTAAATATTGATTTTATGATTAATGTGAAGAAAGCACACGCCCAGGACAAAAATTTATTCCTAATGTGGGATTTATATTTAATATTTGTATAATTTTTTACAAAAGTTTATTTAGTTTTTATTTAATTTTAATTACTTCTTAGTACCCGGGTCCCGGGGTGGAATCCCAGCAGGGCCAATATTTATTTGATGAGTGTGGGAGTATGTTTCGGGTCTTGGATGTTTGTGTGCTGTAATTGTGTGTATGCATGCCTGCATGTGTTTGTGAGTATCAATGCGAGTAATATATTATATTTGTTGGTTATGTATGTAGTAACTTAGCTACGCGGAAAAGCTCGTTTGTTTTATTACAACTTAACCCTTTAGGAACTTAAAATAATATCAAAAATCATTAACATAAAATCATTATGCACCCTGGTCCGTCGAATAGAGAGTACCGTCGAATAGAGAGTTTCAGGCATATTAGTAATCCAATAATTTACGGAAATTTGTACAACAAGCATCTGTAATATAATAAGTATAGTTTCAGAAACTCATTAAGTCTATGTATCTAATGAGGGTAGCAATATCACGACGCCAACACAGTAGTCGACCCGACCGCTAAACTCGTACTCGTACTCGGGTCTAATCGGCAAAATGATACGGGTAAGCACGATATCACCTATTCGAAGCTGAAATAGCTGCTAACAGCAGTAACAGCTTATCGCTGTTGTCAGTCCCTTTTACAATGTTATAATGTGACCTGCGAGCATGAAACCTTTTAGAGGTGTAATAAATCATGATTTAATACAAGAATTACTGTCTTCAACTAGACTATTTTACAAGTAAATGTTTACAAAAAAAATACTTTTTTAATGCGCTTTATTTCCAATAAACAAACATGCTCAAAACTAACCTTATGCTATTGGTAACAATGTGCTAATAGCTGTACGACAAAAATACAGCATTTATATAAAATATAATATATAATATACAATTCAACATATTTCCGATATCGGCAATAATTTATTTTGACAAATAGTGACCAGGTCTAAATAGTATCGGTACTATACAAATTAGGTTCTATACTATAGTTTAATATAGTGAAACCCATCTGAAACTCTTTGTAGATTAGAAACAAAAGGCAGATTATTGAAGTTTTGGTTCACACAACCATAAATCTAGATACACGTTACAACTTTCAAAGGCAACTCATAAAATTTAAACTAAACTGTCTTGCACTGAAATTGTTATATGTACTAATATAGGGAATATATAATTTTTATGGCACCTATTTAGTCACATGTGCGCATCGTAGATTATAGTGGGTATCTGGATGAGGTTTTTTTTAGATATAATATAGATCAGTGAAATAAAACTGAACAGAGCCAGCAACATTTTGATGTCTTGGCACCGCGTTACGTTGTACACATCTATTGAAGTTTTATGCTCTATTAATGTACCCGTGAACTAGCTCAACCAGAACTGTGGTGTTAGCAGTTTGTTAGTGTCGGCCATTAGAACCCTGACCTGTTACACACAGCTGCTTTTTCTGGCAATGAATATTTTATCAGATACTATATTGCTAGGGTTTCATAGCCGAACGCGCTCGACTAAATAATAGATAAAAGTGTAATTTTGACGTTATTGAGGTTACTGAAAGCTAACAGCGGAGTGGCCTACTGAAAATATTATAGCGTGATGTCATAGAACGGTATTGTGTGTAGAGATGGTATCGATGCTCACGTATTGATGGCAACGTATGTATTTTTTTTTGTAGGGAAGGTTTAATGTAATTATGAGTGTGATGTAGGGATAGAAGGGACAAAGTACCTAATATTTAAATACAAATTATTCATTTCTTGTTCATATATATTTAGGTCAATTTTAATAACTATAGCTAAAGCCCTGGCTTTTTCTTTAGTAAATTACTGTGTTGCGGCAAGGCGTTGTCTTCCCCAAACAAATGTGTACCACATACACCTACTTAACAAAAATAAGTTAAAAATAAAAGTCACATGTTTTCGAATTTGTATGTTTTTTGATTGGAAATTCTCGTGAGTTTGACACTTTATTATATATATGTGGTATCCGGCTTTACTCACGTTTATAGTCGAAGTTTCGACCTAGGTTTCGAGCATGTTCGATGCTCATCCTCAGGTGAATTTACGCTGCCGCCCGCAGTGGTCGCCGCGATCTGGCAGCGTAAATTCACCTGAGGATGAGCATCGGACATGCTCGAAACCTAGGTCGAAACTTCGACTATAAACGTGAGTACCTAAAGCCGGATATCACATATATATATAATATTGTGTGTATGTGCGTGTGATTGTATGAGTGTATGAGAATTTGTTTTTTTTATACTAGATTGTAGTGCAAAATGAAATTGTTAAACAACCATGTGCTGCCAGAATATGATTTCGCCCAATCAGCTAATTGATCACTGACGTACTGGATTGACTGCTAAAAGTTGTATTATGATTTTTTAATATTTGACGACTGACGACTCGGCGACCTGAATGGTCTGCCGTAACCCTCAACTTGATAACTACAACCACTCTGACAAGAGCGCCGCAGTAAGAAAGAGAATTACATTTCTAATATGGAAATTTTAGCGTTTCTCCATCTGCAATCCGTCTCCGGGTGGGCAGCACTCGGCGGGACTCAGGCGGACGTATCGTCCGGGTGGCGAACGTAACCGTCCACCCACAGTATGGCCAGCCGCGGTTCGACAACGACATAGCTGTATTGAGACTGGCGCAGCCGTTGCAATTCAGTAACAGCATCAGGGGAATCAGGCTGCCGACGCCGGGACAGGGGGTGCCACTTGTGAGACTCACTGTCACGGGGTGGGGGCTCACTGCTGTGAGTAACAAATATTGCGAACTTTTTTTTCCACTGGGTGAAGCTTGGTTTTAGTCGCAGCGTGGGTGAATGGGGTTACCATTTTAATGCTATATATTCAGCTATTGCTTATGAACGCTTGCTTAGATTTACATGAAAGCTGTCGCATTATGATAGCCCGGGTTCGATTCCCGGACAGGTCAAACATTCGAGTGTATGAACATGTCGTTTCTAGGTGTGTATATGAATATAAGGATAAAAATCAGTCAAGTTTCCATAGTACAGGCTCTGCCTAGTTTGGGACCTGAAGACCTTGTGTGAATGTTAATAAATAAATAAATAGATATTCCAACGTGCGTAAACCAATTGGGATGTAAACCTTTAAAATTCTGTAGGAACAGTATCGGATCACGTGTTAAACTTAGTTACCATAGATTAGTAAACTATACAGACAGTGTAAGAAAAGGTTAGATGTAATATATTTTTTATTTGTGAAAATAGACCAATATTTTATCTGATATTGGAATTTATGCGACCAAAGATTGATCACGCCTGCTTAGTCAATAATTTAATTATCACATTATTTTATCACCTACTAATTTTTAGTTGGGCCTAACCTTTTATGGTTCGTTTCTCTTTTATATGTACTTGCATTTAAAGGAAGTACAAATATGGAAAACTGTGACTTTAAACATAATGTTCATTCATTTTCAAATCTTCAGCATAGTAGGGGGTAGCTTTCCAGTAGTCACCTGACTAGCTATCATGTATTTTTGTTTGTAAAATTCACCAAACGCAGTATGTGATCAACAAAGAAGACACTTACTAATGTAAGGTCTAAGTGTCTTCTTTGAGACGATAGGCTTAAAATTTTGACTCGTTCAGTCAATATTCTCAGTCTCTCGTGATTCTACTTTAGATACGTCACTTACCAATATGTGAGATAGTCTTCAAATGCTAGATCTTATTAGGATAAAAAGAATCAATACTCTTTGAAACTTGTATACATTTACACTTTTCCCAGCCTCGAGGACGTCGGATCCCGCGGATCATGATGGAGGCCCAAGTGCCAGTAGTCCCGCACTGGCTCTGTCAGTTGTCGTATGGAGATGCCCTCACGAACAACATGTTCTGTGGCGGACACTTCCTCATCGGAGGAGTGTCTTCATGCCAGGTGAGAAACAACATATACATGATAAGAAGTGGCGGTGGGTGCGTTCGCCGTATTGTCCCGGCTCGCACTGCGTCGTGTCTCTTTTTTGAAGTGAAAACTTCTTTAGCGGCGTTGTGAACTTTTGTATGGCGTCAAGACACCTCGCGTCAGGCGCGTGACGTCATGAATTCGTGAGACGGAGGGAGCGTAGAGAAATTTAAACTTAAATGTGTTACAAATAAGGAACATTTTTGTTTATTGGTATCAGGTAATACGACCTTTTTGAAGCAGGCCGTGCTCACCTCGCTCGCCCTTTTAACATATTGATTTTGACTTCATTCTATGGTATGCTCTATCGCCCTCACTAAAGTGTTTAAAATGTAGGTACTTAAAATCATTAAACTTAAATACCTATTGTCATGCTTGTGTACGATACCGCAATAAATGAATATTGTATTTTACCACAGAAATGCAAGTTTTCACTTCTGCCGGCACTCCGGAAGTGCAATCCGTTTTTATTATATTGTTTAATTACACGAAGAACTTCTTTATTGTGTGTTCTTTACGTGAAACAATTTAATTTATTCCTTCTGTACGATCTCGCATCTTTCTAGAACTTAAATTACTAATTCAAATATCTAAAACGCTACATTATAAAAATTCCTTGCATTATGAGGGTACTTCCGAGTACTGTCTACTATCCTTAGGGTTGAAAAACTGAACATCAAGTGAGATAGTAGCCAATCGCTAGATCCATACAGTATTTGAAAAAAAAAACACTCATGAATTGGCCTTTTTCATCGATGTCTTCGAATTCTGAATTTGAATTCTGGTAATAATAATATATGTTCGTCCAGGCCCTCTCCTTCTATTAAAATATCTATTCACATTCATCCATTTCTTTCTATTTTACAAGACCAGCTCTCATTTTACATTTCAGGGAGACTCTGGAGGACCAGCAGTGTTTAGAGGAACTGTCTTCGGTGTGGTCTCTTTCGCCAGAGGATGCGCCTTGCCCCTGTCTCCAACAGTCTTCACGAACGTTGCCTCCCTCAGAGACTGGATCACGCAAACCACCGGACTTTGATACAACTAAAAGCTACTCTACATCTTAGTCTTTAAAGTTGATAACGCAATGTAACACGTTGTAGTGCGATATAAATACTCCGATTTCGTTACAAGCTGCGTTGACTAATTTATTTTTGTTACGTTTTAAAATAAAATTTCTGTAATAAAGATGTTGTCTTTATATTTTGAGAATGGTTACGTATGTTAGGTTAGTTCTACACCAAAATAATTATCATTACAATCTCATGAACATTTAATGTAATGTTATTTTCTTTCGACAGTTTTTTAATCTGATTGTCTTGATAATTATTCAATTCTGCCATTCACCAAATTATGTATTTAAATTAGTTACTACTTTTATTTTTGTCTTCAATTATTGAAGTGTTATCAATTCCACCAAAACTAAAAACCTCAATAAATGACGTGTATTTCTGAGTTTTGTGTTCTAGCAGTAAGATTTCTCAATTCACAAATGTTTTGAGGTTATGATATCAAATAATAATATTTACCATATTCAAACATCAAAATACTTATGTAGCTTGAAAGTGTCAAATATGAATTGTGACATAAAACACTAATCTTTAGAAGACAATACAGTTCAAAAGAAACTATATCATAATAATAATATAAAATAATATACTCTAGCATAAAAAACAATTTTTCATGCTAGATGAAAATACTCAGCAGAATTTTGCTATTTTCCAGTATTTTTTTAACGAACATTTTGTTAACATGTTATCTTCTTTTATAGGTATACGAGATGTTTCTAATCGGTTACCAGTTCAAGGTCCTATCACCGATCTTTACAATCCACTGGGGTCTACAGGCGCGTCGCAACCGCCCCTTATGGCGGGAAAAGCAAAACGAAAAGAACAGAAAACATTTTGAGACGTTTAAAAGAGAACTGTTCGCGCGGTACAGAAAGGACCCCCTGCATTTGCTGAGAAGACCTCAGCAACAGAAGAAGACCTAGGCTTCGCAAGGCCGCGCGATGTGTGTTGCCGGCCTTACAATTAGTTTTGCTGTGGTGGCAGCGGTGCTTTGACACCGGTGTTTACCAACATTACATAAAACAGTGATAGTATTAGGCACTTCCCTTGAATGTGATAGTGTGTGTTGTATATATATATATATACGTCTAAATGTGATAGTATACCTCTTTATCTTCAGTTTCATGTGATAAAGTATTATTAAATAATTATGTTGGTTAACCGATCTTAGATTAAGTTACCTTAAAGTATTACGGTAAGTGGACTATAATTTTAAGGACAACAGTTTTGAGTTTTATTTTTGGTCTTAGATGTAAAATTAATGTCGGATTGATATTATTCTGAGAAGTTAAAGCCCCATATATAGTAGGAAAATATTAAATTTCAAATTCATAAATTGACAAGAAATTTAATAATGTAGATTTTATATCATAAACTATAAGTCAAAATAACAAGACTTAGATGCCCTGTCTTATAATACAATGTAGTCAGTACTAGGCGAAACCCGACCGCGTCCGCGAGCACCCCGTATTCTCCTTGAAAACGACCACCGAATGTAGTCGAAACTATAAAGACTATAATTACTGTACACTGTAACTGTGTAACTTACTACGTTAATCACGTAGTAATTATAACCGTGTTTTATACATTCGTAACGTGTAAAAACCGCGTCAGTTTTAATAATAAAAGATGTTTCATTATGTATTATGCAGATTGACAACCAGTAAGCAGTCTAGGTCTAGCGTGATAATATTTTCGAACACATCGTCACTGACCCTTAAGTGAGATAGTGGTCAAACGCTAGATCTATACAGTATATAAAAAACCTAATTATAACAAACAGACGAAGCTTATTTTAAGAAAAGTATCAGCTTAAATGATAGCTAAATTTTTATTATAAATAGCAAATTTGTTACACATTTCAGATTTATATAAAATCAGACCACGCATTGGAAAATAAGATTAACCTATTGATATAATGAGTCACTTATAGATATTAGACGAAACCTCACTTAGTAGCTAGTAAAAGGTTTACATTTTAGAACAATAATAAGGTCTAAAATTAGCATTTAAGCAGCACTAATGTTGAACAAGCACAATGAAAATGTACGTAATAACTATACAGCAGGAATTGAATATTACGTATGCATTTTGACCGCTGCAAAACATCACAGACAGAAGTTTTTGTCATCTCTTGATATTTTATTTTGGATATTCAAAAATCACTGTTTCTCCAGTACACGAGTAGAGCGTGTAAAAGTTCCGTTTTTCATTTTTTCGCAATCGATTCGTACTACAAGCACCGCAGATACTCTATCCAATATAAAAATATATATATTGACTGGAAATTGCAGACAATCGGTCTTCGCCGAACTGTTATCATAGTAAGTGGGTGTTCTGAGGACATTATTCATAACAAAAATAATGTACAAAGAACGTACAAAATAGAAATATGATGTTTTAATTTAAACATAATACTGGACAAGTATGAAGAAAATACAGAGGTTGAAACACAAGCGTGTCGAAGCCAAACATAATACATAACATAATATTATTATATTATGATTTAATAATTATTTATTGATTGTTTTTTACCTTATAATATATTTGTATCTAATGTTATAATAAACTGGTGTTTAGTTTGAATATTTATTATATTGAATTATTAGTCTGAAATTATTTAATGTGACTGAGACAAAAGGATGTAAATCTACAAAATAATAAATCATAGTGTACATAAATATAAAGATTATACTTGTTTATTACATTGGTAGAAACACCATGAAATTTTCTAAATACCTTTTTAATGAACATTGTATATCGAACCTTTTAGCTTGGTAAAGACTTTATTTGTATGGTCCATCTACGCCCATGCAGATAATACTGTCAGGTGCATTGTGATCCACCGCTATGTATCAAATAAAATATCCTTGCTGCAGTTATACCAGTACTTACACATTTATTTACAATGTAGTTTAAGATCCACTTGCGCCAACCAAATTATCCGCGACTAGGTGCGCATCGTGGTTTCACCTGCATAGTGATGAAAAACGGTGGTGATGATGATGATGATGATGAGCCTATGACACTCACAAATAACTTGGCTCTTGATTAGCAAAAGAATTTTCAATATTGGTTTAGTAGATCCAGAGATTATCCTTTACAACCTCACAAACTCTACCTCTTTATAATATTAGTATAATATTACCGCCTAAGTGTCGGATAATTTGGTTGGTACAAGACCGCCTAAGGATTCTTTACCGCGGTTTTATAATTGATGACATGGTGAGTTTGATAAAGCTTTGGAGAGTCAAATATTTAACTGCGGGTAAAATTTGGGACATTGGTAACTATTCCACACATCTATTATTTATTAAAATAAAATTTGAAGGGCTGATAATTCTATTGAAAGAAGTCAAACGTAGGTATAATAAAATAATGTTTGTCAAGGTATTGACGTATATAAGTAGTAGATAATAAAGCTACCACCAACACACTAGATTACTTATAAATTATGATAATTCCATATGAGTTGTCCTAAAAAGTATAACAATTTGGTAATTGGTCTGCTTAGAATGTAGGTACCTACCAAGTGATCTGATGAACAAAAAATATGCTGGGCAACGCCATCTATCGAGGTTATTGGAAATATCAGTTATTTATAGTACAAAATTTAACTATAGCATTGTAATAGTGAAACTAGAGCTTAATTCTATTATAAATGGTGTATCCTTCTGTACTTCATAACTTTGTAAATGTGTAAATTCCAATTAATACTTTGGATAGACGTGTCGGGACAGTTTTCTTTACTCGTATTACACGTCATATGGAAGTTAATTTAGTGTTTTGTTGAAATAGTTTTAGGCACTATTTTAGATAAATCCTGCGTTTAGTATGTTGGTAATATACAAAAATAATTTATAAAGTAACTAGTTGAATTTAGAACCTGCATATGCAAGGCCTATTAATTTTAACTTATTTTATTCGTAGTGTTGGTTTTCTAAGGCTGAATGCACACTATGACATCTGCTAGGAAAACTCTGACTCGCTGGAAGCTGTTTCTCTGCATGCTTTTTTATTAGACAATGTAGAACACAAGATTCTAACGGAGGTGCCGATGACATTACACAGGGTCGCGGGTGTTTTAGGCAGAAAGTGCGGGATATCTCTTGATGCGTATTGATTTAAAATATTACAAAAAGAAATTCCCAGATGACATACGGGGTAAAAAAAAAATTACTAATCACATTTGTAAACTTTTTAATTTCCTATCTTCTGGTGTAAGACAGTTCAAAAACAGTTGTCGTTATCGCGAGATATTTTGTTTAAGGAAAAATTTGGTTGCTACAAATTAGTTATTCACTTATAAATTAGCATATGAAACCAAACTTTAATTCTGATTGTTCAATCAGAATGAACAATCAGAATTAACCCTCTCGAACCCTTTAGTGATGTTTTAACAAGTTTCTAGACATGTAGGATTTTCAACAAAATAAGCTTAAATGACTCAAAATTGCCTATTTATCAAATTGTAAACACGGCAAGCCATCGTCAGAACACATTTTAGGATGTCAGAAATGGCGCTCGTAATACCTAAATTTGTATCTAGGTATATCTCCTATACCTCCTCTTGCGCCAGAAATCAGCAATTTGTATCAGTTTCAATTAATAGAAGTACCAAAATAGCCAAGAATAATAATAAAAGTCAAATCATCATTGTCAAATACGAAGTATAGAAATAGAATAGCCAATCGTGAACTGTGTCAACTGAGTGAGTGTCACACTGTGCATCAGAATTTCATGCGACGGCGACGCCCAGATTTATATTCATTATGATTTACTAGTATTCCAGTTAACAGTTGCGTTGACTTAACTAAGTTTTTTTTGGCAAAGTATACAAAGTGAGCCAGCTAGATGGGTCAGTCAAAATATCTGCTCTTAGGAAGCATTTTATTCATTTTAGATATCATGATCGATATCGAATTAAAAGTAATAGAAGTTTTTTCGCACGATACTCATTATTGTAAGGGAATGAATCCTAAACTGAGTGCAAGGTTTTTTAAATCTACGTATGGAGGTTTTCTTCTAAATTCGATGAAATTCTTCCTAAGATCAGGGGGCTTACTATCAGCTTTGTAAAATCCATTCAAGTTCCGAGCAGTTCTAAAACCTGGCTTAATCATGCCAGAGACAATAATAACCGTACACCTTTGAAAATATCAATGTTCGAACCGTTCACTTAAAGGAGCGTAATGCCGTGGTGTTGGTATGACTTTACACTAAGCGGTTTATGCCAGGTTTAGGAACTGCTCGGAACTTGAATGGATTTTACAAAGCTTAAATGTAAAATGTTGTATGTGTTATAGTTTCAGACTTGCCCATACTGACCGATCTAAATGTCCCACCCTGTAATGAATATATTATACATTTTTTAAAGATTACAACAAAGTGAGAATAACTGTTTATTACTTTATAATTAATGAGAGAATCGTTTTACCTATATTATATACGTTGTACCTGTTAATTATTATGTTTGCCTAACCTGATCACAATAAGAATGTTGAAAATAAAACCATTCCAATACTTTTGTTGTCAATTTATTTCCTAACAAACGAACAATCAAACATGTATATTAATATACATATGAAGTCCGAATTTGATTAAACATAATTACGCAGATAAAGCTTAAGTATTTGGTTTTGTGATCTGATTATTTTTAAGTATATTTTCCAGTGTTTAGTTAAAGTAGGTATTTTTAGTTTAATATATTTAATTATTAGAATTTAAAATTCTATTATTAATTTCAATAATTCTGTACAAACTAAAATGGATCTTAAAAAGTAAGTAGTAGAGTCTGTGCGAAGATTGAATCTTCGTGTCGTATAATATAAGCAGCATAATAATTGTCGAGTATACATCTACGGGATAAAATAATACTATGGTGTCACAGACATAACAGTAATATAAACACAACAAACACGGTAGTTAAACACAGCTGTGCACTCAAAGATTTGGAAGATTACAGCACAGACTGTCCGTTACAATTGTTTCAAGACATATTAATAATACAATGTCAAGAAAATTATATTATAAGCTACCTACGTATATAACTAAACTTTTACTAAGTACTGTTAAGTTAGATGACGGTGGTATTATTGTGCATTGAGATGTGTCTATGAACCCAGTCCCATATGATTTCATTTGACAGCCGGGTGTAAACTCCGGGGAAGTTCCCTCGAGCACACCCTAGCCCCCAGGACACCACGCCAATTAGGACTCCTTCATGGACGATAGGACCTCCGCTGTCGCCCTGGAAAATAAATAAAAAGTGATTAATGAATGGCCTTTATTTTTTTATTTTGACAGTTTGACTAGAATATTATTTGGTGGTCTGTGACGATGTGGTAGCTATCCAGACAGGGCAAGTAGATGCCCTACTTCCATATTGTAGATTATGCAATCTTCATCAGAAGTTTATGCCGGTGGTGGTGATCCAGACAGACACTCGGCGAATTTTTTTTTTGTTCTTATTTATCCTGTCGGGGCGGTGGCCCAGCCCCGCAATTATACCCATTGATTATGTGGTACTATTGTATTCCTTTATTTTTATAAATCCAAGTCAAATTCACAATATCCATTCTCTAAAATTTCATATTTCTTTAAAATCGCGGCAACGGCGTAGTAAGTATATTTCACCAAAATAATGTAAAATAGACAGAAAGAAACATTGTCCTATTTATCATTTGGTAAGACTACAGTTCCTGGAGTATGAACCCTTGCCAGTAATCGCATCGAGCTCAGAACAACTGGTATGTTATCTCATCTATGACAACTATGACACGGATAATTTAATAGCTAGTACGTATAATGCATACGTTACTCAATTGTTTGTTCTGTAGCGATTCAAAAATGTTGTGACCATACCTAGTTATTCGCGCGGGAACTTAGCTCGTGTTTCATAATTAGTTTCACTTGAACATGTCCATACTGACAAAAAGTATTCAAAATTGAATACAAAACAACATCATTATTTGAAAAAAGATCGACATTAATTTGTAATTCGATTCTTAGCAAACCACAGGTCATATAATTTAAGTACTATAAAACAATTTCACACCATTTTTGTTATTAAAACTGACGTGGTTTTGACACATTATAAATGTATAAAATACGGAAATTACTCACGTCAGAGGTCAGTGGGTTTCCACTATAGTTTCTACCACATTCGGTGGTCTTTTTCAAGGAGAATACGGGGCGACCAAGTCCGCGAGCGCCCCGTATTCTCCTTGAAAAAGACCATGTGGTTGAAACTATAGTCGGAACCCTCTGTCTTATTACGTGAGTACTTCCCGTATTTTGTACATTCATAATTTCACACCATTTCGCCAAGATTTGTACTCATTTGAGACGCTCTGATTTCGCTCGGCTTTACATTTATGGAGAATGATTTTTGAACTTGATCAAATTAGACAACACAACAGCCCCAGGTGGATTTTAAAACTTAGATTCTCCGGATAGCCGTTGAAAGCAGATTGATCGAAAATCCAGAAGTTTGGGTTCGAGACCCGTCTGAGGTTGAATTTACTATAATCATTTTTTTTCTCAATCCTAATGAGATTACTGGTTCGTAAATAAATATTTAGTACTAAGGGTGAAACAGATACCTGACAAGCATCAGGAGACGAATGAGTGAAAGATCCTGCGCAGAACATAGACAAGGGGTCGATGGCCTTTCTCTCGAGACCCGATCGCTTGCATAATTTCATAGCTATCGTTTTGATAGTTGATGACTGCAGGTACAAAGCGCTAGGTCCACCTTCCTGAGCAAAACAATAAGGGATTGAACACGATGGACATTATGTATAAAACGCTGATATTTTACCTAAATATACTGATCATCATCATCATCGTATCAGCCATAAGACGTCCATTGCTGTATATATGCCACCCCCAGATTCTAATACACTGATAACATCTATATTTTACAGATTACATTTAGAAGCTCGCGTTGCTGTAAACAACGTCTTGCGGTCCTATGTTAAACGATCTATTAGAGTAAGAAACGTATTCTACGGGATGCATCACAGCATCATTATCATCATCATCTCAGCCATAGGACGTCCACGGCTGGACTTATGCCTCCCTCATAGCTTGCGATTTTAGTCAGGTTGCCTGTCCACGTGTCATTTGGACATTGTACATGATCGCATAGCGATATTTGAACGCTTCCGTGATTCGAATGGATTTAATGGGCCATTGGTCGGTATAGTTGTCTTAGAACAACAGTCGATATATAAACGGCTGTATCTTTTGATTTCGTTGGCTTAGAAGTTTGATTTTTTCACAGCTCTAAGGGATAGTAGACCTGAGTATTTGATATGAATTTCAGCTTGATACCTCCACACAGTCCTGAGAAAAAGGGTCTTGACAGACAGACTGGCGGACAACAGAGGGATCCTAGAAAGGTTCCGTTTTTTTCTTTTGAGGTACGGAACCGTAAAAAAGTATACCTTGAGTTTCCCCCAGCCTGATACGATGGCAGCGACATCAGCAGGTAGCATTGTCCCCTTTGCTACTATCCGTATCGGCAACGTCTTCGCCGAAAACCGCAGTGGGCTGTATAGCCGGACCAGACCGACGTCATTCACCTTCAACAAGATTGTTTATATTCAATCCTAGCAAGAAAGCGCTCCTGCAGAAAGCTTGCTTTTTTAAAACTTTATTTCAGGACCTTTATCAAATGGTAAAATCACTTTATTTAGTCTACATTGAAGTGATAATAGCCTCGTGGTGTGATTATCAGCTGTCAACCTGACGGGTACTGGTTCGATCCCTACCCCCGGCTTGAGCATTCGGTGTAGGTTTGTTATTAAATCTACAGTATATTCCTAGGGTATTTTAGTACCATCCTGCTACACTCAAGCTTGAACAAACTATCATCAAACACACGGCGTGATCAATGACCACCAAGAATTGATATAGTGGTAAAGCACTAGAACGATAAGGTTAAAAAAAATATTGCGCGTAATGTTGGTAAGACTTAGGGACACGACTACGGGAAAGCAGCGCTTCGTAGCTGACATATCACAACTCAAATCACAAAATCAACGTCAATACCAACAGCAAAAATAACGTTTTCACTACACTAGCTGTCAATACTCAATCGCTAGTTTTACTCATCGATTTCTCACAGGAAAATTCTATTTTATTCAAAATTGAGTAAAAATATTTTAAAATTAATGCACCTGATACAGCTAATGTCAACTCACAAACCAATCAGAGAACAGTGCACTTGAATGAATCCTGTGTAAAGTGTGAAAGAATCTTACGATTCACAGCTAGTGTGATGAAAATAACTATTACACTATAGCCTACACCATGGATGCACAGACTTATTAAGACTAGGGGCCACTCGGGCAAATTATGAACTGATGGTGGGCCACCAGAAGTATAGGTAATTAAAGACAATGAAAAATTGATAATAATGTATTCAAATTGAAAAAGAATTTATTAATTTGAAGCGTGGCACTGCATAGTGCTTACAATCTTTTTTATATTTGGCTCAAATTTACTTGTAGCAACACGTAAAACTGCTTCCAAACTTTCATTTGCAAGGCGGTTTCGATTTTTTGTTTTATTATTATTTAGGATTGAAAAGGTTTGTTCACATATATAGGTAGAACCAAATAAGCTTGCACATTTCAGAGCGTTTATGCGCAACTCTTTGTACGTATTTTTATCAATGCAGCGGTAAAAGTTCAGCAAGTCTCCTTCGTTGAATTTGTTGCGTAAATCTTGGTCGTTCTGAATGTCGATAATTTCTAACTGCATTAACTCTGGCGCATTTTCAACTGAAATCGTGAAAGGATTGCTAAATATGTCCAACAGAGGTTTCACTGTTTTAAACTCCGAAAATCTGTCTTGAAAAGATTGAATCAAAATATCTAGCTTTTTTACATAACTGAAATTAATAGCAGTTTTTTTGAATTTTTCAGCCATTTTCTTATAATTCGGAAAATGATTGTAATTTCCAGAATTCAATTGCGATCTGAAAAGTGTCAGCTTGCATTGAAAGGATGATACATGTGCGTAGAGCTGGGATATCAGTTGATTTTTGCCTTGAAGCCGTGTGTTCAAGACATTCAAATGATTTGTAATGTCAACTAAAAAAGCCAAATCACACAACCAATCAGGACTTTTAAGTTCCGGGACGTCCCTTTGCTTTTCCGCCAGAAAAATATCAATTTCTTCTATTAAATTTAAAAATCGTTCCAGTGTCAATCCACGACTTAGCCACCTTACTTCTGTATAATACAGTAAATCTCCATGTTCGCATTCAATGTCATCAAGGAATTGTTTGAATTGCCTGTGATTGAGTCCTCGTGATTTTATGAAATTCACAGTCGAAACTACCACTTTCATGACATTTTCAAATTCAATTTTTTTAGAACAGAGGGCTTCTTGGTGTATAATGCAGTGAAACTGCATGAGATCTTCAGCGTTTAAGTTTTTTTCTTGCAAATGCTTTTTCAACAAAGTAACTAGCCCAGAATTGACACCAATCATCGAAGGAGCACCGTCAGTCGAAACTCCCGATAATTTCGATAAGTCCAAATCAGTTTTTGAACACTCGTCCAAAAGTACATTGAGTATATCAACTCCTCTGGTTTGACCTTTCAATGAACACATTCCTAATAACTCTTCGAAGACTTCAAAATCTTGAGTAACACCTCGTATGAATATAAGAAGTTGAGCTGTGGAACTAATATCAGTGGATTCGTCGAGTGCTAATGAAAAAAAATCAATTATCTTAGTTTTTTCATTTAATTGTTCCGCAATATTATCTGACAAAGACATAATTCGTCTTTGGATGGTCATACGATTCAGTTGAATTTTCTCAAACTTTTTTGCTGCTTCTGGACACATTTTCTTAGCGGCAATTTCTATGCATTCTTTTACAAAATCCCCATCATTGAAGGGGCGACTCCGCTTTGCTATCATTCGAGAAATTTCATAACTAACTTCTGTAGCTGTTTCTGTATCTTGAATGGGTTTTGTAAACATAGCTTGTTGACCAATAAGCTCCCGTTTTAAAGACAAAACTTTTTGCTTTCTTAATTCGCCTGTAAACTTCGTAAAAGTAGGATGCTGCGTTTCATAGTGCCTTTTTACATTATATTCCTTTGCAATCGCAACAGAATTCTTGCAAATTAAACAAACGACTTTGTTATGCGACCATACAAAAAAGTATTTCTCAGTCCAAATTTCTTGAAACTGCCGATTTTCATCTTTAACCTTACGTTTTTTACTAGTTCCTGGCATGTCCATGTTGCGTTTTAATCCTGACTAGGATTACCACAGCACCTAAAACCAATTACTAGGCATGAGTTCGATATATCAAAACGTAACTAATAACCGATATGAGTTTCATATCGTATCATATCGATATGACGGTTGCACATAACCGATATTACAAAAACTATGATATCTATATTATCGAGACGATATCAAAACACGCGCGAGAATACCTACGTTATGAAAACTGCAAACGATATAACCAAAACGCAAAACCGTGCACACAACTGAATGGATTGATATTCGTTTCTTCTCTTTCTTACTAAAGAGCGGTGTAACGGTTTTGGTGATATAACGAAAACGCCCATGTCTACCAATTACAGTTCCTAATTAATTACCAAAAATAATTGATAAAATATGTAGATAAAATTAATAACAGTTTTACTTACGATTTCACAACACAATTATACACGGCACTTGACGGGAAATCTACGTTGAATGTGGATCAAAATATATTATAATTATGACACCGGCTAGTCGAGTTAAAATCTACACTAGAACTAACGACACTTTACTCAAATTAAAACCGAACTGTCGGTCGCTGCGGTTAGCGTGGCTTTTATACCACGCGCATAGAGTCGAAAACTGTCTGGAGAAATCTCGAAACCGACTCTGGAAGCTTCGTGTATCTACCTACGCGAGCTATCGGGAATTTGGGACTATTGCTATCTCGCTCGCTCGAATTTAACCGAGATCAGCACGAACATTACCGACCGCTGTTACCGACGCATGCACGGCGCACCGATAAGATTGATAGAGCGCGCGCGCGAGATTCAAATTACTTTTCGAACATTTGTTATTGGTTTTATTCTGGAATAGAACTCAATATTTTCGAATGTACGAGAGTATTATTTTTGCTGTCGGCGGGCCACCAGTATTCGACCGGCGGGCCGCATGCGGCCCGCGGGCCGTAGTCTGTGCATCCCTGGCCTACACCAATGTTTTAGCTCAACAAAATCAACAGGAGCGATAGCAACAATGATAATACCCCACTGATGATAATATCCTAGCTGTATTATCATTCGATAGCAACAACAAGAGCGCACGCGAACGTATTACTATGAAATAATGTTGCTTACTATTACCTGTATGACAACAGTAAACACATGTGTTGTGGCAGAGTCTGTTTCGGGATTGGTATCTGCGTTGATGTTAGCATCGACTTTACCGATGCCGCACAGATCGTTGTATTAGCGTAATAGAGTTTCGCGCTAACTCAACCTGAGTGATTTTTTCGACAGTTAGAAGACATTATATAACAGTTTGATATCACTATCTCCCACGTTTTCGCTGACCATCAAGTGAGATATTAGTTAAATGGAACTATTAATTTTAAAACATATATTAATCCAAGTCCAAATGAACGATCTATTACAAATTTCCCCAGATAAGACGATATACCTTAGTTTTGCTCGTGTATCGGGGATGCACATAGCTTTCCTTTACGTCATACATTTCACCGCCATGAGACTTCCACGACGAGCCCAGTCTGACACTCAGGTCACTCGCTTTGGCTCTGCAAACACATCAGAGCAATAATTAAAGTAAGAAGAAATAAGATAGGTTTAAAAGTAGCCGCCAGGCTGGCTATCGTGCTAAGTTTAAAAAACAATCACAGAACAAACAGTATTAATTGCGAGCTATTAAATTATTTCAGCTTTAGCATGGCTCCACGCGAACACATCAAAACGTCACATCAAGTGACAAAGTTTTCTATCACAGGCTTTAGATACTTTAGAGATTCTAGTGAAAACATCAAAAATAAACTTCAAAAGCAAATCTTTATCAATCAGATTATTGATTGATCATATTGATGATATTAAGACAAAAGACCCATCCTACACAGCTAATCAGTTAAGATTACCCAGGCTTTGCGCGGAGTCTACAAAAAACGCAATGATAAAATTATTGTCTGTATTTGTATTGCAATGACATAGAAAGTGGTTGCAATGACACCTGCATTGACCAGACAACCTTCAGCCCTTGTTCAAATTGAAATGTGTGCCTAATTTGTAATTAGATTCAGTGGTGTGTTGAGCAATAACTGTAGATTAGCAAAATAAGTACAAAGGCAAAAGGTTACACAGTATTTTGAACGTGTTTATGACTGCGCTGGCGCAGAATAGTCTCTTTTATAATAGTGAGAGTAGTATTCAGAGGCGTGGGTATCCGAAAAGGAGAAGAAAGGAATACATTTTTTTCACATTTTTTATACTTTATATCTCGTTTATCTCACTTGGTGGTCAGTGCCGATGTGGTTGCAGATGTTATCACGAATGTTTCTCTCGAAGATCGCTGCCTAAAGACCCATGGACACAAGTGTTCTGCTACTCATTGTAAGGCTATATTGGTGACTTTCAATCTTCTATGGAGTACGGAGTTCCTAATATCTAATTCGATATGGTAGAAAAGCCCTAAGTATACCTTTCTTCATAACTCGTTGCGTGACTTAGCTTGCTTATGAGGCCCATAGAATAAACCACGGCTACATTTTGTATTTAGTTCAGTTTGCACGTAACCACTATAAAATATATTCGTTTGAGACAGGCTATATTTATTACACAGTCAATATCTTTGCTCACAGTTTTATTGCGGTATTATTGTCTTTTCCACGCCAATATTTCTTCCAACACACATTCTATCTCCGAACATCCCAAAACGGTATTTCACACCTCTCGGAGACAAAACTACGTTCTAATACAGCGATATCGAGTCGAAACAAGGCTGATAAGGTATCGCCTCTCGTGCGAGCGCCTATAAATTTCTCGGAGCAATCGTAACTCCCCTAAGACCCAGAGAGTCGCAGCGGCCGTACCACCGTAACGAACACCGGTGTTTTGTCGGCCCGAAGGCGATCCCTGCTTTGCATTGGAAAAAATAAACCCGCCCGGGAATAAATTGAAATTGTCGAAAGGAACGCAATTCGCAAGGGGAGGGCCGTAAAAAGAGAACGACGTATATGGACGGTGTTGGAATTTATTCGACGCCGACTGTAGCCCTCTTGCCGTTTTGTGTGGAATGGAAAAAAGTTTGACGACAATGTGCGGATATTGAACGAGTTACACGAACGGACTTTTAAGTGGCGCCGTTCTAGGGCCAGAGGGCCTTCTGTGAGATGTGATTAATGGAAAACTGCCATAATGGATAAGCCATTGAGGTGTCATATCGAAATAATGGGAATAACCGTACAATACTATTAAGCTTCTTCTCAAGAGCTTCGCATGCGTTGTCTTTAAGATGACGCTATACATTTATGTTTAGTAACGTGTATGTTTTGTAGAAAATTGGGTTTATCCGGGAAAAGCGCAAATATACAGATCATCTAGGAAAACACAGCTTTATAAATGCACAATTTTTTATCCTAATCGTAAGAGACGTTTCTGAGATAAAAGATAACATATAATAGATATAAGATAACAGAACTGACCTCAGAAGACAATGTGCAGCTGTCAATCCCCATAAGTCGGTAACCACTGAGCCTCCACAGATGGGGTAAGTCTTCTCTCTTAGTGAGAGCTGCCAAGGCACAGCTGCTATGGAGGTGTTCTGTCCTGATACTATTCTTCTGGTAGAAGCTGCAGGAACACATAATCATTCGTTTCAAGTTATCTGCATTAAATTAGAGATAGCGTTATTGGATTAAAATGAGTTTCATAATCTAGACATATTGGAGTCGAAATATACCTAATAGTCGGAGTGTGAGAAAAAACTATGTAGCTTACCTCTTCGACTTGCTGTTACATTTGCTGAAAAAAATAATTAGTATTAGTTAAATATTAGGCCTGTGATGATACTAGTCAAGTCATCAACATACAAGAAAAATATTATTTTGTAATCTCCTTAGTCTGCTTGCGCTGCTGCAAATTTATCACAATATGTTGGTAGTGTTTACAGTTTACAACATGTGTGTGCTCTGAAGCTTAACTCCTCTTAAATATAACTCCTCTTTTTCCATTCCATTTAGGAACGATTATACGGATGGAAATGTGACATCCATACTTATTTGACGTCTCGACACATGGAGTTTTTTTTCTACATTCATGGAGCGTACATTTAGCGGCGGCTATTCCTGTCCTTTCAGATTGCTGTCATCTACACGAGCTACATGGGGTTATGCTCTATAGTCTCAAGCCTTAGATAATAGATAGAAAACTCTTTATTTGCACACTATTTAAAAACTACACACATAAAGAAAACAAACAAATATAGATACAGTGATACAAAGGGCGGCCTTATTGCTTAAAGCGATTTCTTCCAGGCAACCAAACATACAGGAATTGTCATAAATTTTATGGGGCGGCAAATCACCGCAATTTCTACTTAAATAGATACATACATAATATAGGTACATGTATAAACTTTAGCATAAATGATATACTTACACATACTACATATTATATAACTACTGATAAATATATATATATATATATATATATATAAATATCTAATACTTATTTAGCAAACTTCGAGAATGTTATACTGTAAGTCTCAATAAGGTGTTCCACGGTTTTGGCAGCGTGGTATAATTTTTATCCGTATTGTCATGTGCTAAATAAATCTAGCAAGTGGTATTCATTGCCTAAGTCTGTGTTTAGTTGAAGATAGGCAATCGTTGGGACCTTATTTCATTTGATGTTAAAATAACGATGATCGATCACGCCCGTCTAGAAGTGTTCACCCGTCACTTGAAGACACTTAGACTGTATCTGCATAGATATAATGTAGGTGCAGTAAATAATATAGAACATTCGACATTTTACAAGTAACACACATATATTATTAAAACTCGCTTTCATAATTACTTTATACTGTTTTTACGGGTATAACGTGGCACTTACGTGGCGCTTCCGGAAGAAGCCGAAACATTTGTTGATCGTGATATCGACTACGCGTAAGTGACACAGATAAGTTTAAAATAATGGATGAAATTGTTAAAAATGTTAATTTCTACGCGACAGCTGATTACTTAGCTACGACGTACGACGATTACTACAACGTATTTCACCCATAACTACAAAATACCATCATGTTGAATTGCTGATTATTTCGACGAGACCTAATTACGCCTATGGTACATTTTAGATAAAGATTTTCAACAAAATATATGATTAACTTGCGGCAGAGAAGATGTACCTCCCTAGTAAGGTCAAAAAGACAAACTCAAATAGACAAAATTATGCCACTAGTATAGATAAATCTATACCACGATACTACGGTACTACTCGTATACACGACCGACAAGTGTTCGGGTTCAATTCCCACTAAAAATATGATCTTTTCCAGGTACTACTTTTACCATTAAACTACTTACTGAGTAGCCTATCCAGTAAACACTGATACAACTCCTTGTATTTCTCTTTTACATTCGTTTGGTTGAGAAATCCAAGGACATCCCCCTTGTGCATTTCGGCCTCTCCCGCTAAATTTGTATAGTCTATTACGTGTCCTTCAGTCTCATTACCCATCACTGTCCCATGATTGACATCACTCAATGCAGAACCAACCAGTACTAATGTGTATAAAAGTAACATTGTTAAATAAGTATAATTAAATTAAAAGTAACATTGTAAAATAAGTTCTTAGTTCAGTCTAAATTTCAAGTCAAGCCAAGTGGCTTTGTAGCCTGAGTTACTTCTGATCGACTCATGAACACTCAATTTCATGATTATAATCACATTCTCAACAATTTTTATTGAAGTTTTTGTCCACGGTTTACACTTTATTTTATTTATGAAGCTTCCTGGCTTATGTTACACGTGTTAGGTAGTAACAATAGTTATACAAAAGAAATCTATTCATACAATGGAACGTGTAAAAGAGCCTGTGCATTTTATTATGATTACTTGAAGTTGGCAGTCAAACGAAAATCATAAAAGGCAAATGACCGTGAAATCGATGACAAACTTTATGAAGTGCATGCATTTGGAAATAAATGCGCCTGCGAGGTTTATAAAAGTAGAAAAAGTTATAAAATTTGAGCTGTTAAGTTTCCGTTAGGCGCTAACGGATTCCTTGTTATTAACCATGAGTTTTTCGCGGCAGGAACAATGGACAACGTCTTTTTAATACTCCTAAGAATTACGTCGAGCAGTTATTATCTGCCAGATATAAAAAGCCCATTTTGCGCTCGTAAAGTTCGCTCACGAAGTTTAACAAAGTTGCGGATATTTAAAAGTAAAACTTAGAAAATGGCGCGTTGAATTTGAATTAGCGAGCACTCGACGCGCCAAGAAACCGCTGGTTTTATTTTACTTCAACGACATAAATAATTGAAAGCTTCCACTGTCATGCGAAAAGTTAAAATTTTCGTTAGACTCTCAAGCTACTGAGTAACATGTAGGTTATGACTCACATAGAGGTAGCAGGCGGGTAAAAAAGCCACTTGCAGGCGCATATTAAAATGCCAGTGAGTCCACAGTACTTTGCTTTGTTGTGTAAATAGGGTCAAAGGAAACTCTGTAAGTAGGTAGGAGGGAGCGCGTCGGCGCGAGGGATCCCCGTTTCACCGCGCCGGAAGGTGAGCAAGGTCCTCCATACAATAAAAGCAGTTTACTTTGGACACAGAATAAGTAATAGTAGTTCTGGAGACAAACTTTCCACTCACCGTCTTGCACTTAAAGGGCGGACTGGTAAGGAAAATACCTGGAGAGGCAGGAACGTAGGTAAATAAAGTGGAATTAAATCTGTTCGCCATGCACATTCAGCTATGCTGCTTTTTTAGAGTTTTCATGTAGTGATTTAGTTTTAAAAATGACAAGCGAAATTCTTAGATAGATACCTTTCTCCCAGTTCTGTGCAATCAATTTTGTGCAATCAAAAGTATCATGACATGTAAGCAATAAAATTGAAACGAGCAGAATAATTTTTAACCAACTTCAAAAAAGAGAAGATTTTCAATTCGACCCGTATGGTTTTTTTTATGTTTGTTACCTCAGAACTTTCTATTTCGATTTTGATGATTTTTTTATTTGAAAGCTGGTGCTCCCGTGTGGTCCCATTTAAATTTCATCAAAATCGGACAAACGGTTCTTGAGTTACACTCCAATAACTGAAAAGTGCTACTCATACCTCGAGGATATTATAGTATTTATAGTTGCGGGTGAAGACATCGTTTAACATACACAATGACAAATTGATACCATGAGTAGCAAAGGGTGCACTGAAAAGAGTGAAAAAAAAATTACCAAAAAATGGAACCGACTTAAACACTCAAAAGTGTAAAATAACTGGTCGAAGTCGGTACCATGAGCACAATATTTTGATAATAGTTACCTTTGCACTATCATGGTACGGATTTCATATCTATATATATAAAAATGAAACCCGTTTTCCGTTGTCACGACATAACATGAAAACGGCTTGACCGATTTAGATAAAATTTGGTATAAAGATACATGGGACTTTGGAGAAGGACATAGGCTACTTTTTGTCCTGGAAGAAGTATGGTTCCCGTGGGATAACTGAGTCAGCGGGAAAAACGTAGTGCACGCGGGTGAAACCGCGGGGCGCAGCTAGTACAATATAAAATATAATATAATAAATATAAATATAATGTAGATATAGTGTTTTATAGTGTTATCGGGTAAGGAACTAAGAAGAGCAAAAACAGTTCGCGGCGAAGAGATCAACAATTCAGTTAGTTAGGCGGTAATTAGATACATCGACCCCACCCCGACTCCTCCCGCTCTTCTACTAACTTTGAGGGCAAACTTCACCTAAATTACTAAGGTGGCCATGAACGTAGACTAAAATAATATTTCCCGTTAACTTTAAATGAGAAAAAATGTTTACGCAATCGTAATAAATGTATTATACACATTAACCTTATTATACACTATTAACCGTTTTTATAAACATTCGTTCCATCGAGAGATATTTAACAGAAGACAGATATTGAATCCCGCTTGATAAAGTTTTTTTTCTATAAAATCATAATGTATTTTTCTTCTATAACGTATGGGTATAGCGTTTGACCACTATCTCAATTGATTGTCAATCAATCAATCAAACAATCACTTTATTTGCATGAATGTGGGTACATTGTGAAATAAAATTAGTTACAATTTGTAGTCCGCCATAACATGTCAGGGATGATGTGAAAAAGGTACTATCACGCTAGACCTAGAATATTTTCTGGCTCTTAAGGCGCTGTGAGTCGACAAATGGTGCATTTTGAAAGGAAAATATAGTACTTCTAAACAAGCTATGACTTCCATTGTTTTACTGCTGCTTGAACACAATATGTGCTTGCTGAGAGTTTTTCAAATTTGAGGGTGCTAGCTAGCAAGGCGGGTACACGATAATACCCTACTACCATGCAGGAAATTTAATAACGGTATTAACTTAACCGCAAGCTCAAGCCGTTGGTAGGGATCGAACCAGCGTCCGTCAGTTTGATAGCCGACGTTCCCATCGCTGAGCTTTCAACGCTTCAAAATGTTTAACTTAGTACTTCAGCTATGTTTCAATTGTTGTATATATCTACCATCTTTGTATTTAATGGCTGAATTTAGCAAACGTTTCATTTGGGTTCAAAATACTTTTTCCTAATGAAAAAGCTTACATAGCTAATAATAATAATAAAATAAAATCTTTATTGTTCATATATAGATAACATTTTTCACTTGAGCTGAAAGCTAAGGAATAGTAAGGAAACGACTAGGTTTGTAAAAAAGCAAAAGCCGCGATATTCTATTGATGGCTTTTGAAGTTCGCCTGTGTACACAGTGTATTATTAAAAAGAAATTAATTATATGTGTAACATTTCAATAATTCTGATCTGCTTTTTAATCTTGGATCGTTAGGGAAAAGCAGCATGCTGAATTTATAGATTTATCGGGGCTTCCGATTTATTGTTTTTGATGTGGTTTTTATGGAAGGGGCTAGCCATTCCTAGTTCCTTTCCCTGTCGTTGTTGAGGCCGATAGAGGAAATAGAGGAGCCGTCGGGGGACAAGGACGTGAATGGACAAGAAAAGGCCTCACTGCTCGCCATCCCGCTTAACTACATATGCATTCTCACTGCTCGCTACCCCGCTTAACTATGCAGTCTCACTGCCCGCTACCCCCCTTAACCATGCAGTCTCACTGCCCGCTACCCCACTTAACTATGCAGTCTCACTGCTCGCCATCCCGCTTAACTATGCACTCTTATTGCTTGCTACCCCGCTTAACTATGTAGTCACCCAGCTCGCCACCCAGCTCGCCATGCTGGTGTTGGTCAGTAGTGCCATTCGCTTCGTTCGGAAAGGCAATTTCATTTTTATTATTAGGTACGCTTTCTTCTTGTTGTTTTGATGTATTATAATTACGTAGCTTAAAAACGATACAAAACGATACAAACCGAGTTTAACTACTACTCCGTAGAATATATTCCACAATATATTAAAAATACCCAGAAATAGATGACCGATATTCATGAAACTTCTGTGGGACTAATCTAAAAATTATTCGGCTTTTGAATGTAAACAAAGGATTTTTCAAATACTTATATAAATGACGGTTTTTAAGGTACCAACGTAGGCGTAGCTACCAACGTAGGTAGTTCTATTATCCGTCGAAAATATTCAATACATATTTTCTGAAAAACTCCATAGCATAGGATTTTATAACTATTTAATTACGAAAATATATGCAACGGTTAAAAAGACAGTGGAATGGTTCATTTTAGCTATGATATCGATTTATTATATATTATCTATAAAAAAATGAAACACCAGGTCGAAACAAGAAGGTAAACAATAAGTTATCCCCAATTTGCCATAGGATAGTCTTCCTACCTAGCATAGTAAGAGTTAGCTTCAGGGGGAGAAGTTTGTGTGTTTAAAAAGGGGCTGAATCAACAATTTATCGCGACCGCGATGCAGATCAGTCCCGTTCCGAAACTACTACTGTATTCCAGCTTAAATAAAATGCTTACAAGCTAAAAAGCCCTTACGTACACAATTAAGCTGTTATCCGAATCCTAATTTTACTGCTAGTATAAATGAGAAAATTTGGATGGAAGGATGTTTGTTACTCGATCACGCCAAAACGTCTGTACAGATATAAACATAATTTGGCACAGAGATCAATTTTAGTCTGGAATAGCGCTTTTCTAACCCATGCCATCGTGAACCAACCAAATTATCCGAGATTCTCGGGTAAAATCTCATAGATTATCACTTAGCTACGAAATCTAAAGATAAAGCTGCCGTTGAGATTCCAAAATATCCATTATTTTGAACTCCCCGCTGCCATTATATTATAGTAAAATAAACAAGCTGTTCTTACACGAAGTTAAATACTAGGGTATCACATTATACCCTACCTACCTAATCCTTTTTATTGATAGCATATTGTGAACATGATAATGATTTTAATTTTTTAAAATATATAGTCCCGTGTTTTTGGAATCCTTAGGTGAATCCTAGCACAGCTACTAACGATGTCTTTAGTGTTATATTGTAGTTTCTAAGATAATAACGTTGGAATCCTTAGGCGAATCCTAGCACAGCTACTAACGATGTTTTTAGTGTTATATTGTAGTTTCTAAGATAATAACGTTGGAATCCTTAGGTGAATCCTAGCACAGCTACTAACGATGTCTTTAGTGTTATATTGTAGTTTCTAAGCTAATAACGTTTTCAGGGAATCCTAGCACGGCTACTAACGATGTCTTTAGTGTTATATTGTAGTTTCTAAGCTAATAACGTTGGAATCCTTAGGTGAATCCTAGCACAGCTACTAACGATGTCTTTAGTGTTATATTGTAGTTTCTAAGCTAATAACGTTTTCAGGGAATCCTAGCACGGCTACTAACGATGTCTTTAGTGTTATATTGTAGTTTCTAAGATAATAACGTTGGAATCCTTAGGGGAATCCTAGCACAGCTACTAACGATGTCTTTAGTGTTATATTGTAGTTTCTAAGCTAATAACGTTTTCAGGGAATCCTAGCACGGCTACTAACGATGTCTTTAGTGTTATATTGTAGTTTCTAAGCTAATAACGTTTTCAGGGAATCCTAGCACAGCTACTAACGATGTCTTTAGTGTTATATTGTAGTTTCTAAGCTAATAACGTTTTCAGGGAATCCTAGCACAGCTACTAACGATGTCTTTAGTGTTATATTGTAGTTTCTAAGATAATAACGTTTTTGGTGAATTTCATCAACACTAAAGATGTAAACTAAGAATTTTTTGTATAATTGGAATGAATAAATGAATTGAGTTATTTTAAATAACTCGTATCCAATTTATCATAATATTCAACGTGTGTTTCCTTAAGTCTAGTTATCTTATAACTGTAGGTATGGTTAGGTCTTACTACATCTGTGTTAGAACTTTCACTCGGGGATTAAAAACACAATAAGGATAAATTAAAAATGTATTATAATCGTGAGCACCTCGAAGCGTTGTTCTAAATGCTAATGTGCACTGAGACATCGGACCGTTCCTGTAGGAGGATTTGGGTTTTCTTACTGCGATTTTTAATCTTTACTTCTTAAGTTTTAATGTTTCAGTGAAGCTTTCGTTTGGGTTTCGAATATAAATAGTAACTATTTTATATTGAGACATGATATTATATTAATTAATTAATTAATATAAAAATATAGGGACATTCTAGTACCTACGAGGATACATCTAAACATTTACTGCAATATTAAAACTCGAAGGGGGTGAAATAGGAGATGAAAGTTGTATGAATAGTCTATTTTTGATAAAAATATTGTATTGCAGCATGAGACGAAGTGGTGAATATCTTATAGCATAACATATTTTTAAAAAAGCTCTATCTATAGTTGTTTTATATACGTTCTAATTGCTTATTGCTTTGCACAATTAATTTAATTTATTTTCAACCAAATCATTGTAGTTTCTCGAAGAAGTTTCTTCCGCCCATTTAAACTAATTTACTAGTTACACAATGTATCGTTTTTTACAGACTCTAACAACATTTTGGTTTCGCACCTGCAAATGATTTTAGCTTTGGTTAAGGCGAAGATAGCTCAGCGGCGGGAGAGTCGGCTGTCAATCTGACGAACGCTGGTTCGATCGCTTGAGCGTCCGGTGAAGGTAACACCGTTATCAAATACCCTGCATGGTGACGCGTAACTGCGTAACTATGTAATCTGCAAACTACGAAAAGTAGACAAGAGAAAGACAAGATTGGTTCTAAAAACTATCAACTAACTTTACAGGTTTTGATTTATATGTTCTAGTGAAGTATATCACTATACATTTTTAATATAATTGATAGAGCACAATGAAGTTCCTATAGACAAAAACTGAAGACGCTCGTGTTCATTACGCTGTCCGGTGATTATCGGTTCGAAGGGAGGGACGGAAAAGCGCCGAGAACCGATAATACATAAAGGTTTCTGAGAAATTGGCTTGTCTTGTTTCGACAGAAAAAATGGTTTCGAGTTATTTCTGAAAATGAACTAATCTAGCCACATTTAGCTCAGAAGAGCGAAGCCGTAAGGAAAAACGGCACACTCAATTTAATTGATCACTACTTATTTACGTAAGTATCTGTATATACTTAAAGAAAAACGCTCACAGCGCGGCCTTCATGCACTAATATGATGTTTTAAGAGGCAACTGAAAATAATATAAGTTAAATAAGTAACACGAAACTTCAGATAATGTTAATCATAAGTTTAATCCTTAATAAGATAATAATAAGAGCATAATGAAATAATCATATCCAAAAAAAATAACAGACTTTGTTTATATTATGGCATATGAGTTTGCTTAAAATGAGCGTTGATGGCGCTTTGTAAGTCGAACTTTGAAAATTTTAGAGCACTTAGAAACTCGGTCGGTAAGACTTGAAGACATACATCAGTTTTTAAATTATTTACTTTTATTTCATGCTTGTAGTTTATTAAATTATCAAAACTCATAGTTACTATTAAAATAAAGCAGCCAGTTAAGAATGAGACATATGAAGTTATTTATAGCAAATTTATTAACATTTTATACTAGAAAGATATGATTTGTAATTGTGAAGCCAGAAATTTAAAACAATAGATAACCATTATCTTACTCGAGCTAATCTAGAAGCACTCTCTGTCAGAAATCTTGGAAATCGGAGAACGTCCTGAGGCGACGCGGCAGTTGCTGTCGCATTCAAGGAAGCAGATATTCAAATAAGTTTGCACGTTGCTGCCACACACTGGCTTGTTATTTTTTGGACAGTAGCCACAATAGCACGGCATGCACTGGCCTTTGTACAACACAGTTAGGGGTGGCAGCCCAGACATCACCCTCTTCTTGTTCTCGCAGTTCAACAGGCATCGGTTGCCCCAGGTCTTTCTATCACTAGCGCATACGGGCTTCAATTCTCGCGTGCATCCGCAATTGCAAGCACCTTTCCAGCGCAGTGTTAGTTCTGGCAGATTCACGACCTTGCGCTTCTTATTCTGGCACAAAAACTGGCAGTAGTTGGAGTAAGTATTGCCATCACTGGCGCAAACTGGATCGTAGTTCGCAGGACAAACACAGTTTATACACTCACCATTATACTTTACGGTTAGCAGATTAAGCCCAAGTTCAATACGTTTTATATTCTCGCAATTTAGAAAGCACTGGTTGATGTAGGTTTTTTCGTCGCTTGCGCAAACCGGCTGTTTCAGTAATGGGCAGTTACATATTTCTGATTCGCAAGCACCGATGCTCTTCACATATATGCTTGGCAGACCTAGGGCGTGGTTTGAGCGAGAATAGCACTGCAAAATACAAACGTTCCTGTATGTCTTCCCATTGGTCCCGCACACTGGAATTATGACTTCGGGACATATGCAGTGTGGTTGAAAGCATGGTCCCTTGTATGCAAGACCGATTTGGGGTAGGTTAGCCTGAGCTCGGCGGATGTTGTCGCAGATTCGGTAGCAGTCGTTGGGGTAAGTTTGGTTGTTCGTACCGCAGATAGGTTGTAATACTTGAGGGCAGTTGCAGGATAAAGGTTTACAGACGCCCTTGTACAATGGATGGATACTGGGGCGCCCGTTGATCTCGTTATCTTTGCTGACGCAGCGCAGAGAACAATCGTTGGAGTAAGTGATGCCATCCGATCCACATACTGGTTTGTAGATCAACGGACATTGACATAATATATGATGTTCTTTAAAGCCAGGCGTGTCAATAGCTGTAGAAGCCGATACCAGGTAAGGCATGCAGGCAGTCAAAATAAATAAACCTGAGAACAACATTAAATGGTTCAAAAACTATATAAATTTGACTTTCACTGCTTATCCGTAAAACCAATACCAATCTCAAAGTTTAGCATACAGAATGAAAAAATGAATATTTCGAAATTGTGTATAATAGACAAAATTTTGGCCAAACATACATAAAAAACATGAACATCCGATTGATTATCCCCTCCTTTTTTGTTAAAAATAAATTCGAGGCAATTATAAAACAAAAACTGAAAAATAGTAGCTTATGACAAAAGAGCGTACAAAAAATTATCACACATATTTTTATATTCAAATCAGATATAATAATAATTGGTAAATAAGTTTCGTAAAAAAATATGTCTACAGCACCTCGTTTGATCTTCATCTTGATGTTCCACTTCAGTTGGATGCACCACTCAATGTTGTATCACTCTGAGAAAATGGACATTTTATATATGTTTACTGTTTACCTTGCAAACAACAAGTGTGTCTTGTAGGTAAACTACACAATAGACAAGGGGAATACTCAATTTGCAAATATATGTTTATTATTTATATCGAACATTTAGTGCATGAAAGTAAGGCCACAATTTGCGACTTTGGGTGCGTCAGCCATGTGTGTCCACTGCTGGACGTATGCCTCCCCCATATAGGGGGGATTTGCCAATACTCGCCACGCTTGGCGGGCGGGTTGGCGAGCGCAGTATGATTTTCGAACCTCAGAAGGCGCTGCTGCCCACCTCCTGGTACGTTATCCCTTAGCCGACTCTTACGGCACCCACGGGAAGAGATGGGGGAGTACTATTCTAGGCCGGTACCACCACGGCCTTATTTGCGACTTTAACAAGTATAAAAGCTTAAAAGGTTCGTACTAATTGAATGATGTTAATAGAGATAAATTTTGTACAAAATAAGATTGGAAAGAATAAGTTAACAAATGATCTGAGACTGGAGTCTCGTTTCACGGCTTGTTCCCATGGCAACATGCCACGTGCTATTTCACCGCGGGTAACACCGCGGGGCGCAGTTGGTTGAAAATATTTCACAAAAGCCTCGGTATGATTAAGTAGCTGGTCTTGTTTACTTTGAAAACAGCACTAAGCATTAAAAGAGATAGTGGTCATGCCTATCATTAAAAAACATAACGGTGATCATAAATCAATTGAATTATATTGTTATAGAAACAAAAGGGATTTGTTCAGTTTTTAATATTGTCTCATAAGAATGAAAAACATTCTGAAATAAATATTAATACAGATGCAAAAGTCAAAAATATTTGTTTTAAAAGATAACACACAATATAACAAAAACCATATGTTTTTGTTATGTTTGGCTAGTTGTTTTTGAACATACTATTAGTATAGTAAGGTAACATTCCAGTTTTAAAATATAATTATGGAATATTTGTGGTCTTACTTTTTTTATTGTGCATTTAGCCGGCATCAAAGTAAAATGTAGCGGACGAGCCATGGAGTAGGCTATACTCGGGATTTCTCCAGGCGATCGAATTAGAAATAAGATGATCTGTAGAAGAATGATAGTCACCGACATAGCCAATTTTTTCTGAACAAAGATATTTTTTAAAAACAAGCTCACGGCTTTGCTTGCATTGCCTACTTCTTCTTCTTCTCAGCAATTGGATATCCCCTGCTGGACATATGCCTCCCCCATATAGCGGGGATTTGCCAATTCTCGCTACGCTTGGCAGGCAGGTTGGCGAGAAATTTGCATTGCCACATAATATTATTCCCGTTTGGTTACGTAATTTTCATCAGATAAATTTCTTATTTTCATCTATTTTTATTGGTGACAACCAAGAAAAAAACACAGCTGCTATAACGCGTGGTGAATTAAACATCTTTAGTTGTTTTTCATTTAATGTAGGTAATGTTATTACTTACATTAAATGAAAGTTACAAAAACTCTGACAGAACTGACTTTTCTGTATAGAACGAAGACATTATAATACTGCATGTACAGAAGCTTAAGCATCAGTTTCCGGGTGTCGAACTTTAGCCTTTCTTAGTGCTTACTACGTTATTTATGGAGCTACTCAGCATAAATTTACGACCCTAGACCAGACAAAGACAAAGAGTGAGAGTAGGCATTGTTAAGATAACCAGACTTATATTTTTTTTTTTATGCGGAGACAAGAACAAAATGAAGAAGTGCGAAAATAGTATTGGGCGTCTGTGGGATTACCTGCTAAGGTAATGTTATCATTCAAGAGATCTGCCGCATACATTAATTTACTGGCAATTAAAATAAATGAACCGATAAAAACCGTGTTGAATTTCTCATTGGTATCACTTATCCAAAAATAATCATGGAAAATTGGTCCCTAAAAAGCAAATGAAGAGCCGGCAAACAAATGCGGACTTGTCCACGCAAAGTACACGTCCGGGCACTTGCGAAAGATTTTCAATCAATTTCGCATCTTTCCCACACAAAAAAACTTCTAAATAGGCTTTTTCATTCAGAAACGGCCTTGTCCTGTAATAAGTCGGATAACAAATTTTCGTTATATTTCGATTTTCAATCAAAACCGGCCAAAAATTATAGAATTATTTTAACACACTAAAAAGATGAAAAGGGAAGGGCTGCTTCAAATAACAGGAATACAAAGTAAGGATTATGAAATGAAATGTAATAAACCTTACTTTGTATAGTAAAAAATTAACTAAAAAATATTTTTAGTTACATTTGTGTAAATTTTCTAACCAAACCAGACTTGTCCGTTACAAAAAATAAAATAAAAATACCATTCAGATTTTTGATATACCTACATCAAAAGGATACATGTTGTACTTTAATGAAACTTGCTTGTAATTCAAATCAGATTGTAGGTCGACCAGTGTGACGCCAATGTTACGTCTGTAATTCGCTATGGCATAATATTTTGGGGGAACTGTTCAGACAACGAATTAATCTTCAAAACACAACAAAAGTGCATTAGATCTGTCTGCCGTTGATACACCACAGATTCATGTTAACCACACTATTAAAAGTTGAATAAATTGACAGTTCCCTCTTTATATATTTATGAAGTAGTATTATTTACAAAAAATAATTTGCACCTTTTTACGAATCTAAGGAGTAAACGCCACAAAAATAAAATTCAGATGCTTCCCCACACCACTACCTTTTATAATAACAGTGTGTTAGGTATGACCCCCAGGTTATACAATCATTGCCAAAAGTGATACTAGAATCGTAATTGACTGGCCGGTTGGCGCAATTGGTAGCACTCTGCCTTCTGAGCCGCTGGTCCCGGGTTCGATTCCCGGACAGGTCAAACATTTGTGTGTATGAACATGTCTGTTTGACCTGTGCCTGGGTGTGTATATAGGTATATGTATATATATATCAGTCATCAGGTTACTATAATACAGGCTTTGACAAGTTTGGGACCCGAAGACCTTGTGTAAATGTTTAAAAAAAAATATCAGAGAGCGTAGTTACGTTTAAACGGAAACTGTGTAATATACCATAAAAGAATATTTAAATGATAAATTTGTGTAAGTTGTTTAAATAATAACTAATTTAAATGATGTACCTATTCAAAATATGTGGTTCTTATATAGATAATTTTAAATTTGCATGAGTTAGTGAATGAGTCCTACATTTGTTAAAATATTAATTATTTTAATTAAATTTGCATGCCCGTTTGATGTGGAGCTCTATAAATGTTTAATTTACAAAAACTTAAACCCTTGTTCAAGCAAATAAATAAATTTGACTTTGACTCTGACTGTAAAAATCGTTCATAGGACAAGTCCGCATTTGTTCGGCGGCTCCTAAAATGGCTATAAACATGATTCTTTTTCTTTCAGATTTTCACTCATGCTATCCTTGCTATAAATGTTTATTTTACAAAAACTTATCACACCCTTGTTCAAGCAAATAAATAAATTTGACTTTGACTCTGACTGTAAAAAATCGTTCATCGGACAAGTCCACATTTGTTCGGCGGCTCCTAAAATGGCTATAAACATGATTCTTTTTCTTTCAAATTTTCACTCATGCTATCCTTGCTATAAATGTTTATTTTACAAAAACTTATCATACCCTTGTTCAAGCAAATAAATAAATTTGACTTTGACTCTGACTGTAAAAATCGTTCATCGGACAAGTCCGCATTTGTTCGGCGGCTCCAAAAATGGCTATAAACATGACTCTTTTTCTTTCAGATTTTCACTCATGCTATCCTTATTAAAATTTGTACACTGTACTACTCAGCTCCCTGACTTTAAATTAAAATATAAACAAAATATATAGATTAATCAGATCACTCGTCATTTAATATTTTACTAGTTTAACCCCCTGAGGCTTCATCCTCTTTGCTATCAATGTAATATTTGTATTTTTTATCATATTTTATGAAAAACTCTTACCTAGAGACTATTATTATAAATCTGTTCCCATAAAGAGTAAAGAAATAGTTCCACATAAAAATATAACTTGCATGAATTTGGATTTCCCTGTACTGTTCTGATTGCACATACTGTAATACTCAGCTTCCAAATGTCTAACATCCCAGTTGTTGTTTTAGACAAATACTTTTAACTGATCAATTCTCGTATGTATTTCCAAGCCATTTTGGAAATGACTCAAACAATTTCGACTAAAGTTTGCACATGGATAACGTTAGACATAAGAAGCGTATACAATATATAAGGTACCTCAATGACGTTTTACTAAAGATTTATTTATTTATTTATTTAAAAAGATGACGTATATTCATGCGCGGTGCTCAAATTTTGTTCCTTTACGCAATGATGTTTTACTAAAGATGACGTATATTCATGCGCGGTGCTCAAATTTTGTTCCTTTACGCAATGATGTTTTACTAAAGATGACGTATATTCATACTGCGCGGTGCTCAGATTTTGTTCCTTTACGACATAAACATGCGAACTGCGACAGATAATACGGTACAAATAATATAGAAAAGGATAGCTATATGTTTAGACTTGCGTTTGAAATACGCGTCGTAATGAAAATTATTACAATTGACTTAATTTTGCCGCCTCAGTTTCCGCGCGCTTGTGCGACATCTACCTCATATAATCATATAATATCATTGCCTTTACGATTACGACATAAACATGCTTACTGCGACAGATAATACGGTACAAATAATATAGAAAAGGATAGTTAAAAGCTATATGTTTCGACTTGCGCTTGAAATACGCGTCGTAATGAAAATTACTACAATTGACTTAATTTTGCCGCCTCAGTTTCCGTGCGCTTGTGCGACATCTATATATCTATATACATTTCCTTTAACTGTAAGAAACACATATCGGTATACATACATTGTATACATTTATAGGTATGGACTGAGGATGGTAATAAAATCAATTTCCCGAAGAGTCTGTTTATACGGAGGGCCGATGATCACCGCGGGTACCCGCACCCGCCATCTTTATTCAATCTTGGCCACCTCTCAGATCGGCTGGGTCACGCGTGACTCGAATACCTTGGTTATAAACTAGAGCTACCATACATGTGAGCTTTACTCCTTTATATTACAAGCATTTCTCCTATCTCATATAGTGTACTAATTTTGTCCATTGCGTTACCGAGGTTCCATCTATCTCTAAAAAGAAATGCTATTTTTCATAGCAATTGTGGGTCTTAAACTTTGGGAATGAGTGTACAATAATCTTATCTAAATTCATTAGGCTATTCAAATGTTATATAAGATATAATTTATGTTATAAGTTAAAATATTGTGCGTGATTTTTGTTAAACAGATAATCTCTATTTGTGGAGACTTATTAATGACTCTTTTTATATTCAATACTGTGTACCTAAGTCAAGCATAATATAAAAATAATTTAGAATAACAATAAAATAATCTAACTTAAAATAAAAACCTTAAACATTTAATAAAAACTAAATTAAATCTAAAACGGGCCCCTGCGGCATTGTACCCAAGATGCTGGCAGCGTTTCCTCTTTGTATTGCTAGGCTAATACGTTGAGCGAGGAAGCTGCCAGCTCTTCGGTCTCCTGAGACGTCAACCAGTCAAGCTATGTGTCGATAGTCTTCTTAATAATAAATAAATAAATTATTTAAATAGAAATAGCATTTCGCAATATTGATCTACAAATTATTATAATGTGATGATAATATTAAAGTTATGTTATTCTCTTTAGGTTCACGCGCTGTCTGTTCAAATTAAATTAAAGAACGAACGACCAGCCGGACGGCAATGCAACATGGTACATGGTAGACTTTCCAACTTGTCGCACGAAGCTTTTGGTTTCCACGTTTATATTGCGTACAGCTAACGAGTGGAATTCATTGGCTAAATCTGTGTTTCCGCAGAAATATAACTTGAGTGTCTTCAAGTCACCAGTGATGATCTATCCTAGACGGCATCATCATTTGATATTAGATGAGATAGTGGTCGAACGTTTGCTTATTTAAAATAAAAAACACCGGTTGCACTCCGGAAGTTCCGGCAGAAGTGAAAACTTGAACGTTGTGCATCTTTGAATATTTTGGAATGGTTAGGGAATAATTTCGCACGAATTGCCTTATTTATCAGTATAAAAGTACTATCATTCATGTGGTAAAATACAATATTTATTTATTGCGCTATCGACACAAAAATGACAATTGGTATTTAAGGTTATTGATTTTATGTACCTCCACATAGAATTAACACGATGACGTTTTCTTTGAAACAATAAATAATCTTTCCTCTTTATAATATCGACATTTTGATAACCGAACTCAGTAATACTTGTAACAAAACGGCTTTATCAAATAAAACTACCAACAAACGAAAATTTTCCTTATTGGTCAAACATTTAAGTTTAAATTTCAACGGCGGTCTACTCTCCCTCCGTCTTACGAATTCGATGACGTCACGTCCTGATGTTCTGACGCGAAATAGATAGTATTTTACGCGCAAATCTGCGCGTAAAATATTATCTATAGTGCGCTTTGTAATATCGCTTCATTGCGTCGCTTGCGAAAGTTTGTGTGTACGTTTGTTACTTCTTCACATTCAAAGGGCTACACAGTTTTCGATGAAATTTGGTATGTAGATACTTCAGATCAAGGAACAACACATAGGCTACTTTTCATCATCATTAATTATCACCACGCAGGTAGAACCGCGGGGCGCAGCTAGTAATCAATATAATCCTCATCTCAGCAATGGGATTTAAGTGTATGCCCGTCGTTTCGCTGACACGTTGTTATATTTCTTTAAAACATCTAATAAAAAATTCAACCCCCCTTTCTTCACCAAAACATTGTCAAAAATTGAGACGTTTCCAGGTTCCCATTTACTATTGTATCAACATTTATCGAAATCGGTTCAATGGTTGAGACGTGAAAGTGCAAAAAATATACGAAATAAACTTATTATTAAATGCAACTTAGCAAGATGCCTTTCTTATTGTGTTATTATTAAATTATAGGTAATTATTATATTATGTATTGATATTTTTTATTATAACTCTATAATGCGGGTAAAAACATACTTGTAATGGTATTAGTAGTTAATTTTAAATTTCTATATAAATGCATGCTTTAAATTATTTTATGAATACTAGTGTAAAGTGAGTTCTGTGGATTGCTTCAGTGTTGGTTCTAGAAACTTCGTTGAAGTTGTCTTTAGGGTTGTTCTCATTGAGTTACCCGGATCTTTCCTTCTCTTCGGGAATAAATAAACTATTTACGGCTTCAATAACGACTTGGAACCTTTGAGACCGGGTTGGGTTGCGAATGGATTTAAAATTTACTTATTTTTTTATACCGCTAAAGCTACTTGTTTTTGCTTCATCCAATCTTGTCCATAGATTATTATATATTTAAACTCAATGAATTAGTAAGTGTTTTCTTTCAGAATATAGATCAAAATTGAAATGTCAGCCTTTCTTAAATATTAGTTGTGCGTGTCGAACGACTTTAATTAATCGTACATACTATGATGTAAGTAGATTATCTTGCCGGTTAAGATTCCTCACCATATCCAAGTATTTTAGCGTGCTAAATCCTAGACAACGTCATCACTTAACATCAGGTGGGATATTTTTCAAACGTAAACTTATAATAAGAATGTACATTTATTTAATATAAATTGGGCGAGTCACACGCGCTATGAGTAGCAGAGCCTTCTGAGGATCAGAAATCACACTGCGCTCGCCAACCCGTCTGCCAAGCGTGGCGAGTATTGGCAAATCCCCCCTATATAGGGGAGGCATATGTCCAGCAGTGGCCGTCTTATGGCTGAAATGATGATGATGATGATGACACACGCTAGACAATAACATAATATTTCTTATAAATATAATAAAGCAACCATGCTTTGGTTTTCCATTAGTAAGGGGAAGTAATTGGCGTAATAATTTTCAGTTATTGGGATGTAACTCAAAAACCGTTTGACCGATTTTAATGAACCTTAAATGGGGCTACCTCGAAAGTATGCAATAAAATATCAAGCAAAAAAGAACTGTCAAAATCGGTTCATAAACGACGAAGATTTCACCTCGTCCGGGAACACACATTTAAAAAAAATATATCTCTTTTTAACTAAGATTATTTTTAGTACATTGCTTTCACGTCACGCTAGGCGTGTCCTTTGTTCATATTTTTGTAAAGCAAAAGATTGGGCCTAAATGGGGCCTGAACCCAGGACTACAGAATACTGTCTACTAGCTAGTATAGCTTACTTGGCAAAGCGATGGGGATGGCGATGGGATATCACTCCACTTCGCCGTCCAAGTTTGATCCTTCACTAAAACGGTTGTATTTTTCTGTTAATTTTAATGATTTTCTTGTTTATCATGTTTCAAATGTTATCACAAAATATGAAAAGTTATGTACTAGTTGCGCTGTGTGACTTAACATGTGTAAACTCTACGTTTTTCCCGTTAACATACATTTTTCGGGACGAAAAGCGGGCTTGGATAACAAACACCCATCAACTTTCTATTAATACCCAAAAAAGTCAGATCAATGATAATAATAAACCATTATTGAGTCAAATGTATTATTTCTGTTTCTCAGAGGGGTCACGTCACAAACGTGACGTTTTAAAATGCGTAAGACGCAGGGAGAGTAGACCGCCGTTGAAATTTAAACTTAAATGTGTTACAAATAACGAACCTTTTTTAGAAGCCAAGAAATTCCACTTTTTCCTAGAAATATCATAATATAATACATACATTGAAAAATTACATTGCTGTTTTTCCTCATTGTACATGAACAAACGACATCTGCATCGTTATATTGAATACAAACATATCCAACTCCATTTTCCGAGCACACCAATTAGGAGAAATAAAAAAATGCCATCTACAATAAATTGGACGGAACGACAATCAGATACAATCGTGATTGTCACTGTGATTGATTTCAAAGGCATACCGTTAATAAAATTAATAACCTGGTACAACGAAAAACCGTTCAATGGTGCCAGACAGAGTAAAGGGGGACAAAGGTAAACTGATAAACCCTCTCAATAACAGCTCAGGGAACTTATTAATTAAAATGAAAGTGAATGAGTTGGTAAAAGAGTTACAGTTTCATGGGGGCAGCAGACTTGTGGAAAGGCATTACAGGTAAATTGCTTGTCTAGTGCCCATAAAGGCAGTTGCTCGATGTAGGTAAGATATGAAAGTGGTCAAATTACAAGTACATTGATACATGCATTACTTGGCGTTTATCCATTTTCATATATTAAAAATTATTTATTAATAATACATATTTACACGATAAAACTATTTATAATAATAAAATATAATTAACTAATATACTTATGCTATTTAAAAAGAAAACTTAATGTATTTTTTTAAGTGAAAACTTCCTTGGCGGCGTTGCGCACTTTTGTTTGGGGAAAAAATGTTAAACTCGCGTCAGATCGTCAGATCGTCAGGACGTCAGGACGTGACGATACAGAATTCGTAATACGGAGGGAGAGTAGACCGCCGTTGAAATTTAAACTTAAATGGTTATAAATGAGGAACATTTTCGTTTGTTGGGAGTGTTACTTGATAAAGTGGTTTTGTTAAAAGTATTATTGAGTTTGGTTATCAAAACTCCGATATTATAATGAAGAAAGATATCATTGTTTCAAAAAAAAAAAACATCATGATGTTCGTAGACTGTTATGATCTCGAAATTGTTATTTCAGATGGTTCTGGTATTTACCAATGCTAACATTCTTTGGCTCAGCAGTAGCCGTCATCTATGTCACTATATGGAGGTTCCTCGACAATCCAACCTACATGGTCAAAGTGGAGACGGTGGAAAACAAGATGGACTTCCCCTCAGTGATCGTCTGTCCAGAAGTGTTCTTCCGGGAGGATAAAATCGACCGATTTTTGGCACATCTGTGAGAAAACATTAGTTCACTCTTAGAATGCTCTCGGACGCGGTCGAAGTACTAGGCGAACCGCGACCACTCCGTACTCTCCATGAAAAGACCACCGACCTGTGGTCGAAACTATAGTCGGAACTCCCTGACTCACTAAGTTAAATTCCCGTGTTTTATAGATTAATAACGTGTCAAAACCACGTCAGTTTTCATTATAAAATGAAATTATGTACCAACGGACAATATACCAGAACTTTTCGGGTATGTTGGTAATAACCTACATACCTGAAAAGTTCTGGTACTTGGTCCAGCTATTATCCTATATAACACTTAAATATTACTGTTGCACTGACATCATCTGGATTGCCTATACCTGTACTGGCAATCCAGTGGATGAGTCTGAGGCCCGTCTAAGAAATATTTTACTGCGTAATTCGAAGAAGTTTCCTACATTCCACTAATAACTATGTAATTCCAGTGAAATTCCAGAAAACCTTAACATCAGCTACTTAAAGGCAGTCATAGTTCAGATGGGAGCATTTTTTTCATTAGATATAGTGTACAACGTGGAAGACCTGGAGAACATTGAACACCTGCTAGCGTTTAACAACATGGATATGGATACTGCTGGAAGACTGCTCACTACCTCTTGTGAGAACAGTTTGATAAGGTTAGATTTTATTAGTAGACTAATCAGGATAACACAATAATAGTATATATATTTATATTATATGCGTACAATACATTTTTCACCACACTAGCTTTCAATTGCTACTTTTAGTCGTCGATTTATTCAAGGAAAATCTATTTTATTCAAAAGTAAGTAAAAAGTTTTAAAAATTTGAGCGCTACCAAAATGAAAATATACGCCAAAAACACGCTCTGAAAGTGATTTGACATTAGAATATCCGTTTTTTAATTAATTTGTATTCTTAGTACCTATTGAATAAATAATAATGCTGTATTCTCAGCTTCGACGAATATGTTAATTGATGAAATCGTCTACATACAGTAAGAAGCAAAGTGATTAAAATGTGAGTTTTTTAAAAAAAATTTAGAAGAGAACGCACCTGATAAATCGCTCTTTTCGCTCGCGGTTCAATCATCTTCAGGTTTCAATCCAAGCTCTCACGGCAAAAATCAACATTATCCACATATAAAACAAACAACTATTCGTTTCATTAACTTCATTTGGCTGTTTTTACTGAATAAAAAAAATATTGCAATCAAAGCTACATTCCAGCCAATTTACACATTTTCCAAAGGCGCCTTAATTAAAACATTAACATTGATGTATAAGTTATTATGTATTTATATACATTACAATAATTTTCAAAGTAAATTTAAATATCGTCATAGAATTCGGTACATCGAGAATCTTCCTCGAACTTTATTGATTTTGGTGGCAGATTTTCTGTACACTACACGCAACTTAGGAGGCTGTTGATATAAGATAATATGCTGTACAATATTCGGAAAACAGAAATTATCAAGAGTTTTTTTGATCGGAAATTCACGTGAGTTGAACGCAAAATTATTATACATGTATTATCCGGATTTTCATGTATAAACCTAGGTCAAAATAATTCGACTATAAACATGAATAAAGCCGGATAATTCATGTATATAATTATCAAGAGTTCTGTTGTTTTTCAGATGTCGTTGGCAAGGTGCTATGATAGACTGCTCGGATGTGTTCCACTTGAGGCTCACTGCAGATGGATACTGCTGTGTCTTTAATGGAAGGTCATTAAGCAAGTAAAGTAACAAGAGTTTTATGGTTTATTGCATTAACAACAAGCTAGGCGGAACTTACGTTCAAATATTTGAAGGAAAAAGTCTGTAGACGTGGGTTCAAGTCCCGCTAGCAAACGAATTTTTTCCTTCAAATATTTGACACAAACCTTTAATATTATATTCTCATCATCATTATCAGCTTATAGGGGGATCGGTCGTTCGAAGCATCTAAGGACCGATAAAAGGGGTATTAATACAGCTTCCTCCGGCAAGGTGGACTTTCACTCTACTTGAGTGAACCTACCGGACCTTGTATTTCGGATGAGACGGGTAAGCCGAATGTCTTACCCGTCAATATTAATTTGTTCTTTCTATATATTTGTACATCGTAAACGGGTAAGTTGATCGGTAACATTTTACAGATATTGCTGTACTTACCATGTAAAGATTAAGTCAAACCGACACCGACAAATATGTATGAAATCATCCATGAAGGTAGCAAAATATAGTTTAAAATATCTAAACTAAAAGGAAAAGAGAAGTCTGGTTTTTATTCCTTTAAACCACGTAATTATTTGTAATATCTAATACTAGCGACCCGCCCCGGCCCCAGCCCGAATACCTTCTGAGAAGGTTAAATAGAAAATTTAATACAATTCTTATAAGTTTTCTTCAATTTTCTAATTTTACGCCCAACGTTTTCATTTTTTAAAGAACCATCTCCTAACAATAACGAACACAATAATAAAAGAATTAGCGAAATTGGTCCAGCTGTTGACTGTTATGTGACTATTATATTGTGTCTGCTATACAACAAAAAAATCTAATTTGGTTACTAACAAAGTGGTAGATTTCTCATCCTTTCAAGTTTAGGTACAGTTCGTCTAGATATTAGATGCACTGCCTTGCCCGTAATGCATATTTTGTGTTTAATTGTATAGCCCCATATTACAGCTTCTGTTGTCGAAGTTTATTTGATTTGAATTACAATATGTATATCATACTTATACTGACTATCAGTCAGATAAAGCGAGGATATAATGTAAACAGATATTGAGTAATTTAACACCTTACACATACATACATATACATACATAACATTACAAAAAAAGGGTTCAATCCTGTAAATGGCTGAGAGAAATGTTATTTGGGGCCCTTATACGTTGAACTAGAACTTCGTCAAGATTTGTTCTTATCAAGTAGGTACCACCTTCAATTGTTACACTGAAATTTAAATATTTACAAATTTCCAGTAATACGTAACTTGACGTTAATTAATTCAGTATATTTTCATTCACATTATATTTCCGCTTTTTAAGTGAATTAACCAATATATATTCGAACGGAATATATCGAAAATGGAAGACGGAGACTTTTGGATACCACAGCGGTTTAATGTTAGCCGTAAATCAATCTCAAGAGCTTTCTGTTGTCGATCTTTCTTATAAATGGGTAAGTGTACTGAGTTTGTATGCATCCAATGTTGACTTAGTAAAACAAAATAAATTACTGTAATAGGGACAGATCGTGAATCTGGCCCGCGTCGAATCCTTTTGTCATTTTCAAGTTTTAGTTTGCACGTGTATCTGCATACTATGATACATTTAGATGATGTTTTTTTGCAGTGATTTAAAGATTTGTGGTAAATATAAAAGTATTGCATTAACTGCCGAACCTGTGTTCATAAAAATATAACCATGTAAGTGGGTGAAACAACACTGATACACAACTAAAATAGTAGAATTGATTACCCACCACTAAAATGGGTTCTCAGACAAATTTGTTATATAGACATCGTGCTGCATGCCGATGTCTTCACTCGCAACTATAATATCTTCGAGGTATGCGTTAGCACTTTTCAGTTATTGAAGTGTAACTCAAAATCCGCTAGTCTTATTTTGATGAAATTGAAATGGGACCACCACGGAAGCATATTAAAATTTAATTTAATTTTTTTAATATTTATTTATTAATACCAAAAAAAAGAATCATCAAAATGTGGCAGGGCACATAGCTCGAAGAACTGATGGCCGTTGAGGAGTGAGGAGTTGGGAGGCTCGCGTTTGTTAAGAAGACCATAATCCACTCAGTATCGGCAGATACATTCGGTTTCATCTTGTACAGAATTATTTTACAAGCTTCTTCCCTACTTATTTCCGAGTAGCTATAAAATAGGATTCTAAAGGGAGATTCAATACAGTCTTTTGTCGGAACGCTTATTACAGCAACATAATCAGCTGATTATGCTTGTTTGATGTTATATTCCTTCGCAGCTAGCTCTCCAAGGAAGCCGGCATTACGTAGAGTCCACTATTAACGGCACTGCCCTCAGCCCTGGTTCCGAACAGTGGGTGGCGTACCACATCAGGAACTTTCAAATAGCTGATGATGCGAGGAATCTGGAACACGATCTCAGGGGTTGCAACCTCGCTAGCGAGCCTTTGAAGTTTTTCCCGCTTTATACAAAGTATGTACTGTAGAAATATTTTATGTAATAGTATGATTTATACATGAACTCAATTCTGTCTGTAATTAGATATAATGTATATACATAATATATTTATAATCTTTACTAATATTATAATGAGGAAAGATTTGTTTGTTTGTTTCTTTGTATTGAATAGGTTCCGAAACTACTAAACCGATTTGAATAATTATTTCACTGTTGGGAATCCCTTTATCGCTGGATGACATAGGCTATTTATTTATTATCATTATTTTTATAAGACATTATTGTTTTTTAAAAAAATTTAAGAATACATAAAAACATTAATTTTGAAGTTTTTTACCAATTTCAAAAAAGAAGGAGATTACTCAATTCGACCGTATATATATTTATTCTTTTATGTGTGTTTGCGGATAACTTTGTCGGTAATGAACCGATTTTGCTGATGTGTTTTTTTTGGTATTAATAAATAAATATAAATAAAATTAAATAATAATTTAATATTCTTCCGTGGTGGTCTCATTTCAATTTCATCAATATCAGACAAGCGGATTTTGAGTTACACTCCAATAACTGAAAAGTGCTACTCATACCTCGACGATATTACAGTTGCGAGTGAAGACATCGGAGAACATACACAATGACAATTGATCCCGTGAGTAGCAAAGGTCACTGAAAAGGTGAAAAATTTTTTTAACCAAAACTGGAACCGACTTCAACACTCAATAGTGTGAAATAACTTGTCGAAGTCGGTACCATGAGCACAATATTGTGATGATAGTTACGTTTGTGAACTATCATGGTACCGACTTCAACAAGTTATTTCACACTTTTTTACCAGCACTAGTTATACATAAATACGTCCTGGCACTATTTTGTTTGTGTTTAATTACATCGGCGTTATTCATAATCTTTGACGTTCAAAGAGATAGTTAAGTGTTTTCCCCCAGTAGTGGCTGTATGTAATGCTCTTAGCGAAGCCGATAATGTAATATTAATTCATCAACTGGGTAAAGGAACGTACTCCTAGTACGTTCTTTAGGTTATACCTAGGGTGGGTGATCTCTAATGACATTTTGAGGATGTGGGTCCCAAATAAGAATACGTGAAAAATCATTCAAAAAATTTGCTAGAATAAATAATAGTATTAATATAGAAGTAGCCCCACTTTCCTCTCAAAGAAAGCCAAAAGTCAGCCTCGCGATATGATGGTCCGCTGTCAACCTTACATTCACTGGTTTGACCCCCCACCCTCGGCTTGAGGTTCCGGTGTACGTTATCCTATCCAGAGCATGGTGGTGTAAGGTTCTTCATGTATACTTTCCAGTACTCGCTTGGCTAGCTGCCACCCTCAAAATCTAGAAACTGTTACCAAAACACATAGGTATCTGTCCTCCAGAGATAAACAACTTTCTATGTTAAAAATTCAACTGTCGACCACATCTTACCACAGATCACTGAATCAGGTGCCACAAACTTCCAATACCAATACATATTATAATTAAACATATTAGGTTAAGTAAATAAAGTGTGTGAACCAAAAGCAATTCCAAAAAGCACTGAATGTTGATAACTAGGACCCAGAATTGTGAACGTGATCTGTGTGCGTGTGAGATATTAACCACACGTGACTCTAACTTTACAGAAAGTATTGCGTGGTGGAATGCGAAATAGCCACAACATTGGAGAGATGTGGCTGCGTTCGCATCGTACACCCCCGACCGAGGGGCGCCCCTTACTGCTCCGCGAGTCGTCTACACTGTGCTCAACAAGCTGTAGGTAAGGAGATTTTTGCTTCTTTGCATTGACGTCATCTGGAACTTACGTTAAAATATGAACTTAATCTTTAAGTAAGAATTGTACAATATTCTAAAAAAGAATATTTTATTTGTGACACAGGGTTATAACATAGATGTCAAAATAGTATAGACGACCAGCCATATCGGCATGCAAATAATGATTGTTGTCAAATAAAATAATACAATAAAATAGAATTAGATATTATAAATAAAATGATGTCATTTGCGGAAGATAAACCAAATAATTAAAGATCAATGTTACAACCTAAATGCTCAATAATACAATATAATAAGGTATTTTTTTTAATAAGTAAGATTATTTTATGAACGTATTATCTAATGCTAGAATATCGTACAAGGCAACAAGTTTATATCTGTAAATACTTAATAATTTTCGATCAATATTGTGTAATTAATACACCGAGGGTAAATTATTAATAAAGACCTAGGCATAAAAGTAAAAGATACCTTTTTAAATCTGTTGTTTCACGCTTATTAACAATGAACAATTGTTTTGCTGAAATTTGCTGTAATAGTATGTTGCCGTGGGGTACCGGTCTAGAATTGTACCCCCATCTCTGCCCGTGGGTTTCATCGGCTAAAAAATCGCTTACCAGTGGGCTTAGACAGCATGCATTCATAGTGATTTTCTGTCTCTAACCGTTGAACGTTCGCTCTCGTTGTTCATATCAATAATAGTGATATGATAAATGATTTAGATGATAGTGATTAGGAACATTATTCGCAATGTGATTGACTAATAGATCATACACTGCCCTATGACTAACGCGAAATAAATACGCTGCATCTTCTGTTGATTTAATCAACATACTGCCACTCGAGAACCCGCCTGGCATGGCGAGTACTGGTTACATGCTGTAGCTCGGTAAACATTATATTCATAGCTGTTTGGTAATTCCGGGATTTTATATATACACTAGAAATGTGCTATTATGTTTTTTACATCTCAGCATAATGCTGGTTTTAAACCAGCGCTAGTTTTCCGTTGGAACCGATTGAACTGGCACAGAAGGTACCACAGAACTCGTCAAACCGTAAAATTATAGAAATAATAAAATAAAAAATATTTACAGGTGGTTATATACAGTACAGTATTATTTACAATAAAGAATTAGATTTTCAAAGCAATGTCAGCTAGTCAGCCATTATTACACTTATATTTATATCCTGATTATTCAGTGTCATACGACAGTGATGAGTGCAACTGTCTGCCGGCGTGCGACGTCGCCACGGACTATGTGCAGATGACCGGCTTCGATCTATTGAGCAATGTGCGACCCGTAGATTCCTTTTAGTAAGTATCTACTTTCACTTCTACATCCTGTTCAAATCTGAATGAACACACTATTAATTATCTGTGGACACACTCTCACCCAAATCGTTAGAGCCGTTTCCTAATGTACTAGACACATAACAAAAATATTAGCCCTAATTCTGTAAATCACTCTAACTACTTAAAATTCACTAAAATTCTTCAAAATGAAACAGCTCGTATTCAGTTGACGCTAAAATTTAAATTGGTATAACTCGATAAAACGCTATCTCATATATTAGACGAGTTTTATTCTATTGAATAAAACTTGCCTCGTAAAACTGTTAGCTATTGCTAACCAAGCTGACCAAATGCTGGTAGTTTTATTCGGCACTAAATAAGTTTTAATATAACGATCTACTAACCTACGGCGTAAAAATGAATTATTCATTCCAGAACAAAGAATATGTGTATTTAGTGATAATGTGTACTCTATGGCTCACTATCTACCTACAAAATTACCAGATTGTTTTAAGGAATTAAATTTTAATAGTTTTGAATAAAAACTATCCAAGTTTCTTATTGACAAATGTTATTATGAGGTAACCGATTTTTTGCAAGACAAGCTCAATGAAATAAAAATATAATTTTTAAATTTTAACTGTTATATATGACCGAATAAAAATATTTGCACACCTGTCCAGGTATAATATTTGATGCATGCACTTGAACACCTACCATATAACAATATTCTTTCAAATAAACCTATTTTGTTATGATTTGTTTTGTACTTTTTGTATATTTTGTTATTGATAAGTGATACTAGTTCGAACTTTATCGTAACGATATAAGAATTTATCTTACATATCTTATTTTCCAGTATTTTAGTTTAGTTCAGTTGAACAAGAGAATAACTACCATTGTTCGTGTTTAATGGTATAAGAGCATTATTATCTGAAAAGGACGTGTTTCTTTTCAGTGACGGATTGGATTTCGATAAAATAACAATTGTAAGAACGTTCATCCAAAGTAGGAAAGTAACAACCTACGCTCGTTGGTCTTATTTCAACAATATAGATTTATTCGGTAAGTATGCTAAGCAGTATATTTTTTTACCATTACTTGGCTTTAAGTAAAAGAGGTAGGTGATTTAGGTAGGTTATTATGGTCTAAGATACGGCTTAAGAAAGATATCCCCCCATCTGTTATTTAATTATGAGAAGGCTTAAATGTTAGATAATATGGAGAAGGATAAAGTGCACATGGGTTGCCGAGCTAAGTCTGTTTTTATACTGTCAAATACCCCAATATTTATAAAAAATCTCTTTGCGTCCTTGTCTCTCACATGAAGTAGAGCGGGCAACGCTTCTCTGTCACTCTCCCTACGCTCGCTTTAATCAGAACTTTAAAAAATCTAAGCAGACATGAACATGACTCAGTTTTAAATAAGCAACCTAGTACTGTTGGATAGGCAATACAATAAGCTTTATTTAAAATAAAAAACAGTCAAACAACACAGTTTAATATTAATGTTAATATTTTTAAACAGTGTAGGTACGGAATTTCGCTAGACAACCCATGTGCAATGTATCAATCTACATATAATCAGTGTCATAAGTAAATAACAGATGAGGGGATATATCTCTTAAGCCGTGTCTCGTACTATCATGATCATTATCATCATCATTTATGCGATGAGTGTAGGTGTTTGTCCCGAGTCTTGGATGTTGGTGTCCATCTCTTTAGCGACATAGAGAATAATAAAAGTGCGAGTTTTTAGCGTCTAATAAAACATGGGCAAAAATGCGATTTTCCGAATGAAAATAAAAAATAATCTTAATAATTTTATTAACCGACTTCGAAAAAAGGGGGTTGTTTCTCAATTCAACCGTATACATTATTTTGTGTGTGTTCGCGGATAACTTTTTCTTTATGAACTGATTTTGATGATTCTTTTCTTGTTTGATAGAGTATACTTTCGTGGTAGTCCTATTTCATAATTTCATCAAAATCGGACAAGCTGTTTTTGAGTTACACTCCAAAAACTGAAAAGTTTTACGTCCATCTGGATGACTTCCATTGAGGGTGAATGAAAATTGATCCCGTGAAAAGCAAAGGTCAAAGTAAAGGGCGAAAAAGAAATCTTTACGCACAATATTTTGATAATAGTTATTGTTGAACTATTATGGTACCGACTTCAACAAGTTATTTCACACTTTTGAGTAATCAAGTCGGTTCCATTTTTTAGTATTTTTTATATGTTTATTACAAAACATACCTATTATGTTCCAGCTCAGCTTGGTGGAGTATTCAACGTTTTTTTTGGGTGCAGCATTCTAACGCTGCTGGAACTGCTTATTCTGGCAATCCGGGCTGTTAGATCATGCATCGTATCTTTAAAAACTGGTAACGTGAAGCCTTAAGTTCATCACAAATGTACAAAAAAGTGACAAGGGATTTTTGTAAAAGACGATTTAATGTAAGCCTGTTATATTTTGACGTGATAACGTTTTATAAATTGATGAATGCCAAAATGAAAAATAGTAACGTTCCGCGTAACGGTGAATGGTCAATGGTCAATGGTCAATGGTCAATGGTCAATGGTCAATGGTCAATGGTCAATGGTCAATGGTCAATGGTCAATGGTCAATGGTCAATGGTCAATAGTCAATGGTCAATGGTCAATGTCAATTTCAATGTCAATGTCAATGTCAATGTCAATGTCAAAGTCAAAGTCAAAGTCATACATGATTATGTCGTTATCACGTAAATCTATCGTCCGTAAACCGACTTTACAGACAACCAATTTTTTTTTATATCTTTGGAATCTGTGCGTTTGTATTTCACTGAGCTCCATCTAGGCATACTTTGACGTAACTATTGCTTATAATTAGTAAAAAGACGATATATATTCACCGACAAACATCTGAAAAATTAGGAATTCAAATATACATATATATAAGTGCAAAATAAATAATTTTATATTACATATGACATTAATTAATTAATGTAATAAGTATTTTTTAAAATAAATATAATATCCTCATCATCCTCTCAGCCATAGGACGTCCACTGCTGGACATATGCCTCCTCCCCTTGTCGTAGGCCTCCCCCACAAATATAATATAGTTATATTAAAAATAAATAACATTACAATATTTTTGATTGTTTATATTTAGTTATTAATAAGTAAGAATCCTTTTTAAGGTCGTTGGTTATGATCGCATGTGTAACAGTATATAAAGTATTCATTTATGCAAGTATATAACAAACAATGAAAGAAATAAACATTACTCACTAATAATTGGTTATACATAAAAATGTCAGATAGCTGATGATTTATAGAAGTTATGATGATTTATAATAGATGAGCCCTGACAATGATTAATAATCCAAAATATTGGTTGATTTGGATAATTGGAAGAATTGATATTTATCGTCATAATGATGTTTATTTGACAGTGATGTACAGTCGGCCAAATATTTCGTCTACCACACTACGGCTGAATCTCATTTAACATCATAAAACAACAAGATTTATTTTCTATTCTGACAAGTTAGATTCAACCTCATCGCTGTTGTGATTACACAGAAACTTTTTTCAAAACTGGTAGATTATTTTCTTTGTCGACTGTACAATAATTCGCATGTATTTTTCTTTTTATCCTAATTGATGATACGCAATGATTTTATTGAATATGTATTGTATTGACCAAATATGCAAAAAATGGCCCCTCATTTTCGTACTCTTTCTTTTGGGCAGTTGTTCTATTATTTTATTTAACGCGGCGATAGATTTATGTATAAAATATATAGAATGAGTGACGTTCATAAGGCTTAAATTTATAGTAGTAAAGTACTTTTCTATATCTACCCAATAACAAGACGTATTTTAAGAATTTTTGAGTTGTATTGTTACACCCTTCATAAATTGGTATGAAATCTAAAAAAGCACTAGTGCGAAATAAGACAGAGTATTTACTGAACTTGTAATATGAAAACAAATCGTTTTAAATTAGTTTAAAAATCTATTGAACTTTTGGAAAACCACATGAAAGCACGATATGTTCCTCAATGTTTGAAGTAACTACACTACTACAATGGCATTCATTGAGCATTGTAGTATTCTACCAGCTCCTGCAAATTTCCTCTTACTGATAGATATAAAGAATATGTTCCAACTCACTGCTTGCAGTTGGCATCATAGCCAGAGTGCTAACAGCAGAAATGCCAGGTAGAATTGTAATATTCATTTGTTAGTCGAAATATGTGCCAGCGTTAAGGTCCATCGTCAATGCGATTTGACAAGTTTTAGAATATCCGATGAGTCCATCTCCACGGGTCTCTAATGTTTCGATACCAAACGCACTATGCTAGAGCTATTGCTTCGACATAATAGCTGCAGCTCTACTTCTAACAGATGTGATGGTGTATCTATACGTGGTCGATAGAGTGTCAACAAATGTTTGGAGGGCGAAAGCAACAGTACAATTCCTTGGAGTATCTGTTCTATTCCAAATTCAAATTCAAAGGTACTCTACATTTGAATTTGAATTTGGAGTGAAACACTACGTGACAACAGATATTACGTGCCACTGCACTGAAACAGTTCCGTCTAATTAAGCCACCCAGACGGATGACTTCACGGTCAGCAGATGGACATATGAGATTATACAGTTCCCATGTCTTCACACTCTCGAACAACACAACCGGGTGAACCTTGTTACGTCAAAGTGAATGTCAATAGCCTTTGAACATAAATACAAAGTTACATTAACACAAACCGCGTAATCAGGTTTGTTTACACTCGACAAGTGTTAAACTTGCCGGATGGGGTAAATGGAAGTTACTAACTGTTACACCGCAACATTAATTTTCCGGTCACTGATTTATTAATCTAGGGTAATCTTCATCGTTTTTCTTCCAACATCGTAGCGAGCAAGACATACCTTTCCTGCTCTCAAATTTAAATTAAAACTAAAAAAATATGGTATTAAATAACACATAGTCATATAGGTTAATGCTGTGCAGGTCACTGCTATATTTCACACCGGATAATCTTAGACAGGTCCAAATATATTCCCTTTTTTATATATTACACATGGGTATCAGTAAAATGTTACGTTATTTATAATTATATAATAATAAAGTAACTAGATACAAACAATTTTTAAGCTATTGCATAGCTTCCATCGCGGGCCTTGAGCGTAAAGACCGAATCCAGAAATTCCGTAACGAAAATAACTTAACACCCCCCACTCCGACCGGCACAGCAGTGATGCTTTTTAGTTTTGCCATCTATCGATGAATAGCAGAACTTTTATTGCCTTTTTTTAAAAATATCACGCTTGTCTATTTAGTTCAGCAACTCGCCTCTAGGTGGCATTGGTTGTATCGGCGTTACTGCATAAGTCACTAATATATTAATTGCATAAGTTGATCAAAATTTTTTGTTTTTGTTATGATACGAAACAAGAAAAAAATCGTTTTATTTTACTTCACATTTTGTGGGATAAATGAATTATGTTTAATTAATGACTGGATGGACAATAATAACATGATAACTGTAAAAATTTACACTTCAATCTGTTAAAATTATTCGGTGGCTTACAACATATATTAATCAGTCCGTCTCAGTCCGAGTCATCTCTGTTTATACCAACGATTAAATAAACCAGTCCAAAGAGACACTGACTCGGACAATATTGCAACTTATATACTCTGCCTTCAAAAAAGTTATAGTAGAACATTTTTGCTTTTTAGTAACATTCGTAGCACATAAAATAAGCAATAGAACCTTTAGCACGCAACCAATGTTTTTTTAGAGACTAGCTAGGCTGTCGTTTGACTCACACGCACAGTCACACTTTCAGTGATGAATTTGTCGAGAACATCATCACTTAAAGTGTGACTGTGTGTGATCACGCTTGCCTAAATACTTATTCAATCATGACGTGTAGAAAAGACCCAGACAGTATCTATGCGGTCTCATAATTTCTGTCATGACTTATGATCTGCGATAAACAGACGTGTGAATGAGATCAATTTGTGAATTTTGCTGTTAGAATGCGTTGCTTAGGTTTTATCGGCGTCTTATAGTGCCCAAGATGTGATTTATATACTGGTTTGCCAAAAACTCTATTGTTCTTCTTAGCTAAGTCGTCATCATCTCAGTCATAGGACGTCCACTTCTGGAAATATGCCTCCATGGAGGAGACATATTTCCAGAAGTGAACGTCCATTCGTAATTATGAGATGTGATTTCCAGAAGGACCGGAAGGAAGCAGCCCGCATCCAGCCATTATCTGCGATTATAGTCAAGTCATCTGTCCACCTTGACGGTGGCCGTCCTATGCTGCGCTTGCCAGTCCGTGGTCTCCATTCGAGAACCTTTCGACCCCAACGGCCATAATGATCAATCGATAGATCTAAACAGTAAAATAAAAAAAAACTAGAACTTGTTACTCTATCACACCAGAAAAGCTGAACGGTATCCAAATAGTATTTGGCACAAGCATAGATTTCGCCTGTCTCGAGCAGCATATAAGTAACTTTTTATTCTGGAAACTGTACAATTTTCATTGTATTACTGAGGTAACAGGAAAACCGTCTATAAGGTGGGTAGATAGTGAGGGTGATACCGGAGGCGCAGCTAGTATCTTTCGTAAAACAACTTGAACAATCTCATAAATATGTATCAAAGGAAGGTTGACAAAGCGTAATTAAGCAAACACAGAAGGCACGAACAAAATCAATAGCCTTTTGTAGCCACTCCATGCTAATTCTCCGGCGTAAAGTTTTACAACCTGCTTGAAAATTCTGTGCCTCTGGTACATTAAAATTCCGTACCTTTATAGTTACTTTGCAACTCTCCTGGTATAAACAAGACTTGCGAATTCCGGGGAGTTTGATCAGGAGGAATTATTGATGTTATTTTGATTATTACCATCTCCAGCGTTTGGCTACTATCTTACTTTATTTAATTTAAATATGTTTTTATTGTGGTTACATTCACACAGGGTCTTCAGGTCCCAAACTAGGCAGAGCCTGTACTATGGTAACTTGTCTGCTCACAGTTAAAAGTGATATATAAAAATAGTTGCTCGAGCTTCTACTGTTTTTTTTTGCGCTATCCCATCCCAGCGAGTATCTATCTAGCTTAGTGCTGCCATAGACAACTGATAGTTAGTATGTGTAAAAAGTGCATAGATTACTTTTAAAAGCGTATCCACTTATTGATGAAAGTCACATACCTTCTGTGTGATTTAACCGATCGTTTTTGCCATATATGCCATATTATAATGGGCAACGAGTTTCCTCCCTCATTATTCCGATTAGCTGTAGCGTTGGATCTTCAAAAGGAGAATAAAGAGTGTCTTTTAATAATTAGCAACGTGTCGTTATGAAAAAAAATGCCTTCAAAATCTGATGAATTTGATAAGAGTAGGTAATATGTTTTCCTGTATTATGCATATGTAGTAATGCACAAGTATTGTTTATTATTACATACGTTTAGTTCCATTGAAAAAACCTTTAAGAACAAGGTATAAATTATTTTTTTATAGCTCTATTACCGATATCTATCACGTCTGTCGCGTATCGCCAACTAATTAGCAATAGCCTCCATGTACGTGTAGAATTTAACGAAAATAGCTAATCTTGAACATTCGCTTCACGGACACAACCGTCAACAACGACTGCCCTCACTACTGTTGCTAGCGCAGCAATAAGCAACGCTTCTCTCCCAACCGTCCTACTGTTGCTAGCGCAGCAATAAGCAACGCTTCTCTCCCAACCGTCCTACCGTCGCCGCGCGCCCGCACACAGTATTATATTTTATGTGTAAGCCATTATCACCAAAATAGTTAATCATAAGTATAATACAAATCAAATCAAACTATATTTATTGTCTCACAACTACACTATTGCCACATAAATTAATACACAGAAACACAGAAAAAATTCATAAGGAAACAATACAATAATTGAGGACAAAAGGCGTACACTCAGCATTTGCCTTGCTCACATATAAAGTATATATATATATATACAATTTGATATTCAATGCACATTTTGCACCAGAAATTGATTTTTATCAAAATAAATACCTTCATCACTTTTGATATCAATTAAAGATTAGTAATTTTGTGATGACTACATATTTGATGAGATTAATAACATCATTAAAAAATAAAATATTGTAAAAATTACGAGGATATACGAGTAACTACACCATTTTTTTATCACAGTGCAGGGGGCATTAGGGTTTCCTGTGTCGCGGTAGGAGACATGGACACACAATTACAACACACAAACAACCAAGACCTGGGACAAACATCTATACTCATCGCACAAATATTTGCCCCTGCCAGGATTCGAACCCACCCTGGGTTCGAAGAACGGAGACACAGAAGTCATGTCACTGACACTGACCACTGCGCCACGGCGACCGGCGGTTTACTCGTATACCCTCGTAATTAAGGGGGTGAACTTAACATTCACTATTTTGGTGATAATGGCTTACACATAAAACATAACACTGTTGCGGGCTCTTTTGTAGAACTATTTTAAAGAAACAATTCTACTATACTTTAAATAACTCTTACACTTTTTCCACCGTTTGCAAAAAATGCTTTTTTATAAAAAAAAAACGAAATATTTTAACCAATTTACACAACATCTTTATAAACTAGTTTATGTGTAATTGTAATATTGTATGAGCCATATTCACAGAGAAAGTATAAAGTTTATCTGTGGTTATATCATTGTAAAGTGTGATTGAAATCCATGCAGTAGTTTTTGCGTGAAAGAATAACAAATATCCATATTATTGATATATATATTATTATATATTATTGATTCACCTCCATAAATTCATACATCCTCACAGACTTTAGGCTAATTAATATACACGTTTCTAATATCTATGATATTGGGAGACTGGTCAACAAGATAGAAAGACTCAGTCAGTGCAGAAAGACATGTGTTTAATGTCAAGTGTTATCATCGGTCAACCAGCAGCACAGCAACACGCCATCGCTATACGGTAGACATACCACCTATACGTACTAAGCGTTTTTCTTCTATTTTCTTAGTGCGTACTGCCAAGGAAAGGAACTCGTTGCCTGAGTCTGTGTTTCCCAATAGGTACAATCCGGCTGGTACAATTGACTGGCCGGTTGGCGCAGTTGGTAGCACTCTGCCTTCTGAGCCGCTGGTCCCGGGTTCGATTCCCGGACAGGTCAAACATTTGTGTGCACGAACATGTCTGTTTGAGCTGTGTCTGGGCATGTATATAAGTATATATATCAGTCATCAGGTCACCATAGCACAGGCTCTGCCTAGTTTGGGTCCTGAAGACCTTATGTGAATGTTGATAAATAAAAAATAAAAAATCCTGGAGTATTCAAGTCACGAGTGAATAGGTACCTTCTAGGCTTGCGTGCTTAGACGCAACTTAGACTGCGTTAACACTTAACCTCAGGTGAGACAGCGGTCAAACGCAAGCTATATTTATATTTTAAAAATGTAGTCTTAATTTTCGTATAGGAACTTACTGTGTGTAAGGTAGAATTTTGATGCCCACTTCTTACACTACTTATAAATTATAATGAATGTAACAACTAAATTTCAGATGCACACAAACGTAAATAAAGTCACGCCTCTTTTCAGAAGGAATGGACTGAGACCATAGATTTCTACGTGATTCGATCCTGACAGCGTCGCTTCACTCCAAACTCATCAAACTTTATTACATGAGCCTCATTTTCAAGTACTTTTGACTTGGTCTTTCTTTAGAATTTCCTTAATCTGTTTTTAATTAAAAGTTCTCAAGAATTTGGCTCTTGTAATTATTATTGTATAATATCTGGTTGGGCTCACGAAAATATATATACAAACATCTATATCCAATAATTTTAAATAAAACACTAGACAAAATCATGGGAAGCAATTTTTGTTTGCCGTTTGTAAAATATGTAAAAAATTGAAAGCCATCATTTGTTTTAGTTTTTTTTTTTTTTTCATCACACTCAGACCCCCGCACTAGGATTCCCTGTATCGCGGGAGGCATGGACACACACAATCACAGCACACAAACATCCAAGACCCGGGACAAACATCTACACTTATCGCACAAATGTTTGCCCCTGCCGGGATTCGAACCCAGGGTCCCGGAGACACAGAATTCATGTCGATGACACAAACCACTGCGCCACGGGACCGTCCCGATTATTTCTTTACTAATTATATCAGACACCGATCTTATATATTGTAATATTCTAATTGCAATTTTATTTAATTTTTGCTTAAGTTTAACTTACTCAAGGTTTACTTTTGCTTGAATCTAGAGCTAAATTTAGTAATCTGAACATTGTCTCCTCGGGTTCATGGCGCTTGCACAGCGCTTACAAAATACATTGAAAGAATCTCGTTTATAATGTTGATTCAATGAAGGACCTAAGAGGTACGATGTGTACTATACCACTAATTTATAAATATGGTGCTAAGTAGCAAGTGGTATTTATACTACTTGCTACCTAGCACCTACGTGTTTTTATACTAAGAAAGCACAAAACAATTTTGGCTGCTCATTGAAAATCCATCGAAGTCATTATAGGTTTTCTTACGAGTTTAACACCCTTCTATATTTCTCAAGTTAGTGAGTTCAACAGTGGCAGGGTGATACTGCTAAAGTATCGGCCTAATGAATAAAGTTAATGATCAGATACCCGCAAATGCGCAGCCCCCCTTTAATTAAAATAGTATTCAAGTTCGGCTACATAGAAAATAGAGCGGAAATAAAGACATAAACATTTTTTTACAAAGACAAGTAATATTAAAAACTCACATTTATCTCACAATTTATTCGGTCACTCGTAAGGTATCTTTATAATTACATTTGAGCCTTTGACGTAATCATTTGTTGGAGGCAACGGAGCTAAACTGATGTTTGCCACAATGTATAACCTATTAGGAGATGCATATTAGGATATCAATTTTATTACTAAAATTTTACTCTTTGCAATATGAATTACATTAAGCACTAAAAAAATAGAAAAGCAGAGCACAACAATAATGTAAATATCATAAAGTCATTATTACAGACAAAATTACAAAACAAGGCTTACCATTATGTAGATTTTTTTATAAAAATAAAACAGGTTCAATGAGATTTCACTAATACGTTGTCTGTGTTTATTACTCAAGCGTGTCACCTCGTACAATGTATCTTCTCTGGCACAATAGTGTTGGTTAGCTTCCCAGCATCGAACTGTTTTCAACTGTAATCGATGGAGGGACTTAGTTTAGATTAATTAGTTGGGATTTGCGGCTTGCCATTATCTATTCATGTAACATTACTATGTTGTGTAATGGCCGGCTCGTTTCCAAAGTGGACTGGACTTTAATACAGTTTTAGACAAATTGATAGTGTGCTGAAGTGTCTAAATAAATTTGTACATAGTGCATTCTGCTTTGCTTGGTATTGTTACTGTGAATAGGTATTCAAACTTAGATGGATATGTGCTAATATGGGACCGTACATAGCGTATTACATTATTGTTAATAAAACTACGTGTTTTGTGTACGAGTGTAGCTTACACACGGGCTTTAATAGTATATATGGAGTATACTCATATTTAACAGCGAATGCAGTCGCGAAAGTTCATAATTTTGTTCAATAACCTGTCCGTAACCCATACAGCTATCATACACCATCTTAAGTAAATCTAACGTTATTTAAGAATATTTAAATTTGATTATGGATTATGATTTTCATATATAAATGGAAGTATAAAATATTTCCAGCTTGACGAAAACTACGAATCACTTTAGGCCGTCTTGTGAATTTTAAATGCTTGTAATTGATTATTCGGTTGGGGTGTTCCTATACTTTAGGGGACGATAAGCTTTTTAAAAACTAATTGAAAAAGTGCATAACGCAGATCACTTCTACTATTTCACACTATCTTAGGTTAGGTTGAAACTGCACCAACACAACACGCGAGCACAGCGAGCGAAGCGAGAGAGCTGCCGCGGCAGCAGCCGGCGAACAAACGTAAATGACAAGTACTGTAAAAAGTAGGTATACATTTTCACGTGGGCATCGTTACGAGTTTAACTTGAGTGTCTACAATTATTAATCTTCACATACAATTTTGTAAAATCGCTCTTGGATGAATATCCTAAGGAGTTAAGATAGCTAGGGTAGTTGGCGGGGGAAGTGCACAATACACCCAAAACGGGACGTCATCGCGTCAGTGCAGAACGTATCACCCCGACATAGAATTACTCTTTAATATATTAAAATCACACTAGATTTTATAAATGAGAGAGAAGATAAATTCATCCGAAAGAGATTCTTTAAAAGTTTATCTGGTGTTTGTTATCGAACTTCTCCACTGCTATAAAGGAAAAAGGCTATTTTCGTTTTTTTTTTCTGGGTTTATCTGCTATCAGTATTCACTTTCAGTAGAAATGTATTGTGGGTGTTTTGGCTTTTTTGGGTGTGACCTCCAGTGAAGTCATCACCCTTTCCTTTAAAAAAAAAATATAGCTGATTTAGCTAGATTCATATTGGCTGCATTCTATTTTATACAATAGTAGTCTATAGGAGGTCTAATAGGAACCATTATTTTTTAGGGCATAAAAAGTTACCTGATTTAATATATATGATAGATAAGAATACAATATATGTATGAGATTATCATTCATCCATGGTGTCTGTAGTCTGTATACTCAAAGCATGCAGTCGTTAAGGCGTGAAGAATTGACAAGGATACATACACACAAACTTTCGCATTTATTATGATCTCCCAAATTGTACAATGCAGTCAGTTATTATTCTGTAAAATCACCGTTCGGAAGTTGTTAGCGGCGCCCGACGAGGCGGCACGTACAAATCGAATTATGTTTTAGCAAAATCACGCGCAAGCAATTACCTGCCGGTACCTTTTGACGATCCAGCCCCTGGTGACTGGGAAGCAGGTTTCCTGGCACCAATTGTCGATACATTTACAGGATTGAATGCTATATCGTGCCTTACCTTAGTTATGATGGCGGAGATACTACAAGTCATGGAGCAATTAGGTATGTGATTAAAAGTTTTTGTGAAACAGAATGAGCTAGGTTGATTTATATTGGTATATAACATTATAATTACGTGTTACATGATAGCGGACATAAAATACGGTTTATTGTTGCAATGAGACTTAAATGTTTAGGTGCAGTATTGTTTGGTTTTTTTATCATCATCATCATATCAGCCATAAGATTATGGTCCAGTGCTCGACATATACTCCCCCATTGGACAGATTGGAAGCGGCCATTACCCAGCCATTTCCTGCCATTAGTATGGTCAGGTCGTCAGGTCGTGTTTTTGTTACCATTTTGTTCTAGACTGTATTGTAATATTTTTTTTGATTAATTGAAATGGAGGTAATTAATTGATACGTTTCGATAATAGTTTTGTTAATTTCGAAAGATACAATTGCAGAGATTATAGACTATATTGTATGATAGTAGATTATGACTGAGACCAAAGGTTTTTTTATGCCTAACAGTGTGTAATAAATTGTGTAATAAAAAAGTAAGCTTTGACATGCTTTTAACGAAATAAGCCTTACAACTTCCGCCCCCCTTTTTTGACTCCAATTCAAATAAAGGCGAAACTAATAAAAACCTTCCGTATTGTTTTTCACCTTTCGCAAAATGTTTTCCTTAATGGCGTAAAATATTTGCGTATTACGCGGCTTCCGCCCTTTGTACACATACCGAGGGATGGACATTACAAAAATTGTACACTTTGTCATGAGTTTTTTTTTAAATAAGCGAGTTTGTTTGGGCGTTTAATGTGGTCCGTCCGGTGTTAAAAGGGGGAATTTGAATAATGGGAATAACAATGCCATTTGCAGGTTTTTCTTTGGAATTGTCACGGCGAGGAGCAGTATATAGCCTCGTAAACGCAAACGGTTACAAGCGTTAAATAAACTTTAATACTCTAAATAAATAAACTGTTTTTTTATGCACAAAAATAAAAGTGTAGGTACAATTTACAATGTATTTGATACCATTTTTCGGCTCCTCGTGAATGTCCGTTCTGCATTCGGTCTTTGTGGTGTCCCTGTACAGCTAGATTACAAACGGTCAATTCATCCAAGAAAAGTATTCAATTTGACCACAGCGTTACTGACCAACTGTGCCGTGGTGGTACCGGCCTAGAATAGTACTCCCCCATCTCTTCCCGCGGGTGCCGTAAGAGTCGGCTAAGGGATAACGTACCAGGAGGTGGGCAGCAGCGTCTTCTGAGGATCGGAAATCATACTGCGCTCGCCAACCCGCCTGCCAAGCGTGGCGAGTATTGGCAAATCCCCCCTATATGGGGGAGGCATACGTCCAACAGTGGACGCACATAGCTGAGAAAAGAAAGTTACTGACCAACAAGTGAAATAGTGGAGAAGGTTTTAAAGAACTAACGCCTAACCATAAGTAATACCAAACTTGAAATAAGATATAAAAACTTGTATCAAATGGAACAGCGTCTTCTGGGTTGCTGGCCCAGAAACTTTTTCAGTAAAGTACCGCAGCATTGTAGTTGTTATCTAATCTGTATTGAGTGACTAATCTCGATGCTGAATATATCTGACCATAATGTCTGAAACCCAAACATCTAAAGCTTTTCTTACAGCATAGCCAACAAAGGTCTAAAATTAGTATGTTTATTACGCATAAAAGAGTTAATGGTAGTGATTCGCTTATTCAACTGAACTAAGCTAAAATTTTGGAAAATTGAATCAGTTCTTATACGGTTACGATAAAGTCTAAATTAGTATGAGACTTATCAATTACATCACTAAAATTAAATGTATTTATTAAATTTGCGGGTAGTTTTAGCGAAATTAAGTCGCCACTTATTTGGTGCCTACTAAAACTACCCGCAATCGGCCAGCAATGGAATAAAACTTGTGTTATATTAGTGAGGGCGTTGTATGGAGTTATACGAATTTAAATTTTAGCGAAAATAGAATGAGGGCTATTTCGATTTGAAGAATTTTAGTGAATTTTAGCTAGTTCGTGTGATTAACAGAATTAGGGCCAATACCTTTTTTTTTTATTCACAATAGGCAGGCGTTTGACCACTATCTCACCTGATGTTAAGTGATGATGCGGTCTACGATGATTCACGCCTGTTTATTATATATATTACCTATTTACCCGTTTTTGGCGCGGCCAGTTAGGTTGTCAATTCCTTGTATTACTATGTATATCGTTAGGTCAAGTGACCTTCGGCCGGTTTTGGAAAACTCAGTAATCGGCTAGACCAACGTCACCCTTGTCAACCACCAACTCATACTAACCAATGAGTGAAAGCCCTTTCTCTAAGCGAAAATACGGTGCCACACCATGAACGAATTCGTGAAAGTAATTTCTACACAAACCATGAGAATTGGAGACTGACACAAGAATCTCAAATTTAAATAATTTGTATGGATATAAGTTATATATAAATTTGAATTGAACAAAGCCTCGAATTCCATATGAAATATTGCAAAAGTTACAATATCAACCTTGGCGAGGCCCGCTGTGAATAATAACATGGACTTTGCGAAATCCTCCAAATAGAGTCGGGAACAAATCCCGGACCTGCCTCACGGCATTCGCGTGTTCCAGAACTTTCGGAACAAAAATGCCGTCGCCGTAGTTTGGCCATAAATAAGGGGATTTGCCGTATTCCGACTCCCGACAATTTATTCATAACGACTTTAAAAATCGTATCGTTTTCGTCTTGTTACGGACTTGCGTTATTTATGTAGCGACTTGGAAGGAGCATTTTTCTTGGAAGTATATGTTTACTTGCGACGTTGAACTATCAATCAGCTTGTTGGCTACGTTTTACGTTTAGTGAGGTGGGTGTTTCGTTAATATAATTTATTTTTCACTATGAATATCGTTTAGAGCCGTGGATAGTGACGTCCTATGGTTGAGATGATGATGCTGTTTATTACAACATTTAATTTACGTGTTTGTTCGTGGATGTTAAGGACGTTCCGAGCCTAGTTATATACACGTTAATATATACATTAAATTATTTAAATTATAATAGTGCTAATATTGAAAAAAATATAAACATAGGAGTTTTCGCTTAATGTTTGCCGAGTGACGCGGTATATTGAATCATATGTATATATAAAATTCCGGTAATTCTATTGTTCGCTGTGGCCCGAGGAAAGTAAAATGTCAAACAAAATTTTCAAAATGAAATGAAGATACGGCAGGTATGTGTTCTTTTGCTAGAAAATTACTATTTCTAAAAACTATCGCAAGTTATATCCATAATTATAATCTAAGGACTACGAATATACTCGAAAATTCGTAATATTTTATTTAAAAATCGTCATAGAGGTATAGAAAATGGTTTCGTTATCTAAAAAATGCTATTTCTAAATACAATATTTGATACAGAATATCATTAGCTTTTGATCGGTAAATGATAATGTAGTCAGTTTGTAGTAAGTAACACGAAGCCCAGCCCCTTTTTCTCTGCGGAATGGAGTCACAATTTAAGCCATCTCCTGCTTCTAATTCGGATAGGGTGCACTGACGTCAGCTTGGAATGTTTGTGTATGTCACCTGGTCACCTCTATCCCTGTCATAATTACTTCATAATATAACATAGCATGGTCCTGGGTTGTTTGCAATGCATCCCATTTACCTCCCAGGATTTCTTGGCCTTAATCTGATGAGCACTTTGGACTTTGATGTCTATACCAAAAATGAGCTCAAATTTGCTTCCAAAAAATACAATTATAATGTGTCGTGTAATACACTGCCCTAGCCATTTTTAAGTCACTTTTTTGATTCACAAAAGGGCAAATGCGTTTCATCAAATTGAATTTAGTTCCTGCTTCGCGTACGTAACGTACATTTATAAATATACAATATCAGTTCTATTTTTAGTATGAACACTATCAGATCACATTTGTTAGGCAAGTGTCATAGAATATTCTAGTAGATTGCGTTGCATGCTTTTAGTGATCAAAGCTGTTAAATATTTAAATTAAATATCAGTTTCAGTATACTATTGATGGCACTGCAAACTCCACTTAAGCTTAAATGCATTGAAGTAGTAAATAGCTTACGGAATCCGACGCGCACTATATTTGCGTGTCTAATACATGTATGTAAATATCTAAATTTACCGTTCACAAAAAACATTTTACGATTTTAACATCCAATGTTACCTCTTCTCATACGCTAATAAATAGAAAAATGTGGAATTAAAACGACGACATATTTTTCGACTATTAGTGGATATGTAGTACCTATAGTATACTAGAAACTAAAAGTACACTTTTTATTCATTAGTAGACGGCTGGGACCATGCAAAGGAAACCGAAGCTTATAGCTATGGGTTTTGGTTAAGTTTCATCTAGAGATAGAACGATTCAAGAATTGAAAATATATACATATAAGTAGAAGGCTGAATAAAAGTTAAAAAAATAAAGGTCGCACTAAATAAGATAAAATTAAAAGTTTCTACGTCACGTTGACGTGCCATGTACGTCGTAGAAGAATAATCTATACGCAGAATGGAACTAACGTCATGCTGGGAAGGAGATATTTACCAAATTTATTATTAGATACTATAGCTTCTTAATATACTTTTTTTTCATAGGGCAAATGCCTTTATTAAAATAAAACACTAATAACTAATTACAATACTGCAGCTACTACAATAACATTGTAGCCTATAGATAACTCAAATGTTCTAACCCGCTACCGGCCGGCAGCGTGCCATGAATGCTAGCAGCATTGCCACGCTGAATTGCAATGCTGATTCGTTGAGCCAAATATGTGCCAGCATTTTGGTCACGCGTCGCATCGATCAAACGCTCAGATAAATTTTGGAAAATCCGATGAGCTCCAGGTCCCCTTAATATACTTGATACAGGTACATTTTGTAAGTGCATTACCTCATCTTAGAACTTTTATCGTGCTAGAACGGCCGCTTTATCAAAACGGTTATAATGTCAAGGGATTTAGGCGTGCTTTGTTACCGCCGACCTCACGGTATCCAAATTCCTGACACTCATTATGTGTTCGAATACCCTGGTACCCTGACCGATCCATCAAAATCAATCAAGCAGTTTTTGAGTGATACTCCGATAACTGATAAGTGTTTGGTCAACTTGAATGCCTTCCTCATTGAGGGTGATGACATCGGTGAACATACACAATGACAATCGATTCCGTGAGTAGCAAAGGTCACTGAAAGTGGTGAAAAAAATGAAACTGACTTTATAAATTCAAAAGTGAAATAGAAATAACTTGACGAAGGCTGTACCATGCACACAATATTTTGATAATAGTTACTTTTGAACAATCATATATATATATGTTTAACAATAAAACATTATTATTACCATTATCATGGTACAGAACTCAACAAGTTATTTCACACTTTTTCCTTAATTATTTATAGATTTTATTTGAACAAAACTAAATACCTTTTTAAACGACTTCAAAAAAGAAGGAGGTTACTCAATTCGACCGTATATATGTTTTTTTTTATGTGTGTTTGCAGATAACTTCGTCATTTATGAACCGATTTTGATGATTCTTTTTTTGATAGATAGAGTATACTTTCTTTGTAGTTCCATTAAACTTTCATCAAAATCGGACAAGCGGTTTTTGAGTTATACTCCAATAACTGAAAAGTGCTACGCGTATTTTGATATTATTGTCGCGGTTGAAGACATCGACATCCCGTGAGTAGCACAGGTCACTGAAAAGGGTGAAAAAAAAATTGTTTAACAAAAAATGCAACCGACCTCAACACTCAAAAGTGTGAAATAACTTGTCGAAGTCGGTACCATGAGCACATGATATGTGATGATAGTTACTTTTGTGTGAACTATCATGGTACCGACTTTAACAAGTTATTTCACACTTTTGAGTGTTGAAGTCGGTTGCGTTTTTAGTTAAAAAAAAATTTTTTTAACTATCCTATTTTGTTTATAGCAAGCGCATTTTTTTATTATCTATTTCAGAAAAGATTGAGCTATCGCTCATATTTTTAACAGCCATATCGCTATTTTTCACGTTTTTCAACTTGTGACTAGACTAGTCCTAGTAAGTGGCCCACTTTAATATCGCGAGCATTTTTGCAGTTCCCTTTCGTAACAAAAAACGAAAACACTATATGCTCAAACACGTTCATCGTGTGTTCTTATTGAGTTAGCTCAACTCTCTAGTGTCAAAGCAAAGCAGACAAATTGGCCGCCCGAGGGACGTTTCTGTTTTATTTTCATAGGCGAGAGCCGCGCCTGACATATTGAGAGTTTATAGCTACTGGCAAAAGTTTGTCCACGTCACACAGAAATATATAATACAAAGAGCTAAAGCCAATATACTCTGTTCGTTGTAACGAATATTATATTTATTTAATATCTGGTGTCTCAATATAACAGTGCACTTTTTAAAATGTATTTTCCTTTAAAGTGCCATTCTGAAGTTTGGCAGCTGTCACATATGTTAATTTTCCGATTATAAAAAATGTTGCGCTTTTTTTTTTTTTTTTTTTAACATTTACACAAGGTCTTCAGGTCCCAAACTAGGTAGAGCCTGTACTATGGTAACCTGATGACTGATATATATACTTATATACATATACACACCCAGACACAGGTCAAACAAACATGTTCATGCACACAAATGTTTGACCTGCCCGGGAATCGAACCCGGGATTTTATGAAAGAACAACGCTTAAAAAATTGTGAAAACTTATTATAAAAAATTTTGAAAGTTTGCGAATTCTAGTTAACATTAATATTAACTAGACTTCCCTAAGATTCGTTTAAACGATTCTTATCTATCTTTAATTTACTAGGGAGTACCCAACTCTAAAGTTTGGCAGCTTTCATATATTATATTTGTTCCGATTATTAAAAATGGAGCGCTTTACGAAAGAACAACGCTTATAATTGTGAAAACTTATAAAAATTTGAAAGATTGCGAACTCTAGTTAACATTAATTTTAACTAGACTTCGCTAAGATTCGTTTTATACTCCCAAGTAAATTGAATTATTACGCCCCCTTGTAATGTTGAATGTCCTTAAAATATCTATTGTTCATAAATCAATAAAATAAGAACCTCAAATACGTATCTAGGCTCTGGGGGACGCAACGCTCCAGTTCCACCATTGTTGTGTTGTCGGGCTTTTATCAAGAGGAATGGTGGCTGTATAGTGTACGCATGGGAAATAAAATAAAGAAATACGTGTAGAAGCGACGATGCCGCCTCTTCCATAAATATTAGATTCGATAGGGCGCGGGTGAGCGCAGAGCGGGCGGCGGCGGGCGCGCGTTCTCAGCCCAGCAAGACGTATGGCTCGCCTTTACACACACTTATGAAAATGTATGATCATATAAAGTAGACAGTAAGTGATATTTGTGAGCGGGGACGCGCTTCAAATAATTTCCGCTTATTAATACGTTTCGCTGAATACGCTCCTCTTTAGGAGAATTTTATTAGAGTAATGAAACCTTGGAAAGAGACTCGCTACTGGGCCGGTATTAAGGGCAAACTTTCTTTTTACGTTACATCAAGCTAGCACGGTACAATAATATTGTTTTACATTTCTGTTATCTTTGAAAATATATTTAATTACATAATTTAAAAATATTGAAACCCCTGAAATTTACAACCAACTAAAATAATAATAATAATTATTACGCTCATTGTCCCGATAGTCGTTTCCAAGAACGGCCTAATAGCTAAGAGCCTCGATCAACATCTAAAGAGGCTCTCGCTATACGGTTGGATGAAGAGTCAGTTGCAGAAAGCGGTACTCTTTGACACGGCACGTATTGTCCGGATGCTACTCACTCCGCAGCCCTAACCATCGGTAGCTTGGACACTACCCCGCTGTCTGCGGCAATATCGGTATAGGTTATTGATAATATCTTTATTAGTTACCCTTTGAACATTATAAATAATTTTACGTATAAGTAATTACAGCTAAGAAAAGGACGTCGCGACGAACGCACCGCACTCAAGATCCTGATGAAGGCTTTCGGAAGAAGCCGAAACAATTGTCGATCGTGATATCAACTACGCGATATACTACGATACCTCCGTAGAAACAGTGTAAAGCTAATAAAAGGTCATCCTTATATCCTTATATGTATACTAATGTATACGAATATATATTTAAATATATATATATATATATATATTTAGACGTAGGTTTATAGAAGACGTTTTTTAAGCTTTAATAAAGATTCTATTTCAAAGCCGTAAACGTTTACAACTTCTGCATGACTGTTTAGCGTTTCCGATGTCCTGACGACCAGTTCCGGGATCGCGGAAATAATTGAAATCGGAGATTTTGGACGGCGATCGTTTTTATTGAAACCATTCTAATTTCATTGGAAAAGGTTTCGTAGGAATACCGTATTACAATGGCAACAAAATCGCAATATAAAAGTGAAAGATGTTCGAAGACGGTGGCAGTTAAGTTGATATTGTTGTTTAACGTCACAATCACGTGTTATTCTGTTATTTTATGAACCCTAAAAGATGTTCTATCAATGTAAGCACGTCATTTTGGATACCGTAATAAAATAGAGAAATACTCGATTTTATCGGTCTTAATAGGAAAGATTCTTTTTGTTCGGTGGAGTCTGTTGATGGATCATCTATTGGGAAGAAAATTTCGGAAAGCATTTTAGCAGACCCATGTGTATCGAGTAGGGGGGCATCGGAAGAGGGACGAAGAAGTTGGTCAGCACGGTTTTTGTTGCACAGTTTGAGGATTCTGTATGAGCGTTGCCATACAGTCTCCTTATCCTCCTTACTGCAAAAGTTCTTCCAGCTTTGTGTCATCGTGTGAAGAATAAGTGTCTTGTAATCATCCTTAAGCTTTAAATACTCCCGGACAACGATTGGCCTTCTAATACTGTTGGCCTTGCAGATTTTATGTCTTGTTCTTATGACCTCCTTCTTCTTCTGCGCTAGGTCAACGGTCCACCATTTTATTTCAGGGTATGGCCGGTCCGCGGGAATAAGAGGTGTGGTCCTTTTTACTGCTTCGGTAATAGCTTGCGTGTACAAGTTAACAGCTTCGTCTAATTCGGCGAATGTGGACAGAGTTTCTATCCAATCACTTGTCAACCCGTACTTTTCGATTATTTCCGGCAGTAATGTATTAAAAGTTTGCCAATCAGTCTTCTTGGTGTTAAAAATCCTAGTAGATGTTCTGGGTGTGGTTGTCGAGTGTTTTTTGCTTGCTAGTTCAAACTCGATCCACCGATGATCTGAGAGAGTAGACACATCGGTGTGCAGCTGCCATCTTACTATCCTATCCACCAGTGAAGCTGAACAAGCGGTTACGTCGATAATACTAGCAAATAGGTTTCCTCCACGGTGGATGTAAAAGGTACTGGTGTTCCCCTCGTTTAGGACGCTTAGGTTGGATTGTGACAGGAAGTCCATGTAAGCAGCACCTCTTTTGTCATCCTTGGTGCAGCCCCACCATGTGCTAGAGCCATTAACATCGCCTCCAATAATGATGTCTTCCGTTTCAAGTTTCTTCATTACGTCAAGGAGTCTTCTGATATCGACCTCAATGTCAAGAACCCTATCCAAGTAGACGCTAATTACACCTATTCTCTTTTTACCTATCTTTATGGTACAAGCTACTATTGTTTCGGTGATAAGGTCACTGTTCTCAATAACATCAAGGTTGGGGTTGACAATGACTAGTGCCGCGCGTACTGGTTTGTCCCTATTATCAGTAATTTTTTGAATTATTCTAAAGGGGCTCGCAGAGACGTGAGCCTTCGCTCCAACGTAGGGTTCAGATAAAAGCATAATAGAGATCTTCCTTCCGACGGCAGAACGGAAGCTCTCAGCCATTGCCGCTTTGCCTCTGCCGAGATTTATTTGAGCGAACTTTGTGTGTTCTGTGCAGTTCTGAGAAGTCCCAGCTGCGTCCACCTTAGCAATAGCTTACCGCTATCCTGGAGATGCGGTCCCACTTTTGCCACTCTGGGCATTCCATGCTATATGCTGGGTGGGTGCAATCAGGGTTCCCAGACTTGTTAACACTGCAGTGAGTGCAAACTGGAGGAGCATCGCGGTTCGGACATTCGCGAGTTTCGTGCACTTTTGCACAGTACCCGCAGGTCGACCCCTCCGCCCTGCATTCTCCAGCCCTGTGCGAGAAACCCATGCATCGGTAGCACTGCAAGAGTGGGGACTGGTCAATCGCGGGCACTATTTGATAGCCTAACTTTACTCTGCAGTCCACCAGCCTCGTCCAGACCTGTGCGCTGACTTCGACTGTCACGTTAGTTACAGCACTGTTCCTGCCTTTGGTTCGGCGGACGACCTTGACATGCACTTGCTCAGGTGTGAGGTCGTGAAGCAGACTCGAGTTTTGCTTTATTAGAGCCTCACTCACCCTAGCGTCAGTCAGGTCCGGAGTTACGCCGACGAGCCTAAGCAATGGTTTTCTTTGGTTTGGGAGGGAGACAGTGAAAACATCTGGGTTCGCCTTTATCGCATCTGTCAGATGCTTTCGATCTTCCTCAGTTTCGCAATCCACAACCACCCTCTGGTTCCGAACTTTACGGACGCCGCTGACCCCAAGTCCCAGGGTCACCACATCCACTTTCTTCTTCAGGTCCTCTACCACATCGTTGCTCGTGTGGTGGGGAACAAAAAGTCATTAGGTCCGAAGGTGAGAGAATTTTAAAAGATCTCAATTCAGATGTCGGCCATCCCGATGACTTCGTGCCGTTTCAGCACTGTGAGCTGATGGCTGTATACATGAGAATGAGTCCAAAAAAATCCCCGGGAGCTGATGGACTGACCTCGGACATCCTGCAAAGTAGTTACCAAGTTAATCCAAAACTACAGCTCCAGTTGTTCAACAAGTGCCTTCTCAAAGGTTACTTTCCGACTCTATGGAAAATCGCTAAAATAAAAGTGATTCCCAAACCGGGCAAGGACAACTACTCACTCCCGAAATCTTACAGACCTATCGGACTACTGCCGGTTTTGGGGAAAGTATTAGAAAAATTGATAGCAAATAGGATCTCCTGGCAACTTGGTAACGAGGAGAAACTGAACCCTCGTCAGTACGGATTTGTCCCCCAACGAGGAACAGAGGATGCCCTCTACGACACTATGCAAATTATAAAAAACGCAATAAAGGGCAAACAAATCGTCACCGTAGCATCCCTGGACATTCAGGGTGCTTTCGATAATTGCTGGTGGCCTGCCATAATCAATGAATTGCATGGAAAGGGGATAGACATGACGACGATGAGGCTTATTGCTAGCTATTTTAAGGATAGAAAAATTGACATGCGCTACCTTAATGAGGAAATTTCACTAGAAACAAACAAGGGGTGTGTCCAGGGCTCAATCTGCGGACCCCTTTTCTGGAACGTGCAAATGGACCCACTGTTATGTGCCGCAGAGCAGTTGGAATCTCATGTCCAAGCTTTTGCAGACGACATCCTCGTCATCGCGGTTGGCAACACAGGCACCGAAGTTTCTTCAAAAATGAATGTCGCTTTAAACATGGTTGCGAACTGGGGAAAGAAGCATAAACTCACCTTTGCCGTTCAGAAAACCCAGCTAATAACAATAACAAAACGTCGGGTTTACGACACTCCTGCAATTGTCTTCGATGGGAAATCTATTACTCCGGGAGAAACCCTAAAAGTCCTGGGGTTAACCATAGATAAATCCCTCACATTTAAGCCCCACCTTGAGCACATCACCAACAAAGCAATTACGCTCCACAAAATGCTCACCAGAGCAGTGAAGACTTCTTGGGGCTTAAATCCAGAAATCACACGATTGATCTACATTGCTGCTGTTGAACCCATCATCCTCTACGCCGCTAGTGCATGGAGCAACATCACTGGCAAAGATTACGTTGTGAAACGACTCAACAGACTAACAAGGATGTTTGCCCTGAGAATATGTCGTGCGCATCGTACAACCTCACTTGTATCTAGTGTGCTCCTAGCCAGAATTCTGCCACTAGATCTCAGGGTAAAAGAAAATGCTGCCCTCTATGAAATTAAAAGGGGCAAACCACTAGAAGAACTTCCAGGAAGGACAAGAGAAATGAGAGTAAGCCCATATGATCTCTCACACCCAGCTGAGAGGCATGCCATGCATTTCGGGGTCCTGAAAACAGACGAAGATGTTAAAAGTATAAACAACGACTTTCTGAAGCTGTACACGGATGGCAGCAAAATCGAAGGCAAAGTTGGAGCTGCTGTCTCGTGCTGGAAAGACAATGCGCCGGTAGCTAAGGTCAAGTACAAACTTGCCGACTATTGCAGCGTGTTCCAGGCGGAACTTATCGCCATCCTGGGAGCAGTCAGACACCTTATAAAGAAAAAGATTGAACAAGGAAACGTCATCAGTGATTCTAGATCCGCCCTTGAATCACTGATTGACCAAAATGGTGAAAACCCAATTGCCTACAAAATCCGCAAATTGATTAAGGACAATTCCCTACAACTTAACTTCTACTGGATTAAAGCCCACGCCGGCATTGCCGGTAACGAGGCTGCTGACGAACTAGCAAAGGAAGCTGCCCTGAAAAGCAAAACAGCCCCAACCTATGATGCATTCCCTGTGTCTTATGCTAAAAGAGCCCTCAGATATCGCACTACTGAAGAGTGGCAGAGAAGATACACAAATGAAGAAGCCGGATCAGTTACAAGAACTTTTTTCCCTGATGTTAAGAATGCTTATCGAATCCTATGCAAACTCGACGTTAGAACCATTAGGACACAGCTATTCACTGGTCACTGCGGGCTTCGAGCCTACCTTTACCGTTTTAAATTGTTAAACAGCCCGGCCTGCACCTGCGACGACCAATCTCCCGAAGATCTCTGGCATGTGCTAGAAAGTTGCCCAAAGTACGACTTCGGTAGGTTGGAGTGTGAGTGCAAAATGGGTATCAAGATAAACAATCAAAATTACTCTTTAATCTTTGACAATGACAGCGCCCGGACTCTCTTCCTTGCCTATGGGGAAAACGTTGTGTATAAAGCTGCCAAAGCTAATGGATCGAACGTACAGCTGTAGTAAAAATAGTGTTTCGTCTTTATCGTTGGCATTCTATGTTTACCTATTATGCTCTTTCTTCTTAGCTGCTTAGTTAATTTCCAAATTTGCCTTTGCTTTATTTCTCTAAAAGTTAAGTAAGTTTAACTAATGTATATTATAATAAGTGTTAATGGTACCAAAACTGCCTAGTTGTTTATTTCGAGTCTTCTGGTTCAGTCCTGATTATCAGTATTCAGTGTGCAATAGCACAACTATGTAAGGGAAAAAAAAAATAAAAAAAAAAAAAAAAAAATAAAAAAAAATGTTTAATAGTAATGTAATAATTAAGATTATTAAGTAATTAAGTATTAGTAAGATTATTATTATTATTTTTCTTCTCTTTTGTAATATGATGAGTAACAATGTTTGTAAATCTGTAAATGTAGTAATGTTAAGTTCTTTCGTTTGTTACCTGTTTGTAAATGTTTTAATGTTACCCCATAAGATTAGACTTAAGTTTGTTACCCCATAAGATTAGACTTAAGATGTTTTGAGCTTTGTACTAAGAACGAAAAAAAAAAAAAAAAAAACTTTGATTATTATACAAAGATGACAATGTTGTGGCAGTATAATAGCCACAGTATTAACTGTTAAAAATATAAAAAAAAAAAAAAAAAAAAAAATAGGAAAGATTCACAATTTTGAAGGTGATAGTGATGTTGTATATAGAAAAAATGTTTACAGTATTTCAAACGTGATACTATAAACTTTATTAAAATAAAATACTAATAACTAATAACCATACTGCAGCTACTAAAATAACATTTGAGCAATTCAATAAACTGTAAATTTGGTAGCCTATAGATAAATAAAATGCTCTAGCCCGCTACCGGCTAAAAACTAAGTAGTATATAACTAAAGTAATATACTCTAAACTAATTACAATGAAGTACCTACTTGTTGGTTATTTGACGATTTGTTTGATAGTGCAAGCTGCGGATAGGTAAGGTTTAGGACTCACGGTTTTCCGGCTTCTCTTGGACACTGATGTTTCACTGCACTTTGAAAGTTTTATGTATTTATTGCGAGCGCGTATATTGGCGGCCGCCGGCGCAACTTGAGTTTTTGTTGTGTTGAAACTGACGGCGGAGTTCTGTCACTGTCCGCTGTAGCGGCGTGGCGCGGTAGTCGCGCATGCGCCTTGCTTGGTGTTGCCGCGCCAAATATGAATTGAAATTGGTACTAGTATGGGATTAGGAATTAGAAAAGCTTGAACTTGAGCTTGAAACTCCACTAGCTGTTGCCAGCCTATAAATATCTCGAATGTTCCTACTTGTTGGCAACTTTACCCCGTTGAAATGCAATGCCGATTCTTTCAGCCAAATACCTATGTGCCAGCATATTGATCTTGCGTCCCATCTTATAAGTTTTGGTGATTCCTATAAGCTCCCGGTTTCCAGATTTAACTTTTAAGCTGATTGAGTACGTATATCGAAATATACATTTGACTATTTGTCAGATTGATTTGGCGACCGTTGCGACAAAACGAAAACATGCAAAAATGCAAAAGCATTGAAACGCTCACCTGATAATACCACTAGCTGTCTCCCATCCAAGTTGTAACACGTTGTTTTACCCTTGTGGATCGATTAACTAAAGTTAGTAACGAGAAATCTGAAAATATTTCTTCAAACAGTTGAATTTAATCGATATTGTATTAGTTTCTATTATGAAAACATAATGTATTTTACCGAGCGCTGTTAACCTTTTGTTTAACAAATATTTGTTGGAAAGTATTATTTAAATGTGCCCATGACACGTGGCAAATCGCCGAATCATCATAATCAAACCCGTAGAAAGTCTTCTGCAGAAATTTCCCCTTCCCATTGCAGTCCACAATGACCAGCTGTAAGAATACTGCACCTTCTTCACTTTAATGTAACAAGGTTAAAAGATTTAAAGTGACGATAGGGGCTGTAAGTGTGGGTCGTTTATTTAACCGACTCCATTTCTATCCCTAGCTTGAGCTTTCGGTGTAGGTAACAACATCATCTAATCTACAGAATGGTGGTAGAATACTTTTGAGTTCCCGGCTGGCTATCTTCGAGTCTCAAGTTTAAAATAAATGATACTAAACTCACTTTGTGTTCAGTCATCTGTGTTTACAGAGTCAATCGTTTTAATTAAAAGTCTCGTTCGAGAGTCAGCATTCTCCGCGATTCCACCTTAGAACACACAATCACTAACCATAAAGTAAAATAATAATTAAACGCTAGACCTAGGCTAAATGATTCATCATCATCATCATCATCTCAGCCATAGGACGTCCAGACTGCTTAACATAAGCCTCCCCACTATATAATGAAATAAATAAAAAGTAGTAAGTCCATTAGTATGTTTAATAATTAGAAGCCCATTATTCTTAACCATATCTAAGTACAAATGGCACATCAACTCAAGGTATTGTTAAAGAGCAACTAGATTGGGATCTACGAGCAATCAGCACAAGCACGGAGCTCTATACAGGGTAGCCATTGTGTTTATAAATTAATTATATCCGTGACGATGGCTATCGTCCGCTTTGTAGTGTCGGATTGCTACGGTGACCATGGTTTTAATATTAATTCTTTATGTATTTATCATTATTATAATTTTATAATTAATGTTATTTATTTAAGAAATATATTTATTTCAGTGCTCTAACTATGAGCCTCGTGAGAAAGCTCAAAGTCGTACAACGAGCTAAGGAGAGGGCTCTATGCTCGGGGTTTCATTACGCGATCGAATCATAAAATAGAACAATGAAAGTCAGCGGATTAGCAAGTTGAAACGGCAGTGGGCAAGGCAAAAAGCTCGAATAAATGATGGCTGCTGGGATCGGAAGGTTCTCGAATGGAGACTAGGGACTGGTAAGCGCAGCCTAGGACAGCCACCGAGAAGGTGAATAGACGACCGGACTAAGGTCACATTAAAAAGCTAGTTGCAGGCCGCTCCAAACCGGTCCTTCTGGAAATTAATGCGGGAGGCTATGTCCAGCTGTGGATGTCCTATGGCTAAGATGATGATGATGATATTTTCAATACATATCTTCTATACGCTGGGTTGTTATTTGTTTTTACTTAGATATATTCTTAAAAAAAATGACTCATCTTATTTAGGTTCTCTATATAAAGTTTCTATTTGCCAAAAACATTCCATTTAAGTACAATTAAAAAAAAACTTGAGGGTAGAACTTTAGATAGATTCTAAACAGCACTTTTATATATTAGTTGCTATACACGTCAAACTTTATTTGGCAAATCGCACGAGTCTCGGTTATACATTTATTTGAACATACATTCTTTATAGAATAGATTCTTTATTAGAATCTTGGTTTTTGACACGTACCACACAAGTTGCTACAACATTTACATTTACTAGCTTACAACACTTATAACTCCAGATTACACTTTGGAACACACTGGATATGAAATTAGAACATTTCCTAATTTCATGTTGAAAGTTTAATTAAATTATGAATTATTTAGAAGCGCCGATAGCTCAGCGGTGGGAGCGTCGCCTGTTAAACTAACGGACGCTGGTTCGTTCCCCACCAACGGCTTGAGTTTCCGACGAAGCTAACACCGTTATCAAGTTCCCAGTATGGTGTTAGGGTATTTTACAGTACCCGCCTAGCTAACTACCACCCTCAAGATTGAAAAACTGTCACCAACCACATAGTATGTTCAGGAAGCAGTCCTTGAGAGCCAGTACGCATTCTACGTCAAGCGTGATAACATCGTCACTGACCATCCAGTGGGATAGAGGCAAACGCTAGAACAAATATGTATAAAAAAAAGAAGACGTACCTGTATAGACTTACGGTAAAAGAAAGTGGGCGTAGGTATAGTAGGTACGTACCTGACCGGTGGTCTGTTTTGTCAATAACATATACGTCAATATTCGGGTCATCCTAGTCAGTATCTCATCTATGGTTTTAATATGATTAACCTTACACAACGTCAGTGACAAAATATCATAACTCAAATATATCATCAGTTCAGAATGATTTTGAGTCCGAATCGCAAGCAAGATAGTGAGTAATTGCGATTGAGAGGTAAACAAATTTTATTAAAACATTTTTGTTTACATCTGAGATGTAAAAGGAAGGATTAAATTCGAGAAGGCTAGTGGAGTGGTACTATAGCTTAGGTGGCAAAGTGACAGGACGGTATTCTGTAGTCGTGTGTCAAGAAATTTGAACGTAATTTTATTACATTTAATAAATAGATAGGTTTATATGTACGTACTCGTACATCTAATTTGCAAATGTAAATACATGTTAATAGCTATCGTTGAATAAATCGTGTCTCGATCAACACACCCCAAAACATCTATATATTGTATGTGTCGGCAGAGATTTGTTACATAAAAATATTAGTTCTCATAAAACAGATTATGTCCTATCAAAAACTAAAGTGTGGCCAACAAAATCTTTGTCTCGAGCCGGTAAGCCATTAACGCCTGGTAACGAGCCGTTTGCGTGGCGACCGAGCGGAGTCAAGTTGTAGTTGACAGGAGGAATGGAACACTTCTAACTTACCACACCCCTATGATATGTATGCTATAAATTGGTGTAGTCCTTTAAATCATCGCTAAAAAATTACTTTACAAAAGCTAGAATGGACATTGATCGATCAATGCATGCTGAGTCCAATAAAACGCCTATGATAAAAGTAATGACGTAGAAAGAATTATAATGAGGCGACTCATACTTACAAGAAATATACTATTTTTGTGAGTGGGGTGGTACGTGTTTGCACCTATAAAAAGATTTAGATCTTAGACCCATCTTGGACCTACGAAAGTTTTCCTTTTTATGTGTGCCAATGGAGGCGCGTGCAAATTTTCAAATAGACGTTCAATTAAATTCTACTCAAAGGTTTCTTGCAATTTATTTCCAGTCTGTAAATAATTAGTCATCACATATTATGACTCCAAATGAGTGTGGCAATATTATGAGCAAAAGCTGATACATTTTTATCCAGCATATCAAATTAATTGGAAGCGATGATCCGGGAAGATTAGTCGGACGTCATTAAATCTTTGCATGGAACCTTCTAGAACCAGTATAACTTAAATTGCATCTATACCTGTAAATTTATGTATGTGGCCTAATTGAAACTTGAATTATTCGTTCTAAATAGTTACATAGCGTTTATTATCTAAATATCAATTAAAAGAAATTAATTATATTCAAGCAGTACTAATGTTTTACTAATTTCTCGCACACTATACACTGTAATTTATAAACTTAGTTTACCTATTGTATGCGCATATACACAGACGACAAAGAACTATAAATAATAATAACGATAATTTATACATTCAGTGAAGTAACTGAAACGGTGTAAATATGGTAACTTCTGTAATGCCTGCATATTTGGGCCATTTGGTGTAAAAACGTTAGGTTCGTGAGATCGGGAGCTCATAGGATTTTTAAACAGTCTTATGTCAGTGTACAGTAAAATGCAGCAGTAACAGATTACTGTTTATTATAAAACGGGCAGAGGTTACCCTTACTCGAGGAAAGTTGAAATTGTAAGAGAGATTAACAATTGACGCTGGCTGGCAGGCTGGTCACGTTCCCCTGCCCTCCCAATGGCTTGGCATTGGCTGGCGAGAAAGAAGTGACGTAGCATAGCTTAATTGCGTGGCGGCTGGCTTCTAAGTAGCATGGATGACGAAAGTGACGCGTTACACTTATTAAAACGCCTGGTTGATGCGGCGCGTGATCACACTCATCATCATATACCCATAGGGTGTCTACAGCTAGACATACGCCTCTCCTATCGGGGATAGGACTATTTGAGAACGGCTTGTAGGTGACTTTATTTCTTCTACAGATCTCCTAGTATGATTCGATCGCGTAAAGAAGCCCGATCACCCGCCCACAGTTAGAAAAGACATTTTGGTTTCTGTCATCACAAACGCTGATCAAGAACCTTTCTAGTTAAGGTAATGTCATGTATTCCAGACCAGGATAATATTATAAAGAGATTTGAATACCTGCCTAACGCTCAAATTGTAGTTTAAAGTGTAATGTGGTTTTGCTGAAGACACTAGGTAATCCAGGACATGATGTGGGTTATTCATACCTGACTGGCCTCAAGATTGGGAATATGTAAACGAAGATATAGTGGCTGAGATTGACACAAGTATGATAAGATGGTTTGGTCATGTACAGAAGGAGATTGACTAAACAGATACACATGGGTGATGTGAATGGTAATGTTGGAACAGGGCGAACGTTCCAAAATTAGATTGAGGAAGTCCTAAGGAAGGGCCAGGTCAAGAATACTCTAAACCGACGCGAGCGTGGATGAAGCGAAAGAAGTGTGTCGGGATCGTAGGAATTCAAAGGCTGTAGTCTCTGCCTATTGTATCTGTATTGGATCTCCTTCTTAGCAATTAAACACCCACTGCTGGACATATTCCTTCCCCTATATAGGGGAATTTGCCAATTCTCGCCAAGCTTGGCAGGCAGGTTGGTGAGCGCAGTATGATTTCCGATCCTCAGAAAGCGCTGCTGCCCACCTTCTGGTACGTGATCTCTTAGCCGACTCTTACGGCACCCACGGGAACAGATGGGGGAGTACTATTCTAAGCCGGTATCACCACGGCACTGTATTGGATATCTGTCACCAAGTCATCCAGAAACCGTTTACGCTTTACATACTATAGTAGTTTCACATTTAACTATCTAGTTTCATATTCGTGCCGATTTTCTGTATGTCATCAGTAATTTAAATAATTATTGCCTAGCAATAAATTATTACGCATGCTTATAAATACGAAATAACTACTGTTATAATTATTGTTACTTCTAATTCCATTTTGTTACAATTTATATAATTTATCGATAATGTTATTTGGACGCGTCAACTTTGAGAGCTATGATGCCACAGAAAGACACCCAGATATACCTGGGTGTCTAGGTATCTGTGGCATCACTGCTCATGAACGGATGAATCTATTTTGATTTTTTGTTTCAAAGGAGACTTACTTGAGAGCACTCTCAGCTATATTTCAAGTGTTTTCGCAACGGAGTATCTTTAAATTTTTTTTAAATTGTTATTTGTCAAATAACTGAATCATGATCAATCTTGATCAAAATGTAACTTACGATAAAGTAACATGGTGCTTAAACGCTACTGGTGACGCCGTCACGTATGTTTTTATTTTTTTTTGATAAATCATTTCATTTCTGCATTTTTATTTACACACTAAGACACAAATATATATTATCCTATAAGATCCTTCCTCCCGATACATTCCTAAACGAAACGCAAAATGACGTCAGAGGCATCCGCTTTATGAATGAAGTGAGAAACCGGCCGCACGCACCTAACTTCAGTGCTGAATGTGAAAAGAAAAGTTTGTCAATTCAACGTCACCGCGCCGCTCGCAAGCAAAAAACTAACTCGTGCTATACCACACAAAACTAAAGACAGTGTTAAACAGAAATAGAAGCAGTTATCGAACAAAAGTTAACTACATATTTGGACTATGGTGAATTTGCCGAACCAGCAGAGATAGAGAAGGAGCTTACGGGTAAGCGTTTCGTACTCTTATTTCCCAGCCTTATCAAATCCAAATTATCCACCATAGTTCTTGGTCCTTCGTAGCCATATCCTTCATTATATTCCTTCCATCTGTCGTATTCCAATAATTATATACGTACATTCGCTAACTTATATTCGCGACACCTACCCTCGACTCTAATATCATTCGCATTTAATTTCTTATATACCATTTTTTTTGTTTTTCGATACAATACGCTATTCAAACGCTTTATAAACGCTAAATATACTACTGCACTACATATCCTACGAATTAATTTCACTAATTTCGCATAATTACGCTAAAATCATTGAATCGATTTCATATTACCTACCTACCGCACGTTGACGAACAAATACAAGACAACGCCACCATTGTCTTCAGACCGCATTCCTTTGCTACGCGTATAATATTTTTAAAATAAACATAACTTAGATTTCGTATATCTAGTTCCTATTTTACTTTTTTTTACACAAAACATTGTGATTTAAAATGCGGAAAGCTGTGCCAAGCGATGCCGAGGTATCCACCTCGCCCTTAGAAATTAAAATTCGAATGCTTACCGCGAAACAACAAAGTCTTTTTACGTTAATACAAAATATTTATGATTTAAGCACCGATTGTAGTGAGGAATCGGTGAAACGTACATTTATGATTCGGGTTAAATCATTAGAACAGACTCGCAGTGAGTATATTGAAGTGTCAGAACAGTTGAACCTCGCGATTCTAAGTTCCAATCCGAAGGCCGTTCCCGACTTCGCGACACTGCTTTCCTTTGATGAACTATATTGCCATATTAAGTCTGTGGAAACCGACATATATAATGCTGCCAGCCAGTTAGTTAAAACAGAAACTACGCCTAGTTCTAAGAATTTCGATGCATTAAATAGAAAGCTGCCTGCTTTGGAGTTAGTATCATTCGATGGCTCGCCACAAAAATGGGTTATGTTTTATGAAAATTTTACTACGCTTATACATAACAACCATAACTTAACTAACGCTGAAAAGGTCCAATATCTCATAGGAAAGTTGTCCGGTAAAGCGCTAAGCGTTTGTGCGGGAATCCCGCCTATTGCGAGTAACTACGTTATTTTATGGAACGCTCTTGTAGACAAATACCAGGATAAGCGGACACTAGCCACAATGTACCTGGAGCAAATGCTAAACTTTAAAGGCAGTCAGTCCCCTTCAAGTAACTCACTTGATTCATTTTTAGAACAATTCTGCACCGCTCAGTCCGCTTTAAAACAGTTAGACATCGTTGATCTTTCTGATTTCATTATGACGCATATTGCCTTGTCTAAAATAGATAAAGAAACTCTCAACCTGTTTGAGCAAGCGCACCGCGATATAAAGCTGCCTACATTCGAGTTATTAACAAAATTTGTAAAAGAACAGAGTAAGATACACTTGCTTCGCAGTAGTGCCAGCACGACAAAGGTTTCTAATGTATATTCCAATGCCAAAACGCAAAACAAAACCTTTGCTTCACCATATAATAAACCGAACAATAAAGCTTCGGTACAAACATTTGTCACACAAAGTAATAATAATTATCCGAAATGCGCATTTTGTAAAAATGATAGTGTGCATCCACTGTATAGGTGTGATTCATTTTTGAAGCTGAACGGAATCGCTAGAAATAATTTTGTCCGCAGTAATAACTTATGTATAAATTGCTTAGGTTTTCATAATTTAAATGCGTGTCGTTCGTATAACAGATGCACTATTTGCAATCGTATGCATCATACACAGCTGCATTTAGATTCCATGCAGCAGCGGTTCGAACCCGCGACAGGTACCGCGGGAACAGGCAATTCTATCGCCGCTCGACAGCGGCCGCTAGCCGCCGCGGCGGCGACGTTTCAGTCTGACAGCCAGACACACTGTGCGGACGGCGCCGCGTCTCAGCAGATAGTGGCGCATGCGACGCGCGGTTCGTCTAACTCACGCGATAACGAGTTTTATAAAGAGCTCCCGCCAGCAACGCTGCCAACATCGACACCGCATTTTACGCGCGATAATGCCTCATTCACTTGTACAAAAAACTTGCCGAATTCAACAGTACTTCTGCCTAGTGCCGTTGTTTATGTATATAACGATGCAGGTGAACGCTATAAAATGAGGCTATTTTTAGATAGTGGTTCAATGAGTAACTTTATCACTAAAACATGTTGTGATCGGTTAAACTTAAACATTTCGCACGCACCTTCGACAGTAAAGGGCATAGGCCTCACGGAAAAACCTATTATAGGTTTCGCTAAGTTTACTATACATTCCCGCTTCGACGCGCGGTGTAGGTATACGATCAACGCACGGGTTATCGATACCATCACTGATAAACTACCTAACGGTTTTGTGAACACGAGCGAGCTACAACACCTTCGTAACCTGCCGTTAGCGGATGAAGCTTTCTACTCGCCCGCGGATATTGATTGCTTAATTAGCAGCGAATTATTCCCTTTTCTGTTGGGCTCACGAAGAGTAGTCGCCCCCGGTTCTTCAGTAGTTGGGGTCGAAACTTCGCTTGGTTACGTAGTGATGGGAAGGGCTCACGGAATTTCTGATTCATTTTCAGATCACTCTAGTCGAAATCAATCATTTCACGCGAGGATAGAACCCTCGCTGGAAGACTTAACACAACGATTATGGGAGCTTGAATCTGTACCTAATAAAAAACATTTGAGCCCTGACGATGAGGTCTGCGAACAAATATTTAAAGATACGTTTTCACGCGATGACACTGGACGCTACACAGTGTCTCTTCCTTTCAAAAACGAGCCGACTGAGCTCGGTCGCTCGGATCATATTGCCCGCAAACGCTTATTTAATTTAGAAAAACGCTTAAACGCTAATCCTGATCTACGCAAAGATTATAATTCTACGCTTCAAGGCTACCTCGACCACGGGTACCTTAAAAAAGAGATAAAACCCGCGCCCGGTCCTTGTTACTACATACCGCATCACGCCATCTACCGACCTGATAAGGTAACTTCTAAAACGCGAATTGTCTTAGACGCTAGCTGCAAAACCAGCCCGCTAAATAAATCTCTTAACGATATTTTGTATAAAGGCCCTAACCTACAGGCAAATATTTTTGACCTTCTAATTAACCTACGCTTGTTTAGCATCGCTTTAGCGGCAGATATAGAAAAAATGTACTTTCAAATAAAATTGAACGAAAGACATCATAGTTTTCAACGCATTCTTTTTCGATTCAACTCTGAGGACGAGATTTCAACCTATTCGTTTTCCCGCGTCGCCTTCGGAGTTTCCAGTTCGGCATATTTAGCCATGCGCGTAATACGTCAACTAGCCGATGACGAATGTCACCGTTGGCCAGCTGCAGCTTGGGCTGCCAAGAACTGCTTCTACATGGACGATTATGTTGCATCTGTCCCATCAGTAGAAAAGGCAGAAGAGCTGTTTCACGAACTCACACAACTTTTCAACTCAGGCGGGTTTAATCTAGTAAAATGGGTGACTAACAGCACAAAATTAGCAGAACGCATTCCGATGGACAAACTGACGCCTAATATCGTTCAGTTTGGTGAAGAAAATAATATTAAAATTATAGGCCTTCTATGGGATATTACTGAAGATGCGTTCTATTTCAAGGTCAACGCTAATCGCTCCGCATGTACTAAACGCACAATACTTTCGGTAACAGCGAGACTTTTTGATCCGCTTTCATTACTCGGCCCTGTTACCGCGCTATTAAAGTTACTCGTCCAGGAATGTTGGAAACGCAATCTGGACTGGGATGAAGAAGTTCCCGCTTGCATTGCTGACCAGTGGGTCCAGTTTCAAAATGAGCTTCACTTGTTAGAAAATATTAGAATCCCGCGGCATATAGGCATTTTTGAAAATTCTAAGCATATATCGCTGATTGGGTTTGCGGATGCTAGTTTACTGTGCTATGGTACTTCGGTGTACCTTCGAGTCAGTCAGAGTGACAGCGACATGGGTCAAGTTACGCTCCTTTGTTCGAAATCAAAAGTGGCATCTGTAAGCAATGTTGTCACTCTTCCGCGCCTCGAACTTTGTGCTGCTTTATTATTATCAAATCTAATGGTTGCAGTGCGCGACTCAATCAGTGAACGCGTTCATATAAACGAAATTATTGCATTTTCCGATTCTACCGTGACGCTTTCTTGGATTCGTGCTCCGCCATATAAATTTCAAATTTTTGTCGCTAATCGAATTTCCGCTATAAATGAAAACTTGCCTGCACGGCACTGGTATCATGTAAAGGGTACTGAAAATCCAGCTGACATCATTTCGAGGCCCGTCATGCCTAGTAAACTTGTAAATAATGAGCTATGGTTCCGCGGCCCTGCCTGGCTCGCTAACCCTCTCTACGACTGGCCTATTCAACCCGATAACACGTTATCTCTGACAGACTTGCCAGAAATTAAAACGTCTGTTTTTACGGTTCCGTCGGTTAATATAGAAACTAAGGACGTCTTACTTGAATTAGCTACCCGCGTGTCCAAATGGAATAAATATTTACACACTGTAGTATACGTCCTCAGATTTGCAAAAATATTAAAGTCGAGATTAATTATAACAGTTCAAGATTTGGAAGTCGCAGAAAAATATATAATAAAATCAGTTCAGAAACGCCATTTTGGTTCAAATAATATTCCCGCGCTACAAAAATTGAATTCTTTCCTAGATAGAGATAATATTATAAGAGTAGGAGGACGTTTAAATAACGCTAAGCTGGAGTTTTCGCAAAAACATCCGATAATTTTGCCCGCTAAAGAACCTGTAGTATTATTGTTAGTTGACCACGCACATATTGTGAATGCTCACGCAGGCCCCAGTCTGCTTCTAGCTTTACTTAGGCAACATTATTGGATTATTGCTGCTAGAAGCATGATACGTAAGCGCGTTCAAAATTGCAATGCTTGCTTTAGAGTAAAACCTAAAAATACGTTCCCTATAATGGGGGATTTGCCTAGTTGTAGAGTCAGTGAAGTAAAATCATTTGTTTTTACGGCGGTTGATTATATGGGCCCTCTATTTGTTACGCCTTATCGCCGACGAGGGGTGAAGAGCCTCAAGGCGTATGTTTGTTTATTTATTTGTTTAACGACTAAAGCTTTACATCTCGAGCTAGTTTCTGATTTAACTTCTGAAAAGTTTCTGGCCGCATTTAAACGCTTTATCAGTCGCCGTGGACCCGTTTCAATAATTTTGAGTGATGGAGGTACTAATTTTGTCGGCGCCAAAAGAAAACTTGATGAATTGCATACGCATTTAATGTCAGAAAGTCACAATAAATATCTTGGTGAGAACTTAGCTGATTTACATATACAGTTCAAACGAAACCCTCCGCTTGCTCCTCATTTCGGTGGCATATACGAGAGCAATATAAAGTCAGTCAAAACTCACCTAAAAAGAGTTATAGGCAATCAAATTTTGACCTATGAAGAGCTAAGTACCGTGTTGGTACAAATTGAAGGCATTTTAAATAGTCGTCCTCTATCAGTTCTTTCATCCGACCCTGCTGAGTTGGAAGCACTTACGCCGGCTCATTTTTTAAACGTAACTCCGCTTAAATATCTTCCTGCACAAGATGTTATCAATGTTGATGATAACAGACTTAGTCGCTATGAATTAATGAACAAGCTTGTTCAATCCTATTGGGTTAGATTTAAACTTGAATATTTAGCTGGGCTGCAAAGCAGACAGAAATGGAATACTCCATCTAACCCTGTCCAAAAGGGACTAATTGTCATTATAAAAGATGATAATTCTGCTCCACTGAATTGGCCAATAGGGATCATCGAAGATCTATATCCTGGTAAGGACGGCGTGAGTAGGGTAGCCAAAATCAAAACTAAAACCGGACATTATGTCCGAAGTGTTCATCGACTGTGTCCGCTTCCGCTTCAATAAACTTTCTCCGACTAACAAAACAGTATAGATTCGTTTTTAATTTTTAATTAGTATTATTAATTATAATTTTCGCTTTCCATTTAATTATTTTTTTTGTAATCTTCTGAAGGCATTCCTTCAGCCCGGGGAATAATGGTGACGCCGTCACGTATGTTTTTATTTTTTTTTGATAAATCATTTCATTTCTGCATTTTTATTTACACACTAAGACACAAATATATATTATCCTATAAGATCCTTCCTCCCGATACATTCCTAAACGAAACGCAAAATGACGTCAGAGGCATCCGCTTTATGAATGAAGTGAGAAACCGGCCGCACGCACCTAACTTCAGTGCTGAATGTGAAAAGAAAAGTTTGTCAATTCAACGTCACCGCGCCGCTCGCAAGCAAAAAACTAACTCGTGCTATACCACACAAAACTAAAGACAGTGTTAAACAGAAATAGAAGCAGTTATCGAACAAAAGTTAACTACATATTTGGACTATGGTGAATTTGCCGAACCAGCAGAGATAGAGAAGGAGCTTACGGGTAAGCGTTTCGTACTCTTATTTCCCAGCCTTATCAAATCCAAATTATCCACCAGCTACCATACCAATACTACAAAACCAAAACCTCACCATCAGATAATACTTGTTTCTTCTATGAAAAGGAAGACGATAATTCAATTTATACGTAAGTATTCTGTTCTCTCCTAATTCAATTTATTCGCAGTAACATGTAAGGGTGAACAGGAGCGAAGTAAACGTATTATTGCCTGTGGACGCAAACCCAATATGTCACCGTCTCGTGTGTCCACCCACCACTATTAGTGTGTGGATCTACTAAGTTGTCAATGATTTAGTATCAGAGCTTGGGATATGGTCTGTTTCACAGGAGGCAGAAGCCAAGCTGTTTTAACAGGTAGCAAAACTGTTTTTTCGATCCATTTTTGTGTGGGTGACTATTAGTGCATTTTGTTAGTGCACATTTAACCTTCGGCTTTGTTGCATTCGAATAACATCTATTAGGCCATGGGATATGGCCGTGGTGGTACCGGCCTAGAATAGTACTCCCCCATCTCTTCCCGCGGGTGCCGTTAGAGTCGACTTAGGGACCACGTACCAGAAGGTGGGCAGCAGCGCCTTCTGAGGATTGGAAATCATACTGCGCTCGCCAACCCGTGGCGAATATTGGCAAATCCCCCCTATATGGGGGAGGCATATGTCCAGCAGTGGACGCACATGGCTGAGAGAAGAAGGCCTTGAGAGAATTTCTATAGTCTTCAAAAATGAAGACTGGCTATTCTGATTGAGCGCTGACACTCTTTATTCCAGGGCTTTTATCGCTTCAGGAATCAGTACGAAAAATGATAAATGTAATGTATGTAATGCTTAGGTATGTGTATAAAAATACTTAGTTGTTAAATATTTATTAACATATAGGTATAATATTTCTTAAGATGACTTCCTAAAGTTAACATAGATTATGAAAAATATAAAAGTGATTAAAACGGAATTTTCAGCTGATGTCTTATTAACAAATTTACAAATAAGTATATCAAATACTTACTCGTTGTACCGAGTAAATAACAAACGTCATATAACATAGCCGGTGGTGCCGTGGTGGTACCGGCCTGGAATAGTACTCCCCCATCTCTTCCCGCGGGTGCCGTAAGAGTCGGCTAAGGGATCACGTACCAGAAGATGGGCAGCAGCGCTTTCTGAGGATAAGAAACCATACTGAGCTCGCCAACCCGCCTGCCAAGTGTGGTGAGTATTGGTAAATCTCCCTATATGGGGAGGCAAATGTCCAGCAGTGGACGTCCTATGGCTGCGATGAATGAATGAATATAACATAGTAATTCGGACTTCGAATTTATGACTCAAATAGTTGCGTTCAAGAAAGTAGTTATCGTTATCTACCTATGTTTATGAGATCTAGTTTCAAACCCAGTTGTAAGTGAGAGTAGCATACAATTCAGAAATTCATTGGTTGTTCTTACACCACAAGCCACATATTTGCCCCGGTACCACTTATTGGGTACGCGTTCGGTTATTACAGCTATTAGAGTAGCCTTCAGCACGTGTTACCTACGTGTGTAATAACTTGCGGATATACGGTAAGTTGGCGATATTGTTAGCGCGACCTTCGAGTAATACAGACAGATCTCTAAATAGTCTTAAAAGTATTAATGCATCAGAAGAAAGCCAATACTTTGTGTTTTTATTAGTGACTAGCTGCACCCTGCGGTTTTACCCGTATGGTGATGATTTATGATGATGAATAAAAGTAGTCTATGGGTTGTTCCGGGGCCTAAAGTATCTACATAACAAAATTTCATCCTATCCGTTTTACCCGCGCGGTGATGAATAACGGTGATGATGCAAATAAGCCTATGTGTTAATCCAGGGTATACGCTATCTGTGTTACCGCGGTTTTACCCGCGTGGTGATGATTGATGATGATGATGATGATGAAAAGTAGCCGTTGTGTTGTTTCGGGATCTGAAGTACCTACATACGAAATTTCATCCAAATCCTACTATACTAATACTACGCTTATTTGAGCGTTGTATTAGTATTATTATAGTAGGATTTGGAGGAGTCATTTGACTGTCCACCCGTTTGAGCGTCAAAGAGTAACAGACATTCATACAAACTTTTGCGTTTATAATATTATTACGACAAGCTACGAGAGAAGAGCGCCCCGCTCGCCCCTATTTTTTCCTAACCAGATCGATTCATTAGCATGTTGTCTGCTGATTAAAGCTTAATTGTTTGAGAAAAAAAATGGTTCCGTGACGCTACAGAATAATAATAAGATAGATAGATATGTAGATAAGTATACACTATAAATGCGAGCGCCCCGTATTCTCCTTGAAAAAGACCACCGAATGTGGTTGAAACTATAGTCGGAACCCTCTGACTTATTACGTGAGTAACTCCCGTGTTTTATACATTTATAATGTCTCAAAAGTATACACTAATTATACAATAGCTATATGCAAGGAACCGATGTTTTAATTCATCATCATCTCAGCCATAGGAAGTCCACTGCTGGACATATGCCTCCTCCATTGATTTCCACAAGGAACGGTTGGAAGCGGCCCGCATACAACCCTTGCCTGTGATTTTGGGTCAGGTCGTCTGTCCACCTGGTCGGTGGCCGTCCTATGCTGCGCTTGCCAGTCCGTGGTCTCCATTCGAGAACCTTTCGGCCCCAACGGCCATCGGTTCATCGAACTATGTGCCCTGCCCACTGCCACTTCAACTTGCTAATCCACGACACATATACATACCAAAATACTTAAAGAACTAGTAAAGATCGCTGTTAGAGTTTGGATACAGGACTTCCAACTGATTGTGGATATCAACTGGGAAGGGAGGTGAAAGATGTAAAAGGTCAACGGTCAAAATATAGACATCCTTGACAATATTGAATAAGTACTACGAAACATGCAAATTAAATACATACATTTATTTTTATACGTTACAAAGATTTTATTTTAAAAAAGGTAAAAATTTAAGAGCTCACATAAAAACACTCCAAATGTAAAATGACATCACTTTGTCGTTATAGGTAGTATTTTCACAGTTGAGATAAATAGCTAGGGTCCGGCTGCCGTTTACCCGGGACTTATCAAATAAGCGGAGCGAAAGCGAAGGTTACACTATGTAAACATATGGATTTGCTGAGTGACTTGTAATTTGAATTTTTATATACAGAATTTGACTTTTATAATATTTAGAAAGAAAGAAAGAAAGAAAGAAATTTATTTAGACCAAGGCATACATGAATCTTAATACTAATAGTAAAGTTTCATAACTTAACTTAGCTTAAAAATATTATATATATATATATATATATACTATATACAGCTAGTTCCCAGACGATGTAATTGTTCGCTGGTCTCCACACTAGGATTCCCTGTGTTGTGGGGACCAGTATCATACATGGTCAGTTGTTTAACAGTACCACTACAGTGGCTTGGTATCTATAATATTTACATGTACGGCTATTAAGTATGTTGTGAAGTGAGTGTGTGTACTGTGTATATGTGTACGTGGTCTGTGCATGTTTTTGTTGTGCGTGTATGTATGCGTGCAAGGGTGAGTGTTTGTGTGCATAGGTGTTTGTTAAATTTATTTATTTATGTGAAGAATTTGCTCATTTTCTTCGTAAGTCATCCCCGAGAACCATTGTTTCAAGGCTATTTTACATTTCTTCTTTGTAAGGATAATATTTAGTTGCCTATTTATTTTGGTATATAAATATGGTGCGGCCCAGGAGTAGGATCGACGATAAAATTCGGTATGCCGGGTTGGTACTTTCCATCGGATGTGTCTGCGGCAGATGACTACAGTTTTATGGGAAATTTTATGGTATCTTAGGATGACTGACATTATGTATAATTGTCTTACCCTCAAATAGCGACATTCCTGGTAAAGATCATTTGTACAATATTTATACGGTTTTCCGTGCGCTACCTTGAGAACGGCTCGTTGAGTTGATACGTTTTATAAGCTCCGCCCCAAGCAACCACACAGTACTCCAGAATAGTTTGGCATAGAGAGATGTAGACGATTCTTGTAACATCAGCGTCGGCCAATGCTCTAAGTCGCTTAAATATAAACATGAGTTTTCTTATTCGACTAGAAAGAATATTAATGTGGCTACTCCAAGATAGGTGGCTGTCTATAGTGACTCCCAAGTATTTAATAGAACTTACAGACTCTAAAGTAGTGCATTTGCATGTTTTACAACTGGTGTCCTGGCAGTTATGCACTTTTAGAATCGGATCTTGAAGCGGTGCTGATCGTTGAGTAATGCTGAAGTTTAGTACTTTGGTCTTGGAGGCATTCAGCGTCAGCAGGTTTTTATTTAGCCAGTTGATCACTTCATTTAGTCCCATTTGACTTATGCTGTTTAATGAGTGCCAATTGTCGCTGTAAAATATAATTGCGGTGTCGTCGGCAAAGGTGAAGATTTCTCCCTGAGTCATTTTTAGCTCGCATAGATCATTGATGTACACTAGAAACAGTGTTGGAGCCAGCACACTTCCCTGGGGTACACCGAATTTCACCTCTGCCAGGTCACTACAGAAACCAGACATACAGACTCTTTGTAATCTGTTTTCAAGATAGCTAGTGAACCATTGCAGTGGGGTACCTCTCACTCCAATTAGCTCCAGCTTCTTCATTGAGTCTTATTATTAATTACTTAGTACCAACATAAGCGGGTTTTTTTAAAAATTTATTTTAGGATCTTCAAACAGTACATAACAAAAAATTACAATGAAGTGCGAAGAATATATGTATAAGTATAGGTAGTTAATGTACAAACAGCGTAGACCACAGATTAATAACAAATAATTACTTATAAGTCTAACAGAACAAATCAGAATTTGTTTACGCTTTAGTTTATACCTATGTCTATGTATGTTAATTACTGTAAATGAATACAATATGTCCATAAAGTAGGTTAGAAAGGAAGCTTAATCACTTTGACTACTAATGTTAATAGATTTATCAAAAGCAGCGAATAGGTACTACATGAAAATAATTAAATTGCTGCTTTTTTTTTTGGGATATTAATAAGAAGCTGACGCGAGTGAAAAATGCGAGAGTAATTACGTAATTTATGTATATAATTACAGTGGATGTCATCTTTATCATCAGGTCAGCCATAAGAATGTCTTCTCCTGGACAAGACTTTTCCTGCGATATTGGTCAGGTGGTCTGTTTCCCTTGTTTGTGGGGGCATACTCCTATGCTGCGCTTGCCAGTCCGTGGTCTCCATTCGAGAACGTTTAGACCGGAACGGCCATCAGTTTTTCGACCTAAGTGTACCTACTAACCAATGCCACTTCAACTTGCTAATTCGTTGGGCTATGTCGTTGAATGTCGTTCTTCTACGGTTCTCCTCATTTCTAATTCGAGCGTGTAGAGATACCCTGAGCATAGCCATCTCCATAGCTCGTTGTGCGACTTTAAGCCTGCTCACAATGATATTATATGTTTACATGAGGTAGATGTCGCACAAGCGCGCGGAAACTGAGGCGGCAAAATTAAGTCAATTAAAGTAATTTTCATTATTACGCGTATTTCAAGCGCAAGTCTAAACATATAGCTATCCTTTTCTACATTATTTGTACAGTATTATCTGTCACAGTAAGTATGTTTATGTCGTAAAGGAACAAATCTGAGCACCACGCAGTATGAATATACGTCATCTTGAGTAAAACATCATTGCCTGCTCACAAGTCAGAGACCAAGTTTCATTTCCGTACACACGATTTAGATTTTAACAATCTATTATATTTGCTAACTGTAAATAATGTCGTAAGTGGTAGTGACTTGCGAAAGGTAAGGATATTTTCAGTAAAGTGCGTATCTCGTCGTGAGTCGGGTCGACATGTGACTGATGTCGCGACGCGACTTCGTGTCCCGCGGTTTGTGCATAATTCATCCCACGCGGCTATTTCGGTTATGTTGGTTATGTAGGGCTCGGGGACAGTTATGGCGTTTGGGTACATTAAGTAATCCGCAGGGTAGGGTCGGCAGACGAAATATGCACGAAAATAAATTGTCTCCACTTGATGGCAAAATACCGTCGCGTTTGTTGAAGCATTTTGCCTTTGGCTTTGTTTTGAAATGTGATGATAAATATTAAAAAAATAAATATATAAGTTTACAATCATTATAACTTTTTAACATAATTTAAAAATAATTTAGAATAGCAATAAAATAATCTAACTTAAAATAAAAACCTTAAACATTTAATAAAAACTAAAATAAATCTAAAACGGGCCCCTGCGGCATTGTACCCAAGATGCTGGCAGCGTTTCCTCTTTGTATTGCTAGGCTAATACGTTGAGCGAGGAAGCTGCCAGCTCTTCGGTCTCCTGAGACGTCAACCAGTCTCTTGGAGATTTCCTTGAAGAAGTTGAGCGCGCTAGGACCCCACGGGCCAAGGGTCTCGACACCGAAAGGAACAAAATGGTATATATATAAAAATTATAATATTATAACTTTTAGGTTAAGCGTGTTCATACCTTCCACCACATTGTAACTGATTATCAAGTTATATGGTAAAACGTAGATCTATAAAGTATAAACAAAATAAATAAATGTTGTGTACTTAAATGTTGTAAACTTATGCCTACTACGGCAAAATTTATAACCGACTTCAATTAATATGCTTTCTTTACCTAAGAACTCATTTATACTACTATAAGCCGACTTTTATTTTATATTATAGGCCAGCCAAAAAGGTTATTGGCAGCGTCTAAAAAGTTCATCAAAATCAGTGTAATATTTCTTTTTATTATTACAAAAATGTTTAAAGCCTCAGTGATCAGATTTTCAGCAGCGCCTTCTGAGGATTGTAAATCATACTGCGCTCGCCAACCCGCATGCCAAGCGTCGCGAGTATTGGCAAATCCCCTCTATATGGGGGAGGAATATGTCCAGCAGTGGACGCACATGGCTGAGAGAAGAAAAAGAAGAAGATCAGATTTTAAAATTTGTAAACTATTGTTATTATTAATTTGAAGACTTACAATAGTACCATGTTACATTTTACTCAAATCAACCTCACATTGTGCAAAGTGTAAAGTTTTAAACGTATTATGTGATACTAAGGTAATTTAACTTCATAGTTAGTTAGTAACATCCTATCTCGTGCCGTTCACGCACAAAAAGTACACTTTCACCGCTACCCGCAAAAAATGACACAGAAAAATCCTTTTTGCGCACCGCGTTGCTTATCAGGCGAGCCGTCTGATCCACCGTTTAGGAGATAACCCTGGTATTGCCAGAATAAAGCCCTCGTTACGCTAATCTCCTTATCAGAAGTACGATGGAAAGAGTTTCCCGGGTTAGTCTTTAGTCCCGTTCTGAAGCGAAGATAAGTTTTGACTCTACGGTGTGTGGTGTCCGGTTTGCTTAGAATTCCTAGTGAAAAGAATAAAGGGACGACGAATGGACGGGAAATGTTGTGTAAATTTTAAGAGAAAGAAAAGGGAGCGCTTTTACGTAATTAGTCTATTCGTACGTAAAATTAAGGAAGTGTTTCAAAGTTATGCTAAGCTAAGAAAATGTGCATTGCATGTTTGTTTTGATGATCTTTAACTATTGTTATTGAAGTATGTTGTTTATTGTTTTTCTACAACTATAGACGTTATGATTTTTTACTTCTCCAGAGCTTCTACTCTCTGACAGTTATTCATCCCATTATCTGAACATCAATGCCGGGGTTGATATATTTATATGACTATGCTATAGAACTGCTCATTTTTACGAATTATCTATTTTCTCAATTTTAAGATCATTTTCTAGAAAATCTCAATTGCACGTGTGATAATCCGCTACGGATAACTAGTATGGTATTCTAAAAAGCAGCCTTTATTATTACTATATTATTACTAGCGGCACCCCGCGGTTGTACCCGCGTGGTAAGGAAAAACGGTGATAATAGTGAGGATAAAAATAATGTGTTAGTTTTAATCCAGGGTAAAAGCTATCTCCATACCAAATTACATCGAAATCGGTGGAGCCATTTGAGCGTGAAGAGGTAACAAATATACACACATACACAAAAACTTTCGCATTTATTATATTAGTAGGATTTCTTATTTTGAAATGTAAATTTAGGTAGTTTTGTGGAAAAGAGTGTTAAACTTTGCGAATTATATATTAATTGATATCGTCGACTAGTGTTAGTTTTGCATAGATCTATAATTACACTGAAGTCTCTGACTGAGTTAACTTTATTGATAGTATATATACATGTATACAAAAATTGTTAGTTTAAAGGTATTATATAATTATCAGAGTTTTCTTCATTTGCGGTAGTTTACAGGTTAAGAGTTTAATACACGAACTAAATATACGAATAATGTTAATCGAAGTAGCGGTTACTCACGAAAAATCACTTGGTATTTATAGAACATCTAGCTGTGTCCCTCGGATTCACCCGCGTTGTGATGAAAAACGGCGGTGATGACGATGATGATCCAACTTATGACATTCACAAATAGCGTGGCTTTCTATTGGTAAAAGAATTTTCAAAATCAGTTCAGTAGATCCAGACATTATCCGCTACAATCTCAGAAATATATACTTTACCTCTTTATAATGTTAAGTACATATAAATATAATATATGAGAAGTCAATGCGACGCTAGATTAAAATACTGACTCTTATTTGAGTCAGCTAATCTGCATTGCAGTTCATTGGAAAACGGTTGCTAGCAATCTAGGTATTATGTTACTTATTTACTTTTTAAAGGTTCAAAGGTTTATGCGCACGCGTGTTTTTAAGATCTTTTTTTTTCCTTATTTTAAAACCGACTTCAACACTTAAAAGTGTGAAATAAGAATGAGAATAATTTATTTGCTCATAACACGAATACACATACATCATTTGAATTTTTGTGTTGATGAATACTAATTAATTATTACGATTTGACTCTGGTCTCTACACTAGGATTCCCTGTGTTGTGGAGAACAGTTACATATTGGCATGTTATAAAGTTATGTGAGCGTTACAAGCAACAAAAACAATCTGTATCGCGCGATGTACACAGTATAATGTAAGCACGCAGTAATTTAGCCTAAAATAGTCTTGAAAATAAGTACATTTTGAGAGCAGCATTAGATACATACAAAATTAATTAAAGGTAACAGCACACTTAATAAACAAAAAGGATTTATATAATTCTAATCTTATATCTCTCATACTGAAAAAATATCTTCTTGTTGGCAATTAACACAAGATATCCTGATATTATATCCAGAATTAGAATAGCGGATGCCAATCGGCCGTAAACAAACGCAAATAGGGAAGATTACCGTAAAAAGCAACGAGTAGAAGCGAATTAGCGAATAATACCAAATAATCTCGGAAATATCCGAGTACGCGACAGATACGGCGCAATAAAAACTGTCTAAGTGCAGCCTTCTAACGAGGAACCCCGAGAGCTTCCGTGGCCCGAAGTTCACGAGCCCCGATGTTATCTATTCAATCTAATTTCGCTTAAGTATTTAATAATGAGCCCAATTGGGCGAGGAGATAATAAGCGCATTAAGAGAACCGATTGAATGGGCGCTCGTAAGAGATGGTCGAAGAAAATTATCTTACAACAGCTAACTGGCCATCAGAAGATTTTTGTGGAAATTGCTCTGTATATTGCTAGTTAGCGTAGAAGGGCTATGTAAGTATATAAGGCGGTACAGCTCTGATGTGAAGTTAAGTGTCCCTGTGAGCGTCCGTGTTTATAGTGCTTGTCCTTTCTTCTAATGATTCGTCTTGGCACTAGAAGAAAAGAGGCCTTCTTTATATGTTTGAAAGTATAGCTAATATAGTCTTTGAAATAATAATGATTTGAATGGCGTTCTTAAGTGCATTTTATTTTTGTAAGTTTAACCACCGTGGCAGTATACTTAAGTTCTTATAAGTAAAGTATCCGACTAATTATTATTACTAATTCACTAATTACTAATATTATAAATGCGAAGGTTTGTGAGTATGGATGTATGTTCGTCACTCTTTCACGCCTAACGTGGTTAAACTTACATGTAACGGCTGAATGGACTTGGATAAAATTTGGTATGGAGATAGCTTATATCCTGGATTAATTCATCACCACGGGGATAAAACCGCGGGGCGCAGCTAGTTTACTATAAAAAAGAGATCATTTTTCGAATCAGAGTTTCGTTTGGTCATCAGTGGCCTCTCAGTGCTTATTCATGGAACGTTTTATAGAAAATTAAGAAATATTCCTATTATAATTACTAACTTTCTAATGAAATGTATATAATATATGGGCCAATAAAAGTATTTCCTTTCAAATAACGAAAAAATCTGTGCACAAATGACGGAGTATTGAGGTTCTACAAACATAAAAAAATAATCGAATTAAGAATCTCCACCTTTTTTTGAAGGAGGTTGAAAATACATTTTAATAGAGTAGTATATATAGGTCCTAAGCAGGTCAGGGTAATTAGGATATTAGCAAGTAGGTACAATACCAAGATACCCCACAATGGGGACCTCAAGTGTAAGGGATAGACAGTGCGTTACATTGACGACTGGCCTAATAAAGGACGGTCGCCGTGGCCGTGGATCACTCCCTTGGATTCCCTGTGTCGCGGAAGGGATGGACACACACAATCACAACACACAAACAACCAAGACCCGGGACAAGCATCTCCACTCATCGCACAAATGTTTATTCTTGCCGGGATTCGAACCCAGGGTCCCGGAGACGCAGAAGTCATGTCGATGACACAAACCATTGCGCCACGGGACCGTCAAACGCCGTCAAAAACCGTCAAAAAAAAAATGCGTTGCTTAGTTACAAATGTTACCTACAGTTACATGTCACTTATGTAACTGTTACATATTATTGTTACATAGTTACATATTTAAAAATGTTATTTTATTTGAATAAATGGTGACTTTTTAATTAGTGACTTCCAAAAGGTTTTCCATTTATATTAAAACTATGGGTCAGTCCAACAATACCGGTTTAATCTGGATTCCATTACGCGCTAGGATTTAGGACATTCGTTAGGTGTATCAATTATCGCGCTGCTAACGTATATGTTTAACCTCGCAGCCACATTTCAATATTACTCAACGGAATAGTCTTTATACTTGTGGCGTAGCTTCAGTTTTATATGAATTCATTTTATGTTCATAATTTAGGTATGAATTTACGTGTCGAGCAATAAAGTAATCAAAGATACGCTGAAAAAATTGTTTTGCCATTGATAAGCAGACTTCTAAAAAAAATACATAGGACGGCTTGGGTAATGGCTGGCGGGGGGAATGCACAATATACCCCAAGCGGGACGTCAGTGCAGGACTCAGTATCCCCAAATCGAACAAGTATAAGAATAAGAGGTTTCTCAAACCTCCTTCTTTTAAAGTCAGTTAATAACGTAGTACAAATTAAAATAATTACATAAAATTATGATATATTTTAAAATGATTGAAGCTCTAGTCCTCTTAGTTGCTCTTTGCACAAGTGGAAAAGCGCACACACATTTCATAGTTATTTACTACAACATTATTATAAAATTTACAGTACTAGCGATCCGCCCCGGCTTCACACGGATAAAAATTTCGAAATTAAGCATTATAAGGACCCCTAGTTTTTTGAAAATATAATATAGCCCATGTCACCCGGGGACAGTATTATAGCTTCCCAACAGTGAAACAATTTTTCAAATCGGTTTGCATCTTTCCTGTTTATGATATTAGTATAGATACCTTTTGTTTAGTTTAGTTACCATTAGAATATATCATTTTAAGGGGTTAGGGGGTGCCGATGACATTAAAGACGTTTGCGGGTGCTTACAGGATACAGGAGCGCGGCCCAGACGGGACAAACCCTGAGCCCTGTTAATTCAAAATGGTACGCATATATCATCTGACCAACGGCCAAAAAAAAATTACTAATAAAAGTCTTGGTACTATTTTTTTCTTCTGATGTAAGAGACAGTTTAAGCGTATTTGTCGTTTCCGCGAGATTTGTTTACTAATAAATGAGCAAATGTAATCAAATTTTGTTCGATCAGAATTAACCCTTATGAACTGTTCACATACCAATTATTTTTTCACGTTTATGGAACACGCAGGACTGTAAACGACTTATGCTGAAAAAATTCAATGTTATCTACGTAGTAAATAGTAAAGCCTTAATCCTTACCCGTCATTCGCTTAATTTTCCGACCACAAGGACCGTTGTTTAATGTAAGCCAATTCACCAGCGTTGAAGCACTTATTTATATTAAATAGTTATCCAAAAAACCCTTATGTTTCCGTACATTCACATAGACATAATAAGTTTTTTGGGCTTTCGCGTCCGCATACAAAGTTTGTGTGTATGTGTGTATATGTTTATGTTTGTAACTTCTTCACGCTCAAACGACTCCACCGATTTCGATGAAATTTGGTATGGAGATAGCTTATACTCTGTTTTAACACATAGGCTTATTTTTATCATTACCATCATCACAGTTTTTTATCACCACGCGGGTAAAGCCGCGGGGCGCAGCTAGTATGTAATAAAATTCAGGTACCCGAAGTGATGAAATAAATGTTGACAAGTTCTGTGACTAGGTTGTTGGTAAGTAAGCAAGATCATTCTATCTACTGTTACTTTTTACAAAGTATCAAATCCACCGCGTTGACCCTTACAATGGTATATTACACACTAGCTTTGCCTCCCGTACCGTAACCGGGCAGTCGCGGTCAGGTGCATATTCATGAGATTAACCAGAGAGCCTGCCCAGCCCACGGTCCCGGACATTCGGACGAACGCGCGGCTCAAATAATATTGTCGTTTTGATCCTCATATTTCATTTATTAGCAGCTTTTGTTACCGGATTTGTCGCGGAGTCGCAGGTGTGAAAAGTCAAAGTTGAAATTAAAATACGTGAAATTTAATGGAATAATAATATAGTTTTCGTCATATTGGCTTGTTGCAAGTAGGTACTATATGATACTAATTTATTTTCATTACACTTCTAAAAAAGAAGATTATTAATGATGTCCTTTTATGTTTGTTACCTCGGAATTCAGTAACGAAAAAAATCATTTAAAGGCATGCTTTCGGATTGGTCGCAAAACAGATATCACTCTAACAAATACATTATTGGAATATACCTCGACATGCGTGTTAATGCCAAATAAATATATCACCTGTACATAAGTACTTCAAGACGGTTTTTAATTACAAATTAAACTTTTTTAAAACTTGCATCAGCAATATCTGGTTTGTATCCCCAGCTGGTTGTGATACAACGGAATAAATTTAAAAAATTATATCCGGCCATTTTGTTTTTCCTTATCTACCTGCTGTAATGAGATAATATGCCGTGGTAGTACCGGCCTAGATTAGTACTCCCCCATCTCTTCCCGCGGGTACCGTAAGAGTCGGCTAAAAGATCACGTACCAGGAGGTGGGCAGCAGCGCCTTCTGAGGATAGGAAACCATACGCTCGCAAACCCGCCTGCCAAGCGTGGCGAGTATTGGCAAATCCCCGTATATGCGGGCCTTGTAAGGTATATGTCCAGCAGTGGACAGTGGATAATGAGTTAATGTGACCAAATATAGCGATAAAAATAGCGATAAATTTTGAAATTTCATAATAAATGAGAAAATGCGCCTAACAAACTGCAAAAATAAATTTAGACGTCCAGGGAGAGTATGATGGAATTAGTTTTCTTTCCGGGAATTTCGATGTGAAAGTCGAAGCTAGGTCTACTTGGTCTCTTATACGATTCAGTATAATAACTATGATTGAATTTTACGATCTTACATCGGACGACAGTAAAATCAGCTTTGCTTCAACCAAACGACAATCTTTCTGCATCACTAGAAAACCCACAAAACTTCACATAAATTCTATACAGACATCAAGTAGATATTTTCCAAAAGGCTGTCGACCGCACTCAAAGTTACGTTACGGTTATCGTTGTTTCCAGCTAAAAGAACTTGCATGTCTACTGAAAATAAATTCTGAAACACAGCATTCGGTAAACTAAGGCCGGAGCTACGGAACTAAGATACTTAGCGAATTGATTGTAGGTACTAAAGCTGGATTTATTCAGAGATACTAGAAATGCTGAATATAATCTTTTACAGGATATTTACTATGTATTTTATTTGTTTTAGTTGCTCTATATTTCAGCACAGTTACAACTGCCATATTCACGACTAAACTATTTTTCACTATATTCTTAAAGGTTTTTTAAAAGCAGATCAATCAATCTACCCTCATTGTTTCGCATCTATTGCGTATAATGGTGTTACCACTGTACCTAAAACACAAGTAACGCAACAATTACCAAAAAACCCATTTCCTCCTTACCCGTCCATCTGAGAACGACTAGACGGACAGCAATGCGACATCCGTACATGGTAGACGTTCCAACTTGTCCTACAAATGTTTTGATTCCACATACATAGTGCATACAGCTCATGAGTGAAATGTATTGCCTAAATCTGTATTTTCGCATTAATACAATCTGTGTATCTTCAAGTTCCAAGTGAATAGGTATCTTCTAGGCAGGCGTGTTCCATCGTAGGGCACATCAGTTGAGATAGAGGTCAACGCTTGCTTATTCTCAATAAAAATACCTAAAACTATAAACTACTAATAATAACTACTAACAATTCATGGTGGTACTTAGCCAGGTGATCACTAAAAAGTACCCTACCACAATGTTGCAATTTTTAACGAGTTATCATATCTAAATCAAAAATATTCTTTAATTACAAAAACGAAGTTTATGCTGTAACGCCCAAAACCCTGTCAATCCCCTAGCTTTGACAGTGAAACGACGCCAACTATGTAGAGGGCGGTAATGGAGCCGTCCGTCACCGCCCGCCCACTTCCTGCCCACGCCGGTAGCTTGCTGCCCGCCCTTGGAAGGTCACGTTTTGGCTTTAAAAAGTCATATGTTGGAAGCGAGACTGTATTTTATTTGCACCAAAAAGCTGACAAGTGCTAGAAGTCGACAGGCCACCAATAATTATAATAACTGTAGTATCAACTGCACTGCGTTTGTCTCTAAAATATGTAACTTATATTTCAAACGCTCATAAAAAAAAAACCATACGGGTCGAATTAAGAACCTCCTCCTTTTTTTGAAGTCGGTTAAAAATACACTTTTGAATACATCATTTTAAATTTCGTCTTTTTAAATAGTTAAGATATCTATGTTTGTAACTTTGAATTGACGTATTAATAATAAATGTTTAAGTTAATATTACAAATTTGAAGTAAATCACAATAAAAATTAGTTGTCTACTGCCGTGTTGAGAGCTAGGGAGCATTCTAGGTTTACCGTTTAAAAACGAACATTATGCTTGAATTAGATAAGCTTAATATTTTCTAATCCCCATTTATTGTCGGCTCTGAGAAAATACTTTGTTTATGAATTATGGTACTAAGTATTTCATACATTCATTCCTAAATGTCAAAAAAAGAAGAAGGTATTTCCAGCTCCTTAAAAAGTACATTTAAGTAACATTTTTCATAAAAATATTTTTATGGGTGTGCGAATTTGTGCTGTAGTGTGCAACTGCTGGGGCTATCTTTATTCATAAAAGCATGCTGCTACAACTATATTATAAAGAATAAAAATAAAATTTAGACCTATATGGTAAAAAAGAATGTCTTTTGTATACCAATGTGTATTTAAACATTTTAAATATAGTTATTTGATGTTAAATTCTGTACTTAAAATTTAAATCGTTTAAATACAAATAAATATTATAATTTTCCCATTCTAGTTTCTTTGATTTCTTCAGAGCAGAGCATTTCTTTGTTTACTAGCCAAAAAAAATATAAGTCTACCATTACAACTACAAATAAAATTAGCACCTTAGTTGCATTATAAATATTTTACAAACAGCACCTGTATATATCTGGTTGCCTAAAAAAGGTATTAATTAAAATTGATATTTTATTCCATGTAACTCCACAACGGGCCGCTTCCAACAGATCCTTGTGGAAATCAATGGGGGAGGCCTATATCCAGCTGTGGATGTTCTATGGCTGAGATGATGAAGATGATGAATAAAAAACAAACATGCACAACAAACTGTGGTACTAAAACGATAACTTTTTTCATTACGCCCGTTTATCATACGATACGCAATTTTACGTTACTCTTATTTTTCTATACAATATGAGAGGCAAAAACAAGTTCTGATATGTATAACTTAGAAGTTAATAAATTAGATGGGAAATTTTAGATGAGTGAATCCCACAAAATAAATTGCTTGCGACAGCACAGAGGTAAAGGACGAACAGATAAAGATAAATTAAAGGTTATGTTATGATTACCCAAAAATTATATTTTGTGATCAAACCACCAACCTTTTAAATTTAGTCCAGTCAAATAAACTTTTAAATCAAAATTTCAGTCTAAATTGTATAAGGAATAAAAGAACAATAGCAAAAAGGCTTCATGTTACTATCGCAGAAAAAAAAAAGGAAATAACATAGCAATGATTAACCGAACCGCCAACCCGCCTGCCAAGCGTGGCGAGTATTGGCAAATCCCCCCTATATGGGGGAGGCATACTTCCAGCAGTGGGCGCACATGGCTGAGAAAAAAAAAAGAAAGATTAACCGAATTTGTCTAAGCTGTACAAACAAAATCGAGTCATGCATGGTAAACAGAAGTCTAACAATTTTTGCAAGAATGTATTGAAATATTATTTTTAATTAAATTTCAGTTAAATAGCGAACAAAATAAAAATCCAAGTGAAGCGAAGTCCAAACTATAACCTCAATCTGCAAAACCAATTTCGTGTTTATGTCGTAACAGTTTCTTTCCAGTGAATAGTTCCAAATCAAATAGACTTTAAAGCAAAGTTTTCAGTTTAAACTTGTGTACGCCCCTCGTTCTTATTTACATGCATTACGCATGCAGATTAGTTATAAACTTGGTAGGGCTGATACTTTCTATTCTGCTAAAAATATTATATTTTTTGATGAATAAAGACAGGTGTTTGACCACTTTATTGTCTGATGTTAAGTGATGATACGATCTACGATGGATAACGGCTGCCTAGAAGATAACTATTTACACGTGACTTAAAGACACTCCTGAATCTATGTGGAACCAAAGGCATTGAAACCTTGTGTAGACCTTAGATAGTCTTTCTACGGTGTAGAATATGTGAAGAACACACAAATGACAAAGATAATGTCAACTGACCAGTCAGAGAAAAGCACACTTTTTTAATTCTTTGCTGCTCGATTTTTTTCAATATTTCGAATGATATACACTTTTTGAGTTCGTACATTTTTATTTTTTTATATATAAACGGAGAAATTGTTCCATGTTTAATGATTGACGAGACAAAGTTTAAAAATCTTTCAAAAAAATAGATGTCATTAAACTTTTTAATTTATGAATCTAGGTTCTATGTCTTAGGAGATATTAAGGTGTTTGTCGGCATTTTGTGGGTGGAACTTTTTCATTTCTCGCAAGTCTATTTAACCTCCGATGCAAGAGAGATGTTATAACTTTCACGTGTCTGTTTTTGGCATCTTAGCTCCAAAGCGAATCTGTGTACGAACATTTATTACCGATTCTATATTTTTACATCTTGTACTATCATAAAATATTTTTGACATTTTTAAATGCTTTATATTAATTTTCATTTATTATAATGGACAAAGTCCATTACATGATTGGCTTTATAGTTGTCGTTAAATAGGGTATAAAATGTTTAATAAATTGTAGTACTTTGTGTACTTATTGAAGTCAACCTAATGTCAAAAGAGAAAATTCTCAAGAGACGTTCAACTCCACGCTGGAGTCACAAAGAATTAAACAGTTCTTCCTAACTTCCTACGAATCTTTCCAAGAAAATAAGGCCGATTTCCAGCCCTACGCCTACACAAGTCAAAGAAAAACTTCACGGAAGCGCCCCAATGTAATTTGAAAGTTGGACGACAACTAATGAACTAAGTCTGGTTGTGCATCCGAATTACGTTTATGAGTCTAGCTCGAGGCTTCTGGCTTTACACGGGCTCTGTTAGTTCCCTTTCCAATTTGTACGAATGCCAGTTTAAGACTATTATATATATATGTTTTTATATACGTGTTAGCTGTGTTTATAACAAGTTAAGAGCTATCTGCACCCTGTTGTTTTACGCGCGCAGATTATGCTTTACTGGTTATTATTTGAGACCACACTAAACTAAACAGACTAAAACTTCAATGTTGAGTCATCATCTTCATCATCTCAGCCATAGGACGTCAACTGCCTCACCCATTGATTTCCACAAGGACCGGTTGGAAGCAGCCCGCATCCAGCTCTTGCCTGCGATCTTAGTCAGGTGGTCTCTCCACCTGATCAAATGTAATTTGGTAGTTTGTTATATTGTTGTACGAATGTTTATGAACTGAGATACAAACATATTTGTTTTCTGTGTTTACAATAATAAAATTATAAAAGGTTATCAACCATGTGCCTTCAACGGGTCCTACAGTACTTCGGTCACTTAGCGCGCAGACACCCTGATAACCTGGAAAGACTAATCGTTACCGGAAAAATAGAAGGCAAAAGGCCTGACCAAACGATGGTCTGACCAAGTGACTCAGGAACTGGAAATGCCGGTCAACGTAGCTCTCCTCTCTCTCCGTGCCTGAACACACTATGTTTTTGGTGACAGTTTTTAAACTTGAGGGTGGTAGCTAGCCAGGCGGGTACTCGAAAGTACCCTAGCACCATGCTGGGGATTTGATAACGGTGTTACCTTCACCAGAAGCTGAAGCTGTTGTTGGGGATCGAACCAGTGTCCGCCAATTTGACAGCCGACGCACCTCCCGCTGAGCTATCATCGCTTCAACGAGTCAAAGGGTTCCTGCTACAGTTTCGCCCACATTCGGTGGTATTTTTTAAGGAGAGTACGGATGCGGTGGCGATTTGCCTTATGCGAACATAAGCCATAGTTTATATTTATAGTTTTATATTTAGTTGTATCGAGATACATTTTCAATGAATAAATAATTAAGTAAATCTTTTCCCCAATGCAATAACACATTCCTCTTTCAGATAATCAAAGGTTGAAGAGAAACCAATCAAATAGATTTTTTTTTGGTTTGTTTCGTTGATATGTTTTCAAGAGTTTCGACCCTCGCTCTGGCCCGATTGCACCATTCACTGCGGTAATGAAGTTAAAGCAGCTGCTATTGCAGATTTTCTTCACAATTCATTCAACTAACAACATAGTAAATGGATTATAACTCAGCGTTTTGTTTCATATTTGTCTTTCTTTTTTATTATGCACAGGAGATGCGTTCCACTGCCATCTAACCTAACGGTCAGTTGTTGTGTTGGTGGAATCACGATATAAAATCGGATAGAATGTTGATTTGCTCTTAGCGACGTCTGCTTGAATACAGCACACCATGGTAATCTATCTATGTATATAAGAAACGTTTTCTGAATAAATAATAAAGATCATTATTACATTTAGAGCATCAAATACTCGAAGTTAACAATTAATTAAATACAGCAGTGACTAAAAAAGGGTTATAACTAAAATAATATGTTAATAATGTTACTATGTGTTCGGGAGAATCTACGATAGTTGTAATTTTTCTTCGATTGCCCAGTAAGCTATATAATACCTGGCCCTAGATTTTCTCTGGTTGGGGTAGTTGTTCCGGGGTCACTGTTAATCCAATATGAGCCAATCACTTACCTCGAAACCGTTGAGCACTCTCGTAGGAACTTCGTCGAGGGCACCTGGATCCGTCCTGACACTAAACACCCGGGTGTGGGCACTGGTAACAGTTTCAATTTCACAATAAAAAATCCTCACAAAATATTGATAAACCGCCGATATTGCACATCAGTCGCGAACCGTGTCGGAGAGTAACTGACCGTTTCACACTTTTTGGTTGTCACCGTCATTTATATAGAAAATAATTATCAACTACCCTCTTTTCTTCATCGCTCGTTGGAACCTCAGCTCGTGAATGAACGCATATTAAAATTAAATAATAACGCCCGAACACTATGTTAATAAAGTTAGTAATATTAATAGTACGTTAATTTATTAACGAGAACCATTCTGAGACTTTAGACTTGAAATTTGGTATGTAAATACTTCATAACTCATACTTTCATCAATAACGTCAATACGCGCGGCTAGTGTTACAATAAACACCAAAGGCGTCATGTTTTTCCGTCATATCTTTATCTCTCTTATCTCTGCCTGAAATATGTTCAGATATCTACTTCTCCTAATCGCGAACCAGTCAAGTTAAATAAATTAATCAACAGCTGTATCAACACGAAATCGTATAAAACATTATTTTTCCATCAGTATGTTGAGTATCGTCTCTAATCCCTTATTTATATCTCAGCGGCAGCGGCGGGCGGTCCACTGGCGCGGGTTCTGTTGATCCGTTGTTGTTTATTCAATAAATCGATGTTTGAGCTCCGCTCTCCGATTCGAATCGCGAAACAGCGCTAAGCTGGGAACGCACCAAACGATACTTTTGATACAATTTTTTTTTCATGTCTTTGGTAATTTTATTTTATCATTGGATAAGCTTAAATTACGAGAGGGAAAAAATGTTAAGTTATTGAGATTACATTTAAGGCTCAGTCAGGATCAGATGAATGGAAGAAATAGTCTGGGTACCCACAGTTATCACCAGAATTTACCACACACTTCACTTTGTCCTTGTTTTTGAGTTTTTATATATAATTCCGTAATTAACGCCCGCGGGACTTGATACATTTTTGTTGAAGATGACGGACACAGTTCACGATTCTACAGCAAGGTGTCACACTGATCGGTTTTTTTGTGTTAGTAGTGGGGTCAATTAGGATAAGACTTTGGAAATGGGAGGGACATGGAAGACTTAAAGCTTTTCAATTATATTATTTAAATAAAATAGAATATCGATGTTTAACAAATTTCCAGCTGCTACAAAACAGGCATAACAAGCGTTTGATCGTATAGTAAATAAAGAGTGCACTACATAGTCTGTTGCAGGACTAATATATACATAGATGATCATGAAATTAAAAAAAAACTTTTTTTGTCGACCAACGGCGTGGATATTTCAGAATGAAAAGGATTTTTTGCGATTGTTCACAGGTTAATGTGAAAACTTATTGTATGGGTTCAATAAAATTGAATTTGTCTTATGCTTACTGTCTCATTTTCCCATTAGATAATGTTTGTTCATTGAGATATTAATGATTATCTGATTGGGCTTGGTGTGTAGTGAACTTTAATAAGGTTCCGGCTCTGCAGCGTAATTATCCATCAGGCGATTGGTACGATTCCTGTGTTTTGATTGGATTCTCATTTGGATTATTCGGTGTTGAGAGGTTGCTGGTTCATTGGGTGGTTTCAATTTGTGCAAGTTGTGTTCTTAGCAGTCGCAGATATCTGCGGTTTGCTTTTCTCCTATGATTGGATTTTGAGAGAAGTTTCATTCTTAAACTTATGGCGAATGTAATGCTCAGTTAATTGAAGCGATAATAGCTCGAAGAGAGTCTTGGTTATCTGCTGATTAAGTGGTCAGCGGATTGAATCCTTTTCCTGAATCGAGCGGACGGTGAATGTATAAAATGTACATTGGTGAAGCACTGTCAAGGATAGGCATGCGTAGTTTTGAATGACGCTGTAGAGACGAATGTTGCGTTGAAAATATTATGCATTATTTGATTTTGAATATTTGTTTCATGATTTATTTTATACGCAGGATATATAAATATATATATGATTTCTCCAATGAGTCTCCTTAGGTAAACTGAGCGAAACCGGGCTATACGTTGCCTACACATGGTTCTACAGAGGACGTACAAATAGTACAATTTCTGATGATTCCGTTTTCTGATCCGAAATCTGACAATCCTAGTGGTCAAAATTCGGACAACGGATTTACGACAGTTAGTTAACTTTTTAACCATTTATTTATTCCTTAAATAAGAAAGACTTACAATTAGGTAAAAGAAAGAGGCGTTCCTACAATTTAAAGACTATTTATATTTTTAATATTACTTAAGGCTCGTTAGGCTAACGCTTAGTCTCGGTGGGAATAGCACGTATTTCGTTATTAACACACTAAAAAACTTAAAAATATATTTTTAATTGTTTGTTTGCGGCCATCAATGTTTCGATTAGACATATGTGTATAGGCATATATGCAAGCTAACAGCTGCAACATTTATTTGCTAATCCTCTGCAATCCACGTGTCACGGCGATACCTGACGCGGAACACGGCTGTCTTTTCCTAATCTCCAATCACTCGAGATTATGACCGTAATTAATTGTTTAGAGCATATTGTGCGAGAAAGTTTTAAAATAAGTTAACTTTCTATATACCAGGTACATAATAAATTAATCTTCCATAGCGACGAGGCGTTCTTAATTTTCAAAGGGTAATTAATAACTCAAAATGTATTCGACACATGAAATGCAAGTAAGTATATATTTTCTCAGAATTAGTTTAGCTATACAGCTAGGAAATACGACTAACACTGTGACTAAAATAGTATTGGACAAAATACAGTATGGTTTTAACAATACACTTATAGTATATATTTGTCGTTAAAACCAGTATATAGGTCTGTTCAGTTATATTACAAGACATTCGAAACTAAAGAGAAAAAACCTATACAATAGCATTACGAATATTATTAACTTTCTTTTTACTGATTATAAGCTTACGTTTGACCTCTGTAAACTTCATTTTCTATTTAAAATATTTATTAAGGATGTATTAGCTAACAACATATATTAAGCTATATATAAGCTAAAAAGCACGATAAATTTCAAATCTGTCGAAAATTAAAAAATATTGAGAAAAGAATATATTAATGAACAATACCTATTTACTTTTCATTCTTTTTAATAAATAAAATTAATACCTTTTTGTTATGGATTTCCGCAATGTAACTCCTGAATCTATAAACTTTCCTAAAAAATATCCTTCCTACTAATATTATAAATGCGAAAGTTTGTATGTATGGTATATTTGTTACTTCTTCAAGCTCAAACGGCTAAACCGATTTCGATGAAATTTGGCATGGAGATAGTTTAGCCTCTGGATTAACACATAGGCTTTTCATCATCATTATCATTATCAATCATCACCACACGTATAAAACCGCGGGGCACAACTAGTTGTTTAAACAGAAGTACGCATTGTAAAAGTGGGAGCAAAATGCTTCGTTCGCAAAGATGGCTTATCTACAAAGTAGCGGTGGCGCATTAGCGCACCATTTGGTTGACCGATGGTTATCGAATGTATAAGGTAATTCCAATGCACGTTACTACACTCTATTACATATATTTTTATTTTAGGTCCTCGTTTGAAATCCCATATATTTGGCGTTAAATCGGTACATTTTCGAGGCTTTCACCGAATCCTGTCAATAAACATCGTATTCAGTAAATCCGGCCGGCCGAGTGCGTCAAAAACGGCGTGGGCGGCAAGGTGCCAATATTGCAGTGCCTCTGCTTTTGCGATTTTTTAAAATCAAATCAAAACTCATTTATTCTAAACATGGGATATGCTTAGGTGTAACAATTAAAAGTCCGCCGTATTCACCCCTACAGGCGAAGAATAATACAATGTTCTCGGTAATTAGATATAGTAAAATTTATAAGAATAGCAAACAAACAACTTAAACAATATTATTTAAATAAAATACTAACAATATAATATAATATTAAATTAGAAAATGTCAAATACAATTGACTTCAGTATACATACACAACTATAATTCATTTAATCTTGTCATTTAGAAAGTCATTGATGCTGTGGTAAGTCTTACTAATAATACATTGTTTTAGAGTCAATTGAATTAATATATAAATAAAATAAATGTAATAAATTGTCAATATTGGCACACTCTATAATAATTTTTGACAGATGGTTATACACTACGGGAGCCATACAAAGTATACTTTTATTAAGATGCACAGTTTTGTTATTGTGTTTTTTTATATTTCTAGCTTAAAATCAGTCAGTGAGAAACTTAAATCCATATTTCATAAAATGTAGCTTTTACGGACCAATATAGTGATATTTTGTCTTATTCTGTGTCTCGTGTTACTCCTCACATCCCACAACATATCTTACAAGATTTTTTATAGCTGGTAACGGATAGTAGATTTTTCGAGTGTTATTATAGTAGCTGTGGTGTTGTAATCAGTTATTTCAATATCCAAGTATTTTATTTCATTTTAAAGACATCTGTCCGAGATGATGAGGCGGTATCTCGAAGAGCAAGGTAAATGTCGGTCGCTTCGGAGTGGTTGATAGGCGAAGTCCGTCGGGGAAACCGGGGATCGTCAAGCTTAGCAGGAACAAATATATCCGACAGTCTTAGATAAATTAAAATCATAATTATTTTTATATAGTCAACCATAAAAATATATTAATGTCTTTACAATACTCGACAAATTGTACACTTCTTAATAAGTATCAGTATGGATACAATAAAATGTGAAAAAATGTCGGTCGCTTCGGAGTGGTTGATAGGCGAAGTCCGTCGGGGAAACCGGGGATCGTCAAGCTTAGCAGGAACAAATATATCCGACAGTCTTAGATAAATTAAAATCATAATTATTTTTATATAACAAGTCAACCATAAAAATATATTGTCTTTACAATACTCGACAAATTGTACACTTCTTAATAAGTATCAGTATGGATACAATAAAATGTGAAAAAATGTCGGTCGCTTCGGAGTGGTTGATGGACGAAGTCCGTTGGGGAAACCGGGGATCGTCAAGCTTAGCAGGAACAAATATATCCGTTAGTCTTAGATAAATTAAAAAATCATAAATTATTTTTATATAACAAGTCTACAATAAAAAATATATTAATTTCTTTACAATACTCGACAAATTGTACACTTCTTAATAAGTATCAGTGTGGATATAATTATATTAGAAAAAGAAGTCTACGTATAAAACAATTGTCAACATACATAATTATTTATGCTACCCTCATTTCAAATTAATCAACTCTTCAAAAGTATAGATCTACCAGCGTTTTAGTCTAGTTTTGAAATCGCAATGTGTTGCTGTTGTGATGTGTCCTGGCAGCTTATTTTAATACCATCGGAGAAATAACATGTGTAACTTTAGAGGACTTTGTAAATATGTAGCTATGCCTACGAGATTGCCCAAGTATAGAGTGTTGTCCGAGTGCGCAACATTATTATATGTATAAGAAATAAATGAATAAATTTTACATTTCTTTTTTTTATATTCCATTGACGGTTTGACGATTACATAATAAAAAGATTTTTTGTATCACTCTAATCTAGTAAAAATTGACATAATTTTACACATAGGTATACATATTTTTACTCATAAGTATCATAGCAATTTAGATTTTATTTTGAACCGAAAAAGAATAATTTTGTTAAGCAAATATTTTAGTCTCTAGACACTTAAACATACTGTTAGTAGTTACATATTGGTGCTGCTTAGGGCTGAAATATTGGGCACGTTAAGGCACCGGAAGCTTATCGGAGTTTCCAAAACATTGATCGATCCGACGCCTGATCTAAATGCTTGCACATACCTATTTGGCTCAACAAATTAGCGAGATGCAGTCAACGGGACAATGGTGCTGGCATTCTGGACACACTGCCAACTGGTGGTGAGTGCATTATACCGATAGAGCATTTGACTTATTTATAGGCTGGGAACAGCTAGTGGGTTCGTCAAATGTTATTGTAGTAGCTGTAGTATTATAATTACCTGATAGTATTTTATTTTAACAAAAGCATCTCCCCTTATACCGACTCGAGCTGGTGCATTTTAGGCAAGATTAGGCACTGAGATCTATTGTACCTGCCATAGATTATCTTGTATGGTAGAGTCCGAGGCGGCTGGACGCCTGTCACTACGGAGGCTGTATGTGAGTAGCATGTGAGAATTGAACGAGTAGACGCTATATATACCTACCTATGTGTGTAATACACCTAGGTGTGAGTATTTGTAATATACGTGTGTATATGACTGTCAGATATGGTGAAGGTAGATACGTAAACATTTAAGTACTGACGTTTATTCACCTTCGAGAAATGGCGTTTCAAATGAACATTCATATTCATAACCTATTTTAAGTTCTGAAAAGCTTGAAAATATAGATAAGTATAACGTAAATAATATTATATTAAAAAAAATAATATTTTGGTATATATTTTGTAAATTGAACGTAACGTTGTAACCTAGCCAATAGGTAAGGATCGGGGTTTGTTCGTTACGATTTCGATTCTTATGAAATAAATTAACTTTGTTCACGTTATAAAAGGACAGACATAGATGACCTACCAACTGAAAACAGTAACGTTCCAGAAGAAGTAGACTGACCGACGGGAGCCCCGAGTAAAAGGGAGTACATATATATACATAACGATACGCGATGACGTTGTCTCTTTTCTACTATGATTAGTGTCATAGTTGTTTCAGCTATATAATAACTTAAACAGCCATACTTATTACACTAGAAGGTATTTATTTAAATACAAAAAAATATAACTACCTCTCGGTGCTGTTCTCTGGTTCATAATGGCTTTTGTTACATTCTATTGTCTGAGGCGATTTAGAATCAAGTGAATTCAATTTTATTTAATTTGCGCTGCAGATTACTTCTATAAAGTAAGGTACATCAAACTGTGGAAAGTTTAATGGTAGTATTTTACCACGTGTTTAATACAAACAAAAAAAAAACATACAATATTATCACCCGAACGTACCCATACCAGCATTCTCTGTCTCATAGGTATGTGTACACACAACCATATTAGATAAATATATCCAAGAACCTGGATAAACATCTATGCTAATCTATGAGTTACCCAGAAATCAAACCCAGCCTCGGAATCAGAAGTGAGGTCACTGACCATTTAGGACGCGATCAATGATATATGATTATAATAATGATAATATGTTTATATGAGGTAGATGACGCACAATCGCGCGGAAACTGAGGCGGCACAATTAAGTCAATTGTAGTAATTTTCATTGCGACGCGTATTTCAAGCGCAAGTCTAAACATATAGCAATCCTTTTCTATATTATTTGTACCGTATTATCTGTCGCAGTACACATGTTTATGTCGTAAAGGAACAAAATCTGAGCACCGCGCAGTATGAATATACGTCATCTTTAGTAAAACATCATTGGACGCGATGGACCACTGGGACGACCGTGAAACTTTGAAAACAATTTATAATTTTTAAAACAGAAAAATAGCTTAAATTAATAACTAACTTTTTAAAATTATTCTTCTGTCTCGGGATTATTGAAAAGTAAACCGCCGTTACTAGCAGCGGTGTCTCAAGTTGCTAGACCTCGGTCATTATACCCCTGTGTATAGGCTTCTGTACTGCCTAAACAACAGTAGAAAACGACTGTCAAAAGCGTGAGCCTTTGTAGGTTTACTTTTCAAGGAGAATCAAATGTTATGCCTATTTTCTTTTCATAGAAAGTGGGACCCCATTAGCAACCGAACAAGAAATAAAATTACCAAAGATTATTCCGTTCAAATAAATGCTTCCTTTCAAGTTTGTCCTCAACAAAAGCTTTGAGCTATTGGTCTTTGGAATTTTTAATTTGGCCCTTATCCGGCTCGCGGGCTATGTGCCCTGGCCCTAGACGGATGGATGCTCCGTAATGGGATCTCTAGTCGGCTTTTTTATTAGGGGTCCGCAACTAGGAACCCTTATAAATTAGGCCAAGTCGTTTATCTCGCTGTCAGTGGCGACGTGTAGATACACTTTAGTACTATGTAGAGCCATGTATGTACGAGCTTACGTTTATATACGGTCGTCTAGTCACGTACGTATATGTACCTAAATCCATTTGTAGGAAAGAGAAGCATGAATAAAATATGTTATATTCTCTTGCCGCAGTTATTTTGTTTACGATACTGCAATACTATATCATATTTATAAAAGTGATGAGAAAGGTCAATATTAATTCTTATTTGTTGACATACAATACAAATACACTTTATTTACAGAAATTAAAAAAACAATATTTACAATGAGAAATGTTCAATAGGCGGTCTTATCGCTAAGAGCGATCTCTTCCAGACATACTTAGATGATTTTCAGGAAACGGAGATCTTTGGTCTCAGAATTACATAATCTGTAACCCTCTAAATTTGGCCGCTTCCAACCAATCCTTGTGGAGTTCAATGGGGGAGGCGTATGTCCATCAGTGAACGTTCTGTGGTGTTCTGTGGCAGTAGACATGTATATTATGTAACTATTCCTCAGCCCGATCTTCTAACTACATATAAACAATGTGATTATGATCATTCACAGGTAGCTATTTTTGTACGTTTAAGTTTCGACTCATCGTATTTTTTATTATTCTTGTACGGAACCTTCCTCTTTAACAAAGAACTTCAGATTCCTTCCTTGGGTGCTGAGATAATCAGCTTATGTGTATTGAGGTTCAAATTGTCGAGAAATTGCACTGTGATGCCTGTCGTTCATATAAATAACTATATGTGTATAAGAAAGTATGCGTATAAAATAAATTAAAGATAATTATATATATAAAAAGATAGAACCTATAGGTACGCAGTGTCAACAACGAACTTCATTAAAATTACATGTATTATGATCGTTATCAGTTACTAAATAACTTAAGACCCGCCCCGGATTCGCACGGGTGTAATTTAGAGTAAAAGAGATGAATAATCTGAAGGTATATTTTACATATCAAAAGCGTTTTGTACACTGAATAGCACTGTAACAACTATGTTTGTTATTTTTGGTAACCATGGCTTAGCTATAGGGGAATCGCGTTTGAATACGTGACTTCTATTTTAGGGCAACATGGTTCGCATCCCGACAGCATTTGAACATATTTCATCATCACCATCATCATCATCATCATCATCATCTGAGCCATGGGACATCAGCTGCTGGACATATGCCTCCCCCATTGATTTCCGCACGGACCGGATGGAAGCGGCCTGCATCCTAGCCCTTACCTGCGAACTTAGTCAGATCGTCTGGCCACGTTCTTGGTGGCCATCCTATGCTGCGCTTGCCAGTCCGTGGTCTCCATTCGAGAACTTTTACGACCCCAACGGCTGTCTGTTCTTCAAGCTATGTGCCTTAAACTAATTTAAAAATAGGTAAACGAGTATTGAAATTAATATTTAATAGAACACTCATATAAACTCACCCCGAACAAACCGATCCACCTATTCAAATTTTACCAATCAAATCTTCCCAATGGAACATTTATTGATACTGAGGCGGTCAAAGTTTGCTGGGCTAACTAGTATATCTGACATTTTAATAATAAAATAGGTTCTGAATTTATCAAAATCGAACTATGATGTTTCCTACCTGTCTCGATCTCTCTTTATCTTTTTAGTGATTGGCATTGGTGTCCATATTTAAATGGGTTTCCACGAATTTAACTTATCGTTGTAGGCGAATGGTTTGATTGTGAAACAATGAAATAACCCTTTTCAAAATCATTATACTCCACATAATTATAATAATAAAGCATATCAAATATCCAAAGTGATATTTTGCTACTTTCTAAACTTTATCCAAATATACTTTGAATTTACTGTGAATATGTTGTTGTTCAAATAATTATAAAGGTACATTTCCTTGAATAGGATTCCTAACAAAACATTGTTAAGACAACACAGTTTACACCGAACAAAAAACTGAGAGCTGTTAAACGTCTACAAAGACCCAAAGTCGGGATAATTAGAAAAGAGGGTAACGAAAACCACGCTATATAGTACAAGACCAGTAACGTAACTGTAACCGACACGTAATTTATTTTAATAATGTATTTTATAGAACCTAGTTTGTTGAATTTATCATGTACATATTTGTATTAACCGTCCGCACCAGAGGGGGCTGGAGCGGAGCGAGGCGCGCGGGAGCTGTCACAAGTGTACAATTGGCACACCAGTCACCGGGACGCCCTCGCCGGCCGACAAGCAAATCCGCGCGCTCTCTGTGCTTATTTTAAATTCTAATGTTTTGTTTGAGCTTTTAATTTTCGCCAAATATACATCCTGGATACAAGAAAACCGCCTTTTCAATCGGAGTTAAACCGTGTCAGCTACAGTAACTTTATTTATACAAGTAAAAACGATTTAGTATCATTTTACCAAGAACTATGTTACTAAATAGCAATTTGATCGAAGCGATGATAGCTAAGCGGTAGGAGCGTAGTTGTTTTTTTTTTCATTTATTATCAATATAAAAATTACAATAGTGATAATGTTATAAATGTCTAAAAACCTAAATTAGGTTTGCCCAGACACTAAGTTCTCGACGCGTATCTAAAGTAAACAATTGAAATTATAAGTAGGTATGTGTGTATGTAGTAAAAGTTACTACCCTCAGGTTTGAAAAACTGTCACCAAACACATAATGTCTTCAGGTCCTTGAGAGCCAGTAAGCATTATAGGTAGATAACATCTTCGACCACATCGCCACTGATCATCTAGTGAGATAGAGCTCAAACGCCAGATCTATACAGTAAAACACAGAAAAAAGTTTGATAATAGTGACTCTCCATTTAAGTCTATAAAAAAAGGTATGTAAATGATTAAGTTTAGTTTTAGATGTGTGTCTGCGAAATTAGGATTTTTTTTCATTATGTTCTATACACCACTATCCTTACTTATCCGGTACATAGTATAAAGTACAAAATCATCATCCGTCCGAATGTTGTCTAGAAAATATCGCTATTACAATTGATTGTGACGGGAGGTCGCTAGTCTTATTCCAAATACCTAATTATACCACAAGCGATAAGATTCCATCATCCCTATTTGAATTATTTTCTTTTGATATATTGATTTTAGGTATCACATAATTTTTATAATATTATGTTTTATTGAACAATTACAAAAAGTCCAAATTGTCCAAATGTTTTCATCAAACAGAAAATACGTTGTATTTGATTTGGTGCTCTCTAAAACTACCTGCAAACTGATGAAAATGTTATAATGTTAGGAATAGCATTGTTCACACTTTTATGACCGCCGAGCCGTGGAACCATCTCTTTCCGCGGCTGCCGTAAGAGTCGGCTAAGGGACCACGTACCAGAAGGTAGCAGCGCCTTCTGAGGCGTGGAAATCATACTGCGCTCGCCAACCAGCCTGCCAAGCGTGGCGAGTATTGGCAAATGCCCCCCATATGGGGAAGGCAGATGTCCAGCAGCACATAGCTGAGAGAAGAAGAAGAAGACACGTTTATGAATTCAAATTGTAACGTAAATAGTATACGAACTTTCAGACTCAAGTGAATTTTAGTAAGTTAAAGATAACTGAATAACTACCAGGAGCGCATACTGTACCTATATGTGGACGTTTTGTGCCAAATGGCATAGTAATTATTCTCATCCTGTTGTCTGTTTAACGAGATTTCAGCTATTTGATGTTTTTGATGTGCTCTAATCTGATATAATATAATTACGAAACAAAAGTACCTTGAGTTATGACAGGTAGTAAAAAATAAACGACCTCAGGCCCCTCTTTCCCTTTGGCCCGGTAAATATATTTTTAGTAATTGTTTAGACGCATAAACTTTTTTTATGCCATGTGAAATAAAATTCTCTAAATACTGTCTAAAACTGTTTGCAGAGATGAGCAATGTGAACTTAAATGGTAATTTTTAGGCTTTCGCGATTCGAACACATTGTTATTAAATCAAACGGAGCATGATCGCAAGAAAAAAAAACCATTTAGTGATTTATTTACCTCGACGTTTCGACCAAGTTGCATTGGTCGTGGTCACGAGAAGACTGGAAAAATGCGGGTGGCAATATCGGCGAGAGCGCGTAGTTTCGCCGTTTTCGTTTTTTGGTCAACTCGGTTAAACAGCAGACTCTACAGTCACACGTTAGATGCTCGTCCGTTAATGGCATTTTCAACTGAATGCTGTGAAGGATAAGCTTTAATTTTTGAAGTGAAAACTTCTTTAGCGGCGTTGTGCACTGTTGTATGGGGAAAAAATGTTAAACTCGCGTCAGGTCAAGTGACACTGATCGAAATTTCGTAAGGCGCGTGACGTCATCGACTAAGACGGAGGGACCGTAGTCATCATTTTATATAAATTGTCATGTTTGTGTGTGATAGCACATAAATGAATATTGTATTTTACCACTAATGATAGTATTTTATATTGATAAATAAAGCAATTCGTGCGAAATTATTTCATAACCATTCCAAAACATTGATTATGTTTACTATTGTTTCAATGTCAAATGTTTTTTTTGTTTTGTTTATGCTAGCTTGTTAATAATCTATGTAACGGAATCTTTGAACATGATTTTCACCCCTTTTGCAACGACAGATTGATTTGAAACTTTGCACACTTATCAAGGGCCGATGACAATGCAATAATTTGTAGATTGTTAAAAAAATAAATCAAAATGAAAAAAAAGTAAAATATAAAACTTCAAATTGAATAAATAAATTAAAATAAATTATAACTTTAGTAGTCATTAGAAAAATTAATGAATACATAATTATAAAAACTAATATAACTATACTACTAAACTAATAGAAACTAAACTATAATTATATAAAACAGAAACTTTGTTGGTTCATCACTGGACAGCACTCAACACACCACACATTTTTAATTCACAGATTTTCTTGCGATCACGGATCTCTTGTCCGTGAACGGAAACTTTAAGGCAGATTTTAGGCGTAAGATGGATATTGTGTAGTGACTAATAAAATATTCCAAGTCTAAATATTTAATACAATCAGTCCTCCCACTTTCACCAAACTTCAAATTCACGTCATCCCTCTAGACGCTTGTATTAGTTAATGATGTAATTTTGTTTACCTAACCCTTGAAAATTTAGAGTAATTAAATAAACAAAAACATATCACGGACATGGAAAACTGTGCTTGGGAAAATACACCCGAATACAAAAGAAAAGTTAAATGTAACTACTATCCTGTAGAAGCATGAAAACTTATTTCTGAAAAGTATTACTAGAAAATTGAACCGATTTCCACACTCATAGGTGAAAAAATTTTTTTTTACCATAAAATGGAACCGACTTCAACACTTGAAAGTTAAGTGACTTGAAAGATATAACTTGTTGAAGTCGGCACCATGATAGTTCAAGAATAACTATTGCCAAAATATTGTGAGCATGGTACCGACTTCGACAAGTTATTACACACTAAACTTTCGAGTGTTGAAGTCGGTTCCATGTGTTTTCATGTGTAAAAAAATGTTTTTCACCCATCAGTGACCTCTGCTACTCACGGGATCAATTGCCATCGTGTTTGTTCACCCATTTCACCACCCGCAACTATAATGTCATCCACGTATGCGTAGCACTTTTCAGTTAATGGAATATAACTCAAAAATCGCTTGACCAATTTTGACGAAATTTAAATGGCACCACCTCGGAACAAAACAAATACTATTAAATAAAAAAAGAACCAACGCGGACACATAAAAAATACAGATATACACGATCAAATTGAGAAACCGCATCCTTTTTTAAGTCGGTTAAAAAGAGTCATATTGCGTCTTGGAGCTCATTATGTATTTTTATGTCGCGACAAAGTTCTATAATCACTTAAATTTTTTTTAACAATTAAACAACCTGGGCAAAAATGTCCTTATTCTCAATAAAAAAATATCAGTTCCATAGTTTATTATGAGTTATATATTTAGATAATTAGTAAGGATTATAATATATATTAGATTGTATACAAATATAAGATATTTTTTAATATATACTGTAACTTTTATAATTATTATCCTTGATAAAAAATTTCCTTGTAAACCGAAAAGCTGAATTCAAAACTCAAATATTAAACTTGATACGGTTATCTTGATCACGTTAGAAACTTTAGCAAAGCGAAAATTTTTACCCTGGCATCGTCCGCCGTCACATTGCCCGTAACAAAAATTAAAAGTGAATTTTAAATTGAGCGCGATGTCAGTTTGGGCGGGAAATTAAATACTTTTATAACGGTCGCGCCGACCAACTTTTGATAGAAAAAGTTGAGTTGGTAACTCGTAAACAAAATTAGGCCTGTTTCATGATATCGAATATTTTGCCAAAAATTAGGATATGCTTTAAGGATGTCAAGATTCTATGTTAATAACAAAAAAGATGTCAAGATTTTAAAAATAACGAGTCATCTGGAAAACCACTGAACACTACTGACTGACTGACTAATAATAACATTGTAGTACGAACTATATTATCGATCTTGTAAGAACTCAGTGGTATTTTATTATTCGATAAACTTTAGAATGGTACAAAAGTTTATCGATTAATAAAACTTACTTACTACTCTACTGCTACATCAATATTATAGTAACACAATCTTGTAAAATCTCAGTGGTATTTTATTAATCAACTAGCTGCGCCCCGCGGTTTCACCCGCGTGCACTACGTTTTTCCCGCTGACTCAGTTATCCCACGGGAACCATACTTCTTCCAGGACAAAAAGTAGCCTATGTCCTTCTCCAAAGTCCCATGTATCTTTATACCAAATTTTATCTAATTCGGTCAAGCCGTTTTCATGTTATGTCGTGACAACGGAAAACGGGTTTCATTTTTATATATATAGATAAGCTTTTGTCTCCTAAAAAGTTTAGCGAATAATAAAACATTTATTTATTTTATTATTTGAATGATGCTGCGGTAGACGCAGCCGTCGCTGTCACTGCCCTTGCCTACAGGTGCTGTGCAAGATATTTCGTTATAGTCTCACACCCTCGTGAGACTATTACTTAATATACTAGTATCTTGTACACATTAAAATTTCAGCACTGTCGAAGTATACTTATATATAACTAGTAGCGCCCCGCGGCTTCACCCCCGTGGAATAATCCACACGGGTGAAGCCGCGGGGTTTCCCGCTACCTCAATAAAATTATCGCACGGGAACTATACTTTTTTCCGGATAAAAGGAACAACACATGGTTTGTCGACGAACAGCAATTACTTTGGGGAAGATAAGTAGCCTATGTGTTAATCTAGGGTCTAGTGTATTTCCATACTAAATTTCTTCGAAATCGTTGCAGCCATTCGAGCGTGAAGAAGGAACAAACATACACACATACATACAAAATTTAGCCTTTATAATATTAGTAAGTTGTATCAGTGCCAAACACATAGTTTTTTAAAATGTACCAGGACTTTCGCCTAGTTCTTGCCGTAGTATGATTAAAAAAAATACAAATGCATGTTTCGAAATAGAATTAATGAAACTGTATCATAATAAGGGTTAACAAATTATGTGCAGTTTCATACATTAATTTATCTAATCTCATAAAATAGATATTGAAATTTACATAAAATCTATTGAATAGTATAGTATATTTGCAAACGTTGAGCGGCCAAATCCATTTGCTCGTAGCGCGTGCGTATTGCGAGGCGTCCACAGATTATGTGAAGGTAAACTGGATTGCAACCTCCTTGGTCTAGCTGAAGTTGTATCTTAATGGAAAAGAGTTAACATTTCGATACAGCTCTTCTATGAAAACTGTATCGAAATGTTTTTAAATTAATTTCAATATATTGTCTATAAAGACTATCATTCAAGTTCTGTTTTTGATTTTTTAATCTTTATATTTCAGTGAGATTGGATAAAGTATTGTGGTACGAACCCTTTAATTCAATTCATTAACACATACATATTTCTGCTTCCAGCCACGTGAAGGCTCGATACCTTAATTAATCAAAATCTCATTTAATTCGCCGTTTCCAACTCTTTGTTCACGAACCTTGTTACGGCAGAAAGGGGTTTATCCATTTGCATACTTTTATTAGACTCTCAAAGGTGGGTCAGCTTATTTTGTTATTTTGTTAGCCGCATACGTGAGATTTTATATAGACTGATAACACGCTGTATAAAAGTTGAATTTGTAATTGGCACGATGGTTCGCTGACTCGGACTAGTAGAGGGAAATTTGCAAAGTGCAGGTTATGTATAAATTAAGCAGGGAACACCAAAGTGCTCATAGTGGAGTTTACTGATGCAATCTTATCCAATTAATGATCCTAGATTTAAGCGAAAATCTCGGTTAATTTGGTTGGTGCATGTGGGCCTTAGGATAACAGTCGTTAAGTCATATTGGAAGCCGTTAAGCGGCCAGAAAACTCGAAAACCTGACTGACCAGTGCGGTGTATTTCGACTTTATTTGCAGCGTTAATAAGCAACGTATATACACAATGCTTAATATTATATGTAGCAATTATGAGGTGTTCTATTTTCTTCCCATTTTCTAACGCTGATAGAACTTATAACAAAGCACCAAGTGACTGGTGATCTTTACACTAGGCAATCCTGTAACGTGAAGATCTACATAAAATATATTGTATATTAAAATTATCACTTAACACCTCCATGTTATTAATAAGTAAAAATACAAAACTAGAATGCCAAATAAATAATATATAGATTTGACAAAGACAACCAAATTATCTGAATAACTAATAAACATTCAGTGGTAATTAAGTCATCGAATTATCTTTCTACCTTTTTTTTCGACAAGAATTACTAAAAATATTACTTTGTATTCCTTGATAAATTAGCTGCGTCGATAAAGCAACCTAATACTGTAGCACTATTTTAGCCAGTCTCTTGGTCTCCGCGCACAAAAAAATTGGTTGTCTGTAAAGTCAGTTTACGGAAAATAGATTTACGTGATAACGTCATAATCATTTATGACTTTGCCTTTAACTTTGACTTTGACTTTGACTTTGACTTTGACTTTGACTTTGACTTTGACTTTGACTTTGACTTTGACTTTGACTTTGACTTTGACTTTGACTTTGACTTTGACTTTGACTTTGACTTTGACTTTGACTTTGACTTTGACTTTGACTTTGACTTTGACTTTGACTTTGACTTTGACTTTGACTTTGACTTTGACTTTGACTTTGACTTTGACTTTGACTGACTTTGACTTTGACTTTGACTTTGACTTTGACTTTGACTTTGACTTTGACTTTGACTTTGACTTTGACTTTGACTTTGACTTTGACTTTGACTTTGACTTTGACTTTGACTTTGACTTTGACTTTGACTTTGACTTTGACTTTGACTTTGACTTTGACTTTGACTTTGACTTTGACTTTGACTTTGACTTTGACTTTGACTTTGACTTTGACTTTGACTTTGACTTTGACTTTGACTTTGACTTTGACTTTGACTTTGACTTTGACTTTGACTTTGACTTTGACTTTGACTTTGACTTTGACTTTGACTTTGACTTTGACTTTGACTTTGACTTTGACTTTGACTTTGACTTTGACTTTGACTTTGACTTTGACTTTGACTTTGACTTTGACTTTGACTTTGACTTTGACTTTGACTTTGACTTTGACTTTGACTTTGACTTTGACTTTGACTTTGACTTTGACTTTGACTGACTTTGACACTGACTTTGACTTTGACTTTGACTTTGACTTTGACTTTGACTTTGACTTTGACTTTGACTTTGACTTTGACTTTGACTTTGACTTTGACTTTGACTTTGACTTTGACTTTGACTTTGACTTTGACTTTGACTTTGACTTTGACTTTGACTTTGACTTTGACTTTGACTTTGACTTTGACTTTGACTTTGACTTTGATTATTTTATGTAATACAAAACTCAGGTGGAACGTTACGCGGAACGTTACGCGGAACGTTACTATTTTTCATGAGTGTTGCTGCTATTCATCAATTTATAAAACGTTATCACGTCAAAAAAACAACGTAACGTTTATCTATATAAGAAAATAATACACACAGATGTAAACCGTCGAATACTATATTGGAACATGACTATGGACACAATTAAAAACATTATATCAGATAGTCGAACAACGTTCTCAAACTTTCAGTCTTATTACAATAGAGAAACAAACTTTTAATTAATATCGGGTTTCAATAAAACATGTTAACAGTTTTATTATTGAAGTTTTATACAATTATTGAAATACTTGTACAGGCCTATATTTTGTAACTGCTCACGTGTGTCACACTCCTGCTATGAGGACTTAGCCGCATCGTAATTATAACAAACAACTTTTGAGTCATTTTCTTAAGCGGCAAAAGAGTCAAAATAATCCGCCTTACCTTACTTACCTAATATAATCTTATTTTAAAAGGTAAGCTTAACCGTTTGGGTAATGGACAAGCCTAAATTGTACCGAGTTTCAGTAAACAGGCTTTAGGTTTTAGGGTAAGTGTGTCAATTTCCGGCCACGTAAAGTGGACACATATGGACCAAACTACGAGTGTGAGAGATTATCCAGCCATGTTTGTATTTAGCGTGTGTGTTGGACAAAAGTGTGACTTGTTACCCAAATCGTGTAGATTAATCAGTGTTTTGGGAGAGAAGTTGTATCAGGATACCAGGTTGAGTTATCAGTTTTCAGTTTTCAAAATTTATATAGTAACAAGAAAAAATAACATAACATCCAATTTCTCAACGCAAATGACATCTCTCGAATATTGTGTTTTAGCTGTAAGAGCATCAATGGAAGCCTTAGCAAGCAAGCTCAACCAACATAAAAGAGCTATGGAGATACTGCTCTGTTTGACTCAAGATCGAGTCGGAGATCCGTAGAAGAACGACAGTTACTGAAATGACCGAGTGGTTGAGAAAGTTGAAGTATTTTTTTTCCCCTTTATTACACTCAAACCCTTGCACTACGTGTACATTCCCTGTGTAGAACCAAGACCCGGGACAAACACCTACACTCTTCGCAAAAAATGTTTGTCCCTGCCGGGACTCGAACGCCTCCCATATAAGGTCACATCTAGGTGCGGGGAGGAGTGAATGTAAAAGTGTGAAAGCATTTGCTTTTTTTATAGTGATAGAGCGTTTGACCACTATCTCACTTGATGGTCCCTACCTAGAACGCAAGCATTTCTTGTTTATTTAAAATGGTTAGTGAGGTGTACAAGCAAAGGTTCTCGACATCAGTCCTTGTCCTGGCACGAACGATCTGATAAAGCTTGAAGTAAGGAACTGGACGCATCAGACTGTAGTAGATATCTTACTACTGAATTAATAATATTAAATGAATACTTACCGATAATATTTTAATCAGCAAAACATCAAGTCTCACCAAGCTATGAAAGAAAAATGAACTCTACTACCTACAATTAAGAACCAACTTTACTGAATTTATATAAAAGTATCCTTAAATTTTATTTCATATAGTAAACATGTGAGTATACCTAATACAGCTACACTCATTTTATTCGACACAAACCTAACCTTGCGTAGGTAAATGAAAAATGATATTTCCCTCAGTTCGTGATTTCCACCTGTGTAGACCCAAACGTAGACCAAACACGACCCTTTCCCGGTTTTTAATGAAAAAAACATTTTCTTTGACCCGGGTTATAAATGTGGGCAATTTGAGGCGCGCGTGCCTCCCTTGCCTCGCTGTAATAGTTGTTTGGATAACTGACGCGGAATTAGAATATGATGCTATTATGGCTTCAGAGTAATCTTTTTGGAGTTAAAAGGGAATTGGAGAGTATATTTAAATATAAAGTACTTGATTTTCAAACAATCACAGACCACGATTCAGCAGTAAAAAGTGCCATCGTTTCGATATGTGTAAAAATAAATTAGGTTATAAAGTTGTCAAAATTTGTACATTTATTCATTCTTTAACACACGGTTTACAACTAATACTATTACATATCCTATATAATAATAGATTCTACTACTACTACGACTGTCTAATATAATTTAGATACGGTTTAATATCTAGCTGTTCTGGAGGAATGTTCAAAACTCTTTTGTCGATGCATTCCCGTTCGATCTGTATACACTTACACATGCACACACGCACACAAACACACACACACTCGCTCTCTCTTTTTCTCTCTCTGTCTATCTCTCTGACTGTAAACTGTTGAAAGTATAAATATTGACATTACAGGCTATACAAACCAATCGTGTTGATGTTAGATCTGATTATTCATGTCAAGGCATGCATATCGAACGCCTGGATTTACATAGAGATGGATGCAGTTGCGATGGAGAGCCTTCAACGAACTCCGACTGTATCTATTGTGTGACTGTACCTTATCTAAAATTGCTGTTAAATCACATAGTTTGCAAACTCTATGCAGGTATAGTTGGAAACAGAACTTAGTGGCACATAATATTAAATGGTGCAACTTGCGCTATCACCCGCATGGACTACGATATCCTGTTACCTCTGTCATCCCACGGAAACGGAATAATTTCGATATAAAATGTATGCTCTATTCCAGAATTAACGGGATGGGTTGCCGGTCATAACCCTAACTGCTACGCGCTAATCAATCGTCCTGTATTTTTTTGATTAAAGCAACTTTGAACTATATTTAATTGGTTATATACCTTCCCTAAACGATAATTTCATGCTGTAGAAAATCAAGGTCATGCCACGCTTAAGCATATTGTCACTGACGTAATCAATCATATTCTCTAAACGAAATTCAAACATTATTATTATCTCTGTACAAAGTAAACACTCTTATTTTAAAAATGTCCTTTATATATTCGTTTGTTGCAAGCATTACAATGCACACATGTACTATTGGATCCACAGTGGAGGAGACACTTGACCCGGTTAGGTTCGGAACACGCCGCAATTTCGTGGAACTGCGCTGACATCGAGTAGTTCTTGAATTCACTGAGTTTGGTGCAGTGATATGATAAACGTCAAGCATTTCTCTGCACTTAATTAGTTTTGTAAACACCTGCTCGTAAAACCACTTTTATTGCATCGTATTTTGTTTTTCAAATTGTTGATGGCAACAATTCAGCTAATATAGCACGAGTTTTAATCCACGATTCCAGTATTTCCTGTTACTTTGCCAACTATGCTACAGAAGTACTCCACAAAGAGTCCTAATTTGTACCTGTATTACGGTCAACATCTGAGGGATTGTTTTCGTCGCCTAGTATTACGTCATAGCAATGAACCAAAGAAAGTAGGTATTTAGAAATGGTTTTTTATTTAATTTTTGGTGAAGATTTTTCAAGGTCAAGTAAAGATTTCGATTAAATTTGGATTTCCATCTAAAGAAGAAGATAAGAAGTCGGAAGATAATTTTTATAACATCCATACGCTATATTTTATTATAAATGTTATATATATATATATATATATATATATATATATATATATATTTAAACGGTATAATAATAGGCAACTAGTAATAGTACCTATAGTACTTTTTAGATTATTTTCAGCGCAATTAAGAGAAAGGTCTCCGCCCTTACTTCACCATTTATGAAATGATTTTGAAAATTATTTTTCGTTTAAAGGAGTATAATATATATCTACTTGTTGGGGATTAGTCCCAAACAATCATCGAGTTTGGAGATTAGTTTTTTTAATGTCCTGCGTGTCCGTTGGTATAGGTTATTATTATATAATTATTATAATTTGTGAACTGCACAATAGAAAAATATGTAATCGTAAGCAACATGGGCAGGTTCAAATAGTTCTTGAAATCAAAAATAGTTTTAATATGAAAACAGTTTATTACAGCATTTTAAAATATACCTCGCAGACACTTATCACCTCGCCGCGCTTCTTGCGAAACGTCCATTGTTGCAAATAAAAAAGAGTGATATATAATGTTTAAAAAGTATTTTTTTTAATAAAATCCTATTCTTAGTAATTTATTCATAATAAATTAGTTACATGTCATGAACGTAAAATAATAACTACAATTTAAAAAAATATACATCCATAAGTGGCCAACGATTTTCATAATGAAAATTTATAATAAAATTAGCCGCCAATTCTGTGGCTAACAATTTTCGGAACAACCAAAGTATGCATACTCAACATCCCTGCTGTTGTATCTGATCTCCATTGTTTCCAATTTTTGGCATAAACGCAAACTGGAAAAAATGTTCCGGGTGTCTCATATATATATGCGACAGAATGGCTAAAGTTAGCTTGAATTTATACATCTAAAAAGTATTACAGCTTGTGAACTACCCTCTAATGCAAGCGTAGAAGATTGCACAGTCATTTGTTCAATAAGAATCTTGACCTAGTTTGAACTCAACTCGAGTTCTCTTTGCAAAATAAGGCTGTTTTTGAAAACTAGCTATTCCCTTGGTTTCACCCGATCTAGCTATGATATTACCGTAGAGGTTTTATTACCTGGCTAGAATTTCAAAAGCCCGTTCTTAGCATAGCTATTATTACGCCACAATAGCTATTTATATGCCAAAATTCAGATAAAAATATTTTGTGTTTTTAGCTACGCGTTGATAGGTCTATCAGTCAGTCACGCCATCTTTTTAAATATACAGAAGACGCGGTTAGTTACAATAAGAAAATTTATTAGTTTAATTTTATTTTACTTAATTAATTCTTAGGTACTTCTTCTTAGGTATTTATTTGACACCAGCAAAGCACAGAGTCCATGAAAAATTAAAACAAAAATAAAACTTATATTTACTCGATTTTGTAAAAACAGGTTGACATTATATAAAACTAGCTACGTCCCGCGGTTTTACCTGCGTGGTAATAAAAAACAGTGATAATGGTGATGATGAAAACAAATGATGTGTTAATCTAGGGTATAAGATATCTATCTCTATAGCAAATTTTATCCAAATCCACCCAGCCGTTTAGGCGTAAAAGAGTAACAGACATACATACATACTCGAAAACTTTTGCCTTTATATCTAACTAGCTGCGCCCCGCGATTATACCCGCGTGGTAATTAAAATAAAGGAGATGTAAACTTTAAGGGTTTCACGGCCGGCGTTGCATGTTGTATGTATTGCTTCCGGGATGTTTGGCCGTGATCTAAATGAAACTTTTGTTGCAGAAGTTTCGTCGATCATTGCGGTCGACATCTTCAGTGGTTCAGGTTCGGGCGGCGACAAGAGCGTAGAACTCTCCTTCGCGGCGTCTTCTCTGTTACGGAGAAGACGGAGATGATGTTGATGATTAAAATAAGCCTATGTGTTAATCCAGGGTATAAACTATGTCCAGAGCTAATTCATCGAAATCATACATACACACAAACTTTCGCATTTATAATATTAGTAGGAGGCACAGAAACCTTTCTCAAAAAATACCACCCACATCGAACGTTTCCACAAATCCTGTAAGTAAGCTTCACAACTGGAACGTCAGTTATCGGTAAGCTACTTGAAACAACGCCCAACAACGGCGAACGTAGTTGACATAACGGAGAGCAACGGTTAAATAACGGAGAACCACGGCGCTATAACGGGCAAGAATTCAACGTCGTCGCCGTTAGTGAAAGTTTATTACCCATACTAGTTTTTTGGGCTTGTTTTAAGTTGTTCAACGGAAAAGTTTCAAACTCTACGCCGAGCTGAACGCTAACTATGTTGTTTTAAAAGTTTACTTAGTTAGGCTTTGGGTTTTAAATACGTCATGTTTTAATTATAGCATTTAACCTTTTTTTATCCGTTACTTGTCTATATTATAGTATAGATAACCTGCATACTTGAAACATCCCGCACATATTGGCAACACACTACGTTTAATTAGTTACTGAAAAGAACGTGATAAACGTGAATGACAGTATTTAATTTTGGTTTGTACAAAATATGCTTTATGTCTACTTATTATCTAATGTTACGCTATTTTGAGTACATCCAGATAACAAAATAAACTATCGTTTATGAAGGTGGACGGGCGAGCTGACCTGACCCTGACTGGCTGATGCGGGTCGCTTCCAGACAGTCCTTGTGGAAACTTATATGGCTAATATGATATTATATTTAAACATTTTTTGTTTTCAAATATTTGAGAATTGTGGTATGCAAAATAACTTTTAATGAGTCCTGTGGAACCGAGAGTTAAAATATAAAAAGGAAAAGGCCCCCAAAACAGATCTAACACCGTAGGTTTGAGGACTGTGGCTGGAAGAGCCTTATTGAGTAAGGCTAGCCTCTCCAAGAAGAATTGGTCTTTTGGCAAGCGTGAATTCGGCAGAAATGTAAAGACCACGTGGACACGTAATTAGAGCCCCCCCGCTTCGTTTGTTCTTGGTTAGTTTCACCTTTATACATACGCTAATAATACCTATTCTGGCATAATATATTTCTAGCATAAATATTATCTGTATCAATGGGACTTGTGAATCACCGAATTATGAAATATTTTCATAGCTTACTGAAACCTCTGAACCGGAAAAACAACTTTTAGCAACAAATAGAGCACAAAACAAAGGCGCATACAAAGGGTGGGCAGACAAAGCTCGAGCACCATCGAACGTCGGTCGCAGGCGGCTCGAGGATGCTTGCGGCTATCTCGCCTACATAATTGGACCTATCTATACCCTGGCACTATATACTAGTAGCTAGAAAATGGACAAATGACCTTATTTTGTGGTATTTTCTTTTTTACATTTTATTCATCGATACACGCCTTTTTCCCGTAGGGGTAGGCCGAAAGCAATCCTTCCAATTGCTACGATCTCATCACACTTCCTTTTCTTTATCCACGTATAACATTTAATTGGAAGTATGTCTCGTCTCGTGTATGTATCGTGTCAATTGTGATTCTTTTTAAATCCACGAATAAGTAGTCAAAAATGGATTTGTTAGTTCTGTCGCCGTGGCTCAGTAGTCAGTGACATGACTTCTGGGTCTCTGGGGTTCGAATCTTGGCAGTGGCAAACATTTATGCGATGAGTGTAGGGGTTTGTCCCGGGTCCTGGATGTTTGGAGGCTTCGAGGTTTGAGTGTGAGAAAAAAAATCCTGCCAATTAGTTAAGAAGTGAATAATACACTGATATTCTTCTCTTCTTAGTTAATTTACGTCAGTGAAACAATCTGGAGTAACGACACTAATTCAAGACCACAAGAACTAGCACCGTCGTCGCTACGAAGTAAGAGTAGGTACTCGTATCTAGTATTTAAGTTGGTTATTTATGAGACAGTTTGGAAACAAATCCTGCACTCGAAGTGGGCATCTGGGTATAATGCATGCATGAGAATGGTGCTTCACGACCGCGAGTTGCTGCAGTAACTATTTGAAATTGCTTGTTAAAATGTTGTTGTACTGCGTTAAAAGAGAGAGAATATCTAGCCAGTCTATTTTGAACTTGATCTTTCTGGTGTAGCTTCTAGAAATCTAAGCAACAATTGAATATGTTCAGTAGACTTATTAGAGTACCAGCTTTAATATGGAGAAAAGCCCACATTAAATTGTTTGATGCATAGTTAGAGAAATAAACAGGAACAAATAGATTCTTTCTGTAAATACCTACTCTATTAGATCCGTAGTCATCAAGTATTTTTTTTTCATTTCATAATTATTAAGAAAATAAGCTTTTTTTAAACAAATACATATTACTTTGTAATTATTACTAGATACGCCCCGCGGTTGTACCCGCGTGGTGATGAAAAACGGTGATGATGGCGATGATGAAGCCTATGTGTTAATCCAGGTTATAAGCTATCTCCGTACCAAATTTCATCGGTGCAGCCATTTGAGCGTGAAGAGGTAACAAACATACACACTTACACACATATATGCAAGCTTTCGCGTTTATAATATTAGTAAGATTACAATTATAGTGTACGGTATGAGTTACGGTTGAGCTAACATGTACGGATCCACAAAATAAAAATTATATATATTATCTGAAGAATCCACTTCCCTATCCTGCAATGAGGACTAGGATCAAGTATCAATATGAGGATTATTGTCATGACTGATGTATACTCATTACTTGTTGGAATCAGGAAATATCACCTTTCTGGTTGGAACTCCCGGACGTGTCGTAGAAATGTAATACCTTGTTATGAAACTAACATGAACGGACACTGGCAGAATTGTGACAAATAGCCACAGAAGCCATATTTTAAGAAGAAGAAGAAGAAGAAGAAGAAATGCAATAATTTAATTCATATCACAATAAGTATTCTTATATAAACTATAATAACGTCCTTTAAGTTAAAATATTATAATTAGCGTGCCGTGGTGGTACCGGCCTAGAATAGTACTCCCCCATCCCTTCCCGTGGGTGCCGTAAGAGTCGGCTAAGGGATCACGTACCAGAAGGTGGGCAGCAGCGCCTTCTGAGGATCCAAAATCATACTGCGCTTGCCAACCCGCCTGCCAAGCATGGCGAGAATTGGCAAATCCTCTCTATATGGGGGAGACGTATGTCCAGCAGTGGACGTCCAATTGCTGAGAAAAAGAATATAATTAGCCGTAATAATACAGTGTAGATTTTTGATATTTTTATACTGCATAGGCAGACGTTTGGCCACTATGGGTCTATCATAGACCACGCCTGCCTAGAAGATATTCTATCTCGATATAAAGAAACCCAGATTGTATCCGTGCGGAAACACAAACTTAGGCAATTAGTTCGACTCGTTTTCTGTACAAACTATAAATGTGGAAGCAAAACTCTTCGTGCGTCAAGTTTTAACGTTTACCATGTATTAATTTCGCTTTCATCCGTCTGGTCGTTCTTTTGTGGAATGGGGATGGAAGAATCGAATTATGAAGCTCTACAACAAACTTCTCAAAATGTATCCGATAAAAATCCGATAAACTAGCAACTTTAAGTCGCGCTTTGCAGTCTTGATCTATGATATCTAGTTTTATCTTTTGCTATACAGTACCTACAGAAATATGAACCTTATAAATTTGAGCCGTAGTTCGTATCTAGTCTGCGTAAATTAATTTTTACAACATTGTAGGAAGACGTGTAGAATCCAGGTAAAGTAACTTACGAGGCAGACTCAAGAACGAATCCCACTACACCTGACGTAGGTATTTGGGCAGCTCTACGTTTAAACCATAACGTATACTATGCTTGATAACGTTGGCTTTATACTGGGAGCCACCATCACTGAGCGTACATCATGAAGAATTGAAGTACAACCGCGTCCTAATTAATTTATTGAATTAGCGGCGTTGTGCACTTTTGTATTAGGAAAAAATGGTGAACTCGCGTCAGATCGTCAGAACGTCAGGACATCAGAACGTGACGTTATCGAATTCGTAAGACGGAGGGAGACTATAGACCGCCGTTGAAATTTAAACTTGACTGTATTACGGATAAGGAACATGTCCGTTGGTTAGTAGTTTTATTTGATAAAGTCGTTTTGTTAAAAGTATATCGGCGTTTTGATAACCGAACTCAATAGTTCGGTTGTCAAAACGCAGATATTATGTAGAGATTTCGTTGTTCCAACAAAAACCTCATCATGTTAATTCTATGTGTCCCACTAATATTATAAATCTGAAAGTTTGGATGGATGGATGCTTGTTACTAAATCACGCCAGAACGGCTAAACGGATTTGGATGAAATTGGTATGTAGATACTTCATGTCCCGGAATAACATATAGGCTACTTTTCATCATTATCGTCAGTCATGTTCAAGTTTTCACTTCTGCCGGCTCTCCCGGCGTGCAACCGGTTGGTTTTTTTAAAAATTTGTATGTGCTATCCACCAGATGACAGTGCGTGCGTTTGTTAGTAAGTTGTTTTCATAAATTACCTTATCCAAATGCAATTAGAGGTTTACGCGAGCGTTTGGTTAATGTGTGCAATAAATCGCGCGTTCTGTTGCGTTGCCCAATCCAGTTGTTTAAAAAAAATGGACAGTTGCGCGTCAGACTTGCCCTCCGAGTCACATATTTTCCGACACATAATAAAAATAATAGGTAGGTAGGTACATATTATCAAAAATAGTTTTTTATTTACTTATATAAAGAGGTTTTATTTTTCATTCTTCACAAATTCATCATAAAAATAATTTTATTTCTGTGTAAGTTTGTGCCAATGAAGTCCGTTTATATGATACACCAAATGACACGGTGGTAACTCATTTCAAAATATGGACCGCTGTTCCTTGCATAAAGACCCGCTTTTGTTTGTTTATTTTGATGATGATAAAAGAAAAATAGTTTCATTTATTATTAGAATACGGACTGACAATCATAAACTCTTAAGCGCAAAATTTATAACAGTTTAGAGCTTTAAGAAGTGGGTATGATAATACGTTTTAATGGTAGAAAGATCAAGAAGAAATAAGTACTCAGTTCTTCAAGCGAAGCCTAAGCGATTCGCGGGTACATTATAAATGTGAAGTATGAAGCCAAAACACGCTTGGTACGAATTGAGAATTTTCATTCGACCTATCCGAACAGTTGTGCCAGTAAGTGAAACTTGTATAGGTCCGTATCGACGGAAACAGAAGCATTTTAAAACAAGCTAGGTATAAAGTTTAAAGTAGGTGCCTGGAATTATAGAAAACATAAAGCCCTGGCTAAGTTTTTAAGTTTTCGAACCTCTTACGAAATATTCAAGGAGTGTTTATAATATAAAATTTTAAGCTTTGTTGGTAATTGAGTGCAACTCGTTGAATTTCAGTCAAACGTAATTTGAAAACATAGCAAAAAACTGGAAAATGTATATCAGTATCAAAGCTAAACTCTAAAATATATAAAACTAAAACACATTTTATAGGTCCAATTGCATCAAAAGCTGTTGGCCGTTCAAGGTCTAAAGTTAATAATATTATTACAAAGAGGTTAAGTTTGTTGGGATATATATGTCCCCTACATAAAATGTACTAACTCTGGACCTACTGAACCGATTTTGAAAATTATTGTACAAATATAAAGCCACGTCATTTGTCATAGGCTCATGATTAAAATCATCACCACCATTTTTCATCACCACGTGCGTGAAACCGCGTGGTGCAGCTAGTATTATATATGATGTTTGAGGTTTTCGTCGTTTTTGATTGTTGTCAAAGTATAGCTATAGTTTTAACGTATTTACTGCCACGTAGCAAGTATCAACCTTTTCTTTCCAGTCCATTGGGTCTATTCAAAGACTGGTTGAAAAACAGGACTGTCCTAACAAATCCCCGTCGGATAATATAGTTTATTTAATTATGCCACGTTATACGTCCTTCACTGTTTTCCAATTACAGCTGACCCACTGAAAATTTTGATCAAACTTATGTAACGCAAACTTATTTATTTAAGTAAGAATGATTTTAATTAAACTAACATTACCAAAGTCATAATCACAGTTATTACAAATTTTAAATAATAAATGTGCGCAATGCACAAAATATAACGTACAATAAGAAATACACCCGATCAAATGTGTATGACCCCTACCTACTACTACTTCTACTGCAAAAAAATTTTTCAACCTTTTTTCAAGCATGTCGATAGACACAAGTCTACATTTCGTTATAGTGCCGAATGTAACAATAAATGAAAAAAAATAGGTCAAAAATATGTCTTTACAATATTGCAAGCATTTTGCCATAAAAGCTAGCTGTAATAGAACTTAAAATGCTGCACCAGTTTCAAAGACAAGGACCAACAAGTACATACTCCTGATAAAATATTCCACAACACTAAAATGCAAATAACTTGGTAGCCTCTACTCTTTTACATGCACTTAGCTTTGCCTGTCAAAGTGCATTATTTACGGTATGTACGTACCTAACTGTGTTGTTATCGCATCGGGTACATATGCGGTGCTCTTGGTTCGCAATTTGTGAATTTCAAAATGTGAACGTGAACAAATAAATAGGTATAATCAACCTATTGGTAACAGAACACCAGTTATTTTTGAAGAGATGATAGCTCAGCGGTGGGAGTGTCTGCTGTCAAACTGACGGACGCTGGTTTGATCTCCACCAACATTGAGCTTCCGGTGAAAGTACTCATAACACCGTTTTGAAATTCCCAGCATGATAGTAAGGAACTTTCAAGTACCACCCTGGCTAGTTAATCATTCATAATATTACGATTATACAGCAACGTCAACTTAAGGGTGAAATGAGGGTGAAAGTAAGACCTGAAAGTTTGAAAACTGTCACCAAAACATATAGTGTGTTCAGGCAGCGGACCTTGAGAGCCAGTAAGCATCATATGCAAGGTCTGGCGTCATAATATCTTAGACCAAATCATTGAACATAAAACTGAACGTAAGTTTTGCCTAGCATGTTGTTAATGCAATAAGCCATAAAACTCTTAGGATAAGGGTATGCAGCCTTCGCTTAATACGGTATGAACTGTAATGTTGGTCTATGAGTCCTATTAATTGTTCATACAATCAAAGATAGATGGCGCTAGAAACAACATCCTGTCAGATGTTGAAGAAAGGGAGAAATTTGGACGCTAGTGTTAGTGGCTGCTATGGCTTAGTTAGGCAAAGCGACAGGACGGTATTCTGTAATCGTGGGTTCAAATCCCACTAGCAGCCGAATTTTTTCTTTCGAATAATTTGAACGTAAATTTATATAAGTACAAATGTTGCCATAATAATTTATTACAAACACTGCTACAGCTGTATACAAGCTAACAATATAACAGCGTAAATTAGTCACATTGTTTCCGTATTCTCCTTGAAAAAGACCACCGAATGTGGTTGAAAGTATACTCGGAACCCTCTCACTTATTACGTGAGTAATTCTGGTGTTTTATAGATTCATAATAAATTCTTACTTTCAATATTTTTTCTTTCATGATTCAGGTTCTTTGAATAACTTGTTTGATTGATATTATCATTATTTAAAGTAATACTGTTGTGCAATTTATGGTCCTATACAATATTGATCCTATACAATATTGATTTGATACAATTATGATAGTTCAAAATAAGAAAGACTCTGTAAGTAAAAGCTGGTAGAGTAATATTAGGAAATAAGAGCTCCGAAGCAATAACTCACGACAATGTCGGCTCCGAGTATCGATTCACACAATATTTCTGCAATTTAGCGCTTTTGCCGAGTTCGAGCACCACTATCTCGTCTAATGTCCTATTGTACATGATAAGTAGTGCTTTCTAGTTTTTTGCACGATCACTATTGATGGTATCTTCAGTAAAAATAGAAATTATATTTCGTACATATTATATCATTACGAATTTATTTATTTAAAAAGCCTCTTACTAAAAAGTTTGATATTGCTTTTGTAGGCATTCTAGGTCTAGCGTGATAACATCTTCAACCACATCGTCAATGACCATCAAGTGAGATAGTGGACAATCTACACAGTATATAAAAAAGGCATTGACTTTTATCAATCGATATCCAAAAAGGTTAAGGTTCCCAATCGATTTTGTTTTTTTTTTATGTTTCGATTCTCAAATCATCGTCAAACCTTAATGTACCAAGTGTGGGCGAATTTTTTCATTCATAAATTTCCATCAAACTGTGGTTGGGCTTAGTCTGCAGAACTTACAACCTTTTAATACCACGTATATCCTAAGCATTTGTTAAGAATTGACCAATTTATTTAATTTTTTGAAAGTTTTATAATATACTAAATTTAAATATAAAGTTATGTGTAAGAGTAAAAACGCCTAACACAATTTCGTTATGTATTTTTAACTCCTGTTGACCATTTGTCTAATATCTATTATTGTTGTGTTTAGAAATTTATTGAAAATAGAATATTATGTGACTTTATATCTCTTGGTGCCTATTATAATGCATACGTCTCAGATATATGCTTAGTTCCACTTATTTCATCTGCAATACACCCCTATCGTCCCCAATCGTAAGTACGGCGCCAACATAGCGATAGGCAAACTCCAAATTACTAAAAGCATCGAGTGTTTGAAAACGATTTGTTTAAAACCTTTTTTTTTCATTGACCTCTGCGCTGGCCTAAATTATAGAATCTAAGAGGCAATTAATTAATTTCGTTAACCTACTTACAAATAAAGAGGTTAAGAATTCGGATGTTCATAATTTTTTTATGTATGTTCGGCCATATTTGATTTTATTTCGATAGGTTTAATTTCTTCCGCGCTGGAACTATCCCCCCTAATCAAAATCAATTTAGGGTTAAAGAAAATGTTTAAAGTGTTCTGCGGATAAGGACCACTACTTACAAAAAACGCCTAAGTCTATTTTTATAGTTAGACTATGTAATTATGTTTAAATCTAAAATTTACAATAGGCATACAGTGATGCTTATTGTATTATTATTTTACATATTAGTCACTGAATAAGAAAGATTGCATTTATGCGTGTAAGTGTGAACTACGGATTCGTTCACATGAAGCAACATGCCTTTATATATTTATTTACTTAACTTTTTAGCTTACGTTTGACCACTGTCTCACCTGACGTTAAGTGACATTACGTTTTCTCCTATTTCATTTTGTTAATAATGTGTAAATCAATACAGTTATTAAGGCGTCAAGAAATATTACTGTATGATAGTTAGTAATTATCACAAAACAATTCACGGACAGCTTCAACGTTTCAAACTATTAATTACTGTCAGCTTTTTCCTAACCTCTATTTTTTTCAAAGACTCCGTGAGCTAAGTTTCATTCTAATGAGACGCCTTACAGCTTAAGGCAAAGAATGAGTACTAGTTACTTATACCATGATAAATAACTTTGCGAAGACTAGCGCTATCTGTTACGTAAAACATCAAATATTTTTGGCACCATTGGCTGACAATATTTAAAAAATAATGGTCTTAGGGCGTTTTTAATGCATTTTATTGGTAGCAGCATTAATTTTTATATTGTAATCAGCTTCTGGAAATATTTGTAATTTCTAAACTGCATAAAATCTGGTAGTTAAACTTGCGTTAATTATATTGTTATACGAGATTACGTTTTCAATAATGTAAGGATTATATTGAACCACAAACTACACCAGTATATTTCTAGGAAAAGTTTGATATAAGGGAATCTAAAAGCCAGACTTAATAAAAAGATATATATTTTGATATTGGAAACGGCATATAAATATACAAGTTTGTTTTAATTTTAATATAGTGCCTATCATAAGAAATATAATAAATGTTTATCTAGTTGTGTCAAAATACTCGCTGATTGCCGTCCTTGCTGGTCAAACCGTAAAGAAAAACAAATCAGTGCGGAAAGTTTAAAATCTAAGACTTGCATCACGCAAAGAGAGCTCTATCTTTAAAATATAATGGTCGTAGCATAAGGCTCATTATTTCGAGGTGGCAAGGTGGCGATTGCAGCGTAAGGGCCACTCCACACAGGCAGGGGTGCGCTCGTCAAGTGCGCCTTGTTAGAGCTAGTTGAACGACGTGTATGTGACATGCGCAAGTGTGAATATTGTACGGTGAAGCAAATAGCTGCGAGGGACTGTATAATGGGGTGTGATGTATGTGCTTTGTCGTTATATTGGCCTTTGATTAAGGAATTATCATATTAAATGAAACCAGAAAGAGATATTTCATGAAGCACTGTATTAAAAATGTATTCTTTTATTAACGTTTATTTGTTCACTTCGCCTGTATCTGTGTATTTATTTATCTAAAACGGAACCTCTGGACGTAATTTTCACCCCCTTCGTAATGTCGGATTAATTTAAAATTTTCGAACCTTAACAAAGACCGATGACAATGAAATAATTTAAACAGTTTGTCCTCACCAGTATCTGCAGGATTATCTATTTTTAGTTCTGCTTACTTTATAAGCGTGTTATTTCTTTTTACAAAACAATTAAAATTAACCCTTTTTATCTGGTTATTGTTATTATCCCCTTGAGACTTTTGAAATCAAAATCCCTTTAAAACAGATATTAACATGCCTCTAATAAAATACAACATCAGTCTACTAGCTATTGCCAGCCTATAAGATAGCTTTAATGTTTCAACACGTTACCAGTTGGCAGCATGCTCAAAAATATTCAATTGATTGCATTTGTAATTTTTTTTCTATTCCTAGTAAGCTTAGTATGTTAAATAGGTACCTAAATAAATCCGACTAAACCAACTTTATGCAAAAGTTACAAAATAAAGATTCAATAGCAGCAATCCTCTCAAGCTTCTCGAGTCCACATAAACATACTATTATTAGACAAGCTACAATGCAATCCGACCAAATTTGGCACCGAATGCAGTCGCCACTGATCTCGAACACCGACAGGCCAATCTACGAAATGGTCCAAAGAAAACGAATAAATGGATTACAAACGAAAGACAAGAACAACAAAGGAGGTCGATGCAAAATTTTCCATTCCATTCGCGTTCCATTAGCTCCGGGTAGCGCCTTTGTCCACTTTCGAATTTTCTTTTTTCAATTCATGTAATTCGTAGTTCGAGTCGGCGCGCGGCGATCTTGTAAGCCAGGGTTTATTTTGTGGAGGTGACATTTTAAACCCGCCACCTGTCTATACGCCCAAAGGCCGCGCTTCGGCCGATCAACGTCATTTCTATTTATTGTTCCAACGTATTGGCCTCGCATTGGTTCCGTAGAAATCACATGAGAGGAATCACGTTTGTGGCTATCTTTTAGTCTGATCGTATGTGGAGCACTATTCACGTTTGTGGGACGGCTCAGCTAAGTACAAACTTGAATAGAATATAATATTTATTTGAATAAAATGTTCGTACATACAGGTGTAATTAGTATATTTGTGGCTCTTGAGTTTATACGGAAGGGAGGCAAAAGTTTCGGAAAGTGTGCTTTGGGTACATAATTTGATTCATCCATTCCCATTCCACCACAGAACGACTACACTGACAGCAATCTCACATCCATACATGGTATACGTTTCAACTTATCGCACGAAGCGTTTAGCATATTACGTACGACAGCTAACGAGTGGAATTAATTCCTTAAGACTGTGTTTTCGCACATATTGGATATCTTCAAGTCAAGAGTGAATAGTTATATTCTAGACAGGCGTGGTCCCCGTAGACTGCATCATGATTTAACATGAAGTTAGATAAGAAGTTAGATAATAATCAAATGCCTGCCCGTATAAAAAGAATTAGCAAACAGTATTTGGCAGAGTTTTCTGTGTCAATTTTTAATCTCTGCGTATGTTTGGTTTGCGCCACGCGTGGCTTCGGAGGTCATCTCATCGGTCGCATGGCCCGTGCCCACACAGTGGTCGTTATGAATTTTTTCATTAAGCCCAGTGTCAACCGGCGCGGGCACTAGCACAGCCTTTAATGTGTCTCCGGCTTTAATATCGTTAGCTGAGTTTTCATTAGCACGCCGTTCGCTCGCTTTTAGTGCTCGTAAGCCTTTATAGTGGACGGAACACTTTATTGTTATTATTTTTCGCGCAGAGGGCGGTCGTCTCTCAATTTTTATTGTGTGTTCTTTTGACATTAGTTGATGAGATTTCGGAAGGGCGTGTTGTGATATAGTGCCGCACTCCAGCATGCTGTGATTTCCTGTCTTTGTTTTGAACTGAGCCTATCTTACCAATGTCTTAACATAGTATATAAATTCAACTGTATTACCAGTATATTATTTTTAGCTTTTATTTGATGTTTTTATTTAATGATATATCACAAAATCCGAATTAAAGTTAATTTTATAGCTCAAGCATCTGACCTGTACCTACCATGCCTTTTGATAGTCAGACGATATAGTCTACACTGAAGTGATTATTAACAGTTTTTATACTTGAGGGTGCCGTAAGAGTCAGCGAAGGGTTTACGTACCAGAACGCAGCAGTGCCTTCTGAGGATAGGGAATCATACTGCACTCGCCAACCCGCCTGCCAAGCGTGGCGAATATTGGCAAATCTCCCCTATACGGGGGACGCATATGTCCAGCTGTGGATATACAGTTGCTGAGAAGAAGAAGATACTTGAGGGTGGTATCTGCTGAGTAGCGACTGTGTGTACAATTACGATGTTGCTCACAATGAAAGTTAAAGCCGGGAGGGAATCGAACGAGCGACGATCAGACTGTCGCGGACCCTCACAACCTTAAGACTGTCATTGTTTCAAGCCACTATTGGGTTTTAATAGTACTGCTTGAGTTACGCACTGAGGCTCGCGCCACCACACCTGGCATGACCATAACTCCCAGATGAAGAATTGCAAATCAGTTCCAAAATGGTCGGAGAGTAATTTTCCAGGAAATATTACGTGAGTCCTAATACGTTCTTAAATAATAATCAATTTAAAGTTTCGAAGAGCATGAATCCATCAATTTCCTAAGATAATAGATTCCTTAGAAAGAGAAATGAGAATACCAGCGGTACCAGCGGAGTTGACCTTACAAATGAAATAGTTTTGTTGTCATAAGGAGGGCCTGAGACTAAATTTAGTCTTCAGCCTTTTTTCCTCAACCGCAGGAGGTATACAAATCTCTCTAGAGTGTTTTAAACTGGCACGTTAACGAGCTGAAATTCCGAAACCTGAGCCATAATTACAACCAGCTGAAAATTACAATGTATTGTGGCGTTTCATATTTGAATTGCTATAGCCAGTCTTGGCACCAGGTATATTCTAGAGGATTTATAAAATCTTATAGGTTTATAATTATTAAGATATGAATATGTCACAAAGTAAAGGCTACCTATAAATTGTAATTTAATCCACTATGAAATACACACTGACTACACTTTGCGTAATCCATTTCTAAGGGTATCAAATATAATCGGAACCCTTATAGGATTATTTCGTTGTCCATCTGTATGTGTGTCTACACTTTTGTCAAAATCCTTTTTCTCGGAAACGCGTAGAGTTACCACGTTTAAATCAATTAAAATACTCAAGTCAGCAATCTTTTGAAGCGTTGAAAACATATTAGTTCTTGTAGTGTAACAAACCGACTAGGACTCACGTGGTAAACACTGGAAAATTATTAATAATTTTAAATTATAATTAAATAATAATTTTCCAGTGTTTACCACGTGAGTCCTAGTCGGTTTGTTACATTACAATTATGGAAGAAACTCGCGATAGTTTTCAGACTCATATATTAGTTCATTTTTTTTTTGTCTTTCTTAGTCAACTCAATCAAAAGATTTAATGCTACGTAGCACAAATAAAAGGAAAACCCAAATACCGCAAATATGTAGTACCTAGAGTCTTTAGTACTTGATTTTTTTATACTTTATAGATTTTGTTCGACCACTATCTCACTTGATCACTCTCGTCAGGGACGATCTATATGCGCTAGACCTAGAATGATTAATGACATCGTTTCCCTCCTATATTCGTCCTAGATTCGCGGCGTCCCGTGTCTACACATAGACCTCCCAGTAGATAAGCGCCTACGTCACAAGCTATTCACTTACTCAATGCCCTAATTGCTCAGAACAAGTAGACGTGTTTTTTTGTAAACATCGGTTATTTAGTAATATGTGTCATAGTTACTTAAGTATAGTATAGTATACGATTTGTTTTATCCATCTGGCTAAAGTAAAAATAATACTCTGATTAATTAATGCACGTGTTGGCGCAAGCTGTTAGTGCATAAGTAATAATAAGTACATAAATAAATCAATAAAAATCGGTTACCTACAATCCATATCCATACTCATAATATCATAAATTTGAAAGTTTATATGTATAAAAATTTTATTGCAAACGCGCCACAATGGATAAACTTATCTGAATGATTTTTTTATAAATATAAACTATAGTCTAGAATAGCAAGCAGACTACACTTTATCCGGAAAAAAATACGGTTACGGGAAAACTGTAGTTTACGCCGTTAAAATTGCAGGCCGAGTTTGCAAAAAAGCTTTATCCATTTGTAAGCAACATAGCAGCTCATTTCATATTCAAGTATCTAATAGTTTTTTTATTTCAAATATGTTTAGTCTCGACTCGACCTGTATCTTAATCTGGATTACTGTAAATGCTTAGGCTGGGGTAGGCTTATTTCCACATCCCTGATTTTCAGCCGTGTTGGTTTGGTCACGGTTTGGGTTTCACTATTGTTCCTACATAAAGTAAAATTTAGTGACATATTTTTAAAAAGTACATTTATAGCGTACCAGGATATTACTTTCCCACCGCTGGGACACAGCTTTTCATTTCAGAGGGGGAGTATTTGTTATATATTGGCCGACCATACTGTGTACTTTATAAGAAAAAATAAATAACTTGCGTTTATGGGCTGGTTATATAATCATATGTTTTTTATTTATTCTGTAATGATCTAGCGTATGACCACTATCTCACTTGATGGACAGTAACGATGTGGTCGAAGATGTTATCATGCTAGACCTAGAATGCTCACTGGCTCTCAAGGAATGCTGCCTGAACACACTATGTGTTCAGTGACAGCTTTTCGAACTTCAGGGTGCTAGCTAGCCAGGCGGGTACTCGACAGTACCCTACCACCATGCTAGGAATATGGTCCACCATTCGTCGATGACCAACGTCCGTCGGTGTGACAGGCGATACTCCTACCGCTGAGCTATCATCGCTTCAATAGTGATGGCACAATCAATACGTTTTTTCGTCAGCGATTGCTGGAGCATGTTACATACAAATCAATCACTTCACTTTTACAGCTCTTTATTTAAATTTAATTCATTTTGGTAGTTCAATACAACGAAGACGGTTCGATACTACCATACTAACGACTTCGGATATGAAAGTAATTTTCATTACCCTAATGTTTTTTCACTGATTGGCGCCAGCTTTTATATTATTTTTGTACCAAAAGTCGTACATGAGTAATGGATGAATTGAACAGCCATGGTAAACAATCAAGAATCTGGGCATCTTTAAATCACGAGTTGAGGTATCTTATATTATCCTATATTATATGTTATCCCGTGAAAAACATTTAGTAGTTTATTTGTCTCCTTAGACATTATTATATTACATATTATATTATATCTATTTATGTCCTATAGCTTTCAACGTTGTAAAATTACAGATTTTTTAAAAAATTTTGACGTTTTGCATTAGCGAACTTCTAAGGAACTCAAGGACTTTGAGTAGGTATGTAGTTGTGTGTCCATATTTTTAGTGCTTATTTAAAGAACGATGTTATAAAGGACATTTGTTTTCATGTCTGTCTATAACAACTCACATTATTGACACATAATATAAACATTTTGGTTGTTATCATCTTATGGATATTAATATTGTTTTTGTATGTTTATTAATTATAGCAACAGTTTCTAATACAATATTTATGTCCTTCAGTCTGTGTAATTTTTTTTATTAAGTAATTGTGGAAGATCGAAAAGACACACATGGACACAGAGCTGGTGTTAGAGGACTTCAAAGAAGAACATACCTCGTGACACAGTGACCTTAGTTACGCCCGTCAGCTGACTACATCCCGCTTGATTTTATGTTCACGCATGCGCAGCACACCAGCTCTGATGCGGGATGTAACACAGGTTCCCTATTCTATATCTTCTGCAGTAGGCTTTTAGACAGGGGTGAGACTAGGCGCGCTTCACGCCGCTCCCTCTCGCGGACTACGTATTACGAATATCGAAACATAAATTAAAAATCGTGTAATTTGACATTTATTTAGTATTTAAGGTAGTGTTTTAGAGTGTAAATAGATTTAATGTGGACTTCGTGTATAAATGTGGCGAGAAAAAATATTATTTAAGGTGAGTGAAGTCATTTCCTTATTTTTTTGCAGTTGACCCTTTTCATGGGACATATCTATTATTCAAAGGAAATATGTAATTTGAATATACATTTTCAATAATATACAACTTTAAAATAATACATTACATTCTAAATAACTGTTTTCATGCCTATTGGAATACTTAATCTATAATTTATAATGTTTCTGCGCCGCCATGACAATGAAATCTCCGTTCAACATATCAGAAGACAAGAAGCCAATTAAATTAGTTCATTAAATGGTATCTATTTGAATGTGGAATTTTTGAGTATTATTATAAATTTGTATTTTTATTCTACAGCAGATATATAAACTTACATAACACACAGCATTTTCTATCGATGGCATTTGCAAGAGTAATAATAATATTCTGGATAAGATATTACAAATGGGCGTCTAGACCAGAAGTGAATCAACATTGAATTCTATATTCAATTCTAAATCCATTTCATCTATGTAAATATTCTATTAACAATTCAGTGATTTGTATGAGCACCCTCGGAACACTTTAGACTCGGCTTTAGGCTTCAGACTGCTTGTGTTTATTATAGCTTAGTTGGTAAAGCAAAGAGTGACGGTATTCTAAAATCGTGCGTTCCGGTCACACTGATATCAGTTTTTTCGTCATAAACTTTGAAATTGATTTCCTTCTGTATGTATAAATGAGAAAATCTGTGCAATTCTATTGATATATGTGTTTCAAAGAGATATTTGAGTATTTGACGTTTGATAGTCAATATTACATCAATTATTTAATTAAGGCGACAAGGACGTTCTTGATAATCACTTTTTGAATAATAAATAGGTTAGCTTTTGATTACTATTGATGCAGATACGTTGTCACAACACCCTGACAATTAAGGTTAGCCTAATTTTAATCACCTCTTATCACCATTAGGGTTAGCCTAATGATTATTGACAATGCAATCAAAGGTGAAAACACGCCAGACATTTTGCGGCTTTCAAAGAAAGAACAGTAACTTGAACTGGTAGGCGCTTTGTATTAGTGACATATTTTAAAACTTGAAATAGCTAGCAAGTCAGCAGTAAAAAGTCCATACTACCATGATGAGGATGAATAATGATCTTTTACGCTGTTGTAGTTAATTGGTTGACATTATATAGTACAGCTGGAGACTTTATTCAGATTCGTATTCATCATCATCATCATCATCTCAGCCATAGGATGTCCACTGCTGGACATAGGCCTCCCCCATTGATTACCACAAGGACCTGTTCGAAGCGGTCCGCATCCAGCCCTTGCCTGCGATCTTAGTAGGTCGTCTGTCCACCTGGTCGGTGGCCGTCCTATGCTGCGCTTGCCAGTCCGTATTAAATACATAATATTACAAGAATTTATTTTAGTCCAGGTGTTGAGAGAATGCGTTTGGCAGTTTGTATTGTTGTTGTCTGTATTAAAAATGTATAACAAACTATTTTAAAATATGAACGCCTGAACAATTATAATTTAGATAGACGAAACCAACTATGAAACGCAACCTCTGAGCAGCAACACTGAATACTGTGTATCCAACACGCAGTAGGTAATATCAACATATAATCGATCAAATTCGAGGAAAGGCCATGACACTTTAATGAACAACCCTGGAGGTCCTGATTAAGCAACTCGAGATATGGTTACACCTTTCTCAGCAGAATTCCGGCCAGCGTAGTGACTCGCCCTCCTCAATGTCTGCCGAAAAGGGCAGCTGGGCGGGCGGAGGGCTTAATGATGTGTTAATTTAGGGCCAATTGGACCCCGATAACGACGCCGGCGGTAAGTGAAATTTTGGGAAAAATGTCTACGGGACGCAGTTAGGTTCTTATCAGAGCTGCCGAGTGTGGGTATTTGATAGTGTGCCGCTGTTGATCCACTATTTTGTGATTAAGCCGGCTTTGTATTTTAACCGACTTTAAAATGAAGAGGATTATTGTCATTGCTAGGGAAATGTATAAATTGTTCAAGCTTTATTTTTATATTTTTTATATATTACTTTTAACTAGTCACTTGTATATGTATATGTTTATTTTATCAAAAAGGCGGTGGTGGTACTGGCCTAGAATATACTCCCCCATCTCTTCTCGTGGGTGCCATAAGAGTCGGCTAAGGGATTACTTACCAGAAGGTGGGCGGCAGTGCCTTCTGATCCCCAGAAGGCACTGCTGGCACATTCTGGTAATCATCTGGTATTCTGGAAATCATACTGCGCTCGCCAGCCTGCCTGCCAAGCGTGGCGTGTATTGGCAAATGCTCCCTATATGGAGAGGCATCTGTTCAGCAGTGGACGTCCTATGGCTGAGACAAAATCTTTTCAGTCATTTGTTGAAGACACTATTTAACCCTTGCAAAAAAAGCTATGCAAGTATTGCGACATCGGCACTAAAATAATTTCGTAAGATAATGTATGACGTATGAAGTAAGAAGTATGACGTATAGAGTAAGACTGAATATTGTGTAGGAATTTCATATCATTTTGATATTTATTTCCGCAAAATATATGTCTGACTATACCTGCCTATATAAAACATTGACGTCATTTTATGTCATAGGTTTAATTTTAGTAAAACTAATACGTTTTATAAGTTAAATAGATGCCCCCGTTTTCTTTTTATCTTACTAAAGAGAAATTAATATTTACAAATATTTAACAAATTAGGTATCACAAAAACTCCAGCGATGTTTTCAAACTGAATCTTAAGAATTAGAGAAAAAATATTTCCTTTTTTCCTACCAGTATACGGAACCGGCGAAATCTCATGTAAGCATTTGTTGCGTGGTGCGTATCCCGTGTTAAACAATATTTTTATTGCGAAAAGCCATGAAAGTTTAAAACAATACATGTTATCATTTGTTGAAATATCTCATCAAAATGTTAAATTTTTGATGTTTAGCTAAATCTCAAATTGTAGTTTAACGGAGAACAGTTAAAATAACAATAGACTGCGAGGAATAAAATATTCAAAGGTAGTAAATATTACATACTAGTAGCGCCCCGTGGTTTCACCCGCGTGGATTAGGTTTATTTAGTTTTCCCGCCTCACCTTAACTATCCCACTGGAACTATACTTTTTCCGGGATAAAAGTAGCCTATGCGTTAATCACCCTGATTAACGCAATGTCCATACCAAATTTCATCGAAATCGGTGAGCGGCCGTTTGAACGTGAAGCGAAAAAAAAGTAAGTCGTAGTCATACATCAACTATCCTCCAGTTATTGTATTCATTTCTCATCTTCAACAAATTAGGTGAATCATGATAGTGCCAATGGTAAAACACTTTTCCCTAAAGCCAACAGGTTCAACAATTGTTTGATAAATAAAGGCTCCATTTATTAGATTTTCGTGTTGTTTATATAGGTATATTTGTTGAATGTTGAGTCAGACCTCCCCTCCCGCCCCTGTTTCCTCTCCGCATGCCTTATCATGATTATGTTGATATTGTAATGTAGGGAAATTGGAAGTAATAGGTAAATTAAGTGGCGAAAAGGTTTTACGAATTTTCCTTGTTACACATTGTTTATTAACAGATTTTTTTTAAAAAAAACATGTTGTTTATTTGTGTAATTTTGAATAGCTGTCAATTACATCATATGTAAATAATTACATTCTTCACACATTTTAATTTAGCTGAAAATGACATAAACGTAAAAAAATATTATAAACTACGCAAGTCAAAATTTTATCTAAATATATTTACAATACAAAATTCTATACTATTTAAAATAATTATTTCACTGAATTACCCGATTCGCGTGTGATACAATAGCTACATATAAATGAGCTAAATAATGAAAATTTCGTGTTTTGTGGAGAAAGTACTACAGAATTATTGTACGCTCTCATTTACTATACTTTCTATTATACTCGTATATGATATGAAACATGATATCCCTACCCAAATAGCTACAATGTGACACAAAGTGTACAATATTTGCTTAAAAATGTTATTATTTGGCGTACGTTGCGAAATGTATTAATGGTACATAAGATATTGCAGTGCCTACAAGTTTGCAATACTCACTTACAAAAAAATCTACGAGACATCTCTTGCAACTCATAGTTGAAGAACAGAGAAAACTTCTCCTTCAAATTAGTCTGTCAAAACAAGAGAGCGGTAAAAAATGATACTATTCGTATTATTATTTATTAGCCCTCAATCAATTATTACTTTATAAGTACAGTTTATTTTCGCCTGTACAGTGTACATTCCTCTTCAAATTATACGAATTGGACATTTCGTTACGAAATTACAAGAGGTTTATAACGGTAAAAATTTAGAAAACAATCGTCTGTATGCTACCAGCGTTATATAAATATTAAGGCAATATGAAATTCGCTGGGGAGCTGTTTAATTATTTATTAGTCGTGGGTATAAATCTAGTATTTACACCTGTAAATACTACTAAGGATACCTATCCTGAAACCACATTTAATGATAATTTCTACACAGCTCGATGGTAAGTAGGATTTTTTTTTGTTATGTTAGTAGGTATTTTTATTTATTTATTAACATTCACACAAGGTCTTCAGGTCCCAAACTAGGCAGAGCCTGTACTATGGTCACCTGATGACTGATATATATACTTATATACATATACACACCCAGATACAGGTCAAACAGACATGTTCATGCACACAAACGTTTGACCTGTCCGGGAATCGAACCCGGGACCAGCGGCTCAGAAGGCAGAGTGCTACCAACTGCGCCAACCGACCAGTCCGACCAAGTAGTTAAAATCATCTATTTAATAAATTAAAACTATATTAATTATTCTATGCTATACTAATAAACTAACACTAGCTATTAATTAACAACTTATTATCTATTTACATCTGCATTATCATTAATACTTTGGATTCTCTGCCGACTCTTGAGTACCTTGTAAATTTTTTTTCCCTTTCTTTTCTGCAAGGGCTTGTAAATTTGAGGAAATATTGTTAACCCACATTAGCACTGCATGTAGCGGAATGATTTTTTTTAATGTAACCTAATTAATTGTACTTATTTTCAAATCGACGGATATCTAAATATCATCATACATTTATGAGCTCTTATTTTAAAGTATTTTTTTATAAATCATCATTATAATGTTTGATTCATTTATTAACAATTTATTACGCGAGTGAAACCGCGCGTCAAATTTTTATCTGCGTAACTTGCAGTTTTCTTTATCAATGTATAAAACACGGGAGTTACTCACGTAATAAGTCAGAGGGTTCCGACTATAGTTTCAACCACATTCGGTGGTCTTTTTCAAGGAGAATACGGGGCGATCGCGACCGCGTCCGTGTTTTATACATTGATAATGTCTCAAAACCACGTCAGTTTTAATAACAAAATTGCAGTTTTCTCCCTACCTCAGTTAAACGTCATGACGTGGTGTGCCTTCTTCCAACACAAAAATATATTTTCAATTCCAACCAGTAGTTCCTAAGACTAGTGCGTTCAACCTAACAAACAATTAAACTCTTCAGCTATATAATACATAGTATCACTATAAATCGACTTTTTATGTCAATACAAAAAAAAATGACTATCACTATGAATATTCACAAATAAATACTGTATGATACCTTCATACATTCCATGTACAAGTAACTTTCGTCAATAATTTCATACTTGACAGAGTTTACTAATTGAACTTGTAATTACTTGTGGCTCCGCAAACTAAACAATCCATTTCAAAATAATGTAAACACGAACGTATGTGATTGTTATTATAACAATATTCCAGCTAGGCCCTTACGAGTACGTTTGCTTATTTGCTTTCAACTTAAGTAGACACCGCATTTCCTTCGTGAATAAGCCCATGCAGATGTGTGTGTGTGTTTAATTAGGAAACTTATTATTATTGCAAAGTTAGAGGTAAGTATAATTTACGAGTTGTAATTTCTTCTTAGGAATGGGCCGTATTTTGGATTGTTTGCTATTCACTGTGGTTATTTGGGGTTGAAAATTAAATCCTTTAGCCTTGACCTATATATTTTCTTTCAATTGTTTCCCAGCTGCTGAGGCCGAGAACTGCCGTCAAAAAGAAAGCTGATAGTAGTGAAGATGATGTGTTTGACCGGGGATACAGTAGCCAGTAAAGTATGTACCTATTATGATTCTATATAGGTACATATTACACTTAGTATGTTTTCTTATGTTTGTTACCTCATAACTTCGACTGGGTGAACCGATTTGGATGATCCTTTTTCTATTTTGAAGCTGGTGCTTCCCGTATGATCCCGATTGATAAATTTCATCAAAATCAGTCAAGCGGTTTTTTGAGTTACTGAAAAGTGTTACGTGTATCTGGATGACTTCCTTCTTGATGGTGAATGACAGTTGATCCCGTTAGTAGCAAAGTTCACTGAAAAAGGTGAACATAAAAATTTACCAAATAATGGAACCGACTTCAACACTCCAAAATTGTTAATAACTCGTCGAAGTCGGTACCAGGAGCAAAATATTTTGATAAGTTACTTTTGAACTATCATGGTACCCACTTCAACAAGTTATTTCACACTTTTGAGTGTTTAAGTCGGTTTCATTTTTTGTTATTTTTTTTTATGCGGGCCGACTGGTATATCATCCTTTCAGTTATTATGTTACTCCACCGGCTTACACTTTTAGTGACGTGTAGAGCTTCTTATACTTTAATCTCGAGTCTATGTTAGAATTGACTCAGCCGATTGGTGATGCAAACCTTATCTGACCAGAGTTTAGGGCTTCTCACTCTCGCTTTTTTGCTTTCAACCTTCCCAATGACGATCACTGAGTATGTAATCACTCGGTGACGATTAGTTTTTGAAGGACCTGACTTGGAACATTTTAGGTCTAGCGTGATTATATCTTCGACCACATCGTCACTGACCATCAAGTGTGATAGTGGTCAAACGCTAGTTCTAGGATAGTATAAAAAAAACGAATAATAAAATACGATTCGACTCCATCTCATGTAATTTCTTAGATTCCCATAGGAACGGCGACCTTACCGCCAATGTGACCGTCAAACAATAACAACCGGGCATTACGTTAAACGACCGGAGTTGAATAACTCACAGCGACATTAATGCGGAGTAGGACAAGACACCGGGGACAATGTATAGTGTAAGAGCTATTGTCGATTTAGGTTTCAATTTTTTCCATCTCAATTCATTCTTCTTTTAGGTTTTAGTGTTATCAACCGACGTATAAATATAGTGAGTTTCTCAATTTGGTTACATATTATGTGTTTGTTTGTCACCGCAGAGAATGTAGTAAAGATAATTAATTTAATAATAATAACCTTGTGGCAATGATAATGCAATTTTTTTGAAAGGCACTAGTCCACCCACAACACAGGGTTTCCTAGTGGGTGGAATAATGACAACTTGAAATTTTGTGATTGAATATTTACGCTCGTACAACTTTATGGATGATACAAGTGTCTTTAGATTAAACTAACAAATTATGCAACAATAAACGATTTACTATATAGGGTGGAGTTCAGCAAAATTTAAAGGTCCGATTATCAATTAACAGTCAGTCAACTGTATGGTAAAAACTGTTTGACCGACGGTTACATTGATAATCGGACGTTTTAGTCACTGTCACTTTGAAATTTTGGTGAACAGTATCCTTACTAGATTTCATGAGAACACCTTACACATAATTAACACAAAGGTCTGTCTTCGGTAGTGTGTCAATCCGGTTATTCTGTTAGCATACCTATTGCTTTAACGGGTTGTGTCGGGGTCTCAGGGAGGCTTTATGTTTTCCTTTTCTTTACGAGTCAAATTTACATTGAGCTGCTTCATGGAACGTCTCAAAATAAATATTACGTCGCTCTAGAAAATTAAATGTCCTGGCTTATTTTGTCTTACGATTCTTAAAAAGTTTTATAACTCACAAGTGCATTATTTAATTTTCACTTATGTAAATTAAGTTTCGTTGAAGTGTTTAATTAATCATCAGATAAAGGGATGCAGATATTAAAATATTTCTTTTCAGATAAAGCATTTTTCGCGATTGAGTGAAGGTCTAAGTTGTTTAATACGTATGATATGTATTTAAATATTTCTATATAGTAAATAGTTATAACTACAATAATTATAAGTATTCGATATATACTGTAAGTAACATTAATTTAAAAAAAGATGAATGGGACACAAAATTAGATTTGTCAAAAACATCACTTTCAGGATCATCATCATGTCATGTAAGCCATATCTTTTCCCACTGACCTCCACAGGACCTCGTCGGATGCGGCCTGCATCCAGCCTTACTCTGAGATCTTAGTCAAGTCACCTATATTGTGTCGCGTTTGAATTCACCGCGTTCTCGCAGCGGCCGTCCATTGTCGGACCCCTCGGGGGCAGGAACTTCCTCCTCTCGCGACCACGGCTGACACTTGGACTTCAAGTTTACTACAATCCTACTAATAATATAAATGCGCAAGTTTGTGAGTATGGGTGTATGTATGGATGTGCGGATGTATGTTTGTTACTCCTTCACGCAAAAACCACTGAACAGATTTTAATGGAATTAAGAACACACATAGATTAAACCCTGGGTTCACGTAGGCTTATTTTCATCATCATCATTATCATCGTTTTCCATCACCAAGCGGGTAGAACGGATTTGGATGAAATTTGGTGTGTAGATACTTCAGGTCCGGTAATAATATATAGGCTACTTTTCATAATCATCATCAATCATCTCCACGCGAGTGAAATTTCGGAGCGCATCTAGTATTTAATATGTGTTCTTAAAATGCTAAACTTTTAGCCTTCTGTCTGTACCTATGATAAATACATTTATTTTTAAATGTCACTTTCAACTCTATTGTCTTTTTCGTCATGCTCTATTAGTTATAAAGGTTGACCGATAGCAAAAAAATGCCGACATTTCTTCAGTGATTGATAGATAACGATATCCAAATGCCAGCAACAATAATAGTTGGGCCTGGTTAACTTTTGTTGCGGTCAATGAGCGGGGTTCGTTTGGTCAATGAGAGGTTTATTTTTGTTATGCTTCTATTTCCCTCCTTATAACCTGTTTATTTTATAAGTAATTTACTGTCATCTACTAAGGACTGATCTTGTGTGCTTTAAAAGTGTCACTTATTCATGTATTTATTTTTGTATAGGGCTACTAAAGCCTCTTTTGATGTTGTGTGGATATGCCGCCACTGATCGGTCGCCCTTGCCTCGTCTGTTATCTAGTAGGAGGACCCAGTAGACCGAATTTGCACGTGTTCGCGAGCTTAACATTTGGGAACTGAAGATGGTGAATCTGTTCTACCTGGTTGCCCCCAATAAGCTTATACTAATTAGTTTTAAACTACGGTTTAACCTACATTCGGCCTCATACAGTAAGTATGTCGTGCATTTTTATCACATTTTGGCACACTTAGTAAAATTACCTTTAAATCAATACTGAAAAAGTTATATGATATATTTTATCATTTATAAATAAGTTGTCGCCATTGACAACCAACTCATGTGTAAGCAATTATGTGATTATTCTACTTTACAGTCATCATCTCTGCCATAGGAAATCCACAGCTGGACATGGGCCTCCCCCATTGATTTCCACAAGAACCGGATAAAAGCAGCCCCTCATCCAGCCTTTACCTGCGATCTTATTGAGGTCGTCTGTCTACTTCACACTAACATTATGAGGGTAAATTTTATTAATACATTTTAAAGTAATACTAAAATACTTGCAGTAAGAAACATGGAATGCTGAATCTTAAATCTTTGATTATTGAATCGTTTGGATCTAGTCGCTGGCTTCAGACACGCCATGAATAAAATATACCAAGTGCTACCACTGCGACTGCTGACTTCATAAAATAGTACGTTTAAGCTGCTGCAGTGAGTACGTTTCACAATGCTGCGGTTAAGTTAGCGGGCAATTTTCAGTCACTTACTCAATAACGAAAACCAAACTGAAAACACTTATATAGAACGTAAGAAAGAATATAGCAATCTATTTATGTTGAATAACTTAAATTACGTCCTTAAATTCGATTCAGACTTTAACATTATTAAGATATTTAATTACTCTCGCTGCTTTACACAAGTCAAATAGCATTCTGTAACATGCAAAATCTATTCAACAAACACGGTTCGGCTATCTTTGTCCATCCATATGCCTTACATTACAAAGAGTGAAGACTTCAAACACAGGTTAAGTAATAGTTACATTGGTTTCAAAGCAGCGTCCGTGCTGGATTCGCTTTGCATTCTTAATTGAAAGGACTTTCTCGGTGAAGGTATGGGAGAATAGGAGCCCTTGAGATAGTGGATCCAACTCAAGTATAGCCGACTCAGTATAGAATACTAAATAATAATCAGATTTAAATTGGATGTATGTTTAGTTTTTTGCAAGATTGTTTAATTGGCTACATTGACGCTGCCAAATCTAGACTTACGTATAAATTGTATTAAGCGAAAAATGCCAACTAGTGCGATTAAAACATTTTTTTTCCCAAGAAATGGTACAAACCACTTAAGTGTTGAAGTCGGTTCCATTTCTTCAAGTGTCAAATGACTTGTGTTTGTCAAAAATAAAATAACACACTTTTCAGTGAACTTTGCTACCCATGGGATTATTATGTATTTTGGATTTCTTCACCCTCATTAAGGAAGTCATCCAGATAGCGAAACACTTCAGTTCATTATCATCATCATCTTAACAATGATATTGATGGAAGCAACCTGGATTGGTAAATGTGGTTGATCATTCGACAGGGTTGATTATGAAACTAAGTTATAATTTACTAAACTTGCCACTACAAGGTATGTAAATTATACTTCGAGAAAAACATCCATGAAAATTCGATCCAGTTGTGGGGTCAATGGCCGGAGATCACGCTCCTGAGCAAACTTAAGGTTTTAAGGGGCTTAAGGTATGTTACAGATAATCACCATTTTCGACATTTTTAAATTAGTTGCTCCGTCACATCTTCCTGAGACACATGTTAGGGCTGGCGCCGCGGCTTATTCGGCGGAGCAATTGAAACGGAAAAAATATGCTAACCTAGGTATTGGATACATATTTGAACCTTTTGGGGTCGAGACATTGAGCCCGTGGGGACCTGAAGCTCATCGGATTTTCCAAAATTTATCAGAGCGTTTGATCGATGCGACGCGTGACCAAAATGCTGGCACATATTTGGCTCAACGAATCAGCATTGCAATTCAACGTGGCAATGCTGCTAGCATTCTGGGCACGCTGCCAGCTGGTAGCGGGTTAGAACAATTGAGTTATCTATAAGCTACCAATAGCTAGTGGATTGCTCAAATGTTATTGTAGTAGCTGCAGTATTGTAATTAGATATTAGTGTTTTATTTTAATAAAGGCAGTTGCTTATTACTTAAGCAGTTTATCAAGAAATCTCTGAAACTATTTTCTTAGCTATTAAGCTTATTAGCTTATTTTCTAGCTTAAAATTGTAAGCTAGGAAGCAGCAAACTTTTTATATAGGTAACTAAGAAAGTATTTTACAGAACAAAACTATAACAAAGTGAACCTTACTACACCCAACACTCTATGTAATTACTGCTATGTCATTTCCGAGGCAAGGAATAAAAACTCAGTGCTAATTATATCTTTATTAATTTCTCTCAGTGCAGCTTAAAACTAGCCTTAATACTTTACAATATGATTTATATCACTTCAATGTGAGTGAATGTAAATTCATCAAGTGAAGAGCACAGAAGGAATTTCATAATAACCGCATATGAAATTAATTTACGATGTTATGAAACTCCTGCAATATAATAATACTAGTAAGGAAATGATTTGCAATACTTCGAAAACACCAATAATCAATGAATTAACCTGGGTAATTTTATGCTTTAGTGAACATGAAATATTACCTGAGCAGTAAATATAACTATTGGTGCCTTTTTCTTAATTTTTTTTTTTATAATATGGGACAACATTCACACAACGTTTTCAGGTCCCAAACTAGGCAGAGCCTGTACTATGATAACCTTATGACTGATATATATACTTAAATACATACTTATATATATACTTATATACATATACACACCCAGACACAGGTCAAAAGGACATGTTCATACACACAAATGTTTGACCTGTCTGGGAATCGAACCCGGGACCAGCGGCTCAGAAGGCAGAGTACTACTTTTTTACTATTTCATTAATTGAGTTGCATCATCGTAAAGTATGTCGAGTATTTTATTTCTTAATCATAATTTACCTTATTAATTTTGGGTATCGTTGCTTGAAAGAAAGAGTTACACATATTCAAAACATTTTATTTTCCATATTGATTAAAAATAACTTTGAACTGTCGCTTTGATCACCAGCGCCAACATTCGTAAGAACATTATTTATTTATTTATTTTATTTATTACAGACTAACGCCCGCACTAGGATTCCCTATGTCGCGGGAGGCAGGGGCACACACAATCACAGCACATAAACACCCAAGACTCGAGACAAACACCTACACTCATCGCATATATGTTTGCCCCTGCCGGGATTCAACCCAGGGTCCCGGAGACACAGAAGTCATTTCACTAACCACTGAGCCACGGCGTATGCGTTACGTTAGGCGATATGATATACTGAGTTTTAATCATAAACTTGTTTCAATTTATTATAAGTTAAGTTAGTTTGTAGTTAAGTTGTTAATGAGTAGAACCGTTTCAAAGATGCCCAATTGGTTTTAATCTTCACCTAAAAAACCTTGTCTCTCTTTGTGACAGTTCTTCAAACTTGAGAGTGATAGATAACCAGCCGTGTGTATTGGAATCTACTCTCTACCACTATATTAAGGTATATCTAAAATTTAAAACGTAATGTTACATGAATATATGAAAACACTGTAAATGTAAGCTTTATACAGGTGTTTAGAATAGATTGAGTGTTTAGTGTAACAGAACGACACACAATTTCACGTGGCAGGTAATCGATTGCGCGCATCAGTCCTGTCGTGAGATATATTGTTCAGTGTCGATCTATCTTGTTTGAGTTTCAATCTTCTAATATTATCAATAAAGTGTATTTTTGATATGCAAGCGCAGCATAGGACGGCCACCGACTAGGTGGACAGACGACCTGACTAAGATCGCAGGTAAGGGCTGGACGCGGGCCGCTTCCAACCGATCCTTGTGGAAATCAATGGGGGAGGCCAATGTTCAGCAGTGGACTTCCTATGGTTGAGATGATGGTGATGATGATGAATATAATTATGACTAAAACCTGGTTTTACTCTTGATAATATTAGCTTAAAAAGAAATAATGCGAAAAGACACAATACAAATGCGATAATTGTTTTGAATTATTACAATGGAGATTGATTTGGATGAAATTTGGTATATAGATTCTTGAGATCCCGAAATAACACATAGGAAAACGCGAGTAAAATCACGGGTTACAGCTAGTTAATATCCGAAAACTAAAAAGTTATTGTAAGGCGGACGAGTCAGGCATAGTAGTAGTGATTCTCTATGTTTAATTAAACTTACTATATTGGTGATAAATAAGATTTTATACGGTTGTGATAAAGTCCAAATTGGTATGAAATTTAAGAATTACAATACTAAAATTAGTTCTTTTTGTTGAAATGCGGTATTTAGGTAAAATAGGACGCCAGGTTATTTGGTTCCGACTTAGACTGCCAGCAATCAAAAAATCTAATTTAATATTAAATTAATAGCCTTATAACGAGTTATACGAATAATTAAAGTATTTATTTAAATGAACACATAATAACAAATAACGTACACATAGCAGTAAAATAATCTAACTTAATATAAAAACCTTAAAAATTAAGTAAAAACTAAATTAAATCTAAAAAGGGCCCCTGCGACATTGTGCCCAAGACGCTGGCCAGCTCTTTGGTCGACGTGTTCCTGAGACGTCGACCAGTTGTACGAATTAAAATTTCATTATAAATTTAATAAGAGCGTTTTCAATTGAAATAATTTTAGCTGGTGTTAGTGACTAACGAAATTGGGGACTCTCTTATTTAAATATAATCACTTGACTTTGTTAAGTCTTATAGCTTAAAAGTTTATGTTCGAAAAAACAATCGCTTCAAACAAAGAAAGGAACTTGATTTGGAAGATAACTTTTATAAACAATATACCTTGGGCCATACGATTTGAACAATACGAAATAACATTTTGTTGTCCATGTTAGCTTAGGCTTAAATGAAAATTTAACTATTACTTAATTTAATTAAAAATTAAAATAAATAATTAAAATTTGTTTTTTTTTTGGACAATGTAAAAACTTAAAAATGTCAAAGTCCAAGATATAAATTTTAAAATACCTCTTTTGTTTAAAAATCTCAAAACCACTGAACGTAAAGAAAATAAAAGAGCTGTCATCGCATATGAATGTTACTTGGGTTAGCGGTAGAAAGCGGTAAAAATGCGGTAATCTCTTTTGAAAAACGTCTTCAAATAAACATGTAGACGGGCAGTCACATTTCCTTCTCCCCCAACTGGCTTGTCGCACAAGGGAAATCATAAAAACGAAATTAGAAAAAACGTGTACAAAGTCCTTGACAGTATCACAAAGTGTTCTTTGAAGATACTCCTTAAAGAAACATGTAAAAACCGTTTACTTTTGTGAGCCCGAGCGCAGAATAATTTAGTTTTGTATTGCCTATTCGTTTTTTCTTTTACTTTTTGGCAGACCTTGAATAATATCTGCTATTTATAGAGAAATACCAAGTTTCATTAAGATATTGGTTTTTCGATACAGTCGTTTGGATGGTAGGCTCTAACGTGATTTCATATTTCAGTTTTTCGGCTACCTCAATCTGTGTAATATGATTTGATGAGAATTGCTTATAAATGATTAATTAGGCTGTCTAGAATATTTAATATTGAAATGTTGAAACAATTTCAGTCTCAATTGAAGATATGATGTTTACTTAGTACTGTATTATCTAATTAATCACGGATATTTTAGGCTCTTTAAGCGCGGATCGCGATCGAAGCATTCGTAGGGGAATTTAAGTATTCTAAACACATCAATTGGGACAAGCAACGTATGCTACTGTCGTACCTTGTAAGATTTTAATATCATATTATATATGTATAGGTAAGAACAAGTACCTCTTTTGTATATTTGATACTGATAGTTACGCTATTATTGCGTCAAAATATTAATGATAATTGCTTAAGAATTATAATATACGAGAAATATAATGTGCGGTTATAATTAGCAAATAATATTTGTGCCTCACCCTTATAAAACTGGCAGAAAAAATGGATAGAATGTGATGTGATTTTGATTAAGTCAATCACTTCTGCGCTTCATACCGGAAGCAACACGTGTGAACGCAGGGTGTGACGTCATTCAGTTTTATTTCACACTCTCAAGTAACGTAACGACTCCGAGCTAACGTTCGATAAGATGGTTATGGAGTTCTAACGGCGCCGTTCAATTTCACTCGTTGGTTACTCCCCGATTTGTTAAACTTAAGACGTCTTTGAGTGGCTGCTTTATTGAGTGTGGTCACTCAATAAAAGTTGCAGTTTGGTGGGCTTTTGTTGGAGTCATTTCCGTTTAGAGTCATTTGTGCGAGAAGTTCTAGTGAAAATGGTAAAAGTACATATTATTTAATTCATACTCAATGTACTGGTGAAAGACACACTTCATGTGCATTTGTCTTCGTTACCGTGAGAATTTTGGATAAAGGCAAAATAGGATTTCTAGAAAATATTTTTATACTAAATGATTCAATGATTTTTTTAATACTTTACAAACTCTCTATGAAAAGATTTCCTGGTCTAATAAAGAGATCACTTTATTCATAAAGCCGCCCACCGTCGCACTCTTTTTGCAAATGTGTATATATATTATATTATAAATATTGTTGTATATTTAACGTGTAACAATAAGGAAATGTTTAAACTAATCTTATCTTTACTCTCTACAACCTATAACATTTTGGGCATGACTGTAGATGTCTGCAATGGTTTCGCTTATTGCGCATTGCTTTGTAATATTTTGCAAGTGACGGTAGCTAAGGTATGAGAGTGAATACATGAATCATCATCATCATCTCAGCCATAGGACGTCCACTAGTCGACATAGGGCTCCCCATTGATTTCCACAAGGACCGGTTGGAGGCAGCGGTTCCAGCCCTTGCCTGCGATCTAAGTCAGGTCATCTGTTCACCTGGTCGGTGGTCGTCCTACTATATTAATACTAGTATAAATAATGCTATAAACTAGTATATAATAATTACTATGGAAGCAATCTAGTCGTTCTCACCTACAAGACAGTGTGGGTAAAAAAAATTAGTGTGGTTCAAAGAAGTGAGTCATAGTTTTTTTTCCGTTTTTAAACGTAATTTTAACGTATCTTAGAACTTTTTATATATATTTCATTTAATTTTCAAGCCTTGTTTAAGAGGTATTTTGTTGATATACATTAGTTGCTATAGGAAATATGAAGCCATCATCACCCTCATGCCGTTCTGACTGCGGGTTCCATTAGAACATGTTCAGCTCTCTACGTTGATAAAATAAAACGTTCCAGGCTCCCGGAGTATTCTCGCGGTATTCTCAGCATTTACACATTTGCTGGAAATAAGGGTTCGTGTAGCAGCGGTAAGCGATTTAAATATAATTGTAAAAAAACTATTATATTTTTGGCAAGACATTTTAAAAGATCAAGATTTTTTACTTCTGGTAGCACTGCATATGAATATCAGTAATAGTAAGATGTTAACTCTCGCTGTGTTGTATTTTTGTATTCAATCAATTTGAGATACTTCTGGCTAACGCTACGGCGAAAATAATTCGATTTAGTCAATCTCTTATTAATGGTCACATTACAGACATCCACAGCTGGATACATAACCCAATATTTTACCAAGGAATGGAAGCGGCTAACAGCCAATTTTCACTTGCAATATTAACTAGATTAGGTATCCACGATAGTGGACGTTCTACGCTGCAAGTCAGTGAGTTTCCAATAGAAACATTTTAACGCTATGGGCATAAAGTATCAAGAATAGATATTATCTCAGGTGTTCTATTTCGATTACTATACCCGCTGTCACTGTGGCGGTACCCGCAATCCCACAGTTCGCACAATAAACCTTTCGCTTTATTCGGCTCGGCTCGGATCGGCCACAGGCGAATGTTCCGCCAACGTCTGCAGGGCGCATGGGGATCGCAATTCAAGCGGTAAATTCCGCAGTTATGCCCGTTTTCATATCTAGCACGCAGAATTGTGCGGAATGTCGGGAAATTGAGCCAGAGTATTAATACAGCCCCAGTATGTTTCATATTTATGCTGGTTTAGAATGTGAGGGGCATGATATTTTTTACATAATGACGCTGTTTATTAAACTTCTTGTAACCGTAAGTATATAAAAATAGATGCACATTTGAAGCGATCATAGCTTAGCGGTTAGAGCGTCTGCTGTCAATTTGACAGACGAGAGTTCAATCCCCAGCAATGGGTTGAACTTCCCATGAAATCCACAGCCTTGTGCTAGCCGATTGGCTACCACCCACTCTCAAGTTTGAAAAACGATCGTGTGGTAGAGCTGTTCAGGCAGCTTTCTTTGAACGCCTAAAACGAGCTTTTTACTCGTAGGCACTCGAGGTGAAGTTTTATTACACATTCGACCACATTTTAACTGACCATCAAGCGAGATTTTGGTTAAACGCCAGTGGTCTAACCAGCCCTTGTTTCCGGCTGTGGATGTCATGCGACTGAAATGACAATGATGAATTACTTCGCAAATAATATTGTTGCTAGAAGCAGTATCAGAAGGTAATAGAGCCTAATAATAATAATAATAAAATGTTTGTATTGCGTTCACAAAAATACATTGCATTGACATGGACGAAATGTCCTTTTAAGTAAAAAATACTTGTCATAGGAGATTTCGCTCTTGCCCAAATTTATTTCTTTATTTTACGAAATGGTAAATAAATAAAAACAAAGTGTGAGTGTGCGTGTGGTGAGTGTTTGTGTGTGTGTGTGTCTGCATGTGTGTGTGGATACGCGTGTGGGTTTGTGAAGATGTAATGTAAAGAGTGTGAGCTTATTCACTAACAATGTACTTACTCCAAAAATTCCTTCTAACGCGTGTTAATTCCATTTCAATCAGCAATTCGCACGTGAATCATTAGGTGAATTAATAAAGTTTTTTGAACGGTGGCCTAAATATTTATTAAAATGAAATGCTATTATATTTTGAAACTAATATAGAAACAACAACTTCCAACAGGTCCTTGTGGAAATCAATGGGGGAGGCCTATGTCCAGCAGTGGACGTCCTATGGCTGAGATGATGATGATGATAGAAACAACAGTTATATTATTAAAAATGGTATTTCCATATGCACATACCATCTTTGCCATGTATCATCATCAGCTAGACATAAGATTTTCCCATGTTGGACCTTTCTTATTTATTAACAAATCTATGCTTATATCATAAAGAGGAAAGATTTGATTACTTGTTTCCATTGATTATGCACCGAAACTACTGAACCGATTGGAAAAATTCTTTCACTGTTGGCAAACTACACCTTCTCTCTACTACATACTTTTCTATTAACTCTTCCCCATTGACATTTTTATTATGAAATACGCATAATCAGTGGACCATGACTAACTCCAGGGTCTTTCACTGGATCGAAATTTATGTAAATCACACAAATAACATCCATGACAGAAAAAGTAAGCGGTTTGTAATTATTTCGGGAATATGTTGTCGCAATTTGTGAAAGATGCACTCACTGTTTTTTAATTTCACTATAGCAAAGACAAGAAAAAAAATATACCAAAATCAAACTTTGTGATGAACATCATGGTACCGACTTTGACTAGTTATTTTGCACTTTTGAGTGTTAAAGTCGGTTACATTTTTTGGAAAAATCCATTTTTTCACCCTTTTCAGTGATCACGGGATCAATTGTCATTATGTATGTTCACTCATTTGTTCACCCTCAAAAAGGAAGTCATCCAAGTACACTTCTCTGTTATTGGAGTGTAGCTCAAAAACCGCTTGTCCGATTATGATAAAATTTAAATGGAACCATCTCGAAGGTACACTCTATCAAACAAATAAAGAATTTGAGAACCGGTTCAAATATTGGTAAGAAATCGGTGTACACAAAAAAAAAACATAGAGTCGAATATATGACCTCTTCCTTTTTTAAAGTCGGTAATTACAGCGCTAGTTTTTAACAATATTTAGGCATTTCCTGTATCTATGCTACGGAGTTATTAAACGTGACGATCATCCCCTTCAAAGTATGAAAAGTTTAACACACTTTAATTTTAAATCTCATCATCATCATCATCATCTCAGCCATAGGACGTCCATTGCTGGACATATGCCTCCCCCATTGATTTCCACAAGGACCGGTTGGAAGCGGCCCGCATCCAGCCCTTGCCTGCGATCTTAGTCAGGTCGTCTGTCCACCTGGTCGGTGGCCATCCTATGCTGCGCTTGCCAGTCCGTGGTCTCCATTCGAAAAGCTTTCGGCCCCAACGGCCATCGGTTCTTGCTTCAACTTGCTAATCCGCTGGGCTATGTCGGTGACTTCCGTTCTTCTACGGATTTCCTCATTTCTGATTCGATCACGTAGAGAAACCCCAAGCATAGCCCTCTCCATAGCTCGTTGTGCGACTCTGAGCCTGTTCAGAAGGCCCATAGTCAGAGACCACGTTTCAGTTCCGTAAGTCATCACTGGTAACACACATTGTTCGAAGATTAGATTTTAAACTTATCAATGATTAATCCTAAAACGCAATAGTTTAAACAGTTTGTCCCATTATTCCCACCATAACCTCAAGGACAAGATTTTCATTTTGGCGCAGCTAAAATAATAGAGAAGACTCTTAGATGGAGACAAAGTTCGTGATAAAAAAATATAAAAGTTTGATAAAAACACGCTTTTGTGTTTTTATCAAACTTTTATATTTTTTTATTACGAAACTTGTCTCCATCTAAGAGTCTTCTCTATTATTTCAAACACGCAACAAATGATCTCGCTCATCCCAAATAAGCTGAATAAGTAACAGTCTGTCAGGAATATCTGGTATAAAGGCTCCCGAGTTTCATACTTCAGACGAAAATTAGGTTTCTTCGTCAAGGGAACAGCCAAGGTCGGTCTTATTATTCATAGGATTTTCGTTTCACTCTCTTATTCTATATATATTAACCAATACTTATTTGCGATTTACTGTTCTTTTTTGACTTCAAAAAAAGGAGGTTACTCAATGCCATATATATGTTTTTTTTTATGTGTGTTCGCGTATATCTTCGTCGCTTATGAACCGACTTTGATGATTCTTTTTTTGTTTTATAGTGTATACTTATGTAAAGATTTCATTTAAATTTCATCGAAATCGGACAAGCGGTTTTTGAGTTACACTCCAATAACTGAAAAGTGCTTTACATACCTCGACGATATTATATTTGCGGATGAAAACCACGATGCACATACACAATATCAAATTGATCCCGTGAGTAGCTAAGGTCACTGAAAAGGCTAAAAAAAATTTTTTTTCCAAAACATAGAACCGACTACAACACTCAAAAGTGTGAAATAACTTGTCGGAGTCGGTACCATGAGCACAATATTGTGAGACCACAAAAACATTTGAGCAACCCACTAGCTATAGTCAGCCTATAGATAACTCAAATGCTGAATGCTGATAAGTTTTGGAAAATTCGATGAGCTCCCGGTCTCCACGGGCCCAATCAATGTCTCGAACCCAAACGTTTTTATATTTTCAACAGCCGCATTTCAAGTATGTTTCTTTCATAGGTTGTCAAGTTACCTATAACATTAGACCTTTAGCCGTATGTGACCCTTTGAAAAAATATGGGCACCTTATCTTGCTCATAAACATTTTAACTGCTATCTCACCGGATATAAAGTATTGACGTGGTCAAAGAATAAAAAATAAAAAAAAATAAAAAATATCTATGTTGTCTCTATTTTGTTTTGCATATTCTATCGTAATGTATTTATAAATAAAGTAATAGCATGAAATGTATTTTTATATATAATGTACTGTAGATCAGAATGGCTTGCTGGCCAAGTCGTTGGTCATTGTTGCCTGGTGTCCAATATCTGGCGACGTTTATTGTCTGCAATATCTGGACCACTCATAGACGGCGATGGAACTAATAACTGGAGTCAGTCTGGCATGATCGGTGTTCAAGTATCGGATGAGAGCCCTCTAAAACAAAATTAAGCTTTGAGTATCTGTACATAGTGGCGTTTATGTCGGCAATATTTTATAGATAAATTATCTATTGGCTATAAATCACATTACGTTAGATGAAATACACACTAACTTAGATATACACAATCTAATGGTTTTATTTAGGGATTCGGAAACATATTTTTCAAAATACAAACCAGTTCTGGTCAGTGTTATTTGGTTCTGTGGAAATAAATATATATAACTAAGTTTAGTAAGTCAGCAGAATAAGTAGATCTTATTTTAGTTTTGTACAATGATAGATAGATAGATAGAAAATTCTTTATTTGCACACTATTTCAAAACTACACACATAAAGAAAACAAACAAACAAATATAGATACAGTGATACAAAGGGCGATCTTATCGCTTAAAGCGATTTCTTCCAGGCAACCAAACATACAGGAATTGTTATAAATTTTAAGGGGCGGCAAATCACCGCAATTTCTACTTAAATAGATACATACATAATATATGTTGACAATGATGTCGTTTTATTGCTTAATTTTTGGCCCTTAGTCAAGTCATTGGTTTCTGGTCTATTACAGTATCATGGGATAAGTTCTTGAAAGATTTGATTGTTGGAATGCGAGTAGAGCTGATGGCCGATAAAAACCATAGATATACAGACCTTTACAAGCCAATATTTACCACACATAGACCAGCGAGCACAACGTAAAACATCCGCCGATTAAGTTGGCAGCCAACCTTACAAAGTTCGCAGAGGAAAACTCGACGCAGTCCCTGGCTCCTTTACCTGTCTTTCTAGAAAACAATACATCCGATACCTAATGATAATGTAAAGACGACGATTGTACAGCTGATTAAGAAAATATAATATACTAGTAGCATCCCGCGGTTTCACCCGCGTGGATCATGGTTTGCCCGATACCTCAATCATCCCACGGGAATTATACTTTTTTCCAGATAAAAGTAGCCTATGTGTTAATCCAGGGCTTAAACTATCTCCACACCAAATTTCATTGAAATCAGTGTAGCCGTTTGAGTGTGAAGAGGTAACAAACATACACACATACACACTTACACACAGATTCGTCCGAAATCGTATTAGCGGCAACATCACGTCCGTTTACTCCGTACTTATTTAAAATATTAAACCAGTTTTAACTTCAGTAACTACAGTGAAAGTTATATATCTGCATACTCTGTTTAAAAACCCGCATGGTGGTTGTAATTTTGTGAAAATCTGTTTGGATAAGCCAAAAATACAAGCAAAAAACCATTCATAATCTTTGTGTTATATTCGACATCTCGCCGCGGCGCTGCCTGTTACTAATTGTCAGGAGGTGAGTCACATCGTCGGTGCATAGACGGGCCGCTGGACTTTGACCGCTCGCTTATCAGATCGCAGCTGACTGTTATTTGTTTAAAGCAAATACCTTTATGGATTCTTAGAGGAGGGAACTGTCAATCGATAAATTTTTGCGTTCATTTATTTTCGCAACTATTCGAAATGTCGTCGCCTAAAACAAACGATATTGTGATCAACAAACTTAACAAAACTGTGCTCGGATTGGTAAATAAAGTTTCTATATTGGAGGGCACTATATCGGAGCTGAAAACCCTGATACAAAAGCTGATATGCAATATAGAACATCAAAATGAGCCGGTAACCAATGCGACTGTTCAACTAGCCGACAATATCTCGGCGCCCGCGCCGCCGCAATTACCTCAGCGGCCAATTTGCGATGCGCGTGTTCGTGCTGCGTCGGCAATGTTCGCCGCAACTCGGAAGGGTAAAAGCGAGCGTACTATATCTTCAGCACCATCTACGGCTACAGCACGCACAGAATACGTTAACCTTCAGATCGCAACAGAACGTGCCCGCGTGACGCCTATCCACACAGCGCCTCCTAGCCCGACTACGCCTACGAGGATACAACTCGATCACCCAACAACTGCGGCGACAGCGACGGTTCAAGATAGCGTAAATGCTGTCGGTAGCGAATGGATCGAAGTGAAACAACGGCGTTCTCGCCGTTCGCCGCCCAGTAATGCTACTCGTGGTACAGCGATGCCAGATTCAACTACGTGTTTGTTATCAGCCGCCGAGCGTAAATCATATTTGCACCTGTATTACGTCCAAGTAGGCACTACTACGGACCAAGTAATATCCCATCTGCAAAATATTTGCCAAAGTGATAAATGCACCGCCGAAGCTTTGAAATCGCGAGGAGACTACGCGTCTTTTAAACTGACGGTGCCTACAAAAAACGTGGCTATATATTTGTTGCCAGAGCATTGGCCCGAGGATGTCTTTATTAAACCATGGCATAGTGGATTTCGAAAGCCGCAAGCCAATCAATAAAGTTAAATATAAATCCTATTCTTTATTTTACCAGAATGTCAGAGGTCTTAGGTCTAAACTAGATGATTTCAAAAAGGCAATTTTGGTTGAATCTGCTAATATTTTTGCCTTCACTGAGACTTTCTTAGTTAGCGGAATCGGTGACTCCGAATTATTCCCGCCCGGATACACAGTTCTAAGACGTGACCGCATGTGTGATGCGGGCTTTGGAGGGGTTTTACTGGCGGTTCAAGACAAGTATAAGGTGCAGCAGATAGTTGATATAGACGGCTACTCTGACGATCTTGAAGTCGTGATGGGTATAGTTAGTCTTAAGCATAAGAAAATCATATGTTGTGTTGTTTATGTTCCACCTAGATCTTCTGATGATAAGTATATAAAAACATTTGTTGTGTTGGAAAATGTGGTAACAAAGTATGCTAAATTAGATATAGTGATATTAGGTGATTTTAACTTAAACTCTTGCAGTCAAAATGTTAAATTACAATTCAACTGTATGGTTAGCTATTGCAAACTCCAGCAATATAATACAATTGTGAATAGTTATGGAGGAATGCTGGATCTGGTACTAAGCAATCTGAGCAAAGAGTGGATCGAGGTAAGCGGTGATGTCGAAGCCGTGGTAATAGCAGATTTATACCATCCACCATTGTCTGTGTGCATACGTAACGCTCGCCCCTCTACTAAACACAAGGGTGGACGCGGTGCCACCTTGCAGTTTAAACGTATTTTGAAACCTGATTGCGACTACTTACCCGACGTGTGGAACTTTCGTAAAGCGGATCTTAATTTGTTATATACCAATATTACAAATGCGAATTGGGAACATGTATATTTATCTTCTAATGTTGACACAGCAGTTAATACATTTTATAGTATTTTAAGAGCATGCCTACATCGTAGCAATTTGGATTCACAGCATCAGTATCCTACTTGGTTTACGTCAGAAATCATCAGTAAAATTAAAACGAAACACTTTCATTTAAAAAAGTTTAGAGAGCATCGGAAAGAATTCAACGAAGTGATGTTTAAATATTATAGGCATCAGGTTAAAGAACTAATAGACGTAGCTTACAAAAATTACATTAGTCGAACAGAAAGCAATATAAGGGGTAATCCGAGACAGTTTTGGCAATTCGTAAAGGATCAACAGTCAACTAAAAAATCCAATGACGAAATTGTTCACGATGGAAAAGTTGTTACTGGTACAGATGCAGCGAATGCCTTCGCTAGTTACTTTAAGTCAGTGTTTTTAAATAATGATCCCAATATGTCAACTAAGGATGCGGAGAGTGTGACAGCTACATCCATGTGCTCATTTCGTGTTGCTGTAGATAGCATAAGCTTGAGCGATTTCATTTATGCAGCTCGAAAGTTAAAACCACACTCCTCTCCAGGCCCTGACGGTATCCCACCTTTCGTAGTCAAAGATTGCATTAGTATATTTAAACAGCCACTATTACACATCTTCAACTTGTCTTTAAGTTCAACTACATACCCTTCTCAGTGGAAAATCTCTAGGGTTACCCCTGTTCCCAAGGATGGCTCCAGGTCTCAAGTAGAAAACTATAGGCCTATAGCCGTACTCTCAGCATTTGGCAAGTTATTTGACTCAATTCTAAATCATTACATCACTTTACAAATACATACGCAACTCACTGACGCTCAACACGGTTTCAGAGCAAACAGATCTACAGCCACTAGCCATATTAACTTTGTCGATTATACTGTAACAGAAATGGATCGCAAAAAGCAAGTCGACGTGGCTTTTTTCGATTTCAAGAAGGCGTTTGATCGTGTCCACAATGAAGTCTTACTAAGAAAGTTTTCTTCCTTTGGATTCACCCCAAAGTTGGTTAACTTTTTCTCCAGCTATTTGTCAAACAGGATACAGTATGTGCAGATTTCGGGTTATCGTTCAGATGCATATGTGACTTCCTCTGGTGTAAGTCAGGGTAGTATACTCGGTCCCACTCAGTTTCTAATAATGATAAATGACTTGCCTAATGTTAATGCCTGATGTTTGCTGATGACATGAAGCTGTTCTTGGGAATAGAAAACGTATCTGACTGCGAGGCTTTGCAAGAGGACATCAATAATGTTGTCAGGTGGAGTGAACTCAATAAGTTAGAGTTTAATACAACGAAATGTAAAACTATTACTTTCACTCGCTGTAAGTCACCAATAGTACACTCATACAGCATTAATGGTGACGCTTTGGAACGGGTCTCGCAGATTCGAGACTTATGTTTGACTCTAGATGTTGAATTAACATTTAATCCGCATATATTAGACCTATCTAGCAGGGCATTTAAATCTCTGGGATTTGTTATGAGACAAGCCAGTAGATTTAGTGATAAGAACACAGTCTTGACTTTGTACAATGCATTTGTCCGAAGCAAGGTTGAATATAACGCAATAGTTTGGGATCCGCACGAGGACAAATATAAACTTATAATTGAAAAAATTCAAAAGAAATTTGGTCGATATTTATATAAAAAGCTATATGGCTATTATCCTTTTATGTATCCATCCCTTTTTGTAGCAGGCATGGTTGGCATAAATACTCTGCAGCTAAGATGAAAATGTGCGTTATTAGTGCACTATTATCTGCTACTGAATGGAAAGGTCGATAATCCCACCACTCTGTCGCGTTGCTCACTTTTTGTGCCAGACCGACAACGCTGTCGGCGCGTGCTGGGCCCTCCAAGACGCTTATTCTGTGTGTCAAACGTAGTACGCACACAAACATCACAATTTGCTCCTACGGCACAGGCCACAAATCTTCTCAATGCTCTGATTGCTTGGGAAACCAACCTAGATATATTTTGTACAACATTTCCAAAATTTGTTGATTTTTGTATATGTTTTTTAAGCTATAATTTTTAATTTAGTCTAGTTTACTGTGTGTGTTGGCTGAAAGCTGTAAGCGCAGTAAGCATTTGTGTTTAAATAAATAAATAAATAAATAAATATACACACAACTTTCGCATTTATAATAGTAGGATAGGATTTATTAGAGTAGCCTGCGATATCATTCATTGACATTTGACCGTCGCCATGGCCAGTGTCAGTGACACGACTTCTGGGTCTTCGGAGACCTGGTGTCAAACCCCGGCAGGAAAAACTTTTATGTGATGAGTGTCCGTGTTTGTCCTGGGTCTTCGATGTTAGATTGATGTGATTGGTTTGTGTCCTTTTCTGTTCTGTTCGATTATATTCTCTAAATAAACGACGCATCAATATCTAGGAAAGAGTAGTTTATAGGAGAACAGTTTACTGGTTGCGATAAACTAATAAAGGAAACCAGTCAAGCGATTAAACTTGGTATGGAAGTCTACTTGAAAGTGCATGAAAGTCAAAATGGGTTTGGAAGTAGTATATAATAATTATACCCATTGTGATATTTTGAGTCCTACAGAAAAAGTTTGATGTGTACATTTTAGTCTGGACTTATATAAAGAATATTTTTATGGCCAAGTTGTGATAGTGTTATCCTGTATCCAGTATTCTAGAACCAATTCTTAACATATATAGTCAAGTTCGTAGTAGGGGAGACCGGGGTTGGTTGACTATAGGGGTAGGTAGACTAATTATCAAAAACTCGTTCGACGCAATAGCTTTGAGCCAACCAGTGAGTGACCTACTAAAAACCCATATTTATATCATTAGGGTTATATAGAATCACAAAGGAACACTAAGTTGAAATGGTATGTCTATCCGTCTGCATACATTAGAAGATAACATAAGATTAATGTATTAATGCATTATTTAATAACTGCATTAGCATTAAATTATGAAATATGAAGATATTTTTCTAAGTTAAATATGACTTCTATCTTGTCATAGGCCCAAACACAAGGTTTTACCACCGTACTAGTCAAAATCGCTTAAAAGCTCATCCACATGTAATTGACACATTGTGCTATTCAATCGATCGTTTTTGCCATACACCTGCAAAATGTGGAACGAGCTTCCTCGCTCGGTATTCCCGAGTAGTTACAATGTGGGGTTCTTCAAAAGGAGAGTTCACGGAGTCTTAAAAGGATTGGCAAGGTATCGTAATGCCCCCAGTGTTACAGAAATTCATAGGCGACGGTGATCGCTTACCATCAGGTGGCACGACAGCTTGTTTGCCACCTATTTAATAAATAAGAAAACAGTCGTTGTTAGCTTTACATGATGTTTTCTATTTATTGACACCTTATGTTTCTCATGCTATGTAAAACACTTAAATTAAGATTTTTTTACCCAATTTCAATTAATTTGTTTAGTTATTTGAGGACCCTTTGTTGCTTTTAAAATAATGCCTGACCAAAAATGTTTCATTTTACGGCAGTTGACACGTTAACACTAAATAACATAAAAGCTATCTGGTTTCAGTTTCGATAATATTTCACTACTAATATTTGGATATTATTCAATTGTTAACACTTGCTTATAATTGACACATGGGATTTACACACTGTGGGAATGTACCGATTGTTTTTGCTACGTACCTGCAAAATATGGAACGAGCTTCCTCCGTCGGTGTTTCCATGTATCAAGAATCTTAAAAAGGATTGGCAATGTCTCGCAACGCCTCTAGTGTTAGATATCCATAGGCAACCGTAATTGCTTACCAGGCAGTCCATCTACTTGTTTTAAAAAATAATAATAGCTGGATATTTTAATTACTAAACAACTTCAAACCTTAAATCCCCACGATAATTGAAATAACCGCGCCCCAAGCAGTTATCTAAAAAAGGAGACTTCGATTAGATCTTTATAATAATCTCTACGAAAATCGACGTCTTATTCCAACAAAGCCTCCAAAACACAATAACAAAAAACTACACGTGCCTACCAAGAAAGAACCTTTTCTGAAAACCTCAGCTCAATGAATAGGAAAACCCTCAGAGAAAAGTTGTGATTTGAGTCGCTTCAGTAGTGCGGGCTTCTCAGGAAAGGACGGAAATCTTCATACGTCATCGTTTAGCGGCCTATCAGGAGCATTCGGGGGGTTTCAGGGGATCCGTAGAGGGGGCTAGTTCACGCGTCATTTACCGCGACCAGTGGAAGTTCCGCTGCGTGGCGATTTCCAATACGTGTATTGTGTTCTGCGGCCGATTGGTACTTCGTGACGTTTTGCGGAAAATGTTGTCAATCTTTCCTAATTGGGGAAAAGTTCTGTTTTGCTGCGATAAACGGAACTGTAAGAAATCAGACATTGATATATACAGTTCAGTACTAAAGTAAATCAGTTGTCGTTGACAACTCGATACACAATATCTTTAAATTTTTGCATTGATCAAAATTTGTTTGCGATATCTATTTGCTTGAATGAAACCGACGCGATTTGTGAGTTACAAGCGTTATAAAGAGAGGATGCAATCATAGTTGTAATAATATTTAATCTGTATTGGAACATAAATTTTAGTCACCCCAAGTCACTCTCCACGCAGAAAGCTTCCTAAAACGTGGCACAGGGGCTTCGACATACTATACCAATAGTATTTTTGATAAGTGGATGGAGCTACGTGAACAACACAGTACAGTAATTGCACATGTTGGCTGCACCACCCGAAGGTGTTGGAGAACTGCGGCTGTACTCGCCGGACGGAGGAGGAGGTTAACGCCGTCGTCGTCTCAGCACACTCTCGGTGGTCGCAGCTAGAACTAATCTGCTATTGTTCAGAGATAATTAATACACTAATGTTATGGTTGAGTATATTCTATTATAAATAAAGTTTGTGAGTATGGATTATGGATGTTTTTTGTTTTTTTATATTGTATAGATTTAGCGTATGACCACTATCTCACTTGATGCTCAGAGACGATGTGGTCAAAGATGTTACCACGCTAGACCTAGAATGCTTAGGTGCCTAAATAAAGTAACATAAGATAAGACAATTGAATACCTACTTAGTTTCGGCGCAGTTAGCAGTTAGTTAGGAAATTCCTGATCTGGAATTCTGTGAGACTACCGCAAACGTCCGGTTTTCGGTATAAGGCATTTTATACTAAAGCAACATACTCTTCATTCTGCGCTTCGGTTGGCATTTTAAGTGATGCCAGTTGTTGTTTTAGGATAACAATAGTAAGGCTTTATCGAAGGGACTTAGGCGGCTCGATAACTCCAAAAATGGGCTGGCCACTGACCTATGCGCCAACCCGCATGAAACAGCGTAGTAGATTATAGCAATCATTCCTCTCTGGGAGCAATATAAATTTTGGTATTTTTATTTCTTATAATCTTCATATAATATTTAGAATACATTACTTACTACTGTAAATATATTACGATGCAAGATTAGGCTATAAGAAGAAGATAATGACGGTGACGCAACCTTCCATAATTGCGAAGTCATGGAATGCTGCTAGTATTCGTTGATTAGACTCATTATAACTTTGATTGATGACAGATTTCAAACAATACCTTTCATACAAAATAATTTAGGGAATGTAACAAATCAATGTAAAAACGAAAACGTATCAAACATGACATACTTGAGATCCACAGATTTAATAATAATGACAATAGGATGCCTGTTTTATTTTATCATTTCTTTTTGTGGCATTTGAGCAAGTTTAAATAGTAGCCTAAGTTTGGTGTATTTCTAAATGTAGGATTGCTTGTTGATTAGATCAATTTAAAATGCCGTTCTAATTATAACAAATAAAGATTTAAAAAATAAATAAATAATTTCGTCAAATTTGCAAAATACCTGTTAAATAACTCATAAGTAAGTTTCATAACCGTTTATGCTAATTACGAAATGATGAACAACAAACAATTTATTAGTGTAAAAGAATATTCAAATAGTATCAAGTTGTTAAAACAAAAAAATAAAAATTTAAAAAGAACATTGCCTGTATTTGTCTGTTTGTCTATTCTGTCATTTGACATACTTAAACGAAAGATTCCTTTATTTATACTCTATACTAATATTGTAAAGAGGAAAGATTTGATCGTTTGTTCGTTTGCAATGAATTTTATTCCAATTCGACCACACAGTTAGTATTGATCATCAAATGATCAAAACATTCAATCGAGCGGTGTTTAACCCGCGGTTGAGTGACGGAAAACTGTTCAACTCGGCTTGAGTTCCACTTGCCACAATAAACGAGGTTGAAACCGTTTTTTTACCCCTACATAGTGGTTAATGCTCTTTTTTGATGTCTTTGTTGAAATATTATAACAATCTTGTTAGTCAGCACTTATTAAATTTAAAATAGCGCGTTAATGTAATGTAAATGCGATAATGCAATCCCTTTAGACAAAAGCTTTCTTTTTGAACTATCGCACCTATATATGTTGATATTCTTCAGCTTCTATTTGTGATTTACATTCCAAAAGACAGCACAATAACACATGAGCAATTACCGCAAATAAACATTTCAACTGTAAACGCCTAAATAAAAGACTCCGTGACAACAAAGCAATGTAAAATTATTAACTATATGAATATTATTCTGCGTACACCTCGTAAGCCTGTAGCTGCCCCGAGGCGCTGTGGCGTCGTTAAGTAGGTACCTGTGACTTTTTCAGTAGACTTTCTTATGGCCGACGAAATAGAGACATCTGAACTTTATCCTCAAGTTCGTCTTAAGCATACTGCTATAGAGGTGCCATGTTGACACATTTGAAATTTATTCTAAAAATGTTTGCGGGCTTTGCATAATACTTACGTGTAGTCGATACTACGATCCACATTTGTTTAAGCTTCGTCCTTCGACTGACGTGTGATAGTCAGTCTCTGCCTAGCAAGATTTCACCCTCGACGATATTGCTATAGACCGTCAAGTTAGATTGCTCTCGTGCATAGTCCACGGCAGCCCTTAGTTCGAGACGGGACGTTAGGAATCCCGTACCGCGCTCAAGATTCTGTCGACGGCTCTTCGATGAAGCCAAAACAATTGTCGATCGTGATATCGACTACGCGTAAGTGTTACGCTAAACCCGTATACATTTAAATTAAAAAAAAACAGTTCTTCATTCAAATGTGTCAACATGGCACAACTATGGCAGTGTATGGTGTCGCTTGACTATCAAAGATATCTGCCTGAACATACAATGCGTTTAGTGAGTGATTTTTCAAACTTAAGGTAGTTAGTAAGTCAGGCGCCCAATACAAAAGACCCAATCATTTTTCATATTTAATAAGTTATTTTATAATACTAGGAAAATACAACGAAAATTCGGATTATATAAAATGCCACATCGCCTTGGATACATATTTTCTTCACAAGTGCGTCGAAATTCGCTGGCGAAACCGGCTCGTAGATGCCCCAAGGCGCAGTGGGGCCGTTAAGTGCGTACCTGCGACCTTTTCAATGGGTTTTCTTTATCTCCGGCGAATCCGGAGCATCCGGACATTATGCTCGGTTACACGGACTTAGGGTGTGGCTAGAGTTGAGCAGGGTACGCAAAGACTTAACTCGAGAATAGGCCTGATTTTATTATGGAGCCGCTGTTTGGAGAAAGGTTACAAAGGTTTGCTTTTTTCCGCTGATTATTAACCTAGTTGTTTAATAACACCTTAAAGTTTAACTAACGTTCTTTTGTCAGTATTTGTTTAGTTAGGCTATTTTTTTTTATACACACTCAGACCCCCGCACTAGGATTCCCTGTATTGCGGGAGGCATGGACACACACAATCACGGCACACAAACATCCAAGACCCGGGACAAACATCCACACTCATCGCACAAATGTTTGCCCCGGCCGGGATTCGAACCCGGAAACTCAGAAGTCATGTCACTGACACTGACCACTGCGCCACGGCAACCGTCAACGGCACCGTATTCACCGGTTATACTACATAAATATGTCATATAGGCCATGTTTGCGTGATAATGTACATTAAGGTGAGGTGGTTCCTTTAAATATGCCAATTATTATTACTATGTCTACTACATGCCGTTTCTCATTATAATTGTAAGTTACTTAAGTTAAATATTGTTATTCGTCATCATCATCATCTCAGCCATAGGACGTCCACTGCTGGACATAGGCCTCCCCCATTGATTTCCACAAGGACCTGTTGGAAGCGGCCCGCATCCAGCCCTTGCCTGCGATCTTAGTCAGTTATTGATTTTTATATTATATTATTATCATATTGTTATTGACAAATGTATATTACATAGAATAAACTATTAGTTATTTATTAAGTAAACTATTAAATTAATATTTAATACTACTTCAATATTTCACTATGTTTATTATCATTGATTATTCTAATTATTACGTGGGGCATGTTATTAGTAACAATTACTACTACTTACTCTAAAATGTACGAAAAATATTGTTTACAAATTTAGTAAGGTTAATTTTTTAAACAATAAAGTTGACTATGATTATTTAAATAATCGATCACTTTACAGGATAAGAGATAAAAAACGTTTTTTTTTTTTTTATATTACGGCCTTGGATACAAGTCCTTTAGCCAAAACTTATTTTATCAGTCAGTGTCAACTTCATTGGCTGGATGTGTGTATTCTATGGACTGGATTCACTATCATCGTTTGTTGTTTGTTTTCTGACTGAGATAAAAGACTAAGAAAAACTGTGTTGCAATATAAAACGAGTGGTTGATGAAACGTGTAGGGGAGGTGTTGCTAAGCCTGGTGCGTTGCACAAATTCAATTAAACTTTAAAAAAAATGTTTTTCTTAGCGTCCCGTATAGTAATCCTCCAATCCAACCAAATCATCATCTGATGATTAGGTATAATAATTATACGCTTAAAAGATAAAACTTAAATCTCTTTTAAGTTTACCTTCATAGGCGATAATACATAATTATGTACATACATTACAAAGACAGGCAAGGTGTACTTCAACACACACAACAAGCGTAACCGCGCCCCCTCGGGCCGCACACAACCGGTAACCATTACCCGGTTAATATGTCATTGATCCGGTTGAGTTATGAGAACCGATTAACGGATTCTTTGTGTACCTAATGTATACGGACCTTTTTCGCAGTTGAACGAATATACGCAGAATCTTAACATTAAACAGGTTACTAAAAAATTCTACATAATATCATTATGCAAGGTAATGTGATAAAAACTTGCGACACTCATTGATGATTTATGCGATAGCCAAATAAAGCGATGTTGTTATAAGGTTCATAGTAGTATTAGTATATTTAGGTATTGAAAATTATCGAGCCAATTATCTCGTAAAACAAAGTTATAATGTCAAACAATTTAACAAGTGTAATTTGGTCCATGGTAGTAAATTTAACATTTAAAATGTTGAGAAATAATTTATTTAGGCATTGAATATCAAATAGTTTGACGTCGATTTTATTCCTTTAACAAGTTGAGGGCAAGCTACTTCTAATAGAAACGCCAAGTTCGCTTATAAACGGTATTGGTAATAAAAATGTGACGATTATTTAATTTAGATATCAAAATAAAAACGTGGATTAAAGAAGAGGAAGTAAGCTTCTACTACATACTAAACACATGGAATGTTTTCAATATAAGCTCTGAACTAAATTTTATAAAAAAAACTACGCCAACAATTAGAAATTATATCATTTCAAGATTATTTCTAACCGGTTCCTAAATTATAAAGTTCTAAAAAAATTAAACCGAATTGTTATTCTAATTTTTTAAGTCAGTTAAGTAGGCTTTTACTTCTTCACAAAACATGTATATTAATATTTTATTTAAAGCCACAGGACGCTTTATGAAATTCAAACAGTTATCTATGTATGTACGCAACATTAATTGAATATTCTGGGAAAGAACTAGTGATTTTGCGAGATCTTCTCCTTGTGTAAATCTAACACCCTTGTGTTGTTATTTTAAAATTATCTACCATTTTTAACTTATTAAATTCTATACCTACTGTTTCGCCGCAGAGGCTTTTCCTAACCGGGTAAAAATTAATTGCTACCCATTGAACGGAATTCGGTGAATTTATTAATAATCTTGCGGTTTATTACCCTTTCCACATAAAGCGGCGGGAAAACGGTCGAGGAAAACCTAAGGTAATAAAGTATTATTAAATTGGATTTGCCAAAGGCAATAAATAACGTATATACTATGTCTGTGTATACGTATAACGTAAGTAAAATGTCAAGATTCTCAAAGACTCTCTCAAGCGACATACAGTTGTATGTCCAGTTATGGGCATGGGCTTGAGCCCATTAAAAAAACACGGAGTGGCCGAATGCAAGCCGACTACTTTGAGCGTTTGTCCCTATGACTGGTAAGTAGGTCATTGTAGACAACTTGTATGAAAGTGGGAAGTAGGATATTATATGTTTCATTACTTACTTCATAGTTTCATTTTACCGGACCATATACACCGCTGTGGTAGAACCTACCATATTGTACGCAGCGAGTGCGTGGGCACCTGCCACCAAGAAGATAGGGATACAAAACCAGTTGAACTCTGTCCAAAGGGGCTTCGTTCAAAAGATGATTAAAGCATACAGAACAGTATCCCTTAACTCGGCGCTATTACTCGCTGGATTGCTTCCACTGGATATTAGAATCAATGAAGCAGCCTCGCTTTATAAAACCAAGAAAGGCTACTGCCAGCGAGTAATAGGAGACCGAATAATTGAAAAACAGGTGCCCAACGCAGAAATGCCACATCCCGCAGAAAGGATAGATTTACAGTACACACCCCTGGCGGACGGAGCAGCACTGGAACAGTTTAACAATGAGGGCCAGCTTAATATTTTTACAGATGGAAGCCTCATTGAGGGAAAAGTTGGTGCTGCACTATCAGTTCGAGATGGTACCAAAGAGATATGCACCAAAAAATTGAAACTCGACCACTGCTGCTCCGTTTACCAGGCGGAGCTGCTGGCTTTGGTTGAGGCCGTTAAAAAGGCCTTAATGAGTCCCAAAACACTGTGCAACATCTATTGCGACTCAAGGTCCGCGCTCGAAACAGTCATCAATAGCACTTCCCTCCACCCCCTAGCAGCAGAAATAAGAGGTTTCATAAAACAGCTTCAACGCCAGAACAAACAGCTGAATCTTTTCTGGATAAAAGCCCACATAGGTCTGGAGGGAAATGAAAGAGCAGATGAATTAGCGAAAAATGCGGCGTTGCATCTGAAGGTAAGACCGCATTATGACAGCTGTCCGGTCTCATTCGCAAAGAGACAAATTCGAACGGAGTCACTTGGCGAATGGAACCGGCGCTATCAGAATGGCGGAACTGCGGCCACAACCAAAGCCTTCTTTCCTGACGCGATCCAAGCGTACCGCAATGTCAGAAGGATGGACATAGACCCTAAACTGGTGCAGATGCTCACCGGGCACGGCGGGTTCTCCTCCTACTTATACCGCTTCAGGTGCAAGGGGAGCCCGGCGTGTGACTGTGAGCCCCAGGTGGAGGAAAGCGCCTACCACGTCATCACAGAGTGTCCAATTTTCGGCAGGCTCCGGTTCGATTGTGAAAACGAAATGGACATAGATATAAAAATAAAAAAATTGCCCGAAATTATAGAAAACGATAAAACAAGAGCCATATTCTTCAAATATTGCAGCAAGGTAATAAATAAAGTTGTATATAAAAATAAGTAACAAAATGATGCACTTCTAAATACGTAAATGTATTTGAGTAAGTGCCCCCAGAAACACTAGTACATTAAGAAGCTTATGTAAAGGTCAAAGCGATTAAAATTGTGTTAATGTAGAAAATAGAAAGTAGAAATAAGTAAACTTAGATATTGTAATCCTCAACTGTAGCAAGGTCTCCCGACTCTTCGGAGGTAAAAATGTTTCTAATAATAAAAAAAAAAAAAAAAAAAAAAAAAGTTTCATTTTACCATATCGTGAGTGAGTCGAACCAGGAAATAAAAATCAATACACACTATACTTTTGTCCATTAATTATTCACTTAATAGATAAGTTAAACTGACATTTGAGTGAATCGAACCACGCGACGGAATAAAAACTACCATGCAAAACTTAGAACTCTAAATACACACCCCCCTGAGGATAGTTTCAAATAATTAGACAGTTACATGTACCGTTTTTTGCTTTAAAGTTTATTTATATCGAATTTTTAAGAGAATCAAACTGGAATAAATAGAAAATTTAAAAACTCCGATACCCTAATGGGTACTTTAAAGAGTACGTAGCTTATCGTCGAACTGCGTAGGCAAGTGTGTCCTGATCCTCCACCCCCTATTACAAAAAGGTTCATTTTAATCAATGAGATCACTCACCAATCTGACAAAAATAAATGTCATCTAAGAAAAGTATCATGCTACCAATTTATAAAGACCCTTAGCTACTGCAGGGTAGAACATCAGTCATCTGCGAGCGTCCCGAGGGGAGTTGTTAGGGCCGAAGCCCGACATAAATACGGCTTAGAAATTAAGCGTCGCCATTGTGCAGTGCCAGTATGTAAGAATATTTATCGTCCTTGCGTGGCCTGAAACTGCCCGAATCTGAGTACTGTTAGAAAGTGATTAGCAGTTTTAAGGTACACTAACACCTAAGTGCTACGAGTATAAATCACCAGACACATAACATAACACTCAAGTATAGTTTCTTTTAAGTTTCCCGCGACTGCTCCTTTTGCACACACAAATCTGACATCAGTGTTAAATAATATATAAATCTAGTAGCGTCGATTACGATTTTCCCACTACATCAATTAGCCAACGGCAACTTTAAAAGTAGCCTATGCGTTATTACAGGGTCTAACCTATTTGCATGCCAAAATTTAACGAAATTGTGCAGCCATTTGAGCATGAAGAAGTAACGGATATTTTTGAATTATATACTTACCCGACGAGAACAACAATTGTTTTCAGGATGAAAAGTAGCCTATAGGTTAATCTAAGGTTTAAGCTATCTCCATACCACATTTCATCAAAATCGGTTCAACCGTTTGAGCGTGAAGGAGTTACAAACATACACACACAAAAGTTTACGCCTTTATAATACTAGTGGGATAAAAAACATTTAAGATAATACGATTAACAGAAATTAATGCATATCACTTTTTTTTTAAAATTTTTACTATAACTTTTGACAGGGCCTTCACCACCACACCGCTCGCGCCGTCTTGACTTCTAATAGCCGTTTTGATGTTGTAGTCCCAGATGGTACTTTCGAGTCTAAGACCATCGTCTTTGTCACAAACAGACCGATGGCATCATTTTCGCCTTCATGGACTTTCACGAATATATTATATACCTATTATCCAATCACACTCCAATCTCGTGCCAGTCCACTACCACCTTGAGACTGAGAAACCGCACCTATTGTTTCTCACGGAGACGCAGATACGATGTCCTTCCGACGTAGCCTACCTTTCCTACCCAGGTTACAGCCTGGAGCACAAATTTAAGCTTCGCGCAGGAGTTTGCTTATACGTTCGGGATGACATTTGTGTTCGGCGCCTCCGCAATCTTGAGGACTCCAAACACAGCATACTTTGGGTTCTGGTGGACACAGGCTTAGAGAAAATTCTCTATGCTTGTGTATATCGGTCGCACAGTGGGGTACAGGAGACGACGGCGCTTTCCGATTACATCAGTGAGACAGCGGATTTGGCCCAACTGAAATATCCATCGGCCCAACTTGTGATTCTGGGGGACTTTAATGCCCACCATGAGGAGTGGCTGTTCCCATACCAGAGCACCGACCATGCTGGGAGAGAGACGCGCAAACTTGCCCTGTCGTTAAATCTCACTCAGCTGGTACGAGAGGCAACACGGGTACCTGACGTTGATGGCCACACAGCCAATTGCTTGGACCTTCTGCTGACAACAGATCCGGACCGTTACTCGGTATCGGTAGCTCCACCATTAGGTAGCTCCGATCACTGTCTGGTGAAATCTGTATCGTCATACTCACCGCCCGACCCTAGCCTTATAGGCACGCGACGGGTGTGGCGATACAAGTCAGCAGACTGGGATGAGATGCGGTCCTTTTTCGCATCTTACCCTTGGAAGCAAGTATGCTTTTCTTCTAGCGACCCTTCGACTTGCGCGGATGCCGTGACAGATGTGCTACGGCAGGCTATGGAATATTTTATTCCATTTGCCGATATGCCTCTGTCCAGCAAAGCTCACCCATGGTTTGGACCAGAATGCTTTCGTTCTCAGACACAAAAGCATCAGGCATACCTAGCATGGGTTGATGCTCGAAACCGTAAAGCCAAGGATATTCGTGCCAAGAAGAAAGCCTTTAACAAAGCTGCCAAGTCCTGCAAGAAAGCTTTACGGAAGGCTCGGTTCGACCACATTAGCCGAATAGGGAACAAACTTGCTTCGTACCCTACGGGTAGTAAAGCTTTTTGGTCCCTGGCTAAATCGATTGAATCGAACTTCTGCCGCTCCTCATTTCCTCCACTGCTGAAACCTGATGGATCGTTAGCCCACACTGCGGAAGAGAAAGCAAATTTATTTGCATCTCTCTTTGCAGAGTCTTCACGTCTAAATGCTGGTAGCGCAGCACCACCAACTCCGCTGAATGGATGCGAGACGATTATGTCAAACATCCGCATTCGACAAGTGGATGTTCGCAAAGTGCTACGTAATCTGGACGTGAATAAAGCTAGTGGTCCGGACGGTATTTCGGCTCTGGTCCTAAGGACATGCGCGCCAGAATTAACTCCGGTGTTGACACGCCTTTTTCGGCTCTCTTTTGAGGCGGGTACAGTACCAAAAGCCTGGAAGCTTGCCAATGTACAGCCAGTACCCAAAAAGGGTAGTCGAGCTGACCCTACTAACTACAGACCGATTTCGGTCACCTCCATTCTCTCCAAGAGTATGGAACGTGTTCTGAATGCGAAGCTCCTTGCATACCTAGAAACACATGAACTCCTCAGTGATCAGCAATACGGCTTTCGTCGAAACCGGTCTACTGGAGACCTTCTAGTGTATGCCACTCACATCTGGAGCGAGGCCATAGAGAAGTATGGAGAAGCGCTCGCCGTTTCTCTTGATATATCTAAGGCCTTCGATAGGGTTTGGCATGACAGTCTCATTGGTAAGCTTCCGTCTTATGGCTTGCATGAAGGACTACGAGTCTGGATATCGGACTTCTTGAGGAATCGATCAATCCGAGTAGTCATTGATGGCTGCTCCTCTGATCAATTGGCTATTAATGCCGGGGTTCCTCAAGGGTCGGTTCTTTCTGCAACTCTCTTTTTGCTGCATATTAACGATCTGCTGAAACCCGGTACCTATGGGTATGCAGACGACAGCACTGTTGTAGAGAGTTACACATCCAGCGCGCGGGCTAGTCATGCACAGGTCCAGTCACTCAGAGAGGCCATGGTCGACCGTATGAACTTGGCTTTGAAGGCAGTTTCCGACTGGGGCGATGCCAATCTAGTCAAGTTCAACGCTACTAAGACCCAGGCGTGTCTATTCTCTGCCAAACGGAGTGAAATCGAACGGTGCCCCACTTTCCGAGATGAACCCGTTACCATTACCGACACTCTGGAGCTTCTTGGCGTCACACTGACACCCACGTTGAACTTCGGGAGCTACATTGAGTCCAAAGCTCAATTGGCTGCCAAAAAGTTGGGTATTCTTGCTAAGGTCAGACAGTACTTCACGCCGGGGCAGTTGCTTAATCTGTATCAAGCACAAGTCCGGTCGTGCATGGAGTACTGTTCCCACCTTTGGGATGGGTCAGCCAAATACCAGCTAGAAGCTCTAGAGTCAATCGAGAGGCGAGCCAAAAGAATCATCGGCAATAACTCTTTGGTGGAACACAGGCTTCAGAGCCTTGAACACCGGCGTAGAGTAGCAAGCCTATCGGTTTTCTATCGGGTGCATTTCGGAGAATGTGCACTGGAATTGCATAATCTGATTCCACCATCCCCTTTCTATCATCGGTCGACTCGACTTACGGCAATTCGCCATCGCTATATGGTAGATATACCACCTATACGCACGAAGCGTTTTGCTTCCACTTTCTTAATGCGTACTGCCAAGGAATGGAACTCGTTGCCCGAGTCTGTGTTTCCCGATATGTACAATCCTGGAGTCTTCAAGTCGCGAGTGAATAGGTACCTTCTAGGTTTGCGTGCTAAAATCCTAGACAACGTCATCACTTAACATCAGGTGAGACAGTTGTCAAACGCAAACTTATAATAGTAAAAAAAAAAAAAAAAAAAAAAATATTATTATTACTCCACCTTAGAATTATTTTAAAAAATATTGAATGTTTCTCACAATAAAGAACAACAGACTATTTTAAACAAATATGTTAAACTAAAAATCTGACGTTTGGTAGGATTCAATTAGATTAACCCGTGTTATCGGAAAAAAATTAAAGGAAAATTAAATATATGTTACTGAGAAGATACACAAAATATTTCCAATCGTTTTTGAATTAAAGTATTTTTTTTAACACTGTCCGTTTAATCACGAGTTGATATATCTAAAAGGTTAAGGTAGCTAAGTTGAGACTAAGTTGGATAGTAATTTAGGTTGTAGTATAGGTGAGTAGTCGGCTGCTGATGAGAAAGGTACATGCAAAACCTAGTCAATCGGAAATTTATCGACTCCCTTCGGCTTATCTTTTACGATTGCAAATTCAATTTGTCCTTACTATTAGCAGCCGGATACCACACATAGACTACATATGTACAGGGCCGCAGACAGATCACATATTAAGGGGTCCACATTAATTATTTGGTATGTAAAAAAATATAGGTAACGTTTTAAGTTTGTAAACTATTTTTATCCATATATTTTATTTGAGAGCCGGCCAATACTCACGTGATCTTTGCTGGAACGATACTTAATCAAATTAAAATATGCCAGAAGGTATTTAGATTTCTATTGAGTCCGAGACGATGAACTTTATCAACCAATATGAGCTTTTTTATGAAAAGTGAGCTAAATAAACAAAACTGAATTTATTTTGAGTTATGCACTAATAAGTATATATTTTTATGCTACACTGCATTTAGTTATATCGTTATTTTATTTGTAATAAATATCGGGATTGTTAAATAGGTATTTTACCAATAAATTGACTATGTATTATACTATGACTATGTATATGTATTGTTTATATTCTGGTATGTGGTAAATTATTTCTCAATATTTTATTAAATAGGGGTCAATCAATGATATTTTTAGACACTTTACCGCGTTGTTGAATAGTTGTCCTCTTTGAACATTTCAAATAATCGGTGTCATGCCGTGGGCATATAACATAGTGAGATGGAAGCATATAGATAAATATTTTTATGTACCTAATATGTTTTATTAAATTTTTTGTTTGATTTGGTGTAAATATATCATATCAGCAATATAAAAGCTAGATTGATACATAATTTTGAATTCGTGTTACACTGAATAAAATAATTAAAACGTTTAATAATTAAACGTGCTAAAGCACAGCTGTAGCAAGAATTGCTAGAATAAAATAAACAATAGTACAGCCTACCAATGGGAAAAAAATAAATGAGGCCTTTACCCCCCCAACTTACAACCTGCATAGATACCTGTTTGCTTAGCAGATTGTAGGATCGGCCGGTTTGTGCCGTGTCATTTGTCAATCCTTGACGAGGGATGCCTCCCGCCGCTGAAGTAGAGCAAAGAGATGTGGGTCTGTCGTTCTTTGACTGAACGGAAACACGCAGCTTTCGTGGTCTATGTAAGATGTGCTGGAATAGAATAAAATGGTTCTTGGATTACAAACGTGCTATATACATTTTGATATGTGTTTTTTGTTATGTTATGATACTTCTTTTTATATATTACGGCCGACAGAACCGAGTAGTTCTCGAGTGAAATACTATTGTCTGGCAAAAGCTACCCTTACTGCATATAACACTCCTTTACATAGAATACATTATACACTCTATAGTGGTAAAATTATTTGCACTAAATTAATTGCTCATTAATTAACATCAAGCGAAATATTGGTGTATCGCGAAAATTATCCCCAGATAGGATGTCGTGTTATTGGAGCGTGTGATCTGGTAATCGAGGTTTGATCATGCCGCGTAACAACTAAACACACCATAATTTAAAACCTCCGCTCCGCAAACAAACTCTTTCATGGAAATCCTTCATATAACGTTAAGAAACAAAAATTCATGCAAGGTCTTTGCGTAATGCGTGTCTCATTTTATTTATTATACGTATCCTGCAACCGTAAGAATGTTATGGGTGGTACAAAATAAAGTAGACCGTGTCTAAGTGTACGTACGTTATTACAATAGTAGTTTAATTATCTGTTTCATAATAAGGGTTCTTTTGTTAAGTATTTTTTTAATTCAAGAGCACAAAACCGGAAATGCATTATAGCATACATAATTTAAAGCAAGTAAATATCTCACGGTTACATAGTTCCTTCTAGATGTGGACCTAACGTGTACATTACATAGTAATATAATAAAATATATAATATAATACATTACATATTATATTCTTAAAGTGCGAGCGTAAGTTAAAAAAACGAGCTGTATGCAAGTTTTTTTATAGCATTACACGAGTGGACCAATTTATGTGCAGTTTGCTACACTACTTTATATAACCTCATAATAGTAGTTTATGAAACTGTATCGTAATAAGAGATCTTAAAACACTCGTGTTTTAAGACCAAATGATGTGCAGTTTCATACACTATTTTATCTTATCTCATAAAATAGATACGTAATGAAATTTACGTAAAATCACAGCATATGTTTACATTTATTTGTAAACGTTTAGCGCCAAAATCCATTTGCTGGTCGCGCGCATGCATGTTGCGCCGCGTCCGCAGACTATATTTTATGTAGAAAAACTGCATTGCAACCTCCTCGATCCAGCTGAAGCTATATCTTAATGGTAAAAAAGTTAACATTTCGATACAGTTGTCATAGAAGAGCTGTATCGAAATGTTAACTTTTTAAATTTATTTCGATATATTGTCTATAAAGATTGTCATTCAAGTTCTATTTTTGATTGTTTAATCTTTATATTTCAGTATGAGATTAGGTTAAATAGATAACGAAATTTTGGTAAAATTACAGCATATGTATGCATAATTATTTGTTCTAGGATTAAAAAGAAGAACCTTGGTTAGTGAAGGAAGTTTAATCCACGCCTAAAATCGACTTTCCCCACACGTATAACAAATAACTATTGTCGACATTATTTCTTTCTGAATGTAGTAAAAAACAATATGAAATTTTCCAAATTAATATAATTATTGACTGGCCGGTTGGCGCAGTTGGTACTCTGCCTTCTGAGCCGCTGGTCCCGGGTTCGATTCCCGGACAGGTCAAACATTTGTGTGTATGAACATGTTTGTTTGACCTGTGTCTGGTTGTGTATATGTATAAAAAAAAAGTATATATATAAATATGTATTTAAGTATATATATCAGTCATCAGGTTACCATAGTACAGGCTCTGCCTATTTTGGGACCTGAAGACCTTGTGTGAATGTTGTCCCATATTATTATTATTATTATTATTCAAAAAACTGAAAACTTTAATTTTTATCGAAATTGAAATATATCAACCTTTGCTACCGCAAACAAAGGATTCCGTGGAATTCTTTTATGTAAAATGTACCTATGAATCGTCGGAATAAACTTGGAAACGTATTTTTTTAATGAATTTATGGTTTTTGGCCACGTAGACATTGATTTTAGTCGTAGTAGTCTTAGTGTAATAAAGATATGGAAAGCCACAAACCTTATGTTAAAATACGAATGCAATCTAATATGTTCTCTCATTGCGGAGTTGTCAACTCAATTTGCAAGCATTTCATGCATTGTAGAGACGGAGATGTCACCCATACATCTAGATATTGTAGAGGATGAAGACTAACCGCAAATATTCGCATCGCAATGCTGCAGCCTCAAACCGTCGGCATTCTACGCGTCGTAGACATACCTTACAGAGACGGTCGTCTTATCTCAGAGATCGGTGGCCTGATTGTAGAAGAACCACTACCCCGGGTTCGAATCCGGGCTTGGGCAAACATTTCTGTAATGAACAAAGAAGTTATTTCTGCGTGGGTGTTTGTGTAATATGATTGTATGTGCCCATACTTTCCGTGACACAGGGTATCATATGCGTGAGCGTGAGAGTGATTGCGTTGGTTTTTTTGTTTTTTTGCTTATAATTATGTCTACGTTATTTACAGTTATATAATACTTCGTATTAACATAATCATGTTAATACGAAGTAACCATGTATTCTATATAAAACTATGTATATTGACTGACATTACCATAAGATATAAATATATATTATTAATAGTTTAATTAGTATAGATATCAGAGAAACGGCTTCAACGGAAGACCAGCGCTGATCGTACGATCAGCACAACGCTGAGTTGAGGCCGGTTTGCCACTCTTACACACTAAATCGTATGTAAAATGGTAGCTATTAAAATCACATGCTATGTAATTAGTAATCTAAGGTATGTTTACTACTATTACCATGTTTTCTTTGTGGCAAATAAACAATTATTCATTCATTCATTCACATGAATAGCTTAAGGTATAAATTAATTCACTTAACATAACATAGGGCTTGTTTATAATGAGAGAGTTAAACATGCAAATTTTGTTTATTTTTACACATAGAAAGCCGTCTGACCCTCTTAGCAAGCTTCTTACCTTCCATTCCTGAACAAACGCTTTGATAAAGGACATTAAAAGCGCCATACTAACCTCACAGAATACCTTTAAAATCAAACGAATAACTGAACAACGTCCTGGACCGCGGACGGTATTCCTGTCCGGTACCGGTATTACCGGTATTTCAGAGGTATCCACCAGTTCCGGTATATGTGACGGGTTTTAGTGAGCACGTCACCTGCAAAGTATTCGACGTGGCGTTGCGTAAATTGCCTGGATGTCATTATCGTTTCACGCTGCGCTACGTCGCACCCGGCACACTAGAGGTACAATTTTCACCTTTATGCACAAATAGACAACATTTACCAGTTGAAGTAGATGTGAATTTAGGCGCAGGCGCCGCTTATTTATAATACTGCTGCAATTTTAACATGAGGTCGAGAACCCTATTGTGTAGATAAATCCATCTTCGATGTTTAAGCCGATAAGTTCGAAAAGACGGAAACAAAGTCGAAAGCTATAGCAATATTCAAAGCAATATTTTTAGGCGGATGACCCCCAGGAATGGCGTTGTTAAATATTTGGTTCAAAATGATCTAAGGAGTAAACTAAACTACATAGTGCGGATTAGTATCCTTCTATATTAGATCTGTAATTATTGTACCGTGGATAATATGCAATATTGAAATATCTCTTACGATTCCCCAAATAATATTCCGAGAGTCTAATTTACTATACATATGTAGGTACAATTTGCTTTGAATACAGAAGGGATTCTCGCTACCCGACAACAGGATTTAACTCTCAATATGACAAGTTATACGTTTCGGCAGAACAAAATATAGACATAAATATTTAATTCCGAAAATGCTGGAGAATATATTAAAAATTCCTGTACACGCCATTTTGTTATGCCGAAGGTATTAAGGCACCTTCATTGGTACGACTTGGTACGGGAATTCTGCGTTATTCTCCCATGACGTGGTTTTCGTGTTGTGGGGCTTTCATGCGACGCGCATTCTGATGTGACATCGAAAGCAATACAGGTTGCCGCTTGTCTTTGATAGTTGTCATACTTACTAGAGTTCAAGCCAGAGTGCCAATTCTCTTATATAATAAGACAATCCAATCATAAACAATGCAATAGTCGTTCAAATGTTATCATATATAAACTTAACTTATTAATATTCCGCTAAAATAACATCTGCATTCGATTGCATTGTAGACAATTGAATTGCGGTAGAAACTAGATCTCTAGAACTAGAGCTACAATAACATTTGAGCAATCTACTAGCTATTTGTAGCCTATAGATAACTCAAATGTTCTTGTATGTAGCCATTACAATTATACTCCAAGCAAAACTAAAAAATACGACGATTCATTGACAATCTATGAGCAATGTAGAATTGATACCCTGGAATAATGCACCGTATTCAAGCTTAAATTTACAATTATTGGCTTTTGTTTGTTGTGCTTAATTTGTTTTTGGGTTGCAATTCCGAAGAGTTTTCTTAGGGCTAAGCTCGGGGTGTCTTATGACATGAAATGAAAAAAATGAAAAGCGATGGTCGTAGGAAAATAAAAGCTGTTAAAATACCTTAGCGGAACAGCAAGCAAGACACTTGTCCCGTAAATCTGGGTGAAAAGGTTCTTAATAGGATAACAGGCTAGTAACGCAAAGTAAGACGTGCGCCAACAAGACGGACACATAATCTTAGGACCATAATCATCTTATGTAAGAAAATTGCAGGAGTTTGGTCGCATTAAAACTGTAAACACGAAAATAAGAGGCGAGCTCAATAGGAAGTTGGGTGGTTGTTGACAAGTGAATTATGTAAATCATCAAATCCTTTAGAAAATACAAAAACGAATTTATAAAACACACTATATTGGAGAATAAATTCCAAGCACAATATCTGCTGTTGACTAGTTTTATATTGGACCTAAGCAAATTTATAGGAGAGTAAATAAACTATGTTCACGTAAAAAATATGGAACAGTAATAAGTTTTTTTTTCAAGGGGCAAATGCCTTTATTAAAATAAAACACTAATAACTAATTACAATACTGCAGCTACTACAATAACATTTGAGCAATCCATAGCTATTGGTAGCCTTAAATGTTCTAACCCGCTACCGGTTGGCAGCGTGCCCAGAATGCTAGCAGCATTGCCACGTTTAAATATTAATATATTTAATTAAGTACATATAACATTAAATCTATCGTATACATATGAAGCAGCTAAGTTAAATAGCCAAATATGAGATAACTTATGTACGAACAAAAGATTTAAAATGTTCAATGCGACAGCAATCGACCCTAAAAACAGGTAGGTAACGCCCCTGATGTACAGGGGCGGCAATAAAACGACGATTGAGTAGAAATTTAAACCCTTTATCCGACCTTCGATCGCTTTGTAATAGTATACAAGAAGACAGGGGTAGAGTAGGGAGACTTATGTTCAGCTACTTCAGCATAGATGTATATTTTACTGAGTATATATTTTACTCGAGGGTTCTTTACAATGTTTATCTTACTAATATTATAAATGCGAAATCTCTTACACGCCAAAACTACTAAACTGATGAAATTTGGATCACATATAGCTTATACCCTGGATTAACACATAGGCTTATTTTCATCATCACCACCAGCGTTTTTCATCACCACGTGGGTAAAACGGATTTAGATGAAATTTAGTATGTAAATACTTCAGGTCCCGTAGGCCACTTTTCATCATCATCATGATCAATCATCACCACGCGGGTATAACCGCGGGTGTAGCTTGTTGAGAAATAAATAAACCGCTTAAATAAAGAAAGTCATAGTAATTAAACTCGCGTAGGTTAAATTTGGTTTAGTAAAATCCACCTTCTTAACTGTTAGATCAACGAAAGTGTTAGTATTTTTGGCAAAACGTAAGTACTCAAAACCTTACTTACAAAATTAAATTGGTCAACAAAGAACAAAACGTTCTTTTGTAGACATTATTATTTATTAATTTTTGACCCTCAATTTTCGTATATAATACATAATTCTTAAAAAAAAATATACGACTAGCTTTTGTGCCTTCTACGAAATTGATTTGTAAATAAATAACAGTTTTAGTTTTGTTAGTGGAATCTAAATTTATATTTAAGTCCCTATTTACCTTCGACTGTTGTAAAATTAGGAAGAGTTTGGTAAATTCAATTATTCACGTTTTTTTTCAGTATTCAGGTAAAATGTAAAGCGAGTCTGGCCGCGTGTGGCTACTAATACTACGAATAAAATATATTGTTGATCTAAAAGGCCGAGTAGCTCAGTGAACATTGACAGTGACTTTAGAACCGTGACCCCAGGTTTGAAGCCCAGGGTATCAAATTACAAACGTTTAAAATAAGTTAATTTAATCAGGAAAAAAAAGATGTTTGATTATTTTAATTTTTTCCCTAGTTATCAACCTAACCATACACCGGTACGGGCTTATCGTTGAGTTTTGGGACATGCTGTATAGATAAGACCAAGAGATTTAGCGTTGGACCACTATCATTATAATACCACATCTATTCGTGCTGGTATTACCGATACCATTTGCTTATGTGAGCCACTATCTATTCTTATTCTTATTAATGTTGGAGGTGATAAGTCCCAGCTCTCCCAGCCATCCCAACTCCTTCACGTATCAGAGTATGGCTTTAGATCGGCACAACTGCTCCAGTCCAACCGTTCCATAGGTGGTCCAAATTCCAAAAATTCATAAGATGGCGTTTTTTTTCCAGACATTAGAATTGATCGCCTAATTACTTTTGTGGGTTCGCACTGTAGAAGAACATGCTCTACAGTTTCATTTGTTTCCGTACAGCCTCTGCACAGTGGACTATCTGTAGCGCCAATCTTGTGTAAATGATAGTTGAGGTTGCAGTGGCATGTGATGAGAGTTTCCGTTCCGGGATGGAAACATGAGTTTGGCTTGTCTAGTGCTACTAGCTACTATTTAGTGAATATGAATTAAATTTACTTTAAACATCACGTCAGTTATTCCATTAGCGGAGTGTTACGTACTGTCACATTAGTAAATGAGGTTGTAACACATGCGCGATTGAATGAATTTGTTATTGACACCCGATGTGGTCAATGTAAGGGTAGGATACAATGTGTGACGTCAAGGTGTGCCATTTTATCTTGTTTATATATTGGGGTAAGTTTCAGACAGCTATCGACTAAAATAAATGAATGGTTTCATATAAATATTTATTTGTTTTTTATTTAGACTTACCAATATTAATTACGCTGTTACATCTATGCTACATTTATTATACATTAGGATATAGCGCACAACAGTATTGTAAGAAATTGGAAATCAGACCTATAATAAAGCTTGCGTATGTTAAAACAAGGCTCCTAGAATAAAAACAATATTATTTCAAAATATTTTTTATAATTAATCTAGAATTCAAAAGCATCCATACCAAGTTTTCCATAATAATTTTAATTTAAAGAAATACATTTATAATAATAAATTATACAATGGTACACAAGTTACACAAAGGCAAGCCTAAAATGCGTATAATAAACAAAAATACAGATTCACAAAGGATCGAACAAAAATATACATACAAGATTTTATTTTATTTTTGTCCATTAGTACACTAATATCTATCACATTACTTTCATGAAATATATATCTGTATGTATGTACCTTATGGTATGTATATATGTCAATAAATTTAGTCTATTAATGTAATCTTCTGAGATACAATTTTCAAAATAGTTCAGATGGTAGGGTAAAACTATGAACGTAATTAATGTACTGTGAATGTTGTAAGAGAAACATAGACAGCTTCACTTTAGTGCGAATCATGTGCGAATACAATAATTGACAGTAATTGTAAGTAGGTACATATTGTAACATAGGCTAGGCTTGGTTTTAGAAAATAAAATATTTGTATTTATAAATAAAAACATTGTTTAAACCTTTAATACTAACATAATACTTTTTTTTTTAAATGTTATTAAAAAAAAAGTAGTTAAAAAAATAAATTAAAATGTTAGAGTAAAATGTTACTCTAACATTTTAATTATTACTTCGTATTATTATAAATCACAATCTTACGATATAATCGAGACATATGTTAAAAAAAAATATTTTAAGAATATTTAAATGAAGTATTGTACATTACTAGGGCCGATTGGGATGGTCGCTTACCCGCATTAGTCAGCATGGTAGATGTATTATGACCAACACTCTTCTCTGTGTAAAATGCACGTAACCCAACAGTGAGAACATATTGTGCTACTGTCAAAACTGTTGAATGATATTAAATGTTTATTCCTCAGTTTCCGCGCGCTTGTGCGACATCTACCTCATAGACGCACAAGCGCGCGGAAACTGAGGCGGAAAAATTAAGTAAATTGTTGTAATTTTGATTAAGACGCGTATTTCAAGCGCAAGTCTAAACATATAGCTATCCTTTCTATATTATTTGTACCGTATTATCTGTCGCAGTAAGCATGTTTATGTCGTAAAGGAACAAAATCTGAACACCGCGCAGTATAAATATACGTCATCTTGAGTAAAACATCATTGGTTGAAACATCATCAAAACAATTTTTTGATGTTTTCTTTCTTACCATTTCAAAGCATAATGCAATAAAATAAGTAGCAGTCAGCTCGAATGATTAAGATTTTTACGGCTTATTGCATTAACAATATACTAGGCGGGTCTTGCGCTCAAATTATTTGAAGGAAAAAATCGGCTGCTACGGGGACTTGAACCCACGACTACAGAATACCGTACTATCGCTTTGTCCAACTAAGTTATAGCAGCCACTACCACAAGCGCCGAATTACTCTCTTCCTTTAACATCTGAGGGGATGTTGTTCTTAGCGCCATCTACCTATAATTGTATGAACAATTAAGTAATTGGACTGATAGACCAATATAAGAGTTGATATTGTATCAAGCGAAGGCACCATACCCTTATCCTACGAGTTTATGGTTTATTGCAATAACAACATGCTAGGCGGAACTTTTTATACTGTATATCGATCTACCGTTTGACCACTATCTCACTTTATAGTTAGTGAAAATGTTGTCGAAGATGTTATCACGCTAGACCTAGAATGATTACCGGCTCTCAAGGACTCCTGCCCAAACATACATACATAAACTGTTATGAGTTTATGAAACCTCGACAGTTTTTCAAACTTGAGGGTTGTAGCTAGCCAGGCGGGTACTTGAAAATGGGTACTATCGGAATGCTGGGAATTTAATAACGGTGTTACTTTCACCGGGAGCTAAAGCTAAGTTGGTGAGGATCAAACCAGCGTCTACCAGTTTGATAGCCGACGCTGCCACCGCTGAGCTATCATTGCTTCAAAACAGACCGAATAGTGATAAAAAACTTAAATACCTCGCCGAGTCAATAGTCAGTAGTTCGATTCTAACACTCAACCGGCTCGAGTCACAGACGTCTACAAATAATACCTGAATATTTATAAAATGTAGTGTCGAAATAAAGCACACCCACGTAAACTCGTAAGTATATTTACGATGCCAATAAAATGTTCAATATTAGAAGCAAGAAAGCCCTCTACCAATATTGATAATCCTGCCCCTTGAGAGCAGGTTATAAATACGAGGATTCGCTAAGTTTTGGGCCAACAGGTAATCCGATTACATGTTTATTTTGTGTGCGTTTATTTACGAAACTAGTTTCCTGAATAGACATTCATAATGAATGTAGTAGGCAAGTCCGCCTAATTCTTCATCTGCTTCTTTTGTTTATAACACTTAGAATAATTAAAGACAAGGCAGATAAAAAGAGTTTCTTTACTACTATTTATGGGTCTACGTATATTTGAATGATTATAACTGATGTTTTATTGTAAACTATCGTGATTCTCAGAATCTATAATTTCTGTAAATTCTATTATCTATACTTTATAATTGTGTGTTAAATTTAAATTGCGCTCGACCGAGTACAGCGGGCAACTTTCAACGAGAGACGCTTAAACAAACTACATCTACTTTAATTATATACCTCATACTTATCATCTAAGCTCGAGAACGCCCACTGCTGAATATAAGCATTCTCTATTGACAAAGACTGTTTGGATGGCTTGCATGCAGCCTCAGATTTTCATCAGATCGCCCACCCTTCTTGTCTGTAGACATCTTACACTGCACTCGGTAGTCCTTGGTCTAGAATAGAACTTTATTGTCCATCAGTTTCATGACATAATGAGCCCTGCCTACTGCTATTTCCAGTTACTCATTCACTGGGATATATTTTGGTGACATTTTTTACGAGTCTGTGCATTTGTAACTGATTTTCTTAGAGAAACCCCAAGCATAGCAATCTCTGGAACTTTCAGCTTTCTTAGAAAGCCCATAGCAGCTATAAGCTTTAATTAAATTAATGCTACTATGATTTTAACTAGAAGTTGCTCATTACTGTGGTCGCGTGAGTACTTATCTGGATAAAAAGTAGGCGGTTACCCAGTTTATTATTAGTTATACGAGTAATTAAATAAAAACGTTTATTTTTACCAAGCATCATTATTATGATCAAGCACACACTAAGCATTGCAACATATTTGATCTTGGTAATATATAGGTATGTAGCAGTGACATTTTTTTGTCACGTTCAAGTTCCATACTGTGCATTTGTTTCCATCATTGCTGTTTTTGAAATTTGAAAATGGAATTTGTAGGTGTGCATTTGTCTGTAGTTTTATCGAATCCAGCAGACATTATTATCTTAGAGTTTATCGTACCTTTTTAAACAAAACAATGGGAGCCAGCGGCAAAATCACTAAGTTGTGTAAGTAAGTACTTCTCAATCGTCGGGTTGGTGGCTGGACAACCTTGAAAGACGAGAGCCACTTTTCTCGTTGGCGTTTCAAGAAGAAAGATGTTTTCTTTGACGAAAATACAATATATGTGATACAATATATGATAGCGATCGCCATTGGTTATTTTCAACAGAATAAAAACAGTGTTCAGTCTGGCATCAATTGAAATGACTTAATATAATAATTTATTCAACCGGGAGCTTATTTTCTTGGAGAGTTCTGGAGCCTATTTTTTTGTAGAATTATGTAACAATTCTATGTTTTATTTGTTATAGAACTGATGTTGGGACACGATAAATTGTTTCAAACTTTTAACATGATAGCAAAGCAGAATATTAACATACAAAGCCATCTCTCGAATTTATAGTTTTAATGGGAATTCTCATAAGTGCCGATTGAGCCATTTGGATAATTTTCTACAACGATTAATGCCGCAATGCCCTGAAAAAGTTATAACAACGACAAGCGAGTATAATAGGTTGTAAGTAAAATGGACGCAAGTTCTGAAATTAATTTTCAAAGTGCGGTAAGACAAGCAAACACCTCGCAAGCACGTTCTCAAGAATAACGCCCTTGCTACTTTTAATTAATTGACCCCACGTCATTGTAGAACCGATATAATGTTCTTATTTTTTTTTCATGGGGCAAATGCCTTTATGAAAATAAAACACTAATAACTAATTACAATACTGCAGCTACTACAATGACATTTGAGCAATCTAGCCTATAGATAACTCAAATGTTCTAACCCGCAACCAGCTGGCAGCGTGCCCAGAATGCTAGCAACATTGCCACGTTGAATTGCAATGCTGATTCGTTGAGCCAAATATGTGCCAGCATTTTGGTCACGCGTCGGATCGATTAAACGCTCTGATAAATTTTGGAAAATCCGATAAGTTCCAGGTCCCCACGGGCCCAATGTTCTTATGTACTTAGTACATTATGTCCTTGTGCTCTTTGCTGCACACAACGTGTGAACTAATATATAGTTTGTAAGAAAAGTTTACCAAAAAATGGAACCGACTTCAACACTCAAAAGTCCGTGAAATACCGACTTTGACAAGTGAAATGACTTGTTGAAGTCAGTGCCATGATAATTCTATTGAATAATTAACCTTGACATTATTGTTTTCTTAATTCCATTTGCAAATATATTTATTGCATGCGTTATTAAAAATGCTGTATATAAACCCCCTTATTAATAAAAGTTGCATAACCTCTGAATAGTTATTCAGTGTTTTGTCTTTGTCGCTAATAAGACAGTTTGCGTAGAGAAAACGGAACAAAACACTGTACAGTGTAATCAATGTTTATTAGTAAGGGGGAAGTCTATAAAAGAACTTTGTAGTATAATAATACAGTACAATGTATCTAGGGACTCCGTGCAAGGCATGATATTTACGTGCCGCGTGCAACATCTTGGTCACGTATTGAATTAGGAGACTCGTACCTACAACGCAGATACGAATTTAATACCAATTTGATAACAGAGTACTGCATGTTCAAATCAATAGCAGTATTTTGAAAATAATGCACTATATATATGTTTGTTTATGAAGATGCTAATGCTATCAATTAGGGGGCGTCCATTAAATACGTGAGGTGTTTAGGGGGAGGAGGGAGCAGTGTGGGGGGGAGGGGAGAGAGGGTCAAGCCGAACCTCATCCAATCTCACGTGAGAAAAGGTGTTCTCGAAAAATATCACGTTTTTTTCTTCTGTACTACATTCTTAATAATCTATAATATTAATCCTATTTATTCTTATATTGAAAAAAAAAATGATCAATATTATTAATTCAGTTACAAATAATTCGTCATATTATTATTTTCATTATAATTATTTGGCATTTACTCATACTTAAAGAAAAATACTGAACTCACTAAAAGCTAAAATTGGGAGAATTTACTTGCATTTAAGATATTATATGTACACCATCAGTAACCATGTTGTTTTAAGTAATAATTTAATAATTGACAAAGTATTCCTACTTCTCTTATTGTTAAAGTCATTTTATATACTACTAGCCGTTCGCCCCGGCTTCGCGCGGGAAAAAAATAACAAAATTAATAATTATAAGGTTCCTTGCCTAATATCACCCGGGGATAGTGTAGCTTTCCAAGAGAGAAATATGTTTTTCAAATCGGTTCAGTACCTTCGGAGCCTATTCAATGCAAACAAACACGAAGACACTGACCACATAGAGAGGTAAATACATAAATAAGCAGTAGTATTTGTGATGAAAAACATGTAAGCACTGTGAAGAAGATCGTGTAAGAAATAAATAAACAAACAGTGCTGAAACCAATTGATTTACTCAACCAACTCGCCTATTCAAGTGCAGTCATCTTTGAGCAAAAATAGATAATACTGCGAAGAAAGCGCTGGAGCGATGTTTCCGGCGCGCTGCGCAGCGGTCAGCGGTCTTGTTTTACAGAGAGGCAATACAAACATTTGCAATTCGTGTCCACTGTATCAGAAAGTCATACATGAACTGCGGTGTGTAAGGAAAATGAGAACGCGTTTAAATCAGAACCTAGTGAGGTGAACTTTATTGTAATGATGTATTGGGTACTGAACTTTTATTACATCATAATAATATGTAGGTTTGTAAAAATGTACTTTTGACTAAACTATCATATGGGAACAACGGACTATTTATAATATACAAGGTGCATCTGTGGTTTTACTGGAGTAGACTGCAATTTTCCCGCTTCTTCAATTATCCCATGAGAACTATGCCTACTTTATTCAGGTTAAAACGTTACCTATGTTATGTACAAATACGTCTTAGAAAACACGTGAGACCTAACGTAGAATACAATAAAAAAATCATCAAGTTTTATATCCTGGAGATCATCATCATAATCTCAGCTCTAGGACGTCCACTGCTGGACATTTATATAACAACATGGCAAGTTAGTAAATTAAATGGCTATGTCGGTGGTTTTCGTGCCGAACTCAATTTCGTAGAGAACTGCCATAGATATAAAATTGCAAAAAAACGTCACGACTCTACGATTTTCTGCTATGCCATACAAACTGTACCTGCGTTAAAAAAACTGCATTTTCCTCACTATTCACTGCATGGGAGACATCACTATGGGTAGCGTCGCAGTGACTTGCCTTGTTTTGGTTGTTTCTGATTCGCTTTGTCGACTTTTATAGCTATATATATAAATACTTTTTCGATTTGTTTTACGGAAACGATATTTTTGTTTGCGTTTTGAACAATCGGTTGGCTGCTGGGAAGTTTAGATTGGCGGTTAATAGACGTTGGAAATTTTACGATACGTAGAATGGACGGTGGTTTTTGGTTACTTGTTTACTTTGAATTGAGGCAGTTTGATGTTTTGATGAGTTTGATGGTCTATGTTCTGTTTAATTTCATGATTTATTCTAATATGAGTAATGTAACGCTACAACGTACATTACTTGAATTATCTATTGATCAAATATACATTATATTCAATTGAAAAAATTTATATTGACAAATGTTTACACAAGCGATTTCGCTTACGAATAATTAATTGATTAATTTTTCTTCTCGTTCCTAGGATATTTCAATCATACTGAAAATATTTAAATTGGATTAAATATGATATTTTAATACAAAGAACATCACGTAGTTTAGTACGGTATTGTAATTATTATGTAAACAACCAGGGAATATTAAGACGGTACATACAGATTATGAAAACAGTAAATGGTGCAATATTGAAATAAAGTCAAGCTCAATACATTATTTCATAAAAAAACGACTATCAAAATTTTCCTTTATTGAAAGATAGATCACCCTTATTAAAATGTCATATATCAATATAGACTTGTGATTCTACCCTATTACAATAGACAATATGTACACAATGATATTATATGTTGATATGAGATGTCGCAAAAGCGCGCGGAAACTGAGGCGGCAAAATTAAGTCAATTGTAGTACTTTGATTACGACGCGTATTTCAAGCGCAAGTCTAAACATATAGCTATCCTTTTCAATATTATTTGTACCGTATTATCTGTCGCAGTAAGCATGTTTATGTCGTAAAGAAACAAAACCTGAGCACCGCGCAGTATGAATATACGTCATCTTTAGTAAAACATCATTGATTGTACACAAAAATAACGACAGCCGATATGTCATATCTATATCAAACTATGTGACCCGAAGCGTTGGTTATTAACGAAAAGAAAACTAGAACAAATACAATAATAATTCGACGCCCAACACTTCGGAAATTACAAGTGTCGAGCCAACTTACCCGGCAATCGATCACACTGCCTGTTTTATTCCCAAGGGATATACATTCGCAGTTCAAAATACAACCATAAAGCTATAGTGCTAAAGTTGACTTTATTCATAGTAGAACTGGACAGAAAAATCTCGGTAGTTTGAAAAAAAATCATCCGCTTACAACGTTTTATGTCAGAATTGTAACAGACAACTATTCAAGCGACCTGAATAATTCATTGTTCATGATTATTCGTATGCGGAAAAATTCTACGAGTCTACGAAAAGTTGGACAAGGAAATTAAATTAAAAGTGTTTATTATCATTGGAATTTTTTCTGAATGTCTCTTTGAAGCATTGTTTGTGGATGTATGCTGTTGTATATACATACTTTCCGCAAAATCTTTGTTTAGTCATACACTTTCGGCACATGAATGCGTCAAAAACATTTAGTTTTAAGTCACCTAAATGTTTCTAAGTCGTTGGTCAAAAAACAAACATGACATTAAATAGTACAAGTAAGAGAGAAGAACTCTTTAGCACATTTTCCTGGATAAGATAAGATATGTGTTCAATTACCAAACGAGCTTATATAAAATAGCTAATAAGAGTGATGCAAGATTTATATTATATGCCAGATCAGTAAGTATAAATTCGTGATCACAACATATTCTTGCGGGAAACAGGTGTGGTGAAAAGTATGTATATATTTAACGAAGAAAATGAAAGAAGCTCCCAAAGACTGAAGAATCTGCTAGGTAGGCCTGAAAGATATCGATATAAATCCCACGAAACCGTTTTATTTTCTTCTTAGAAGACTTACGCGTGGTTTCCACCAAAAGCAATTCTCATCCTAAATTGAAGTAAAATAAACAACAAGTTCGCGACACCCGTTACGACACTCCTGCGAGAACTAATCTATTCCCATTTATACTGAGATCTTTGTCAACAACAATCAGCAGAAGGCTTTGTTTTAAATTATTTATGGCACTGGATTACAGCGCTCAAGGACAGCAATGAATAACGCGAAGCCTCCGTGACTGATGAAGAGCCTATTACCAGTTAATGACAACGAGAAACATGAATTTAAATCAGATGATAATGTTTTTCGTGGCGTTAAATTTCGGTGGAGAAGGGTCGGTGTTATAGATCGTGATAAATGTCTTTTATGTGGCCTGATGGTGAGCCGCTCCGTGAATTCTAATATCAGTACTGACAGACATAGGAACCGGATGTTTATTCAAATGAACTGTATCTACTTGACATAGTGTTTAAATCAGATGCTACGAAATAAAGATCTTTGTCAGGCCAAGAGTTCTCTAAAACAATGCTCATCTGTGAAATGTTGATGTCACCACGGGCTTTCTTGTCCCAGAAGTGCTGGTCGAATTTCCCGCCACGCTAGCAATAACGATATCATCTGTCGGGCTTTTACCAGCACCAATGTTGCAGCCATTATTGAACCGAATGGTCTCATACGTGACGATGATAAAAGACCTGACGGCATGACACTTACTCCCTGGAAATTAGGGCGGCATTTAGTGTGGGGCACTACATGCCTTGACACATTGGCGCCGTCACATCTTCCTGAGACACATGTTAGGACTGGCGCCGCGGCTTATTCGGCGGAGCAATTGAAACGGCGAAAATATGCTAACCTAGGTAGTGGTTACATATTTGAACCGTTTGGGGTCGAGACATTGGGCCCGTGGGGACCTGGAGCTCATCGGATTTTTCAAAATTTATCTAAGCGTTTGATCGATGCGATGCGTGAACAAAATGCTCGCACGTATTTGGCTCAACGAATCAGCATTGCAATTCAGCGTGGCAATTCTGCTAGCATTCTGGGCACGCTGCCGGCCGGTAGCGGGTTAGAACATTTGAGTTATCTATAGGCTACTCTTGGTAGCCGGTAGGTATTGGTACTAGTGGATTGCTCAAATGTTATTGTAATAGCTGCAGTTGCAGCTGCAACTGCAGCTATTACAGCAGTTGCAATTAGTTATTAGTGTTTTAATTTAATAAAGGCATTTGCCCTATTTTAATAGTTTGATTAAAAAGATTGATAGTTATAGATAGCTAAAGATAGTTATAGATACATTTGATAGAAAGGTGAATAAAAGGCAAAATATTTAACAACCTTTATATATGGGCTAACTAACCCGGTCTAGTTATTCTATCTTCGTCAGATAGAATCATATTTCAAGTTGAGCTTTTAGTGAACTTTGTATATATATGCGATTATTTGTATATACGCAATAGATGTCCACATAATAGTGCTTAAGCGGTTTCTAGTCACTGGCTGACTATTTATTACCCTTGAAAATTGAACAGTAACTTGGACTCCATAGGAATATTTGATACCAAACACCGACAGCTGTCCCAGAAAGCCAATCAGTTTTATAAGTTTGCCTTCAATCTTATAAAATGAAATGACTATCGTTTATTCTTCTTCACCGTACATGATACAGACTAAGGAAATGTAAAAGAGAAAAGCCATGCAAAAATACACTATCAACAGTAACAACTATCACATGCTTGCCGGGATTCGAACCCAGGGCCCCGGAGACACAGAAGTCATGTCACTGACCACTGAACCACGGCGACTAATTAAATTGGTTATTGTATAATTATACTATTATATAAACGAATTGTATTAAATCTTCAAATGGTATAGTGTTTAACCATGAGATTTTCATAAATTTTTTCTTTCTACTTTTAAATTTACAGCATGAACCATTTACACGCTAAGGTTTAATTAAAGTTTTCAACGCATCTGAAGTGCTCACGTTTTACTTTAAGTTATTAAACTTGGAAAAGTTGTCTTCCAGTCTACAGCAATTGAACCTAAGAGTAGGCAATTAGCCTGAAAAGATATTTAATTATGCAAAAGATCTCGCATTCTGACGATGTATACGTCTTAAGTAAAAAGTAAGACGACTGTAAAAAAGAATTTTCGAATCAAAGGAAGGATAAAATATGAAGTAGGCATCTTCATTACAGCTAAAGTGACGTAGAAAGCGACTTAAGCAGAACGATTTGATGAAAAGCCCAAGTGAAAGTTCACGAGAAATAATTTGAAGAAATCCACGAGAAATCATAAAAAAGTTAATACGAATTCGGAGAAGCGACGAGCTCATTTATTACTTACCCCACGGTCCATTTAGACATCATCGTAATCCACGGGAGAAATTGTTTTTTGAAAACATGTGAAAGTAATTGTAGAAAATTCTTACACAAGCCGGATATTACCTAATATATTTCTGATGCGCTGACTCGCTATTGAAGTTAGATAACTGTTAGCAAGATGAAAATCTATATTATTATATTCCAAGGGGCGCTGTCCGGTGCCTAAAATAAAATAAATATTCAGATACCAATTTTTTTATTTAAAGTACGCAATTAAGCTGGACAGCAAAATTGAGTACATAATTGTTTAATTTATTATTGATTTCCTTATGTCTTTTCACATACTTTAAATTAAGGCCAAACAACAACAACAACAATAAAAAAATCCAAACTTGCAACTTGCTTGACGATTCGTTTTTATTGGCCTTTTTTCAATTTCATTCCACTTAGTAATATCTTGACAATGAGGCATAAACATAATGAGTCTAATACATTCCCACTGATTTGAAATATCTATTTTTGGCTACTATTATTTTAGGGCACTTTTTACCCTTAAATATTTATAGCTATTGTGTGTGCCGACTGCAGGTGCTTTGCTGCAACCTGCGCACTTTTACAATTGTTATCCTGCATGACGTATTATTGAGTTATTTTACAATTTTTCAATTGTCAGCCTACGGTCGCTGCTATTTACAATTACTGTATTATTACAGTGCTTTCATTCCCACTTTTGGGACACGGGCCTTCTACTCAGAGAGGCGAGGGGGGCATGATCTACTGCGCCGGCTGATCTGAGTGAAAGAATAGCCAGTCCATGAACTGGCTTATTAGCCATGGACTGGCTTATTACCTATTGGTAATCACGCTCCCCAAAGGCCTCAAACATCTCAACAGTAATTTTAAAACAACAACCGAGGTCGAAGGCTTCACGAGCTTCAATGAGAATTGTAAGCAACGAAACACTTTTTTGAAAATGCCCCTAGCAGTTGAGTAATCACCCTAGTCTAGACGGAGGTGTCCCTTGCTTAACGTTGTTAATAACGTTTGTTGATCTATCGCATACGTAAAGTCCATTACCAGCACTTTTATGCTGTAAATTGTTATCATACCGACAATAATTGTTATAATAACGGGCTTGTTACCATTAAGTTGTTACTATTAACTCGGACGCGCCTCTCAACAGAATTCCCGACTCTCGATTAGCATTTAAAATCTGCCCCACTCGGGCCTATTCGGTTTGACCTTGCCCATTCTGAGAGAGTTTTATAGTGATTGCTTTAATTGTTGATAATCTTTCAGTTTGTATTTAAATATTTTAAAGCCTTGAATCACACTTCAAAAAAGGCTGAATGTAGTCACATGAACTATGGGACACATGGCACAGTGGCTGCTAGTGGGACTTGAACCCACGACTACAGAATACCGTTCTCTCACTTTGTCCAACTAAGCTATTGCAGCCCATACCACTAGGGCCGAATCACTTCCTTCCTTTAACATCTGAGGGATGGTGTTAATAGCGCCATCTACGCGCTAATTGTGCTATTAATTGAGGTTTTACTGCGCTAATTCTTCGCGAATACTTAACCTTTATCTGGACTAAATTTACCTAGATATTTTTGCCACCTACAAAAATACCGGCAAAAATAGCTAGGTAGATTTAGTCCAGATAAAGGTTAAATATTCGCAAAGAATTAGCTAGAATTGGTATATCTGCGCTAATTCTTCGCGAATACTTAACCTTTATCTGGACTAAATTTACCTAGCTATTTTTGCCACCTACAAACATACATGCAAAAATAGCTGGGTAGATTTAGTCCAGATAAAGGTTAAATATTCGCAAAGAATTAGCGCAGATATACCTCACTAGCATCGCTTCCCAGCATTTCTACAATTTATGCAATGCTTCTTTTTGTCGTCATTTCTAAGAACTTCCAAGCAACTTCGGTATTTATATTTTACAAAAGCAATAAAACCAGGATCTCTAACATTATTCCGTATAGCATATCTAGCAGCACTAAAAGCACACCGCTTGCACATTCAGTTGTTCGTAAGATTAGATTTGAATATCGTCGCTGTTCTGATTTCCATAAAACACGGGTTTGAAATCAGACGCGGTGCTTTGTGTATTCACCTTGCAAATAGAGAAAGCTCTTTTACCTGTGAAGGGTGATGGCAGATCACTTGTTTGATGGGAAAATGCTATCGCCTTTATTTTGCTGGTTTTATTTTGCCTGTTTCTATAGACATTCAATATTAAAAATTCCCACAGCTTTTATATTCAAAACGATCGCCCCGGTATTATGACTGTTGTACGTCAGAGTGTAGTTTACTGGTTTGAACTCCATAATTGAGGGTAGGTAACATTGTTATTGATTCCACTGTATGATTGCAGTGCACTTAAAGTACCCACCTGGTGGCCTGACCGCCTAGCTACCACCCTTTAATTTTAGACAACTGTCACCGAACGCTGCTTTTTTTAAACAGGTGCTATGTTTGATATCCAATCAATATCCAGGCCTAAGTCTAGCCTGATTCTACCTTCGACCAGATCATCTTTGTCGATCAAATGAGAAAGTTTAAAAATATATAAACATATAAGTTTTAAAATAAAATTATGTTTTCACTAGTCCTTAGTATTTTTCTTGATCAATTTCTTCGTTGATGAAGACCATATCTATGCTTTAGTTTGACTATTGGTGAATAACAAGTAAATGTTTATTAATATGTGAATTCACCGATGTGGTGAAAAAATACATTATAAATATTTCAACAGGTATTAAGACGACTTAGAAAGCCTGTTAACATTTTCCCCGAACGCGCACTTTCCTTAACTTCTCTTGGAAAGTTTGGCAAAACATTATTCGTTTTGGCATTATTTCAGCGACCTCCACCACAACTTACCGCCAGCTATCACAATCGATATCACACAAAAAGCTCGCGTGACGCAGAAAAGCGCGGGCATCCACCGAAACATAATTAAGACCCGGCAAGAGTTGGCGAGTTAAATCGAATTACGAACAGCGGTAGATTAAGTTGCTTCTTGTGGTTTGTGCCTCGCTCGGGTAACTGCGAACGGCATGAATTTGGGAAATTGTATCGAAAGTCTTCGAGAAGCTATTAAGCTTATGTTCCAGTTTTACTTTAACTTATTAACCGTTGACTACCGCAAACAAAAAAGTTCAAAGTATTATATAAATGTAACTTCGCGTGGTAATAGTGACAGTGTGTGTTGATCCGTGATGACGGAACTGAAACGTGGTTCCTGACTATGGGCCTTCTGAGCAGGCTCAGAGTCGCACAACGAGCTATAGAGAGGGCTATCCTCGAGATTTCTCTACGCGATCGAATCATAAATGAGGAGATCCGTAGAAAAACTAAAGTCACCTATATAGCCCAGCAGATTAGCAAGTTGAAGTGGCAGTGGGTAAGGCACATAGCTCGAAGAACTGATGGCCGTTGGGTCGAAAAGTTCTCGAATGGAGACCACGAACTGGCAAGTGCAGCATAGGACGACCACTGACCAGGTGGACAGCTGACTTAGATCGCAGGCAAGGGCTGGATGCGGGACGCTTCCAACCGGTCCTTGTGAAAATCAATGGGGGAGGCCTATGTCCAGCTGTGGACGTCCTATGGCTGAGATGATGATGATGATGATGAACTTTGCGTGCCTAAATAATTGAGTATTACAACGTTACAATTTTATGATTGTTTTTGGCACGGTGAGGACGGCACGAAATTGAAAAAACAATTAAGGTCTTTTTTTAATACGTAGCTAGCCCGGCGGGTATTTGAAAGTACCCTACCACTATGCTGGGAATTTTATAACGGTGTTACCTTCACCGGAAGCTCAAGCTGTTGTTGGGGATCGAACCAGTGTCTGTCAGTTTGACAGGCGACGCTCCCCCCGCTGAGCTATCATCGCTTCGAATGATAGTGCGTGATTTCTATTACAAAAAATGGCTCAGATAGTCATGGTAACGGTCAAGATAGGTCTTAGGTACTTACTTACTAAAATAATATTGTATAAAACATAGGCAATACTTCTGATTTTAAAATACTACCGGTAACTGATGGCCTTCCTATCATGAATTAATTCAATTTTATTTAGGTTTATAAACAACTATTCCTGCCATAATATAAGTGACTTTTTTATTCAGTCAAACTTACTAAAATCATGTTAAATCAGATTTTTAATAGTTTTTTTACGGTTATGATAAAATCCAAATCACTACGACACTTTTTGAAGCGATGATAGCTCAGCGGTGGGAACGACGGCTGTCAAACTGACAAACACTGTTTCAATCACCACCAACGGCTTGAGTTTCCGGTGAAGGTAACACCGTCATCAAAGTCGTAGCATGATGGTAGGGTACTTTCGAGTACCTGTCTGTCTAGCTACCATCCTCAAGTTTGAAAAACTTTCAATCAAACACAGTTGTCAATGTGTTCAGGCAGCAGTCTTTAAGAGCCAGTAAACATTATTTAGGTCTCTATGGTGACTATATCTTCAACAACATCGACACTGACCATAAAGTGTGCTAGCAGTCGAACGTTACATCCACAAATGATTAAAAAAAGGAAACTAATATATGACAATACTAAAATTAGGACGTTACACTAAAATGCTGGTACTCTGAGTTAAAGCGTTCAATGTGCTCAAATGCTTGCTGCCGACGAAAACTACCCGCAATTGAATAAATCTTTGCTTACATTGGAGATAGAATTATTAGGAGTTAAATGAATTTGAAATGTTGTAAATACAATAAATGTTTTAAAAATTAAATATTTTGTTTTAGAGTTGAGCCTAGTTTTATTAAATGAATTGGGGTCCAATATTTATGAATACATAATATTATATCATCATCATCTCAGCCATAGGACGTCTACTGCTGGACAAAGGCCTCCCCCATTGATTTCCACAAGGACCGGTTGGAAGCGGCCCGCATCCAGCCCTATATAATATAAATATTATATAATATAAGTAAATTGAGATATACCGTCCAACTCTTACTATTACTAATAACTAATAACTTCAACATAATATTTTCCTGTAAAATCACGCAGTCCCGCATTTACGCGCGCCTCGTTTGGCCAACTCCTGCGGGTCAAAACTTTTTCCATCCACCACGAAACTTTGCCAACCCCGGTCTTATCTTGATAAGCGATATTTTAAAAACAATTTGCAGGAATAACTCCACTGAGATACAAGAACAAGTTTTGCGTAAGAGAATAATAAATTGACCAAGTTTCAGGCCTCACCTGCGGTGGGTATCAGTCGAGAGTACTAATTTAAGGATTAGGAAAAACCGGTTGCTATTCTATTTAACCAGAATGACGTATACGCTTTTATCATAGTTTTTGTTTTGTCTGTGTATCATCATCATCATCTCAGCTATAGGACGTCTCAGCCATAGGACGATATACACCTCCCCCATTGATTTCCACAAGGACCGGTTGGAAGCGCATCCAGCCTTTGCCTGCGATCATAGTCAGGTCGTCTGTCCACCTGGTCGGTGGCCGTCCTATGCTGCGCTTGCCAGTCTGTGGTCTCCATTGAAGAACCTTCCGACCCCAACGGACGGCCATCAGTTCTTCGAGCTCTCTGTCATGCCCACTGCCACTTGCTAATAAACTTGCTAATCCGCTGGGCTATATAGCTGCCTTTCGTTCTTCTATGGATCTCCTCATTTCTGATTCGATCTCGTAAAGAAGCCTCGAGCGTAGCCTTCTCCATAGCTCTTTGTGCGACTCTGAGCCTGCCCAGAAGGGCCATAGTCATGTCTCTTTATCCAATACAATAAATTGTTAGTATGTTATTAATATTATCTTGTCCGTGAATTTCTCTCTCAAAAAAATAATTATTCTATCCTATTAATATTAGACAGGCGAAAACTTGTGTGTATGCTTGTTACTTCTTTATGCTCAAACGGCTAGACGGATATGGATGAAATTTAGTATGTACATACTTCAGGTCCTGGAATAACACATAGGCTACTTTTTATCATCATCATAAATCATAACCACGCGGTTGAAACCGCGGGGTGCAGCTAGTGTAAAATATACCACGGGCATTATTGTGTATCACCGGATTAATCAGACTCAGTAACAAAAAAAACACATTATTTCGTGTTAATTTCCTAAACCCGCCCTAACCATCGTAACCCTCAATTGATCCGCAATATAATTTGTCTTACACGAAAGAAAACATCCAAAGTCCCGATTAGAGATAAACCTCTTACAAATATTATAAACGCGACTAATCCTACCCCGACTAAAGCTTACAAAACGGTGTCCAACACTGGTCCAAGTCTCGTCAATCATGGGCGCTAAGCTCCATACATAGGTACACGTATTATATTGATCAGAGCTATTAGTTGGACAAAACTTGGGACCAATCAATCATACGTAATCCAATATTTGTCCAACGAGTCCGAGGCTGGGTAATTGGGGGTTATTAATGACCCCCAGTTTGCCGGTTGTCGTCGGCCGATGTTTGTCTTTTCGTGCTTAGAGGTAATTAAGTTCGACGAGCTGTTTGTGATTGTCGTCGGCAAATAGTGTTCGATTGGTTTGATGGGAGTATGTGTCGATAAAAGTTCGTGTAGTAGATTAACTAAAAACCAGGTTTAGAAGTCTTTTACATCTTAACTGCTTCGATCGCCTTGATGCATAATTTATCAAACAATTCTATAGTAACCAGTAAAGGTGCCTATAGTTGCCTATAGCCACCGCTTGATAAGATCATAACTCCCAGATGAAGAACTGCAAATCAGTTTTTAACCTGTGAGTAATGACCACGGATTGGCAAACGCAGCATAGGACGACCACCGACCGGGTGGACAGATGACCTGACTAAGATCGCAGGCAAGGGCTGGACCGGTCCTTGTGTAAATCAATGGTGGAGGCATATGTCCAGCAGTCGACGTCCTATGGCTGAGATGATGATGGGTGAATTATTGTCCAGTAAATATCACGTGAATACTAGCCGGTAACACGGTTCGCTGCAACGGTGGCTGATCGCGACGTTATATACTTAGATAGGTATATACCTACTATTTTAATTTGATATATAACAAATATCAGTTTGCCCGTTCGTTCTATTAGCCCGTAGGAAGTCCACGGTTAAACATATGCCGCCCCCACTGAGCTCCACATAGCCTGGTTGAAAGTAGACTGAATTCAGTCTATTTCTGTAGCCAGTATCAGGTCATCAGACTGTAGGATATCCACCTGACCAAGTGGTCGGTGGACACCCTATGCTGAGCTTGCCAGCCCGTGGTTTCGCAATCCAAACTTTCCGACCCCATCGGCTATCACTTTCACGTATATATGCCCTGCCCATTCCCAGAAAATTAGTAAGTTATAAAACTTAATAATTCGTTGGGCTATGTCAGTGATTTTCTTTTATGGATCTCCTCATATCTTATTCGCTCTTGTAAAGACACTAAAGCTCATTGTGCGAGCTTTGAGCTTTTTTATGAGGCCTATAGGCAAATGATGCTCATATGTCAGCCGTACCTATATTATATCCAATTTACCTTTTATTAACAAAACGTACCGCCTATAAGTTCTACAAGATATAATTCCCTAAACCTTAAAGATTTAACTTCTTGCAATGGCGATTACCGTTTTCTTAAGTCACAGCTTAGAATTACACACATAGAAAAAACATGGCTCTAATTTAAATTATCTTTATTTAGACATTGTATTCTACATACACATATTTGCTTGCAACGTTGCTTTCATTTTAATTTAAATATGTTTCTGCTGAAATATCTATTTCTGTACATATTACGTGTACGCAAAATTTGATTATACTCAGTTAAGTAGTTTGAGCACTGAAGCATAGTAAACCAATAAGTGTGCAATGTAATATGAGTTATTGTGTTATTTATATATAAGTTTACGCATGCATGCACAGATATAAGATTATGCGTAGATTAGATTAAAATGTTATCGTTCATACTGAGGACATAATTAATACGGAAATTGCAAAGGACGAACATCGATAAACTTTTCTTGAAAATAGTTTGTACACTGTGGTCTTATAGTGCGGTTGAACTACTTTATATATCCTACCCAAAGAAGACGCATTATTAAGTGTTTCTCATCGCAACCATAGGATGTCCACTGCTGGACATATGCCTCCCCATATAGGGGGATTTACCAATACTCGGCACGCTTGGCAGGCGGGTTGGCGAGCGCAGTATGGTTTTCTATCCTCAGAAGGCACTGCTGCCCACCTCCTGCTACGTGATCCCTTCACCTACTCTTACGGCACCCACGGGAAGAAATGGGGGGAGGGGGGGGGGGGGGGGTACTATTCTAGGCTGGTACCACCACGACACACATCAAGTTAGTTTTAAGAAGTTATAAATCAAAGTGAACATTATTATAGTCAATAAATGAAAAAAAAAAATGACACATCAAAGATAAATGTTTTTTATATATTTCATGCGGGCTTATGACGGCAGTACAGATGCAAAACGTACGATTCCGTAATAGTACCGTCATAGTTCTTTGACACTTGCAGTTATGCTTGTTTTCCTTCCACTTAATATTATAAACACGAAAGTTTGTATGGATGTTATAGATGTTTGTTTCTCAATCACCATCAAATGGCTGGACGGATTTGGATGAAATTTGGTAAATACTTCAGGTCCCGGAATAACACATAGGCTACTTTTCATCCTCATCATGACTATCAATCATCACCTCGCGGGTAAAACTGCGGGGCGCAGCTAGTAACAAATACAGTCACAAATTACAAAAAACTTAATACAACAAACTAAAATAAAAAGGAATATAAATGTCGTATGTTCAGAAAACAATATGCCAGGCAAATAATAACACTGACAATTTGTTATTTTGCGTATTTAACCTAGACATTTAAGCAACTTTATTTCATTCGAGATTTCCAAGTCCAATTAATTTAATTCTCTCTTTATATTTCATGAAAGTTTGACTCATTTAAATCGGCGAATAAGAATGAGGGCAAATCTCGAAATAGCACTTAGTCTGAATTGTCTCGACTCCTAACAAGATTTAGCAAAATTCTAAAGTCACACGTTCAGAGATCTCCCGAATAAATGCCTCGAGTAGGAAATGAAATGTCTGTAAGTTCATCAGCGTGGGAGCAAATAGGAGCAAGATAACTGTATTAAGCCAACAGTTTTAATTTTGAGTATGAAGTGAATTGAAGAAACATAGCATTTGCATGTACAATGGCGGGAGGAGGTTATACAGTCAAGATACTTGGTCAAGAAAGTATATCAAATCAAATCATTTATTTGCTAGAATACAAACATATACAGAGATTTTAATATTACTTTTGTGGTTTTGTATTCGGTCTGCAAGCAGACGTGGAAATATTTCATAAGTAATCTTACTCTAACTTGTAATAAAATATAACAAATATATTGCTTACAATTTAAGTTTATTACAATAAATCCTTAATTCTTTAACACTAGAGAAACAATGGCAAACAGCCAGTCAGTCAATATTTTTTTTAATTTATTACCGTCTAATATTTTGGTGTTATGAGGTACACTGTTATAAATTGATATCGACATGTTATAGACTATACTTTGTTCCTCCTTGTTCTTTTACTTACTTAGCACTCACTCAGTTGTTTGATAGATTCCTACCTGATGCTTGAGCTTTCCGTAACATGGATATTAAACACACGGTATCAAAATAAAGTACCCACGTGGATAAGCATAAGGTCGACGACCTACTTTCAACTACTTGCTACAGTAAAAAATAAATTGCTAAACACGCAGTGCCTCCAGGCAGCTGTCCTTTAGTGCCAGTCTACATTCGAAGTCTATAACGCGATACTCAACCTTTTACCACATCGTATCTGACCAACAAGTGTCATTTTTTAAAATACGTGCACTTAAAGTGCAGAGACTATGCATCAAAGCATCACAGCTGCTTCAATAAATTGTTTCAATTCATTACCCGATGCCTTGATGATAATGATAATGATTGCCTAAATATGTGGTGCCCACATAGATACAACCTGGGTGTCTTTGAGTCACTAGTGAGTAGGTATCTTCTAGAAATGATCTAACGTAGATCAGCATTTAACATGTGAAACAGTGGTCAAACGCAAGCTTAACATAGTTTCGAAAAATAAGCCAAAAAAATTAAATGGACAATTTATTTTTATTATTAAATTATTATAAAATATTCTGTCTTGAGTGTCAAGACAGAATGTTTTGATGTAATAGACAAATATACAGACAAAATATTTTGACATAAATGTTATAATAAATTATTCAATCGTTTTCATGTCAACAAATAATTTCTAAAGTAGATTCTGTTATAACTCGTTTATTTACTGTGTTCCGAAATGAATTTATCGCCAATTTTTTCACAACAAACATTTTAAATGTATACTGGGATGCAGGTGGCATAACGTTCTCAGTAAAATAGCTAGCTGTAAGTTAAATATTGTATGGAAAGATAATTCGATGAGACGGAACATCTCATTCGGTTGGACGTAAAATGCGGTCTTTTATAGTAAATTTACTTAAAACGTGCTCCAAGTCCCCTTAAATTTGACTAGGTTGTCAATATTGTGCAAAAGTATCATTACAGCCGCATTGTAAAGAAGTGGATGAAGCGATGATAGCTCAGCGGGGGCAGCGACGCCTGACAAACTGACGGACACTGGCTCAATCCCCAACAACAGCTTGAGCTTCCGGTAAAGGTAACACCGTTATCAAATTCCCAGCGTGGTGGTAGGGTACTTTCGAATACCCGCCTGGCTAGCTACCACCCTCAAGTTTGAAAAACTGTCACCAAACACATAGTGTGTTAAGGCAGCAGTCCTTGAGAGCCAGTGAGCATTCTAGATCTAGCGTGATAACATTTTCGACCACATCGTCACTGACCGTCAAGTGAGATAGTGATCAAACGCTAGATCTATACAGTGTAAAAAAAGTAGATTATTCCAAAGAAATGCAAATTACTCGGAAGGTACTTTTTAAATTTATTTCGCACAAAAGTTAAGGTTTCCGCATAAAGCGACAGCAACAAAGAACATTTTATCATTCTAGAATTGATAAATGTAATCGTATCACGGATGTATATTTTTGTTACAGAAAATGGAAACGAAATCCTTTTAGAGCAAGCGCGACCTCTAATATAAAAACCCTTACGTAATAAGAAAACGACAATACAATGTTTATAAATCATTTCGTTTCTTTGTTTCAGGTTACATCCAGTGCGGTCATAAATCAAACGTTTAAAAAAGTAGCGTCGCGTTCATCCCACACTGAGCCAAGAATTAAGAAAAAAAATGTAAGGAAAGGGTCGGGTCACCGAATAAAAAGAAGACCGGCTATCGTTTACCCGGCGCGGTTTGTGGGGTCGGCCGGCGACTGTGCGGACACTCATGAATATGACATCAGCGGTCGTTGCAGACCCACGATGTTGATTTATTCGACGACGGCAATCCATCAAACGTGTAGCCACCGTTCGGAACGGACGATTCCCGGCTTGCTTCCACTAAAACTGACAAGGCCCAGCTTTGCTCTATATAACGCCGACTACAACAGCATTTTGTGCTTCAGACGGAGTTGTTTGCCAATTGCGTATGCATGAAGCTTCGACTGTCGATTTATTAAATGGATGAGGTATTCTGTTTAGTTTCCACGAAGATTGCTTTGTTCGCATGATTCAGAGGTATTTGAGTTCATGAATACATTATATAGGTTGTTTCCTTTGCACTTTTACAATAACCTTTATGTTTATGCCCACGAAAACTAATTCAAATTGGCTATAAAATAGGCTTTAATTAAATAGCCATAGAGCTTTCAACAGTATTTAGAAAAAAGTTCCCTGGTCTTTTCACTTTTGCGAATCTCGAATCTCACTCTGCGAATTATTATTTAATTTATATAATGTAATAATATGTATTGTAATCAATACATCGGTGAACGTATTTAAAATGTATGGCCCATGATTACATTCCCTTCTCTCGGCAGTGTATTTTAAAACGCGTCTTCTTCGTCAAAGTCTTTCAAATTATAATAATGTTACTGAAGTTTGCAAATGTAAATTATATTAATTAATTCAAATGTATATTATTCTTTCGTTTTCTGGCATTTTTTAAATAAAAATAATTGCATCAAACAATAAAAAATTGCGTAAACATTGAATAAATAAGCAATAAGCAAAAAATATAGAACCAAATTATTCATATTGAAAATAATTGAAAAGGACTGTGTGTGAAAATGAGGCGACGTCCATTGCCTCCGGTGCGCGAAGAAGTGAACCCTAAGCCATGGAGAGCATTATGCGACAATGACTGGATGGTATACACGCTAGTTGCATCTGTGGGGGCACTGACCTACGCAAATAGCTTGAGTGGCGAGTTTGTGCATGATGACATCCCGGCTATAGTGTCAAACAGTGATGTGAATGGACGAAACAGTTTGTACCGAGTGTTTCAGAATGACTTTTGGGGTACGCCGATGTCAGATGCAAATAGTCACAAGTCGTATCGGCCGTTGACTACATTATCTTTTCGGTAAGTATGTTGCATTGATATCTACTTCTAATATTGACTTTGTGTAGAAATGGTAACAAGGGATGTCACACTTACACACTTACTTACGACAACATAATATTTTACTGTTGCACCGCTGTCACTTAACTGTCACCTTCTGGTTGAGTCGTAGAAAACACTACTTACCGTTAAGTTCTTTGTGAATTGAGATAGTGCTATTGCTAAGATAGTGAATTAAGATACCTACATAAAAAAATAAAAGTGAAAAATGTGTACCCCACTCTCACTCGTACATATTCACGGATACTTCAAAGGGTACCTATTACACAAACTAATTCAAAAACACAACGAAGAATTTCTCATTTTGAGATATTAAACTGAAACTTTGGTCTCGTCATTAAAATGGAGATTTTAGTGACAAGGTCAAAGTTTAAGTTAAATATTTTTCAAGTTATACAGATAATCTAATGTTAAATTTTTTTTTATATAAATCTCATATCACAGTGTTTGTTATCAAACTCCTCCGAAACGGTTTGCCTCATTTTTGTACCTCATATTTGGGTGTGGGTCTGAGAATAGGTCGTAAAGTATTTTTCACCCTCCCATCCCTCTATTTTTAACATGATTTTAGTATATTTTATGAACAAATATCTAAATAATTTAACTATCTACCGATATAATTGAAATAAAGGTGATGTATCACTTTGACATTTTGATAAAATATATGGCTGAAACACGTTTGCCAGACAAGCTTCTAGAAAATAATTTTCTGCTATGAGATCACTATCTCACTTGAGGTTTAATGACGATTTTGTCGAAGGTGGAGTCACATTAGACCTAGAATATTGACTGACTACACTCGATATTCATTTATTAACGCACTAGCTGGCCCCGCGGTTGCACCCGCGTGTACTATGATATTCCCGCTATCTCAGTTATCCAAGTGTTAACTATACTTTTTCCAAGTAGCTTAAGCCTTTCTATAAGGTCTCAACTGTCTCCATACCAAAGTTCATCAAAATTTGTTTAGTGGTTTAATAGTGAATACGTAATAGACAAACAGAGTAACTTTTACATTTATAATATTATGATATAAGTTCTTGTATCGCAGGGTACCCCATTTGTACCCCATTAATATTATGGGGATAATCAGTACCGTGGCATTTATTCAAATCTAGCCTTTAAAAAGGTACACATAAATGCACATACACACGTCTCCCACCGCTACGCTACCATTACTTATTTAGTTTACTTGAGTAGGTATTATGTGTCACATCAGTTTAAAATTATACAATAAAGGTCTTCAAAATCTTATAAAGAATAATCAGGAATAATCAATTTATTGGTAAATATTAATTTACATGTCAAAAGGCAACAAATATAAATACATAGTTCAATTGGTACACAAAAAAGTAACTAATAATAAAAGTAAATGTATAAATCGGTAATAATAATTAACTGATTACATGTTATATTTTACATTAGAAAAGTAATCTTCAACATCATAGAAAGCCCTCTCGATAAGCCAGGATTTTAATTTCCCCTTAAAAGACGCCAAACTGGGTGCTTCTGTTATGTGCTAAGATATATAATACATTATACTCGAGCGTATCGTAACGCAGCTGGGGCTGGATGCGAACAGCCTCCCACCAGTCCTCGTGGAAATCAATGGGGGAAGCCTATGTCCAGCTGTGGACGTCCTATGGCTGAAATGATGATGACTAGAGCGCAATAATAAAAAATAGAAATCATGAACATACACAACAAACTCTCTTCAATTCATAAGTCAAAAAAGAAAATCTCTTATATTCCTAAAAGTGGAAAATGTTTTTATTTGGATTTCTCATGATATCATTATAGAAAAAAAAAACATTATTATTATGCGGAGAGAGTCCTCCACTCGGCGTCATTCATCATCGTTACATTTCGTAACGTTTGCCACAGACGGAGCGCTTTTTGTCTCAGCCTAATGTTTTTACCCGCTTTTGCAGGCACATTGTTGATTATAGTTAATAACGTTGGTTATTTTTATTCTGTGACGAATCAGATAAACAAAAAAGTTTCCTAGTTGAAGAAAATGAACACTGCCAAAGTTGAGACGACATTTTCACGTTCGTGAAAATCTACTCTTAGTGTTAAGTTGTGCATTTATGTTCGCGTTTGCGAGTAACAATAGAAACTACTGTCGCGATTGAAATCTTTCACGGAGCATTAAATTAATTAGCATTAATTAGCTCCACGATTAAGTATGGAAACACATAGTTTGGTCAAGCAGATATCCTTAATAATCAGTCACCATTTTAGGTGCAGCTTGATTACACCTTTAACCACATCGTCACTTGTAATTAAACAAGAGAATGTCTAGAAAAAAAAATAAACCTATCATCTGTAAAATACTACATTCTACTGCACACTCGCCGAAATTTATCGCATACAAGATAGATACGCCACGCCACGATACAAAAATCTCTGGAGTATTAGGCGTATCTTTCACAATGCTCAAGAAATTTCTTGAAAACATTGATACTTTTGACTCCTCTTTATACGTATAACACGTCGGCAATTCTATCAACTTCTAAAATGTAAAAGTTATATTACTAACATAACTACAATGGTTGGACATATATGGTATCACGGAGTTGTTTGTAGAAATTGATTATGCTCTTATATATTGTAAAACAGGATTTTGTTCTAGCATTAATAGTTTCCGCAGCGCACGCGATGAAAGACATTTAATGGCTAATTTGTTTACACCTTATGTTACATTAAGTACTCGACTTGAACTTTTAGCCTGTTTTTCAGGGTTAATTCTAATAATGGATATTTTTTAAATCTGCTAGTAGTTTTGCTGTAGCTGTAGTTTTTGAGTTTATTCATTACAATTTCACAAAAATACAAAAAATAAATTTTATCCCCTTTATATTATTATTATATTTTAGAAGTGAAGATTAGATAAACTTATTGGCTAAGAACTGTTTTGCGAATAAAACTAATTTAACCAGACTAAAATTTTTCATAATGATCTTGTTCAACTAGTAAAGTAATATATTTGTCTACAAATACTGAACAGAACCAAACTAATTTTATTAGAACCTTTGATAGGTTTTATTTTTAATTCGCAGTTTTATTTTCCCTTAGCCGAAGCTCGTAGTCACGTTATGCAACTGTCATCCGATCATTAGCGAGCATCAGTGTGCGTGTGTGTGATCGTTTGACATGAAAAATGGTCGCGATGAATAATGCCATTCTCACTCTAGTGGCAGACATGGGTATTAACGAGACTTCGATTTGTCTGTTTTAGCTGCTACCAACTGGTCTGAGTGGATACAAAATGTGAAAAAAGGTACATAATGTATTAGTGTGCACTCTACGGCTCCACTTTCACCCTTTTACATTTAGCCATTTAGCCATGGCAAACCGTGCATTGGTAAAACTGGTTAAATGGAATATGGTCAAATTGAAGCCGTAAAGTGCATTCCTGTATTTTGTACGTTGTCGAAACAACGGTCTCCAACAGGATTGCACGCCATCACTTTCAAACAGCAATTCTTGCTAATGTCTGGAGAACTTGCAATTTTCGATCTTTTCTTTAAACACGTGGAGTCCTTTCAAGGAGAATGCTTATATTAGCAACGCACAGAAAATACCAATTGAATTATAGATAGGTCCTAAGATGGTCGTCGGTTAGGTACTGTCAGGATACAATGTTCCTCCTACATAATATAAAAGCAATTGAAATGCTTACACAAGTACAAGCGTTTACTTACATATAAGTACTACTCGGTAATTAGTACAATGCCTGTAGTAAAATTTGGTTCTAAAATCTCTACAGATGTAGTACCAGTAAATTTGTACGCTACCCAATGTTGTCCCAGCTACACAGTGGCACCAATTAGGGTGTTTATTCAAACTAAGCAAAATTATTTCTATTAAGAAAATTATTGTTCTGTGTATGTTTGGTGTAAAGAGATTTACTATGGCATCATTATGGTTCTTAGATAATACAATAAAAATATTCACATATATTTTCGTGCGATTCAACACTTGCAAGTAAACAGTTTATACTCAAATCAAGTCAAAAGTAAAATACATACTAAAAGATACAATCTTTGATCATATTAAATTATTAAAATGTTTAATCATTCGCGATGCAAGGTGCTCGCTGACACACGATTAGTTCAAGTATACAAAAGAATTGCCACCGGCACGGAATTCGGCTTTATTCGTGTATTATATTTTACTTATTGATCGTTGGTTATCTTCAAGTTTGAGTTTGTAATAAATGTCTACTTTGTAGTACTTTCTCGTCATTAACACGAGCCTTCAACTTGTGTCTAAGTTAGTCAAACAATAAATGTCTCAAGAACTCATAGTTTGTAATGGGAATCGCTCCGCCAGTTGTAATAAGCCCATTTTGTATCCAAATTATGTCTGCGATGACAAGTTTAATGCCATGTTAATGGGAAAATCAATAACACGGTTCGGTTAGTGAACACGCAACATTTATCAACGATTATTGTCGTTAATCTTGCAATATGATAATTAGTTATAATTGTTTGATGTTTCGATAATTTAACTATTAATCTATTTATAATAAAATTATTTTGCAATCTTCTTATGGTGACATTTGAATGGTTACATAGTATTATCGCATAAAGGGTGGTAAAGTAAAAAAAAATAGTTTTGATGTAAATTAAGTAGAGGAATGCAGATCACTAAAACTAGAATTGTTACTATTATTTAAATTAACGAAGTGTTTTTGTTTATATTAATGCTTGCTAAGATATGTGTGCTTCAGATTTCAAAGACATTTATTTGTTTTTTTTAGAAAAAGAACAATGATGGTCCATCATTAACACAGAGATCAATATCCCCCGAACGAGACCGAATCCAGAAACTCCGTAACGAAAATAACCTAACATCCCCCACTCCGACCGGCACAGTGGTGATACTTTTTAGTTTTGCCATCTATCGATGAATAGCGGAACTTTTAATGACGTTTTTGAAATATCAAGCTTGTCTGTTTAGTTCAGCAACTCGCCTCTAGGTGGCATTGGTTGTATCGGCGTTACTGCATAAGTTATTAATATATTAATTGCATACGTTGATAAAAAATTCTATGCAAAAGCTTTACCACGGCAGTCGCCGAGTGCCACACGTCTTTTTTTTTTCAGTGGCTATAAAATATCATGAATTGGTAAATTAATTGGGTTTTGATGTGTGCAGGCTTAAATGGTATCATCTGGTTACCGAGTTCGGCTTTTCGAGGCTTTTTCACATGAGAGACTGCATAAGTCTTTTATGTTTAACGTTATCCAAACATTAGAATTGTTTTCGAGACATTTTCGAATATCTCATCTAAAGTACAAGGTTTTCTACCTTCTAATATTTAGAACTCATTCTTATAGCCAGACTATTTTATATAAGCTGAAAACTTCTCAGAGGATGACCCCATCACAGCTAACTAAGAACAATCGGTAGGTATGGAGTTGGGATGGTGGTTAATTGGGCGCAGGTATAACAGGTAGTAAAGGAGTATAAAGTAGTAACTCAAATTCGTTAAAATATAAAGCAAAGTTTTTACGTTTCAATATTCCGTTAAAACTAGTAGCAGACGTTTTCTGATTTTGAAAAAGAAAATAATTACTTTACATCACAATAAACAAATATAATATAGTAATATTATACTGCCTCTTTCTCTTACGAAGATATAATGATATAATGCCGTGATACCCTCTTGACCAACGCAATATTTTTTGCTAACTCACAAGCTAAATGTATCCATCGTTACGTTTGTGAATCGTCGAATTAATAACTTGGATGGAGTTATCATTGTAAAAAAATGCTATAACGTACAACATGTTACATAAATGTATTACCATTGTAAATATGGAATACTAAAGGTACGGAAGTCTTTAATTGGTCAACATTTTAGGTTGACAATGTACAAAGGTACAGAATTTCAGGAAGAAAAAAAATTAAATATTCACATGAATTAAAATCTTCGTGTATACTGAGAACGTAGATTTTTATTGTACAGTAAATACATATTTTTTTATCTATCATTTAACAAATTGCTTTATTTTGGCAATTCGCAAGCATATTTATAAACACATTTAAATAATACATTTCTTACAAATTTAAGGCGGAGCTTTTTAGAGTGGAGCAACTTAACTAATCCCAGCCCATTTGACAACATACGAGTATTACAAGCCCATACGATATTCTTTGCATGCGATGCCATTTTACCGCCTCGATCCTTGTCCCTTTTTTACTGCCGTGTCTTCCATCTAGTGAAGGCATATCCGAGCACCGCGTTCCACTGCTAACAAAGAACCCATTTGTGTTTGATATTCAACCTTATTGTAACGGCACAAGATATGGATAGTTTTCGTCGGATGATGCATGTGTTTTGTGAGTTCTTGTGCGGATGAAAGGGGGGAAATGAAACGTGTGATATGTAGATTTGCTGGATTACAGTTATTATTGTACGGGCCCGTATTGTGGTTTAATGGAGCCGAATCGATTCGCTGTCTTCGGCGGTAGAGGAAGGAGGGTGGTTACATTCGTACGGCGGTTTCGTGATGTCGGAACTTTCATGTAGGCGTGGCACAAACTTACATTGAAAAAATATACCTTTGATTGATGCTTTGGTAGACTTTTAGGTATAGAATCCTGTGTTGCTGAGTTTTCCCTAAATAAAGAAACATATTTCTTACAGATAATGTTTAAGAAGATAAAGTATTGATATTTGAAAGAAATAATATAGAATTATTAACCTATAGCTTTTCCACTTCTGTAGCTAAGTTATTCATAGAATAAGTATTGCTCAGAACGTATTGGCCTTAACAAAGCGAATAAGCAAATACGCTGGCTCAAGTCGGTTTTTCTGATAGTCGACCTAGACTTTGGACTAGATTATTGTTTTTTAACTAAAATAACAGACACTATAGCTTTATGATGCCTATAACATTATAATGTCTACTTATTTATAAACTGCACCACTGAAAATAAGTTATATGATATACTTTTTCTAAGCTGCATATCTCGATACAGTTGCTTAATGAGGCGCTTATGTTGGTTTACTATTTTTTTACTTAACATATCATTTTAAGTCTGAAAACTATCGCGAGTTTCTTCCATAATTGTAATGTAACAAACCGACTAGGACTCACGTGGTAAACACTGGAAAATTACTCTCCGACCAGTTTCGAACTTATTTGCAGTTCTTCATCTAGGAGTTATGATCGTGCCAGGCGGCGAGCGCGAGCCTCAGCACGTAACTTTATATTACAACTTTACTTTACATGTCATATTTAGCTGATATGTTTTGGGTTAGGAGCCCAACAATATGTCTCCTGTGCCTGGTTAAAACTTAATTCGTACTATTATGAAAATTTAAAGAAAATAAATAGGAAAATAATTTGTTATACAACTTTCGGTGCTTTCATCACATATTTTATCGTTAAAAGCATCATTACATATTAAACACATAAGTTAACTATCAAATTGAGCAGCACTCATTTTCCCCTCGCACAAAACACTAATCGGATTTTCCCTCCGCTCATAATGTCACATGTCGCGATGTCTTGGTTTAACATTATTTATCATCACCAAGTGTGATGGAGTAACTAGTGTTGAATCTGTGGCGCGAGGGCTATGATGCTATATAACTTTCAGTATTTTCATCACATATTGTATCGTTAAAAGCACCATTACATATTAAACATATAATTTAACTATCAAATTGAGCAGCACTCATTTTTCCCCCGCACAAAACACTAATCGGATTTTCACTCCGCTCATAATGTCACATGTCGCGATGTCTTGGTTTAACATTATTTATCATCACCAAGTGTGATGGAGTAACTAGTGTTGAATCTGTGGCGCGAGGGCTATGATGCTTTATAACTTTCAGTATTTTCATCACATATTTTATCGTTAAAAGCACCATTACATATTAAACATATAATTTAACTATCAAATTGAGCAGCACTCATTTTTCCCCCGCACAAAACACTAATCGGATTTTCACTCCGCTCATAATGTCACATGTCGCGATGTCTTGGTTTAACATTATTTATCATCGCCACGTGAGATACTAGTAACTAGTGTTGAATCTGTGGCGCGAGTAACAAGCTGGAAGAGTTGAGGTCGGCACTCGTGTGTTAATCTAACTTTGTGTTACATTATCGGATAAAACGTTTAAGTCACATGTACTTTTCTCTCCCGACTGAGTTTAGCGAATTATATGCGCATGTTCTTACCTAAATTGAGGATATTGTTAATATGTGAACAAGTTTCGATTAAGATTTTTAGTATTTTTTCCTCTGCATGTGTCTGTCGCCATTCGGAGGCAGCTAGATTTGTTGTGTCCGTCTGCATATACTCGTAATTTTAGAAATATAGTAACCTAATTTTTTTACTTTAGCAAAAAATAATTGTAGAAACTAGTGTTGCCTTTAAGTGTAGATTATCAAACCATAGTATATTATGATACGAATGAGCTAAGTCGCTCATTACTCACGAGGCTGTGGGTTGCAGTGGGGGCCATAGGGCCATGATTAACTGTGCTCACGAGTTTATTACGACGTTGATCATCACATTTACGAGGAAAAATCAAACATTATGGGTCACTTATATCGATTAATTATTGAATTGAGAATAATTTGTTTACTCGCATATAATTTGATAACGACTAATTTAACTTTATAGAGATAATTCTAATACGTTTTAGTGTGTAATGTTTTTACGTACGTATGTCCTATAGCTCGGTTTTATTTCCCTAAAAGCGATGGAATAAGGCTTACTTTACAACCTTTGTGGTGAAAAATATTTTTCATTGGTATACTTTATATACAGGTTTTACCTAGTTTGAGTATCAAAAATCATCATCACACATCAATCTGTGCTATCCATGATCAATAGTTTCTTATTTATTACAATTATATGGATAGTTGATGTTTCAGCGATGTATTAAAGTATAGCAATATATAACTTCATTTCATTTCAATGTTCCACTGGATATAAATTATGCTACGTTACATAAAATTGTTTGTGGCGCCCTCTCGATATCCATTTATGAACAAAATTTGTATTTTAACTACTGTGTTGATATCGTATTAGACACAATGACTTAGTAAGCACATATTGCTTAGATTTGTGTTTTAATTGACTTAAATACGAAAGAGGTTCAATTCAATTCATCGGAATGTTTAATTTTTAATGTATATTCCCCGATTACTCCGAGACGCCAGGGCTGACTTGGAAAGTTCTATTTTATTTGAAGGATATGGTTTCCAGGTGCTCCCAATTTCATAAAGCCGGGATCTGATCATGGGATCTTGAAGAAATCGTGAGAAGTCGCTATTTACGAACGTCGTTATTTCAGAACGATTAAATATTATTTAGAGAAAATATTCCGCGGATATGTATTGGAAGTCGGTGAGAATAAAAAACTATGTAATTATTTTTATATAATAATACTGACAGGGGGTGACAAACAGATAGACCGTTTCCTTGTTTAAAGATCATTACGTAATAAAAAAACTTCCTTCATGCTTATGTATTTTGTATTTGATACCTTTATTATATATATTCAGGAATTACTGTTCGGAAATCCACATCGAAAAGATAAAATACAATATTTAGTGTCAACTCTGCGAGATCTCTTGTTCCGTTGCTTGCTGAGTTAACGATTCCTAAAGATGCCTTGTGCAAAGAAAAAATAAGAAATTTAAATAAAATATAAACTTAAAAGTAAAACACCTTTCGAAGACGTTTCGGTTATGTAAGATTGCATGTGTATACCGTACTGTAAACTGCCTGCATGCAATTTATGCAGGAGGGAGGGCGGTGTACACTGCATATAACCCTGGAATAGTTTATTCAGTAGATTTTTTTAAAAACTAAATATTGTGTATTTAATTGAATATAATATTTGAGACCTTATAATATGAAACGGTCTCATCAAAATCACTACCATTATGTGTCTTAAATTCAATTTCATCAAATACCTGATTACATTCAATTTCACTCCAATTCAAATTAGTTCCTAATTAACTTCTCATTGCGCTCTTCCCCACCGACAAAGCACTTTAACAGCGCGTGCTCACAGCTCATCAAAATAACGCTGTGTTCACACGACTCGGAAAGCGCGGTTGTTCACACGAACCGGAATCAGGTCACGGCTTCAGGATTCCCGAGACAATAGCTGCGGAACCCCAGCAAGATGTGATAAACGACAGCTCAATGAGTAGCTGAAAAATACCTTGGTGTAAATTAAAAGCGTCTTGGTCGGGAGATAATGGTTGATAAAATTACGAAAAAGAAGTTGTTACATAATTATCCCCTTTGCTTCAACTAACTACCGACAGAACTCCTACTTATGGTAAGAAAGCAACAACTTCAACATGATAAGTAGCGAATTCATTTAGACCTTTATTGAATCAGCGCATACATGGCAAGACGACGGTTACGACGGTTGAACAGTGAGTTTTTTATGGTAGACAGTCGGTAAAAGTAAAATAAATAATAATTTATTTGGGTACAGAAAAACTTACATGTTACGTCGAGTTTAGGCGAAGCAAACGTGTTTTTAAAATGAACTATAAGACATTGCTAGGATATAATTTAGAATTTTTACAAATGAATTGTACTTTAATACAAGTTACCAAACTCGGAGGGGGGGGGGGGGGGGGAGGTACTGTGCTCCACATTAGGTTGGGCCTGTAAGGAGCACAGTTGTGCACAATAGAACGTTAACAACAAAAACAAAGTTCATCGTTGGGTGGTTCCCAGGAAATATCCTTTATTGATGTTTTATTGTTTTCACACGTTCACTCATCTCGCAATTATATCTATATTTAATTATAAATAGTTATTACAATGCTGCTAGCATTCTGGGCACGCTGCCAGCCGGTAGCGGGTTAGAGCTGGTTTAGGGCAGTTATCTATAGGCTGCCAGTAGCTAGTGGATTGCTCAAATGTTATTGTAGTAGGTGCAGTATTGTATTACTTATTAGTATTTTATTTTAATAAAGGCATTAGAAATAGTTATTCTAAGCGTATAATAGATTGTACATAAGTTGTTGGTTTTTAAATTTATAAATTAATATATACTTTGTGTGTACACATGTTTAGGAATATATTTATATAGTTTGGGTCGTGACAAATAACTTTATCTTACCTTATATATATATAAAACTTTATTCTGTTTTGTATATCTATTATAAAAAAAAACAAATTTTTAATTTATTAAAATGAACACCATCCCCAAACCTAAGTTCAATGATGGATGGCAATGTTAAGATTTCTCGCGCAAAAAATATAATTTTCAAAATTGAATGAGGTAAGGTTAGGTATTTCTGTTTGCCTTTCGACAAAAGCGACGGCTCTCCCCTGGTGATCTGAATAAACAACGAGGTAAACCTTTAAAGAAGGCAAAAGCCGTCGAAATAAATAGGGTAAGAAGGTTGCATAACTTAATTTTAACTGACGGACGTGAAACAGCAAATTTCGTTACGTGAAAATTGTTTTTCTTGGAAGATGTGGGGTTGAAGAATTGTAGCTATGAGACGAAGGTATTACATTTTCTTATTTAATATGTATTTACACAGTTCTCTTTTATTATTGCAATTTATACCAATGTATTTATACCAATTTCATTGCCGGTACTGTGAACACAAGGTTTTATCCTAGCGTAGGATTCTGAGGCTTACTATTTAGCTATCTTTTAGATATTTATAAGTGTTATATAATTATTTAAGTGAATGTCAATATATGTATAACATATAATTAACTCTATTAAGAAATTCATTAAATTAATTATAAAAAGACTTACAGATATCCAGACACGCGGTCGTCGAGTGTCGGTGTCGAGCCAAGTTCAAGCAAAGGAACTGGCTAGCCAGCGCCGAGTGTAATACTACACGAACCACTTGGTGCCACTTTTGTTTGATCCTTCTATAACTTAAAACCTCTTTAACGTATACACATAAAACGACGTTTAATTATATCCATAATGACATGTAGAAGCCCAAATTTCATGAAGCTAGCTCAAACGAATATAAAGATATGAAGGTCAAAAAGTCGTAAATGTTAGCACTGACTGACTGACATATACCTAAATCTAACTTACTTCCAGATGACCTAGGAGGATAAAATTTGGAATTCAGCTCGATAATTGTGTGTAAGCGTAGGAAAAACTCAAAAATAAATAAATAATAATAATAAGTGCCCAAACTTAAGCCGTAACTTAAGTTTAATGTGTACCTATGTAATTAAAGTATGCATCATCTCAGCATAGGACGTCTACTGCACTGCTGGACAAAGAGCTCCCCCATTGATTTCCACGACGAGCGGATCAAAGCGGCCCGCATCCAGCCTTTGCCTGCCATCTTAGTCAGGTCGTCTGTGCACCTTGTCACAGGCCGTTCTATGCTGCGCTTGCCAGTCCGCACTCTCTATTCTAGAATCTTTCGACCCGAACAGCCATGAGTTCTTGCCCTGCCCACTGCCATTTCACCTTGCTAATCTGCTATTTCTTGCTATTCTATATCGGTGGCTTTCGTTCTTCTATCATATGGATCTCCTCATTTCTGATTCGATCGCGTAGAGAAACACTATAGTATTAGTCTTAATTAAATGTTATATTTATTAATAAAAAAGCCCCTGAATAATCATCGAAATCGATTGAAAAGCTCATTTTCGAGAAGGGCGCGTTCGCGACAAACTCAATGAGCGGCGTTACGCCGGAAATATGGGCGGAAATCTCGTTATACCGCCGATATCCGCCGAGGAATACATTTACATTTCTAATGCGGAGTTCAGTCCGGAGTACAGAGAAGAAGGATGTGTTTTGAATAAGTACACTTTTGATTTGCTCCATGAAAGCTAGGTACTGCTTGTTTACGTAAGTTAACCTTATAAACTCATGATATGACCTTAATTCTGTTAATTACTCAAACTAGCTAAAATTCACTCAAATTCTTCAAGTGAATTTCTCATTCTCATTTATTTATTGAAGAATTTTGAATCTTATTTTTGGCGTAAATATCATACGAGCTTATGTATACGCCAAAATTCAAATTCGTATAACGCTATACAACGCTATTTGCAATTTTAGACGAGTTCTGTTCAATTGTTGGCCAATTGCGGATAGTTTTAGTTGGCACCAAATAAGTGGCGACATATTTATTTTACTTAAAAATTCCCGCCATTTTAAAAAAGATCTAATTTTAACGTTGTTAGGTATTAATAGGTGTCATACTAATTTGGACTTTAATGTAACCATAATGATATAAAAACTTATCATTTTATTACTTACTTATCTTAATTTCCAGAGTTTTAGTTGAACCAGAGAATCACTACCAAAAACCGTTATGTCAAATGAATTCACTGATGTCATAATTATGTTGACCTGTCGGTTATAATACAAATAATGAAAACATGTCTTTGCACATGTCTATGAATACATTTCATTTTGTTATTTTATTCCGTGTTTTACAGACCACGCTCATTTCACGTAGTTTCGCTAAATAAGCTCGATAAGTATAAACATACGCTTGACGCTACCTACGCTTTGAAAAAAATAATAATATATCGTTTGTTGTATGTATTGCTTCCGGGCTGCTTGGGCGTGGTCTATGTGAAACGAAAGTACTGAACTCAGTACTCAACTACTACTACTACTACTGAACTCAGTATCAGAGAAGACGCCGCGGATGAGAGTTCTACGCTCTTGTCGCCGCTCGGACCTGAACCACTGAAGATGTCGACCGCAGTGATCGACGAAACGTCTGGAACAAAAGTTTCACATAGACCACGGCCAAACAGCCCGGAAGCAATACATAAAACATGCAACGCCGGCCGTGAAAGCCTTAGAGTTTACAATATATCGCTTAGTTTGCTACTTTACTTTTGATTAATTATGTGAAATAGTGAGAGGATCGCGTCGGTGTGCAAGCGAATGTTGATATAATAAAAAAAATATATAAATTCTGAGCGAAATAACATAATCATTCTCTCAAGTTAATTAGGAGTTACTGTAACTTCACTCGAAACTAACGTTCTCATTAAATTGTTCTTAACTAAGCAACTGAAATTCAAGTGCAGCATTAATCTCAACTTACGCTAGTTAAGTTGAATTTTAGAATCATACTTAGTTTAGCACAATTTAGTCTTTAAGCTAACAGTTATGCCAAATTACATTTTAAAGCATTCAAATGATTGTCAACAATTGAAGAAAATGTTCGCCTGGAATCAAACGAGACAGTGAAATTAAGTTATGACTAACAATTACCATTTTAAAATAAATTATTAAATTACTACCTTATTACATAAATGTGGATAAAGGCAGTGGAAGGCTGAAGAAGGTATGGATGCACTGTGTGAAGAATGATATGTTTATAAAAAATGTGAGCACTGAGATGACTAATGATAGAAGAGAACGGAAGAAAAATATATGTTATGACGATTTCACGTAGTGTGGGATTCGGACAAGGAGAAGAGAAGAGAGTGAAATTTCTCCTGATTCTGATTATTATCGGACATAAATCAAAGCGTGATATTCCAACTCTGTAGAGTTGCAACAAGAAGTTATTATTGAAATAAGACCTTAATTACGTAACAAACTCAAACATTATGTAGAATTTACATTTCAAAATAATCAACCTCCTTAAAATATACTTTAAGTTTCCTGGTGTGATATATTTGTTACCTACATCATACTTGGCAACAATTTTTTATACGTTTTAGGAATTATTTTTTGCTTTGTAAGTTATTTGGGAAAAAAAACGAACGAAGTTAGCAAAAGTCTTGAATTACAAGCTTAAATGGGGCTATCACACTAATATTATAAAGGTAAAAGTCTGTTTGTCGTTTGTGTGTTTGTTACTCCTTTACACTGAAACTGCTGGACGGATTTGCATGAAATTTAGAATAAAGTTACCTTATACTATTATTATAAAATTATTTCACCTCTACGTACCAACATTTTATAAAATAAAACATTCAATTCAATGATATTGAACAATATTACTGTAAATTGGTGTTCTATATATATTTTCACGTTTGATAAGCACCAAATTTGACACAAACAAACAAATACGCTCCAATTTTACTTCATAACGAGAATAATATTCCTCGTGCAAGAATAAAAATGATTCTTGCGTGTTTCCTACAATTATTCCCCTAAAATATGATCCGAGGCGTCTCGCGGTAAATAATTTTTCACTTCTCCCCTTTCTCATCTCCTTTGTTTACAAACATCGCGCCGGAGCTCTTTGAATTTACACTTGAAAAGACTCGCTTCATATTATAATAATTTACTAATTTGTTGAAACAATATTGTCCAGTTTTTAATAAGCATTTATAAATAAAGATTATGAAGAAGGTAACGTATAGAAAAAAAATGTCACATTATTTAACAGTTTTGCTTTCTCTTTCACATAAATTTTAGTCACAAAAGTCTAGAGGTTAATAACCCTACTATAGTACTAATATAATAAATGTAGAAGTTTGTATGTTTGGATTGTTGTTGCTCAATCACGCCAGAACTGCTAAACGCATATCGATTATAATGTACACAGTCTGAAATAGCTTATAAGCTATTTTTAATCCGGAAAATTTACGGTAACCATAAACTGCCATCCTCGCAGGTGGAACCACCGAAAGAAGCTTTTATATATATATATATATTTTATTATTATTTTTAATAACATTCACACAAGGTCTTCAGGTCCCAAACTAGGCAGAGCCTGTATTATGGCAACCTTATGACTGATATATATACTTATATACTATACACCCAGAAACAGGTCAAACAGACATGTTCATACACACAAATGTTTGACCTGTCCGGGAATCGAACCCGGGACCAGCGGCTCAGAAGGCAGAGTGCTACCAACTGCGCCAACCGCCCGGCCATAATTGTATTATGAGTTCAATAATTTAAAATCGACTAAATGGATCTATAGTGTGTCTAAAGATAGAAAAAATAAATAATGAGTATACAAGAATACTCTTGAAATAACACCAGTGAATGTTACGTAGGAATGATAAAAAACTTTAAGCGCGAATTACTTGAGATACGAATTTAAAGTTTTAACCCCGCTTTAGAATATATGTTAATGTTTAGTGCGAGAAGTATGTAAAATAATATTATCATTACCGTCGTTTCTAAATATGCCTATAAATTCGCCATAGAAACAAAGCCTTCCGTTATGTTAAAAGGATATCCAATAGAATTAAATATCTATCTATCTAATTTTGAAACGTCACTTACAATCATACTAATGACAAAATCAGATCCCAATTACCATTCAACTATCAAACAAATCAATTCATCGCCATTAAAGCTAGTATAGTCGCAAACCACACAGCAATCTGCACGACTCAATCGAACAACACGGCGTGAACGCGACGTGACGTCTCATTCCCGACGTGTCGCGTTGTCACATCGCGTCACGATTGAACGCGTGACAAATGACGCGTGTTGTCGTGAGACAGGACGTTATTGGGATTGCAAACAAGTGACTCGCGATCACTGGGCGATATGACCCCACTTAAAGAAGAAATATAACATGACGGGTTATACAAAAACCAATATTATAAATTATTTGATATTTATTAACCATTTCAAAACTGTTAGAAATTATTTTGATTAACTTTTATCTAAAATGTACATTGCACGTGATTATGTGTTATCATATTAAGATCAATTAACGGAATTGCAAAGTAATCGTGGCCGTTGTGGTAGCGGCCTAAAATGTTTTTTCTCAAATTTTTTTTTCTCTACATTCTCAAATATTTTTTTTGTTTTTATGGAGTGTATTCCTCCGAGGCCGTGGTGGTACCGGCCTAGAATAGTACTCCCCCACCCCTTCCCGTAGGTGCTGTAAGAGTCGGCTAAGTGACTACGTAGGTGGGCAGCAGCGCCTTCTGAGGATTGGAAATCATACTGCGCTCGCCAACCCGTATGCAAAGCGTGGCAAGTATTGGCAAATCCTCCCCAATATGGGGGAGGCATATGTAGGCAAGCGCAGTATGATTTTGGATCCTCAGAAGGCGCTGCTGCCCACTTTCTGGTACGTGATCCTTTAGCCGACTCTTACGGCACCCACGGTAAGGGATGGGGGAGTACTATTTTAGGCCGGTATCACAACGGCCTCGGAGGAATACACTCCATAAAACAAAAAAATATATATGAGAATTGGACAAAAAAATAGAGAAGAAAGCAGTGAAGATACATAAAAAAATACATACAGTCGAACATAAACCTCCTCTTTTTTTAAATCGGTTAATTAAATAACGATGTTGTAGCAGTTAAGTTCTACGAGCTACGATACAGTCTGCAGCTGCGTAGCATATCGTAGCGTCACGTAGCACCGTAACACCATAGTACGTACAAGCACAAACACTTCAACGGCCCGTTTAACGACAAGTCTAAAACGTTGAGAAGATAAAGACATCATTTAAGATAATTACATTGCACGGAAATAAGATATGGGGACATATTTCATGTGAACACGGTGACAGCTGTATGGCGCTCGTAAAATGTTATCTACCTGCGGGTTGTAAAAGGGGTGTTCATGTCATCGTTGTGAGACGTTTGACTTTGTAAGTGTTACATGTTTTAATAAGCAAAAGTTGTGAGCTCAATGAAACGATTTGAAAAGGTTTTAAGCATTATTATTTAAACAATATTACCATTTTTTAAATATGAAGTCGGTTATTTTTTTTTTTTATTATTGACGAAGACAGCTCAGTGTTGCCAACTTCCGTTTTCGCGTGCATTTAACGCATTTCCGTGTTAAATTTCTACATAAATTTGATGTGTATGGAATAAGGAAGTGCTCTCATCAGCATTGAAGCATTACTGAGCACTTGAGCTATTAATTTTATTATTGAATGAAGAATTTGTATACATTTACATATAAATATAAAAAAAATTAACATGTTTAGCCAAACTCAGCCTAAGACAAGAGTAATTTTAATTGTAAAAAGTTGTGGCTGCATAGTTTTAGCTTTACTTTCTATATGCAAAAAAATATTGGTCTTATTTTTGAAAATGCTATTTTTTATAATATGTATATGTTTTTATATACTAATTATATTGATTCATACTTGAATTACTTAGTATAACTACTAAACTGAAAATTCGTTATAAATCGAGCGAAAAATAGTGTTCAGCATATTATTTTTATTATTTTTTAATATTCACACACAGGTCTTCGGTCCCAAACTAGGCAGTTCCATAGAAACCTGATGACTGATAAATATATATATATACTTATTTAGATAATATATGTATATACTTATATACATATGCACACCCAGACACAAATCAAACAGACATGTTCATACACACAAATGTTTGACCTGTCCGGGAATCGAACCCGGGACCAGCGGCTCAGAAGGCAGAGTGCTACCAACTGCGCTACCCGGCCTGTCAATATTACGGAAGTAGTCCTAGTATTACAAGATTTATGTACCAAACTTAGTAGCCTTTATTGGTTTTTTAATCTCACAGGTATACCACACTTTAATTTTATACTATAGCTATTATAATCAAAAACAAATCATCAAATGTTTAATAATCCGATACATTATATTCAAACAAACATTTCTAAGATAACCCGAAAAGTAATGTTCACTCATAGAGCCTTTCCATTAGCTTATCAATTTTAAAATCATCGTTAAAAGCGTAATATTGCCTTCGGAAACGGTTATTTATCGTCGGAAAATACGTAAAAACGTAAATTTTTTGTACGGCTAACGTTAATGTACATTTTATAGTCCCGTAGATATTTGCAGGCGATATTTATTCAACTGAAAGCCTTCTAAGCGACTGAAAAAATATTTATTATGATCTTGTAAGAACCTAATAGGTTATAAACCTTGTTATTTATGGTTGTATTCGTGTAACAATACAGTTATATGTGAATACATAATATGCTTATATTACATAACATAATATGTATGTATTTCTCAAGATACCTAACTTTTTTGCATTCACTTGAGCTTTTCATGAAGGCCCTAGAAGGTCCCTATTCAATCGTTACTTGATAACTCCAAGATTGTACGTTTCAGGAAACACAGACTTGGGCAACGAGTTCTATTCCTTGGCTTGGCAGTGCGCATTAAAAAGTGGAAGCACACGCTTCGTACCTATAGGTGGTACATCTACCATATAGCGATGGGGAATTGCCTTACGTCATGTAGACCGATCAAGAAGCTAGACATGGCCTAACAATTGCTAGGCCTGATCAGCGTTAAAAATCAGACATTGGCCACTGGCCTATCTGCCAGACGGCATTTAACAGTATGCATAAAACGCACGTCAGTTTATTCTTATTATTATTTACTGTTATAATAAGAGTTTTATGGTTTATTGCATTAACAAAATACTAGGCGGAACTTACGTTCAAGTTTTGCAGGAAAAAAATTTTTGATACGATATCAACTGCAATGTTGGTCTATCAGTCCCAATAATTATTTTTTCATACAATTAAAGGTGGATAGCGCTAATAAAAACATCCCTTCATTTGTTAAAGGAAGGAAGACATTCGATGCGAGTGATATTGGCTGTTATAACTTAGTTGGACAAAGCCACAGGATGGTATTCTGTATTCGTGGGTTCAAGTCACACTAGCAGCCAATTTTTTTCTGTTATTGTGTGTGTTATTGTGTGTATATTGTTATATAAAATGGGGCAGTTATTAAACCATTTTGCTTTCTCTATAACCCGAGTCTGTGTTTCCCGATATGTACAATCCTGGAGTCTTCAAGTCGCGAGTGAATAGGTACCTTCTAGGTTTGCGTGCTAAATCCTAGACAACGTCATCACTTAACATCAGGTGAGACAGTTGTCAAACGCAAACTTATAATATTATGTAAATAAAAAAAAAATAAAAAAAAAGAGTAGGGCATATTTTAGCTTTTTATAAACAGTAAACGTAACGTTACTGTAGCTGTAAGTGAGTATGCTAAAATCTTATCGTAATAATTAATAGTTTTGTAATTCAATTGTGTTCAATTTTCATACGAGAACTGTAACATTTAAATTCATCTCAATTTTCACACTGGCCGTATCAGTTTATCTAACGCCTTAAAACATCTGAACTTCCAAAAGAAAACACCAAATAGAAGATTCGGTGAGGCGAGCTGACCGTTCATTTCTTATTTAAACAAAACTTTCAGGTTATATTTTCGCTGCTATAACAAATCTCAGAGGTCAATTGGGAACGTAAAATAAATAACTTTGCCAAAATAGGGAACAAACTTTTGTTAAGTTTACAGTTATATTGGGGTCTGCGGGGTGCTTGTGCGATAGGCATACTAATATTGTTATACTAGTTTTGGGTTACATAATATGTATTTATATCGGGATATCTGTCAACTTGTCAACTACAATCAGTAAATATCGTACATTTAAAATTAATAATTCAGCGATATCTAGCTAGCGGAGAATTAAAACGAACTAGAAAAATTGTGGTACTCTAATATTGGTATCTTTATACTGTATAGATCTAGCAATTCACCACAATCTTACTTGATGGTCAGTGACGATGTAGTCGAAGATGTTATCACGCTAGACCTAGAATGCTCACTGGTTCTCAAGGACTGCTGCCTGAACACACTATGTGTTTGGGGACAGTTTCTCAAAAGAGGGTGGGAGCTAGCCAGGCGGGTACTCGAAATTAGCCCTGCCACCATGCTGAGAATTCGAAAACGGTGTCGAAAACCTTCACTGGGAGCTCAAGCTGTTATTGGGGATCGAATCAGTGTCCGTTAGTTTGACAGCCATCGCTCCCCACACTGAGCAATCATCGCTTCAAGTATCTGACAAAAGCGTTTTTGATTAAGGAATAAAACAGTTTCGAAGTGACTTCATCCTTCTATCACAAATTGTTGAATTGACCCTACATTCTCGATGTGTGTCTCGACACTGTTTAGGTTTTTTCAAATAACTTTATACTCGTATTATGATAAAAAATCTGTTATTAATAATAGACTATATATTAAGCATGTCAGTGTCAGTCTAAATAAACCATAATAACTCATACCAATCGGTCCCTGTTGAGCTCGATAGGAAAAGCCTGTCCTATGGCTGAGATGATGATGAAATTCTAGATATCCCCCAGGAACTGTTATTCCAGAGTCTTAGAAAGGTTCATACAAAGTATCATGTTAACCTCTTCTGCTATATTGTAGCGTTGAGTGCTGGTGGTATACAAACACAAAATTTCAGATTTTATACTTTAGAGAATTAGTATGAAGTTCCTGGGTAATTGTATATTATTTCAACGATAGTTTAATGCAAGTCGTTATATACAGAAATAGCGTGAGTAATTTGAAAACAAATGCAACGCGTTTTATTTCTTGCCCAAAATAAGACACAATCAATACAATTACAGAAGCCCCAATCAACTAAATAGCACATATCGGGAGAACAGACGGCCGCAAATTATCGACGCTCTCGTTACACTCATTAATTACTTCTCTCGTGCTCGCCGGAATATTACGAGAGAAATGATTTTTATTCTAAATACGAACACACGCTCCCCCTTAGTTTAATTAAAGGAATTAATCAAACCCCCTACCGTTTTTGCCCCCGTGAAGGGCGCACTGGGCGGCGCGTCAATCATATGACGGTGCGTTTTGGTTTTATCCGGGTTTTTATATGGAAGTTACGAAATTTGTGTTTGTTTTTGTACTATCTAGCGACAATTATTTGAGATACGATTAATAACATACTTCTATTATTTTGTTAATGAAATCATCATGGTATTTAATTTTACTCTAGGTTTTTACATAATTTCACGTAATATTTTTTTATGAAAATTGTAATGCTTAGAAACTTCTATATTAGAAACGTATCAAAGAACTGTTTTAATATATTCGAAATTCTCAAAGGAAATTTTCTTGTAATATTAATTTTGAATATTTTCATCTTTCATAAGGCCAACTGTTCAAAGAAACACAAATTGAATTTAAAATAATAAACTTTGTTGAGATCAAGAGGGTTTTAATTAATGAGATTAATCGGTCTTTTAATCAAAGTAAAATTGAGTGTAAGGTATGTTTGGGGCACCCTTGCCTTAAGTGAGCTATAATGAAATTTGGAAAGAAAATTGGTGCCCAATTTGTTAATATATTGATTCATCCTGTTCATGTTCATTACCTTTTTTTACCAGTAGCAATGATGGTTCTATTTCAATGATCAACTCGCCTTAATTATATTTACTCGCCTTAATTGTATTAACTCGCCTTAATTGTAGGAGGGCATCGTTTTATACCTAAAGATTTAAAATTCTTATGCTAAATTTAGATTGCATACAATGTCGTATATTCTTTTGCTGTACAACGAAATTCATATTTTTATTAGTAATTCGGAGTATCACGATTTTAATCTTGAAAGTTAAAATCTTACAGGACTAATAGCAATAATGTAATACAAGGTGTCAACATTGTGCTTACAATATAATTAATGTTATTACTTGTAGCGCTCTGCGGAAAATATTGACAGTATATAAGATCGTTAAAAATGCCGCCTATGAAGAAAAAAGAGCGTGAACTTTGATAATGAAGATGAAGGTGTTAAGAAGAATGGAAAAAGGAGGCAAAAAAATAAATAACCTCGATGTATGCGTAGCGATGTTTTGCGAAACGTCTCCCTCGCGTACAGTGAGGTACTACTGTGGTCTGACATTTAGAAGAAGATGAAAATGGCAGCATATGAGTTAAAAACAGATACACGTTTATATTCCATCCCATACCATCCCACTTACTATATTATATTACACTATATTATAAATGTGAAAGTTTGGATGGATTTTTGTTACTCAATCACGGTCAAAAGGTTGAACAGATTTGGATGAAATTTGGTATGTAGATACTTCAGGTCCCGGAATAACACATAGGCTACTTTTCATCATCATCATCATCAACAATCATCACCACGCAGGTAAAACTGAGGGCCCAGCTAGTGGATTATAAGTTTACGAGGCTGTATGCATAAGTATTATCCTTCTCCTTAATTCGTACTCCTCATGTTTGAGGGTCATGAACTCCTCCTTGTATGACCTTTCTCCGAATGATGTTACGTCATCTTCCCCGATTGCCAGTGATGTGTATCGCATCATGGACAGATGTGTTTATGGTGGTGAGGACTTGATCAGGCCAATACACAGGCGACCTGGGACTCTTTTGCTATTAGCTTTGCCAGCGATTATGACATTCTCGAGATTGTCTCCTGGCAATATGTCCAACGTAATTTAGAAGTCTTTTGAGGCAGGTGAATAAGATTTTAGGTTTGAGTAAGTTTTATAGTTATCAACAATATTCATTTTATGTTCAAGATATGCCGCCAAAATTATAGTACCTACGATGAAAAATGTTTAAATTCGTATCATGTATATAAATCCTTTTAATAATGGATGAGTCAATCCCTAAACAAAATATTTGCATGTGGTCACCGCTTTTCATTTATAGTCTTGACAACGGTCAATTTTTATTGTATTAGATATTTTAATGTTGTTCAACTAATCAAATGTGTTTATTGTAGTTACAAATGATAATGACCCTAATTCTGATATTACTCTCTGATTAACTAGATAAAAAATATAACTCTCCAAAATGAAAAAGCTCGTATTAAATTCAATCTCTAATATAAGACCAGTTTTATCCAATTTCTGGCCAATTGCGGGTCGTTTTAGTGAGCACCAAATAGTTTTTTTACCAACCTATTTTACCTAAAACTACCGGCAATTTTAATAAAAAGATCTAATTTTGGTGTCGTTATTATTATTAAGTTTCATACTGATTTGGACATTTATGAATTTTCCTTTCTTATCTTATTTTCCAGAACTTACTTTAGTTTAGTTGAACAAGAGAATGACTTCTAGTGTACAAGTATCTGTAAATTTATTTTTTAAATATTCAAACTGATAGTGCTTAGAATTAATATTGATGTAGGTGGATAAAGAGGCGGAGGAAATACGAAGAAGGATGAACTGTGTGATGAATGATATGTTTATGAAAAGTATGAGCACTGAGAAGACAAATGATAGGAGATAATGGAAGAGAAAAACATGCTGTTTCGACCCCACCTAGTGTGGGATAAGGAGAAGAAGAAGAGGGATAGTGCTAAAAAATTTTTTACCAGAAAATGGAACCGATTTCAACACTCAAAAGTGTGAACTAACTTGTCGAAGTCGGTAGCATGATAGTGTAGGGATGTCCACACGAAGCGCCTCAATCCAATAGGGAAGTACTTCACGTCAGTTGTGTAAATAAATAAATAGCGATGACTATTTTAAAGTTTAGTTTATTATTGTTTATGAGATTGTACATAAAAATTGTCACGAATGACGTGCGCTCCGCGTATTATGTCTGTGCACTGCGGCAGGCGAACGAGCGATGTCGCCGGGCCGGCCGGCGGCCGCTTGACGTTTTGCATTGTTCTCGTGCGCCGCGCCGCGTTCACATTGCGTCTGCGCAGGTGCCTGTCCACATTAGTATTAAATGTGGTTCCACCACATCAGTTCTCGTGTAACTAATATCGAATTATTGTGCTCATGGTACGACAAGTAATTTCACACTTTTAAGTGTTGTAGTCGGTTCAATTTTCAGGTATTTTTTTTCTTTTCACCCCATTCAGTGACCTTTGCTACTCACGGGATCAATTGTCATTACGCTTACCGATGCTTCACCCGCAACTATAATGTCGTTGAGGTATGAGCAGCACTTATCAGTTATTGAAGTGTAACTTAAAAACCGCTTGACCAATTTTGATGCAACTTGAGTGGGTCCCATTCAAATTTCATTAAAATCGGTCGGCCGGCACAATACGGGAAGCACCAGCTTTCAAATAAAAGAATCATCAAAATCGGTTCACCCACTTGAAAGTTCAGAGGTAACAAACATTAAAAAAGCAAACGGGTCGAATTGAGAACCTGCTCCTCATTTTGAAGTTGGTTAGAAATATAAAAATTCGCGGAGACAGCGGGTATTTTAGTACACATAATAATTGATACTTATAGCGATTCGAGTATCGGCTTTTCAATTAATACTACACAATTTTAGCAAGACTGCTAGAACTTCACTTGTAAGTTGTAAGCTTAGTAGTCGGATAGACTAAATCAAGTGCATGGTGATAGCGTACTTTCGAGTACGTACCGGACTAGCAGTCACGTATACATTTGACCATCTGTCACAAACCAGATGGACAACTTCTAGGTCTAACGTAATTTAGTGTAATAACGTACCTTCGAACACATCGCCATAGGCATTTGATTGCCTGTGACGATGCGTTCGAAGGTACGTAGTCAACCTATAAAATATTTTTGGGACTTAAATTCAGACCCCTTTTTATCTTACCCTCTAGTTAACCACTCAAATTGACTAAGAATAATTAAAAAAAACGATAATGAGCGACCGAATCATTGTTGTCTAACTCCAGCCGTGGCCTACCTGCTTGGGAATGGGCATTAAATATGTATACCAGCTATACCTGCTTGTTCAGCGGAAAATCTGAAGAGGGTTCTCCGCTAATTAATACGAAGTTATTTTAATTAACGAGAGGGTTGTAGTGGAAAACTGTCTATGAGGCATTTACTTGGTTGTTGCTTAAAATTTGAATGGATTGTAACAGTAGAACTTAGCTTAACTTAGCTACTTAGTAGCGATGATAGCTCAGCGGGAAGGGCGTCGACTAACAAACAGACGGACACTGGTTCGATCCCCAACAACGGCTTGAGCTTCCGGTGAAGGTAACACCGTTATCAAATTCCCAGCATGGTGGTAGGGTACTGTCCAGTATCCGTCTGACAGATTCTAGGTCTAGCGTGATAACATCTTCGACCACATCGTCACCGACTATCAAGTGGAATAGTGGTCAAATGCTCGATCTATACAGTTTAAAAATAAAAGTAACAAGGATATTTGTAAGTATTGTATTTGTAAGTTTTTGAAATCATCATCATCACCATGTCAGCCATATTACGTCCAAAGCTGGACTTATGTTTCTCCCAAAAAAAAATGTTAACGTATAAACTACAATAATCATATTTTGAAATACTGAAATAACTCGTCAGTTGGTTTCGGTATAGCAGTATTTTTAAATTCGCAGACAAGAAGCATATAGTCAATCGTTTTCAATGAATCCTTTTATTTAAAATATGATTATTAATAGCAATATTTATTGTACTACTATAATTTTGTGTAATGAGTAACAAATAAAAATTATGGTAAGTCAACATCATATATAAATAAATTAGATAGCAATATTACACACACAAGTACACAAATAAAAAAGAGTTTGTTGCACACCTGTCACAAAAACATTAATAATAATAATAATATAAACATATAACTAACCAAAGTACAATTGACGCATAAAGCCATCTCTTCCAGACAACTATTTGACGGAAATAATATGTTAGGAGTCTGGAAGATCGGTGATACAAAAAACAGCATGTTTAATATGATAAACATACAATTTTATTTTTTACATTATTATTACGTTTAATTTAAGATATATTTATATATACTTTATATGTATAATAATAATAAATTATAATAATAATAATATATAACTAAATAACTAATATGTATATATTATATATACTATGTTTAACTAATAATAACGAATAGTTTATAAACAACATAAGGAGTCTTTAAAAATGTAACACAGTAAGAAGTAAGTATTTACACACATCAGAAGTTACACATTATGGTGTTCATATTTATTAATACATATATTATATAATATTATTACTAGTGTAGTGAGTGAGTTAAATAAAATAACTTTAACTGGTACTAAACGTTGCAAGAGATGAACCTTGTCTTACGAATATTGAAAAATTATTTCAAAGGCATACAGCATGAATATAAATAAATGAAAAATAATGAATGAAAAAAAAAAAACTTTGCCACGATTTTTCTTGGTGAGAAAGAGACCAATAGAATATTAGCTGAGTGATGCCTTCTGTACAACCCTCATACCTCACAGCTCTGATACAGCCTTCTCGAGGTTTTTCGACTGCTATGAGAACTCACCCTTATTTTTATTTATTTTTCGGAATTCTGTTACCCTAAAAAAGGCAACTACTTATAGTGATAAATTTAAGGAATAATATTTGACTCTAGAAAAACATAACAAAGCTCTTCGAAACAAGGCTTTTACCCGAAGTTTCGAGGGAAACACTGCGGTCAGTAAAGCGGTGAAAAGCTAATATTTTTATACAAAAAATCAACCTGCTCCGAACCTTTATTGCCAAGGCCGTCCCCTTTCCACACAGGAGTTCCTGACGCCTTTCAAATTAATTTCAGGGGATATTTTATTAAACTTTTCTGAAAACTTCTAGGGTACACTTACTCTCAATTAAAAGGGAAGTTTGTAGAAGTTGGTACAACTTTCGTTTTAGTCCCTCCCGTTATCCCCCCTAGTTATGAATATGATCCGGGGTGTTCTGAGTTTGTCAAAGGCAATCCTATTAAAGAGTTTTCTGGTCAGTCTGAATTTAGTTCGCTTTGACTGAGTTACAGTTCGTATATTATCTAGTTAACTTAGAGATTATTTGTTAATAATAAGTTATAATTGTCTTGATAAGCATTGAATAGTTAATAATATTTTTTTACCGTATAAGTTATTTAAACCCCACCGACATGGTTAATTATTGGTCTAATGGAGAACGGAAAAATATCCTGCGTACCTGCTGTTTCCAAAAGAACCTTCTGATCAACCACTGTTGGACGCGTACTTCAGCAGTGGGCATCAAATAGTTGAGATGATGAATTATGTAACTCAAATTTACATATTATTCTTTTGAATATGTTACCAATAGCTCTTGAATAATAAACCATTCCCCTCGAGTATACATTTGCAGAAAGAATGAGTCAGCAATATTATCACACCCTCATATAAAATGAAAATTTCGATTCGAGGCCCCGACGTCGAGGCCCGCGCGTGTTTAATTGCTGGAAAAATAACCACTCGTCTGATATCGTCAGAATGACTGTTTTAAGCGGGATCCGAATGCAGGTAGCTAATAAATTATAGTCATTTTAATGAAAAATAATGGCGAATAACCCACGTAGCTTTGAAAATGAGATCAATTGCGGAGGGGTTAAACACCGCCGTAAGATGTTACTAGAACTACAACGTAAGGAAATATTTTGGAGTAAGCCATGGTTTAGTTTTTTGTTTTCTTTTCAGAAACTCACACCCCCCGCACTAGGATACCCTGTGTCGCGGGAGGCATAGACACACATAATCATAATACACAAATATCCAAGACCCGAGAACAAACATCTTTGCTCATCACAGAAATGTTTGCCCCGGCCAGGATTCCAACCCGGGCTCGCGATTCCAAAGTCAGTGTCGCTGATCACTGAGCCACGACGACCGTCAAAGCGACGGATTTTGGTAAAGCGACGGGTTGATAATTAGGAGTAAAGTATCGTAGTACACTTGACAATAATAATTATCACTTATGGTAAAGAAACCAATTAAGAAATAGATCTACGCTTGAGTTTTATCGAAATTTGTATGCAATGTAGTGCAACACTTAATATTGTTTATGATTGCCACACTGAAAAAGTGATCATCGATTCATTTTATAATTTATGCTGACAAAGGTGACCGAGACTTCTTTTGAGTAATGCATTTTTTTAGTAATGGCATTAGCGAAGGAATGACTGCAATATTCCATAATAACTCATGAAACTAAAAGGCAAAGTTTGTAAAGGAAAGACAGAATATAAGTGAAAACTGTAGTGACGACGAAAGAGTTTTATAGATCTAGCGTTTGACCACTATCTCACTTGATGGTCAGCGATGATGTGGTCGAAGATGTTATCACGCTAGACCTAGAGTGCATATAGCTGAGATGCGGGTGATGAAATGGAATATGTGCAATTTGACAAAAATGGACAAGATAAGGAGTGGCTCTCCCAAAGCTTACGCACCGGAAACTTTTAATTTAAGAGGCATAAGGTTGGTTTGGTATAAACATTTCATGAAAATGGATTATAAAATACATTTTGAAATGAGTGCTAGAGCATCCACATGGAAGAGGTATAAAAGTAGAAGAAAGCATCAGAAATGATATATAAACTGAGTGTAGAATATTATTCATTTTTATGAAAGGTGTTAGCACTGAGATTGATAGTAATACACGAATAAAAAAGTGGAGGGGGGACCAATTTTGTTCCAACCCCACTTAGCATGAAACAAGTACAAGAAGAATGGTTAGAAGTAGCCCAAGTAGTAACCCAAAAGATAAAAGGGTTTTTATTTATTATAATAATGTGCTTATAGTACTGTATAGATCTATACTTAGACCACTATCTCACTTGACGGTCAGTAACGATCTGATTAAATAAATAAAATTTCACAATCAAACCTATATCCGTCACGATTGTAATAAATATTCAATAAAACAATAAAAAACAAGGTGAAATTAACTATTAAACTGAGCTGTAGGTAAGTTATGCTTAAAACTCGGAACTTGAATTGCCAGATTTATCGTATTACAGAGAAATAACCTTGAAGTGCACCTAGAACTTGCAACCCAGATATATATCTATAATAAGGGTCTTGTTCTATAACCATAAATGCTCCCACTCTTCGTAATATCGTTACCTACTTCATCATTCACAAACATACAATAAAGTATATACACACCACAAACCACAGAGAACATAAGCTCTATATTTACATAATATCATGGCTGTCTCAACATCAAAGCACAGGTATACTCCGAAATGAATAAATAAGCAAGTTTACATTCATCCCGGGGAAGTCCGCGGTGAGGTCGCTAACTAATTGCTGGGAAAATAATCATTCCGCAGGTTATTGAGCTAAATGACTATTTGTACTGGGCCCGCATTAATTTTCATGGGCTGTACGTACGGTAGATACAGTATGACTGAATTAAGACGTTTTAAAATCAATGCTTTACTACTTCATAATTACTAAGTTCATAAAAAAATTAATGTAGATAAACTTAGCATTATCTTAAAGACCGTTATACCCACATGGCTACGAGACATGGACGATAAAGATGAAAATCAGATCAAAGGACCATAAAATAGCCAACTTACAGGATGTTAACACAGCTATTTTTCATAGTGTGTTGATATTTCCGGGCTAGTTATCCACAATCATGTGACCACAAGTTTGCTTTCTGTAGGTTTACTTAAATTTTACCAACATAATACATAGATACCTCCAAACTTTTAATATTTCTTACACTTGTCTTATCGAACATGTTTAATAATCTCATTGAAAGCTTTTTTAGCTTTCAAACTCATAAAATTAACCAATTTGACAGTCAATCTTATGCATGAACAATTTTGCGTACTTTCTGTTTACATATTATACATATATAGTTATCATTCAAATAGACAGTAAGAACGTTTTTAGATGGGGTTTTTTTGCTACTACCTCTCTGCAGAACTCTATTGAACTGGAATAAAACAATAAATGGCATTATGAAGCACAAAATATATTCCATATTAATGTAGTCAACCTTTACGTAGCCGTACGTGTAAGATGGGTGTGTTGATTAAATTAGACCCAGTATGAATGTGCGTAGGGTGCCGTTTGTGAGACCGGATGTTATATTACTTTGGTTGCCTAAGTTTTGGAACCCTGACCCGGATCTTATGGAACTGGAATGAGGGTAGCAAATTAGCTAAAGGTAATTTCACGAAATTCTTTAGTACTTGCAAGAGTAACTTGGCCGTTACAACTGTTGGTTTTTGCTCCGATTGATCAACGGAATATACAAAAATAAAAATACTGATTATGTAAAAATCACAAAAAGGTAATAGTTATAATAAAATTTGATAACTTGGAGGTTAGTATAAAAAAAAGTTTTTATAGAAACTAACGTTAAAAAACATCAAAATTTAAATTGTATTGATACTAAATCATAATGTCTGACCAAAATAAAGAAGGTATTACTATTATACACTTGTTTTTTAGCAAAAGTAACAAAATATTTGGTAATAAGAGCAAGTCCAATTCAACATCATCACCATCATCATCTCAGCCATAGGACGTCCACTGCTGGAGATGCCTCCGTCCTATGCTGCGCTAGCCAGTCCATGGTCTCTATTCGAGAACTTTTCGACCATAACGGCCATCAGTTCTTCGAGCTATGTGCCCTGCCCACTGCCACTTCAACTTGCTAATCCGCTATATCAGTGACTTTCGTTTTTCAACGGATCTCCTCATTTCTGATTCGATCACGTAGAGAAACCCCGAGCATAGCCCTCTCCATAGCTCGTTGTGCGACTCTGAGCCTGCTCAGAAGGCCCATAATCAGAGACCACGTTTATATTCTACTCTCTAGTTTAGAGTCTACTTATCTATTAATATTAATTAATATAATCTCATAAAATTCTTATAAAATTCCTTCTGAGCCGCTGGTCCCGGGCTCGATTCCCGGACAGGTCAAACATTTGTGTGTATGAACATGTCTGTTTGACCTGTGTCTGGGTGTGTATATCTATATAAGTATAGATATATAAAGAATATATCAGTCATCAGGTCACCAAGGTACAGGCTCTGCCTAGTTTGGGACCTGAAGACCTTGTGTGAATGTTAATAAATAAATAAAAATCTCACGATTTAAAAAAAAATAATAATGTTCATTGTTTAACAAAAATCTGATAAATGGGTTTGCTAGCAGCATTTCAAGTATTTTCATTGACACACATTCAACCTGTTTATCGTGTTCTCAATTGATATTTTTTAACAAAGAATAATAACCATACTTTGTATATTTAACACATATTATGTAGGAATCGTTGACCTTAGCTTGTGGTAGAACGTCGTAAATAGTTTGTTTTCTAGGACAGTTAATTCAACAGCGAAATTAATTTAACATAGCGCGCGAAAACGAAACCTTACAATAAAATATTAAAAAATTTCAGAAAAATCATTTGTCAAAAGTAGTTCATAAAATTCCCACTCCGCTAAGTCGAGGTTCATGAAAGTTCAAAGACATCTGTGCAATTACTGCTTGCGAAGTTTAAGCAAGATTCTGAACAAACTCATATAACTGCAGATGGGATTAGTCGTTCTCTCTACTCGTGCAACTTATAATTCGGCGAGCCGCTTTCGTGTCCATTGGCTCTATTCATTAATGTAATTCCAAGAACCAATAGCCAGTAGCTTAATGCTGTCAGAAAAATAATAAATTAACGTTTAAAGAGCAAATGCAATGTTAATTAACCAAATAGGTTGCAGAAATGTTTCCAGGTCCCTGTGTTTACCCGATGAATTTCTTTATTTTAGCTGTCACTGATCTGACCGATTCCAGGGATTGAATCCCAATCGCGGTAAACATTTATGTGTTGACATGTATGTATGTCCCGGGTCTTGGATGTTTGTATAATGTGATTATGTGTCTCCACGCTTCCTACGACACAAGTTATTCTAGTGCATAGGTGTGAGTGTAAAGGGGTTCATTTTTGGACTAGTTTCATCATCATCATCATGTCAGCCAAGAACGACGTCCACAGCTGGATACATGCCTCCCCCATGGGGGGTTGTACATAGAAGGTGGTGCTTCCCACCTTCTGGTTGTTTATCCCTTAGCCGCCTCTTACAGCGCAGCGGCGCCCACTGGAAGATAACGACGGGACGGGGGGTTTAATTCTAAGCTAAATTATATATAAAAAAATGAAATGTGTGTGAGTGTGTGACAAATTGTATTTTTAAAACAATTCGATAGAGGCACAAACCAGTACGCTATAGATACACTATGTAAAGTAGTTTAAGTCGGTAGTTCTAAATTGTAATCTACGAACCAACTAGGACTCACGTGGTCAATACTGAAAAGTTAAAAGTTAATATTTCAAAGCTGTCTTTTCTAATAAACAAGGAGTAGGTAGGTAGTACCTATAGAGATGTAACTTGGGAATCCCCTTTGAAAATTTTTAATACATCCTTTAAGCAAAGGTAAGCGGATTCAGTGGAAGCCTTTTAACGCGTTTCCTGGATCCCAGTAATGAAGCTTAGGTCTCGAGGCGGCTGTCTGTAATGTGATTGGTTATTTCGAGGATTTCCTTTCATTTAATATTTTATTATAACTGTTATTGGCTTCGAAACGTGCGGAGTATAAAAGCTGATTTGGTTGAAAAGAAATCGATGTTAACGAGGAGTGGAGGTGAAAATTATAACAAAAATGGGTTTTGTTTATTTTTAATTGGTGTTGCCGTTTTAGCGTGAAGAAGTAACAAACATACACACAAACTTTTGCCTTTATAATATTAGGAGGATAGTATTGCACAGAACTAGCGTTTGACCACTATCTCATTTTATTTCTCAGTGACTATGTCAAAGATGTTATCTCTCAAGTTTCTTCTCAAGCTATAAAATATTGTTTTCCTTATTATTGAGTTTCCCAGGGCAGTTCTCTATATATATTAACAAATCAATTTGTTTCTAATGACATATTTAACTAAATGTTATAGTCGCTAGACACACGCCGTTGCGGTCTTTATGTCACGAGTGGTTGTACCGCGGTGGGGCCGCCTGGTAATAGCTATGGAAATTGTGTCATTAGGGGTCATTTAAGTGGTGCTTAAAGTAAGGGCCAGTGATTTCCAGCTATGAATAGAGGTTTGATGGCTTTCAACGTATGGGTTAGCTTAATTACAGAGTGCGAGATAAAATATAAAAAGGTACCTATGTATGTAGAAGAATTCATATTACATCTACAATAAATGCTAAATGTTAGTGCAAAAAATGTTAGTGAATCACGCCAGAACTACAGAATGATTTGTATAAAATACTACTTCCTACTAATATTATAAATGTGAAAGTTTATGTGTATGTGTGTGTATATTTGTGTATGTGCGCATGTGTGTATGTTTGCTACCTCTTCACGCTCAAACAGCTACACCGATTTTGATGAAATTTGGTATGATGATAGCTTATACCCTGGATTAACACTTAGGCATTTTTATCATCACTATCATCACAGTTTTTCATCACAACGCGGGTACAACCGCTAGGCGCAGCTAGTTTGAAATAAATGTAAAAAATATTCTATCTAAACTCATAATAAAAAGCTAGCGAGTTTTGATGTTTGTTTAGTTAAAAACGCTAATCTCAGGAACGACTGGTTGGAATTGAAAATATTTTTTTTGTGGATAGTCCATTTACTAAGAAAAGGGTTTAGGCTATAAAAAAACATCACGCTAAGACCAATTGGAGCGGAGCATAAATGATGTTGCTACGCTTTATCATTGTCGTAATAAATATCTAAAGTAAAATAAAAATGCTTCTCAATATAACGATTCAACGCCGACAGAGTCGCAGGCAAGCCAGTAACATGTAAAAAAAACATGAGTGTGATCTCTTTGACGATAAAAGGCAAGATATCATGATGGAGTGTCTGAGTTACTGTGAGACTATTTCCATAAGAGAAAAAACAATTTGAACTGTAAAAAATACTATATGGCGTAATATTGATCTAATCGTGCGTATTCTTAGTTGACATTTCATATTTAATTTTTTTTTGTTTGACATTTTTATATAATTATTTTGACTTTCTTATTGTATTGCATCTGTTTATCATTAGCCTAATTCGTGTATATATGTGATTCTAATTTGAACCGTTTGGGGTTAAGACATTGGGCCCGTGGGGACCTAGAGCTCATCGGATTTTCCAAAATTTATCTGAGCGTTTGATCGATGCGACGCGTGACCAAAACGCTGGCACATATTTGGCTCAACGAATCAGCATTGCAATTCAATGTGGCAATGCTGCTAGCATTCTGGGCACGCTGCCAGCCAGTAGCGGGTTAGAACATTTGAGTTATCTATTACCAATAGCTAGTGGATTGCTCAAATGTTATTGTAGCTGCAGTATTGTAATTAGTTATTAGTGTTTTATTTTAATAAAGGCATTTGCCCTTTAAAAAAAATTTGAAATAAATAAACATATTTGCGCAATAATAATATGTTCGTACCTTCTAAGCAATAACTACCTATAATAAAATAATAGGTCAAGCAGAACTAGGGGATGAGTTTACATCGATATGCCATTAGAGCTTAGGGACAGATCAGATACCTGATGTAACCAAGGGTACTAACACTGTTTCTGTAAAGTTTAATGTTGTCTCGGCATTCATGGTTGATAAGGGACGGTTTAATTTGTAGTTGATCGTCAACTATTATAGTAGTTTATGAAACTGTTTCATAATAAGAGTTCTTAAAATACGAGTGTTAGTTAAAACAATGAGCCGTAAGCGACTTTTTATATAGCACGGTTCAATAGTTAAGGTTTTACAGCGCTCCGAAGCGAGTACTCTTTTTCAGTACTCATAGCTATACATATATAATACGTATGTATTAATGATTACGTACCAGAAGGTGGGCAGCGCCTTCTGAGGGTCACAAAACGTACTGCGCTCGCCAACCCGTCTGCCAAGCGTGGCGAGCGCAGTATTGGCAAATTCCCCCCTATATGGGGGAGGCCTATGTCTAGCAGTGGGCGCACATGGCTGAGAGAAGAAGAAGATGAAGATCTTTCAAATTTAAACCTACTGTACCATAATTGATACATTTTACATGCAAATAATTCAAGTCGCGATTAAATAGGTTCCTTCCTTTGCGTGCTCCACCTTAGACCGCGTCGTCGCTTAACATAAGGTACTTTATTCCTATATAGATATTTAAAAAACGTATTTTAATATTTGGTGATAAATTAAGTTGACAAAGCTATTGTATTGGGATCAGCCTGTAATAATAGTCGTAATGTGTAAAAAAGGAAATTCTATCTAGTACTGAAAATCACTGTTCGGGAGAATCACCGATAGTTGTAATTTTTTCTTCGATTGTCCAGTAAGCTATATAATACCTGGCCCGAGATTTTCTCTGGTTGGGGTAGTTGTTCCGGGGTCACTGTTTATCCAATATGAGCCAATCACTTACCTCGAAACCGTTGAGCACTCTCGTGGGAACTTCGTCGAGGGCACCTGGATCCGTCCTGACACTAAACACCCGGGTGTAGGCACTGGTAACAGTTTCAACTTCACAATAAAAAATCCTCACAAAATATTGATAAACCGCCGATATTGCACATCAGTCGCGAACCGTGTCGGAGAGTAACTGACCGTTCCACACTTTTTTTGTCGTCACCGTCATTTATATAGAAAATAATTATCAAGTACCCTCTTTTCTTCATCGCTCGTTGGAACCTCGGCTCGTGAATGACCGCATATTAAAATTAAATAATAACGCCCGAACAATCACATAACACGTGGAATGTGAACTTTAAAACTCTAAGCTTCACAGTATTATTACAAAGGGGAACGCTTGTCTGTCAAATTATGTCGTTTGTATGTTTATTACTCCTTCCTTCACGCTAAAACGGCTGAACGGATTTGCATGTAATTTGGAATGAAAATAGCTTAAGCGCTGGAGTATCACATCGGCTACTTTTTTCCGAAGACATTGACTGCTCTCGTGGGATGAACCGGATCGAACCAGCTTTTGTTTACCTTACGAACTATAATATAGTGACTGGAACTCTTTTTTCTGTTTAAAATATTGTTATTTTTCATTAAGTACGTAGAGTTTAACACAATTGTAAACGTAAAATTAATAGTTTCTCATTTAAGTTTATATAATTCCTATTAAAAAAAGTATCTTAAACCACATGCCTACATTAAATTGCTGATGTTGCTTAATCAAATTTTATAAATATCTAAAAAAAAATGGGCCAGTCAACTTAAGAATTCAACTCTAGAATTTTTTGGCCCCATCGCTGCATCGGCGAGAAATTATATTTCCCGGGTATAATTGGAGTAGTGGGAAACCGTACTCCACGCCAGTGAAACCGCGGGGCACTACTAGTTTAAAATATTACAAAGTCAATTTTCTGTGTTCAAATACTTACCGTTATGGTGTATGTATATCAGTGTCACTATAAATAACTATAGTTATATACACAATTAAATAATGAGTGGTCTTCGTAGTGGAAATTTCTACTAATTAGCACCAAATACCAGAATAATCCAGGTGAAGCATTAATTCCTGCCTATAAATTACTTTCACAAACAGCCGTATTTCATATGGCCGGTATGCGCCGAACGAATCGCGCCGTATTGCCAGAATACCTACATTCGAATGTTACGGCAATCGAAGTGCGCTATTCTGGTGGTAACATAAAAAATTAAAACAATTTTAGCTTTATAAAAGAGTAAAATGATTGAATCTCATTTCGTCATTAGGTCAGCCGTTGTTGAGGCGGTTGCAAATTGATCCAATATCGGTTTTGAAGTTTCAGCATGCTTTAGCCTAGAGAAATAAAGAATTAAATTATTATTGTATTAATTCACTCTTTGTGGCTTGTGCATATAAAAGAAAAATATATAAATGAGAAACTCGTAACAAGTTTACTTGCGATTTCAAACGATTAACTCAGTTAAAAAAGTTGTTTTGGACATAATATGTTTAATTGTTCATGCGATGCCAAAATATTAATAACTTGCCATTATAACATAATAATAAGGGTTGTAGCAGATCTGTGATCTTTTCCTACCACTCCGGGAAACAGGCGTGACGTTACCTATGTATTGAGCAATATCATTTGAAAATGACCAATCTACGTTTATTACCATTGAACATGAAATGAAAAAGAATTTAATTATTAATTCCTGAAACAAAGTTACGCAAAAACAGTTCGTTGCAATTTAACGCCAACATTTTACTTCTACAACTGTCTCAGCTGTCTCTTCCTTGTCCATTAAACACAATTTGGACTGACACTTCTCTCTTCCGCTATAAAAATCTTACTTTAAAGGTTACTTCCTCAAATTTAAATTACGCCGTGCCAGCCTTTTAGCAGTCACTACGTCAGAACCGAGCGTTATGTTAACGAATGTTTTCGGAATACGCCCCATAGTGTTCACAAATAAAATTTTATTGCAGGAATTCGTGTTCGCGTCGTAGTAAAGTACTTTCGCACCGCTATTTCCTTTCGCATGAATTTGTTATGCTTGCCTCTGGCGGTTATCCTTTTATGAAAAAATGTGCGACTCCATCCGACACGGCCGTTTGATTTGCCTTTTTAAATGTCAAAATGTTATTAGTATCCAAGGTATATTTAGAGTACAAAAAATGGTTCCACATGACACGATGGATTTTCATATCTAACAAATTTTACTTTAATAAAATGTAAAATCTATATTGCACCAACTTCCTGATGGAACATTAGCTTCGTTTTCTATCGGATACATTTAAGAGAATGTGCAATCAAATTATATAATTTAATTCCATCTTGCCCATTCTATCATGAAACAACCAGACGTAAGGCAATGCCGTATCGCTATGTAGACTTAGTATCGTCGTTTTACTTTCACTTCCTCAATGCCTACTAAATGGAAATCATGGCTTGAGTCTGTTTTTCCCGATAGGTACAATCAAGGATACAATCCTTGCGATCATAGACCGCGTCATTACGTAACTACAGGTGATAAGAAAAGTCAAACGCAATCTAACAATGTTTTTTAAAAAAGATTGTGCCATAGACATTCACTTGCTTGGTGCCACACAGGTCTTGTTTTCAGAATAGTAATGATGTTCATAAGTGGCCACACTGGCCTAATGCAGACTGAAAAATAATCTGTTTACCAGCCCTTATTACGTAGATTTCATATGACAGAGAGATAGATTTTTTTCTACAAGGGCCGATGCCTTTATTTATATAAAATACTAATATATCATTACAATAGCTACTACAGTCGAGCAATCCTGTAGCTGTTGTCACCCTATAGACAACTTAAATTTTCTAGCCCGCTACCAGTTGGCAGCGTGAGAATGAGATTGGACGAATTGATATACAGTAAAACTATAGAATGACCGCTTTATTGAGTCTACGCCTGCGGGGTACAGGGACGCATCTCTCTCGCTCCCCGTTGACATATCCCCGTGCCGTTAGAGATAAAACATTGTATACAACACATTTTTTTTCATTAAACTTTATAATTTAGTTATGTGTTTACTAGATGCCGTTAGATTTTTTTTTATAAATCACCATACAAACGCTTAACGTAAATTTATAATGCATGTTGTCTACACCTGTACCTGCTATTAAATTTGTCTTTTATTGTGTTAAGCGCAACCTTTGTAAATGTACCTATTAGTGTACACAGTGCTGGTGTTGATTTCAATAAATATATAAATTTTATACTTTAGTCTTCAATCACATTTATACCTAGAATATCGCTATCGTTAAGATTTTTGCCACATTCGTTCTTTATAAAGTTTTCGCGACACGCTGCCGCCACCAGTAACAATTCGGTGCAGTAACCCATAATACCTACGCTTAAAGTCAGAGCTCGCTAAGTCGCGCTCTACTTAGTAATAGGAACGAATGGTCCATGCCGGTCGTGCCTGTCCTTAGATAAATTCCCCTCAGCCATAATGTGAACTAACACCGCTGCAAGGGAAAATTTCTACAGAAAATTACAAAATTAATAGCCCTAAGGTTTAAGATTGCATGCCTTAATTACTGGCGAGAATAGGATAGTGGGCATTAATTATGGCGCGTGAAAAATGGCGTTGTTTTCTCGTTAGGTTTAGGAGATTAATACGGTAGTTTTATGACTCGTTGTGGATAAGGAGAGAAGCCACGGTGCAATTTAGCGTGGAAGCAAAAGTGCCTTGAGTATCTTAAGGTTATTAATTCTTGTGTAGTTAGTTACTTTTTATGTATTTTGTACAATTAATATCCATAAAGAAAACTTGAGATTTGGCGTTGCTGACTTTTAAGGACTCTGTTCATTCCATATTAAAGGACACTAGGTTGTGACTTCGAAAAAAGACATGAAGTTGTTATTTCAACATGTTATTGTTCTACTCGTATTATTACAAAGAAAAAAACTACATACAGTAATAGGCAACATGTTTGATAAACAATTACACTTACAGGTATCGTCCCAAAAAGAAAACGATTTATTACAATAACTTTTCTGTGTTGCCACTCCAAGCTTGCCTCTATATTTTATCAAAATGATTCAAAATCCTTTGTGAGTGTCGCCAGTCTCTCTCTTTGGTAAGCTTGGTGTCCTATGTCTCTTGTCTCTGCTGACATGCGAGTTGTGACGTCATGTTGCTTTGTTTTATCTTGCTTGCCTCGGGCAGTTGCTAGACGTAAACGTATCGTGAATATGGAATTATGTATACAGTGTTTTAGAAGCTTAGGTATCTTAACTTTGAATTTCTCTGCGCATAACATTTTCTTTGATAGCATAAAATGATTATTTTGCAAGATAAGGAATAAATAGGTAAGAATACTCCGATACTGTAACTAATTTGATACTCATAGTGGACTTTGTTTTAATGTTAGGTAGTAGTCGACCCATTTATCTACTTTTAAAGATTATCATAATCATCATCTCATCCATGGGACTTTCACTACTGGGCATTGATATCCCGAAGGAGCGGTTGAAAGTCATCGAAACTATAAATGTGACAATTTTTTTTTTGTTAATATGTTAAGCACCAAAACATGCATGTTACGCAAACTCTTTAACTTTTTAAATTCGTTCTTAAAATGTGAGTACATTAAGTTCTTTTATTGCATTTTGCGAAATACGTCACACGTCAAAATATGACCCTCGTTGCATTTTTATTACAACACAATGCAGGTCATTCTGAATGACTAAATATAAAATATATCCTCATGAATGTATAAAATACGGGAGTTACTCACGTTATAAGCCAGAAGATTCCAACTATAGTTTCAACCACATTCGGTGGTCTTTTTCAAGGAGAATACGGGGCGCTCGCGGAAGAAATATAGTTGGAACCCTCTGACTTACTATGTAAGTAATTCCCGTGTTTTGTACATTCATAATTTGAATAAACCACTTCAGTTTCATTAACAAAACATACCCTTTATATTCCCGTTATAATATATTATATATTATTATCTATGAACATGTGTCTACATGTGTCTATTGACACTGACACAAATCAATGTTTTTTTTGTGCTTGAAACTGATGATAGCAAAATGCAATTCGTATATTTTAAGTCACTCAGAAGCATGATAATTTATCAAAGTAGTCCTTGCATGTCTTACTATACTTAAACGTATAGTTATAATTTATTTCTACGTATAATATAAATAAGCTAATTTAATCTTTATTGTCACGTAAAACTGTTTCATTTTTATGTTGCCAGAACGTAAAGTAAAGAAGTATAAATCCTGATTTATGTTTAAGCTCACCGTGAACTTGCTCTCGCATTATTTACTTCGACTCATAAAACTCGAGTAAGTTAGTTTACACGTGAAATATTGAGTAGATTTATTCCAGGCTCATTCTTGTAAAGTAATAAACAATTGTGTTGTATACTAAAATAACATGAAACTCATATAAAGTTTTATCAATGTTTTATCCGTGGAATGTCCATTGCTTGAAATAGGGTTTTTTATATGTGTTTGTCATGCTTGACGTTTGCTTAATGAATTAATGACCGTTCCACCAAATCTGCGGCTACGACCATTGTTTTTCTTATTGCATGTTATTGTAAGTACAAAGACTGTTGCATAATACAAATGGCATCTTATCATTATGTTATTTCAATACGACGATCGCCGTGGCGCAATGACATGACTTCTGTGTCTCCGGGACCCTGGGTCATACGATGTACATATGATTTAAATGATTACTTTGACATACCTATATTTCAGACTCTATAATTTTACTGTTTATTTTTAATGTAGCATTAACATTTATATGCTTACTGTTGTCAATATAATTGGCTGTCAATCAAAAGATTGTCTGGAAGAAATCATTTAAGCGATAAGACATACCATTGCTAAAAGTAATTTTGTATGTATCTACATTTATAGTAAAGTGCAATAAATAATAAATGCATTGTTTTGTCTTGTTATGTACAGTTTTATTTCAGAAACCGTGACTTCTATGGATAGTATGTGTCTTATTATTAATGATAATTATATTGATATCTATAATTGTTAGCGTATTCCAAATAAATAAATATATATTGAAAGAGGATAGATGGCGGTTAATGTAAAGTATTGGTTTGACTAGGTATTGCTAGTGTCTGACAAACAAGATAGATGACGTTCTCAAAACGTGTTAGATATTAAAACAGGAAAGATGGCATTATACGTAAAGTGTGGATTTGACTAGGTATAGCTAGTGTTCTATTGGTGAACTAAGTGGAGGTAGGAGACACGCGGCGTGATATTCGATTTGGACTAATAAACGAACTTAGTGAAGTTTAATAGAAGTGAGTCAGGGACAAGCTGGCCCCGACGATCACTTTAGCCGAGGAAGTCATACCGGATGGACGTACTAGTAGTACTAGTGGTTCCTTTGTTAATAGCGAAGTGCAGTTAGTGTTACTATCCAACGGTAGCCTCTCGTCGCCATACTGAGAGATGAGGTTTGTACGCGCAGTGGAATATATGTGAGTAATCTATTGTGATATCTTGTAACTGTTGATCTCTCTTTTCTGTGCTTTAACTGTAGGAAGTTAGGAAACTGAAGTGAGAGAGAATGTGGTTGTGCGGTTTTAACCCACCACCATGGATCAGAAGTCCCAGGGCTTCCGAGTTCGCACCATTAGAATAAGAACGTTATTTGAATAGGGAATGTTAATGCTTGGGCGCCGCCATGATTACTTTCAGGGGGGTGCCTCTGCATCTACACATTAGACTACACACATCAAAAAGTTTATGCTACACAACCGTTCTGAACTTTTGAATGGTTTCACTACACCATTTGTTTGGATGATCACGGGCGCGAAGATACTGAATTTATTGACAAGGTGATGAGCAATTTTGGACAGTTACCTAAACGCATTCAGTTTTTATTCAAACAGTAACTTAATACAAAAAGAATATATATGTGATTTCTTTCCTGACAGGGGGGTGCACGTGCACCCCTATGCACCATGCTGCCGTCGCCCATATGTTACTGTTACTGCTACGCTATGGCTATGATAATGATACCGTTCTACTATCCTGACATACTACCGTGATACCATCCTGACATACTACCGTGGTACCATCCTTGATGACCCCGCGTTTTGGAATTTTAGTTTGGCGGACGCGCCCCCTACGCGCTGAAACATGATAAAGACATTATGTCTCTCAAAAGCAGCTGCCTTAAAACGTTTGGTAACAGTTTTTTTAAATAATTGCCAGGTACCCTAAAGTACTCTTCCACAATGCTTTTGTATTAATGTAGCTTTTTTGCAAATATAACGATGAAGCCTTTACCAACAGTTCAATTCTGATGCTCAATCCAGGGACATTATTAGCTACGTCCGTTACTCACTACCCAGGGGTTATCACCGCTTTAAAAGTTTAAATATAGAATCTCTCTTCCCTAATTAGGTCGTTTGTCAGTATTTTGACAAATTTGACACCCGTGTGAAAGGCACTGTGCTTGCCAATTTAATGAGACAAAGCAGTAGTCATTATTCAACTTTCTAATTCACTGGGGATGCCGCCTACGCTTGCTTTCATGAGTAGGTATACTAATTTCTCGTTCGAACTTTCATTAAAAATTTAGAGCGTATAGTAAAAATAGCTTATTAACTAATTTAAGGCTTAACAGGCTGCCGATGGCATTACAGGGCTCACGGGTGTTTACAGGCAGAGAGGGCGGAACAATTCCTAATGCGTCTTGAATTAAAGTATCATAACTATGTAATTTAAAGGTGAATTACGGCATCAAATTAAAATTATGATTCCATTTTAAGATTTTTTAATTTCCTTTCTTCCGGTAAAAGACACAGGTCAAGCACATGTGTCATTACAGCGAGAATTTTCGATAAAGGATAAATATGGTCACACGAAAGTAATTTTCATTAATAAATTTACAAACTAAATCAAATTTTGTTTAATCAGAAGGAATCTTTATGAACTTTTCTCCTGAGTGGTATTTTTTAAAATTTTGTTATACACGTAGGAATCTCCACAAAATAAGCTGAAAACCTGAAAATTGTCTATTCTCCAAATTATCAAACTTTAATAGAAAATAATACACTAGTGTGCTTAGTAACTGGATCACGAATAAGCAATCGAAGCACAACGGTATAACGGCGTTAAATGAAAATGTCATATAGGTAGTTATATACTTATTATTATAAATAATAAGTCTATTTAAAAGCAATAGAAAGAAACATTCACAATTAATACGTAATATTATTGGTTCCTTATGCAAATTAAGTCAAATTTTCATTTCATTATTTAGGTTCGTCAAATTTTTTATTACCACATCTTCACTGACCATCAAACGAGATAGTGGTGAAACGCTAGTTCTATGCAGTTTAAAAAAAAAAAAACTTGCTTCTTCGTAGACACGTTAAGTAGATCGCCCGCAGCGTTTATGTCACATCTTACCCCATAACTATTCCTCTATGATACTATTCCCAGTCAGTGGCTGCGCGCCAAAATTGGTGCAAGTTATCATGGCATGAGACCGTTATATTTCTATATGTCAGATACGAAAGTTATTGTAAGTACCGATATAACATTAGAGTTATATTTACTATAAATAATGCGTAATCTAACAAACCTACTAGGAATCACATGTTAAATACTGGAAAATTACTCTCCGACCAGTTTCGAACTTATTTAGAATTATTTACTTTATGATAGAATCTTTTATTTGCATAAAATGTTGGTACATAAAGGTGGCCTAATTATTGTATAATGCAGATCTACAACATTTTGCTGGACACCAGAGTGCAAATATTTATGGTAATATTGGACGTTAAACTAGAGCAGGAAAAAAATATCATCAATTCATCTGGGAGTTATGATAGCGCCCGCCACCTGGCACGACTATAAAAGAAACTCGCGATAGTTTTCAGACTCAATGTAATACGTAGGTACTTCAAAAACTAATGACGATACTACTAAAACTACATTAGATAATCGTTAAATTATTAATTCGTATTCTACTAAAACTGACCAAATTTGTAATGATACTTATAATACGAAACCTAAAACAGTTAGTTGCTAACATTCTAGGCACATTTCTAACTGGTAGCGGGTTAAAGCATTTGAGCTTATAGGCTGTCAACTGCTGTAGTATTGTAATTAGCTTTGAATCAGTGCAATTGACATTATAGAATATGGAATGTTCCCTTTTCCACCTCAAAATATTCACCACTAAGAGGAAAACCTTGGCGAAGGTTCCGATATCAGATTAAGGAAATTTTAAGAAAGGTCTAGGTCAAGAGTAATCCAAACCGACACTCTTGTATAAAATGTCTGATAAACGTGGATGAAGCGAGGGAAGTGTATCGGGATCGTAGCAATTGGATGGATGTGGTGGGAAAGAGGCGTGAATTTATGTATGTATGTTTCTTCACCACTCGAGCGACAATTCGACAAAGAACAATACACAGTAGATTATAATGATTATAATCCTTGCATCATTATTATTTTCCATAATATTATCGAAGTAAAATTATTCGTTATAGATTTTAGGGAGAGCATTACTGTCTTATAATCTAATTTATCATATGTAACCGCATATTTTTACCCGACTTCAAAAAAAGTAGGTTACTTAATTCGACATGTATAATTTCGTCGTTTATGAACTGATTTTAATGATTATTTTTTGTTGTTGTATGTATTGGTTCCGGGCTGTTTGGCCGTGGTCTAGATGAAACTTGTGTTCCAGACGTTTCATCGATCACTGCGGTCGACTTCTTCAGTGGTTCTTCAGGTCCGAGCGGTGACAAGAGCGTAGAACTCTCCTTCGCGGCGTCTTCTCTGTTACTGAGATCATGTGTCATCTGGACCACGGCCTAACAGCCCGGAAGCAATACATACAACATGCAACGCCGGCCGTGAAAACCTCAGAGTTTATATTCTTTTTTTTGTTAACAGAGTATACTTCCGTGGTGGTCTCATTTAAATTTCATCAAAATCGAACAAGCGGTTATTGAGTAACACTCCAATAACTGAAAAGTGCTACGCAAACCTCGATGATATTATTGTTGCGGTTGAAGACATCGGAGAACATATACAATGACAATTGATCCCATGAGTAGCATTAAAGGTCACAGAAAAAGGTCAAAAAAAAAATTTACCAAAAAATGGAACCGACATCAACAAGGTTATTTCACACTTTTGAGTGTTAGAGTCGGTTCCATTTTTTGGTAATTTTTTTTGTACAGCTATTTAACGCTAATCCTCACTAATTTATATTCAACCTTATTCTAGATCTAGACCTCTAGGTCTAGAGGTGAGAGAATCTACACCTTACTAAACCTAATATCGTAAGGGTTGATAAAGCAAATAAATGTGATATAAACGTGACATAGACGGGTGGCGCGATACATTTTATTTTAGTAGTACACATAAAATATCAAGGCTTGTAGTAGGTTTACTGTATTCATGTTATGGTCGGGTAAAACATTCATTTTTATTATATATAAAAAATATAATACTTGGTACAAGACGCGAACCAGTACTCTATTTAGATTATGGCGTGGACGTACCTGCATTACATTTTAAGAGTGTCAGACGTTGTCCTGTCGAAACTATAAATATTGTCCATTTGGCTGCAGTCAAGTTAAAGAATTTGGATCTTCTATATGGTTACAAAGCATTAACTTTAGCATGTCTAAGCAATTGTATACTTTTAAAATATATTTTGAAACAAATAAAATTTATGATTAGTAATTCTTGACTTTTTATTGCCCACATAGCATTGAGTAGGAATATATTATGGCATTGAAGATTTATGCTAGATCAAAAAGCCTCGATAAAGATTTTCCCATCCCTATAAACATCGATATCGACATTCGTGCATGCTACACTAGAGACAACACTAAAATCTGTCAAATAACATATCAGTGATCATCACGTCAAAGTCCATAAGGTCCGTTTCGTTCTTCGTGTGATTATTATCTATTTCGCTTTCTGATCAGTGGTCAAACAACTAGCAGCTAAGTCAAACGCTTTAATGTTATAATATTAAAAAGTTTATATTGTAAAAAGACTAAGAAGGTTAAATTAGAAAATTTAATGTAGACCATAAGTTTTCTTAAACTTTCTACTATTTTCTCATATTTTTCTTCCGTAAGAACCTTGTACTCACAAAAACAAACACAATAGAAAAATAATGATCCAGCCGTTGACGCGTGATGCTGTGACCAAGATAAATACAGAAATAAAATATATACTACTTGGTACAATGCGTGAACGTACCTGGAATGAGTTTTACAAGTAGGTAACTTGGAACTAATTGTATAACTATCGTTTGGGTGGTATTATATGGTACTTCTAAGTTGATTAGTGAACTAATTCAAAATAACAAATAAACTCGACATTCAAAAATGTAGAAGTCTGTCTAATATACTTGCTAACTTGCCGGTTTTGACAATGGTGACTACAATACACTAATATTGATTGAATCGGTTTTGTTAGTTTGTTTTCGACGAGACTTCTAGGACTAAAACACAATATCTTTGCTTTGAAAATGCGAGCATATTATAATGATGACCACAGAGGTCATTTTATAGTTTATGATGGACTGAATTTGCTTTTTTAGATTTTCACAATTTTACCGATGACGTCAGTGGCGTGACTTCTAGTCTCCGAGGACCCTGGATTCGAATCCCGGGGCAAACAGACATCACAGAACATGTGATTAGCGCAGGTTTTTGTCTCGGGTCTTGGATGTTAGGGTGTGTCCATGCCTTTCGCAACACGGAGAATCATATTGAACATGAGAAAAAAAAAGACGTGTGGCACTCGGGGACTGCCGCGGTAAAGCTATTGCATAGCATTTTTTATCAACTTATGCAAAATTAATATATTAATAACTTATGCAGTAACGCCGATACAACCAATGCCACCTAGAGGCGAGTTGCTGTACTAAATAGACAAGCATGATATTTCAAAAAAGTCATTAAAAGTTCTACTATTCATCGATAGATGGCAATACTAAAAAGTATCACCGCTGTGCCGGTCGGAGTGGGGGGTGTTAGGTTATTTTCGTTACGGAATTGCTGGATTCGGTCTCCACGCTCAAGGCCCGCGATAGAAGCTATGCAATAGCGTAAAAATAAAAAAACGAGTCCAAGTATCATGTCATCTACAAACTTGTGAACGTTCTACTGGACCAAACATTTCACTCAGAACCACTTACAGCCAAACAGTTCTTAACGGGAGGGCATTGTTAAACATGTTTTTTTTTCGACATCTTGATATCGCAAGAGTTGGGCATCGTTTTTACGTTTCCCGTTCCGTAGTTCAGAATAAAAGATGCAATGAAGCTACAGGAGTATTCGTGCACCTTATACCCGAGTATTTGTTCTTAGCACCTTCATGTCGCCAATATTCCTTGTTTATTTAAAAAAAAATGCTATAAATATGCGTCACTGCATTGCTAAACTCGCAGGCAGTAATAATATTTTTACGTAGATAGGTATGTTAGTATGTTAGGCAGGCGTGCGGTTGCCAAGCGCAGCCGTGATATACCGCGCGTGGCACGCCAAGTGTGCAAGTACCCTAATAAACATTTGTACACGTTTCTGGAAAACTGTGTGTTCAAATTTTATAAATTGTGAAAAATAAGTTCTCTTTGGTGTATATTTCATACTATTTGTACATATTATATGACATTAACTTTTTATTTATTGCAAACAAGGACTTCATGTGTGTTTAGTGTAGAAATTAGTGACAATATGAGAAGTGTACTTTAATGCTTGGTATCTGACTATTAGGTTATATTACTGACTTTATAATTATGAATGATTAATATTATTATAATTAGTAATATTATACTCTAAAGCGACGTTCTTATATGAAAGGTCCGATGAGCGTGGATGAATCGAAAGAAGTATGTCGGGATCATAGCACTTGGAAGGCTGTGGTCTCTACCTACCCCTACGGGAAAGAGGTGTGTGTGTATTATGTATTTGCGTTTGTATTATAATATATTGTAGAAAGAATGAACGAAAGGAAATTGACTTAGCTATACATGGGTGAAGTGAATGGTAGTGTTGGAAGAGGACGGCCTCGGCGGACGTTCCGAAATCAGGTTGAGGAAGTTTTAAGAAAGGGCCAGGTCAAGAAACCTTTAAACCGACGCTCTTGTATGAAAAGTCTGGTGGATGGCGTGGATGAAGCAACGGAAGTGTCTCGGAATCGTAGTAATTGAAAGGCTGTGGTCTCTGCCTACCCCTCGGGAAAGAGGCGTGAATATAATGTACTTTATCGTTTTTGTATTATAATTAGGAGCTTCCAAGTTAAAAGATGTTCCTCGACTCCTATTGAAATGAAATACTCACTGCTATTGGAATCTCAATAATAAGAAATACAGCTGTGAAAAATGTATTCTATTTAGTTATAGTTGTTATAATTATAGGTAAAGTAATTGTTGTTCTTAAGCTACAGACAAACAGACAAAAACAAAAAGTTAGTAGTTAATATGTATTAATCTAGGTTCTAAACTATCTCCATAGCAAATTTCATCGAAATTGGTATAGCCATTTGAGTGTGAAAGAGTTACAAACATACACACCTACATAACAACCTTTTCCTTTATAATATGAGTGGGATTATATTGCTAGTAGTTCTACATGAATACAAACATGCAAGATCAGTCATTCGCCTGACATCACTGTGGCTTAGTGGTACAGTGACATGACTTCTGGGTCGCCAAGGCTCTGGGTTTGAATCCCTGCAAGGGCAAATGTTGATGCAATGAGTGTAGGTATTTGTCCCGGATCTCGGATGTTTGTGTGGTGTGATATTGTGTGTTTATGACTCCCGCGACACAGGGAATCTTATTGCAGGGGTTTGAGAGCAATCAGAAAACAAATATTCCCTTTAAAACTTACTCATTTTATATAAATTAAGACAAAAGTTGATTATTCAAAGACTAAACTGTTACATCATTTAGACATTTACAATTTGTAATAGTATTTGACTCGTTGTTTTTAGCTCTTTGTAGACAGAAAATATTAATTTTCTCAGCTCGTTTAGCTTTGAGTGTTGATTGTTTACTGAATAACTTGAGCTTTGTTAAGCGAAGATAAGGTTTCTTGGGCGCGTGGATTCTGGTCCACAATAGAGTTGATTCACTGAGGATTATGGCGGGAATTTGAAATATTAAGCTTGATATTTCGTTTTGATATGCTATTACGATGAAGAAGAAAAGGCTACTACAATTATTTCTTATGTACCTGAAAAATATGATCAAAATTATAATAATTGTCACAAATTAATTGCATCACATTGTTTATTGGAAATATAAGGAGTTGTTGATAAGCACATAGTCAAATGTTATGCAATATTAAATATCGAGATTGTTTATAAGAGAATTCTTGTGTTATTATCCAAAATGAGGTAAATCTTAGATGTATCTGAGCAGTAACAGTGATTATCCACCATTGAGTTCCCAAAAAACATATACAGCATCTTTTTTACAGATATCTAATTTTTTTTTTTACAAAAAACTTTTAATACGAAGTACTAGCGCCCGCGTTGAATTACGGTTTTCCCGCTACCTCAATTATCCCTCGGGAACTATACTTTTTCCGGTATATAAGCAATCTATCTGTTATTTCTGGGTCCAGTCCTTCGCCACACCAAATTTCATTGAATTCGGCGCAGCCGTTTGAGCGTGAAGGAGTAACAGTGGTTTTTGAATTATTTGCGTATCCCACGGCAACAGCAATTATTTTTGCGATATAAAGTCTTCTTCTTCTCTCAGCCATGTGCGTCCACTGCTGGACATATGCCTCCCCCATATAGGGGGGATTTGCCAATACTCGCCACGCTTGGCAGGCAGGTTGGCGAGCGCAGTATGATTTCCAATCCTCAGATGGCGCTGCTGCCCACCTTCTGGTACTTAGTCCCTTAGCCGACTCTTACGGCACCCGCGGGAAGAGATGGGGGAGTACTATTCTATGCCGGTACCACCACGGCAAAATAAAGTACGATACATAGTACGATATAAAGTAGCCTATTGTAAAATATCTCCATACCAAATTTTATTGAAATTGGGGTATCGGTTTCAGGGTGAAAGAGTAACAAACATATATAAGTACATACAAACTTTCGCCTTTATAATATTAAATTTAAGAAGTATAATTTTGTTATGTATGAAAAAGCCTTAGAGCATTTCTATCTTGTTCCAGGCTAAACTACAGACTCTGTGGATTGTCCTCGTGGTGGTGGCATGCATGTAACGTGGTGCTGCATGCAGCGTGCTGCGCGCTGGTCGCTCGCACCGGCGTCGTGGTCGCGCGTCTCCAACGCCCCTTTGCAGCACTCGCTGCTTTATTGTTCGCTGTACACCCGGTGCACACTGAAGCGGTAAGTGGTAGTTGACTATACAAAAAGTTTTAGCTATACTTTAGTAAAAGGGAAAATACGTACGACATTATGCGTGTGATCAGCTAAAAAGGTACTATTTGAATTAACAAAACCCATTTGAAATGCCTTTTAGTGCGACATTCTACACCGGAAAGGATACAACTATAAGAATAAATAATAATCAATGTTTACGTCTTTTTCCTTTCTTCTGTCCAAAACTTAGCACAAATAAATAAATTATATGCAAAACATATTCAATGGCATTGGGAGCTTCCCATATACCTTAGTATATCTTATATTATCTTATATATTAGCATACCAAGTTTATCTACCTACGTCCTACATATACAAATATTATGTTTATATATAAGAATGTCTTCGTTCCATATTCCAATTTTACACCTTGCAATAAATCACGCGCGCATCTATCAACAATATTCACATTTCGAAAAACAGCGAGGAAATCCAATAAAGCCCCCGGATCAGGATCGATCCCGGGCCAATCCCGACGTACCTGGATCGCACCTCCCGGGAGAGGTATCGGGAAAATAGCGACAATTGCGACATTCTCGACACCGTGACTGGTCGTGTCGACACCGAGAGACACATACGACATCGCCGATACTTCGACACCGAGTGTGGAATGTAATATCAACTTTGATATATTTGCATTCTCAAGTGTCACGTTTGAACTTTAACTTTGACCTTCCATGATGGCATTGAGAAAACAATGTCGTAATAGAAAGTGTTCTTTACAATAATATATACCCATATAATGACGACGATATGGTGCCCACTGACCATAAATTGCATACATTACCACCTCCATTCAAGGTGACAAACGCCGCATTAGAAAATTCAGTATAAACTTTAACAATCAGGCATATCGTTTGAATAAAACGAAATAAACGACAGTCGCTTACGTGAAATATTAGCAAAGTTCTCCTATAAAAAGACCACAAAAGCTTTTTAGGGTTTTGCGAACGATCAAGTCCTTATAAATTTTAATATGCGGCTACTTTTAACTCTCAATCACGAGTTTTGATCTTACGATTATGAATTGTAAATAAAAAGAGGTTTTTGTTTTCTTCTTTTTGGCTATGCACGTTTTGTGCATCAGCTGGGAGTGAGTCGATCAAAACTATCTTAAGGTTTATTAATAAAATATTAAAGAGGGTATCCATTTTTTTTTCAAATACTTACAAGTTTTTCTAATGTTATTAGTTTAAGTGCTATTTCACACAATAATCTATCTGTGTGCGAAAGTACATTTAGATGTGTTCAATAGTTCTGTGGCGTTAATGTGATATAAGTTATTGCATTTACAAAACATACACAATAATATGATTGGATATTTAAACTTAGTTATATATAACACCGTGAGGCCGCGGTGGTACCGGCCTAGAATAGTACTCCCCCATCTCTTCCCGCGGGTGCCGTAAGAGTCGGCTAAGGGATCACGTACCAGGAGGTGGGCAGCAGCGCCTTCTGAGGATCGGAAATCATACTGCGCTCGCCAACCCGCCTGCCAAGCGTAGCGAGTATTGGCAAATCCCCCCTATATGGGAGAGGCATACGTCCAGCAGTGGACGCACATGGCTGAGAATATATAATATATATATATAACACATTATGTATAGGTATGTGTAGCTCCACATGGGGTCTCACTTCGAGGACTCAACATTCGCAATTGTATTTAGGTACAAAGAGAGAAAATATTATCAACCGATTTCAAAAAATATTTTATTACTTCATAAAGCAAAATGAATGAATGAAGGAAATATTGCATACTATACCTATTTTGTTTTCCACGATAGTTTATTAATTATGTAATTGTAGATGTAAGGTTATCGCTCGCTACCTGATAAGTCAATTACAATCACATACAAGTCAAGGTCGCACTGAAAACAGTGGGTTTTTTGAGGTACCTACAATTCGGTAAAATTTTTGTCACCTCATAACTCCTCATAAGCAATTTAAAAAAAATTCCTTAGGATATTTTTTTTTTATTTTTTTTAAAATTTGAAACATTACACTCCACAGACTCCAGGGTCCGTGCCATTTTCTAACATAAAATAATTTAATTCATAGATTAACAATTTTATAGACATTTTACTTACATATGGATATATATATTTAATTAATCTTATACTAAAATTTGACAAAAACGGTTAAATCTTTCATTTTAAGGTTGGTAAGGTAAACGTTGCATAATATTTTTTACAGTTGGCGATCCATCGTTGTCGCTGCCACTAAATATGACAATTAGATAATCACCAAGGCATATGTATAAGATAATTATCTGCCTAAAATAATTATCTTAGAAACCAAATTACAACAGCGCTGAAACGCTTAAAGCTCTGATTGTAATTGTTTTACTAATCGGTGCACATTTCAAATAAAATTTCCACATAATGGTTTTATTAACACCATTTTTAATTTTTTTTTTAGATTTACCTGAACCTGTGTAAAGCAGTCTTTACACGTGATAATGACCCCCTTCAAAACGTCGGATTAATTTGAATCTTGGACGACTTTGCACACTCATTAAGCACCGATGACAATCAATTAATTAAAATAGTTCTTCTTCTAATCTCTACCAGGATTTCCAGGACTTCTAGGATAGCGTTTCTACTTTTTAGTTTGGTAACCTAGAAACGCGTATTTTTTTTTAAACTATTATTTTTATGAGAACTACTCGTTCCTAACATCACTGTTCAATGTATAAAACTGGATGCTGGATGCGGGCCGCTTCCAACAGGTCCTTGTGGAAATCAATAGGGGAGGCATATGTCCAGCAGTGGACGTCCTATGGCTGGGATGATGATGATGATGATACATAAAAGTCGCGAGTTTGTTCATCTGTAAACCCCACATCTCAATATAATTTAACCTTAATACTTTACCAATAGTTTCCACTAGTACACCAATTTTCTAAATCTCTATCACATAAAGTGCAGTAATATTTTTATGTGACAGTGCTTATTTCCCCCGGACCGACACGTGGCATGAATTATTCAATATGTTTCCTTCCCTTTGCTTTTATGACGTTATAAATAATATAAAAGTGTATGTGTGTAAGAGGATGTTATACGAATATGTGCAATATTAGCCGTTAATCCAATTGACCATAAGGTATAATAATAATCATGCATAAAACATAGTCATTGGAGAACACGATGTATAATCATATGATAGTCAATTTTCAAATATTGTTTAATATATTGTATATAGCCTTGACCACTATTTAATGGTGAGTGAGGATGTGGACGATGATGTAAACATGCTAAATCTAGAATATTGACTAGATCTCAAGTACAACTGGCTCAACACACTGTATTTTTTTGTGTGTGTGTGTGTTCACCGATTTCTCCCCCATTTGTTAACCGAGTCTTAATTTTTTTCCATTTTGATGGAGTGTACCTCTGAAGTGGTCCCATTTAAATTTTATCAACTCGGACTAGCAGTTTTTAAGTTACACACCAATAACTGCAAAGTGTTATGTTTACTTGGACGCCATTATATAAGTGCGGGTGAAGAAATTGGTGAAGGAACATACACAATGACAATTGATCCCGTGAAGGGTCACTGAGAAAGGAGTAAACAATTTTTTTACCCTAAAATGGAACTGATTTCAACACTCAAAGGTGTGAAATAACTTTTCGAAGTCGGTACCATGCGCACAATATTTTGGTAATGGTTACTTTTTGAACTATCATAGTACCGACTTCAAGAAGTTCTTGCACACTTTTGAGTATTGAAGTCAGTTCCATTTTTCGACACAAAATGTTATAAAAACAAATCGTCATTTTTACTAAGCACTGTAGTGCTTAATTGATCTATTAAATTCAGTTACCCCTTGTTCGAGGGCGTAAAGCAATTTTAGTCAAATAACGATCAACTCGCCCAAAATAATCCAGTTTGCGTCTGTTTGAGCATGTCTCCATGATTGAATCCTCTCCAACATGTGCATATCTTGCGGAATATTAATGGAGCGGTGTCGGAGGAAGTGCAGCTAGGGAGCTTTTGTATGAAAAATTAAAATGGATTTGTGAGTTTTTACAGTGGTACGAAATCTCCGGTTCAAATTGTACGATTGTGTACCTTAAGCACTACTAGTAATTTAAAAAATTGAATAGCGACGTATAGTTGCTTGCATTGCAAATTTACATTTCAGCAAATGTGCACTGGAATTACACAATTTAATAACACCATCTCCATTCTATCATCGGTCAACCAGACGTACGGCTAGGCGCCATCGAGATAAGGTACATACGAAGCGTTATGCTTCCACTTTTATAATGTGTACTGCAAGGGAGTGGAACTCACTGCCTGGAGTCTGTGTTTCCCTATAGGTACAACCCCGGAGTCTTCCATTCGCGAATGAATAGGTACCTTCTAATTTTACGTGCTATATCTTACAACGCGTCGTTACTTAACATCGGATGAGATAACAGTCAAAAGTCAGGTTTTTACCCATAAAAAAACGGTAATCTGACTTTTACTACTTAGTCTATAAGCATTTTCAACACTGCCTTAAAATGGCTTTTGAAGCGATAATAGGCGATGGGAGCATCGGCTTTCAAACTGACGGACACTGGTTTGATACCCACCAACGGCTTAAACTTCCGGTGAAGGTAACACCGTTGTTAAATTCTTACCATGGTGCTAGGGTACTTTCGAGTACCTGCCTGGCTAGTTACCACCGTCAGGTTTGAAAAACTGTCCCTAAACACATAATATGTTTAGGCAGCATTCCTTGAGAGCCAGTAAGCTTTCTAGGTCTAGCGTCACATGGTCCCTGACCATCAAGTGATAGTGATAGTGGTCAAATGCTAGATTTATACAGTATATAAAACGAATCACTCATTTTTTGGAAGTTGCTTAAGAAAGTTTCTTTTATCTTGAAAAAAACACACATAAGAAAGTATTCAACGGTAGATCTGTGAAAGAAAGAAATAAATAACATTATATGAAATACATATAATGTAAATAATACATATTTAACCTGTCCGGGTTCGATTTCCGGGCAGGTCAAACATTTGTGTGTATGAAAATGTTTGTGTGACCTATGTCTGGGTGTGTGTGTGTGTATATATATCAGTCATCAGATTACCATAATACAGGCTCTACCTAGTTTGGGACCTGAACACCTTGTGTGAATGTTAATAAATAAAAATAAAATAAAAAATAATTTATCTAAAATCAAGGTGACATAGTGACTTGTTAAAGATAACTAAACATAAAATCACTATTTTATAACAATCTAACCAACTAAAATAAGTTTTTTTTTCAGTAAGTTCTTTTTGGTTATACCAAAGTTGTAACGTTCTAGGATTCATTATCATATGAAATTCCTCCATATACAATCAATTTAGTTATTCATCTACATTTTTCATCATCCTGTCTTCCACTTCGACCGAGCTGAGGATTGCGGAATTGCGTAGAAAAATCTAGTTATCTATAATATATTTTGCAAGTACTTATGTACTTACCGTTTGATTAATTTTTTCCATAATTTGGCTCTTGTTAGAAACAGATCCTTGTTTTAAGAAGTCAAGAAATGTTAACAAGTTTCATAATCAAAAACATATTTTCATGATTCGACCTTTGAAGAAACTTTATTGCATTTTTATATTGTATTGTTTGTCCATCCACGTTCACTTTATAAGTTCACCCTAACTAATGCTTCGAAACACAAGCGTCACGTCCATTGGATAAAGATCTGCTATGAAACGACCGAGCTGAAACGGTGAAGGTCAACTGAAAGCCGCCTACGCCGACCGATGCGACATTACGTGACCAAGAACAACTGTACCCACTTGTTCTGAATAAAAACTAGCCTTCGTGAATTCTCTACTTAGCTTCCAATTTATTTGCTAAAGCATTTTCCCAACAAGAACTAATAAATTGAGAACTAAGTGAACTTATTAATCTTAGAACTCATTAAAGTCCTTACTTTGCAAAGAGGAGATATATTTTAGGGAATACTCAGCTGCATCTGAGATGAAGTAATCAACAAAATAATAATTATTAACATGAACTCTAATCCATTCTAGACCGTACAATCACTTAACATCAGGCGAGATAGTGGTCAAAAGCCTGAATATTGTGAATTTAGGTGCTTGTAGGATTAGAACGATTTATGAAGAAGGTTATGTCACTTTGCAAATGTAAAATTCAAGTAATAAGAGATTTCAAATCGTAAAAAAGTTAGATACTATTGATGTTAAAAATTTGCGTGCATTATTATACTTTTTTTTTATAATTAATATTTATTAATTGCTTCGTCTTACTGAAGTAACGTAAGTGAATTGAAACACTTTATTTCATCAATAAACACCGCGTACTTGTAATACCCATGGTGTCAATTAAGAACAGTTGCACCAACTGCACGTCTTAAAATTACGACTTTGGATCTGAATTGTAAAACCAAATTAAGTCCTTGTTCCTGCGACCTACATTTATGTTTGCAACGCGGTACCGATTGAGTGTATTAATAAAGCACCATTCTATATCCATATATCACAGTTCAGAGCAATTAGATATAGAATTTTATTGTACATAATTGTTTTTGTTCTTATCAGTCATAAGACGTCCACTGCTGAACATGGGCTTCCCCCATGGGTGGGTTTTGCCAATACTCGCTACGCTTGGCAGGCGGGTTGTGCGAGCGCAGTATTTTTTGTGACCCTCAGAAGGCGCTGCTTCACACCTTCTAGTACATGGTCCCTTAGCCGACTCTTACGGCACCCACGGGAAGAGATAGGGGAGGTACAATTCTAAACCGGTACCACCACGGCGATACAATACGGTATCTATATAATTGTACATAATATATATTTCGCGAACGAAGTGGTCCTTGGAGTTGAGACACACGGTTGTATTTTGTCATTCTTTGGTTGTCATTCTAATCCTAATAAAATTATACGTAAGTGTGAAAGTTGGTGTATGTTAGTATTTTGTCACTAATCAGCACTAAAATGCGTAAACGACATTACATGAAGTTTGGTACAAGGATTTCCTAGACCCTGAAATAGCTATTTAGTTATATAGCTTAGAGGGGTTTATTATTAAGTAAATAAATTATTAAATGTTTATCTCGCGATCGAGCCCCGTTTGATTTATTAACAATGTGTTCGAATCGCGAAAGTCTAAAAATTACAAGCAAAAAATTACAGAAAAATAAATACACAACTAATTTTCTTTGAGATCAGTGCCTCAGTCAGGAATAACTTGGGTCATAGTCTGCTACCGTTCTAATATACTTACCTAAGCAATTGAAAAACGCACGGACCATTTTTTTTTTTTTCTGTGTTAGAGCTGTGTACTTATATAAGGCAGTTTTTTCAATTCCCGTTCTGAGTTCTGTTTTACGCTGTGATACGACTATGTGAATAACTCCCGCTATAGCTACAGGATTTAATATTCTGTTGTAACTATACCTACTATGTAACAACCTACATCCATCCATGGAAAACGTTTGCATTTATTAAGGAGCAAATTACTAATACAACCGTTACTCCGCCTACAATGTAACCAAACCTCTTAAGGCTCTAAGAGCTTCTCAATATTGAACTTTTTTACAGCTCTATGGTAGATTTAGGAATGTATAAACGTATTTTATTGGCGTGCAGGCTGACATTGTGTGTGACGCCGTGAGAGAAAGGCCCGCGTTTGTGAGATATTTCTTTTAAATGTACTCCTCGTGGTCGTAGAGAATGTTATAGCGATTAGATCTGTACGTGCTATGAGTTGAAGTGTTTGACTTGGATTTAAGAAAACGTAGTAGTTTCGTAACTTTTTTTTTAATTCAACGATTTGAATGCTGATAGTGAATTGGGTTCGAAAGGTGAGTTTGGACAGGAAAGCACAGCATAGGACGACCACCGACAAGATGAACAGACGACTTGACCTAGATCGCAGGAAGAGACTGATGTGAGCCAATTACAACCGGTCTTTGTGAGTTCATTTGTGAGGCCTATGTCCATATTAGATGTCTTGCGGCTGAGCGACTAAGACGATGAAGTTAGCACCAATTTTTCATAATCATTAGCATGTAGTAGTCCACTGATGTACATGGACATATGCCTCTCCAATTTATTATTTATTAGCGCGGCATATGCGCGTATAGATTAATTCTCGACAATATATTTCATAGAGTTAATTAAACTTTTGACAAATACTTGGAGAGTACCGGACAAGGATACAAATATATTTATTTGACATAACAATAGGTCTAACAATACATGAACCCATTGGCTCCAAACTAGTTTTCACTGTGTGTTGGAGCCGAAGGCCTCTCCCTTAATATAGTACATATAATTGTATGTCAAACGCACAGAATGAATACATAGCTATTTAAAAACACTAATTAATAAAATCATATATGTGTGTGTGTGTGTGTGTGTGTGCGTGTGTGTGTGTGTGTGTTTGTGTGTGTGTGTGTGTGTGTGTGTGTGTGTGTGTGTGTGTGTATATATATGTGCGTGTGTGTGTTTGTGTGTGTGCGCGTGCGTGAGGGTGTGTTTATTTGCGTGCTTGGTTATGTATATGTGTGTACGTATGTGTTTGTGTGAGTGATATTTTTTATGCGATAAAAAACCATCTAGCATACTTTCGATGCTATTATAGTCGAACTTTCTTAACCACGTTACAATAGTTTTTTTGATTTCATTATTACTCTTCTCTTTTATTTTATATTCCTTATCGATTTTATTGTATAAGAGAGGCGCCATACTCTCATATTTTTTCTGTTTGAATTTTCGTCTCGTTTGTGTAATAGGGCACTAGTTGATTCTTTTACCTTTATCAACTAAAAGAGGTACAGTCTTTCTGTGATATCGCCGTAAGCTTTCATATATAAATAACTTTCTTATACTAAGGACTCCGGCTTTATTTTATACATCTGTTGTTGGATGCCTGAAGGGTAGGAACAGCATAACTTTTAATAATGCACGTTGCGCATGTTCAGCTGATTTGATATTGGTTTTAGCTGCAGTGCCCCAAGCACAAATACAATACCTAATGATGCATTCACAGATAGCCTTATAGGTTTTAATCACTAATTCAGATTCTGCTACTGTCCTCAGGGTTTTAAAAATGTATATGAGTTTTCTTGTTCTAGACACCACTGATTTTATATGACTATTCCAGTTAAGATGACTATCTATATTTACGCCAAGATATTTGATAGTACCAACTCGTGACAGCTCTGTACATGTACAAAAAGTACGTCGTACGCCTGTGTTGCATGGGAAAGTATGCATTTTAATCCTGACGTCTAATTTAGGAGCACCTGCTTCCGTGATGCTGTAGCAGATGTACTTTGTTTTACTAGCGTTTAATGACAGCAAATTATATATACAAAGACAAAGACAAATTATATATACAAAGGATGTATTATAATTTGTACTTACAATGTTTACTTAAATAGAAGACAAATTCCTTTATATATAAACTCTTAAATTCTGGTTAATATTTAACCAGGATTAAGAGTATTAGTGCAGACCGCCTTGCTACGAGTAGATGCATGTGTATCTGAGCAGATTATGGGTTCAAGTGGGCATGTCCGCATATCCAAGCGATGTCAGTTGCAGCTCGCCGCCGCGCCGCTTGCTGAGCAGAGTGACAGCGAGATCCTCTGCCTGCGCCCGCTGAGCTGTGCTAACCGAATGCTACTGACAGACTGACGTAAAGTTTATATATACATATTATAGGGGTGTTACGTAAGATGAAAACTGAAAATGTAAAATGCAATTATATTCATTACTGCAAAATGTTCAGAGAGTTACATTCTAAGGACTTTTATTACATATTTAATGCTCTTAACATACTCGTAGATAACATAGAATATAAAAACAAAGTATGCGGACAAGGTTTTTTAGCATAAAATATCATTTGGTTTCCTTCACTAAGCCTCTAATCAAGAACACTTTGAGCTTCCAAGTTTACAATAAAATCTGCAGTCACAGTAATAATTGATGGTGTTAACGATACAAAACTTACTAAACTGACATATTGGGTTGTAAGTGGCTATTATTTGACGGTTGCTCGTTTGATTCTCATTCATTCGTCCTGACTTCAGAAAAGTTCAGAACCTTCACTTCGGAATAATTGTCTAAAACCACACAGTGTGTTCAGGCAGTTGCCCTTTATAGCCAGTTAACATTTTATGTCTAGCATTATTCCACTTTCGATTTGAGTGACAATATCTAACTGATCGTCGAATGAGGTAGTGGTCAAATGCATACAGCATTTGACCACTACCTAATTCGACGATTTTATAAAAAAAAAAACAGCTCCTATTTCAATACCTTACTTTTATGTAGATTCATTGCATTTTATTTTTAAAAGTTCATTGCATTTTATTTAAAGTTAAATGCAATGATTTTTAAAAAATATGATGAAATGATAATAAATGAGCCAAATGTTGCCTTCTTTGTTCCTTCTTTATTAAGCTAACTCTCGTTTAACATAATACAGTGAATTCTTAGCAAAAGGAAACTTGGAAATAAAGTAGATTGTTTTCATAGATTGGTTGAGCAACCTTAAAACATTTCGTCAGATTCCGTCATAGATCCCAAACCTTCCCTCGAGCGCTCGACAACAAACAAACAGGTGGCGTATAATTGAAATGTAAATGGATCCCGTTCTTTGAGAACAGCTCCAAATCCGTGATTTTATTTACCTTTGCCCAAGACGGTGGATTAGCCAAATTCTGCCCTTTTGAGCTTCTTCTTGAATAAGTACTTACTACTTTTGAGCAAAATTATGTGAGAACTTTCATTTTACATTGGGTGTGTTTCTTATAGCTTTGAGCGCTTTGATCACAGAGAGCGTGCTTAAAGTCATTTCAAAATGCACCGACAGGCTGCACACAAAATTTATATGACGTCGTGTAGGACGTGATACATGACGTCATCATCCTGTGCTTAGAACGCTTACGAGTACGACGTAGAGTAGTGTGAGTGCTGTCAAACACATAGATAAGTAACTATGCACTGAGAGTCAAACATCTGACTCATTAAGAGAATCTGTCGAAAAATTGGTAGTCCGTAAACAAAAAATTAAATACGTAATTTTATATATCAGAAAAAAATGACCCACTTAGTGCCCATGAAGTACGGAAATAAATGATTTAATATGAATTTAATGGGAACTGACATTTAAAGAATTCACGCGCATTCACACACAAAAAGCTGTTCTGATTTGCTTACGAGTGTCAGCACTGTCAGTACTAAATTTATCTCGGAACAGCTAAATCCTTACGTACGAACGTGTGCACTGTGAGCCCAAATTGAAACGCAGCCATTATGTAACATTGTGTGTTTTACTTTGACGCTACATTTTTCTTTTCAATTATAGTCAGAATGTAGTGACGTAACTACATTATATGAGATGACTTCACTTGCTGGTTAATCTGCCACTGTCTGTAACGCAAGGACGTAAGGTACAGTAAGAAATGAAATTGAAATTTATGACTTGACAGTGACAAAAATAATGTCATAGAGTTCTATCTATGATAAGTATCATCATATTATATCCATCCACATTCATGTTATGAACTCTTTTCATTACCTGTTAAGCATCTTTAAAAATATATAAAACAAGCGTCTATTTCTAGCTATTTTTATTGTAAAAGCAAATCTTCATCTATTTCCGTCAGCTCGACACGAGATCGTGACGTCTTCATCCATAGTCTCACCTTTGAGATATTACATAATTGAAATAGGAAGACAGTTCAAGATTAGATGTTCAAGATTTATTGTAGCACCCGGATGATAGATATCCGAGTATTTTACTGTGTCGCCATCTGGAACCGGTTCAGGGATATCGAACAACTTAGACAATCTTGAATTTAATTTTCAAGTTTTATGTCTAACCTGTGGAGCATAATACAACTTTATTCAAGATAAAACATAATTTGATTTCAGCTTTTCACTACTTTTTTTTACATAATCCGTGCATACCAGTATACGATCAGTATTTTAATTTAAATACATTTTAGTTTAGGTTGTAATGTAATAATTTATGATAATAATAATATGGGATAACATTTACACAAGGTCTTCAAGTCCCAAACTGGGCAGAGCCTGTACTATGGTAACCTGATGACTGATATATACTTATATACATATTCGTAATATAAAATACAAAAAAAGAATTACATTATAAATTTAATTATAAATTCAATATAATTATCACCGTGGCCTAGAATTGTTCTAGAATACTGTCCTCAAACCAGCTTTTCAAAGTACTTTACGCTGACTCCTATGCAATTATGCATTCGGGTGACTTTTAAAACATTTCAAAAATGTATCTAGCAGGAGGTTCAAAAAATAACCGCCGATATTCTTCATCGGCCTCGTCTGCAGTGTGAAATTTTCGCCCACGAAGCATATTTTTACCATGGGTATTTAAAAAAATTGCAGGAAGTTAAATCTGGGCTATACGGAATATGGGGTAAGATTTGTACCCCCGAAGTTGTCAATTAGTCTATGGTTGTGAGTCTATGGCAGCTGAGTGAGCGGCCGCGTTTCCCGCGAGACGTGTATTGTTGCAAATAAAAGAAGAGTATTGCAATGCATATGCAAATAAATATCTACCCAAAGTGGGCAATATTTTTTACTAGAGCTTTTTATATTGAAATTAGCCGTCAATTCAAAATAAAGAAATTAAACTAATAACTTTAAGGTTATGTCTTCACGCATTTTAGAAAAATATTTTAGGAAACGTCGCCGTCGGTTGCCCAAGGCATAACGCAACTAAATCTTCATGAATGTACTTTAACAAGTAATATTAATACTTAATAACACCTAATGATAATATAATTGTACAAGTAATAACAATACATGAAAAAATGTGGTGAAGTAATTTACACGTTTTAGTAGCCACTATTTCAAGTCGATCTGTTAATAGCGTTAGTATTGTACAGTAATTAATAATAATAATAATAATAATAATAATAATAAAAACTTTATTGACTTTAATAAAGGTTTACATATACATATTAGTAATCTTAAACTAGGTATGCACACAAGGATAATATATTCATATAGACCGTTGATGTCTGTGGTAGTTTTAAACTGTATTACAGACACCAGCGCCCTCCGAAAGGATTAATGACCTATGTAGGTACATAGTAATATTTTATAATAAATCTAAGTAGAAAATCAAACTATTTCAGTTTTTAAACTGGTTATACATAAATCACTGTCGCGCGTCAGTGTGTGTGTGAGTGTGAGTGTGTGTGTGTGTGTGTGTGTGTGTGTGTGTGTGTGTGTGTGTGTGTGTGTGTGTGTGTGTATGTGAATGTAACGGGGGGAAAAAAATGTTTGAGTAAATGACTAACTAAATGCTTTAATCAATTTTTCTGTTTCTATGTAAGTTAATTGCAAGAGATACGTTTTAAGGATACTTTTGACTTCATAGATAGGGCGGGAATAGATATGAAAAAGTGAGTTTACTTTATTGTAAAGTCGGCAGCTAACTACTTCAAAGTGTCTGCTCGCTAGAAAGGTTCGATGGCAGGGCGTAACGCAAACACGATTTCGCCTTCGTGAGTTTATGTCTAATAAGGGATCGTATGGCAGAGATTTGTGCTTAAATATTATTACATTAAAAATAAATATTTGTCTTACTGTTAAAAACTTCACCTCTTCGTATAGTAGCTTCGTCGGATATCTAATAGGCTTTCTGAGCATGACTTTTATAATGGCTCTTTGAGCTCGTTCGAGACGCAGTAAAGAAGTAGTGCAAGCACTCCCCCAAGTAAGACAGCAGTAAGAGAGGATAGATTGTGCGAGTGATAAATAAACCATTTTTAAAGTCTCAAGGGCCGCGACACTACTTAGTTTTTTAAATACATATATAAGTTTGCGTGTCCGCGAAACGAGTGAATCTACTTGATATTTCCAGGTGACCATATTGTCAATTAAAACTCCCAAGTATTTAATACTTTGAGTTTTTGTAAGAATGGGACAGTCGCAAGAAACGGATGGTAATGATTGACATCTGTGAGCGGCTATGCAGACTGAACCATCGGGTTGAGAAAGCACACTCGTCGAAAATGTGATGTATTTTGTTTTTTCTATGTTAAGTGTAAGCAAGTTTTTATTAAGCCAATCCATCACCTGTCTAAGTGCACCTTCACTTAAAGATTCAGTTTCGGCCCAAGTTTTGCCATGTATTATGAGGGCTGTGTCATCTGCATAAGTGTAGATTTCACAGTTAGGTATACAAAGATTGCAGAGATCATTTACGTACAGAAGAAAGAGTACTGGACCCAAAATACTGCCTTGGGGTACCCCGTATCTTAGGAACTCGTCACTACTGATGTAACTATCTATTTTAACTCGCTGTGAGCGATCAGTAAGGTAATCTCTAAAAATATCTAAAGCAACTCCACGTATTCCTAGACCTTCCATCTTTAAAAGCAGCGTTGGTATGGAGACAGTGTCAAAGGCCTTGGATAGGTCCAGAAAAATCCCAATAGTTTTATATTTATTGTCAAGGTGGCCTACTACACAATTTGCGAGTTCCATTACAGCGTCTTCGGTTGATACTTCTTTACGAAAACCATATTGTTTGTCAGACAATATTTTGTTTTTATCTAAGTACTTTACTAACCTGTTATGTAAGAGCTTCTCAAGTATTTTTGATAAAGACGTTAATACAGAAATTGGTCTGTAGTTAGCGACACTGTTCCTATCACCGCTCTTAAAGATGGGGTGAACTAAAGCTTTTTTAAATGCAGATGGAAATATGCCATTTTTTAGGCACAAATTAAAGATATGTGTAAGTGGAGGAACTAGTATCTCTCGGGCATCCCTCAGTATTCTGGCTGGAATGCCATCCCACCCAACAGCGCATTCTTGCCTAAGACTCAGAATTATGCGCTCAACTTCTGCACAATCAGTTTCAAACACAGCCATGGAGCAATCAATAGGTTGTTTGTTGTTACCACCACTGCTCGTGCTTACCGTTGCTATTTTACTAGCCATGGTTTCACCGACAGCGACAAAATGTTTATTTATTTTATTGACCTCTATTTGCGGATCAATTGAAGAGCTTAGCAAATTCTTCGCGGGAACTGTGTTTTGTGACATATTTGTCAGTTTTTTTATAACTTCCCATGTTGCTTTAGAACTACCCTTGGCCTTTTCAAACTGGCTTTTTTCATATTGTCGTTTTAGTCTTTTCAGAAGATTATTACAAAAGTTTCTGTACCGCAAGTAGGTGATTCGACATACTAGATCTGCAGGGTCCTTTTTATAGTTTTTGTACAGCCTATCACGATTTCGAATACATTTTACAAGACCTGGGGTAATCCACGGTTTTATAATTCTTTTTCTGCTAGGAACTGTACATGTATTCGTGTGAGCCGCTATAATATTTTTTAGTATAGTTATAAAATGTTCTACTGCCACATTTCCATCAAAATAAGTGAATATAATAGAAAAGTCTAGAGTACTAAGCTTGGAAATAACAGCAGGATAATCAACACGAGAATAAGTGCTTTTTATATTTTTCATTTTATTTTTCAATGCAATGCAAAGGACCAACGGGGCGTGGTCTGTTATTGTACTATCTAAGACAAGTGTAGTGGCTGTCCTCGTCGTTTTAATCATGACATGATCTAGACAGCTATTTAGGCGTGTTGGAAACAGGTGAGCTGGCAACATAGCGTGTGCAGCTAATAAATTTAAATAATCATCTGTATTTTCATCAACACTGCCTGTTACAATATTAATGTTTATGTCACCGATAACCGCTACCGTCTCATAGCTACTTAATGTAGTCAAGATGGTATTTAAACTATCAAGGAAATGTGATGCGTTCGTTTTTGATGGCGATCGATATACGGCAACAATGGCAATAGATTGCTGGCACGTTACTACCAGACCACTTGCATCTGTTAAGATAGGTTCAACAATATGACATACTATATTTGATTTTATATAGACAACAACTCCATCATTTTGGTTTTTATAGCCAGATCGATGACTCACGAACCCATCTAAGATGGGGGTGTTTATAGACTTACTTAACCAGCACTCAGTTAAGACTATGATGTCACAGTCAAAACTAAGTCTAGCGAGAAGTATTTTCGCATTGTTTATATTACGTTCTATGCTACGGATATTAAGGTGGACAATTTTTAGAGAAAGAGTACTACATTGTTCTACATAAGTCAGACACTCTTCGGGTGAGCACTGATAAGAAGTCGACACCGTTAGTGATTCAATTTCATTATTTATAGAAAGTAACTTATCCATACAGATATATAATTTTATTTAGGAACTGATTTGAAAGATCTAGCCTTAAAATAACAATAGCCGTTTTGAATAACTTGATTGATAATAAATTATGTATGCATATTATAGCAAAATTAGCTGAGAAATCAAAAGTATTAATTATATTGAGGCAATTCACTTGTTGGTGGTATAAAGCATTTGGTATGGTAATACTCAAAGAGAACGATTGTGTGTGTGTGTGTTTTTTGAGTGTCATGACGTGTAAACAACGTGAAATGTAGTATGAGCTAAGAAAGGCTCGACTACAGATGCTTAAAATTATGATAGATTTATGCGCGATCGACATATTTAACAGAAACAAAATTAACAAATTTATATAAAATAATGTAGTAAAAAATTTATAACTTTGACTGATCATAGATAAGCTGTGTGATAGTCATTTATTTTTTTCAAGACTGTCCAGGTCCTTTTCAGAGCTTATTCGAATTGACGGTGTGTTTTCCTTCGCACGTAGGTATATTTTCCCATGTGCCACCCAGCAGAATGAGTAACAGTAGGTTTTTGCGTGTTCGCGCGCCAAAAAGTGCAGCTTTTTCATTTTTGGGGTCAGAACTTCAGAGATAAAGACCGCAGTCTTTGGGCAGTCCATTCGCAGGTTTGAGGTATTTAGTCGATTTCCTTTGTGTTCTCTATTGTATGATCTCGATGCTGTAATAAACTTTTCCTTGGTGAGGACACTAGTGAAATCCACGATAAAAGGTTTACTAATACCTGGCTTAGCATTAGTGCGATACACGTCCCTGATATCACTTGGTAGAATGTCAATTTCAAAAGTTTTTCCGGCCTGCTTTACAAGTTCAATAAGTTGATCTTTTGATTCTGACTTTTCGCTAAGTACAGGCACATTTCTAAACTCGACGCATGAGATTATCTTGTTATGGTCATGTTTCTCCAACTTAATTTCTAAGGATTGGCAATACGTTCGAAGGGCGTCATTCTCCTTTTGAATACCATTAAATTTTACTTTCAGGTCTTCATATTGGCCACACATAAATTCGAGCGTGGACTTAATTTGGCTATGATTTTCAGAAAGTTTTTCAAATAACTTTTCAAACTTGTCAAATTTTTCGCACTGCTTATCGGACCACTCCGAAAACATACGTTTCATTTCCTCAATGCAAGTAGCAAAGTCGCCCTCATCTCTTTTACGCTTGTATCTGCCTTTAATCGTCTTTGTTTTTTCGTCCGTGTCACTTAAAGACACTAAACTAGTAGTAGAACCCGAGGGTTTAAGTGGAGAGGCAGGGGGGGTTCTTTTTAAAGGCATTTTATAAATTATACCGTTCCGTCAGCAGAGGATTGAAGGCAATAAAAATATAATAAACTGCAAGCTTAAGATAACACCAATCAGCTGTATGTATACAATACGAAGTCGTAACGGCAGACAACTGTGTGCGTAAGCGCTTGCTATTCAGTGTCAGATCAAGCAGCGGGTAAGCTCTGAGATATATGTTTGGCCCTTTCTAACCAGTGCGTGAGGATAGCTGTCGTCTCGTGCCTAGCGGAATGTGGGTTTGTACTCACTGTTTTTGTTTCTGTCCGGCCAGTTTGAATATGGCGCTACTTGTCACTCCTCGTGCCATGCAACTCACGCACTTATTTTAGATAGATTGTAATTGAATTTAGTATGTAGCTATTTCAAAAATAAATAAATAATTTAAGGACGTGGAGGTACACAGTGGACACGTCTGTTCGCTTTCGCTGTCCGAACGGAAGGGGATGTTAATTAATAAACAAAGTGAGAGAACTTCTTCGCTACTTTGTTGAAATAAAAAAGCTAAAACATTCGGCTTTCAAAACCTTTAATCTAAATTTAAGACTGCTTTCGCCTGTCTCAAGGGTTCTTGCCCAATTTTCGCGTTAAAAGTAAATGTCAGACTGCTTTTATTTTCTATTTGCATATTTTACTCGGCCATATTTAGGTAAATATTACAGTACTAATCTCCTTCTCTCTTTATGTAAAATACTCATTCAATGATACCTATTGTTTAGCGGTTATATAATACTAGGTGCATCTCGCGGTTTCGCTGCATAGCGCGAGGAAACGACACATGCATAGACATCTTGATAGATATTTTTTTTAAAGTGGGCTCTTTGTCCCTATGGTCTTAATGTTTCTACCTCAAAATGCTGCTACACCAGCCACATTCTTAAACTCTGGAACATTTCATACCTAAAAGCTGCCTATCTTCTGAGGAATAAGTGTCATTCTGTCGGGTATTTTACGGAAGAGGCCACTTGGTTCTAAAATGCCCGCTCAGTTAGGTATAGGCGGTGATATAATCTCGAGGGATTAAATTGAGTCTGTAGTGGCGAACAATCCTTCCTGCACTAACATTATTATACACTCTACGTCTCTAAAACTAAGTGCCACACTTTTAATATTAGATTACATTTTCTCTCAAAAAATGGTGGAGGAAGAAGCTTTGAAATATAAACTTGTTAGAACACATTTAATTCGACTCGACGTACGGCAATTCGCCATCGCTATATGGTAGATATACCACCTATACGCACGAAGCGTTATGCTTCCACTTTCTTAATGCGTACTGCCAAGGAATGGATTTCGTTGCCCGACTCTGTGTTTCCCGATATGTACAATCCTGGAGTCTTCAAGTCGCGAGTGAATAGGTACCTTCTAGGTTTGCGTGCTAAATCCTAGACAACGTCATCACTTAACATCAGGTGAGACAGTTGTCAAACGCAAACTTATAAGAAGTTAAAAAAAAAAAAAAAAAAAAAAAAAATAATTTATTTAAATATATAGATAATTATACAAAAATGTTTTTATCTGAAATAGATAATAACCAAAAATTGGGACTTTATCAAGTTCCGAAGCGATGCTGGGTGTATTTGCCTCTTCTTCTATCAGGGCCTGTTCTACGATCTTAAAGGTATAACTCTTTTTTAAGCTATCTATTAATATTTGTTATTGAATCAAATCTGTTTAGCTATTTTTATGGCATCAGCATTTTTTTAGTCTTGGCATAGTTTTTAAATGACTTCATACTTCAACAGTAGTATTAAAAATCGTTAAACTAGTTTGATTAAATACAAACATTTTTATGTCAACAAAATTTCCTTAAGTCGTGTTAACGTTGTCGCATTTCATATTGCTATTTATTTCGACAAACAAAAATCCAAAGCTCTATCACAAACCCAATCGCTAACCGAATTCCTTTCCGGTAGCTCCGCAATCTAGCTATACCTAGCATAGTAGTCTAATTTGCATTCTAGCGTATAGACAGCTGGCGCCAGATGCGTTCAGAAATTGGCCACGTTCAGCGAAACAGCGCAGCGCCTTAATTAGACCATGGGCGATATAAACCTCTTATATCTGAGTGACGATTACAAATGGAGCTCTGAACCTGGGCAAAGATAAGTTATGTTAGGCAAAGTTGAGTTATGGGAATGTTTTAATTAGTTTCACGGTATGACAGCAATATATGCGTGTGCTACACATTTAACATACTGCTACACATTGTGCTACACGATTTTGTTCAAAAGTTTGTTTGGATTAACGTTAATTTAATAACGGATCCATGTTACAAAATATACTATGGTTTGATAACTAAGTATTTCTTCTTATGGACTCCATGATCGGCCTATGTGCTTTCTCAGCCTGTTTTTTTCTTATATTCCGGCTTATGACACCATAAGAAAAGAAAAGAAAATTGACAAATAAAATGAAGCATAACATGTCTCTGAATTGAACCTCCTAGTGTGTTATTGAAGCAACAAGCATCTCTCTTATTATCTATAACTGCCACATCAAATCACAAAGACTTTTCTATACCAAACCTATCTCACTAACCCAAACATCTTTCCTTACTATGTGAAACCCGCTCTAGTATATAGCAGCAAGATTTTTCTGACCTCGCAAAGTGCTGCCATATAATGTAATTACAATCTTCCCCTGATTAGAATAATACTTGTGCATTAGCTATCTAACAGGAATCGGTAGCCTTAAGCCAATCACTTAAATGTATACCAATTAACAGTTACTGACATTCGAGTAAAATATGAACGCTCAAGTTGGCGCTCGATTGCCCCATCAATATGAATTGCTGGCGAACATCCGATTATTCTCTGTCGCTATTCGCCATCCGCCACCGTTCTTCGCCATTATTCCGTATAATTACCGACACATATGCGCAAGTTTGCCGAACATGTTACCCTTAAATTATTCAACGGAAGCAGAACTTCGCGCAACGGAATTTTAAATATTTAAAATACAATCTGCGTCTTGATATCTCAGCGGCGAAATCTGATTTTGCTGAGAAATGACACGGTTGGAGGAATTTAGCGCAATGCTTAGGTTGCTTTCAGGTTGAGTAATATATCAGAGATATTGTAAAAAAAGTTTTGATAATTATAGGTAACTAGCTGCGCCCCGCATATTTACCTGCGTGCTGATATAAAACGGTGATGCTGGTGATGATGAAAATAAGCTTATGTGTTAATCCAGGGTCTAAACTACATATCTCCGTATCAAATGTCATCGAAATTGGTATAGCCGTTTGAGCGTGAAGACGTAACAAAAATACACACATAAACACAAACTGTCGTCGTTATAATATTAGTGTGTAACGGTTTTTAACACACATTTTGTTTACTTTTTTGTTAACAAAATACTTACGGGCTATCATGTCGATAAGCGCGGTAGCACGAACTCAAAGTTATAGTTCTGATCGACACTAAAACTATCACTACGTTACGTATACTGTACGGGAAGAACAAACCAGATTGGTTTGTTCCAGCGAGTGACTCACCGTTTCATGACTAGATAATGTCAAAAAATTTAACTAAGCAAGATGTGAAACTTAATTAATGTGTATACAAAGTATGAAGGTATATAATAAAAAATACTACGTCTGGCAGAAATAATTAGGTAGCCTCTTACTACTATCTTCAAAATACAAAATAGTTATAATTAATACTTGTAATCTACAGGTAATATACAGAATTCAAAATAATGTAGTGCAAGTTGTGACCAAAGGTACACAGAAAATGGTTTTCAAATGAAATAAAATTAGCTGTGATTACAGTAGTGTCGCCTTCGTAGATATTGATCAAATTTAATTGAGACTACATGAGAAGCACCTTTTTTAAAATAAAAGAAGAATCATGATAGTGAGCTGTTTACCTAGATTTTTTTTTGATATAACTCTAAAAAATACAGTCACATTGGGAACCACGTACCTTTTTTGGAAGCCAGTTGAAAAGTATGAAAGTCAGTCAAATTGATTCAAACAATAGTATTAAAGTTATATTGTAAAAAGTATTTTAAGTAATAATTAAAATTTCTTTTTTTTAATTAAAAATTACGTTTTAAATTTTTCAATTCTATTATATCTTTAATTAGTTTTGGACTGGTTGCCAGTATATGTCCTACGCTGCACTTTTTATTCCGCGGTTACCACTCGAGAATCTTTCGACCTATCAGTCATCACTTTTAAGCGATTTGTGCCCTGCATGCTGCCATTTCAACTGACAAATGCGCTACTATACGTCGGTGACTTTATTTATGCAAGGACCTCCACATTCCTGATTAGTTCTGATAGAAACCCTGATGATTGAGATAAGAAGATAGCTTCTTAAAGCTTCTTGTGCAAATTTGAGCTTGCTTACAAGGTCTTAAGTTAGAGAACCATATTTAGATTTCATATATACAGGACGCATTCTGATCGACGACCTTTCATTTAATTATTACCATACCAAGATTTAAGAGACTCTTATATAGCCTCTTAAATCTTGGTGATCTGCGGTGCACCAGTTGAGTCAGATAAATTTCTTATATCGGTCTTTCTTCTTTAGCCTTCAGGTATGCCTATCGTCATAATGAAAAGAGGCCTTCGAGTTTTTGGAATGTTCTGTTTTATTTTATTACATATCGTAGTAATAATAATAGATCAAATTTTAGCTATATAAGGATGAAGATACTCAATCAGTTTAACATTACCTTATTAGCGTACATTAAAGCAATGTTTTGATGTAATCCATCAATTCACGCTATTATAGGTCTGCCTTTGATCTGTTTAATTAACTTTGTAGTTGGTATATTTGATACCAAGGCAATTTATAATATTTAACAGTGATATGTTTAACGCGTTTAGACTTATTAGATAGCTTTGTTGGTTATTTATCACCGCAGTGTACATTACATTTACACTTTTTATTTACACCAACCCCCGCATTTTGATTTCCTGTGTTGCGGGAGGCATGGACACACACAATCACAGCACACAAACATCTACAAACCGGGACAAACACCTACACTCACCTCACAAATGTTTGCCGATGAAATGTTGAAGTGGGATACTCAATAATTGCTCTTTCACAACCGAATTACTAGATGTGCCGGCTACCAAAATTAAAAATTGTATGTCTTCTTTAGAATAAGTATTTTACACGTACATATAATATGCCAGTGCATTTAGAATTTCACTCATTAAATATGGTGATGCGCGCTATAATTCCTTCACTTCTCAACGGCTTGTTCAGAGCCCACTGAAGCATCGCGCAATCTGTGATACGTATAAAATAATCATAGAAAATAGTCATCTGTGTTCTCATGCCTATTCATTGTATTGTGTGTCTTGAACTAGAGTTAGAAATCTGATCGACATCATGAGTCTGTTTCTTTCAACAATAACAACTAATGATCTGACGTGGCCTTCAGCTAAAAGGACCTGCACTGATTGCCAAATCGTGGTGAAGATAATCAATATCTAACAAACACTGAAGATAATGTGATGTGATAAAAATGTGACCGCTATTGCAACAATATGGGGTAGTTTTAACTCGATTTAAATAATAGAATTCCTGCCACCATTATTTAGACTGATACTTAATCTGTAACCTTCTCATTAGACGGCCTTTGAGCACGAAACAAAGCAAGCGGAGAGGTTCAAACTGTTTTGTTCGTGCGCGCGTTTTAATTAGCTATCTGCTATAGACTGTTTGTTTTTCCCAGTTTACAAAGGACTGTGCAAATAAGAAGAACTTTCTTGAAAGCATGTAAGCTCTTTAAATGGCGTAATTGATTTTGTTAAGTGTCTTATATTATCTGAAGATACAGCTCCATGTTTTTGTGTTCTACGCTAAAACATTTAGGAGTTTTTAATATGACAATCGCGAAATTAGAATATAATAGGAAATAATAGTAACTTATGAAACTGTTAAATAATACCAAATTATGTGCAGTTTAATACACTACTTTATCTAATCTCATAAAATTGATAATGAAATTTACGTAAAATCACAGCACCCTCAAGTTAAAAAATTCTCTGAAAATGTGATGATTTTGATAAGTGTATAGTGTTTTTATTACGATGCTTTTATTAAACGAAATTATGCAGTATAAAATTATTACAATATAAACTGACATGCGTTTAGTTCCAGTGGAAAAATCTTAAATAGAACAATTTTATTTTTTGTATATTTTAAAAGTTCTGTTATTGACACTTACCGCGCCTATTGTAATATATTTAATTTTTATGAGAAATAATATGAGCCATGATGTTTGAGCCATTGAAAAGCAAACGCCACTTCCTTAAAATATGTGTTCCACAGAATACAGCTGTATTGAAAGTATACAGCGTATGGCTCTACTAGAGAACATAACCATCTGCCAAAAACCGTGAAAGATTGTGCAACATATCAATAATTTTAAATTGACTTCAAATGAATTTCTTAGAGGTAAGGTTTATAACGTCTTCGACAAGTTATTTCGCTCTTTTGAGTGTTCAAGTCGGTTCCATTTTTCGGAAATTTTTTTTCACCGTTTTCAGTGACCTTTGCTACTCACGGGATCAATTGTCCTCGTGCATCTTCACCGCTGTAACTCAAGATAGGAAAGCACCAGGTTTCAAATAAAAATCGTCAAAATCGGTTCATCCAGTCGAAAGTTCTGAGGTAACAAACATAAAAAAGAACACATGTGTCGAATTGAGAACCTCCTTCTTTTATTGAAGTCGGTTAAAAATGGAAATTGAAGATGAACGATAACGATTAAATATAAACACAATGCATTTTTTTTTGTCCTAGTACCTAAAGTTGAATAAAAGCGTTCCTCGAAATCAATTGTTCATGGCAAGGAAAAGGTGAAGAAATTCCTACAAAGACGGATGATGTGAGCGAAATGGCAAATGATAACGGAAACACAGGGACCAAATAAATAACGATAAAGGACATACCAGCAGAGAAAAAGACGCATATGATTGTTACTATTTCTTATTAGGTATATTGTTTCACACAAACAAAACTAAACCTTATTTAGATACAATACAGCTTAATGTTATTTGATACTGTTGCTGGAGTATTTTACGAAGCTTAGCTATTACGTTTTCTTTCTTATTCCCTCTAATAGTTTTCGATACGAATAAACTTGTGTGAATTGAAACAACTGTAGCCCTAGGAGGGTGATTGCCAGCTGCCAATTAGATGGTCACCGGATGAAATCCTACCTTAGGTTTGAACGTGACACCATTCACTAATACACAGCTTGCTGAAACGGATTTTCGTACCCGTCTGGTCAGTTACTTTCCAGTATAAATAACGTATTTGCTAGATCTGCTCTGTTGCTTATGCATTTTCTCATCATACCTATTGTTTTAGTCTTTATATACACTCAAACCTCCGCACTAGGATTCCCTGTGTCGCGGGAGGCTTGGACACACACAATTTACAGCACACAAACATCCAAGACCCGAGACAAAAACCTACACTCATCGCATAAATATTCAACCCTGATGAGATTTGAACCATGGATCCCTGAGACCCTAAAGTCATGTCACTGACAACTGAGGCACATTGACCGTAATTATTATCTAAGATTTACACTAATACCACAACAATGTATTCTAAAGAAATGATTATCTAAACATAACTTTCGATATGCATGCAAATATTCAAATTTTAGATTAATTTACCCCCTTCTTTGTTATATATAACTGTACATAATTTGTATACAAAGCGCACTTTCGTTTGCCTCTAATCATCAAATGAAATAGAGGTCAACACTACATCGGTTAAGTATTAAAAAAACCGGACAAGTGCAAGTCGGACGCCCCCACCGAGTGTTTCGTACAAATTTGTAGTTACATATTAATTAGTCAAAAATAGTTTTTTTATTTACTTAAATAAAAAAGTTTATTTTTCATTATTTGTATTTTGTTTCGTGTGCCAATGAAACTATTTTATACGATACCCCACATGACGTGGATAACTCAATTCAAAATTTGGAGCGGCCGCAGCGCGCCGCGCGCCGTTCCTTGCATAAAGATACTGTTTTTTATGATTTGTAAGTTATATCAAATGTATAGTTTTCAGATTTTTATGTATACTTTTAGTACAAGACGGTATTACTTGCATTATTTTTTTAAATATATATGCAATTTTGAGACTTGAGAATATCCTTTAAATTTGAACTTGATACCTCCACGCGTTCTTGAGAAAAAGGGTCTTGCCAGACAGACGGACAGACAACAAAGTGATTCCATAAGGGTTGCTTTTGAAATTATGACATTATGACAATAATAACCCCCCCCCCTACCGCTCCAAGTGCAAAGGTCCCCTTTACCTCGCCGCATTACCGCGCTGAATGGCAATAGCCAACCTTTGCACCAAGAACGAGCCGGAGCGTGGTTCACATGAACTTTATATACATTATATTATATTAAGAATTGATTGTAGCCTATTGCATATTCGGGGACACGGGCGTTCTCCATAGAGACAGCAGTATTTGCCATAACTTATGCTTAGCTGATCAAAGTGGGTGATGTAGGGTTGACAAGATTTATTTTGCTACTTTTAAGCATCAAAACAATGTAAAAATATAAACTACCCGCGCATGTGAACAACGTGTATGTCATTTTATATAAAGTGAGCAAACTCTCTAAAATTAGCAATTAAATTGTCATATATTGCTTCGTGTTCTCGCCCACGCCCGTATCATACACAAAACAAAATTGATCGTTAATTCGCATCTCTGCGAAATAAGCTTCAATTTTCCACCGATTTATTCGAGAACAAAGCGGTGGCAGCCGCTGGCTGTGGTCTTATCAGCGGTTATTTATCGGGTATGAAGCACCCATACAGCCGGTAAGGTACTCTAACACCAGGGAAGTAATCAAGACCGGATAAGGTTGGGATACTTAGGCCCTTTAGAATGCATACATTAGGTATATACTACAGAAACGTATTACTTACTAATAGCTCTATAAAAATTTAACAGTAATATATTGTTAACCTCTTCATCAACCCTTTATCATAGATGCTTACTACTTCATAAACCTTATTTTTTTACTATAAATACACACTGACAATGGATTCCTTGATCCCGTGAGTAGCAAAGGTCACTGAAAAGGGTAAAAAAACATTTTTACCAAAAAAATATGGAACTGACTTTAATAATCAAAAGTGTGAAATAACTTCTCGAAGTCGGTAAAACGATAGTTCAAAAGTAACAACAAACTGGTAAGTATTGACGACCAATTTTTGTATAACTATATCTTGGAAACTGCTCTAAGGATTTGATTAAAAGTTCGTAACGTGATGATAAACAAATCCATATATAAAGGTGTATTGCTTAGAAAATATCGACCAAAGCTTGGCCAAGATACCTCACTGTGAAACAAGGTTATTCTGTAACCTGGAAGACCAGCTGTGTCTTACTATGCTGTTTCAAGTGTAGTTAATTCCGCTTCGTTGTTGACAGGTTACAATATAATAATATGTAATATAACATTTCATTTTGTTTTTTACTATATTCATTAACAAAGAAAAGGTCAAAATGCACGTATAAATTCAAATTTAATAATTAAAACTAAATAGTTAAACTGAACTATGTTGCACTTACGGCAAATATTGAGATATATGCCGTAAGAGCAATATTGTTCAGAAACCTATTTTGTAAAATGCAGTGTTTATAGTAATTTACACTACATTGTCGCAATTCGCCGAACGAAAAAAAATTACTTAATTAAAAAAAATGTAGCAAAGATAAGGAAAAAAAAATATGCAGAGTAATTTTTTACATTTTACTCATTACACAGTATTTTTAGTTTAGAGAATTAAATTCTTTATTTTCTATACTCTTATAATAACATCTGAAAGCTGAAACTACCTTTATTATAGATGATTTTATGCTGCGAAAATACGTATGCAGGACTGATGTAGTCTTTCAGTTATTATATTTTTCGAACTACATATGCGTCAGAACTACGAGTAAGTCTTACAGGTAATATCTGTACATAAATAGTTCATGAGTAGGTAATGTTCAATTTGAATTCTTTAATTCGTTTAAGCTATATGACGTCCACCATCGGACTTAGTCCGCCCCAAATAAACATTAATGCCCAAAAATAATGGTCATTTGTCTTATATGGGAGAATAAAAAAACATAAATATTAAAAAAGTATGAACATTTTAAAGTGCATATATATTTTTTAGACATTACTCTTTTACAGTATGTAATGCCATAGCCCCTTTGCTACTGGATCAAAACTCTCACTACGTCCACCCTTAGTAGCAGATTACAAAGTACCCACAATACTCGTTACAAAGTACCCAAATATGGGCCAGCGCGGTGCCTGGGTACGTATTTTCATACCCCTGCACTTATCTCTGTACCCAGGTATGAATGTACCCTGCTCGTTAACACGATTTACCTGTCCCCTAATAATTTACTCCCTTTTACTTAACGACCGCTTTGCTGGGTCGTGAATTAATGTTTAGATTTTATGGCTTTGTAAAGTTCGGTACACAGAAACTTTTATTTGAACAGACAAACAAGCGTTCTAAATTTAAAAAGATTTACATTACATACAGACCGTACGGTCAAATTTAACAAGATTTTACTAGTATGATCGGTTTGGTCTTGACCTTGACATTGGTCAAGCGTTTAAGCAGCAAGAAAGCGTTTAGGGTCGTGGGCAAGTACAGTAAGGAAGGACAGTAGTGTGAAACGATCTAACAGTGGCGAGTCATGACATAAGGCTATGAATGTCTATAAAAAAAGCCTGTTGTAGTAAATTAAAAATACCAGGAAGACAGCATATAAAGTTCCTATCCTTACATTCCTACATTCGTTTTGATTTGTTTATTTGAAATGTACAACACTTCTTCAATCTGCTTAATAATAATAGAGACAATTCTGCGCAATAGCGCCCATATTTTTCGAAGTTACTCGTACATTATAGCTGGAGAAATGCCACTTAAGAGTGTGCCCAATGCAAATCTAACCGATTATTCAATTGACACATTAGTCTAGCTATTTTATTCATAAATAATAAAGTGGGGGTTTGCTGAGAGTTCAGAGCATTTGAAGAAAAACGGTTTTTTTTTTGCGGTAACTGTTTATTTTTTATAAAGAACTCATTTTTCTTATAAATTGTATTTGATTACTGTACTTCTACAAGATTTTACACTGCCTCCAATATTTTTATAATTGCAATATATATATTTGTTACCATCATTGTGTGCATTTGCGGTTTTATACTCCTTTTGCGTAATTTTGGCATTGGGCGCACCCTTAACTGGCCGAAGTGTAAACTCTTAACTGTCCAGACTAGCTACTGGAGGCCTACCAGCGTCTCTTATTGCGATTCAGTTTACGGCTAGAAACTAACCGTTCCATACATTTGTACCATAGTCTCACCCAATCCACTCACTTTTACATTGTGTCCAAAGCAACGTTGCTGGTCACTGTACTTGCAATCGCCACGCCGCTTCGCTAAACGCTCGACCAATGTAAACCGGACATTAGTACGTTATAAAACAAATAAGCACCGTTTACTTCTAGCTGAGCCTCAAACTCACTGTTTCCGCCTTAGATTAGGTGACGTAGTGGACTTTACTTAAACTTTGCTTGGACTTTTCAATATATTAATTTTATGTTATGTATTTAATAAAAATAATAATTATTATTATTAAAATTAAGACACGTAATGGTAAAAAAACTTTATTGCTCATTAAAACCCAAGTAAATTTTAATATTCTTTTAGGTTCTAGGTATTAATTTGACATTATTCTTATTTAATAAACCGTTATTATTTGTAATTATTCTTATAGAGTACATAATTTAAATAAAAAAGCGTAGTTATGTGATTCCATACTTTCATCAGCTTTGAAATGTGGGCCATTTTAATATTAGTCCCTCCACTATTGCGAACAAAGACTTTCTCGAAAGAAATATTATGTAATTCGCAGAATCCATATTCTAAAATGTATTTCCGGATAAAATACATGCATAACAATAAATACTTAGACAAGCGACATTTTAATTAAAAGCCAAAATGAAATACAGTCTCGTTCACAAATATTTAAAAAAATATTAGCGTCGTATAGTACCTACCCATAAACAACCGCATGCCCGACTAAACACTCGTCCGGTCACAAAATAATTTATAATTCAAAAAACAATCTCCGCACCTCACCGCATCCACATGTTGTATAATATAAGACCACAGAGCACACTCATCAACCGAATGTTCCGCTTGATTAAATTCTGCATTCCAAGTTCAAACATGGTTAAAATCATGATTAAAACACGATTAAATAAACACCCTCTTATTATTGGCTACAAGCGCCACTGTTACCACAATCAACCAATCAGAGCTCGTGTTTGTCATACAAGTGGTTTTTGCATATACATCAGTTTATTATATTTATTGGAGCTATATTATGTAAGCTAGCTTAATTTAATGCTTTGTGATTATGCCGTAGTGATTGTCAGTGGTTTTAGTTTTATTTTTTTATATATACAAATTATATATACAACCAAAGAAGTTAATATACAATTATAAAGGACTTTCCAATATTGGGTATATTCATACCTATTATAGGATCTGCGACCGCCACTGCTAGAATTTGTTGTAAAAGTCTTAAAAATGGTCATAAATCAACATAATTTAGCAAACAAGCCGATGGGCCGCCTGACGGTAAGCGAACACCATTGCTTAAGGATATCTGTAACACTGAAGAAGCCATTACGATACGTTGCCAATCCTTTTTAAGACTTTGTTAGTTACGATCAAGTACGTTTTAATATATTTTGTTATTAAAACTGACGTGGTTTTGACACATTTTGAATGTATAAAACACGGGAAGTACTCACGTAATAAGTCAGAGTGTTCCGACTATAAGTTCCAAAGTCACATTTCTTAGCACATTATAGGTAAATTAAAATTAATATGGAAACAATTTTATATAATTTTATTTTACTTTTTAATGTCAAAAGATCTTCCTGTGTAAATATCATCCACATCACTGAAAACCGGAATCTTGTCGGTTTCTATTCAAACCATTTCATCAAGCAAATCTGTGTACTCAAATCTGAAGTTTCCTAAAGATAACAATCACCATATTCATCTCTTCTGAGAACACGAATTTCCTTGAACCACATCGCACTGCGTATGATCTATGTCTAGAAATAAAAGCGACATGAAATATGTGTATTAAAAAAAAATTACCAAAAAATGGAACTGATTACACCACTTAAAAGTAAGAAATAATTTGTTGAAGTCGGTACCATGATAGTTAAAAAGTAACTATTATCAAAATATTGTGAGCATGGTACCGACTTCTATAAGTTATATCATACTTTTGAGGGTTGAAGTCGGTTCCATTTCTGAGTAATTTTTATTTTCACCCTTTCAGTGACCGCTACTCACGGGATCAATTGTCATTGTGTATGTTCACCGATTTCTCCACCCGCAACTTTAATATCATCGACGTATGCGTAGCACTTTTCAGTTCTTGGAGTGTAACTCAAAAACCGCTTGACTGATCTTAGCGAAATTTAAATAGGACCACACGGGAAGCACCAGCTTTCAAATAAAAAAAGAACGATCAAAATCGGCAAAATATAGTTATAAATCTATTTATTATTATGTTTGTACTTCCATAGATTTTTATCAACCGTGTCGGATTGGTACAGTGTCAAATGTTTTTTCAAGTGAAAACTTTTTTAGCGAAGTTGTGCACTTTTGTATGGGGAAATTTTTTTATGCTCACGTCAGGACATCCACGTTAGGCGCGTGACGTCATCGAATTCGTAAGATGGAGGGAGCATAGAGAAATTTAAACTTAAATGTGAAGGAACATTTTCGTTTGTCGGCAGGTATAATACGTCTGACGAATGAGATATTAGATCACTTTGATAAATGTGCTTGTGATGGGGTGGGAGTCGAAAAAAATGCAACATGAAAAATATTGTATAAAAGATTTATTTTAACAAAATATCAAATCATGTTTTTATCTGAACTAATATTATAAAGGGGAAAGATTTCATTCTTTCAAAAAAATACGAATCATATTAATTCTATGCGTAGGTACATAAAATCAATAAACTTATTTCTGGACGATAGCGCAATAAATGAATATTTTATCTTACCTAAATGATAGTACTTTTACACTGATAAATAAAGCAATTCGTGTGAAATTATTCCCTAATCATTCCAAAATATTCAAAAATGCACAACGTAATTGTTCAAGTTTTCACTTCTGCCGGAGTGCAACCCGTCGGGGTGGTAGTTAGCAAGGCGGATGCTCGAAAATACTCTACCACCTAGGGAATTTGATAACGGCGTTACCTTCATCTGAAACTCAAGCCGTTGGTGACCAAATTGTTTTAAAAGTTTTGAATAAAATACCCTTAAAATTAATGTTATTTCATAAAATACAGACACTTTATCCTACTCCTACTAATATTATAAATGCGAAAGTTTGTGTGTATGTGTGTTACTTCTTCACACTCAAACGGCTACGCCGTTGAGCCGCCACCGATTACGATGAAATTTATTACAAGTTTAATGTAACTAGTAATTTGGTGCTGACTAAAACTGCCCGCAGTGAAATAGACCTATTCTAATATTAGGAATAGTATTCTTAGGAGTTATACGAATTCAGTTAATGTTAGCGTTAATAGAGAGAGGTTATATAACCTCTATTTAAATAATTTTAAGCCAGTTAAATTAAGTCCAGAAGGATTAAAACAATTTGCACCATTGTCAAACAAAAAAACTGTTCTCAATAGAAATTGGTTTAAGTTTGCGACGTACTGTATGCAAAGAAAACAAGCGTTTCGAGTAGGAAACTTGAAAGAAATTTATCCTGTAAGACCCATCCACCCATTGTTTAGAGGTATAATAGACCTTTGTCTGTTTAAAATGGATAATACTTTGGCTTTTAAACCGCAGATGGGTTTTAGGTTCAAAGCTTAGAGAATGTGAAGCTATTAATAACTCGAGTTCCTCTTAGAAGGCCGCACAAGCGAAACTTATGTTCGGCTATTTGGGTGATTAATTCGTATAAGGATTTCTCATTACCAATATTCGCTAACAAGTAAAAAACGTTCAATTTTTATATTTTACTTACACTTTTAATATTGTGTTACGAATGAACTGATTGGCTACGATGAAAAGTAAGACGTAAGAGTATAGTACACCTCGACAACAATGATGCTCGATTTAGTTCGGTTTATGCTATGAAAATAATTAATTTAAATAAAACTAAGTCACATAAAAAATAAATAAGCCTTGTAGCCTTTTTTAAAGAAAATTACACGTGCTTAAATTAAGTTTTCGTAACATACGTTCATATAAATTAACAATGAAATCCACATTTGAAATTTTTAGTAACAGGTGATTTTAATATATCTTTTTCTATCGAAATCATTTAAAAGTGTCAATAATAAAATTCTTGTAGCATAAAATCAAGTTTAAGGTCAATTTTTTTGGTTGCTGTAAACTGTATTTATTACTGTTATTTACTGTTACTGTATTTGGCTCTTGAAACACAGTTATTCTAGTTCAGGAGCCTATGGACTCAAGAAACTGAATGTAATATTTATGTCAATAAAATATTTTGTATTTTGCATTTATTTGTATTAAATGGATTTTGGCGCTAAACGTTTACAAATAAATGCAAACATATGCTGTGAATGCTGTGTATAGACAGAACTGTAATTCCATTCAATTAAAGCCCATTTGCCAAATCCACACTTAGATTTAGCGCCATATACTTTAAACAACTAAAACGCTTTGACAACGCCATCTACTTCGAATATCTAAAACGCTTCGACAGAGCCATCTATACTGTTTGTCCGACACTAGCAACACCTAGTAAGGTCCATACATTACATCTAACGCCATCTATCCTAATTTAATATCTAACACATTCATACTATTTAGGCATTTGTAGACAGACAATAGCAACTCTAGAAAATAACTCTCATTCCATTCGGTGACTCGTATTGGAACATTTTACATTATCATAAGCCGGAAAAGCGTCATTTCATTTAAATTTTGTATAGTCTAGGGTTTGACCACTATCTCACGGGGTCTGAGATAGTACGCACGCAAGCTTAAAAGGTACTACTCACTCGCGACTTGAAGACTCAGGGGTTGTTTGTCGTTTGCGTCTGCTTACCCACAGTAGCGTTTGAAAATTCACATTTTTTATTAAAAAAATAAACGCAATAATTGAAACTAGATGCTCGTGCTCTAAAACTGCAGTGATGCAGTTTTAGAGCACGTTTCCACTCTCCGGAGTAAAATCCGAGTTTGGAACGTGTAGGTACAACCAGGAACTTCCAGTTTCGACCTAGTTGCCATTGGCGTAGTTAAGTTTAACACAGTTTAAGTTCACGCCGTTTTACGTGGTTTAAAAATAAGTTGTAGAAGGTTTATAATAATGTTATACTGATTATATGATTATAGAGATCCAAACAAAAAAAAACCGCAATTCACAAGCGTGGTGGATATAGCCAACGCTCTTACCGGAAAGGAAGGCTCGTGTCCTAGCTGTGGGAACGAATAAGCCTCATTATGTCTTACGTCATTCTCACTATAGACGAATAGACAAAGAAGTAAAAAAAATATGAAAATGGTAATTGCAAATGCTTATTTGATTTATCTGTTAGCAATAGAAATATTCAACCCGTCTCATCCCCAAAATATCCTGCTACCTAGATACAAAACACGCTAATAGATAACCAAAACACTAATCCAAACCACCCATAGCGAGTAATATTACCCAAAGGGTCATAGCCGCAACAACTATTAATTAATCTATGGCCGCAGCCCCACTTAATTGCCCCAAAGTGAATTAAACAGATAAAATCTGCGAGAACACCCTGATTTATTACCTACCAGAGATTAACCCAAGCGAGGTAAACCTGATTTATGAGTTTAAATGACATACCATTGGAAATTATATGTTTTAATGAAAATAGTAGCTGTCACGTAAATAATATAGCTATGAAGGATAGTGGTGGTAAGTGATTAAATATTATCAAATTGATAGTTATAGCTCAGAGTATGAGAAAATGTGAGTCTATGCATACAATTTGGATCTATTGAAGTCAAGTCTGCAATTTATTGTTTTGAAAGTCGTAATTCGGCGTCGCCACTAATTTTAAACATAAGTTGAGGATATCATCAATATCTAGCATAATAATCCTCGTATTTTAGGTAGCTTGTGTAATAAAAAAGTATAAAAGCCGTTTTAATTTGTGAAACTCTTGCTACACTTTCTTGAAATTGAAGAGAGATACGATTCTGATGAATGTTTATGGGATTAGTCTTTTGAGATTATGTAAGCCCTTTGAATAAAAATAATCTTAATTATATGAACCCATCTGAAACTGTCTATAATGTAAGACGAACTTTCAAAGCGGTTCAAAAAATTATTGATTCTGAACTAACAAACCCAAAAACGAATAGAACACCTACTACTACGAATATAACGAGTTGATTAAAAAAATTAAGAGTGGTTATATATATTTTTAGCTCAGCTAAAAGAATAATTTAAACTTAATTAATTTAGAAATAACAAACATAAACTTGTATTTGTTATTTTTGTGCATTAATGCCCTTTCGCCTACCCGGGGAGGTAGGCTCAAGCTCGCTCGAGCAGCTCCGTCCTGTCGCTATGACAATAGCTATGATTAACCCATACCCGCAAAAGAATAATACCTAGCATAACTTGTTATAATAATGTTGTATTTTTAAATACGTGTATTTTTTCCTTGATATTTAGGAATATTTTGTTTTTTTTAAAAAGCACTAAAACTAGTTATACGTTGTGTTGAAAACTATTGTGTATTATTATAAATTTAATTTAACGGGTTAAAAGTAAATAAGCAAGGGGAACTTTCAATTTTCGGATGAAATTGAAAGTTCCCCTTGCTTATTTACTTTTAACCCGTTAAATTAAATTTACACTAAAACACTTTAACGTCCCTAAGGTATAAAAATTGAAACATAAACCTCAGACGTTCAAAAACAACATATTTTTATTATAAAGTTTTGCCATATTTTTACCTTATACGGGTTGGTGATATCGATGGCAAATGTGGTATTACGCTAGACATAAGATTTCATCTGCCAAATTGGAACATCTGAACAAACCAATTTGTAGTCAGATGTGCATAATCATTCTCCGTTCACGAAGCAAATGCATTTGAATTACATCGCGATGTTTATTAAAATATTACACTTCATCTTCAATACCATTACGTTTCATTAAAATATAAACGCGATCGCCGATGTTAAAGCAAAAAAATGAGTAAAATTTTCTCAGCAGCCGCAAACATATTTCGTTCGAGCCGTCCACATTCCCCCAACGCCATTTCCTGGCCCAAAGTGCTCGCTAAAAGCAAACTACAAATAAATATTTCACCAGACGAAAGCACTTAAGTATTTGTCCGTCTACCTATAAACCAATTTTGTAAATAAAGTTTCATTTGTGTAGCTTTATAGAGCTAAACATATTTTTGTTTTTTTCTAAATAACAGCTATTTTATCATTAAAAATAGTGTGTTACATTTTTGAACAACTTAGGCTAAGTACTAATTTATAAAAAAGTTAAAATTTTAAATAAAAATCCGTTGATATGATAAAATTGCATTTATATGATGAAAAAAAGCAAAATTTCTTGGAATGCTGCACTTCTGTATAGTCACTATACTAACTAATTAACTAAATTTACTGTAATAAACACGGTGCAAAATATATGTGAAAAAAATTTACTTCGAGTTTCATGCTGCTTTTTTCTTTTGTAAGATACTTGGCGTTAGAGACATATGTCCAGCTGAGACGTATTATGGCTGGGATAATGATAATGATGGCGTTAAAACCTTAAGCAGTCTGAAATGTGAACAATGTTTTCGCCTAACATCAATAATTCATAACTTATGGATTAGCCTATCACTTAAATACTATGTATACAAATTAAAGGGCGTAGAGAAGTATGAAAAAATTATAATATTCTTATAAATAGTCAGGTCAAGATAACTTTAAACTTGTGGTCTTGTATGAACAATCTGATTTGGATGGACGAAGAAGAAGAAGTGTATCTCTGACAACACCTACGAGAAAATAGCATAACTATATAGGTAGGTACATGTATCTTTGTACCTCACAATTGAAATGCGAAATTGAACTGAAATATAACGTCACCACTTTAGAATGGCTAACTTTTGATTAAACCACCATTTGACGAACTCCATAAATCAAAATAACGTCAATAAAACTACCTTAATAAATTCAAACTGGCAGTTCATATAGCAGAACTACATTAAACGTATAGCATTAGCGGAGACAATCACGCGACCCGGTTGTCACATAAAACTAATATAGCTTGAGCGTCGGCAAACATTCCCGTGTCACGTCATACTCGTGACGACGTGTAATGTATTAGCAGTACGGGCAGTAAGTAATATATATATAAAAAACACACGACAAAAAAAATCTTAAATCTATTACATACACGGTCTGTACGTGACTCACATTATCTTACTCGCATATAGACAAATATTTGATTAATTGAATATAAAAAAAAACAACCAGAAATCTAACATTACAATAAATATTAAAATTATATGTCTATGGCCTATATGGCAATCTTCCCACGAATCACATGGCGCTCTGTAATCTATTATCTACACCGCAGATTACGGTTTTAGGGTAAAGTACCTACTCAATGGATTCTTTACATAATGGTTTTAGAGGTTATTCTCTAGTACTGATACATTTTAATACAGGGACTTAATAGCGGTTGTGCATGTTAGCAGTTACATTACTATCTCTTGATATACTAAAACCAAGAATTTGTTTATACGAGATTCTCGATTATCGACATTAATGCGCAAATTTCGATCAGTCAAGATTACAAAAGACCAAAATAACTGCTGTTATAGGTAGTAATTTTGGTCTTTTGTAATCTTTAATGATTATGTAGTCTAATGCCACGCTAGCAACTAAAATTACGTTATTTCATTACCTACTATAAATAAAATGAACAAAATATTTGTCATTAAATTATAATGACGTAATATTACAATAGTAATCCTAATAGATCACAATAGTTATTATTAATGGAGCATGTTTTTTTATACTATTGCAAAACGATTACAACTTATTTTATAATAAAACTCAAGTAATTAATATTTTTTTAAATAGTGTAATATTTTATGTAGTACCATAGTTTACTTTTGCTTTATAAGTTTTCTTAGATATATATTATACATTAATTTAACTATCATTGACTCACTTTAAATTATATTAGTTAGAAAATATATAGTAACAACTACATACTGCTAACATAACAATTATGAGTAGGTATAACATTTTTGCTAAAGTTCCCATACTGATATTAGTCGCGCACAATAATGTAGCCCGTTTAATACACTGCCACATAGTTGGGTAGCAATGTGTCATAGTGCCGTGAAATAAATCAAACTAGTACACTAATATTTGTGACACACGAGATATATTACTTTTCAACGCACTAGTTTTTGTCGAAGTTTGTACGAAGTTAAGAAAAATTATTATATTATGATAAAACATCACCTTCCAGTTAACGAAGGGGTACCTCCCGCGAGACACAGATTTAGAAAAGTGTTCTTAGAATATTTTGTTAAAAGTGTGTGTTGCCTAAAAAATAAACAACGTTATTTGTGGTTGGATAGCCTTTTGAAGAATGTAAATTGCCGAAAAATTGTTTGATGAATATAAAAGTGTGTTTTTTTGGCTGCATCAAACACAATCAGGGTGTCTTCACGAGTACTTACACATAATGTGTGATACATCAATTATAACTTCAAGATCAAGTAAAAGTGTAGTTATGGATTGTACTCAATCAGTGTTCCTGTAGTAAAGACCACTATCAGACATTACAATCGTATGCATCAATTCCTAATAACGGCGATAACAATCTCCAGAGCGTTAGTAATCAGCGCTATGGCCGCTATTAGCGCGGTGTCGGGCGGGCGGCACGGCGGTAACGCGGCGGGCGGGATCTGCCTTATTTATGGCTATTTGCGCTCGGGTGAGCTGACACAAACTGCATTTGATAATACGAGTGACTTTTATTTTTTTTAATTTATTGTAAGTTTTTAAATTGTACAATATGATGTTCACTTCGTGATGTATATTTTTACGCATTCAATATTAAGCCTTCCTGCTTGCAAATGCTTTTTAAGTTGATTATTGCTTGCTACTCTTGCAGTGTCAATTAATTTAGTGTCTTCATTTTATATGCAAGACGTTCACTTCGAGACCCACTAAACTGCCCGTTTTTTTTTCTAAATTATATTTTGGTTCATAATCTGGCGTTTCTGTAAAGACAAAACTGAATAAGTGAAAATATATTTGAAGCAGTACCAGTTTAGCTCATTATATATTTTTCCAGACAGGATACCCTGTGTCCGATCCAATGTTTCTCTGGCATTTATGACAATTTAGCATAATATTGGCCCTAATTTTGTTAATTACACGAATTAACCAAAATTTACTAACATTCTTAAAAATTGAAATAGCTCGTATTCAATTTACGCCAAAATCCACATTCGTATAACTCCATACAACACTCTCACTAGATGAGTTTTATACCATTGCTGCCCAATTGCGGGTAGTTTTAATAGGCACCAAATAAGTGGCGACTTAATTTTACTAAAACTACTCGCAAATTTAATAAATACATGTAATTTTAGTGATGTTATTGATAAGTCTCATACTAATTTAGACCTTATCGTATCCGCAAAAGAAATTATTAAGTTTTCCAACATTTTAGTTTAGTTCAGTTGATTAAGCGAATCACTACCATTTTATCGGAAAACAAAAGTACTCAGTACGAAAAAATCACTAGTATAATATGCTTCCATCTTGGAACAGAGAACGTTTCTTAATCTAGACGATCAAATTACGTCAATAATGCATTGACGTAAATTGATGCGAGCTTAATTTTGAACGCTTGAAAGATCGACAGGAAATCAAGAAGTTACAATGATCCGCTAACATGCTTCCTACGAACATCAAGCACAAATTTAAACATAAAATAAGTTTAGTCTCCGGATATAAGGGTATATTTTTAAATGGGGTCATTTAATATGCTGTATACTACATTCTAAGTTTACGGCACTGGGAAACCATATTTAGTATGTTTTGCACGGCTGCTTCCTACGTGAAAGTTTGACGATACTTACTAAAGTATTTAGTTTAAAACAGTTCTAAGTTTAGATATTACATGACACTGAAAAGATATCTTGTTTAACTTCAACATGTGCTAAATCCTAGCGTATAGTTTATCAAAGGCAGTTGTTAACATCAAACCTTTTACTAGGCTACGTCGTGAAAGTTCGTCGTGAAAAATCTTGGTACTTGAAAGTTCTCGCGTCAATGTAAGTTCCTTGGTACACGAAACTTAAATAAGTTTAAATCTCATCATCAGATCAAACTCATGTTAAGTTGGGGAGCTTCTTAGAAGTTCTAGTCTTAAGCTATTTGAGACGTGTTTTGCTTATAAAGCGTAGGCTTTTAACTTGTTTACTGATGCAAACAAACGATTTCATGGAATGCCTTTATCCAAGAAATGTTGCATGGGTCCTATTGCGAGTCGATAGGTGAATAACAATTGTTTTTTCTTCTTTTTGAATGTTTAATATTTCAATACATCTAGACATTTTTTAGAGGTTTAGAAATGTTTTATTAGCTAAGACCAGTAATTAAGGCCTGACCAAGATCGCAGGATACGGGCTGCTTCCAACCGGTCCTTGTAGAAATCAATGGGGTAGGTACATGGCCAGCAGTAGATGTCCTATGGCTGAGATAATAATAATGATGATATTGATAATCAATCATTAAGGAAAGCCGTTATTTTCTGATAGTTCATCTGTTCAGGAGGCAAAATAATGCAATCATATTTTGGCTCGTTAGAAAGTGTTACAAAAATCGTCGTTTTTTAACTTCACCTTTTAAATAATATATTCAAGTTGTTGATTTCCTATATTTTGAATTCAAGTAAAAATAATGTACAAATGTATCTTATTTTTATGGTGATTGCATGTCTATATCGTACTATATATTTTCTGAGTGCAATTTTTTGCGGAAGGTAGGTCGGTGTATCATCATAATCACACGTCATAGAACGTCCACTGCTAAACATCTACAAACGTCATCATTTGATCTATAAACGTCTCATTGAGAACAAATACATTCACTACGACTAAAATATTTTTAAACGACCACTGAATAATCAATAAAACAACGTTGTACATTAGGATGTAAAATATTAATACCTCCTTTCTTGAAGGATTAAAGCGATTGAAAGTCATAAAACAATAATTCTTTATTTAAAACACAGTCGATAATAAATCACGATGATTTACGTTTCGAAGTCGAATAACAATAAAGTAATTCAAAATTCATATCACCACAGTCAGTTACCCAAATTGGGTGGACTTCACCGCTAAAGTTCGTGTTTAATTTTGATTTATTCGAAATTAGAAACGGTGGGTGTGTTCACAACAATGGCTGCTGGAGTATAAAGCTGAAACTCCAAACTAGGCGTTAAACAATGAGTCGGTTTCAGCCATTTAATGGTTTCCTTTCATCTCGCCGGCGCGGGGTGACGCAAGGGAGTGATGCGGGGGTGGAGGGGTTCTAATTGTCTATCTTGTAGAGCTCGGCTCTTCTCGAATTAGGTAGATTTTTGGGCTCCTTTTTACGCAATATTGAGTTCCGCATCTAAGGATTAGGATTTGTTATCTCGTAGATAAGGGAGTTCAAGTTTGCGGGCGGGTTCTTTATTAAAATGAATTGAGATCGATCGGCTTGGAAACATGGGATATTGACGGATTTTTTCCTTTTTACGTTAACAACCGACCTACAAAAAAGGCTGTCAATTAATTTGTACTTTTTTTATTATAAATGTTACGTCGAAGATCCGTCATAATGAAAATCGATTTAAACAAATGTTATTTCATTTGTAATAGTTTATAAAACTTTAAAAGTAATTATGTGCTGAAGATTGTTATTAAACTATGCTACCTGAGCTATATTTTTGTTTCATTTGAAAACAAAAATGTCTGATCTGGACGGAACCCAAACACATATTCTCTAGGTTGTCGATAGATAGATATATATATATATTTATTTATTACAGATTATATATATATATATATATAATCTGCCAATAACTACCTAAGTGGTATTTTAAAGAACAGAGGTATGTACGTCTTACATAATTGTCCACTAAAAATATCCTAATTATATATTAATAAAATAAATTATTCAACCGATACTACCTACTACCGATACTACCCGCTTGGCAAGCTACCACCCCTCAAGTTTGAAAACTGTCACCAAACAGATAGTGTGTTCAAGCAGCAGTCCGTACACATCAGTGAGAACCAGTAAACATTTACGTGTAGCGTTATTACATCTTCGACCATTAACGACACTGACCATCAAGTGATATAGTGGTCAAACGATAAATAAGTATAAAAAAACCCAAAATATTTTGTTTTAAGTCATAGAAGGGCAAACGGAAAGACGGCTCGACAAGCTAATGTCCTTCGCGTCGCTTTCAATATCCACAGTATCAGAGGCCACGAGATTGTTTTGCTTACCTTCAAGAGAGGAATATGTATTTCTATTGAATTTTTACATCGGTTTGTAAAGTCCGCTCCAGTGAGATTATTCGAGTATACAGAGAGAAAACGACTTACAAAATTTACTAATTATGAAGTATAAGCCTACCCCATTGATTTCTAGAAGGACAAGTTGGAAGTGGCCTGCATCCAGGCTCAGGCTCTTACCACGCGGTTAAAATCGCGGGGCGCAGCTAGTTCTCTATATATTTTGAAGACATTATTTTAACGGTAAAATCTGGCCAAGATCTAGAATGACGAGTATTTAGCTGTTTAACAGTTTATTTAGCATTTATATTTCATTCAGGTGAAGGTAACACCGTTATCAAATTCCCAGCATGGTGGTAGAGTACTTTTGAATACCCACCTGGCTAGCTACCACCTTCAAAAAAAATTACTACCACCTTCAAGTTGGAAAAACTTTCACCAAACACATAGTGTGTTCAGGCAGCAGTCCTTGAGAGCCAGTGAGGATTCTAGGTCTAGCGTGATAACATCTTCGACCACATCGTCGCTGACCATCAAGTAAGATAGTGGTCAAACGCTAGATACACTATAAAAAAAAAACATTTAGTAGTTGGACATGTTCGTAGTACCACACGACCTATAATTAATTTACTCGGTGTTGATAAAACCACAAATAAACTACAAACAATCACATTATTCAGATATTTTAGCAATTATGCACGTGTATCTACCGCTTTATTACAATAAAATAAACCAAAGTAATTACAATAATTCAGCTGCGCGATAACATTTAAGTAACCAAGTTACCATCATATGGATAGACCAAATGTTTCGTCAAAGCCCGCTCCCAGTCAGCAATTTAACCAGAATATTAAGCAGCAATTTCACGTATATTACAATGCTGATTCTTTCAGCCAAATGTGAGCCAGCATCGACCCAGAGCTTTCATAAGGTTAACAAAATCTAACGAGCTAACGGTCCTAAGTGGCTTGTAAAGTTATATTTGTTAGTTTTGGCTTATTCCCACATTCTTTACCCGAACATTGTTTTGTACTAATTGGTAACAGAGTTTTCCGTAAAATTAAGGAGTGTACATTTTTTCCTAAGCGCGCTTAGGTTTGATGTAGGTGTGTTCGGGAAGTTTTTATTCCAAATACAGAGACATCCGCATTTGGCATATTGAGTACAAACAGAAAAAGAACAGCATGTATTTATATAATTTTACCTGTCCTGGGTGACTGACTTATTCATTAGCACAGAATCAATACATTATGTTCTTCTTCTCAGCAATTGGTCACCCACAGCTGGACACATGCCTCCCCCATATAGGGGGGATTTGCCAATACTCGCCGCGCTTGGCAGGCGGGTTAGCGAGGGCAGTATCATTTCCTATCCTCAGAAGGCGCTGCCGCCCACCTTCTGGTATGTGATCCCTTAGCCGACTCTTACGGCACCCGCGGGCAGAGATGGGGGAGTACTATTCTAGGCCGGTACCACCACGGCAATTATTATGTTATCCTACTAATATTCTAAATGCGAAAGTTTGTGTCTATGTGTGTATGTTTGTTACTTCTTCACGCTCAAACGGCTACACCGATCTCGATGAAATTTGGTATGGAGATGGTTTAAACTCTGGATTAATACATATGCTACTTTTATCCCGGCAATAGTATAGTTCCTGTGGGATAGTTGAGGTAGCGGGAAAACCGTAATCCATGCGGGTTAAACCCCGGGGCTCTACTAGTAATAAATATAATGCTCTTGTTTTTTCACTTCTATTATTAGAGGAAGTATATGAAAGTATATCGCACTAACCAGATAGTAAAATAAATAAAATCGTGAATTATAGAAAGTTCCAATCCATAAATATCAGTATAAAACAATAATATTTATCACTACGCTTAATCGAACTCGAACTTGTGAATAAAATAAACATTTAATTTTGTACAAGCTCAAAATTGTATGCAGATACCGAATTACAAATCGGTGTTACGGCTCGGCGGCGAACATTCGCTTTTATTGTATTTGAATTTCATTTGTTCTGAAATGAAAATGGACCAATTAACCCGCACTTACCCCTTGGCCGGGCTGTCGTTCCAGATGTAATTTCGTTCAATGTTTGTTATTCAGTTTTAATTAATTTATGAAGATGTTTCTGCTATTAATTTTGAAAATGGAGGCTACGACGGTCCAATTTCCCGTTATATCTCTTTAACTAGCTGTTTTTTCTGTGTTCGCGTGGGATTCTGTATCCATTACAAGATAGACCTATCTTGAAACATTAAACGTGATTTTTGTCAAATTGAATTGAATGCTCTCATTAAATAAGGTTTTAATAAAATGATATGCTAGGATATATATTTTAATTGTAATATAGACGGATTATACTCGTACATACGTAAATATGAACGTTAAACCCTTATTTTCGCCAACAATAGATGAAGGCATCTATTGTTGGAATATATAATATATATATTAATATATTATTGTACCCGTATATAAGGAAAAGACAAAGACGAGTTAATGACAAATCAAAGCGGCCAGGAGAACGAAGCCTTAGAATCCTAAAAGCGACTATAGACTAGCGAGCACTTTGAAAACTTTTTAAAGATTGCAGTAGGAGGCTGTTTTAAGATGGTCCTTGCAGATAACAATATCAAAATCCCATGCGATGTAAAATAAAATAAATACATACATAAATATATTCACGCCTCGTTTCCGTAGGGGTAGGCAGAGACCACAGCCATCCAAATAGTACGATAATGACACACTTCTTTCGTTCCATCCACGCTCATCAGACCTTTTACACAATATCAATGAACTGAAATGATCATTTATAACAGTAGATGACATAATATTAAAGTGATTACGAGCATTATTTATATATATATTACATACAGTTTTACAGCTTATGAATAATTATTAGGTAGCGAATTAATTGTTAGACTGCACATGAACCAGATTGACACAACATTATACATTATATCACAAAGTATGTAGATATAGTCATCTAGTCGCATGGTAGGTACATATACTAATAACAAATGAAGCAAAACATTATGATTACAAAAATAAACTAAACTTGTTTTAGGCCAAAATATTGAAGCAAAATAAATGGGTATTCTCACAATCCACAAATTTTAAAAGCATTTTTAATTTCACACTCGTGGCAAGAAATTTGTTTATATGAAAGATGTGTTAAAATGGTTGATATATTTTTCTTGATCAAGAATAAAATAAAAAGTTCTCACATCTATAAGACCGCCTCCTGTTATACTTTGAATTTATGTTATGTTATTCCCCATTGCCTTAAATTAAGTTGCGGTCAATGAATACCCTTAGGTGGGTCACAGTCATTCCTATCAGAGAGATGGCTACAGAAGATAATGAACCATTCATTAACCCGTATATTCTATTAAAAAAATATTTCGTTTTACCACATAATCGAGGCCTCGTTAATTTTGTGAGCTTTAAGTATTTCATAAGACTTCCTACAATGTTTCATGAGCTTTTAAAAGATATCTGGGTAAAATATTCAATACGTTTTAAGTGGTATTACAAAGAATGTAAAGTAACCGGACAGTTGGGTGCGGGACGGGTGGCGGGCGGCGCGGCGACTGATCCAATAAGGTTGAGCATTTCGCTGTCTTGTGCTGATGAATATTCAGACATGGAGACGGCATCGGCCGTAGTAACCATGGCCTCATCTTTTGAGGAGAGCAAAAGTGTCTGAATACATTTTACCTTTAAGAATATTATAAGCAAAGTACATTTTATAAGTCTTATATGCTTGGGTTTGTGCGGCCGATTTCTCTCAGATGTACAAAAGGGTGAGTATCATCATCGTCATCATCATCTGTGTCTGAGTGTGTATATGTATATATATATATATATATATAAGTATGTATTTAAGTATATATATCAGTAATCAGGTTACCATAGTACAGGCTCTGCCTAGTATGGGACCTGAAGACCTTGTGTGAATGTTGTCCTATATATCATTATTATTATTATTATTATTATTACTATCATGTCAGCTATAAGACGTCCACTGCTAAAGATACTCGTACTTCCCCATATTGCGTAACTTACGCGTTGTGGACATTTTCTGTGTCTTGGAGAATATTACTTATAAGGAGGGTGTGGCCATGGACTTTTCCATGTCTAACTCCAAATATTTATATGAAGTGGTTTGAGAAGACTATACTAGAGGGCATGCCCTACAAGCCAAGATACTGGTGGCATTATGTGGATGACGACGTGTTTGCCATTGTACATAAAAACTATTTTGCACCCATGAAGGAGCATATAAATAGGTATCATCGAAAAATATCATACACGCTCTATATTTAATCGCTCTACGAGCGAATGCATTTATTAGAACAAGGGTCTTGGATTGACAGACAGACCGAAACCGAAGTGAAGTAGAAATAAAAATTTCTTATCAGTCTGAGAAATTAAACACTACAATTATCTTAGAAGATAGTTATCATTACTCAGATCAACATATTGAAATAAATTGCTTCAAAATTAAAGACAAAAAGGAAGCCGAACTAAAAAAATATTTTTCCACATTTTCTTGTTGGTAATCAAGAACCAGTAAAAATGTTGGAGTCTTTTTGATTGTCTTTTAGATTCTATTGTCGAATACCAAAATTATATTACAATTTTAGGTACAAGCATTTTCCATCAGTGGCATGTCAGGCGGACAGCCTACAAAAATATATCGACGAGAACATTTTAACAAGCTGACTCACTGAACCAATCAAATATGAATGTGCCAAAAGATATTTCAGCATTCATTCGATGCCGCTACGTGATAGCTTTCCGTGACTTTCGATGAAAAAGGCTCACAGAACGCCGACGAAACTATTGCTTTTCAAAAGGCTGAATTGAAAACTAGGTGTTGGTATGCCACTTTTGTTGTGTCAGCCTTTTTGTTGAGGTGTACCGTGTCGATTGCTTTTTATTGATGCTCTTTGTGTGGTGGGGTTTGCAGGATTTGTCTGAATAGATAGTAGCTTTTCGTATTGAAATGCTTTTGACACTGAGAATAGTTTCTTGGCGGTTTGTATTCCTCTCTCAATAGTAGTTTTGCTTCCACTTTCTTAATGCGTACTGCCAAGGAATGGAACTCGTTGCCCGAGTCTGTGTTTCCCGATATGTACAATCCTGGAGTCTTCAAGTCGCAAGTGAATAGGTACCTTCTAGATTTGCGTGCTAAATCCTAGACAACGTCATCACTTAACATCAGGTGAGACAGTTGTCAAACGCAAACTTATAATAGTAATAAAAAAAATAAAAAAACAAAAAAAAAAAAAAAGTTATAGCCATTTATAGAACTTTAAGCTCATTGAATAGCCAGACGGCTTATGCTTGTTAATAAAAGTTTTGCATGAAACGTTAAACTTTATGTATATATTAGGGGTGAAAGTATGAATTGTCAATTTATCCAGAAAAATTGAATCTCGTTTTTTCTTGATATGTAACAAATTTATTCAATCAAAATATTTACTCTCATTATCTAGGTAAATATTGCTGCCATCTAATCTGACCATTAATGCCTTTCCGATAGAACTATAGGAATGTAAATTCAATCAACTGTGTGCAGTCTACTGCATCCTGGGAAGACATTTTTTTATTAGGTAGAAAATTGTCCAAATTACGAAAAAACAGTAATTCTTCGGAGCAAGGAGTCATGATGATGACGTATGGTTTCTAACTGCAGCTCCTGAAGAGCCGGTGGGCGGTCTTTCACGTGGTTCTATCTTCAAGTCGAAGTTTCCATTACGAAAGCGTTTATATAAACGCATGGTGCGTTAATGAGCAGTCTCCTCTCCGAACGCAGACGTAGTTCCACGTCAGAATTTGTATTCAAAAATGACTCGGATTTCTGAAGAATCCATCTTTTCCGTCGAAGCTTAATAAAAAAAACAAATGAAAGTTGAAAATTGAATGTTGCACATTTTTAAAAGATGAACCTCAGAGCTATCATGTGAAAAAAGTTTCTTTCGAAAATCTGATGAAGATAATAATAATCTATTACTAGCTGCGTCCCGTGGTTTTATCCGCGTGGTGGTTTAGAATACCTAATGTCGCTGATTTGATCTTCTTAGCAAAGGTTGAAAATAAGAATGCATAGCTGTTTACTAGTAACCTACAGCAACCTTTACTAGTTCGCGACGCACCCTATCAAGATAAAGCCATCATACATCGCCTTATACACAACCGGTTATAGCGTTCAACAAGTTAATATATCATCCATATGTTGGAAATAATTTTATTGAAATACCGCTTTCTTTTTTTTGGTAAAAATGTTCATCGTTATTAAACATTTATATCGTTATAAATTAAATTCCATTACTTTGAAATCATTTTATTTTTAAATCGTTATGAGTACACATCAATGGCTATTAATTTTATTTGCACTATAGAAATGCATGCAAATATATTTGATATTTGACTTGTATGTAAAATATATTTCCAAATTCGAATTATTATGAGCATAAAAATGCTCATGTTTCGATAGAAGCATAACTTTTTTTTAATGACATTTTTTTTTTTATAGGAAGGCATATAGGGACTTAAATAAACTAATAATAAAGGGTCTTATCTTAGCTTATAATAATAATGTTATATATTGCTTTGTTATTATATAGCTGGTTCACAAATAGACATAGTTTATTTTACCAAAAAGATTATAACAATAAAATAAACTTTTCATTGCTACTTAAGATTATTTAAGATTAAGCTTGTATATGAATCACTAGCTACCACACTAGGATTCCCTGTGTCGTGGAAGTCTAGTTTCTTCCCAAAGAACATAAATACTAATTCAGTTGATGTCGACATTATTAAGTTTATATATACAAAATAGATTACCCACACAGTTTACTATGTGCTTTAGTTTTAGTTTTTGTTATTGTATTTTGTTTTTGTTATGTAAAAATCTTAAATTTTGTTAATTTACAGCGCCAGCCATAAATTATATTTGATTATGCAAATACTCCTATACTATTCTCTAATAATTATAATTTATACCAATTTTATACAAAACAGGAAATTTCAACAGGGCATATTTTACACAGAGGCAAATTTATGATCCAATTAAATTTTAAACTGAATATTGCATTGAAAATCCGAAAGCTCACAAATCAATTAATAAAGAGAACGTCGACATAAATCAAGCGTGTAATGGGAGTAGCTGTTACTGTTGAAAACGCCATATTTAAGGGATTACTTTATTAAATTACAAAAAACTTATTAAATCGTTTTCGTATTGTAATAATGATAAAAATCGCAAATCACATTTTACAATAGTGTGTTTCATGACATATTTAAGCTATTTTTTTCATGTAGATACTCGGTCGTTATATCCATATCCATAATGACGCTAATCGTTCGGTTTAAAAAAGCAGGATTGGTTAAAAGGTTCCCTAATCCTTTAACATTATGTTAATTAACAAAAATTCTCAGTAAGACATCCCTTTTTAGGGACAAAACTTTTTGAAGCAATGATAGCTCAGCGGGAGGAGCGTGAAGGTAACACCGTTATCAAATTCCCAGCATGGTGGTAGGGTACCTTCGAATACCCGCCTGGCTAGCTACCACCCTCAAGTTTGAAAAACTGTCACCAAGCACATAGTGTGTTCAGGCCTTGAGATCCAGTGAGCATTCTAGGTCTAGCGTGATGACATCTTCGATCACATCGTCACTGACCATCGAGTGAGATAGTGGTCAGACGCTAGCTCTATACAGAATAAAAAATAAAAATAATAATATATATGTGTACTTTTTATCACCCAACGTCATCACCGCACGCTTTCCATGTTAGCTTACAATACAATTCTTATTCATCATTTTAAAATAATTTCTTGTTATTAACATTAATTTGTTAAATGTATGAACATAGTAAATTATAGTTCCATTGAATACTTGAAACTAATTATCTTGATTAACTTTACTAGAGGTTGCATTAAACAAAGGATCTTTGTTATTATCTGAGTACCACAGTGACTATGCCACGCTTCCTCAAGCGGGCTACAAACTCCGATATTTGACTGGTCATTCTCCTATTCACCAAGCCAGGCAAGCATGGTGAAATACTAGCTAACGAAGTGAGTCATATTAGAGTAAAAATCATAGGTGCTATTTTTACAGATAAAATTAACAAAAACGAGTTATAATTATTAATCAGTCTCTACTAGCTAGAATGAATATCATTTGAAGGGTTCATTTGAATCTCGCATTGGTCGGATTTTGCGTTCACATACGATAAATCATTATTTTAGTCGTGGGAAAGAAATTCCTGTCTGAGGGTTAAGTTAGTTTAAAAATAACCAAGATAAGATAGAACATACGCCAAAAAAATGTTCGCCCATTTTCTAGCCAGTTGGATATTAAGCCTGTCTTGATGGAGGTTTTGTTCCCGAGAGGCTCGCAACTCTATCAGCTTAAAGTCCTTACAAGTTTAACACAGATTACTTCCCCCAAAATCTCATTATCACAGACACACGTATCTTGACAATGGACACTTAATTAACGATAATTACCTTGGAGGGCTATTATCTACAGCCTACGGTCAGTGGATGGCCCTCAGAGTTTACCTTCTCAAGTTGGCGAAGATAGATAGGAACTTGATGCTTATCGAAGGTACTATAAGGAAAATGTTGTGTTAGTTAAGATATTAGGTATATAATGATAATAGCGGTCTTTTGAACCAAAAACTTTTTCCAAAAAATGGAACCGACTTTAACACTCAAAAGTGTGAAATAACTTGTTGAAGTCGGTACAATGATAGTTCAAAAGTAACTATTATCAAAATATTGTGCGAAATGGTACTGACTTCGACAAGTTATTTCATACTTTTGAGTGTTGACGACGGTTCCACTTATGAAAATGTCTGTTTGACCTGTGTCTAGGTGTGTATATGTATATAAGTATGTATATAAGTATATATCAGTCATCAGTATATATATACCATAGTACAGGCTCTGCCTAGTTTGGGACCTGAAAACCTTGGGTGAATGTTGTCCCACTTTTAGCAAAAAAAAATTTTTCTTCGTTCTTTTCAGTGACCTTTGCCATTCATGGGATCAATTTAATTGTCATTAGCACAAACTATAATAAATGCTAACGCATGTCATTATGTATGTTCACCGATTTCTTGACCCTCAATAAGAAAGTCATCCAGATAAATGTCAAACTTTTTAGTTATTGGAGTGTTCTTAATTCAAAAACCTCTCGACCGATTTTCATGAAATTTAAATGGGATCACCTCGGAAGTATACTCTATCAATAAAAATCATCAATCATCAAAATCGAAACAACAAAATGATCCGCGAACAAACATATAAAATCAAATCAAATCATTTATTTATTTTCTCACAGTACATGTGTGTGTGGCACTAACTATTAAACTAGGCTCACAGACCTGTGTTTTAATAATTAGGTCCGTTCCGTTAAATAAATACATATAAGAGTTTAAAATCGTCACATCGAATTGTTTGAACTGAACTAAATTAAAAAATATAATATAATAATCAGTCAATGAAACATTAAAAATTATTCTCAGAAATTATACATTAAAAAGCTGAACATAATTATTAATAATAGATTACAATAAAATTATTATTAAAGCAATTGTCATTATTAGCAAGTCATACAGTCTATTTGTTTAAAAATTATAATAATTTGAATTAAAAATCATTGAATATACATTTAGACGGTTCCGTGGCACTGCGCCACGGAACCTTGTTGTTGGTTTGTGTCATCGACATGAATTGTATGTCTCCGGGACCCTGAGTTCGAATCCCGGAAGGGGCAAACATTTGTGCGATGAATGTAGATGTTTGTCCCGGGTCTTGGATGTTTGTGAGCTGTGATTGTGTGTGTCCATGCCTCCCGCGATACAGGGAATCCTAGTGCGGGGGTCTGATGTGTGATGGGAAAATATATATATATACGGTCGAATGGAGAAACCTTCTCCTTTTTCAAGTCAATTCAGTCAATTTCAAGCTATTGCTTATATAGAACTTAAATTATCTACATACACTCTTAATATATGACATTATTTTTCAATCTGTAGAAAAATCAGTCAATCAATCAAACAAAATTATATATTGCGAAGAAATGGTAACAATGTTGTCTTTATAGTTAGTTACATGTACATACGTAAGTTTAAATTGTTTCTGTTACTGTAATGCATTATGTATTCGTATTTGTCTGCAGCCAATTGTCCAGCCACTAAGCCATCAAAAGAAGGTCCTGCTTCCGAACTAAGTTAATAATAGGGCTTAAAATACAAATATGTATCTTTTACAAACAAGGTTTTTTCTGATCTATCTAACATCTTTTGGTTTTCTCACTAGGCAAGCCTGTATATACATTTAACTATATATAGGAAATTGCAGTATGTATATAATATGGATGATTGCTTCGAACAGTTGGCACGTCTGCATCGGCCCACGTCCCCTTGTATAGCTTTGTGGTTTGGCGCTATATTACAAGGGGAAATCCAATATTGAAAATCCAATTTGTGTTGAGATTGTTACTCTCTACTTTCATATTTGGGTTGGGCAATATTTGTTCTTTGTGTAATTCCCAAAAACATTTTGAATGTATGTTGCAGATAAATATACTTTTCTCTAATTTACCTCTTCTTCTCAGTCATCACGCTCTCGATCGCTCTTGTCATAATCGTTGTCAGTGAGTAGGGAGGTCAGATGTTAAGCCATCTCACGCCATGTTAAGCCATGTCACGCCATCTCGTTCTATTAGCGGTCATTATGGTGCACTCGTGTAAGGGGCCGCCCACCATTGAAATGCTAGTCCATGTTGTATAAAATAATAGTTTATTTGTGTGGTGCAGGAGTAAGAAAGTTGACGAACTGGGGCGAAATACGGCGCAAACATCTCCAAACGCAAAGTAGCGTTGTCCAGCGAACACAATGGCTTGGCTCCACAATAGCACTTGTTGCCATCGTCTGAGCCGTATTTTTCATAGCGTTGTTTATTACCGACGAGTGCCTTTCGAGAGCTGAAGCAGTTTCAACGGGTGCGCCCGTTCAACTGGAGTTTCATAATTTTGTATTGTCAGTGTTGTTGAGTTTGAAGAGCCTCTGCAATGTTGCTTTATTTTTATGTGAAACCTGTCTTGTGTCGCGTTCTAAAACATTTTTCGAAAACTACTATTCAAATGTAGTATCCACACTCGTCAATAAAAATAAATCAAGTGTAAATTTCGAAGCTATAAGATATCATTTGTTTCAGTTTATTTCAGGGGAAGAGGTAATCGGTGAAATTAAAATTTCTTATCAATTAAGGTCTAAGCACGATTGTAAATATACCCATATAACTTAACCCCACAAAATATTTAATAAATAACACTCATTCATGCAAACACATTTTTCAAATTGAAGGTACTTTAATGGAAGATGCTTAAACCTACTGCGCCTGAGGACCTTCAATTCAGTACCATCAATCACAACTCTGAAGCGTACAAACGCACAGTTTAAAACGTCTCTAGCAGGTACTTATCCATGTTAAACCCCAGGTAACTAGATTGGTTAGGACTTCGTAGACTCTCACTATTCAAATTAAAATTGTTTAAGAATAATGAGGTACATTAAATATAATCTAAGAAACAAACACAACTTATTTATACCCAGAAATGACTGGTAAAAATGAGAAAACAAGAAATATATAATAAGATTTGTATGTTTGATTAATTGTTAATTAGTATAAAAAAACATGCTGGCAAATGAATTTCAAAGGAAAATTAAGCAGTTTTTGGAGTTAAACCCTTTTTATTCCATTAATGAGTATATGAAGCTGCGTTTAGTGGAATCCTCATTCTCGTATAAACAGATATTTAGTTATGCCTCGTTGGGTTTCATATTAATATCATTTAATTTGTTGTCATAATGATGTATATCTTCATTGAAAACTGTGACACCTTCCTTTAAACATAAACTTGAAACATTACTAATCTGGATATCATGTAAATTTGACTTGCCTAGTATAATTTTAAGATTTTAAGGCGAATACATTTTTTCTATTTCTATTTCTGTTAAATTTAATCATATCATTAAAATAAATATATTCACTTCAAAAATACAATTCCTAAATAAAAACAATATTCAAAAGTCTTGATATAGACCTAAAATAAATATCTCTGTCTCATAGAACTTTACGACTCAGTCAATAGTAGAGGAAACTTCGATGTAGAGAAGCTGAGACCTTATTGATTGCTCTCTAAGAGTTTACCAACTCCACCTGCACTCAGTGTACTCTAGTTTTAGGATTATACTTGAAACTTCCTGGAATATGCTTTCGAAGTTGTATTTGACTTTCGATACTGCGGTTAACAACTTCGTACCAATTTGAAGACTATATCAAAACTTTTGAATGCTATCTTAGTTGTGTTCTAAAGGATGTTAATAATCTTCTGCAAAGGGTAAAATTAATTTGCCCATAGTGAGTCCGTAAGGTATTTTATGTACTACTAGTAGCGCCCTGCGGTTGGTTTTTTTAACGCACAGTTATAAACTTATAACCATATATTATGAATGTATAAAACACGGGAGCTACTCACGTAATAAGTCAGAGGGTTCCGACTATAGTTTCAACCACATTCGGTGGTCTTTTTCAAGGAGAATACGGGGCGCTCGCGGACGCGGTCGCGATTCGCCTAGTACTGCGGGCGGCCGCGCGCAGCGCACGCGATGACAAATGCTGTTGCGGGGGGCGGGGTGCTACTGCGCTGCGTCGGTGCATCCTAGTGTGAGTCCTCTTCGTCACTGCAGGTGTCGTCTGGGATGGTGTCGGGAACACTCAGGCACACAGTGCTCGTGCGCACGTGCTATAAAACGTATATGTTATAACGGTGATTGATCATGATGATGATGAAGAGTAGCCTGTGTGTTAATCCAGGGTCTAAACCACCTCGATACAAAATTTCATCGAAATCGGTGTAGCCGTTTGAGCGTGAAGAGGTAATAAACATACACACAAACTTTCGCATTCATAATATTAGTAGGAGTAGGATGTACAAAACTACAAGTAAATGCACATGTACAACAATTTCTTTTTCAAATTTTAAAAACAGCAGTGTTGGAAATTTATACACAGACTGGAGCGTGAAAGTGATAGCAACAATTGTTACTATTACATACATATTATCACGATCACATAATATGTTGCAACGCTTTGTATATCCGCAAATGCCCTTGAAACTGAAGAGCAAAATTTATTAGACCATTGACATGTCATGACCATATAATTACAAGACCTGTCGTATGGATCTGAATGTTGGGCAGCAAAAGAAGTACAAATGAAAGAAAAGTGCATGTTGTGGCAAGAGATATGACTGTTGAGATTGATGTGTGACTAGAATTGATAAAATAAGGAATGCGTACGTAAATCAGAGGTAGCTTGAAAGTAGCACCAGTGAATGATAACTTGAAAGGAAATAGATTGGATTGGTATGAGCATGTTATGAGAAGGGATGAAAAACGAATAACGAAAAGCATGAATGTGGATTGATATAGAAGTAGAGGAAGGCCGAAAAAGGTGTGGCTGTATGGATGAGCTATGTGAAGAATGATATGTTTATAATAATAATAAATTAATAATAATAATAAATTCTTTACCGTTTATGGAGGTTTCGGCACTGAGATGACTAATGATAGAATACAGTGGAAGAGAAAAACATGTTGTGTCGAACCCAACTAAAGTGGGATCAGGACAAAAAGTAGAACAAGTTAATGATCGACTACAAAAGATGGAGGTTTATTAAATAAATATTAAACACAAGAAATATAACCGATACAATTTTTAGTTAAATACAAATGTAGCCAATTAAAACTGCACGCTTCTTAAAGTCAATAAATTATTTAATGTAAACCTAAACCATAGCCAGAACCTGTACTTCAGCAGTTCAAATACTGCATAACTTCACTTTCATCTCGTAATACTAGACAAACTAAATACGCACTATATCTTATGCCGATGTTAAGTTAAGGCTCAAGCCGCAGTAACGGCTCGAAATGGCTTTAAAACAGTAAGGAGGACTTTAACGGCCGTTGGAGTAAGAGTAACGGCCGCCGATGCTTTTATCCAAATTACTGGAAGTCTCGTGCTTAAGCGCCGATAACTTTATGAGTTACTTCGAGTATGGGCTTATTGTACTGGACATTATCTGGATTGGATCGGAGATTTAATATAGCAGATTGGTCGTAATACAGAGCAATCTATTGAGAAGGAGCGCTATGGATAAACTGTTTGAGTAAGTGTTACCAGCCACGTTTTTTCAGTTTCTTTAGTAACTTTTATTTATTATTCGTATACTTTTAAACATATGACGTATTTGCAGTGCAAATATGACATGTAACCTGTATGTCACTATAAAACCCTTTATCTTAATGGGTCGATTGAGATTTTCGTGTGATAGATCGGAGAATTCATTACTCCTCACAATAATACACATATGTTCGTAGTGGATTATAATATAAATAAACGTAACTTTTTTTTGACCTTTTAGTAAATAATGACTTTGTTTATTTAAATGAACACATAATAACAAATAACGTACATATAGCAATAAAATTATCGTAACTTTTAGACTATCACAAATAAAATACATCAAAATAAGTTAGTAGCTTAAAAACTATGCTAACCGACCTCCTTTACTTTTTCTTAAATAAAATTTGAGGCTAGAAATTGCAGTTGCAATACCAGAGTCAGTAACCTAAACATCAATATCGTGTCATGGTCATTTGATTGTATATTTTCGTTAAATTCTATAAATGCAATAAAAATCCAGTAGAAAGGTTCTCGAATGTAGACCACAGATTAGCAAGCGCAGCATAGGACGGCCACCGACGAGATTGACGGGCGACGTGACTAAGATCTCAGGAAAGGTTGCTAGCCGCTTCCAACCGATCCTTGTGGAAATCAATGGGGGAGACCTATGTCCAGCAGTTGACTTCCTATGGCTTAGATGATGATGATGAATAAAAGTGCAAGCTAAAATAATTTTCCCAATTCGTGAAAAAAAAAACAGTATGTGTTTTCATTGCCAAATCAAGCGAACGTAGACTCAAAAATAATTAAAGTAGTCTAAGTGGCATTGTTAAACAATTCGTTTGTCGTTTATTTTAATTAGAAAAGATACCGCTCTAATATATGTGACAAATAACGCCAATTGTTTATATTTCAGTTATGTATCATATTTTTATCAGATTTTGTTATTTAGTCCTAGTCAATTTTTAATTACTTTGTACTAAATATTAGTTGGTAATTAGGTGATAAAAGGAAGAAGCAATTAGTAAAGTTATTCCAGCATAGCCGAAATCGCTTAAAAGCTCATACACTTAATATATAATTGACACATGGGATTCACATACTGTGCGATTCAACCGATCGTTTTTGCCATACACCTGCAAAATATGGAACGAGCTTTTTCCCTCGGTATTCCCGATTAGCTACAATATGGGATTCTTCAAAAGGAGACTTAACAGAGTCAACGTATATAGATATAGATTGGGAACGTATCGTGAAGCCCCCAGTGTTACAGATATCCATAATGGTGATCGCTTACCATCAGGCGGTCCGTCTGCTTGTTTGCCACCTGTTTCATAAAACAAAATAAAAAAGTTGATTCATTCGAGCGAGCGAAACAACTTAAAGAGTCATGATAAAGATTTATTTCCCAGACAACCAGGCCAAAAGGAACATACTCGTGGCTTTGGCACGCCTTGCACGTCATTTCATTCTTCCAATAGCTTTGGTCGTTATTTATATTTCATAATGCCCACCCATCAAAACTTTATGAAGGGCGCCGCTGATGCTCCTCCGATACAGGTCGTTACATTTTTACTGTCTCCTATACATGCGGGTATATGATCATTGTAATGGACGCCCTCCGCCTAGTTTTAGTGCTAAATACTTGTAATAAAGATTGTGTTTGTTCGGAATGTGTTTCAGAAGCCTTAACTGCTTGTAATACATAAAGTGGTGTTGGATAGCTGTTGTGATTATTGAATGGCAATACTTAGTCTAAATGTAAGAACAAAATATACGGTTTGTTATTAAATCAAACGGGGCTTGATCGCGAGAAAACATTTAGTAATTTATTTACCTCGACGTTTCCTTGTTTTTCTCGCGATCAAGCCCCGTTTGATTTAATAACAATGAGTCTGAATCGCGAAAGTCTAAAAATTAAAATATACGGTGACAAAAAATATATAATAATCAATTAAAATGTAGTGGGTTAGAACATTTGAGTTATCTATAGGCTACCAATAGCTAGGAGATTGCTTAAATGTTATTGTAGTAGCTGCAGTATTGTAATTAGTGTTATATTTTAATAAAGGCATGATTTTTTATATTATCTATAAATTATCGATTAATATATTATCGACTTAATCATAAATTTGACTTGATTTGATTTTTGTTCAAATTGACAAATAGGTGCTAAGATAATTAAAAGTTAGTGTAAGGTGTAGTGTGTGGGGCTGTTTAGTTAATTTAAATATATCCGTGAATTTTACAGATTAGTACATAATTATGACTTAAATATTTCAATTTATTTGTATGATTTTTATCCTTTCGGATGTCTGGAAAGGTAGAATATGGAGCGCTTTTATATATTTGTCACTAACTATTAAGCTTACCCATGGTCATGCAAGTAATTAAAATTGATTTGATTTGTTTTTAAACAAATTCAGCTTTAATATATTATTGTATAGCTTTGATTTTTTATATTACAGGACGTACACAGTACGTCGTAGGTACTATAAAACGTGAGTACACAGATTTTTTTGCTGTTATGATCGTGTGAGCAGGTGTCTCCAATCTACACTCGTGCCTACTTATTATCTTGGAAAAGTATAGTTCTCGTGGTATTATTGAGGTTGCGGGAAAACCATATTCGACGCGGGTGAAACCGCGAGGCGCAGCTAGTAATTAATAATTGAATGGGTAAATTACGCTACCAGTGCTTTTATTGTCTACTGTAAATGTACTGTTAATAAATTTTCAGTTTTTCTTGCTATTAACATGTGAGTTTTAGGAATCTTTAGAGACATTTAAACAAACTTTTGATTCTTGCGTGCTGAATGAATAAGACAAAAGTTTAATTTGGTTTGCAGAACTCTCTTTGCAGCTGTCTCTTTATTCGCTTTCCCGCCCGCTCGTCAGTTACCCGCATCACGTCTAATTTCGTCAGAGCTCACCAGTTTCCGGGACGAACAGATTTTATCTGTGTAACTTCACTGTGCATAAAATAGTTAGCGAGTTTGCGCAAAATCGTATTGACACCGCGCGGCGAGTTGGGAAATGCTGGTGCAAGGCATAGCCGATTCCATGCTTTTATTTGTTAGAAACTGTGACAATGTACAAAACTACCTTTTTATCATTATTACTGTTATCTGCAATATTATGAGGGTTAAATTGAAAAGTATACCTCTAGTACTGATTCTCAAGGTCAACTATACCAATCTAAAAATCTGGAATTGGTACAGGATAATTAAGATAAGTTCTTATACGGTTACGATAAAGTCCAAATCAGTATGACACTTATTATTAACAACACTAAAATTAGATGCTTTTATTAAAATTGCGGGTGGTATTGATTAAAATACGTCGCTATTTATATTAAGATGCCGACTAAAACTATACCCGTGATTGGTGAGCAACTAGATAAAACTCTAATATTAAAGAGCGTTGTGTGGATTCATACGAATTTGAATTTCAGCATAAATAAAATACGAGCTGTTTAATTTTGAAAAATTATAGTGAATTTTAGATAATTCGAGTGAATAGCTAAATAAGGGCCATTAGCGAACTATTTTTCTAAATTCAGACATCCATTTGCGATGGTGATTACCATAAGACATTAAAAAATGTAATTTGATTAGCAGACCCTTTAATGTTGCTTTTTAAAATCATTTTTTATATTCATAATAAAGAAAGATACAGCCCACATTTTATTTTTAACTGACTTCAAAAATAAAGGAGAATATCAATTCGATGTTTTTTTTAATCTTAATCACTTATCACTGGCCAATATGAATAATTATTATTTTATCTGTGTGTCGTATATTATGTATATGCTCTTAGTTTACTTCCATACTTATTATTCTATTTACTTGCAAGAAGATGTTAAAAATGTTCCTAGTAGTGGAAGTGAGTTTGTAAACTGCGTAATTATTAGAATACTGTGTCACCGCGTTCAGTCTATGCCATGAACCAGCCGTTTAGATTTGCATCTACCGAAGTTTGGCGCCAGCAGAGTTGCAGTAAACAGGATTAGTGAGTTCATTGTTGGCAACTCGCTGCCGTGTCATTAACAACGGTGAACGGTTATTGTTGCTGTTACAACAAGCTTGATTGAAATGTACTTGGCTGTATTTCTAAACTAAAGTTTATTATCGTTTCTTTTTCTAGTATAGTACGCATACAAATGCATCCTATAAATATACTACAATCTAGCCTAAAAAAGCTAATAAGTAATTTAAGTCTAACTTAACTTGCTAAATTTACTGTACTAGGAATGTGTCCATTAACACTTTTCTTATTGTCTCTATTTAAGGGGAGACACTTTGTTCATGTGATCTCTATGAGCAGTATTTTAACCACATTACACTAGCACACTGTCACTTAATACTACACTAATTCGAATGGTTTGTTCTTTTGAGTCTTCTCACTAGTTTATTACCGTAAATTAATATTTTAAATAACAACGGGTTGCACTCCGAACAGTTCTCTGGCAGAAGTGAAAACTTGAACGTTGTGCATTTTTGAATATTTTGGAATGGTAATGGAATTATTCCGCACGAATTGCTTTATTTATCAGTATAAAAGTACTATCATTTATGTGGTAAAATACAATATTCACTTATTGCACTAACGTACACAAACATGACAATTTATATGACATTACTTCCACTCTGCTAGTCTACTCTCCCTCGTCCATGACGTAACGCGCCTTAAGAGTTTTCGATCAGTGTCACTTGATCTGACGCGAGTTTAACATTTTTTCCCCATACAAAAGTGCACAATGCCCCTACATAAGTTTTCACTTCAAAATAAATATTAAGCTACTTTTCTGCAGAACAAAACAGTTTGAGTCACGATGCAGCTAATACCGCTGACAAATAAATAATAAAACATGCTACTTTCGACTGGGATTGCTTTTTGTTACACAATGAATATTGCTGACCCAGGGGCAAACCCCGACAAAATCTACAAAGCAATGTCAGCGATAAAATGTGTCTATAAATACTGTGGTGCCAAAATGTCGTCTCTCTCTTTTGTGTGGAATCTTCAGTGTCTTCTGAACTGCTTTCAAAACTGTCTTGCTGCCAGTTCAGTATCAATAAAAGCGAGGTGCTGGAATTATTTTCTTTGGTATTGTATAAACTATCTATAAAACTAAATAAATGTTAGTTTTTTATACTGTTTGACCACTATCTCACTTGATGATCAGTGACGATGTGGTCGAAGATGTTATAACGCTAGACCTAGAATACTCACTGGCTCTCAAGGACTGCTGCCTGAACACACTATGTGTTTGGTGACAGTTTTTCAAACTTGAGGGTGGTGGCTAGCCAGGCGAGTATTCGAAAGTATCCTACCACCATGCTGGGAATTTGGTAACGTTGTTAGCTTCACCGGAAGCTCAAGCTGTTGTTGGGGATTGAACTAGTGTCCGTCAGTTTGGTCGTGTGTGTGTCACTCAATATTTTCTAGTGAGGTGCTGTTAATGAATTAATAAATTCGTAATGCTAGTGGATTGCTCCTAGTGATGTTCCGGACATCCGTATTCGCATCGCTTACTTTTCTCGCGGGTATTTTACTCGTCTTTAACCTTATGAATATATTAAATGAAATCTTCATACGGTCTATAGTAGGATGCAAACTAACAATCATCTGGTTTACCGCTGTTACCCCTTTATGTTTTCCCAAACTGAGTAGAGTAAAAATTGCAAACTAACAAAAAGCGACTTAAAAAAACATTGTCAATGTAGTCGCAGTTAATTAAAGACTCATTACTTATTAAGGATAGCTCAAAAACTACTATGGGTCCACATGAGAAGCACCAGCTTTTAAATAGTAAAAAATAGGTATCTTGCAGGCAGGCGTGCTCCATCATAGACCTCATCATTAATTAACATCAAGTGAGATAGTGGACAAACGCCGCAGGCGCTTTTTTTTTTCAATAAAAAAAAATTAAAAAGAGAATATGGTCAAATTCTTGCCTATTCTCAATTATTTTTTTAATCTGACGTTACTCCCCAAGAAATAAAACAGTCAATGAAACCTCCTTATTTTTTGAGTCCTTTAATAAGTAAAGCTTGTGTAAATAAATTACTGCAAACTCTAAACACGAAATTTGTTTGAGAAAACTTTATTACCCAATGTCGTTTCAGAAAATACGCAATTTTTCATGCCTTAATCGAGTTACTACAGAGCCCCAATATTGAATAAGGAATAAGCCGATGAACCAAAACCACTCTCGCCTCGCCTTTCCAAATTATCATCAAGTAAATCAGATTCCTATGACAGAGTATCGAATTCCCTGTTATGATGCGTAGGGTTCCGTTAAACACTAAAACATTTTCTGCTGAGGCGCCAATATTTTAACAGCTTAAGTAATTCTGAATACATTTTATGTAAATATCAATGCTACAAAGTAATGTTAAAATTGCATGGCTTATTCTCGCATGATATAATTGCTGAGTTACTAGTTCAAGGGTTTGAAAATTATTGTTTCGTCCCGAACAAACAAATCAATGCGTATATTATGTTCGTAGTAGCTATATTTTTAGCGTAGCTTATTATACCTGTATTTATCCTCCATTAAGTTACGGAGTAATACTCTGGGGACATTAAGTAAATGTTGACTCTACTTATGTTCTTCATATGAAATGTCTTCAAATAATATTCATATTATGTAGAACCGATACTGTTTGTAATGTATTTAAGAAAGACGGATTTTTAACATCAACAAGTATTTATATTTATGAAATATGTTTATTTATAAAAAAATCATCGAACTATTTATTCTACTACGGTACTTTTTTAATACTCATCCTAGTCATGCAGATAGTTTACGTTCTTATTATAATTATAACATTATAATATATATATATGAAAAGTGTGAGCATTGAAACAACTAATGCTAGAAGAGTATGGGAGAGGAAAACATGTTGTACCGTAACCACCTAGTGTGGAATAAGGACAAGAAGAAGAAGATTATAATTATAACATGTCCATATGATGTATTATCATAAAGGTTATCTAAGTAAAGGTACATATAGACATGTGGCTATTTAAGTTTATAACCATGTACCCCTCGAACCGAAGTTATTAAAAAATAATTAATTGAGATATTAAATCAAGAACTGGCTTGCATCCAAAGCTTTTTATAATTTAGCAGAATATTCGGTAAAATTATTCTAGAAAGTTGCTATTACAAGTAGAAAAATAAATATGTTGTATATTATATAAAAATAAAAACATTGTTATATGTGCGAAAGTTATTTTTTATGTGTAAATCAATAATAATTGTACTTCCGAAATGGACAAACTGTTGAAATTTATAACATTGACCATCGTATTTACACATATTTAAGCAATGAATATATTCTGTAGTCTGGTACTTTTATATATGTCTTTAAGTAAATATTTGATCTGTCTGGTATACAGACACATATACAAATTTACAATTGTAAATACTTTTGGGTAAATATCGATCCAATCAAATGTTTCATTTATCATCTACTAAACAAATATTTATACAAATGCTGGAGTTTTGTGAATATAAAAACTAAATTATTATACTGTTTTTGTTGCGTTGGCATTTGCTATTATTTGTGATTCGAGTACATTATTTCTATACTTCTGTAAATTATAATTACGGAGGTCATCATTAGCGAGTCAAATAATGCTTTATAGAAGCCTTTCACTCAAAGTTCAAGTCATTTAGTTCTTGTCTGAGGTAATTTAAAAAAATATTTTGAAAATGGTGAATATAAAATTACATAACAATCTTTATATATACTACCAATACTCAAGACTAAGAACTTTATTCTCTAAATACCCATTGTAAAAATTAAATTAAAAGCGACGATAGCTCAGCGGTGGGAGCATCGGCTGCCAAAGGTAACACCATTTATCAAACTCCTAGCATGGTGGTTCTTTCGAGTACCTGCCTGGTGCGCTACCACCTTCAAAAACTCCACAAACGCTGCGTGAACACACTCACAAAACACAGTGTGTTCACGCAGCACTCTTTGAGAGCCAGTAAGTATTTATAGGAGGATATATTTTTATAGGAGCGGTTAAGGCGGAACGTAAGTATTTCTAGGTCTAGCGTGATAACATTTTCAACCACATCATCACTGGTCATCAAGTGAGATAGTGGTTAACAGTGAGATTTATACAGTATAAAAGACATCAGTAATATAAATTTGTCTAAAAATGTAATGAACCATCCGCAGATAAGTCTTACTCGCACTTGGCGACTAAAGTTAGAGGCATTTCTAAAGGTGGCATGACACAACTTTCCTTTTACGTTACACCGTATCTCAATAAACCTTATCAATTCTCTTTGCGATGCTTCTAGAATAATAATACGGATATAGGCCATCTTTCAGCCGCTATCAAATTTTTATGACGAACACAAACACGCCACTCTATAGTTTACGAAGAGCTATAAAACGAAACGTCTATAGTTTATTTAATAAAGAAATGGAATTAGTATTTCTTCTTAAAATATTAAACTCAGTATATGTTTTTATTAATATTAATATATTATACTAATATTAGAGCCAAATTAAAGTACATAAATGATTTCAAATGCGTGACGATGGTAGAAGAGCTTACGGTATGGCATCTCTCCCTGAAAGTTATGTGGCGGCTTTTAGTGTGGGCTAGAAATGGAACAGACATGGTGGAGCAATGGAATGTAAATATGCTAATCTAGATAGGGGTTACATAATTGAACCGTTCGGGCTCGAGTCATTGAGCCCATGCGTTTATTGGAATTTCCAAAACTTATCAGAAAAAACGATTGATGGGATGCTTGGACTATATGCTGGCACATATTTATAAAAAATATAATGAATGAAGGGGCACTGATATTAAAGAAACACAATCATTAAATATGTTCAAAAAATTGTTAAAGCAACATGTTTTGAAAGATTTTTCATAATTAAGATATTGTTGAATGTAAAATATGTATAAAACTTCATAAAGCCATTAAAATCGCTGCCGCCTGTAACCGTGAGCACAGCCTTAGTACATTCGACCATTATTGTTCTTCTAAGAATTCATGCCACTGGACTTTGCGCGGTGCGGCGCGGCAATGCTAACATTTTATTTAGCGGTGTAATAATGTTTTACTATTGTTGTTCGAAAGTGTAATTCTTAATTAATTAGTATAAATGCGTTTGTTAACTATGAGCTACGGCACAATAAGTGTTTATTTTTAAGTTATTATATAACTCAGTAAGTGAATGTAATTCTGTTGAGATAATAAATATTCTGAAACCGTATATTTAGTTCAACAAATTATACAGATTAGCAACAGCGTGACACTTACGTATTGTCAATATATCGATCAATTGTTTCGGTTTTTTTCTCTCATCTTGATTGCGGAGCGTTAATCAATACTTCCCATCACGCACTGAAAGTGTCACGCTAAACCTGTACCCTACTTCGTACTAATATTATAAATGCGAAATTTTGAAATTTGAATGAATATCTTTACTACTAATGCGAAACGGGACATTACAACAAATTTGCCTCACTCCACTGATCCTCGGGAAGGCTTCAGGAAATAGCAGAGGCAATTGTCGATCGTTATGTATCAAGTACGCGTATGTTTCACACGAAACCCGTAAAGATGATATTATATCAATTCATTTTCATTACAAAAAATATATTCTCAGAATATATGCTAACCTACGTAGTGGTTACATATTTAAAGCGTTTGGGGTCGAGACATTGGGCATGTGGGGACCAAGAGATCTAGGATTTTCCGAAATGTATCAAAGCGTTTGATCTATGCGACGTGTGACCGAAAAGGCTGGCACATATTTGGCTCAACGGATCAGCATTGCAATTCAACGTGGCAATGCTGCTAGCATTCTGGGCACGCTGCCAACTAGTAGCGGGTTAAAGCATTTGAGTTGTCTATAGGCTGACAATAGCCAATAGATTGATCAAATACTTTGGTAGTAGCTGTAGTATTGTAATTATTAGTTTATTATAATAAAAGCACGGCCCACTTCTCAGATGTCTTTAAATATTAAATTGAATCAGTTCAATATTTTAATTTATTTAAAAGAAAAAGTTCCTTGACTAAGAGAAGTTCAAGTGAGTTTTCAAACTTTATTATTAGAAGACAGTCAAAGACGCGTAATATTCACGAAACTTAACTCTTCCCTCGTTCTAACCTTGACATATTAAATTTAATGTTGCGATTTATCATCCAGCTACCCGTAACAGTAATTCATGCTAAGTGTTTCCGGAACCCTCGAACTTCAATTTAACTACTTTACTTTGATTGCTGACTTGCTATGAGCACCAGCAGTCTACACGGAGGTTTAATCAAGGTTATATATATATATATATGCATATAATATGGAGGTATCGTCTGTTAATATGTAGCAAACTTGCTACCTTGAACCAACTGCCAATGTATACTGATTTAAGAATTTTACTACACATGCTATAATTAATCATATCTCATGAATTATTTGAATCATAAAAGATTCTTTTTTAGGATTTTTAGCGCTTACATTTAACGCGCGTTATCAATAAATGATTTGTTAATGGCATATGTTCACCAAATATAGTAAAATATAACACCAAAAAAATACTTTTGAGCACCAAAACTAGTAAGTGAGCACCAAAATTAGAACACCAATTTATTGTATCACGGCCACCAAAAAATTGCACGTTTTGCTATGCAAAAAAGAAAGAAAATGACCTCGAGATTCAAAACTAATATAATATAATGAACAGGGATCGATTTGGTTCTGGCCTTGATCGAAGGATCTGGCACTCGCCGGCCGCTGCCGCGGCACCGCTCGCTTCGCTCGCTCGGCTCGTGCGTTGTGGTCGGTAACCTAACGAACCTAACCAGTAATTGTGCAATTAAATGTTGCTCAAGATTTGGTCACCACTTATTAAATTTGGTGCTCAGTTATTAAATTTGGAATATAATGAGAAAAGTAATTCGTATACAATTTAAAGTACATTCGTTACTAAAATAGGTGATAGTATTGTAATTTTAGAATGTAATTTGTTGGTGGTACTTTATTTTTTTTTTAACAAAAAGGATAGTATATAAAAGATTTTTTTGGTGCACATATTTATCTGGTGATTATTATATTTGTTCCCTTTGTTATTTGTATTTTTACTATTACCTAACTAACATTATTATAATAAGCGAACTTGGCATCAAACAATGCCTTTCTTCCATCATCTAGGGTCGCATTCTCAGTTTCTTTGGACATGTTTCACGGCGGGGAAATGAGTCTGTGGAACGGCTTGTAGTCCAGAGAAAAGTGGACGGTACCAGAGCCCGCGGCAGATCACCCATGCGCTGGACAGACTAAGTTAAAGCTGCTCTGGATGGTACACTCTACGAATGTACCAGAAAGACAGTGGTACGATATGAATGGCGACGGATTATCAATCGTGCCACCACTCCTGATGTCACTACGACACCTGGGTCAAAAGTGTGGCGACTAAGAAGAAGAGAACTTTAATAATGAACTCGATTGCTCTAAAACTGGGCCTGATCGCCATTGCTAATCAGTAGTTGCTTATATGAAACCATAAAATATTTACTATTGTTTAAACTTATGCTTATTCCGAAATAATATTTACCAACGCAAGTATTTTTTAATTTTTAGGTCTAGCAATCGAACTCCGAACCATTGAAATCTGCGTCCTCTCTTTACCTTTTTGTGAAATATGTTTGACGTTATAATGTATTTTTAAAACACATTTTTTTTATTTTTGTTAATCACACTATCCCTGATTCAAATCTATTAAATACCAGTAGTGCCCCGCGGTTTCAGCCGGGTAGATTACAGTTTTCCCGCTACCTCAACTATCTCACGGGAACTATACTTTTTTCGGATTAGAAGTAGCCTGTGTGTTAATCCAGAGTTCCAGACCAAATTTCATCGAAAAAGGTGTAGCCGTTTGAGCGTGAAGAATTAACAAATATACACATATACACATATAAACACTAACTTTCGCATTTATAATATTAGTAGAATTTGGTCTTTTTTATGAGTTCCAAGACTCTTGACAATACCTGCTTATAATCAAAATGCTTGCTCCGTATGTTTACCAAAAAATACGTTTACACCAAATTGAAAACATATATACAAACGTGCGCAAAAAGGTTCTGTATACTACACTTCCCTGATACCAACAAAATAATCTTGATTTGATTGATCGAGGGAGACTCCACCTCGCAATTTATTTATAAAAGTTCGTACAAGCAATCAATAAGTTAGAAATGCTTTTAAGGAGCTCGATATTTCCAAGAAACAGATTAAGAAAATGGTTTTGAAATATGAGGTTCGAAAATGGAAATATTATTTTATAAAAGTCTAAGCGGTCGGAGTGCTGCTCACCGCACCTTCTATAAATATTATACAAATATTTAAGTACCGCCCATTCGCGTAAGTATATCACTATCATTCAACCATAGGACATCCTTTGCTAAACACGTCCCTTCTCCATTATTCCATATCATAGACAAGGCAAACTTATAAACATTATCTTACATATAAAATTATTTTTTGTCTGTATGTCCTTTATAGAATAGTAAACTATGCATATTATCATGTGATGATCTTTAGCAAAGATGTTATGCATGAGCTAAACAAGGTTTCTGAGTTGGAACGACTAATTTTCGACAGATGGTGCCACTGTCTTTCCATCTACGCGGGTAAAACCGCGGGGCGCAGCTAGCATGAAATAAATATTCGGTGATTTTTTGACACGTCGCGTTGTGTTGAAAACACGTTAGAAAATTTCTGAATATATAACTGATAATTAATTTTATTAAAATATCTATATATTGCTATCGATAGTTTTGGAGTAAAGACAGTACTTCCCTGTTTTTTCTTTGCCATAGAAAAAAAGAGGTGATTAATTTGTGACTTTTCCCAAGACAAAGACAAACAAACGCAGTATTTCTATAGGTGCGCTATTTGGGAGAATAATCTTAAAAGTTTTCCTATTAGCCGAGTGATTGCGAGAGTTGTCTCGCTGGAGGTTTTAATTTGAAAAGTTGTTCGATGCAATTTATATCAGTAGGTCGTCCCTTCGGCCCCCGTTTATACCGGCATTACTGGCAAGCTATATCTATACATCTCTATTGGTTTTCTTGTTCCAAGGGCAAGATTGAAGTTTCATTAACGTTAAAGCAGTCTTGATGGTCTGGGACTTGTTATCGTTTTATATTCATTGGGTTTTTAATGGTTAGATAACGTTTTTATATTTATTGTTATTGGTAGTAATTTTAATGGAAGTACTGAACTTAGATGTTTTTTTCGTTTCCAGCGGTAGCGCATATTCATCGCTGTTTTATTCTTAATAATACCCACAAACTATATAATTGATGCTAAATAATACCTTAATTACAGACATTAAAATCCAATAGTTACACTTGTTAGGTTAGCAATAAAATTCCGTTCAGTATAAAGTCTTCCGTTTGATCATGTTTCGATAAGAAAAAAAAATCTCTCTCTACTTGCACAAACCTTCAGTTTAACCATAGCCGAGCAAAATATCTTTCTATTCTACTTTATCAACTTTATTTATGTGAAGTCGACATTGTTTGAATGAAATTAGTATTTATTTCATTTTATTGAAACTTTTTTAATCGCGTATATCCATATTTATCCAGAAACATCTGAAACATATTTCAGTGATCTTGATCTTAAGTCTGTTTAATGTTATTATCTGTTGTTATCGTAAAAGTCTCAGATATTATTACCTACATTTTATTAAGTTATTGTATGTAGCTACGCTAAGCAGATAATTTTCTTCGAATAGTTTTTGAAAAAGTATGCTTTTATCATTTAAAAAAAATATTTCAAGTTTCTCAAACCTATCACCAATACCCAGCATATTCACGCAGCTGTTTTTGAGTGCCTGTCAACATCCTTGACTTAAAAAAATGCCTGCTTTGATCACTTCTTCATGAACCATTTGTTACGGAAGTGGTCTAATATGAAATAATAACAAAATACGCGCCAATATACAGACCTCTATTTCCTGTTGTACGATTAATATTTTACGCTACTTTGATAAATTAACACACGCAATTCTCCGATTATGCACCAAAATGTGTTCATTTAACTCACAAAGGGTTCAGTTGAATTAATTAATTAAAATCGAGCCGCAAAGAACATTTATTTTCATTAATTCAGCACTAAAATAAACGTCCACCGAAACAAAAACAGATTGTGATGATTGCAGAAAGTCGTTTAATATTAAAGATCAAGTGCATTAAGCTCATTTAACTTAATAATGTTATACTATAAGAAGGTACTAGGTTACGTTGTTACCTTCTAGGTTTGCGTGCTAAATCCTAGACAACGTCATCACTTAACATCAGGTGAGACAGTTGTCAAACGCAAACTTACAATATGTAGAAAAAAAAAAAAAAAGGGACCTATTTCTGCTTTTAATAATCCCACGAACCCCTCTCATATTGTTGTCATAGATTTATTATATAGAATATCGCTCAATCCTTTTTGTACCACCTATAAAAGGTGTCAAGGGATATTTCTAGCTAAACGTGCTTCATAGGAATAAAATTAGGTATTACGGCGGTTTATCCTTGAAGTTATGTGAAATCAGAACAAATTTTTGGTGCTAATTTTTAATTGATCTTAATATAAATATGTACTACCTTCATGCTGGAAAGATATGCATATATAAAATTTACATCATGTGTTGCTCGTCAAGTTTTGTAGGCGCTTAATTATACTAAACACATGCACTAAAAGAATAATATTATAATTTAAACTCATATAGAACAATATAACGCTCAAATATAATATAGTAGAAGTGCCTGTATCGAAGTTTACTTAACCGATCACATTAGATAATGAACCTACGCAACGTCGCGGTCATATCTTGGATAGGCGATCGTTAAGTAGTAGTATTTTCATATTTACGATATTTGTGTCTTTCCGTCATTCCACAGGAATAGTATGTGTTTTCGAGATAAAATGTAGCCTATATGTTATTCAAGGGTATAAGCTATCTTCATTCTAAATTTCATGCAAACCCGTACAGTCGTCTCAGCGTATACAAGTAACAGGCATACAAACAATGAACAGATAAACGACAACCGATAGACAAACTTTCGCCTTGAGATTAGTGCGTTGTGAGGAGTGTGAAAAATCATATCTTCTCCGTTTTGAGTAAATGATAGGGATACCAGGATACAAATTACGATTCCACGACAACTGTAGCGAGTTGTCGAGCTAAACTATTCTACATTCCGTAAAAATTGTGTTTGTGGTTGTTCAAAAATTTTCAAATATGTGTTTCTTTACAGGTGGCTGGTGTAGTGGGTCGCGCTGATGTGCTGGCTTGTATCTTCTTCCTCTCTTCTATACTTCTTTACCATGGGTGAGAATTTTAATATTAACATAACAGTAGTGCATTTGGTTTGGTTGGAAAGATTTGATTGTATCTTTGCTTGCATTGAATAGGCTCCATAACTACTGAACCGATTGGAAACATTTTTTCACTGCTAGGAAGCTAAACTATCCCCGTGATAAAAGGCTATATTATATTTTCAAAAAAAATAGGAAACGTAATTATAAATTTTGAAATTTTTTACCTGTGCGAATACTGGACGGACCGCTACTCAAATATAAAAATAAACGCCGCTGTGGCGCGTGAGCGACACCTTGCAAAATGCACGTGCACGGAAAGTCTTACGTTTAATTAGGATTTTTTTGGTTTTACGTGCTGACTTCATCGAGTATTCTGAGCATGGAAAGTCTGTAAGTTCATAATTTTTTAAATTAACGAATATTTATTAAGTAGCTACATATGCGAAACCGGGGCGGGCCGCTAGTCATGTATATGTATATATATGTTCTTGTTTTGTTCACGACATAAATAAGTCGAATTTTCAACTTCTTAGTTACATTACGATACGCCCTCTTTCACAACAATAAGGTTGCCGAAAACTCTTGTCACAAAACTTTTCGGTCGTGTCACATCCGCGTTCTCTGAACTGACCCGAAGATGAGCGAAACTTTGTCACAGTGTGCTGCTAACTAACGCAACAACAACAAGCCAACTATGGGGAAATAGAGGGAACTATGGCCAAGTATGACGCCGCAAAGCTAACCGGAATGCCGGAGCAAAACCGCGGTAACAAGACTTGAGAACTATGTGACGGTCGATGATGCGGGATAATTTGATGGTTTCGACTTCGAAGAAGTTGGGACGTTGAGATGATCTTTATTTGTGTGGGTGTGTTTCTAGTATATGAACAGTATTGAAAAACTTAAATTCATTATAATATTTTATAAGCAAATTTGGCGTCAAACTTACGCGTTGTCGATATCACGATCGTCAATTGTTTCGGGATCTTCCGAAAGCCTTCATCAGGATGTTCGGTGCGTTCGTCGAAACGTCCCATTTTGATCATGATTTGGCGAACGTAGCTTCCTCAACCGAAACCTCTTTGTCTTTTAACGAGGAAGAATCAGTCATCGGCTCAATGACTCGGCGATTTTTAGGACAGTCATCCCAATTATCACCGTTAGTGATAATTTCACATGTATGTAGAAATAATATTGTATTTAAAGACCACTTAATTTGGCTTATAGTTATGTATCGTTATTCTAACAATATAATGTGTCAACAAATAAATTACAGTTGACATATTCTAGTATTAAATACAAACATATCAGTGTATCCTCATGCTCTTCGCTGACCTAGATAATGACAAATTATGTCGAGAAACGAATCGAAGGGAATCCGATGCCTGCCTGTAATGATCACAACGCAGTGATGATATAAATAACGAAGGCAGAATCTCAATTTCCTCATATCTTACTGCTGCAAATATTATAAAAGGCAAAAGCCATAACAAAGTAGTAATAACAAAAAAGTCATAAAAGAAGGTAAATAGATGTGCCACTATATTAAATTATAAACAATTACTGTGTGTACAGTTATAAGAAATACCAGAAGCATTTAAATATACGTAGTTATCATTATCATCATCACTTAACATCAGGTGAGATAGTGGTCAAACGCCTGCCTATTGTGAATAAAAAAAATAATTATATAATACATAAATAAAAATCTAGTTACTCTCACTTTACGCATTGGCTAGTTTTCAATATAGGAATAGATTTGAAGTGAGATAAATAAAAAAATATCGTAAGGGTGCTTATTAAGCGGGTGCCGCAATTTTAACTCTATCTTGAGCTATCAATTAAAATTCGTTATAAGTAGGTAAAGTGTGTAAACACCATTTTTTATGGGATAAGGTGACGGAAAGACAAAAGGCCGACAGGATGTTAAGAAGTAATCTCTGCCTATAATAATAATAATATAAATCTCTGCCTGACAGATACAATTCGTAAAGAACTGCACTGCCCCGAGTAGTGCCCTAGGTACTTCCCCGAGTGAACTCTCACATAGAGTGCTACTACTCTAAAAAGAGCAGAAGCTCAGAAAACTACCATAAACTAAAGCACGTTCTACTGCTTTCCCATTTAATATGTGACCATGACCATGACTATCACATAAACAACCAATATCAAACCAAAGTATTTTATTTAAAGGTTATTTCATATTACTAGGCGCAACTCACTTTCTAATTTTACGAGGACAAAATTGAAAAAATGAAAAATACATAGTTTTTATAGTGGGGAATAGATAAGCAGGGTATGATCATGTCATGAGGAGGGATAAAAATCATATAACTAAACTAGTACTTAAAATGAATGTGGATGGATACAGAGATAGAGGAAGGCCGAAGAAGGCATGAATAGACTGTGTGAAGAATGATACCTAATTATGACTGAGATTGAGACAACACTGAGAAAGCACTGAGACGACTAATGATAGAAGAAAATGGAAGAGGAATCATGTTGTGCCGACCCCACCTAGTGTGGGATAAGGAAAAGAAAAAGAAGAAAATTTTAGTGGCACTACTGAAGCAAGTGGCAAAGTGACAGAAGAAATATTCTGTATACGTCGGTTGAAGTCTCACTGGTAGACAAAAGTTTTCCTCGACTAAATACAAATTTCAAGTTTTAAAAAGTTCCAGTTTTAGGCAAGCATTAGTTTTGTATTTATTTATTTACTTGTTTCATGGTTTGCCTGTTACTAATCCTGACTGGAATTATTAATTGTTCTTAACAACAAGGTATGTTGAAAGTGCTCTTCGTAGGGAAAGATATCTATTTAATACCTAGGTCCAGGTTTTCAATTACGATAGATTAGATGTGGCTTCCTTAATATAACAATTGCTAGAACGCAATATTATCATCATCATCATTTGCATGTATAAAGCAATAAATTTTAAATCTACTAGTTCTCCGTCCTGGCTTCGCACGGGCAAAAAATGTCACAATTAAAAATTATAACGATCCCTAACTTTTTGGAAGTATATAATATAGCCTATGTTACCCGGGGATAATGAAGCTGCCCAACAGTGAAAGAATTTTTCAAATCGTTTTAGTACTTTCGAAGTTAATTCAATGTAAACACACAAACAAAGAAACAAAAAATCAATTCTATCCTCTTTATAATATTAGTATTGTTAAAAAACTTTTAATCGTGGTTCAATCAACAGACTTATAAAAAAGGAGGTTTTCAATTCAGTTGTACTTTTGCATGTTTGTTGCCTCCGAATATACCAGTTGATCGTAATTTATGAAACGCTTTCATCGAAAGTTTTATATTTATTATGTTATTATACTTTAGATACATTTTTTGATGCTATCATTTAAATCATTATCAATTTAATGGATACTATGGTTTAGTTTTCCTCTTTATTTTTAAAAAAAATTTGCCAATTTTTCACTACTATACTATATAGGCCAGAAGTCGTTTTGTACTTTGTTTTGGAATCACGTAAATATTGTATAGTACCAAAATTTTATGAATGTACTACTCGTATGTAAGGTTGTTAAATACACGTCCAGCTGTTTTTTTTGTGAAATACTTTACTGTTCCTACTGTCCTTATATGACTGAGTTATAATCAAGAACGAGCGTAAATATACCGAAACGCAATCAATAACAAACGAGCCTCCACCCGCCACCGCTGAATGATGTGATGTAATTTACGCAGAATCCGACCGAGGAAAAATGATTGTGACTGCCGGGGGAGATGAATCTACGCGTATTCAAATTAATAATAATTTTACTTCGTTCATCAGCTTTGAAGGCGATGATTTTTTACTACATAATGTAGCAAAGTCTAACTACAATCTTGAGAAACGTTTCCTTTTTTTTTTTCTAACGGACTAATGCTGTTTGCCTCTACCAGCATTTACAGCTTCACCGGAGGGGGGGCGAGCACAGATGGTGCTCAGCCCGGTATTTGTGCGGGCGCAGAAGGCGCACCGCCTAGTTAGGCTAGGGCTGACGGCGCTGTGCCACTAGGAGAGGTCGAGGCGACTAGCTCAAGGGCACCACTGAGGTTCGGACCTCGGCTTGAGCTGTCACCAGGACAGGGAGTTATCGGATCGACTTGCTCCGGTACCAAAGTGGTCCGTAAATGGGCCCTAAGGATGTTTGCTCTTTGACTATTTGGAGAGAATCTAACCAGGATGTTTTTGCCTCGAGCTCGCCGTCGAGCTCGGTGTCGGACTGTGTATAACAGTGAGAAACGTTTCCCTTTTTCCACATTTATTTATAGCTAGTATTGCCCTGTGGTTTCAACCGCGTGGATTACTGTTTTACCGTTACCTCACTTACCCTATGGGAACACTTTTTCCGGGTTAAAGTAGCCTATGAGTTAAAACCATCTCCAAATTTCAGCAAAGTAGGTGTAGCTGTTTGAGCGTGAAGAAGTAACAAACATATATACATACACACATACTCACAAACTTTTGCGTTTATAATATTAGTAGGACTAGCTGTGCCCCGTGGTTTTACCCACATGGAGATGAAAAACGTTGATGATGGTGATGATTAAACTAAACGTTTAAGTTAATCCAGGGTATAAGCTATCTCGATACCAAATTTAATCGAAATCGGTGTAGCCGTTTGAGCATGAAGAAGTAACAAACATACACACAACCTTTCGCATTTATAATATTAGTAGGATAAGGATGGCTCTCATTTAAGGGAAAGAAATCATGTTGGCCGAGATAAAAAATGGTTGTTTAGTATCCAATATCCATCGCCTGTTTGCCTGTCCAATGGTACGCACGCTTACTTCACAATTTGCTCTGACATCTCAAGGTATGTCTCTGCTCAATGCCCTGCTTGCTCAGGAATCTGAACTAGACGTATTGTTTAGTAAACCTAAAGAATTTCGTAATCACTGCACTAAATGGTTAACTAAGTTGATAGTAACTATATTGTATTCTAATTGTTGTTGGCTGGCTGCACGTGTTGGTAAATACTGTAAGTGCAGTAAGCAGTTTATGTTACAATAAATAAATAAATATGAATTAAATAAAAAACAACAACATAATTATTAGGACGAAAGTTTACCACTTTCTTACACAGACATAAGGTTGCCTGTTGCACCAGAATCTCGCGGCAGGATTGTCAACTCAATAGCTAACTTTTACTTATTTTTTCAGATCTTCAGGGAGACATCGAGTCTGGGCTAGCATAGTGCTAGCAGCCTTCAGCATGTTGGCTAAAGAAACTGGCTTGACTGCACTGCTGTTCAATATAGCCTTTGACATGTACAAATGCTGGATTCCAGTAGCCAGGTCAGTGTCAATAAAAGTTCAGCTTACATGTGATGAATATACTATATCTAATCGTTTATTGTTTAATTAAAGTCTAAATACCTTAATATGTATTATGTTCTTTGGTGTGGAAGATGATCTAGAGGACTTAATCACTTTAACTATTTCTACATTGCACATAAATTAAACAAATATTGCACATCAATTTGAGTAATCCTTTGAGATACTCCAGCTTTTAAGAAATCAAGAAGTTTACTATATATTTCACAAACTTATCAGGCTAACAGAATACAGGAAGAACGCAAATTATGTTGAGTATAGGTACTGTAGACGACGCACGTTCTAACCAATTTTACATAAATGTTTAAATAGGTACTTAATTACAATTTTTGGCATGTTTATAACTTCAAAACTTTAATACTTTTGTTTTTGGATACATTTTGTTTATTATTTCGTCTAAAATGTCAGACATGTAGCGCCATCTGTTGGAATATTTTGAAAACATAAATAAAGTTAGAATCGGAGGGTACGCGTCGGTTCTTATTTGTAATAGCGGGCGATAAGAAAAAGTCTCAGTGTGTGATCTACGATAGCCCGCACGGGCGGTGCTAGTTTTAAGATTTCTTTGTACAAAATAGTCTTTCGAAGCCATAATACGAACTAATCGCACCCTCCAGTTCTGTGTCGCAAAGTTACGTTGTTATTTCAATCCTATCCTTTATAGTTACTATTGCTAAAGATTTGACTAGTTTTTATACAGCTTCACTAGTCACTTCATTGTAGGTAGCTAAAAATCTCACGATAGTTTTCAGACTCAAATAGCTAAAAATCTATTCTAATTTCAAAATACTTTCACTACAATTAGATGATTTCATATTATTATCAAGATATTTACCATGTATTTTATTTATTTATTTATTTAGAGTTGTTGTTATTATTTTTTATTTGTGTGTATGAACATGTCTGTTTGACCTGTGTCTGGGTGTGTATATCTATATAAGTATATATAAGTATGTATTTAAGTATATATATCAGTCATCAGGTTACCATAGTACAGGCTCTGCCTAGTTTGGGACCTGATAATCTTGTGTGAATGTTGCTCTATATATATATTTAGTGCAGAATCAATCCTGACGGGGTTTGATTGAAAGTATGTCATAAATGTACTTTACAGTGGACAGACGACATAACTAGGATCGCAGGTAAGGGCTGGATGCGGGCAGCTTCCATCCGGTCCTTGTGAAAATCAATAGAGAAGGATTATTTCCAGCAGTAGAAGTCCTACGGTCGGCTGAGATGATGACTTTACAGATGGTCTACGGAATTTCCCCGGGCGAACTCACATAGAGTGCACACAATTCAAGCGCATTAGTCCTTTCCGCGAGAATTTTTGAGTAAAGAAAAATATAAACGATAGAAAAATATTTTTTTGTAAAAATATTAGCAAATGAAATCATAATTTTGTTAAATCAAACTTAATGTTCATGAACTGTTCTCTAATCTCTAATGTGGTATTTTTAGACAAGTTGTTTAGTGTGTTAGTGCTAAAAGTGCTGTAAAAATGTATTATTATGCATTCCAGGTCATCATCAGCAGTGAAGTGGAGATGGAAATGCGAGTGTTTTTGCGGCCGGGTAGTGCTGGCCTTTGCTGCCTTGGCTCTTCTAGTTGGCGTCAGACTGGCGCTCCTACAAGGCTCGCTGCCAGCATTCTCTCCACAGGACAACCCGCCAGCTTTTCACCCTTCCATCGCAGTTAGGTAGGTTATATGAGGAGATCTGTAGAAGAAGGAATGTTATCACATAACTCAGAGAATGAGCACGTTGACATGGTAGTGCAAAGGGCACCCATCACGTATACTTAAAGACCAATGGGTCCCAAATCTCTTATATGGGAACCACGGACACAAGAATGTCAGGCGCGGCGTCGTAAATCTTCCGCTAAGACAATACTACAAATCATCTGACAAAGATGACAGAAGCTAACAACGTGTGACCATTTTCAATCTCTTATTGGATAGAGCAATGATAGAGCATTCGACGCCGAACGTCTAATAAATTATGGTCTCTTGGAAGTTGTAGATAAGAGCGACCGTTATTGCAAATTTTTCAATATCAAAGTACTTATATTTCAAAGCGTTGGAGTTTGCTTCGTTATACTCAAAACTTTAACAATTGTTTCAGCTTTGTCATATATAATATATTGATACTAAATATTGTTCCACTCGAGACACAAACACACATAAGGGACATCTGTTTGCAAAATAGGGTAATAAAATGGCAACATAAATATAGTATCGTCTTCGAATATCTAATAGTGTCATATTTTATGGCAATTGGTATAAATACGTTGAAATATAATAGAAATCAAAATAAGAATATGTATAAAAATAAGAAATACCGTAAATATAAGCGACTCGTCTTTAAACAAATGCTTAAACAAAAGAGTTTAAAGACTTTAATCGTCTGGTGTCGTTCCTGACATCTTATAAAAATTATTTAATATATTTGGTAACTACAATTTACAACGATTTCAAGCTAAACAACAGTAAAAACGATAAAAAGTTTTTGAGTTATAAGATACGCATAGGAACGAACAGATATGAAATAAACGGTACATTTTTATTCTAGCTCTGGTTTATATTTTTTCAATTTACAGACTTTGAGCCCGTTAGTTGTAATTATAGTTTTGATGCAGATTGATTAATAAACTTGACTGTATATATTAAATACATATAAAAATATCTCCTAAATAATTTTCAGGATAATGACCTTCTGCTACTTGGTCGCGTTTAACTGGTGGCTGCTTCTATGTCCATGGACACTGAGCCATGATTGGCAGATGGGTTCTGTACCACTTCTCACATCAGGATGGGATCCGAGGAATTTACTCACGTGTGCAGCTTTTATCGCGCTGTTAGCATTATCATACAGATGTATAATGGATGTAGAGGTGAGTCCTTAAGCTGCATCAACTTTGACCCGGTGGTTTTGCCTACTTAATAAGAAGCATTATTACTGACCATCAATTGAGATAGTGATTATATGCTTATCTATATGTTTTATAAATAATATTTTAAAAACACCAAAAAACGCGCTTTAATAGCAAACCAAACTGGTAGGTAGAAAATAATTTGTATTAAATATAAATTAAGGATACTTAAGAATACCGAAGATAAGGGTGCGTAGGATACTTTTACTTTCATACTGTCAATACTTTTAACACTATCTGTCAGTAAAATATTTATAAAAATTGACATAAAACACCGTTACATAGATAGGTACCAACATAGATACACGCTAATAAAAGCGTGTTAAAAAATAAGCTTTCAGCAAAATGGTTATTAAAAAATAAGCATCAGGTCTCGATCGAATCAAAGGCTTTCTCATAGTCTGCAGACGCTAAAAACAATGACAAGTTATACTCTTTTGTGTTAATTATTCTATGCTCGTAGTTAAAGAGAGCTTTTTTCAAATATGATAGTCATGTCTTTCAATTTATCACATGGCTGCTTTTAATAGAGTGTAACATGTAATTAAACTTGTAGACGGTTCTTACATACATTAATGTACAAAATGTTTCATAAAGGGTAGTAAAAGTTAAGCAATATGAGCGCGAAATTCAAAATAAGTAATATTTACATATTTATTATATATACGAATAAGTATAAGTACTTTAAAAAGGATGAAAACGTAGTTAGAAATATTTTTTGTTTGTTTTTTTATGCTGTATAGTTATAACGTTTGACCACTATCTCACTTGATGGTCAGTAACGATGTGGTCGAAGATGTTATCACGCTAGATCTAGAATGCTCACTGGCTCTCAAGGACTGCTGTCTGAACACACTATGTGTTTGGTGACAGTCTTTGAAACTTGAGGGTGGTACCCTACAACCATGCTGGGAATTTGATAACGGTGTTACCTTCACGAAATATTATATCATCACATATATTTATATCTTCTCGATTTTATAATGTATACGATATAGATTGACGGAACGTTATGCTGTCATGGATATCATACTAATGTTATAAAGGCGAAAATTTGATTGTCGTTTTTCTGTTTTTCGTTGTTAAGTTTTTTACTGCTTCACGCTAAAACTGCTGAACAGATTTGCATGAAATGTAGAATGAAGATGGCTGTACAACACAATATATTGTTTATTCCTGTGAGATGACGGGAAGACAAAAAAATCGACAATATCACTTATCATATCATAGGGGGTAACACGGCGGCTAGTAATTGAAATATTTAATTCTATGATATGCATAAGAAATTATTAAGAACACAAAAATTTTTCAAATGCACCATCACAACCTACTCTCCGTGCTTATGTGTAAATGTCAAAGTGAATATCCAAATAAATATAATGAAATTAATAATTATATAAAAGATATAGCACAACGAGCCATTCAAAATGCAGCTCTTGGAGTCATTCTGGTTCAGGGGTGCGTTCGGTAGCTTCATCGGCCAAGTCATAGCTATCTTTCTCTGACAGCGGATGCGCGGCATTCACGAGCTCGATTTGAGCATTATTTGCCCCACCCAATATTTCATCATAACGATTCGCGTGAACCTGTCAGATCCAAATATGCTCGATGAGACTATAGTCTTTCTACCTCTAGTTTCGGTCAAACCTTGGTCGGCTGTCAAAAGTGACACATGCAAAAATAACTATCACGTGATATATTGCATTTAGTTCAATAGATACCAGTTGGAAAAAGAAAACATATGTAATATATATAATTTGTACAAATTGAACTCAAATGTAACCTTTTGCCTGATAATATATATTACTATTATTATCTAGTTATGATGTGACTGACTACTTCTTCTTCTTCTTATGTGAATCAGAATCTTGAAATTTGGTACGAAGCACGTCTTATAGCACAAATAAAGAAATTTGCATTTTTAGTTACATCATATAAGAAAAATATTTATAATAATTTGAAACTTACCACCCCTTTCTTTTGAATGGAATCCTCGGTCTGCGGTGCGGACTCGCACTTGGCCGTTTTTTATTTATTTGAAATATTACGGTGCACAATAGAGCTCCGTACACACCGGGGAATTTTTAAAACCATAATTATCATGAGATTAGCCGTTCGTGAGAACGCAGCCCATGGGTTGAGCCGCTGCCGATAGAATTTGAAAATATATAAATTAAGTTAAACATAATAGTCTCCATAATGGTTAGTGCCACGATTATTTGTACGTAACGTATCCTTTGTTAATACCATTAGACAAGAAACTTTCCGGCTATGTTCAAGGCCCTGAAGTCTACGTTCTACCATCGAGTCACTGATGTTTTTGGTTCGCTTTTTGATTGACTCTAAAGTTTTAAGCTGCTACATGGCTCATTCATCCCAAAGATGAGAACACTATAGAAACAGGATCGGTGCAGTGGTTTATACGGTTTGAGCAACTGCCACAGCAATAAACGCCTTTTCACTTTACCCAAACTATTTTAGGCAGCCTATTTTTTTTGTTATTATCATATTTTCTAAGTTATTCTCTATTTTTACATTTCAGTTACAAAAACACACTCCTGCAGTTGTGGGTCTGATGTTACTGGTAATACCGTACTTACCAGCTTCTAATCTTCTAGTGACGGTGGGATTCGTGGTCGCCGAGAGGGTTTTATACATTCCCAGGTAAGCCTTAACCTACAAAACCTACAAAATGCACGCAATGCAATGCTACGAAATACAACGGCACACGAAATACTAAGAAAAACGAGTTTTTAAATGCCACGATAGTCCATTTTGATTCTATTTTTTAAAAATGTAAGTATTACTTCGGACAACTAAGGGGCCAGAGATATTATCCTACTTCCTACTAATCCTATCCCACGAATATTATAAATGCGAAAGTTTGTATGTGTGTATGTTTGTTACCTCTTCACGCTCAAACGGCTACACCGATTTCGATCAAATTTGGTATTGAGATAGCTTATACCCTGGATTAACACATAGGCTTATTTTTATCATCACCATGATCACCGTTTTTCATCACCTCGCGGGTAAAACCGCAGGGCACAACTAGCATTAAAATGTCGAATGTTTCTGTGCATGTTTGTTACATCTTCACGCTCAAACAGCTACACGTATTTCGATGAAATTTGGTATTTAGATACTTCAGGTCCCGGAATAACACCGGAATAGGCTACTCTTCATCATCATCAACTTCATCAATCATCACCACGCGGGTAAAACCGCGGGGCGCAGTTAGTAAAATATAAAATATCTAGTACGACTGTGGCACTAAGAATATTCTCATGCTGGTAAACATTTAACGCCTGTCAAGCCAACTCCCACCCTCGAGTTGTAAAATCTTTGACACACAATACATAGTGTCCAAACAGTCCTTGAAAACCACGAAACAGACTTTGCCTTCGACTGCATCGTTCTATGTCTGTTCCCGAAATCCTGAGTATGTACAATATTTGATTTTTCAAAATGAGGACTAACAGTCTTAAAAGAATTTGAAATAAATTGTAATACCCCTAGTGTTATTATATACCTACATAACTAGCAGTTATCCGTGGACGAAAAGATATCACGAGGTCGTTCATCAAAACCACAAATACCTTTAGATATATATCATTGGATATATACCACAATATCTTTGGATACCTTTTATATTATATAATTATTATTTTTTTAATATGAAGTTTTTAATTTATAATTAAGATAAGATTTTTTATTTTTTATTTTATATTTGTTCAAACACTGACTTGTAATCAAAATCTTACCAACAAAAATGACTATTACTACCTATCTGCTTTGTGCCAAAACGCTGGACTGATTTTATCAGGAAGGCCACACACACAGTCTACCTTAGTGGAAAAATATCGCTTAACGAGCTGCTGCCCTGGTAAAAGACGCCAGCGACGTTCCACTTGCTTTATATAAGCTACTAAGAAGATCCGTGGGTGATGGTGATCACTTACTATCAAGCGGCTTATCCTTTATTGTTGATACGACTAATGGGTTGTGTTTTTCATTGATTAATTTGTTGTACCATGAATATGAAAGTAGTCCATCCATTGTTTTGCTCACCACAATGCTTCAGGAACAACACAGCGCTTTGCTTGCTCTGTTGTTAGTCGCTTTGAACATGTAAGACATTATTTAATTGTGTTTTCGAATATTGGCTTAGGAAACGTTGTTTTACAAAGCTTTTTTCTAAAATGAAACTCCATAAAGTACTCGACAGCGCCATGCTATAAAGAGTTTATACAATATATTATCGGAACGAGGGATCCCTACCTCCTCTACCTCCACCTACTCTTACATCAGACTATAAGGCGACTTCAAAAATATATACATGTGAACAAAATACATAATAATAATATTATAATACATATTTTTTTAATACTGTTAAACGTATCGTATCGCGACGGTAATCGCTTACCATCAGGTTGCTCGCCTGATTGTTTGCTACCCATTACATAATTATAGATATTTATTCTTATCCTTCAACCTTCATATGAAAAAGTTTTCTTGTTAGGGCTGTTTATTAGAGCCAAATAATGTGTAACAAACATATTATTTTATATTAATTTTGGAATTCATCTTTTTTTAATTATAAATATATATTTGTATATAAAAAACCTGTTCAACACCTTAACTCGCTCTATGAAAGCATCTGCAGTTCTTTTTTAGTTTATAGTATTACATTATTCATGATTCTATTGGAATTCATAAATATTTAAATTGGTATCCAATGGTCAGTAGATACCATCGTATCTTAACCCTTGGATGTACATTTCAGTGTGGGTTCAGTATTGCTGACAGTATACGGAGTTCAAGTTCTGTGGAGACGTGGCGGAGATTGCCGGAGGATGGCGGCGGTAGGAGTCATCGTGTTGGTGGCGGCAGGAGTGGCCAGAACGCAACTGAGAAACCGTGACTGGAGGACGAGAGAAACGTTGCTCAGGTACCCTTTTTTTTATTCACTATAATGATTAAATGAAAAAATGAAATTAAGGGTATTGTGATTAAAACACAATACCCTTAATTTTCAGAAAACCAAAACACATACTATAATCTGAACTCTTCATAAAACCACTCGTGTAATTTAGAGATGGGTATGGGCCTTGTGAGCAAGCTCAAACTCTAGGAGCTATGGAATGGGCTATGTTCAAGCTATAAAAGCTCAACAAAATCACACTCATGAAACAAAATGTGCTCAAGAAGATTATATGATCTAGCTTGGTTCCACCTTTAACTAAGTTGCCACTGACCAACAAGTGAAACGCAAAATTATTTTTAAAAGAAACTATTTGTAGTAACCTTTATTTGCCACCCTATATCGAATTAATCAAACGTAAGAAATAGCTGTTACCCCTGCAATAACCTACGAGAACTGTATTAGAGTTGTCATTATTTAAAAACACCGTAAGTAGTCGTTTTCAGGTTAAAAAAGCCAACGAACATTTGATTTTGTTCCGACTCTAGCTGTTAACTTCTAAAATACAACGAATTAATACAAGCTGTTCCAGGAATTGTGCAATGAAAGAACTTTACAAAGGATTTCTAATTAACCTTGGATGTCTTTTGTTTCTAGAGCGGATCTCTCAGTGCTGCCTCACAATGCGAAACTCCACTACAACTTTGCCAATTTCCTGAAAGATATCGATCAGCAAGAAAACGCCATTAAACATTACAAAGAAGCGCTGACGTAAGTATCTGAGTCCAATTTCTATGGAGCATAATGGAATCCATTTACGAAATTAAAGTTTGAAACCCGAGGGTTTACGTAGTCCTGGATTTGATTTTCTGAATTCTAAGACCTCATTCATTACGGTGTTAAAACTGTAACAAGGTCGTATGCAGCCTACTTCTGAGTATCTAGATCATCTAAATGCGTTAGCGTCGTATATGTCATCATCATCATAATCTCAGCTATGGGGCGTCCACTGCTGAACAGAGGCATACCCGAACTTCCATAAGGACTGGTTGAAAGCGACCCCTATCCAGCCCTTATCTGAAATCTTAGTTAGGTCGTCTGTCCATCGTAAAAACATAATTATGTATGTAGTTTGTGATAACTAATGACACAGTCAATCGTGATATACTTAGTAGAAAGTGAACCATTGAAGATGCACTATGTTGAAATGCCGGTGTAATTTTGGTTGGGGTATTGTCTATAAGGTGACATTCCATATCCAGGAGACGGTTAAATAAAGATTAAACAAACGACTTTGGCGCTTATATAGACTAGTGTTCCGCTCAGCTGGCATCAGCGGTGGAAATGTAGAAGAAGCAATTGCGTCCTCAGCTTAATCAAATTTATATAATGAAGATTTTTGGTTATCGATTTATGCTTAGTGTTTTAAAAGTCAGTTTCATTAAAATGGATAGAGTGGGGGTTATATTATTACTACGGTGTCTATTAATTGGAATCATAAAATGTGAGCACGTTGAGATAGTTGGTTTTTTTTCCCTACAATATGTAATATTGTATTTTATCATTGATTTCGGAAGATGCAATTTAAAGGAAAGTTAATTTGTCAATGTCGCAACAAGACACAAAATTGACATTTTAATTACAAATAAATGAATAAAATTCATTTTTTGTTTATTAAAATGTTTATACTTATTCTAGTAGGTAGGTGATGGAATGATAAATGGTAGTATATAGTATAAATGATAGAAGGTAGGATGCAGATAGCTTGGACGAGCTGTTAGTGAAAATTCGAAGGAAAAAGACATCATGGCCGGTCACCTGGTCAGAATCAAGTGACTCTGTCACTGGCCTCACTGTCACAACCACCTTAAGAGAAGACGCAACCGAACAGCACGGAAAACAATTATACACAAAGCTTTGAAAGCTTTGCAGGGACACGTCCCTCAATAATAGTATACGACTAAGAAGATGATACTTATTGTACTAAATACCATCGTGTTTATAATATTTTCACTGTTGCCGTGGCGCAATGGGCAGTGTCAGTGACATGAATTCTGTGTCTATGCGACCCTGGGTTCGAATCCCGGCAGGGGCGAACATTTCTGCAATGAGTGTAGATGTTTGTCCCGGCTCTTGGGTATTTGTGTGCTGTAATTGTGTGTGTCCATGCCTCCCGCGATACAGGGAATCCCCTAGTGGGGGGGGGGGGGGTCTAAGTGTGATAAATTAAAAAAAAATGCTATAAGATTCGTATAAAACTGTTATTTGCAATGAGTTTATGTCAATAATAACACAAAATGTCACTGTCTCAAAAGTAAATCTTATAGAGAACTTATTGTTATACTAAAATTTGAATAGCCGTATATACGCCATATCTTAAAATTATTGTATCAATGCATTGCGCAAAATAATAGCATGAAACACCCCTCTTGTCAATGATATTATATGTTTATATGAGGTAGATGTCACTCAAGCGCACGGAAACTGAGGCGGCAAAATTAAGTCAATTGTAGTAATTTTCATTATGACGCGTATTTCAAGCGCAAGTCTAAACATATAGCTATCCTTTTCTATATTATTCGCACCGTATTATCTGTCGCAGTAAGCATGTTTATGTCGTAAAGGAAAAAAATCTGAGCACCGCGCAGTATGAATATACGTCATCTTTAGTAAAACATCATTGCCTCTTGTCCTATTCCAGTCTGTGGCCGAGCTACGCGAGCGCGCACAACAACCTTGGCACGCTGGTACTGGCGTCAGGCCGCGCCGAGCACCACTTCCTGCAGGCGCTCAAGTACAACAGGGACCACGTCAACGCGCATTATAACCTCGCTAAACTCTACAGGTATGATACACTATGCCTACACAGAGGTGTGTATATATGTGCGGAACATCCCCGAAAGACGGGGGAATATAGATCCTAGGGAATCTAGACCTAGGGAATCTAGTTATACCAAGGGACGAACCCGCCATCGATTTGCTCATTATACCCACTAGTAGTGCCCTAATGAAGTAGGTTCATAATATTATTCTATTTTTAGATGTGTATTTATTTTATGTTTAGTAATGTTTCATAAATGTTTTTAAGTAAATTGAACTACTGTTCAATAATATCAGCATTTTATGTAACATTAACTGTTGATACAAAACTTTAAGGAATAATGTAGGAAGAAAATTATATAGTTAAGTTAGTTCCTTGGAGTAATTGTAGATGGCGCTCTCCATCAAGCAAGCAACATCTGAATCGCGGTGAAAAGATTCTTTGTCTGTATCGAGTTACTTAATTTAAACCAACAAAAGCCGAGAACTCATACAAAATAGAGTACTGCGCATTTATGGGCGAGAACTTTGGATTTATCAACATTTCACCTTCCGTCCATTTCAGATGGACGGGACGGAAGGTGAAAACTGAAATGTTGATAAATCTGATGACTGATAAATGGCGGATCACTGATCTGCCATTCATTTCATAGAACTTTTACTAAGAATTCATTTCATTTAGGTATTATTGCCTGCCGAGATCTTGACAATTCATTGTAAGCACACTTTTCTACCTCAAAGGCCGCTGATGAAGTTCCTAAATTAAACTAAGTACATATTTAGTTCAATTAATTTAGCACCGTAAGGTTTATAGTTCATTTCAATATCTGTGGCTATAGGTGTTTGCGCACTTGTTAGCATCAAATATTTGCATGGAATTGCCATCTAGGGTGAATTGCATGAACTACGCAAGTCTATGCAATAGATCCCAAAACATCGCCGAACGACGACGCGGCTTCGAATGACAGCCGTTCGCAACCCGAAGTTGGCCGCGCATCCCCGAGGGAATCGGTCGCACGTCGCACGTCGCTCATCGCACCGCGAGTCGTTAGCACCGCTTGCTGACTTGACACGCATTTTACATGTTCTATTAGGCTCCGCTAGCCTACCGCTCGCGCTGTACCGCCACGTACCGCGCTTCCACGCATCAACACAAATGACAAATAAATCCACAAGATAGCATTGGAGAAAGTGCGCCCACGCAGGGCTCCTGGAGACACGGCGATTGCACTACAGGCGAAGGGATATTGCTGACTTTCGGTGAGTGCTTTTGCCCCTGGCCTTTCATCCTTTATTTGATGTTGACAGGTTGCGCATCCTCTCTAGGCACCTTCTACAGTATATCTGTCGCCATTCTCGCATTTTCATACCCGCATCCCTAAGATATCTAAGAAACCGCATCCGCCACACCATTCTTTTTCTGGCCCATACGAACCGGATATAACCAGCTCAACGCTCGGTGACTATCGTTGGAATTTAATATTCTTAGGTATCTTGAAACATTACACACAACATAATATATTATATGTATATATTTTGCATAAAACTATAATTATAATAATATAATTGTACTTCGCAACCCAGTGGGCAGATACGCTCGTACCCAGTGAACGTATATTTCTCGCTTCATATTTTATATTCTTTCGTGAATACCTTTTATTTTCCGTCTGTGACCGGTATATGTTTGTTTAATAGTACCTAAAGGTAAATAAACAGTACACGATTACATATATTTACGCATTTACTTATTATAATAAAACCTAGGTGTACCCTCACATTATCACATATTAAATTCTTCACTCACCTACAAGCCTATCTGCTACCGCATACCTACAAATCATTCCATAAACGTTTTTATCTGTTGTTTTACCGTCTCGCATTTAATTAAATCTTCAAAATGTCGTCTGAGGCAAAATTGAAATTATTGCAAGCTAAAAAAGAAGCAATATTCGCACACATTAATGCTTTATTTACATCCGCTAAGAAAATAGGGCCGTCAGCTGACGTTGATACTAGATGTAAACAAGATTTCATCGCCGGTTCGTCAAACATTGACAAATTGTATAGCAATTTTAACGATTTATGCGATCAACAAAATGCATTATCTTTAGAATTAGACCCAACATATGAACTAAACTTTAGTAATTGGAACGCATTTGAAACTTTATTTTCGTACATCAAACATACGCGCACGAGTTTATTGGAATCACGTCAGGTTATCGCGGCGACTGATAAGCCCGCTTCGCACACCTGTCGATTGCCGCCGCTTGATTTAGTGGAATTTTCTGGTAGTCCCGAATCTTGGCCACTATTCTATCACAGTTTTAAGACAAATGTTCACGATAATGCATCCTTGACCGACGCCCAAAAAGTCCAATATTTGGTTGGAAAGTTAAGTGGTAACGCTCTTAATGTGTTCGCGGGAATTATACCCAACGAACAAAACTATTCTACGATATGGAATTCCTTAGTGGTTAAATACCAAGACAAGAGATTACTAGGATCTATGTACCTTAACAATATACTCGATATTAAACCCGCTTCTGGTTCGCATGCCCAATTAAATAATTTTATAGAAAGAGTCCATTCTTCTATGTCCGCATTAAAACAGTTAGAAATCAGTGACTTATCTGATTTCATACTTACGCATCTCAGTCTAAAAAAGATAGACCCGCAATTAGTTCAAAGTTTTGAATTATCTGTGCGTGATAAAGATATACCTACTAGTACGGACTTGGTAAACTTTATCCGTCATCACATTAAAGTACTCGAGCGCACGAGTGCCGTTCGACACAATGGGCCGCAGGCGAATTCTGGATCTCGCTCGCGTCAACCATCGACATTTACGCATACCTTTACGCTCACAGAAAATAATGTAAACAAGGAAGGCTGTATGTTTTGTAAAAAATCGCAGCACATTCACTTATATCAGTGCACGGCTTTTCAAAAACTGCCAGTAAATGAACGCTTCAATTACACAAAAGGCAAGAAATTGTGCATAAATTGTTTCAGTGCAAGACATACATCAACGAATTGTGCTTCGCTTAACTCTTGCAAACAGTGTCATAAAAAACATCACACCTTGTTGCATTTCGATAATCCCCAAATGTCGCACCGTAATGTCGAAGGGGTGCAGAATAGATCGCCTAATAGTTTTGTTGCCGAGCGCCAGCGTTCTGCGTACGCGCGGCCGGTTTCTTTATCGAAGTCCGCGCCGCCCGCGCCACCGCTGCATACTGACATGTCAGAGGCGCCCGCTTCGCACGGTTCTGATGCTCCTCTTAATAAACGCTCGGACACTTTTACTTTGCATTCATGCAATAATGATATAGTGAGTAAACAAAATATAGATAAGACATTTGTTTTACCCACGGCTCAAGTATACGTACCTATTAATGGTACACGCTTTATTATACGATGTTTGGCAGATAGTGCATCTGAAAATAATATTATTACGCTCGCTTGTTGCAATAAATTAAACTTAAATATTAATCCGCTCGTCAATACTTCGTTAAAAACTGTTGGCTCAATATCGGCACCTATTAAAGGTTACGTTACACTGACGATTCAATCGCGCGTTTCTGACGCTCAATATACTTTGACGCTGCTAGTGGTTGATCATATTACTGATCAATTGCCCACGCGCGTGGTCCACGCGTCGATGGTGGATTACTTCAAAGACTTGCCGCTCGCTGATGAATGTTGGAACTCACCCGGGAATATCGACATGATTCTTGGTACTCAGATGTTTGCATTTATTATACTAGGCGGTAAGGTGATACCACCCTTGCATTCTCGATCAGCTGATTTTTCGGATACCGCTCGCTCTGTGCCTTACGCTCTCGAAACAACGCTTGGCTATATTGTCATGGGTGAGATATCCGCTGTCAACCCTGAAGGTATAGTCTGGTCCTTCGGTCCTTTGGTGAACGAACTCAATAAAAATATTACAAAGTTCTGGGAGTTAGAGGAGGTGCCTTCTGTAAAAATTATAAGTCCGGAAAATCATGACTGTGATCAATTATACAAAGCGACAGTTGCAAGAAGCACCTGTGGACGGTATATTGTATCGCTGCCTTTTAAGGGCGACCCTAAAACTTTGGGTAATTCTTACACTCACGCTCTTCGTCGATTTACAGCTTTAGAACGCAAGTTTAACGCGGTACCTGAACTTCGTCAGGCATACAATGACGTCATCGCTGACTATATAAAAAAGGGGTATTTGTCAGAAATATTCTATTCTTCCGCCGCTATATCTGAAGGTTATTTTATACCGCATCACGCTATTGTTCGTCCTGATAAAGCGACAACAAAAACGCGCGTCGTTTTGGATGCTAGTGCTAAAACAGACACTGGCACATCGCTTAACGATTTGTTGCACATAGGCCCGAATCTACAGACAGATTTATTTACACTTCTTTTAAAGTTTCGCTGCTTTAAAGTCGCCATAACTGCTGATGTGCAACAAATGTACCTTAGAATATATTTATCAGAAAATGACCGCAAATACCAAAAAATATTATACCGCTTTAATGGAAATGAGACATTACGCATTTTACAATTTAATTCAGTGGCTTTCGGTTTACGATCCAGTCCCTATCTCGCAATGCGGACTTTGCGGCAGTTAGCCGAAGATGAACGCGACCGCTTTCCTCTCGCTGCCGACGTTGCTATCCAAGATTTATACATGGATGATTTGACCACATCGGTACAGTCCGTGGATGATGGCATTCGTTTGGCCGAAGAGTTACTCGCATTATTTAAAGCCGGTGGATTTAATTTAGCCAAATGGGCTAGTAATTCACCTGAACTAGTCGCTCATCTACCCGAGTCACAACGCGCATCTATTGAGTTTACTGATGACACTGACACCTTGAAGGTTTTAGGTTTGAAATGGACACCCACTAGTGATACATTTTCATTCACCACCTCCATCGCTACGGCAGGTAACACAAAACGTGCCATACTGTCAACAGTCGCTCGCTTATTTGACGTGCTTGGATTTGTCGCACCAGTAATACTTTACGCCAAACTTTTATTACAAGAACTTTGGCTCGCAAAGATAGGATGGGATCAAGAACCACCTGAAAGTATAGTTAACCGCTTCGTTCAATTTAAAAACGAATTACCTCTTCTATCACAACTGCAAATACCACGTCACTTAGGTATTTCAGCCGGTTGTGTTGTAAATATTGTGGCATTCGGAGATGCCAGCCCTCGGGCTTTTGGAAGTGTGATTTATTTACATGTGACACACCCCAACAGCGACATATCTGTTCATTTGATATGTTCAAAGTCCAAAGTGGCCCCACTGAACACTGTCACGCTAGCTAGATTGGAACTGTGTGCGGCGCTACTTCTGGCTAAACTTGTCAGCCAAGTCTGTACCGCATTCCATGACCGCTATCCCATTAAGGATATCTACGCATTTTCGGACTCCATGATCACTCTGTCCTGGATTCATTCATCACCGCATCGATGGCAGACATTTGTTGCCAATCGCGTTAGTAAAATACAGGAACTGATATCTCCTGATCGCTTTTTTCATATACAGGGTGTAAATAATCCTAGTGATATTATATCAAAGGGATTATTGCCCTCGCAATTAATTAATCACCCGCTTTGGTGGCACGGTCCAACCTGGACCGGTCTTCCAACCGCTGAATGGCCAATCGCGCCATTTGTCGCCGCTAGCACTACAAGTCTCATACCTGAAATGAAAAATACAGTAACTTTCACCACTATATCCAATATGGATATTTCACCATTTCAGGAGCTCGCCCTACGAGTCTCTTCCTGGAAAAAGTTGCTACGCATTATAGTTTACGTTCTCCGCTTTGCGCATAAACTACCTCGCTCACCTTCAATTCAAGTTTCTAATATTGAAACTGCTGAAGTCGTGATTCTTCGCATTTTACAAAGCACTTACTTTGCTGATGATATTAAAAATATAAAGAAAGGTAACTTACCTTCGCCGGCGTTGAGAAAACTCAACCCATTCGTAGATGAGCATGGATTAATCCGCGTTGGTGGTCGATTGACCAATGCAAACATACCGTTTGAAAATCGCCATCCAATACTGCTTCCCCGCCGCGATCACTTAGTCGATCTTATAATTGATGATTGTCATCGCTCCAATTGCCATACTGGTTCACACCTGCTCATGTCTCTATTAAGACAGCGTTACTGGATCATCTCCGCTCGAAACATTATTAGACAACGAATACGCAAGTGCAACTTTTGCTTCAAAGTTGCACCTTCACATCCATCCCCTATGATGGCTAATCTTCCATCTGCGCGCGTCCTAGAAGCCAAGGCTTTTACGCACACTGGGGTGGACTTTGGCGGTCCAATACCTATTACTCTCACACGAAAACGTGGTGTCAAAAGCCAAAAGGCTTACATTTGCCTGTTTGTGTGTTTGACTACAAAGGCTATCCACATTGAAATCGCATCGGATCTCAGTACAGAAACGTTCTTAGATGCTTTTAAACGTTTTTTGTCAAGACGAGGGCCTGTATCGTGTATTTATTCCGATAACGGAACCAATTTTATTGGCGCTAAACGACATTTGGATGAGTTGTATGCCTTTATGTCTTCAAAAAATACCTCCGACGCATTACAGGCAGAGTTGTACAATCGCAGGGTCCGATGGGTGACCATTCCGCCTCGTGCTCCACACTGGGGTGGTATATGGGAAGCGAATATCAAATCTGTCAAGTCTCACTTGTATCGTTGCATTGGTAAACAATTACTTTGCTATGAGGAATTATTAACGGTTCTAGTGCAAATTGAATGTCTGTTAAATTCACGCCCGTTGTGTCTGCTGTCGGATCAGCCTCACCCAATCTTAACTCCCGCTCACTTTTTGAATACGACACCTTTACAATCATTACCAGCACATGATATTAATAAGTCAATCAGCCTTACTAATAGAAAGAAGCTTTTGGACAGCTTAGTTCAAAGCTATTGGAAAAAATGGCACGTCCATTATCTGCACACATTACAAGCACGACAAAAATGGAACACTCCTGATGTTCCTATTCAACCAGGGACACTAGTACTTATTCATCAAGATGACACACCACCACTTAGGTGGCCAACAGGCATCATTGAACAAACATATCCTGGGAAAGATGGAATAACTCGAGTCGCGTTAGTACGTACTGCAACAGGCACGTTCAAGCGTCCCGTTGTTAAGTTATGCCCGCTTCCAACGCAATAATTAAATCATATTACGCATTAGTTTAGTAAACAACTTAGATATAAGAATAGTTATATCCAACCACATCATTAATTACCGCTCATACACGCATTTATGATTATATTATATTATATTTTTACCGCATAATAAACATATCGCAACTCAAACGCATTCACTTTCATACATCATTTCGCATCACACATACATTTCCGCATTAATTTTCCTTTGAAATCCTACGGATTGTCAAGCCGGGGAGGATGTTTGCGCACTTGTTAGCATCAAATATTTGCATGGAATTGCCATCTAGGGTGAATTGCATGAACTACGCAAGTCTATGCAATAGATCCCAAAACATCGCCGAACGACGACGCGGCTTCGAATGACAGCCGTTCGCAACCCGAAGTTGGCCGCGCATCCCCGAGGGAATCGGTCGCACGTCGCACGTCGCTCATCGCACCGCGAGTCGTTAGCACCGCTTGCTGACTTGACACGCATTTTACATGTTCTATTAGGCTCCGCTAGCCTACCGCTCGCGCTGTACCGCCACGTACCGCGCTTCCACGCATCAACACAAATGACAAATAAATCCACAAGATAGCATTGGAGAAAGTGCGCCCACGCAGGGCTCCTGGAGACACGGCGATTGCACTACAGGCGAAGGGATATTGCTGACTTTCGGTGAGTGCTTTTGCCCCTGGCCTTTCATCCTTTATTTGATGTTGACAGGTTGCGCATCCTCTCTAGGCACCTTCTACAGTATATCTGTCGCCATTCTCGCATTTTCATACCCGCATCCCTAAGATATCTAAGAAACCGCAACCGCCACACCAATAGGTATTTTTCAATGGTCTCGATATTGAAATTATCACAGCAAAGTTGAGCACAGTACAACAATTATTCCATTCCTGCTAGTTGACACAATAAATGTAAATAACTTACAGCATTTATATTTACAAAACAAATACTTAATTATGACGTGCGTCATGCTTAAATTAAATGTACACCAAGCAAATGTGCAGCAATGCACAAAGAAGCATATTATGTTACCTATATATGTTCAAAGCGTCTCGGCGACGCGACGTCAACAAACGAATGATATGTTAAAGCATGATTGCACGAAGAGTTAGTAAGTGACTGCGCCATTAATATCACTATCACATCTAGTTGACAGCTAATTTGTACATATTATCGTCATTTTCGTACTACAAATCATTTTGTTAGTGTCTTATTATGGTTCGATATTATGTGGTATCGTAAAAGACTGTGTTTTATGGAGAGAATCGCGACCCTAATGAAGATAAACCACGCAAGGAGAATTATGGTTAGGTTAGAAGCAGCTGAGCAGCTTGTACGGTTTTTAACTTTTGAACGATTTCCCTACACCAGGAGTCGCGAACTTGCGGCTCGCGAGCCTAATGCGGCTCTTTCGATGTACAGTGGCGGCTCCCAGTTAACAATAGACAATATTTTTTATTACTGAAAAAAATATACTTAGCTATAACATATAATAGTATCGGTAATTACATTTTGGCAATCACCATTACATTAACAAATGAATGGGCCCCAAAACTAGGCAAGTAGTGTGCATGTAGTTAGAAATACTCTCTGAAAAAGGTATACTTATCAGTAATTATACAACTGGAAACCATAGTCCGGTGAAACTGTGAAACGCAGCTACTATTTTATAGCTTTAGTAGAGTAGTGTGCTGGATTCTAGCTTAGCACTTATTTGTATAAAACACATTTGCTCAAACCTACCTTAACATGATTATAATATTTGCAAAGTGAATATCATAATTACCATTTCTATATTTGCTGTCACAGATAAAATGCTCAACCTACATCAGATTATTTTACATTGTTGCGAGATTAATTTTATTCAAGGTCTAGGTAAATTAATAACTTTAAGATATAAACTTTTTATATATTGTAGTTTTATGTACCTGTAGTATAATAAAGTAACTTCGGATATTTTGTTAAAGATGATCGATAGCGATTTAAATCTCAATTTTGTTAATCAATCAAACTATCTAAACTCGTAAAAATAAATATATAAAAAATGTTTTAAAAACTAAAAGAAATGCTTTTGTAAAATATAATTTTCGGATATAAAAGTCGCTAATCCTGAAGATCCTAGTTAGGATTATTATACTAATCAGATTATTGTCCTATTGGACAAACTATTGAAGTTATTGCATTGTCATCCGTCTTTGATAGAACAGTGCGCAGAGTTTCAACTTAATGTGATGTATGTAATCACTTAGATATTAGACTTTTAACTGACTTCAAAAAAAGGAGGAGGTCCTCAATTCGAATGTACTTTTTTATGTTTGAAAGTTGGTGCTTCCCGAGTGGTCCAATTTAAATTTTATCTAAATCGGTCTAGCTGTTTTTGAGTAACACTCCAATAACTGCAGTGTTACTACGTTAGTGTTACTAATTGATGTGGAAAAACAGTTAGAATTGTATGCCCTTTTATATATAGTTCTCGTTATGTGGCATTGGCGCCGCCAGGATTACTTTCAGGGAGGTTCATCTGCATCTATACATTTATACCACACACATCAAAAAAGACTGAGCAGCTTGTACAGTTTTGAACTTTTGAACGATTTCCCTACACCAGGAGTCGCCAACTTGCGGCTCTTTCGATGTACAGTGGCGGCTCCCAGTTCCATAGTATGCAGATACCAATAATTTAGTATCAAAATCTTTAACAATCGTACTTTTGATACATGAGCGAAAACCATCTTTTTCTTACAGCCCCTGAACCGCAAATCTTACTTGCATCGTCTCAACGTTTTGTCAATCAAAAATAAAAATCAAATATTATTTACCTATTAGACTAATATATCGGAAATCATTTCTTTGTGGGTTTTTGACGACTTAAATTTTTTATTAATTGTAACTTTTGGCTCTTTAGTCTGAAAAAGTTACCGAACCCTGCCCTACACCATTCGTTTTGACGACGACGGCGCAAGGATACTATATTTTTTTAAGATGATGAACAAATTTGGACAGCAACCTAGACGCCTTCAGTTTTTATTCAAACTGTAACTTATGTAAAACAGGGTTTTGAGCCTAGAAACGTTAAGCATTTTATAGTTTTTTGTCTGTATGTAAACGATGTTTTAAATAGTTTTAAATTATTTACTTTAAAAAAAAGAGAGGCTAACAAGTAAGGTTGCATTTAAAGTAGGATTAAACCATGTTCCTACATGTTTGAAATTAAACCCTCGAGAAAATGGTATTTATTCGTTAGTCTTTTTAATGGACAATCACGCGACGACTTGACCGCCATCTCATTTAACAACATATAATTATTTATCATATTTTTTTTTTTCATTTCTTGCAGGAAGAAAAACCGCCACTCCGACACGCTTAAGATGCTCGAGCGTTGCATTACTCTCGAACCCCGATTCGTTCAAGCGTACCTGGAGTTGCTCCACCTAAAGCCCGATGAAGACAAACGGTGGATACTAAACAAACTCCTCGAGTTGGAACCTGGGAACTGGGAGCATTACGTCCTCTATGGGAACTGGATGAAAGATCGGGGTACGCAGCTTTTTATAACTCCTTCATTATTGCTTCATTAAGTTCTTAATCCTTAAGCTATATAATAATTCCGTTGTTTCATTATGGTATTGTTCGTGTGTAGGTCTGTTCCCGCTGGCGCTGCAGTACTACACGACGGGCATGCGGCTAGCGGCGCGGCGTGGGGGTGCACGCCCCGCCGCCGTGCCCGTGCGCGCCGCCGCACTCGCGCTGCGCGCCTCCGGCCACCGCGCACTCATACTGCAGCTCCTGACGAGGTCACGCACTAACCTTCTACCGTCATCATTTTAGTCTTGCAAGTTTAGGGCCGAAAATGCACTTCTCCGGTCGCTTTCCACATACGCTAGTTTTTTTTATATTGAAATAAGTGCACATTTATACATTCTATGTTATGGGGCTAGAGGCTTACACAAATAAATTGGTTGCTAGTTGGAAGCTTTCCGCACCTGGCAGCCTCCGCCAATCTTTATGAGGTCGTTTGTCCATCTTGTCGGTGATCGTTCTACGCAACGTTTGACCTTAACCTCACCATTTCTGGTATTTTTGACCAAATAGGCCATCGGCTTTACGTGATATGTGCCGTGTCCCCTGCTATTTCACTTGTGATACCCATATCCATAGACCACGTTTTTCGATGATCTATCTTTCGAGGCATTGTAAAAAAAAGTAATGAGAGAAAGGATTATAAAATACCACAATAGCTTACTGTTCTGAAGTAAGATTTGATCAGTTATGTTTTTCGTCCATTGAACTGCCGAGCGATGTGAATCAAATCCCGTCGAATGCTTGCTTTACTTATAGGCAGGTCTTAAGTTGACAAATACAAATAATTTATTCCGTGAAAGACAATAAACCGCATTCAGTTAAGGGAGCTCTTGGTTTTTAAACTAAAACTTTAACAGAGAACATGAGAGGCAGAATTATGAGCGCCTTTAGATGAGGCTAGTATTTGAAATGCACGGTGTATCGTCAATGTAAAGTATACCTTGGGTTGCCGTCATAGAAATTGATGAGCCAGTACAACACTATGTCATGGATAGATAATATAAATCTTGAGAGTGGGCACGGTGACCGTAATGCCCTTGTTGGGTTGCAGATGGCACAGCATGCGCGATGCGGGAGAGCCGGCGCGGCGCGGGCGGCGCGAGCGTGAGGTACGCGCGTGGCGCCTACGCCGTGAGCTCGCCGCGCGAGCCGTGCTCTACGCGCGCCCCGTCAACAGACACACTGTACGCTACGTCCGCTCATTATCGCGTTCACGCTTTCTTATCCCAACTGCTACCCGAACTTCTTACCCATTTTATTTCACTTTATTCATCCTTTTTTATTTCAAAATAATAAAGCGATCTTACAAATCATCATCATATAAGTGTGATAAAAAAAATCTCAGCCATAGGACGTCCACTGCTGGACATATGCTTCCCCCATTGATTTTCACAAGGACTATCATAAAGGATGGGTCGAATACTCGTCATGCTTGGCAGGTAGGTTGGCGAGCGCAGTACGATGTGTGACCCCCAGAAGGCGCTGCTCCCCACCCACTGGTACGTGATTCCTTATCCGACTCCTATGGCACCCACGGGAAGAGATGGGGGAGTACTATTCTAGGCTGGTACCTCACAGCACTTTCTAGGTGGTAGGATAGCGGTGCCGTGGGGCACCGCTATCTTAGGATCGATCTTACACAGCATCACTATAATGTTAATTCAATTTATGTAGATAGATGATAAAGCACCAAATTTGTGTGGTTGTCAGTCTGTAAATATAATCACTTCAATGTCCATAACGTTAATTTTCATCATAGGTATTAATTAAAATTGAAATAAACCATATTTTTCAAACGTAAAATTTGCTAAAATCGGACTAAAATCCTTGGCTATTAATGTGCCAAACACAGGATCGATCCCCCTACCTCAGGTTTGGATTATGCAGGATCTACAGGGCAATGCTATTTGGATACTTACATATGAAAATGGCGTTTAGTCGAACTGGCCACTTTGATTTCAAAAATGTGCGTTTTAATGTAGGCTTGTGTATTTGTACATTTGTACCCGCGCCATTTGATTTTTCTTTGACATCGTTCTGTCTACGATATGGAGAACTTGCAAGATCGGGATATTTACGAATACAAGTTCCACCGAGATCCAGGTGATACCTAATAAGGAAATAAAATTGATCGAAGAAGCGGATCCATTGCAAACATCATCATCTTAACATACCTACCCCATTGATCTCCATGCAGAAAGGCTGGTTGGAAGCGCCACGCATTTTCCTGCAATCTTGGACGAATCGTCTGTGCAACTTGTTAGTAGACTTTCTGCGCTGCGCTTGCCTGTCCGTGGTCTCCACACAAGAACTTTTCGACCCCGCCAGTCATCAGTTTTGCGTACCATGTGCCCTGCCATTTCAGCTAGCTAATCCACCGGGCTGTGTCAGTGGATTTAGTTCTTTTACGGATCTCCTCATTTCTGAATCGATCTTGTAGAATAATCCCGAACTTCGCTGCTCTCTCCATAGCTTGTTGAGTGGCCATGAGCTTGCTTAGAAGACTCAATGTAAGCCTATAAAAAAATTACATACAGCACCAACAAGAACAATAAAAACAAATTTCTACCCATAGGTCGATATTGTCGATGTCGGAAATAAAACGTTTCAAGCAAAACCATTTCCTAGAAAATACATATGACATACACCATTCAGTCATACACTACTGGTTCCAATCACTACTTCAGAAATCACTTATCTAAATATACTTTATTGTTTCAGATGACGTCAACTTGCCTCCACCATAGCCAGCTTGAAATATCCCCCGAGTCGTACGTAAACAAATTAAAACAAAATGAATACATACAAACAGACACACGGATTTTTCGCAGTGGTGTACCGTGCGAGGATAAACCAGTGAATAATAATGTGTGTCAGAAACAATTGAATAAAAAAAGTGTCTCAATCCCCGCTCAATACAAACCGACGCACAACAAGTCTGAAACTGGCCATAAACAAAAAAGTTGCCCCTTGCATAATAAGAAAAAAATCAAAAATGCTGAGACGTTCAGCCCCTTTGCTGCTGAGCATTTAATTAAGACTTATTAGTGTCACTTTAAGGTATATATGGTGTACATGGGCTATTTTCGAGGAGTTGTGGTGTTACAAAAACAACCGAAAAATAGTGCGTGGAGTCCCTCCGCGCGGTAGAAGTGAAGCTTCGAAATGTGGAAATGAAAATAAAAGCGTTGAACGTTTAACGCAACTGTGCTTTGATACCCCCTTCATGGTAGCGTTAAACGTTTAACACAACCTTGTTGAAGTCGCATTAGGAATTTCACTTCAATAAAGAGTTTTGTATTGTATTGCATTTTCACAAGCCATATAGCTTAAAAATAACTACGTGTAAGACATTGAACGAATAAAACACTGTTCTAATAATAAAAATGGTCCAAATTTGCGAGAATAATAGCTTCCATAATCCACAACAATTTATTAAAGTTTCTCCCTCGAAAATAGCCAAAAACTAAGTGTATAAAATATTTTTATTTATTGTGGAAATCTATTACGGATAAAAAAATACAACGAATTGATTTCATTTTTCATTATTTTTGAAATCTTTATTTATTGTTGTCCATTTTCTAGAATGTTTCTACAGCATATTAATAAAACTCACGTTCATAATTACTTTACACTGTTTCTACGGGTATAACGTGGTACTTACGCGTAGTCACGGAACGTGACGTTGCGACGAACACACCGCCCTCAGGATCCTGATGAAGGCTTTCGGAAGAAGCCGGAACAATTTTGTCGATCGTCATATCAACTACGCGTAAGTGCCACGTTATACCCTTAGAACCAGTGTAAAGTTTCTACAGAAGTTTTTGAGACAGGAATTGTGAGGAAAATCAAGGGACTTGTTGAAAAAATATTATATTTTAAATGCATTTAAAAAATGTATAGACCTAGTAATTACTTTAATATGTATTTGTCGTCGATTATGATTCTGTTGTGTGGCCGCTGACTTTGTTTGACAGTTTATTTGTAAATTTTTCTCCAAGGTCAAAGTAACATTCGCTGTTTCATAACAATATCATGGCGTATTAATTTTGCTGTCCAATCAAACTAACTAAAATGATTTATCCTAAAGTTCTGATACAGTGTATTTTTATTTTATATATGGCAAACAAGCAGACGGGCCATCTAATGGTAAGCGATCACCGTCGCCTTTTAAAAGCCACAACATTAATGCCACAATTCGAAAAACTTTATCTCTTACCAGTCAAAGAATTCTCTTGAAGTTCGAACGTTACTATTTTTTTTACAATTTTATCAAACAAGCGAATTGAAATTGAGTTTATCTACCTTTATCGCATTATAAGAGGCGGCTTACGTTCATACGTAGAATTAATAAAACAGTATTAAATAACGTATTTTAACGAAATGTAAAGACTTGTAAAAATGTGTATATAACTAGGATATTGTAAAATAAAACGTGCCATACACTAGTATTAAACATTTCATAATTTTTATATTTAATTTTGTTATATACACAAATGTCAAAACCAACAAATTATTTTGTGAGTGAGAGTCTGTGAGTCCGATCCACGCTAATAATACAGATAACGCTTTTATCGCAAATGAGAAACAATTAGAATGTGTTGCGGACTGCACACGAATGTATTTGTTGCCATAATAATTTATTTTTTATTTATATGAAAACCTACATAATTGAAATTAATGTATTTAAGATTGTTATACCGACCTTACCTTAGATTGTAAATTGTAAGAAATAATAATATATTGCACGTTTTGCTTTAGTCGTATCGGTTTGTTATCAAACACTTCTAATAAAAATTGATTTGAATATAATGTATGCGTTTTATTTGAAATCGTTTTCTACACCACTGATTTGAAAATAAATTCTTGCGTCCAATGGAACGTATTTACTTTGTGTTGGAGTTTTAATCTTGTAAAACTAACTCCTTTGATTTATTTTCTAGCGTTCCGTATTACCTATCAACTTTGAGTGTACTTGGTTCATTTATTGCCTACCAAAGTAACGTTAGTTAGAGAGTTATAAACTCTCACAAGTGGTTTATGGTCCTTCATTCTGTGATCCTCCTACAAGGTTCGTATTAAACCCTTTACAGTTTTAAATAAATAATTTGTCCGTATGTCGTTATTGATATAAAAGCATACAATTTCGGTATAAACTCTTATGTTGTGATTATTAGACGGTCGTCGCTCGTAGCAGAATTCACCCTTGCTATGTTAACGGGGTGCCAAGTCTACTTAACTCATGTTCAGATTCAGTCAGGGTAAAAATCCGCTAAGTTTATAGCGGCCTGAATTTATGCTCGGCCAATGTCAGTTTCTTACGAAATTGACAACTCAGATGCGAACAGACTACGAAAAATGGAATGCTATGCCACTGAATCAAGAACTGATTCAATATGGACGAACTAATAATAGTAGTCTATCAAAGCTGCCCAAATCGGCCTTTACAAGTCGAGAATATTGCCTTGAATAGTAGACTTAGGCCCCTGGTACCTGGTTTCAATTGTGTATTGTTAGTATATCAGATATAAATAATATAATTTGTGTTGGTTTGCGACAAGGAACAGGGAGGTTAGTTAAAAACAGAGCATTTAAAAAAAAACATTATTCTAGCCGAGGAAATCACAAATCTGGGTCCGCTAGTGCGGGTTATTGAATATCAGCACAGAGACATTTTTCTTGGATTCCAACAGACGGCCTTACATTTTGCAAATGGTAAATAAATAAATGTCTCCAAATACTAAATTGTAGTTATAGAACTTACTTTAAAAAAATGCAAGTACAAACTATCAGGAGGTCCAATCCATTTAAGCTTGAGTTGCCTATTTTTAATGATAAACAGATAAATCAACGTGCCGTATAGTAGATACCTATAACGCTCTATATATAAGTTAAAAGATCTTTAAAATTAGCATAATTATAGTATATTATGAGTATATTAGTAAATAATGCAATACAAAACCTGTACTTTCTCAGTCTTAATTGATCTAGGTGATTGTTTTTTTTCATGGCCGAATTGAAATGTCATTTAATTATTATTTGGAAATCTTTTATACACAAATTTCACCCTCACTACACTGTGTAATTAAATTGTGTGAAAAAATAAATTGATTTTAAATTGCTAATCCTAAGGTTCATACAACTATAGGTTTCTCAACATTTAATTAAAATTTCTTCACGTATTGAATAACGGTATTGAAGGTTGTTTTGCCTCTGTTTCTTGCCTGTTGTCCGTTAATCGGATGTCGTTCAAAGATTGATACGCCGGTTAACTGCATTTAGCAGCAAATTTCGCTTACTGGCGTTATTCTATTTGTTTTTAGGGTTCCGCACCTCAAAAGGAAAATACGGAAGCCTTATAGGATCACTTTGTTTTCCGTCTGTGTGTCTGCCTTTTTCTCAGGAACGCGTGGAGGTATTAAGCTGAAATGCAAATATACAAGTCTACTGCCCCTTGCAGCTGTGAAAAAATCAAACTCCTAAACCAACGCAATCAAAAGATACAACCGTTTATGCTGCAAGCTTTCGACACTTGCAAGGGAATTAAAATCTACAGGGTACCTACTTCTCATGAACTCAAAATCTTGAAATTTGGTACGATGCAACCTCTTATAGCACAGATAAAGGAAAAATTGCGAGAAGCATAAATTTTTAGTTACATCATTTATTGTAAATATTTGTAATAATTTTAAACTTATACCTACAGGTTTGTACGGAACCCTCCAGCAGGAACTGCCAGTGGCGGTGCGCGTTGTATAATTTTAGGTAGTAACTTTGTAATTCACAAAGCCATCTAGCACGACAGTCAGCATATAATATCAAGGCGCATAACACTACTATAACCACGTGAAATTTCTAACTAACCCACCTAAAGGCTATCGACTCGAGGAACAGTGACCTAACATTAAGTAAACCATTTCAAAACATAAATAATGTAACCACACGCAATATTGTTTGACATCTCAGTCTATACGTTCATTTGCTTTGATTGTAAACTGTTTCGGTGAGTGAAGCCGTGCGTATCGATGATTGATATTCCAGAAGGTTGAAGCGATGCCATTACGATATCGCATAGAGAATAGTTGACGAGAGTTTCGATTTGGCGATTCGTAAGAGTGCACTTGAAATTATACTGTTAGCAGGGGGTTGAGGATATTTTGATGTGAAATTTGTACAATGTATTCTACAAGATCATCGTTTTTTTTATATTTCGTAGGTTCTCGGACGTTTGACTATTATCTCTCTTGATAATTAGATTGCCGAAACCTGCAGACATAGATTTCCTTGTATAATTTTGACATCTTGGTGTGCCGGAACAAAAAGTAAAAAATAAAAAAAAACATTGTTAGTTGTACTATCAGCATTCGCCAAATCGAGAATGTGTAAAGTTGTCCAAACTATCTAGTCTGTTCAACAGATATATTTATAGGTTACAGAATAGTGCTTCTTATAGAAAATGAATACTTTACAAAATCCACCTGCTTGCGCCATCTTTATATTGGTCAAGGGAACTGCAGTCTGTTACAGAACCTTTTATTGGAATTTAATAATCACAATAATTAGGTTGGTATTTACTTACCTCTTTTGATTGAGTTCACGACGGAATTCCGAATTTCCTTTAAATCGTGATATCACGCTGCCGCTATTGCCGATTATTATTACCTAAGTAAATATATATTGCTGTACCTTAAGAAACAGCTATTTTTTGACATGATCAGAATCATTTCAGCGTAAGAAAAATTAGACAAGAAACTGAAAATGTTAGTCCTCACAACACCATCATAACCTCTTCCTCTTCTCTTCCGCCTCTTCATCTCACTATACTGAACATTTAGCGTGAAAACGTACACGTGGATAGTCAGTTTGTTTCGACTATAATTACTAATAAGTATACTTACAACGTCGAGGTAAATAAATTACTAAAGTACTAGTAATAAATTACTTCTCGCGATCAAGCCCCGTTCGTTTAATAACAAAGTATACTTACACTACCACAATAAACACGTTTATTATCTCAATGTGTCGATCAACACGCTTGCGGATTGCTGAATCAAACTTGTCACACTTGGTCTTGTATGCTTCTCAGGTCGCCAAGGCGTCACTGCCGGTTTTCCCAAACCATAGTTTTTATCTTACTAATATTATAAATTTGAAAGTTTATGTGTATGTGTGTAAGTGTGTATGTGTGTAAGTGTGTATGTGTGTATGTTTGTTACCTCTTCACGCTCAAACGGCTACACCGATTCTCATGGAATTTGATATGGAGATAGCTTATACTCTGGATTAACACATAAGCTTATTTTCATCATCACCATCATCACCGTTTTTCATCATCACGCGGGTACAACTGCGGGGCACAGCTAGTATTATATATTTTATAAAGCTGCGGTTACCTTGGATGCGTGGCATTTCACCTGAGTCTTCCGTTCTTCGTCAAGCCATCGGTCCTAGTTGTTATCTTCGCATCGCAGTCGTAAAGGTCAATTTCCCTTGGACGGCATGGAACTGGAAACTCTGAGATTAGGCAGCATGTCGAACATTGAAGCGATGATATCTCAACGGTGGAAGCGTCGGCTTTCAAACCGACGCTGGTTCGCACCGTCCGCACCAGCGGCTTGAGCTTCCGGTGAAGACAACACCGTTATCAAATTGGCAGCATGGTGGTAGGGTACATTCGAGTACCTGCCTGGCTAGCTACCACCCTCAAGTTTGTCAAACTGTCACCAAACACATAGTGTTTTCAGGCAGCACTGTAGCAGTTCTTGAGAGCTAGTAAGCGTGATAACATCTTCGACCACATTCGCACTGACCATCAAGTGAGATAGTGGTCAAACATTAGCTCTATGAAATATAAAATAAAACAATGCCAGTTTGTACACCACTAGTTTATAAATACGCCAATTTTGGAAAAACGGTACATCCGCGCGCTGCCTGAAACTAAAGATTTCGCATCAATATTTTATAAGAATGAAATGGACTGACATCGTTTATACAATGATGCTTTGAAAGTAAAACGTGAAAGCTGTTCATCAGCAAATAAAATGGATTTTAATTCGGCAACTCGGAATAGTGCCCAATGACACATTTGAAATTTATGTCTTGAAATTAACTTTTCGCTGCTGCAGAGCTTAATAGATGTTGTTGTATAAATAATTATTTATTTGCGTAGAGGCACACATAGCTCTACTAAAGAACATGTATTGAAATTAACCCTTTTTGTGCCGCAAATAAAGACTTTTTTTAATACAATGGAAAAAATGTATGTTGACCGACGCGAGCGAGTCGCCAAGTACGATCACGTACCGATTTTCTCTGTATGTTTACAGAGTATTATCCTACTAATATTATAAATGCGAAAGTTTGTGTGTATGTGTGTATGTTTGTTACTTCTTCACGCTCAAACGGCTACACCACACTAATTTCGATGAAATTTGGATCGATGGAGATATTGTAACTTGTAGACTTTCGCGATTCGAACACATTGTTATTAAATCAAACGGGGCTTAATCGCGAGAAAAACATTTAGTAATTTATTTACCTCGACGTTTCGACCAAGTTTCAATGGTCGTGGTCACGAGAAGACTGGAGAATGATTTAATACCGTTTGATTTAATAACAATCGATGGAGATATTTAAGCTCTGGAATAATATAATTATATAAATAATACACATAGGCTGCGTTTATCCCGGAAAAAGTATAGTTCCCGTGGGATAAGTTGAGGTAGCGGGAAAAGCGTAATCCACGCGGGTGAAACCGCGGGGCGCTACTAGTAAGTATATATATATAAGTATACTAGTGGACCCGACAGATGTTGTCCTACGTGCAGCGCCAGGTGGAATTTATTTAATATTTTTTTGTGAATCTAAACTAATGCATACCTACTTACAAAAAAAATATTCCGTTCGGTCCAGCCGTTTAGGAGAAGTTCAGTGACATACACAATAACTAACAATAACTAACAATAACTAAATTTTGAAATACAACTCTCAAAATCATACTTATACACGATTCAATTAAACAATACAAAAATATTCATACATGCAATCGTTATTTTCTTTGTGTTTGATTGTCCTTTAGTCACATCCTGTAGTCACATAATAATCGGGTATCTAGTAGTTTTAGTTGTTACAAGTAGTGAGTACCCACCGGACATATTTAAAAGACTTAAAGTACAAACCTGCTGAGAAACGTCATTTTTGAGACTGTTAATTTATATGACTACCGCATTGTCACCGTCTATTGTTGTTAAAAAAATGTTAAATGTGGGTAGATCTATAATAAGTTGGTTCAAAGTTCGACGCGTCAGTTCTTGATGTCTGCTGTTATGCGACATTACGCAAGATATCATGGTCAATAATTAGAAGACAAATCCAATTCACGGCCGTTTTCACCGCAGTAGAAAAATCGTGAAGATAATCGTCGATTTGCAGCGGACGGTTAACAACGCTTTCTAGGTTCGACCCGCCATCGTGGGCACAGTGTCACTCGTACGCGGCATCCGTACGCCCGTCTCTGCAAACAACCGTGTTTGCCTGCCTCATACTATAAAAAGATAACCGCACGCAGAGAGCACAAATTGCAATATTGCCGCGTTTAGCAACGCATCCTTCAGTGAAAGGTTTATAAGTATAAAACAAAAAAGCTAGTTCCGTCGCAGTGAGTGCAACCATGCGGTCAGTTGTGATTTGGCTGGTGTTAGCCGTTGCAGTCGCAGAGGTTTTCGATGAGCCGTGGGTTGAGGAAGAAGATGTTGAAGAACCATACAACGAACAGAATGAAGAGGTTATGTACCGAAGACGACGGGAAGTTCACGATGAGGACCCTTACGAAGAGCATGTTCGGGTGAAACGTTGTTGCGAAGAGCCGAAGCGTGTTCGGCGCTCACCGGATTACATCAGAACCCCACGTCAGGTTCATCAATACGAGGTTCACGAGTCGACAGAAGAGCAAGAACCGTCCTCGCCACCGTACGAAGAAATGCTCGCAGCTGCTAGTGACCACTACCACAGAGTGTACGCATCGCCAGGTGCGCCGAAATCTGCACGGTATCTCAACCCTGACGTGAGTTCCACTGTCAATATTGTGTCCAATCATCCTGTGAATCAGCCCACTAACCAGGCCGTTCCTCAGCCGACGGTCCCACTCACGTATCAAACTGTTCCTCAAACAGTGCATAAGACCGCTCCCCAAACAGTGCCTCAGCAATACAAAGCTGCTCCTAAGGCTGCATATCAAGCAGCTGAGGCGTCGTACAAACCAGCCCAGCCTGCTCCATTTACTACACTACCCATTCATTCTGTGTCACCCGCTCAGTTCTCTCACACGCTGCCAGTTGCGTCTAGCCCTGTGTTCGTCTCTCCTGTGTCATCTATCCCGGTGGAAGTTCCTGTGCCCGATGGTGCAGGGCCAGCTGGACGATTGCAGCAGTTGGATGGGGATCAGTCCGCAGCTGCTGCTGGGCATCATCATCATCATAAACATTCGCATGGGCATAAACAGGGCGGTGGACACGCCCATCACGCTAAGCATTTCGGTCAACATGGAGGAAAGGTTAGTTTTGTGCCTACATTTTTTATTATTTTTTTCCATTCGTTGATTTTATGTTTTGTAAACTTTTCTTGCATATGTGTCGTAAAATCTACGACATTTAATAAAAATGCAAGCATTATGTTCGCCTTACTTAGATATAAGTTTCAAAGCTGCATTTTTTTATGTAAATGTGTGTAAATGTGTAATTTATTTTAATATTTAGTCTGTATGTCAACTAAAAAGCATAAATATCAGGTAAAGTACGTTTTACCCCAAGAACTCCTAGTCACTTGGTTAGCATGCAACACCTTATATTATGTAGGTACATCGTCCATGTACCTAAACATTTATACACCGCACACAAAAAGTCTTAGCAACGTTTACCTATAAAATACCAATTGACACCAGTGCGAATATAGCCAGGTACCTACCAGTAACCAGACAAGTTAATACCGATGAAGGGTAGATATTTTGTCTAGTGGGTCAGTAGTTCCAGAAACAATCTTTATTGCTGGTAGATGACGGGTTAAATAACAGAATTAAGTTATTTCCATTTCACATAAACTTTATTAGAATACTAGCACCGCCCCGCGGAGGTACCTACCCGCGGAGGTACCTACCCGCGGTGAAAACGTAAGTGAGTACCACTTATATAAATATATAATAAATAACTTTTCCGTCTTCCCGTTATTCCATGTGAACAGTTAATATTTTAGGGATAAAAGGTGTTATTCCAGGGTATGCTTTCGTCATTCCAAATTTCATGCTAATCCGTTTAGCCGTTTTAGCGTGAAAGTGCACCAAAAATGCAAATAACAAACAAACTTTTGCCTTCATGATATAAGTGTGATATCTTAATTAATATATATATATATATATATATATTATTGTAATATTTATGTCATCCTGTCCTAAATGATATACCTAAACTTACTCAAAAGCGTTGTTTGTTTGTTATCTTTTCACACCAAAATAGGAATCTGATTAATTATTTTTTGTAGAAACATAGACAAGGGTAGGCTACAGGCATTTAGGTAAACATTTTTGTGGAATATAATTATGAATATGAATGTGCATCACATCGTATGTAAATGTCTCAACTAAGATTGGATTTAAGTCGGGTTTTATTTTTTTAATAATTGCTTAAGTAATTACCCTACTTACTTAGAAGTTTGAAATTTATGAACCAACTAGCTGCGGTTGTACCCGCGTGGTGATGAAAAACGTTGATGATGGTGGTGATGAAAATAAGCCTATGTGTTAATCCAGGGTTTAAATGCTATCTCCATACCAAATTTCATTGAAATCGGTGTAGCTGTTTGAGCGTGAAGAGGTAACAAATATTCGCACATTCCCCTGAATACATTTAGGTAAAGTACCTCATATAGTGATTCAGCAAAGTGACTTCACCTTGCCTGATGTAAACAAGATGAGATGACTGTTATTACATACAAATACTTTCTACTTTGTACCAGCTTAATTATTTGTAAAACAAATGCAAACAATTAGATAAACAAACAATAGTCTGATGTGTTGTTTATTTTAGTATTACCGAGACTATTTCTGTATTATTACGAGAACAGGCATTAGTAGACTATTGTGTTGTTAGATTTTCAACTATAAAATGAGAACCATCTCAAAGTATGATTTTGTGATAGGTACCCAAAGTTATAACTGTCCGTTTTTATATCTTGTTGTTTGTTAAGGTAATGGTAAAAGCTTTAATGGAACAATACACTCGCGCGCGTGTCGAAGAAAAATACTTACATTAAAAATTTCTTGAAAGAATTGGTATTATAAACTGAAATACTTTTCTTTTTTATTATCTCTATTTGAAGATAAAAATTTAAATATGTTTAGGTATAAAACCTATGTCAAATCCTGATACAAGTAAAACTGCGCCCAACTCAATAAAAATTAAATCTGTGACTGAATAGCATAACTTCGTCCAGCAGTGAACACAGTTGAACAGTTTTGATTACGACTGAAACATTGATCGATGACGTTGATGAGAACGAGTAAGTTCAATGACAATGGCGTTTTTAATAAATAATACTCATCACATTATATATTTATCAATTACAGACCACCAAAGGCTTCAACCAGGATCACTTCGTAGACAAAGGCGCTAAGGGTCACAAAACCGACGAGAATCATAGGAAGGAATATGAAGAGGCCGCTGGAAAGAAGAAGAAGCACCACGATAACGCAGCCCACAAAGGAAGCCACGAAGAAGAGGCGCATGGTCACAGAGGAGCACACTTTGATGAGAAGAAAGGACATAAGAAAGGACATAAGACCAAAGGTTAGTTTAAATAAGCTCGCTTTTAACACTACACTTGACGATAAGTTGTAAGATAAATTCGAGTTAGGATAGTACACTAGATAACAAAGATATAATAATAAAGCCTGATGAAAAAATAAGCCTATGTGTTAATGCAAGGTATAAACTATCCCATACCAAGTTTAATCCAAATCCGTTCAGTAGTTTGAGCGTGAAGGAGTAACACACATACACACAAACTTTCGCCTTTATATATTCGTAGAAAGTAGAATTATATAAGTTTACAAGAAGATGGATTGAGAAATGATTTTTGAGTATTGAAGTTTTGATTTTTGAGTTGAATGAGTAGTCCTGGGAAGTGTCCTGAGTAGGTGCTTGCATTACAATATCTATAAAATTATAGTTCACTCTATTCATTATGTAGTTTGAACTGTGCATTAATAGATAAATCACTCAAGGTTTCGCTTTATACATATACATATTATATATATATATATATATATATATATATATATATATATATATATATATATATATATATATATATATATATTATGAGTGCTATATGCGTACAATGTGGGATAAAAACTTATTTAATTTCGAGTTGTACGTGAATATCACATTTTAACACATATTATATAGTCTTTCTACATTAGTATAAATTAAAATTACAGCGCCCGAAATGCATCTTGAAAGCATATTCATTTATTCTTCACTTACAAATCTGAAAAAGTTGATGTTTAATAGTAGATGTTTAGTAAAGTAGATATATATATCTATAGATATACATTTATCTATAGTACATATAAATGATCATCATTACAGACATCGATAGCAATTACCGAATCTGCAATCATCATTCACACAATACAGATTAATATAAAGTGGACTTCGACGGTATAAAATGAAGTTATTGATAGAATTGCGGTTGAGGTCAACTCATTATTCTCATTACAGTATAAATAACAATAAGTTTACGCAACAGATCGCTTTCTCTCGACCGCAGCGCAAATAACTTTATGGAATTAGGAGGTGAGCAGCTACTTTGTAAATTAGTTTTAACTCGAATTTTCTATGCAATTACCTAACTCGAACTGCTGGGTTCCAATTGACGCAATCGAGACTAAATTTGATTTCGGTTGGAACTCTGTTCTAAACTATTTTGTTTACATTTGGACACAGAAAAATAAAGTGGTAAACTGTTAGAATTTGTATATTATGTATACAATCGTAGTGATTCTCTTATTCAACTAAACAAAACTAAAATTTTGGAAAACTAATTTAGTTCCTATATGGTTACGATAAAGTCTTAATATGTATGAGACTTATCAATAACATCACTAAAATTAAATGTATTTATTATATTTGCGGGTAGTTTTAGCGAAATTAAGTTGCCACTTATTTGGTGCCTTCTAAAACTACCCGCAAATGACCAGCAATGGAATAAAACTCGTCTAATATTAGTGAGAGCGTTGTATGGAGTTATACGAATTTGAATTTTAGCACAAAAAGCATACGAGCTATTTCAATTTGAAGAATTTTAATGAATTTTAGCTAGTTCGTGTGATTAACAGAATTAGCCAATGTGTAACAATATGTATGTTACACATTGTACACAACAATTAGGTTGTCCAAAAAGTATGACAAATTTTAAATAAATATATGAAAACTGATAGGATTAATTAGTTGACTTGATTAGTATTTAAAATTTCAATATAATAAAGTAAAAAAAAATATCTACTAATATAAGAATTTTTCCGTTTCTTTTAAATTACGAAGTTCAAAGGAATATATCCACTGATTTTAAAGCAGCCTTAATTTTTTTTATTTTTAAAATACATCCCACTATGCTGCAAAATTCTATGCTGGGAAATTGATAATGGTGTTACCTTCACCGGAATTTAAAGTCGTTGGTGGGGATCGAACCAGCGTTTGTCAGTTTGACAGCCGACGCTCCCACCGCCGAGCTATCACCGCTTCGAAATCTTAACTTTCACTGATCTCAACTCAATGCACACCTCAGTTATATTTAAAAATGTAATTTATGAAATTCCAGGCTATCACAACAAATATCACAAAGATGAGTTCCACAAAGAGCACAAGTTCTACGATGACTACCACAAGAGCGGCGAACATCATCGCTTCGGCAAGTTCAACGCGAAACACGCCAGCAACGAGAGCGGCAAAAAGAAAGCGCACCACGTCAATGCTGGCCATGACTTCGTTGAACGAGGGAAGAAAGGATACAGGTAAGTTACTAAAAAAAAAAAAAAAAAAATTACAAGTGAGTTACTATTATCTATTCATCATCATATTAACCGTAGAATATCCGCTGCTGAACATACGCCTCCCCCATTGATTTCCACAAGGACCCGTTGAAAGTGGCCCGCATCTTGCCTTTCCTGGGATCTTAGTCAGGTCGTCTGTTCACCTTGTCGGTGGCCGTTCTATACTGTGCTTACCAGTACGTAGTCTCCAATTCAGAACCTTACTTTACTGAGACCTTTTTTTTCTTTCTTTGTCAAATTACGATTGCTTTTTTTAAAAAAGAATAAATTATTTCCATCAAATTATTTGTTTGATCTTGAACAAAAGAACTAATAATAAAGAAAGCACGATTGTGTATGCCAAAGGTTTTGTTGAAAAACTGCGTTGCAAACACCAAAGCCCTCCTTTAATAACTAAAGTGCATTTTTAGTTCCTTACTTCACATTAAATTTAGATATAAGACAAAACAGTAAACATATCTAAATATTATTTATTACAATAGTATATATTTTTAAATTTTGTTTTTCTTAATATATATTATTTTACCTAATTAGAGTATAACTAGCTGTGCCCCGCGGTTTTACCCGCGTGGTGATGATGAAGTTGATGATGATGAAAAATAGCCTATGTGTTATTCCGGGACCTTAAGTATCTACATACCAAATTTCATCCAAATCCGTTCAGCCGTTCTGGCGTGATTGAGTAACAAACATCCATCCGTCCATCCAAACTTTCATATTTTTAATATTAGTGAGATTAGGTAGTTGTGTAGTTTATATAGATTCGTTATGCCGAGATAATAATAATGTTGATAATGGCTACAAATTTATAATTTCCTCAGCAACAAAGGGCACGTGGACGCAGACCATAAAGGCTACGATGGCAAGCATGGAAATGAAGAACATCACCAACATCATTCTTCACATGGAAAGAAAGGCGGAAAAGAAGGGGGATCCCAGTGGGGTTACGCAAAAAAGAATTAAACTTTATAAAAGTGATAAAAACTATTGTAGCATTAATACCAGAAACAAGGCGGAGAGGTTAAACCAAAAGTTATGTGCACCAACCTGGCAGAAAACTATTCGGTCTGAAATAGTATCAATGTTGTGAATTGTGTGATTTGTGCATAAAAATAATTGTGAGCAGGCTGCAGAGGATGCTACCAAAATGATACAGATTAACTATTGGCCAGAGCTTAATGTGCTCACTCTTCATCATTAGATGAAGATTCATTAGAATCTGTTGCTATTTTGCCTCATAATATGCCATGATGTGGTGTTTCTTGTGTAGAAAGTAAGGATAATTTGTATTTTATTTTTATTTCGTGATTAAGTTTCTAGCAAACTTATTTCCTTAATTTCCAAAACCATACAACCATGTTTAGCTGTTAAGCATATTTTGAAAAATATCGGTTCAAGAATAATAATTATAAATATTAATATTTTTCACATTCGCATACCTCCTATATTTTTATTGATAAACTTAGTATTGTGTTCTATATTCCAGTTTATATCTACTAAATTGCTCAAGTTTGGAAGTTTAGTAGATATATCAATAATATACGTTTTACTTTATCTAACTAACGTTAGATAGCCAGTAATCCTGAATATTAATTTTATTGTTAATTTTTCTTAGAAGAAGGTACTTAAGAATATTTTTATATGGATTTTAATTAAAAATACGTCGTTGTTATCATGTCATTTTATTATCAAATATCATTGAACACAATTTATTGCTTACTTACATTAAATGAGAAATTAGATTTAAAATTATTAATTTTGATCTTTTTATATGAATAAAATGAGCACAACAAGTCAATCCTATATATTTCTTGCAAAGTAGTTACCATGACGATAATTTTTATACATTATATTATATAGTAAATATTGGAATATACGAAGTTTTATAGTTTAAGTTCAAACAAAAGGAATACCTACATATACTTACGAAATAAATAGTTATCGATTGCTAAAAATAACTTTTAAATTGATACGTAAACAAAAGAAACGGATTGATTATAGACTCTTCTTTTCGTTCAAAAATTTTCCGAGTATTGCACCAAAACACATGATACTGAAAACTGTGCTAACCAAGATTCGTAGTTATAAACAATGAAAAGGAACCATTATTCCTAGACAATATGAAGTTTGATTCTATCACTGAATTATGTTCGAGGAACAATAATGAAACTAATTTTGAGTGCACATAGGTTAAAAGGGCGGCTTGCAAGGCAGCACACCACCTAGATTAGATGGATAATGTTTGGCATAGATTGTGACTGTGTGATGCGGCCGCCGCGGGAAGAATACACGTTGTCCAGCGTCGTCCACAAACTCTGTGTAGTCCATGCTCCACTCGCGTTTCATGCCATTCCGCTCGCATACTTTCGATCTAAAAAGTGAGTGTACAAGTGAAACAATAACCTTTACTAATTTAATTAGAGTATAAAATTGAATGCATCGCTAAAAGGAATAACGAGTGCTACATTGGGTACCCAAAATAATAAAATCAATTACACTTCTGCGGCAACGTTTTGGCATCAGCTTGGTAATATTAGAATAAGGATAAGGATTAACTGAAATACGGCAAAATTGATGCTGATTACGTAATAGCAATACGGTAAGCAAGTCGTGCGAATTATGTATTGAGTATGACAACTGCGTGCAATAGTTGTGCAAAAAAATATGCACGATGGTCTTGATTCCTCTTGACTTTTTTTATTAATCGTAACCATTGCTAGTAACTCCATAAAACTATTAACAGAATTAAAGAAAAGTCAATCAAGGATTTCATATACTTTTTTTTTTTTTTTTTACATATTTTACGTTTGTGTTTGACAACTGTCTCACCTGATGTTAAGTGATGACGTTGTCTAGGATTTAGCACGCAAACCTAGAAGGTACCTATTCACTCGCGACTTGAAGACTCCAGGATTGTACATATCGGGATACACAGACTCGGGCAACGAGTTCCATTCCTTGGCAGTACGCATTAACTTACTCTACTTTTTACCCAGAGACCACGTTTGATAAATGAATTTATTTACTTGATGTAAGCCTCAATGTCTGCCACCGTACTTATAAATTCATTTTATGAGTTTTTATAACACTTGCTACAGTAATAATTAGGTTAGTAAGCTCAATATTATGCTATTGTAAACAGTACCCAGTATGCCCACATTTAGGGTTCCAATTCTGTTATTTATTAATACAAGCAATTCATAAACAATGCAATAGTAATTATGATGCAATCATAAATAAATTTAAGCGGTATTCCGTTAAAATAACAAAAATGCACCTCGATTGCATAGCCGTAGAAATTAGATCTGAGTGGCCATTAGGTACAGTTATACTCCAAGTGGCAAAGCAAAACCAGCAAAAACAACAAATCATTAACAATCTTTGACCAATGTGTTTAGTAGAATTGATACCCTAGTTTTTTCTGTTCTACTTATTAGGATACATAAGGAAACAATAGCAGGGATAACTTCTAAACGGTATCAAAATAACAAATGACACGTACGTGTACTGACTGACAGATACAACTTGAACGAGCGGATGACGCAACTCTACCGCGTTCTGTAAAGCATTTCGCAGCAACTGTGTCGCCACACCCTGTCCCGTCGCCTCCGCTGCTGTGCCCAATATCTCCACCTGTCAAAGACAAAGTCATGAATACAGCATACCTTTCATCGAAGGTTATCAGCATAATCATGATTATTTCAGACATAGAACTTCTATTGCCGTATCGATCTTCATAAGAACCGGTTGTATCGTCAAATTTTTTAAACATGTATATTGTTTACATACTACAATTATAAGTTTTTTTAAATACAGCACCCTCGATTCAAGATCATTGCCATTTTCACCTGTTGTTGGATAAGAGGTGAAATGACATGGGTAATTAAAGCCGATAAATATTTTTTTATGATCAATTAAATTATTATTCTCTCTTATTTATTTGATAAGCTTTTAGTCGCTTTTTAACGATTTTAGTCCTCGACCATTGAACCGATTTCTAACAATTATGATACAAAGATAGGTATAAATGGTGTAAGACTTGTTATGTAAGATATAAAAATGGAAAGAACTCACATCATAAATATAAGGAACCTTATACTTCTTGAATAAATTAGGGCTCTTCAGGCAATGAGCGCAGAAGTACATCCTGTGCCTCTCCGGCTTTGAATACGTATTATGAGCCCATTCTTCAAGCTCTTCTACCATCCATGGCCAGATCTTGTTAGCAACTAGCACTCCTACTAGATTTCGTTCGTTCGTCCGCTCCATTCGTTCGAAGGCTAAGAAACGGTCACCTGTAGAAACAGAATAAAATTGGAATATTAAACGGAAAAAAGTTCAATCGTTTTCAACTAAAAAAATATTGAAGGGGCAGTCGTTAAGGACTGCCGATAGAAGTGAAAACTACATGGTTTTTAAGCTAATATGGAAAGCCTGCGGTGACGATGACGCAAGTTTCACGCTTTTTGTTCACTCAAAAAGTACACATATATGACATATAGCTCATGGAAAGCGTGCGGTGACGATGACGCGAGTTTAACGCTTTTTGTTTGTCGATCGCGATATCGACTATGCATAAGTGCCACGTTATACCCGTAGAAACAGTATAAAGTTTGGAATCGATTTTAATGAAACTTCAATGGGGGCACTACCCTGAGATTACCAAAGATACTACATATCAGTGTTGTATGTCGTAGCATACCCTGTGCTTTTGCAGGACAGTGACAGTCTTGTATTATAACAAGATCAAGAGCGGGTAATTAGAGTAACTACGCGATCTCAACGACAACGTCTAGGTAAATAAATGATTAAGTGTTCTACACGCGATTTAGTCCCGATTGATTTAATAACAACGAAGTTTGGGGCTTATCCAAACTACCGGCAAACCAATAAAAACTATTATATGGAGTTGTTGCATTTGTAAAGTTTAGCTATAGTGTTTGTTTACATGAATTTGAGTTTTAGCGTGATCAGAATAACGCCCTTTAATTTTGGAGAAATTCAGTGCCTATTTTTAATGACTTAAAGAATAACCACCAATAATTATGATCATAATACGTAACAAACCTGTATTGGAATATTTTTCTGTCAATATTTTTAAATAAGGACAGTCTAAATCCATCCATAGCCCAACGACGCTCGGTTCCCGTGGCCAGTAGTGGTTATAGAGGAAAGAGCGGATCAGTTTTGAGTGACAGTGGTTACCCCTCTCCCATGAGATATTTTTTAAGTCAAAGCACTAGAACAAAACGTAAATGTAAGTATTTTTTAATGACGTGAACTTTATAACGTAAAGTTCAAATTATTGAGAAAATCTATATATCCATCATCAAGCGTTATTAATGTAAATCAAGAGTTACTTTTAACAAAGGACCAAGAACAGATCCTTCCTATAATGGAAGCGTTATGACAATCAGCCCTCACTGCTGGGATGCGTGCCTTCTTCTCAGTTAGTGTGGCCATAATGCACCACGCTGGCCAAATGAGGGTTGGTGGATAGGCTTGTGGCGAGCCCGATTTAGAAGTTTTCAGAGTAGGTACACAAGGATCTCCAACATGGTCTAACGGCTTTTATCCAAGGGCAACAGTTAGGAAAGATGGCATAACGTACCTTCTGAATCAAGAACGTGTTCAGTTAAAAATGCCACCAGCAGTCGGGTGCATCCAAGGTAGGACGCAAGATACGTAGATAAACCTCGCAGATGCGTGAAGATCGCAAAGGTATCTTTACTAAGGCTTTATATTAAAAGGCCTTTAAGCCTACTATTCTCTTTTATGGGATAAGGTGACGGAACAAGCAAAATGCCCACAGAATGTTTAAGTGGTAACCTCGTCTATATACAGATACAATTCGTAAAGAACTGCAGTATGCCCGTTACCCTGAGACATGGAGTTGGTCTTATGTGTCATTGTACCGGAAACCATACCATTCAGACCGCAACACAGTAATGCGAACAGTACTGCCCAGCGGTAGAAATACAAATTATGGTGGCAGTACTTCCCTGAGCGAACTCTCACATAGAATGCTACTGCTCTTAAAAACTCTTTTGGAAAAAATGCTACAGAGATTCTTAGACGAAATAAAGCTATAATTATGACCGTTTATTCCAGTAATAAAAAAATATGAAGGTTTGGATGGATGCATGTTTGTTAGTCAATCAGCCAGGACGGCTGTTAAATTTGGATGAAATTTAATATGTAGATACATACCATCATCACCACGCGGGTAATACCGCGGGGCGCAGCTAGCTTAAATGCAGCTAGCGCAGCAGCCGGTACCTAAGTTGTAGTGGCACGGGCACGTTACGTTCTACGCGGAACTGCTGGCAGCGCTTTCTCCAAAATATGGAAACCCTGAATTTAATCGCCGTTGGGTACCACTGGCACCGCTACGAATGTTTTTTTGCTTGAAGGTTCTATTACCTATATAATATACATAGACTTATTTTGCAATAATAAATTAAATTTCAAGAGCGAAATAATTAAGATTCTAAATCAAAGTTTCGACTTTGATTTGGAATCTTAGTCATTCAAGTAATACAGCACTATACCGGCTGCTTCTCATTCACACACGGACACACAAACACAAACACGTTAACATACACAAAAACCCAGACACAACACACACACTAATGCACCTAAAACTTACTAGTCCACATACTATGACAGTCTAAAAATACATAAGTTACATCAGTAAAATGTAAATCCGTTATTGGCCTTAGGTGTAAGCTATTTGTACAATAATTTGTTTATAAAGGGCTGTGGATTTTGTAAATAAATAAATAAATAAATAGTACTCTATAGGTGATACTTACTGGTTTTTTGTGTACGGGATACAAGCATAAGTCACACTGAGAGGGTTTCCTGAACCTCTTAATGGAAGAGTTTATACAAGGTTGATGTGGTAAGGAAGAGACTCTAAGGCCTCCATATTGCATTAATTTCAGGAAATTCATCCTGGAGGATTTCTGTTTACGTTAATTTCATAATTTAAGTTTCGGAATTGAAACGGAGAAAAAAGGAACCTGTTAATTTTTTTTCTACATAACTGTTTTACATTTTTGTATATTTTTTTGACATCTTTAACAAAATAGCATTGTCAGATTACGCTAGTCATAACTAACCGTAGAAAGAGAAGGAACCTCCCTCCCTCCTACGTCTGAGATATTATGGAGTAAGGAGAATTACCTAGAAACTGAGATTCCTGTGAATATAACAACCATAGACGTTCTGAATTGCAACAAACTTAAATTTCGAGAAATACTTCTAAAGTGAATAAATTAATTAAGAATAAAAGAAGAAGAAGAAGAAAAAAGGACAATCTGTTACAAATCCACATTGTTACATAAGTACAGTTGATATAAATCTAATATTTCAATAAACATTATGAAGAAACTTACGAAAAAAGCATTACAAAAACTACCACAATCGTAGACAACCTAAAACTCTGAAAACCTTTTTACCTGAAAAAAACAGTTTTCTCTATGATGAAAGTCTGACAAAAATGTTCCTAAGAGATGTCACCGTGACAAGAGGAATCGTCAAAATGCCGCCCGCAATAATACACTGAAATACCATAATTATTTAAAAATTCCAAGTTAACATCATGCCCCGTCGGAAATAAATCCAAAAAGAAACCAGCCCACTTCATTCTCGAGTGCCCAATAATGTTTAAATTGTCAAACTGGTTCCGGCTGTTGGTTGGCAGACAAGTGTTCAAGAAACCAAAATCGATCAGCTGCTTGAGTGGCATTCATGTCAGGACCTTTGCAGACACACCTGATTCAAAGTCTAATCAGGTTGCGGTTAGTTCACAATGCTAAATTAAATAATATCCATGGACGATACGCCAAATTTTATCTAATAGTTTTCCTCAAAAGTATAATCATAATATATCCTCATAATATATATTATCTTATAACTTATCTAGATAGATAACTTATCTTAATTTGTATTTGTAATTATATATATTTCGTGTAAACTCTGGTATAGTGTCTCTGGTATAGTAGTATCTGTATATATATTTCCTCAACACATCTAGATGTCGTCCATTAACTTTTGTTTTGTTATTCATTATTAATTTGGCTATTTGTGGAAGTTTATAATTGGCCTTCAGTGAATGTTTAGTTACCACGTTTTATCGGCTAGCTGTTAATTTCCCAAAAATTTTTAAAATAAAATAAAAATAAAATAAAATAATATGCACATGGTTAGTAATCGATTGTATGTATTTATATGAATCTTTAATTTCTTCATTTTATTTCTAACAAACGAACGAATTCGCCGTCTAAAACTTGTCTTGTTGCTTCGTCCTTATTTGTGATGCCCATACAGAAAAACCGTTTAACATTCATAGAAACGCTAGCTAACATTATAAATGAATTCAAAATGCGTGCGAAATTGAGCTGAATCATCGAGTCAGATTCGACAATTGTTATCTCTATTGAATATGGACCTACCAATTTGTATCGTGTATTATAGCTGGACGTAACATCGTGTTTAGTACAATTAAGCTCCTGGGTAATGATGCGGATATATCATTGGATATTCTCCTGTCCGAAATAGTTATCAGTTTAGCTAAATTATGACCTCTGCTAGAGATCCCGTTCGTAGACAGACAATTATTTTACTTATTTTTAGAATAAACACAGTCGATATAATATATCGACTACGCGTAGGTAAGTGTCACGTTATACCCGTAGAAGTAAGTGTCACGTTATACCCGTAGAACTAGTGTTAAGTAATATGTTAATTCTAATAATAAGTCGCGTATAACGTGACACTTACGCGTAGTCGATATCACGATCGACTACGCGTAAGTGTAACATTATACCCGTAGAACCAGTGGAAAGTAATTATGAAGATGAGTTTTAATAATATTAACACATTAATATATATGCCAGTTACGGGGCACCGAGAACGAAGAACAGGTTCGCGTGCGTCGCGCTCGTCCATCCGATGTACCGCGCGTGCTGCGGTTCGTACGAGAGCACGCTCTGACCGCCTGGCCCGGCCTGGCAGCACCGCCCTCCGCGCCGCAGATTGTGCTCTGCGACTACGTGGCAAGGGCACTTGCTCAAGGTTTTCACTAAAATTGTGACTGTTTTATAATTCCCCATTTATTCATGATTAGCTGCGCCCCGCGGTTTTACCCAAGTGGTGACGATTGATGATGATGAAAAGTAGCCTGTGTGTTATTCCAGGGTCAAAACTATCTCCATACCAAATTTCATCTAAATTGGTATAGCCGTTTGAGCGTGAAGTAGTAACACACATACACACAAGCTTTTACCTTTATAATATTAGTAGGATTATTATAATTCTAGTCATGAAATATTAATTGCTAGATATAAGTATCCACAATAGTTTTTCATTAGGACCGGTTAAAGGCGACCTGCATATATTTTTCTGATATTTCACTACTTCAATTTTTAATACTTTATAGATCTACCAGCTACCACTATCCCACTTGATGCTGTGCAAAGATGCGATCGAATGTGAAATTACTCTCGATACTGTAAACGTCCCTTATGGACAGCTGCTTGAACACACAGTGTTTCCATACAGATTTTTTTCAAACTTGAAGGTAGAAATTTAATATTTACTGGAAGGTTTCCTTCGATAGACTTCTACCCTGCGCAGTGCACAAGTCAGTTCGTAGTCACAATAGAAAAACATCAAAGAATTGCCTAATAAAATCAGCTTGATGTGTGGTCAAATATTTCAACCGGCTAATACGCTGTGCTAGGTTGATAACTTTCAACAAACCATAAACCATTTTTTATTTTTTTGCGCGTCATATTATTGTATACGCAAACCGTTTTTATTAGTCCACAGGCATTTAGTAAGCACAGGCACTAAGGTCATTCAGGTATATTCGCCGACCTCGAAACTCGGATCCAATGAGGAGGCTATGTATGAGGACATTAGTCTAGTAAGGCCATACATACCTCCGAGACCTATTACGTTGCTATGGGGACTATAACGCAAAGTTGGGTAGGAAAAGTGACGAAAAATTGAAAGTGGGAGAATTCGTTTATGGACAGCGGAATCACAGGGGACAAAGGCTGGCCGACTTCCTGGACAAAGAGGGACTCTTTAAGGTGGACTCTTTACAATGATTTAGTATAGTAATGGGAGTTGGACTTTATTAGACATAGACATATACTTTATTTTGTGACAAAAGACATTATAAATAAGCACAATCTGTTTCAAATTATATCAAATTTGTTTTTGTCACAAAACCAGCCCCAAATCATCATAGTGCTGGTAGCAACCAGCGCTGGTCTTCCTTTGGGACTGGCAAGTGACGTCACGCACGAAATGATATTTTAAAGCTACTGTACACACACTAACATTTATATATACACTACATTATAGAAAAAAAACTATTACATTTATATGTTTCAGGAAATTCGATGTTAGCTGAACAACAGGAACAGCGTAGAGGTTGGAGTCGGATTAGAGGCCTTGCTCTTTGCGTGGTGGTGTGCCCATGGGATGCCTCCTTGTTGGAGAAGTGGTCTCAGTGCGTGCGGTGTACGCGTTCTAGACGGCTCTTGGCATTCACAGCTCATTGCTTACGCGCTCCTGCTTTACACGAGAAGTACCAAGTACATAATGTTTTACAGGTACTATAGTTGAGTCATTTTCTAGTGTATAATTGTAATTCGTAAGAAGCCCTGCGTACATCCCATGATTTTTCGAGAATTCGCTCCTAGGGTGTCTCGAAAAATGTACACGGAACGTAAATTAAACATCTGAATTTGAGCGGATGCCATTATTAACATAAAATACTATAAACTAATTTCAAATCCTAAATCGACTAAATCTTATGAGCTACTTTTTAACGAGTTACTACGGTTTCAAGGCTGATAAATCGGAAAAGGTTCTAAGTTGCTTATATTACCGAGTGTATGATAGAAAAATATCCACATCTTTAGTATAAAAATTTATTCGTATGTTTTCATGCTGGTCGTGAATTAATAATTCAAGTAGTTTTGAAAATACCTAAAAACTGGACGTGACCAGGGACGTAGTAACAAGTGACCTATTTTTTCATTCTTTTGCATTTATATTCATTCAGTCCAATTGGTAAGCAACCCTAGTTTACAATACTATTACAACAGCCACTGTTAAGTATAGTCCGGTCAATCTAGACATTAGAAGGTGCATAAATCACAACAAACTGAAAATCAGTAAAATTGTTCGAAACATAATTATACACTTTTTTTTAAGTTCCCCAACATTTCCGTGTATGGAAAAAAAATTACTCGACAACTTTTTGAATCGTTATATCTCAGAAAAGGTGTCTCGTAGGGAAAAAGTATGTATCATTTTTTATAGATAATTTTATGATCTACAACTTTTGTCTGGGGTGCTTTTATAATAAAACTTATCGTTATACTGAAAATCGCGAATAACTTTGACTTCAAGTATTTTTTTTTCCATACACGAGAAAGATGGGGAACTTAAAAAATTTATTTATATGTTTTGAACAATTTAACTGATTTTCAGCTTGTTGTAACTTACGCACCTTCACTCTCATTTTTTGGTCTAGATTGACCGGAATATAGAAGTATTATTTAAATATAGATAATATATTTAATCTTTATGGTAAATATAAATAGTGACACTTTCACTATTTATATTTACCACTAATAAGAAGGATTGTTCTAGGAATGTATTATATGTCATTTGAACATATCAACTACATTTACACAAATACATTTCAAGTTAATATGTTATTTTTAATTAAAACGTTATACCCTAACTTTCATAAGCATTATATGGTTGTGATTGACCACTGTCTTACCCGATGTTAAGTGATGACATGGTTTAAGATGTACGACATAAACTTTGAAGGCAATATTTCCTGTTTTGAAGACTGCAGATATGTACCTATGGGGTATGGGAATGTACCTATATACACAAAGACTCGGGCAACAAGTAACATTTCTAGGCACGCATTAAGAAGTAAATTGGAAGCTTAAAGTGCGCACAACGCTTCGTACGTGTAGGTGGTATATCTACCGCATAAATGCGATAGCGCATTTTGTTACGTCTAGTCACCCGAAATTTTGTCATTCCAATTTAACTCCACTTCTCCGAAATGTAACCGATAGCAACTCTACGCCGGTTCTTCCTAACAGATCTACCATCGACATCGCTGTCGATGACCTAGTTTGGCTCACTTCGCTTTCTATGCAAACTCATTCACGGATAGTGAGAACGTTGGACTACATAGTCCGTACACATATTACGTAATATTTTACTTTTCAGGTAGTCCTTATAGTACCGCAAGAAAACAATCCAAAAAGTGCCGAAATAGCAAACATGTTAGCAAAAAATGCAATAAAACGGGGGTCCGATGTTGGATTTCCATTAATTAGATTTGATGCAACTTCTGACAGCATGTAAGTAGGTACTACTTAGTGCTGAGCGTACCCCTATTGCCAAAAAAGCAATGTGTACGTACCTACTATTTATTAAAATACACCTTTTTTGTATATGTTTATGAATGTGTTTTTATTGGCAATAAATACGTTCTAATCTTTATTTTATCTTAAAGTAGTACAATATTAAAATCCATTACTGCTAGTGTCAGTCTGACAACGAAGCCCGACCGATAGTACATTATCAAAATGTCAAAGTGACACGACATTTCATGTGAATGACTTCACGACGATAAGCGACGCGGACTGTTAACTTATTTGGATATTTGTTCATACGAAAAGTAATAAAATCTTGAAAAGAAATTACGGATCAAGGATTTTTTCTTATAAGCGAGCATCAAATAATTAAATTTAAAAAAATAAATTAAAAGGCAATTTCTTAACATAAATCGCCAAATATATTGCTAAAGCGTAAAATCCGAGAACGGCAGGGCTAATTCGATTGAGTGTTTTTCTTCATATTTTTGTTAAGACAAAAGGAAGGTTCTTAGGAAAACGAAACGTAAAAATTGCGAAAAAATTAGCAAGAATAACACATAATTTTCATTAATAATTAATATTAATTTTATATTAATTAAGCTTTATCGAATTTGTTGCCCATTACGTCTGTCTAGGACAAACAGTCCATTGGGCAAGTCAACTTTGAGAAAGAGGCCAATCGTCTAATCCAACTCGGCTGGGCAACGTACTGGCAAGCTCAGCATAGGACGGCCACCGACAAGGTTCACAGCCGACCTGACTAAGATCGCAGGCAAGGGCTGGATGCGGGCCGCTTTCATCCGGTCCTTGTGGAAATCAATGGGGGAGGCATATGTCCAGCAGGGGATATCCTATAGCTGAGATGATAATGATAAAAAAGGTATGAACCGAAGAGTATGTCGCCTTTAGTGGTTAATCAGTGATGCTCGCACACTCCGCTACGAGTGACACTGCTTCTTTACTTTATCTTCACTAAATTTTTTTATACTAAATAAACGATTCTCATGTTTTCTTTAAAACTGCAACTGTATTTCAATATATATGAAATTAAAACTTCTCGTGACCAGCTTTATATCAAACTGTTATAAAGATATACTGTCATAAAAAAAAATTTTACCGCCTTGTTTCTATGTAATCATCTCTTTTTTAAGGGCCGATAACCGAGCAGCGGTCGGTGCTTCTGATTTTTATAAAATAAGATGTTGTTGGTACTCAGGGTGACAGGGTGCAGTGCTTCACGAATTGTATCTGTCTATATGCAGAGGTTACCACTTAACATCCTGTAGGTTTATTGCTTCTTCCATCGCACCATAAAAATCATTTATTTTTCTCCTGTGAGGCCTGATTTTGAGAACATCTTTTGCTACAAAGATTATAGAGTGTCAGAGTCTGTAGACTGAAACATAGAAATCAAAGATAGTCGTCAAACATTATCCTATAATGACGCTTTGTTATTTAATTGTTTGTAAATTTTTAAAGTCTTCCGTGCCATCTTTGGTTAATAGCATAAAATAGTTACTTCAAGTTTTGTTTGCACCAAGCAATGTTTTTGAAATTACAAAAAATATTATTTTTGTTTCATTAAAGGGCAAAAATTCTTGAAGAACTCAAATTAAAGAAGGAGTGGCAACTTTCTTACGATATATTGTATGATAATCTGAAAGAAACGAAGAAAAAAAGCAATGGTAACGAAACCAACAACTTTGACAAGACAGAAGAAATTAGCCATACTAAAAAAGCAGAAGATTCACCCATTGATGTAAAGGCAGAAAGCTTAAGCAATACTGAGACAACAGAAGACTATAGTAGAAACACGCATTCTCCTGCAGCTAGTAAGGAGAGTGCTCCTTCTGAGAAAAAACCGAAATCTCCTTCATTTAAGCACCACATATCAGTTTATACTGCTTTAATTAACCCAAATAAATAATATTGAACATAAGATAAAGTGGATAGTTTAAACCCATTTTGACGGTTGCCAATAAACGTTGTTGCTGCTACGTAAAGATTTGTCTTTGATATAAAAATTCCTGATGATGTCCATTTTAATTTTTTCCATTTTAATCTATGGCAACTAACATTCTTTTTTCGGATTGACTAACTTGTGATTCTGTTTCGTAGAGAAATCGTCACACCTAAGTGTGCGACTCATCTGTGTTCACTTTTCAAGCCTACATTATTTTTCACCATTTCTAATCCAGTATGTTTTTTATTTGTTAACATTCACACAAGGTCTTTAGATCCCAAACTAGGCAGAGCCTTTACTATGGTAACTTGATAACTGATATATATACTTATACACTAAGTAATTAAAATTTAAACCCATTCAAACGTAAAAGAATTACACTCATCTAAACGAAAAGATACAATATAATAACATCGTAAGATGGAAAACATGTATTACAATAATTTAGAAATTATTGATATGGTAGTAAATACAATACGCATTGTATTTACTACCAAAGTTGCCGTGGTGGTACCGGCTTAGAATTCTACTCCCCCATCTCTCCCCGCCGAGTTTTGTAAGAGTCGGCTAAGGGATCACGTACCAGGAGGATGGGCGCACTGCTGCCTGCTTCTGAGGATCACAAAATATACTGCGCTCGCCAACCCGCCTGCCAAGCGTGGCGAGTATTGGCAATACCCCCCAATGGGGAGGCATATGTTCAGCAGTGGACGTCATATGGCTGATATGATGATGATGACAATACGCACTTATAAAATGTAATCACTAGTAAGTAGTACCTAACTGTAAAACATAATGTAATACATTTTACAACAATGTAATATTATTGAATGAGAAGTAGGTAGCTAGGTTTTATGGCACGTACGCCAACTTAAAAAACCCAATTAAATATAAGAAATCCATTACCCATAGATTTGCAATACGTCTATCAAAACTATTTTCTTTCTCCAGCTATATTGCGGCTAATTTCAAGCTATATTGGTTTTGTAAGGCCGGATTTGTATTGAACACCTAAATGATTGCCTTTGCCATGTACTTTAAGCAATAAAACATTCAATCTCTGGTTATCACAATTTCAAAATAGTTACAGAAATATCGAAGGTCGTAGAAAATAAATGATCGCAAGATCTTTAAAAAGACAAAAGATAAATAATCAATTAAGAGATTGAAAGAAGCAGTTTCACGGGTCATTAATGTTATACCTCCTTGGTTAATGATAGAATAGGGCTACAAATAAAAGCAGTTACAAAGTGCAAAAAATTTTGTCAAGGGTCAGGCCAACAGCCAGTTGGGTAAGATCGAATAAGCGCAATAACAATGTTATATAAAAACAAGATCTGCACCACTATCAAGAGTTAGTCTGTTGAGCGAACATTGACTGTCGTTTTTGCTGGTGTACTGCAAGGTAAATAAATTAATTGACTTTTTTGCAGTGAAATGAGATCTGTGAAATTTTTGTGAGTTTATTTTTCAGGATTTAGCAATGGCTCTCAAGTTTGTGGCGGTTGGATTGGCTATATTACACGTAGTTGCAACCATGCCAGCTTTGACCTTAGAGGATTTAGAGATGGCTGATGATACAATATCTGTCGGTTCATATATAAGAGAGACGAGAGCAACAGCGGTAAGTTTCATTGAACATATCTATAACTATGTACTCCGAAACTATTATTGATTGCCTGTGCCGAGATGCCTTCATGTATTAAGTAGGTAGGTACTTCTGACACTTCCTATTGATTCATAATCATGAATATTGCATGAATTGCTGTGTATGACAGTACAAGTAAAAGGAAAATCCTAATTACCGTGACGCTTATAAGAATAATTGTTTTTGTAAATACCTACAAGTTTGTACGGAAACCCGATGATCTCACGAAATCCACTCGCACTTGTCATTGTTATTTTTATTCTCAGTAGTTTTGTTATTCTGACAAAATACGTATTTTCCACAGCCAGAAAACTTCCACAAGTCCTACCAAAACGAAGGTGACGGTGAAATTGGATACTCCCGCAAGAAGACAGGCGGTGGCAAGAAGGGCTACCAGCACTTTGACTCCTTCCACAAGAAGGCTGGCGACAACTACGAGTTTGAGAAGCAAGACTCATATGGACAAGATGAAGAGGGTCACGATGGAGCCCACAGCCACAACCATGAGAGGAAAGGTGATGAGGAAACAGGAGAAAATCGAAAGTCTGAAAAGATAATCATGAGACCGGTTAAGTTTGTTAGGCGAGTGCTTAGATGGTTTGGAAAATAAGCTGTATAGATTATAAGTATTTAATTCTTTCGAAATACAAGTTCATCTATTCCACTCACATGTGCTATTCGCGCCATCAAAATATGTATTATAAAACCACAAAAACAGCGCGAAGTCTTGTTCGCGACTCTTGCTAGTTACTATTGTTAGATTAATTTGACATTGGATTTTTTTGTTTGCAGCAGCCTAAAGGTTAAACCGTTGTTTCGAGTTCAAGTTGGTTAGACAACATACGTTTCTTACATGCTTAGAAAGTAAAGTCGGTTTGTGCTTGGTCCGTGTTTGCATAGTCATTTAATAACAAACCTAATTTGCTCATTACGTTCCTCCCACGGCTGGGACATGAATATACCTACGTGTCAATTTTTTTTTTTTAAATGTTTGTTACCTCAGATCTTTCGACTGGGTAAACCTATTTTGATGATTCTTTTTTATTTGAAAGATTCCCTTGTGGACGCATTTAATTTTAAAACGGTTTAGCGGTTTTTGAGTTACACTCCAATAACTGAAAAGTGTTACGTCTACTTGGACGACATTCAAATTTCGGGTTAAGAAATCGGTGAACATACTTTCAATGATATTTATTGGTCCCGTTTACTACTAACCCGTAGTAAAGGTCACAGAAAAAGTTGAGAGAAACCAGGTAAAAAAAAAACATAAAATGGAACACTCAAAAGTGTGAAACTTTTGAGTGTACCATTTTATGGTATTTTTTTTTTATTGACACTAGAACTGCTCATTTCTCCTATAGATCGACGCTAATGAAATAGTTTTCGGAAAATATCAGCAAGCGTGAATAAATGCGTGCATTATCTGTTTGACTGATAATTTATATGAGGTAATTATATGTATGCAGTCCTCCTACTCCTACTAATATTATAAATGCGAGTTTGTGTGTAGGTGTATAAGTGTGTATGTGTGTATGTTTGTTACCTCTTCACGATCAAACGGCTACACCGGTTTCGATAAAATTTGGTATAGAGATTAGTCATACCTTGGATTAATATATAGGCTTATTTTCATCATCACCATCATCACCGTTTTTCATCACTACGCGGGTACAACCCCAGGGCGCAGCTAGTAATTAATATAGTTATTTTCCTCATGATTTAAATATATAGAATTGTATATAATTAATAACATCCATTCATGATATCTGCAGTGACATGGATGTGGTATATTTTTTATGAACAGCTTTACTTAAAAAAAACCTTCAGTAATGACCTTGAACTTGAAATGAATCCGGGATAATTGTGCAACAATACATATTGAAAATCTTCTAAAAATGCCCGTTGTAGCGTTACGATTCTTTCAACGTTTCAACAGTTTGAACTTTGCACAAGCTGTTCACAACTTTCTCTCAAATCATCATCATCATCTCAGCCATAGGACGTCCACTGCTGGACATAGGCCTCCCCCATTGATTTCCACAAGGACCTGTTGGAAGCGGCCCGCATCCAGCCCTTGCCTGCGATCTTAGTCAGGTCGTCTGTCCACCTGGTCGGTGGCCGTCCTATGCTGCGCTTGCCAGTCCGTGGTCTCCATTCTAGAACTTTTCGGCCCCAACGGCCATCAGTTCTTCGAGCTATGTGCCCTGCCCATTGCCACTTCAACTTGCTAATCCGCTGGGCTATATCGGTGACTTGCGTTCTTCTACGGATCTCCTCATTTCTGATTCGATCACGTAGAGAAACCCCGAGCATAGCCCTCTCCATAGCTCGTTGTGTGACTCTGAGCCTGCTCAGAAGGCCCATAGTCAGAGACCACGTTTCGGTTCCGTAAGTCATCACTGGTAACACACACTGTTCGAAGACTTTCGTTTTCAGGCATTGCGGTATTTTGGACGAGAAGACGTCTCGTAGCTTCCCGAACGCTGCCCAGCCGAGTTGAATTCGACGATTGGCCTCTTTCTCAAAGTTGGACTTACCTAATTGGACTGTATGTCCTAGGTAGACGTAATGGTCAACAACTTTGAGAATCGAGTTCCCAATTGATATGGGGGCGGGCGCAACATGGACATTCGACATAATTTTCGTCTTGTCCATGTTCATTTTAAGGCCCACCCTTAGGGAAACTCTGTTGAGGCCTTCGAGCATCGTGCTGAGGTCTTCCATCGATTCTGCCATGACCACGATATCGTCGGCAAACCGAAGGTGAGTGATGTACTCGCCGTTGATGTTGATGCCGAATCCTTGCCATTCCAAGAGCTTGAAGGCGTCTTCCAATGCGGCAGTGAACAGTTTCGGAGAGATAACGTCTCCCTGTCTCACGCCTCGTTGCAATGGAATCGCCTTCGAAATTTGCTCTTGTACTCGGACCGACATGGTGGCGTTATTGTACACACACTTCAACACTTCAATATACCGATGGTCAATACGGCAACGCTGGAGAGACTCAAGCACCGCCCACGTCTCGATCGAATCAAAGGCTTTCTCATAGTCCACAAACGCTAGACATAAGGGCAAGTTATACTCCTCGGTCTTCTGTATAACTTGCCGCAGCGTATGGATGTGGTCTATGGTGCTGAAGCCTTTTCGGAAACCGGCTTGTTCGGGAGGCTGGAAGTCATCAAACCTTCGTTCGAGACGATTCGCGATGACTCTTGAAAACAGCTTGTAAACATGGCTCAGAAGCGAAATGGGTCTGTAGTTCTTAAGCAATGTGTTGTCACCCTTCTTAAAGAACAACACCGCTACGCTTCTGTTCCATGCTTTCGGCGTTGAACCTTCGAGGACAACGGAATTAAAGAGCTTCTGAAGGACTTTCAGTATCGGTGAGCCACCCGCTTTCAGAAGCTCTGATGTGATTCCGTCGTCACCCGGCGCCTTGTTGTTCTTAAGCTGCTTCAGAGCCATCCTAATCTCGTACAGGCTGATGTCCGGGATGTCTTCGGTATAGTGTCGGGTTAGCTTGGCTCTTGGGTCTTTGGCCAAGCTATCAACAGGTTTAGCGACCGAAGTGTATAGCTGTCCATAGAACCTCTCAATCTCTCCAAGCACCTCTGCTTTGGTCGACGCTATACTGCCATCATCTCTCTTCAGCTTAGTCATCTGGCTTTGCCCAATAGACCGGTCTCTTGCAAACACTTTGGAGCCTTTTCTCCGTTCGATCGTATCTTTAATACGATTTGTATTAAAGGTACGGATGTCGTGTCGCAAGGATTTCCATATTCGTCTATTGAGCTGCCTATACGACGCAGCGTCATCGGATGATTGCAGTTGCAACGAGCGTCGTTCAGCCATGAGGTCAAGGGTATGGCTGGAGAGTTTTTGAGGTCCATTTGTACGGCGGGGTTTAAAGAACTTAGACCCCACTTCGTGGACAGTTTCTACAAGCCTGTTGTTGGTCTCGTCCACCGACGCAAAGTTCTCAAGGCAAGCAAAGCGATTGGATAGCTCAAGTTGAAAGCTCTCGGGGTTTTGAATATGGACATTTTGAGGCCGGAGCGTGGATTTCATCAAACGGGACCTCTCAAGTTTAACATTAATATTCAATATGCCTCTTACTATGCGGTGATCACTACCGGTTTTCACCATGTTGATCACAGAGACATCATTGAATATTTGTTTCTTGGTGGTCATGATGAAATCGATCTCATTTCTCGTGGAACCGTTCGGACTCAACCAGGTCCATTTCCTGTGAGGCGGCTTCTGGAAGAAAGAGTTCATCATAAAGAGTCCCTCTTTCTCCATGAAGTCGGCCAGCCTCTGTCCCCTGGGGTTCCGTTGTCCATAACCAAATTGCCCCACTCTCAACTCTCCATCACTTCTTTTGCCCAACTTTGCGTTAAAGTCCCCCATAACAACAGTATAATGGGTCTTAGAGGTATGCATGGCCCTACTAATGTCCTCATACATAGCCTCTACCTCCTCATCGGTTCCGAGTTTCGAGGTCGGTGCATATACCTGAATGACCTTCAACGAATACCTACTAGATATTCTGAGTATTAGGTATGCCACCCTGCTCGAAACGCTATCGATGGTAATGATGTTGTTAGTGAGGGACTTGCGAACGAGAAATCCGACACCACCTTGGGACTTTTGGTCGCCTTCCCGGTAGTAGAGCAAGTTACCGGATTTAAGGGTTATGGTGTCCTCACCCTCTCTACGGACTTCACATAACCCTAGGATATCCCAGTGTAACTTACTCATTTCTTCTTCCAGCTCGACGATCCTCTCGTCTGCCAACAAAGTTCTTACGTTATGTGTTACCAGGGCCAGAGGTCGTTTAATGAGGGAGTGGTAGCCGTGCGTCTGCCGGGGATTCTTCGCACCCCCTGCTCCACCGTTACACTGGCCGCTACCGGAGCCAGCTTTAGCGGAGCTGCCGGGGACTGGGGGCCTGGTCGAATTTTGTAATATCATAGGGGGGGGTTTGCCAATACTCACCACGCTTGGCAGGCGGGTTGGCGAGCGCAGTACAGAATGTGAGTCTCAGAAGGCGCTGCTGCCCATCCTTCTGGTACGTGATCCCTTAGTCGACTCCTACGACACCCACGGGAAGACATGGGGGGGTACTATTCTAAGCCGGTACCCCACGGCACTCTCTTCTCTCAAATATTAAGATTAAAATCTAAGCACCCGTCACTAACGCGGTATTGATCGATTAGTGATATTTTCTTTAATTCACACCTAAGACATTTTTCGCAGTGACGCAATCATTGCGAATATTTGCTAACGTTTGTAGTTTTAAAATGGCCATCGTTGTCTTTTAAAAAAAAATGAATTGTGATATAGGTACTATTTATTTTACATTTGCCAATTGCTTTTGAAATAATTGCATAACTTGGTATAAGCAACGATCGACTTCCGCGATATTTGCATCATGACGTGTTACATAGGTGTTTGATTAACTTTCATTTATTCCTCTTTCAGCTGAGAGTGAAAGATACAGAGAACCTGAATCTGAAGACATCGACGAGGACCACCAACGCAGTTCAGCTAAAGAGAACAAAAAGCAAAACCATGGACATCATGAGGAGTTGAAGTAAGTCTTCTACCTGATGAAGCGATTATTATACTAGTGGTGGAAACGTTGTCGACTGATTTTTATCAGGACGCTTTTTTGATTCCAATCATATTCCCATATTCAAACACAGAGCGTGTTCACGCAGGTGTCCTTGAGAGCCAGTTACATCTCCGACCATATCGTCACTGATCATCAAGTGAGATAGTGGTGAAACGTGGTGATAGTCAGTCTTCTATTTATTCTAATAACATTAAATTCGTCTTTACAGAGAAGGCGCTGCCGACGGCAACGGAGGTGTCGAAGCTATTGGTCACGATCCTGCTGATTACGTGTTGCCAGAAAAATACACGTACGGCAGTGGAGAGGAGTACAACTTCTAGAAATTCATGAATGCTGCGAAATGCAATTCTAGACTGATGTTAGACTTAAGATTTTGTAAAAAAATATTCTTGTTAAACGCCATCTATGGATGGATTTAATAGGTAGTAATAATTATTGTTTACCAAATTTTAAACATTAATTATGGGGTATTATTTCAACTCTATCCTATCTAGGTACCTTGAGCTACTGTTCACCAACATTTTAAAAATCTGATTATCAATTTAACCTTTATCAAACAGTTTTTACCATACAGTTAACCGATGGTTAATTGATAATCGGACGTTTAAATTTTGGTGAAATCCACCCTCCACCCTTAGGTTGGAGTTCACCAAAATTTAAAAGTCCGATTATCAATTTAACCTGCTAATTAAATTATTGATATTCCCACTTAGAAAAACCAACTTTAAGTGAAGCTGTCTAGATACATATCAAAGTTTGAGGTCAAAACAACAGAAATATGGTATACTTTCCATTTATGGGAATGGCTTCTACGTGTATGGTTTTTAACGTAGCTTTACCTACCTACTTAAAATGTAAACACCGGCTTCTGAGCAAAACAAAAAACAACTTTTGACGTTGACTTACAATGACAAATCATGACAAATGACAATATAGAAGAATGCTGCCATTAGAAATATTGCCTTGTATTTAATGTCTACGTTCGGAAATAAGCGGATAAATTTGGTGTCACCGCTTACGAACAAATGATGATTAGAGGTGTAAAGTCTTCCTCCCAATGCTGTGCTGTAAACATCACAACCATTTGTGCGCTGACACTGTGGTTATAGCCAATACCCAAAAACCAAAAAAAAATGTAGGTATAAGCCTAGACATGGGCGCCGGCAACAGAATGCAAGGGAATGCACTCCCCTGGCAGGAAAAAAATTTCTCGTTTTTTTTGTTTTATATTACTGTTTATATTATTATTATTTATTAGTCTTTGAGTATACAGCCTCCGCTTCTCTTATTTTGTCTGAGAATACAGTTATAGTACTATTTGAATAAAAACTAAGGCTTGGTAGGTAGAAAATGGAAGGAATTGTCTAGATTGGTATTTTGAAAATTTGTTCATCACCGTCAACAAATTCAGATTGTAAACTCTAAGGCTTTCACGGCCGGCGTTGCATGTTGTATGTATTGCTTCCGGGCTGTTTGGCCGTGGTCTATGTGAAACTTTTGTTTGATCAGTATCAGAGAAGACGCCGCGGAGGAGAGTTCTACGCTCTTGTCGCCGCTCGGACCTGAACCACTGAAGATGTCGACCGCAGTGATCGACGAAACGTCTGGAACAAAAGTTTCACATAGACCACGGCCAAACAGCCCGGAAGCAATACATACAACAAATTCAGATTATTCGCGCCCGTTGTCGTAGTATAAACACTTGTCATTGACCCAGGAGCAATGGGATTATGATAAAATTTTATTTTGCGATGAGACCCGGTTTAGATTTAAGCCTGATACAAGAAGGGTAAGAAAGAGTGTAGCGTTGTCCCAAAAAAAGCTGCTAGCCAGTAATGTAATATTAAAATAGTAAAAACCAGACAAGTGTGAGTCGGACGGGCCTGCCAAGGCTTCCTAACAAATTTGTAAGTACATTATCAAAAATAGTTTTTTATTTATTTAAATGAAATATTTTATTTTTTTTCATTTTTCGTCACGAATCGAAAACTATAAATCATAGAAATAATGTAAAGTAAAATCAGTTTAATTTTATGCTAATGAAGCCCTTTCATACGATAACACACAGTTAACTCAGTTCAAAATATATGGACTGCCGTTCCTTGCATAAAGGCCCTGTTTTATACAATTTAATTAGAAATGTATAGTATTCAGGCTTTTCCGTATATTTGTAGTTGACGGTATTACTTGCCACACTTCATAGTTCTATGTGAACGGAAAATACCATCTACGTACATATTCTACCATACGTTTTTTTTACGGTTTATACGGCAATACGTTTTTTTTTTACGTTAACTTCTTATTTAACGAAAAGTTTCATTGTTATACAGCTTCAAGAGACTCTAGACCTGAGTATATCTTTTTAATTTTAACTCGATACCTCCTCGAGTTCCCGAGATAAAGGGTCTTGACAGACTGACGTACGGACAACAAAGTGATCTTAATGTTCCTTTTGAGGTACGGAACCTTAAAAACGTTCAAAAATTTAAAACCTTACCCTGTTACTTTTTTATGTGTGTAGACGCAGATGCACCAGGTGGTGCATCCACTGATCAGAAAGCGAAAGTGCATCCCCGCAAAGTAATCCTACCGGCGCTCGTGAGCCTAGAATACATCATACTTAAGCGTTTGACATCAATAACAATTTTCGACGTATAACGTCTTATAAATCGACGAACGCCACCTGCACAGACAAAAAAGTGGCACGTTGTGCCTGAGCCCAATGAGTATGTAAAAACTCCGTTTCTGAGCCAAGCGTGCAAGCGAGAGTGCGGAACAAGCGATAGAGAGACAAGTTTGACTTTGGTTGTCTGTTTTCATAATTATGTAGTTATCACGAAAAATTATCGTCCGTAAATCGACTGTACAGACTACTAATTTTTTTGTAAGTGTAAATTTATTTATCGGCGTTGTGCATTTTTGTAAGGAGAATAAATGTTAAATTCACGTAAGGTCAAGTGACACTGATCGAAAATTCGTAAGACGCGTGACGTCATCCACGTCGTCGACGAAGACGGAGGGAGAGTAGATTTAATGTAATATACATTGTCGTGTTTGTGTACGTACGTGTACGTACCACATAAATGATAGTATGTCATTATGTAATAGTACTTTTATAATGATAAATAAAGCAATTCGTGCAAAATTATTCCATAACCGTTCGAAAATATTCAAAAATGCACAACGTTAATGTTCAAGTTTTCACTTCTGCCGGCAATCCCGGAGTGCAACCAGTTGTTTTTTGTTTGTTACAATTTAGAGCGGGAAAAGAGGTTTGCCCCAGAACGCAAATTCTATCAAAAATGTACCTATAAATCTCACGAGTAGCCACTGTCTTTATCGCTTGCATAGGGTGTTGGGAGGAACGCTGAGATAGCAATACGTATGCTTAATACCTGGTCTACAACATGAAAACAGTGTTTGGTATAGAATCCTTAGCTCTATGACCACAGTCGCGCCTCATTTCTTAATACATCACATTTACCCAAAAACAGGGTACCTAACAGTAAGGTCTTAATTAGAGTACTCATTTGCAATACATTTCATTAATATATGCGTTAGCATCATAATAACTATAATTTGAGCTTACTATAAAATAAAATAGGTCAGACTCACGAACATAATATCATAAACCGAGCCTACTTGCAAATCCATGGTCAGACTACCACCGTTGTCGCTGTATAACCTAGAGAAAGAAAGCTGTATACGCTAAACACTGACTTAAAGAGAGTTAAGTCTATGTTAAATTTCCTTATCTACGGTTGACGTTGACAGACATCTTTATTGTGACATTGATCACGACGTTAATACATTGACATTAACTTTGACACCTAAGACCTCATCAATGATTCAATGCTCAAAATCTCCATCTGTTTTGCTGCAAGGAAAGAAAACAGTCGTTCGTAATTCGCATTTATTTTGGAAATTTCAAAAAACCATTGCGTTCTATTGAAAATTGTAATGTAAATATCAAGTAAACATATAGTACAAGATGGCTGTAAAAGCAGTCGATATATTGTTCGCCTTGGCTTTAAACTTGCTACATGGCGCGTATTGCGGTAAGTAATCAACAATTACTCAATTGAATCAATTTGTCCGGGACGTTGTTGTTGGAGCTTGTTCTTTTTAACAGATCACATCCTGTCCTGTAACGTGACCGCTCTCGACCCGTGCCCGGGTGAAAACCAGTTCTGCAGCTTGGAGACTAAAAAATGCGTATGCTTGGAGGGATTCGTATTGGTCGACGATAGTTGTGAATCTCCGGAGTCCCGGTCTGGTTACGCAGAGCATAATGCGACCACTGCAGTTGTCACAATCTTCACGCTTGTTCTCTTAGTATCCGGTCTCGTTTTAGTCATAAGGAAGTATAATTTAGTAGACTACATCCGTCAGAAGATCCACTCTAGAAGAAACAATGATGTCATGTACGAGGATGTGATGATTGGTAATGATGACCCTCCGCTTAGTCCGTAACTGTAATGTTTTGTACTTCTATGGGTTTTAATTGTTATTGTATACTATTGGGTGCATACTGTGTACAGATAAAACTGCAAGTCATTTTAAAAAATAGTGAAAGTAACAGATATGATTTCAATGTGCATAGTAAATGACTCAGTTTTGGCATACAATCAAACATACAAGGAATGCTTACTTTGGCCAAAACTAAGTTAACCTCAGTGTGAATTGCTGTATTTTATGAGCACACTATTACATACTACATTTACAAGAACTTTAAGATATATATTTCCTAGATACAATAATTAAAAAGGGGTAAAAAAGCTGCTGTATAGTTTTTATTATATTATTTTTACGATGTGCAAAATATTGTAAAATCTATGACAAATTTCTCAATCAGATAATTTACGACCCATTTAACAAGGTTTATTTTATATGTTTTTGCTTTACCTGATAACTAATCTATAGAACTTGTTTCCCTATAAGTGCTTATGTGTATCATACGCAGTCATGAGCAGTCGGCTGAATTTTTTGCCATAAAGCCACAAACTAGACACATGATATTTAAATATCAACAATGTCTTCAGTATGTGACCTTAAAATTTAGTTTGATTTATGTGTCTAGAAAGTCTCGCAATCTCAACCATAGTATGAATACCTATATATAAACCATAGCATGTATTTTTATTATTTTTTACATAATTATATCTCACAAAAACAATCTATGATGAGATTATTAATCTCTTGCCAGTTAATAAGTGACTCGGTGAAATGTGTGGGTAGGTTTTACATATTTACCATAATTTTATTGTACCTAATGTTCTACAATTAAGTGAAAGTACAGTCTTATGTGCTCTTATTCACAGAGTTGTCTGTACATAGATGCCCAAATTTTGAATATTATTGCTTTCAATGTTTATAAAAGACAGCACATTTTCGCTTCTTTAAATTGTAAGATAAATAAATTATTAAAAGTAGTTTAAGATGAACCAAACATTTAGTAAAGCTAATGGAGTATAGATGAGTAAATGTTAAGAAGTGTAATACACTTATTACTGATATGATAGTGAAGTATTCAAATAAATCCACTAATTGATTGTATGCACTTGACATAAATGATTTGTATTCCTTATTTTTGTACAGTGATTTAATATATTTTCTGATTATACTGAGATGCAATATGCAAACTTATTCTGATGGAATAATCTCTTAATGCTCTCATCATCATTAGAAGCTAGTTGTTAGAAGAAATGGCCCAGTATTGTATAAGATATGGCCCAGTGAGGCTTTTGGAATTCTGGTTTGTGCTGTGCATCCTAGTTAAAACTTTTGTGTAATGTGCACAGCTTGATGTTTGCAGGTAAAGTCTATATATTTGTTAAAAAATGTGAGACAAAGGTTCTATCCCACCTGTTTATAACAGATCTCACAGTAAATAATGTTTTCATCAGTGGGTCTTACCTTTGTATCCAAATTCAAGCCCTAGAACTAAAAGAATAGGGCTTATTTTAGGATTTGTAAAGAGTGCAGATTGTCTGTCGACATTTTAATTTGCTTTATCATCTTTTGTTATGCCAATTTGATACATAACATGTAAAATCAAGAATGTAGAGGAAATATGACTGTTATATAAGTTTCTAGTGTGAAAAAGATTTCTAATGACATGCTAATAATTAATTTAGTTAGATTTTATTATTTGGTACGCTTGTGATTTGATGAATTTTGATCACCTGCATTTTAATACTGCGAGACATAGATGTGTTTGAATTTCTTAGATGGATATTTTTGCTACATCATGGTATCTACAAACAATCACTATTCATGCAACAATATTGTACACATCTTTTTGCATCAAATAATTATGTATGGACACTAAATTATATTTTAAGTTTAGTGAATGAAATGGCAACTAAGTAGGTGAAATACACCAGGGTGAACAGTTATATAAATAAGTATTACTTGACTCTTGTTTTTATTTTGTGAATGGCAAGTAATTTGTTTTCACTGATGTTATTTTGTGGTAGGTTCAAGTTATCTCAGTTTTTGTAATTCTGTGATAAGAAAATAAAAAGATGTTCTTACACTTATATATTATGTTATCTTATTCTTATATATTATCTCTTTGAAGACATAAAAATATTCAGTGGGATTTATATTAAGTAGATTTGATGTTTTTTACATATATGTAGTGGGGTATATGTTTAATGATGATGTGAACACTGAAATTTCATCATTCTATCTTGTAGTTGTTACAGGCACATATGTATATTTTATAATCATTTACTTTTAAAAATATTTTTAACAGTAAATGAATAACAATTGTGTAATATCATTTTACTGCTACTTATTTTTTGTGCTAGTATACTCTGTAGGGTGTATTCTATGTTCATTACTCCTTAGAGCCATACTTAATCAAAATTTGCTACTTTGAATATCACTCCATAACTAAACCATACATTTAACTGAAATGTATGACATGACATTTACATGCTTACTTTTACCTAACTAGCTGATATCTATAAACAAAGTAACCTGACCAACTGTGTAGATGTAAACAAAAGATAAGAAAGCTGGCGGCCCACCAAGTCACAATATCTGCATGGGATTTCTAGGAATTGGTTATAAATTATTTATTATGGACAATTTCTACACCCAATCTCGGCGTTATATCCAAAGACGCTATAGCGACAGTATTAATTTAGCACTAAAATATTTCAGTTCATGCGACTTAGATTTAACGTCTCTGTAGCTAAATAGTTGCTACAATCAAGGTCGTAATGAAATCCATCGTAGATACATAACTTGGTGGATATTAAGGGGAGGTTGAAATGCAGAGGTTTATCCAGAGGTAGTTCATTTTCATTTGAATCATTAAATTTTAGTAAATATTTATGTCATGAGCACTCCATTGCTTTGTAAATTGTTATTCCTTAGATAAGTTAGTTTGCTTATTGCTCAATATTGCCAAAGATTGAGTGGTTTTCACCATACGTCTGAATTGCACAAGTTTTTGTATATTTTTGTATTAATGACATAATTTATAAGGATACTAGTGCAATGTTTGAAACTATGTTCCAGTTTTTCATTTTTTATAAAACATAGTACTCATTAACTATCTTAAGCACTATCCTTAGACATTTTGATTTTAAATTCTGTTCCATGGGATGGTCTAGCTAGATCAAAATTAATCACAGTCCAATATTTAATTATGCATAGAATCTAAGAAAATAATGTTACAACTAGCTAGATGAGAGGACTATGTATATTCTATGTCCAACATGTGTACATTTAGTTGCTGATAAAAATGGTTAAGTTACACAATTAAGTGAAAGTATAATCAAAAAGTACCTAGTTTTTATGTTTCATTTAGAAGAAAATGCTTCTTTTATTGTTGAACTTAGCTATTTATATCACATATTTGGTTGACAGATTGTAATAATTTCCATTGCTGTTTTAACAAGGTGGTGTTGTACTGAACCATTGGATATGACACAACAATTGTCATTGTCCTTACTTGGCTAGTGAAATACTGCTTTCCAATGTGGTTGATACAAGTAGCCCACTTATAGAGTTATTATCATAGATCCATTAAAATATATGCATAAGTTAACAAATATATATTTTAAATAAAATACTCTGTGATACTGTGTATAAATCTTTTATTCAAGTAACAAAGGTCCTCAAATATGACGTTATATAGTAACTTGTTGAGTATTTGGTTAGGTGACTCACAGACAGGATGATAAAGGTTATCGCCGTTGGGCACTCATATAGCACTGAAACAATAGATACTTGGTTTTAACTTATAGTATAAAAACGACACACGCGTAAACATGTTTGAAACAAGAACAGGAGATTCAGGCGGATTGAGGTAGCGGGAAAACCACGCGGGTGTAACCTCGGGGCGCTACTAGTTGTATATTTATTTAAATAGGTTATACCCGCGTGGACGACGGTTTTCGCGCTACCTCGGTTATACCTAGGGAACCATACATTTTTCCGGGTTCAGCAGTGTGAAAACTTGACAGAAACTAACTCTGTTTACTTTCACATTTCTTTTTATTAATTTGATGACCGGCTTTTCTAAAAAGTATTGTGGTTGCGAAGGATGAAGTCTATTAATAATACCTGTGAACACATTGACGAATAACACAAAACTGTAGAGGAAGACGAGTAAGTAATGCAGCGCCCTCGTCTCGGCAGAAGTGTCGGCATTGCCCCAAACCAGCATCGGCAGCGTCAACAGAATGCTCGCGTTGCCCAGGGAGAATGCTTTCAGTAATCTGGATAGGGGTACTGCAATAGTAAACATATTTCAACTTTAGGTATACTATGATTATAACTATAACTTAGGAAAAGTGAGTAAATTCCTTGTCTGTCTGGATGTGTTTTCCTGAACTTTTTTATTACAAAAGAACGCAAGGAAATATATTTATTCTTTATACAAAAATTTGTATATGGTGCAAGTTGCAAGCAATATTAAATGCGAGTAATCGCAATACTACAATCGTTTGGCGATTCTTAAAATTGAAACTTGTAAGATTGTATATAATCAAAACATACAGCCATTTTTAATAGCATATTTATATAATCTAAAGATAATTAAAACCTATCTAATTAATGACTATCTAATATCTAATTATTACAAAATGTTATATGTGTACTATGGAAAGGAAGCCCAAACGGAAACATGTTCCCATTTTTCTTTGTGAAATATGTTTGGTTGGAATTCTCCTATAAATAGACCGATATCGGTTGGCGTCGATGCGAGCTGGGGACCACTAAGTGATCTGGTTGGTGACAATAAAAGTTTCCAGAGCTGAGGGCCAGTGGAAACGAAGAAAACTAAGTAAGTTGTTCTTGGTGGAACGAAAACCACGCCTGCGGCTTTTATTATAGCAATGTGCCTTTGCGTCCAGTAGTCGTCTGTTGTTCTCTTTTAGGAGAACTAACCGGAGTTTCCGGCGTCTCTTATGATATGGGGCTGCATGTCTGTACAAGGTGTTAGTGGCATGCAGTTTGTGGATGGTTCTATCAATGCTGCAAGGTACCAAAACCAAAGGAAGAGAATTTACTGCCCTCTATTCCGTCACTTAAGCATCAAGATTCCTTTATTTTTCAACAGGATGGGCCTTTCGTGCCACACTGCAAAGACAACAAAGACGTGGCTACTGGCGAAAAGCATCCCTGGACCCTGGAAGCCCGGAATGGTCACCGATCGAAACCGATCCGGCCATCGATCGGAAAATGAAAAAAGTTGTCTGTAAAAATCCATCAAGATCGAAGAGTGACTTAAAGGCTCTTGGCTGTCTGGGAGTCAATTACGCCTGAGGAGTGTGCAACGTTAGTTGCAACCATGCCTCTTCGCATTAAGCTGTCATTAAGAGCAAAGGCGACACAACTAATTGGTAGACGAACTATTTTGCGTGAGAGACAAGGGTAGACGAATACTTTTGCGTTATGTTTTTTTAAAATATTTTTTAAGTTATGTAAAGTCATGAAAGAATTTCAGTTATGTTAAAATAAACTTTAAAATTTTCCTCAAATAGTGGTTTACTTTTTATTAAATGTTCTTAATTATTTTACGAATATTTACTTTCTATATTTTACGCTTTGCACTACTTTCCATACTAGACGAATTATTTTGCATAGGGGCTCGTATAATCTTCCGTTAATTTCATTTTTATAGACATCAAAACATATGTACCTCCACTAGTGCTGCCACTAATGAAGATAGATGGCGCCTCCTAAAGGTACGTACGCGTCCATTGACCCGCACCGAACGTACCGCATGCACCGCACGCAACGGATTGGCCGATGGCATGCGGCCACTGTATCCGGATTTTTAATTTAGATTCCAGTTTTTTCTTTTCGTGAGTTGACGTATTCGATCATGGAGATTCATAAAGATATTGTTATTCATACATGTTCATTGTTGTCATTTCTATAAATAGTTTTTGAGATGGCTATTTGCAAGAAGCGCGGTTTGTGAAGATAGGTGACATTGGATATAAAAGAATGTAAAGTAGGCCAAGCGAGCGAAGCCGCAAGCTGATTAGCAGTACTTATACGTACCTCGAGTCTGAGACGAGACAGGCCTGGACTGAGACAGTAACTGCATTGAAGTCTGCACAGTCAATATAAAAGTCACGATCCCTGGAACATATATAAATAAACATTAATGGAAACAGAACGACTACTTCATCACTCATATGTTCTACATTCTATCTACGATGTTTGTCAGTACATTAACTATTTTTATTGTAACTATTGTAGCTTTGTTATGTTACTGTTTATAGAACCTAAATTAAATGTAAAAAGATATTTGAAAACATACATCTCCCATTGGATAAAGGCGTCCTCCACTGATCGATGGATCTGTTAGAAACGGCCCGCATCCAGTCTCTTCTTAGGATCTCGGTCAGGTTGTATGCCCATCTTGTGGGTACTGTGCTTGCCTCCGCAGTCTACACTAGAGAACCTTTCGACTTGATCGGCCATCAGTTTTATGAGGTATTCGTCCTGCAAACTGCCATTTCAACGTGCGAATTCGCTGAGCTATTTCGGTCACTTTCGTTCTTCTACGGATCTCCTCATTTCTGATTCGATCTTTAAGATAGACCTTCACATGAATGCAATTACACGACAATTCTAGTCTATATAGCTGTAAACAGTATATCATAATGCACAAAATGTGAGAAGCCACAATGAGAAGAAAAAAAAACTTGCTGTCTATTTCTAAAATAGCAACGGTACAGCTTCGACATAGATAAGAGGACCATCTGAAACCGTAGGTTTCCCTAAGTAATCTTGCTTGTGCGGCCGACTTAGAACGGCCCATACAACGACGAAAGTATGTTCGTGTCAATGCAATGGCCAAATGTCTAATTCACTGATTTAAAATTTAAATGAAAGTTAGTTGTAACTATATATTTTCTTTGAGTGCTTTATTTATTTGTACCAAATTAAGGAACATTAAACATATCTTTATATTTTATATTAAACATAAAGAATCGAAGGAATACTCTAAGGAAAGAAAAGTATCAGCGATATATATGTTTCCAATAGTAATATTGTTCATTTGCACTTCCAATAGTTATTTATCTTAGATAATTCATTTGTTCCGTATGTAAATGCTACAATAAGAAAGGTGTAAATTTCTAAGGATAGCACAGGATGGTTTCTACCTAACTTGACCAGTTAGGTTCTTCTTGCATTTTCTAACGGAGAGAGGATGGTAAATCATAATATTTATGTATTTTGATCATATGAAGTTTTATGCAGAGTTATCAATATATTATAACATGAGTATGAAAATTCGCGTATTCGCGAACCACCGTTCGTCAGTTCGACAGCCGACGCTCCCACCGCTGAGTTATCATCGCTTTAGAATATCGCTATCTATTAATACAATAATGACTACAACAAACACTAAGAAACCATTGACAAGTAAGGGAACTACACTAACGTTGGATTTACTACGCATCTATGGAACAAAATGGTAAAACTATGTCTGAAAGATGACTGTGTGGAAATCGACTACCATATATATTGTCTTATCTTTAACTAGCTGCGCCCTGCGGTTTTACCCGCGTAGTGATGATGATGAAAGGTAGCCTATGTGTTATCCCGGGGCCTGAAGTATCTCAACAAACATACACACACACACAAAAACTTTCACCTTTATAATATTAGCAGGATCGGATGAAACCTACTCACTATCGGGCGGCGGACGCCAAGCTTTACAACGCGTTTCTTTTGAGCTTAGCCAATCAAAAGGCTTGCCGCCTAAACATTTGTGATGCTTTTGCGCGTTGAACGCGGGGATGTAAAGTAAAAGTAGGTACACCCGTAATGTAGGTGACTTGTGTCGCTAACATAATTTTTTGTTGCATTATTTTAATTGATCCTAAACTACAAACTGCAAGGCAGTTGAATGCAGGCCACATCCTAGTAGTCTTAGTAGATATCAAACATAGATGATCAAGTCCAGCAGTGGACTTTTTTCAGCAATATAAGATGATGACAGTAGTGATCATATTTCTTACCTGAAAATATAGAGGTGAATTTTATATAGAAGTCCTTTTCCCAAAGGAATAGATCTGTGTCATCCACTTTCTCTTCAGTCCACACCTCGCAGCTGTTCCTCCAAGACTCTGGCATTGACATGTTCAATGGTACACCTCTGAAAACAGGAGGTTTATTCTATTTAAATAATATTTTTTGCAGTTCTCTGGTGCTTACTAACTTCACCTGAGTTCGGCTACATCAAGTTGGTCATTTATTTCATATTAAAATTATTTATGCATCCAGCATATTCAGGACTCTTTCACAAGATTTTAATTTAGTTCATAGACTCTCACTGTGCCTATGGTATCTTGCCAATATCAAGCTAAATTTGATTTATGACTATTTTAGAAGAAAGAGGCATATTTAGTTTTCTGAATCCAAAAGTATTTGTAAAACTAAACATACCTTTTGTGGAATTATTACGTAAGTTGAAGACCATACATATGTGAAACCTGATTTCACCTGATTTTAGAGTTCAGATCGGCTTCACAGTCCGCCATTAGATAAACGGGACAAGATAATCATGGTACAGGCATAGTCAACGGAGGAAATGGCACAGCCAAAAAAAGAAAACACTTAATGTCCACATCCATATAAAGGACGCAAGTGAGAGGCTGGACGTAGGTCACCACTAGCCGGCCTCTATTGAGATGAATAAAAGACTAACCCTTCTAACATTTTTACTGCAACTGACAATGGCTTATGTTCTTTAAGGTATCGAGAATGCTATGAGAATTGTCAACAAACCCAAACTCACTAGAGACCTAGACCCAATCAGTATGTGTAGGCATTGGATCTCTGTGTGTTTCTTACTGTATATACAAGGGGAATATTCTCAAGACACTCTTCAACCTTATTCCAGAGTTGAGGATTTTTTAAGATTTACTCTTTGGGGATTTTTCAAGTGGAGAAGAAGAAACAGAGTCTAGCAGATTAGCAACATATCATAATGTCCTCAGTGTCACAGATATACATAATATACACATTATCATGGTGGGTAATGCTTATGATCAGGGGGCCCATATACTTATTTGGACCAACTGCATAAATAAATCGCCCAATGTGAATCCATATTTCCTCTACTTTTATTTATGGTTTTATTCTCATCCTATACCTACTTCAATTGCTCTTTACATCACATGGTCCTTATGTTGAAGGGTACAAAACATTTAACTTAGATTACATTTTATTGTGAACACTGTATTTGGCTACTCTGAAACATATAGACATGGGATAGTGAGTGCCCACAGTTAATCAGTTGGATCGCACCTTACTTCAGACTTTAGCCTTCAGTGAAGGTAACATCGTTATCAAATCCATGAATAATTATAGTAATTATCATTTTAGTACCCTCACATGTTTAAAAATTGTTCTCTAACACCATGTGTTCAAGCAGCTATACTTGAATACCAGTCCAACAGTCTTGGCTTTGTTGCACTTTGACTACCTCATCACTCAAGTGCGACAGCGGTGTAATGTTACCTATAAAAATTCAGAGCTAAATGTGTTATAGGTACATCAAGGAGTTCTTATTTAGGGTGTGTAAATAGTAACAGGACATTTTTAGACTAGAATAAAACTGTAAAGGCTATGATGCTAATAGGTTATAATTATTTTATTATATATAGCTATATGGGTCCAGGATTTGGCTAGGCAACTTATGTGCAAATTAACAATCTACATATTGCCTAACATTAAATATTATTAAATATATTCCTTAATCCATATCTATCTATTGGAGGTTATTGAGTCCTGCACCGGCACCTAGCATGGGATGTTTTGTGCAAATGTAACTGCATGCTTTATACACATCATATTCATCACCAGTCATCATCTGTTCTAAACATTACATAGAAATTACAGAAACTGAAACAAAAAAGCACTTACAGCAGTGTAGAATTCATAATTGTCTTGCTCTGTATGTTGCAGAGGGCATTGAGGGCAATGGTGACTAAGCTGTCACTGCGCCATACTCCATACGTCTCCAACATGATGAGGATTATGAGCAGCTTCCAATATGACTGGAATAACAATGATTTATTTTATTAATACTATGTAGTTACATCTAGCGCTTGTTCATTATCTCACTTGATGGACAGTGACAATGTCGTTTTTAATGGTGGAATCACACTAGACCTAGAATGGTAACTGACTCTCAGGGAAAGTTGTCTGAGCACACCGTATGTTCGGTGACAGATTTTCAAACTAGAGGGTGATACCTAGCCAGGCAAGTACTAGAAAGTATCCTACCATCACGCTGGGAATTTGATGATGGTGTTACCTTCATCGGAAGCTGAAGTTGTAGGTAAGGACCGACCCGAAAGTAGTCTAAAATTAATTTGCTATTTGTTTGCTACTTGGCTTGCTTGGTTAACAAGCAAATTATTTTTTAAATGAATAAAAAATATTACACAGAAAAGCAACTACATAGTAAAATTCCCAAGATTATGTTGTGCACAGGTAAATAACATAAAAATGGATGATTCCATCGAAAACATCCAAACATCCAAATCCCCAAATACACTCCTAGACTAAAATTAAGTGCTCAATAATAATCAATACAACTTCCAATAACTATGAATGACAAAACAGTGTCAATGCGAGACAAAGGCATAAAAGAGGAAAGAAACAAAAGGGAGGGAAGGATTTTGAGTTGGTCTATGCAGAAAATATTGCAGCAAATTTCTGCAAAAGCGGAAAAGTTGAGCATGCACACCAACACACACATGTTGTTGTATGTGTGTGAGTGTTAATGTGCATTCATAATGCAGAAGTGGTGCAAGATGTTTGCTTTGCCAAGCTAGTTATCATAAACCATGTTTCTACTTTTGCCCTTGCTTACCTGTGGCAACATTGTTTTAGCTCACAAATTTTGGTAATCTAATGCAGGTAAATGTGTGCTCTTGCCTAGTTTTTTTTTATACTGTATAGAGGGAAGGGCTGCAGCCTGAATACACTATGTGCTTGGTGACAGTTTTTTAAACTTGAGGGTGGTAGCTAGCCAGGCAGGTGTTCAAAAGTACCCGAGTGACTGGCGACGAGCTAACACTGTTGTGACGTAGGGGAGAGATACCTTCAAGGTAGCAGTGTCATTAAGTCATTGCTCTAATACCAGTTGGTATGGGATTTAGTGACCACTTGCATGACAAAAAGTGGTGTTACAGTCAACACCTTTACATAGATGTTGACTGTTGAGAATTGTTGGGGCCTGCCTAATATCAATTTAAAACTGTTTGCTGTGCATGCTCATGTGTTATCATGTAGATTTCGGCAGCTTCACCCCAGACTCCTAACACAGTATCTAGTCAGAGAGTGACTAATTTAATAAGTTCGACATTCGCACACCTAGTGTACTTAGTATTATATTTATGATATTTAACCTGTCCAGTGGCCTGAAACTTGATGTAATAGAAATACATAATGTAATGAGAGAAAAATAACCTCATATGAGTTTACCCTGCATTCCCCATAGTTCCTGTCCAGATTCCTTGCCAGGCCCAGGTGCTAAGGTGTCAGGATCTTGGCTGTTAATTTATTGTGTATTTTTATGTAGTTTAATTTAAAGCGAACTTTCACAGGCAATAGGAACCCACTTATTTACATGAGTGTTACAGATTCTTCAATCACATTAATTTTCAAAACAAAAGTTAAGAGTATAATTGAATTATAGTACTGGTTAAAAGACTCACCTTAAACTCAGTATTGAATAAGACATGACGCTGTGCTTCTTTGGACATCAACACCAGATCAATCATCACAATCACAGCGTCATATTCTATATACTTGTCCACGATTGCTTTGCATTTTTCCTGAAATGGAGACAATGGTTTTTCAAAATCGCAAAGAAGCAGATGGCCCCTTGATACTGAGCTATCTCTATTGCCTATGGATCATCATCTGTATAATTTGGTGGCGGAACTACATTGTCAATTGTTTAATAATTCTATTAATAAAGCTAGCAGGGTTTTTCTTCTATTATCATAGGTGTGCACAAAACACCGTTAGCGGGATGTCAGTGCAGAGTTGCAGACTCAGCACCCCCAAATGGAATAAGAAGAATTAAATCTACACAACAATGGAAACACTCAGGGCAAATCAATAACCACAGCAAAATTTTAAAAATTGTTCTTTTCCCATTACTAAATCAAGAGTAAAACTTAAAACTTAACAGGTATCATCATCATCATCATCTCAGCCATAGGACGTCCACTGCTGGACATAGGCCTCCCCCATTGACCTCCACAAGGACCTGTGGAAGCGGCCCGCATCCAGCCCTTGCCTGCGATCTTAGTCAGGTCGTCTGGTACAGGTAAATATGGAGTAATTTATTAGAATTAGGGGAATCACCCTAAACCTAGATTGTCACACTCAAAGAGACCTGAACATTCGAGGGAAAGGAGATTGCTAGGCAGGCACTAGGAACCCTACCAGCACACAATCCTTTACACAATTATGCGACCTTCACAAACATTCAATATGAATAACTAGATAAGTTTCAGAGGCTGTTTTAATTGAAAGCTAAAACTTAACACCTCTAGACTATCCTCACGAGCATTACATCTAGTTTGGATTTCTAGTTGTTCATGAAGGCTTTCACATTTGTCTCGTGAGGACAGCACATTGTGATTTCTTCTACCACTTTATTCTAATACATCATACTTCAAGCAGTCAATCCATACCTTCTTTAATCTCTAAATACATCCACACTAATGCTCAGTACTCTCTTTGTAATATTTTTCACCCCTTCTGAGAATTGTCTCAGTTATTGAAAGTAGCACAACGTAGTGAGAAGTTCTCACTACGTTGTGCTACTTTCAATAACTAAAATATACACCTCTAAGCTAAGTTTATTTATTACAAACAAAACATAGTACCGATATGGTGGAAATTATTTCGTCTTACACATTTAGTAAGTTTTAGGACTGTAGGTCCATATGTCTTGAAGAGAGCAACAGCTGGTTCCCCGCAGTTTACACATTTGTATTGTTTGCTTTTGGTCATATTACTTTAATTTCGTCAAGTCGATTTAAACACAGCCAACAAACAATCCGCTTTTGTTTATTTAGAAGTTTAAAATTTGCAAACGTTACGTGGAAACAAATATAAGAAAGAGAAAATAAATATTTCGTTGATTGTTTTGAAAATAATCTTTTTTTAAAAATTTCATCCACAGAGTTCACAGACGCGCCACAGACAAATATCTCGCGGTCCGATTCCGAACTCATATTTTAAAAAATTCATCGAACAATGCATTGGAAGAAATGGTACAGTTAAAAACGCCAAAAATGAATACTCTTGGCGTTCCTTTTGGCATAGCTGTGCCAAAGCTATAGAGTGTGAACTGTACGTTCAGCGTTCAAGATGAATGAAAACTGTTAAAAACGACACCATGATCTGACCACTTTTGATCCACCTCCGAAGCAAGGTTTTTGTGATCGTTTTGTGACAACTCAAAGATTGAAAGTTACAGCAAATGTGAGTAAAACGAACATTGAAAAAATATGCTAAAGTATCGTTTTCTTTTTATTTCCATTATAAAAATGTTCAAGCTAATATTTCTCATATTTTATTTTTTCAAATATTAACTCACAATCTGTAATACACTTGTAAATCATATCCTATGTACTCCACAGCTACACATGTCATGGTACGTGCTACCTTCTGTCCAACTGTAGGAGTAAATTTATATTATTTTTACCAATGACGTTATAGGTATGTATATATGAGGTAGATGTTGCACAAGCGCGCGGAAACCGAGGCGGCAAAATTAAGTCAATTGTAGTAATTTTGATTACGACGCGTATTTCAAGCGCAAGTCTAAACATATAGCTTTCCTTTTCTATATTATTTGTACCGTATTATATGTCGCAGTAAGCATGTTTATGTCGTAAAGGAACAAAATCTGAGCACCGCGCAGAATGTACCGTCATCTTTAATAAAACATCATTGATTTTTACTATATTTAAAAAAAAAAATTTAGCATCTTCATACAGTACATAACAAAAAAATACAATTAATTAGTAATTTATAACAATATCTACTTCATTATGTTTTCTTATGAAAAATTAATTAGGTACCTATCTATAAACCCATAAACAAAGAAATCTAGGAAGTACCTAAACATGAAAAGGATATTAAATAGTTAGTAGTAGTAATACAATATTTAGTGCTGATTCCGCAACTTTTAGTTATTATTCCAAGGCTATCATGCAGCACAAACTAAATAGAGTACTGCGCACAGCGTGCATCGCCCTTCCTCCCGCATACATTGCATGCAAAGGTATGAAACATTAAAAACTGCTCTTCCACGGCACTTCTATTGCACGCGCAACGACAATGATAATATGAAAAAAATCATAAATGAGCACCAGATTAATATGTGCAACAATATTCAAACACCAAATTTGATAACTGAGCAACAAATTTAGTAAGTGGTCACCGTATCTTGACCACCATTTAATTTCACAATTTCTGACCAAATAAATGCCTATGTGATGTAGGTGAGCAAATTAATACACCATTTCTATCTTATTTATAGGCCTCGTTAGGTTCATTAGGTTACTTGCCACAACCTGGACCACAACGCACGGGCCGAGTGAGCGCAGCGAGCGGTGCGGCGGTAGTGGCTGGCGAATGCCAGAACCAAATCGATCCCTGTTCATTATATTATGTTAGTGTGGAGCCTTGGGATTATTTTCTCTTTTTTTGGATAGCATGATGCGAAATTGTTGGTGGCCGTTATACAATAAATTGGTTTTCTAATTTTGGTGCTCACTTACAATTGTTGGTGCTAAAAGTATTTTTTTAGTTTTTACTATATTTGGTGATCAGTTAAATATAAGCCAATGTTAATGAGGAATTTTCTTTAAAAAAAACTTGTTCGAAAATACTTCATATTTACTATTAGATCACTAGATAGATGAACACTTTATTATCACACCACAATACAAAACTAACATTACATAAATAATAATAATACCTTATAATGTAACAATTGGCGGTCTTACCGCTCATAGCGATCTATTCCAGACAACCTTGAACGGAGAGGAACAATTTCAAAGTAGTGATGACGGTGGCGTGTTAATTTATACTATATGATATTCAGTACATTATTATAAGCCTAATTAACCACATGTTTATAAATGCCTAAGCTATAAACTTAGATATAATTACATAAATAATAGACTAGTCATAGAAATTTCTGTTAATGTCAATAGAGATAATAATTTTAAAAAGAATACATATAATAGATATATAGATATAATAATATATAGAATATATACACTTTTTTATGAACATACCTGGTTTTACCATTTTTTTATATACCTACTGTATAGATCTAGCGTTTGACCATTATCTCACTTGATGGTCAGTGACGATGTGGTTGAAGATGTAAGCACGCTAGATCTAGAATGCTCACTGGCTCTCAAGGACTGCTGCCTGAACACACTATGTCATGGATGCACAGACTTATTAAGACTAGGGGCCACTCGGGCAAATTATGAACTGATGGTGGGCCACCAGAAGTATAGGTAATTAAAGACAATGAAAAATTGATAATAATGTATTCAAATTGAAAAAGAATTTATTAATTTGAAGCGTGGCACTGCATAGTGCTTACAATCTTTTTTATATTTGGCTCAAATTTACTTGTAGCAACACGTAAAACTGCTTCCAAACTTTCATTTGCAAGGCGGTTTCGATTTTTTGTTTTATTATTATTTAGGATTGAAAAGGTTTGTTCACATATATAGGTAGAACCAAATAAGCTTGCACATTTCAGAGCGTTTATGCGCAACTCTTTGTACGTATTTTTATCAATGCAGCGGTAAAAGTTCAGCAAGTCTCCTTCGTTGAATTTGTTGCGTAAATCTTGGTCGTTCTGAATGTCGATAATTTCTAACTGCATTAACTCTGGCGCATTTTCAACTGAAATCGTGAAAGGATTGCTAAATATGTCCAACAGAGGTTTCACTGTTTTAAACTCCGAAAATCTGTCTTGAAAAGATTGAATCAAAATATCTAGCTTTTTTACATAACTGAAATTAATAGCAGTTTTTTTGAATTTTTCAGCCATTTTCTTATAATTCGGAAAATGATTGTAATTTCCAGAATTCAATTGCGATCTGAAAAGTGTCAGCTTGCATTGAAAGGATGATACATGTGCGTAGAGCTGGGATATCAGTTGATTTTTGCCTTGAAGCCGTGTGTTCAAGACATTCAAATGATTTGTAATGTCAACTAAAAAAGCCAAATCACACAACCAATCAGGACTTTTAAGTTCCGGGACGTCCCTTTGCTTTTCCGCCAGAAAAATATCAATTTCTTCTATTAAATTTAAAAATCGTTCCAGTGTCAATCCACGACTTAGCCACCTTACTTCTGTATAATACAGTAAATCTCCATGTTCGCATTCAATGTCATCAAGGAATTGTTTGAATTGCCTGTGATTGAGTCCTCGTGATTTTATGAAATTCACAGTCGAAACTACCACTTTCATGACATTTTCAAATTCAATTTTTTTAGAACAGAGGGCTTCTTGGTGTATAATGCAGTGAAACTGCATGAGATCTTCAGCGTTTAAGTTTTTTTCTTGCAAATGCTTTTTCAACAAAGTAACTAGCCCAGAATTGACACCAATCATCGAAGGAGCACCGTCAGTCGAAACTCCCGATAATTTCGATAAGTCCAAATCAGTTTTTGAACACTCGTCCAAAAGTACATTGAGTATATCAACTCCTCTGGTTTGACCTTTCAATGAACACATTCCTAATAACTCTTCGAAGACTTCAAAATCTTGAGTAACACCTCGTATGAATATAAGAAGTTGAGCTGTGGAACTAATATCAGTGGATTCGTCGAGTGCTAATGAAAAAAAATCAATTATCTTAGTTTTTTCATTTAATTGTTCCGCAATATTATCTGACAAAGACATAATTCGTCTTTGGATGGTCATACGATTCAGTTGAATTTTCTCAAACTTTTTTGCTGCTTCTGGACACATTTTCTTAGCGGCAATTTCTATGCATTCTTTTACAAAATCCCCATCATTGAAGGGGCGACTCCGCTTTGCTATCATTCGAGAAATTTCATAACTAACTTCTGTAGCTGTTTCTGTATCTTGAATGGGTTTTGTAAACATAGCTTGTTGACCAATAAGCTCCCGTTTTAAAGACAAAACTTTTTGCTTTCTTAATTCGCCTGTAAACTTCGTAAAAGTAGGATGCTGCGTTTCATAGTGCCTTTTTACATTATATTCCTTTGCAATCGCAACAGAATTCTTGCAAATTAAACAAACGACTTTGTTATGCGACCATACAAAAAAGTATTTCTCAGTCCAAATTTCTTGAAACTGCCGATTTTCATCTTTAACCTTACGTTTTTTACTAGTTCCTGGCATGTCCATGTTGCGTTTTAATCCTGACTAGGATTACCACAGCACCTAAAACCAATTACTAGGCATGAGTTCGATATATCAAAACGTAACTAATAACCGATATGAGTTTCATATCGTATCATATCGATATGACGGTTGCACATAACCGATATTACAAAAACTATGATATCTATATTATCGAGACGATATCAAAACACGCGCGAGAATACCTACGTTATGAAAACTGCAAACGATATAACCAAAACGCAAAACCGTGCACACAACTGAATGGATTGATATTCGTTTCTTCTCTTTCTTACTAAAGAGCGGTGTAACGGTTTTGGTGATATAACGAAAACGCCCATGTCTACCAATTACAGTTCCTAATTAATTACCAAAAATAATTGATAAAATATGTAGATAAAATTAATAACAGTTTTACTTACGATTTCACAACACAATTATACACGGCACTTGACGGGAAATCTACGTTGAATGTGGATCAAAATATATTATAATTATGACACCGGCTAGTCGAGTTAAAATCTACACTAGAACTAACGACACTTTACTCAAATTAAAACCGAACTGTCGGTCGCTGCGGTTAGCGTGGCTTTTATACCACGCGCATAGAGTCGAAAACTGTCTGGAGAAATCTCGAAACCGACTCTGGAAGCTTCGTGTATCTACCTACGCGAGCTATCGGGAATTTGGGACTATTGCTATCTCGCTCGCTCGAATTTAACCGAGATCAGCACGAACATTACCGACCGCTGTTACCGACGCATGCACGGCGCACCGATAAGATTGATAGAGCGCGCGCGCGAGATTCAAATTACTTTTCGAACATTTGTTATTGGTTTTATTCTGGAATAGAACTCAATATTTTCGAATGTACGAGAGTATTATTTTTGCTGTCGGCGGGCCACCAGTATTCGACCGGCGGGCCGCATGCGGCCCGCGGGCCGTAGTCTGTGCATCCCTGCACTATGTGTTTGGTGACAGTTATTGAAACTTGAGGGTGGTAACTAGCCAGGCGGGTATTCGAAAGTACCCTACCACCATGCTGGGAATTTGATAACGGTGTTACCTTCACCGGAAGCTCAAGCTGTTGTCGGGGATCGAGCCAGTGTCTGTCAGTTTGACAGGCGAAGCTCCCCTCTCTGAGCTATCATCGCTTCAAAAATGGTAAACCTAAAGTTACGTCGTCGCGACTTACACATTTTGAATTCCATAGACAAAATGTTAATACTCGATTCATGATTTATCATGATGACTATTGAAGCCAGTGTAGTATTTAAAATGATTAAAGGACTCAAATCTAATTCCGAAGCAGTTGATTTCATTTCTCTGAATATGCTGCTCATGACTTTGCCAAATTCGCTAAACGTCCAGACGTCCTGACGATCTGACACGAGTTTAACACTTTTTCCCATACAAAAGTACACAACGCCGCCAAAGAAGTTTTCACTTCAGAAAAACATACGGGTCAAATTGAGAACCTCCTCCTTTCTTTGAAGTCGGTTAAAAAGCACCAAAACACCACATCTAATACAATGTCGCATATATAAGGTGATTGAGCACTTTGGTGTAGCATTAGGAATTTGATGGAACACTTGACGATTCTGCGCCACTCATAATCTCGCCTTGATAGTCTGTAAAATGTTTGTAGTCTCATAAAAGTCAGAAATAGTAGGTAGTAATACGTTGAATGTGGTGGCGTGAGTACCTGGCTGAGTGAGTCATGTTTGGCGTTTACCAGATCGCGGCTATCACACTAATCCTACTAATTTTATAAATGCGAAAGTTTGTGTGTATGTGTGTAAGTGTGTATGTTTCCTCTTCACGCTCAAACAGCTACATCGATTTCGATGAAATTTAGTATGGAGATAGCTTATACCATGGATGAACACATATGCTTATTTTCATCATCACCATCATCACCGTTTATTCACCACTCGGGTAAAACCCCGGGGCGTAGGATGTATTATTATAACAGCGAAAGTTTATATGTATGTGTGTATGTTTGTAACGCCTTCACGCTGAAACGATTACACCGGTTTCGAATTTAGTATTGAGATAGTTTATACCCTGTATTAACAAGAGACATGGGAACAACAATTATTTTCTGTATAAAAAGTAGCCTATACTTTTTATACAGAAAATAATTGTTGTTCCCATGGGATACGCAAATAATTCAAAAAACACTGTTACTCCTTCACGCTCAAACAGCTGCGCTGATTTCAATGAAATTTGGTACAGCAATAGGTTAGATCCTATATTACATATAAGCTACTTTATCTCAGAAAAGGTATAGTTTGCGTAGGATAATTGAGGTAGCGGGAAAACCATAATCCACGCGGGTGAAACCGCGTGCCGTAACTATTAATAACTATTTATGTTATTGTATTTTTCGTGCAAAATAGCCTTCTCTTCTAGGGTCACCCCAACTTCACGAGCAATACTTGAAATGTACAAATTTTCATCAAAATCTAACTATTTTGTTAGGCAATTATGCTATATAATTGGCTGATTGGCGAGTTGGAAAAATGATATGCATGAAAACATATTAAGTTTTCAATTTTGAGGGTTAGCTAGACTGGTGTAGGAAAGTTCACTAGGTACCCTTATTTTAAAGCAAATCGCTAGACTAAAAATTTCAGAGAAAATCATGGGGGGTAAAAAATGTTTTAACAAGTCACAGGCTATAAATATTCAATACCAATACTATTGCTTCACTAGGTATGGTAATTTAATTTCCAGTTGTACACCGCAGCTATGTTGTTTTTATCGGCAGTTACCTTTAACAAAGCATCCGTAAAAGTCTGCTCGTAATCCCGGTTAGGTACGCAACCGCGATTACGAGCATCGCATACCGCGCGTACCGCCATACACGGATTTATATTTTATATAAAACATATAAAGATTATCTCTATATTTATGATAAAAGGTAGACAATATTTATGTCGAAGTATCGAAAGAGTAAGTATAGCGAAGGATATTTACTTCTCATTCGTACAACTATGAAATGAATGTAATGAAAATCATTTACTCATGGCAGAACTGGTTAATGTATATATCTCGTAAAAGTCTCTCAGAAATGTACTGCAGTCTTGCGGCGACTCTTCGCTGAGCTGAGATTCTGCTGTTTATAATTATATACCACCGAATAGAGAGATCAAAATATCACGGAAGAGAGAGGACTCTTCCGTGGTGTACCTATACCTACTGTGCTTGGCGCGTTTTGGGCTCTGGAACTTCCGCCGTCGACCGCACCATCGCTAAATCTCACGGGTCGGTAGGCACACTAAAAAAAACACATTTCCTGGCAAAGTATTTCATTTATTCCAATGACTATATTTTTCCACAGGTTTTAGTTGATAATTTTAGACCATGGAATTCAAGTACAAGCCGACTTCCACTATTATAAGAGATTTTTTATAAGTTCTTACTTACCCATAGAGCATTCAAAGCGGAGCTATTACCATAGTTATATGGACGCGACTTCATATGATTATGGCATAAATATGGGAAACTCGACATAATTATACAGCTTCTAATTTCTACCATACTAAAATAAAGTAATGTGTGGCAGTCAGGTAAGTCAGGCAAGATTTAATTACATGCCTATTTGTAAGTTTTTGTATACCTAGGTACTAAATATTTATATTAAACTAGCATGTTAGTGATTTCTGAATTTATCAACCTACCTCAAGTATAAGAAATTTTTGCAAACTGTTGGCACTTAGATTCACTAAACAACAGAATGCATACCATAAAATTGAAACCAAACACAAATCACTACTGAGACTTGTATCTATACATAGGTATTTGTCAGAAGAGATTAGACCAGGTACTCAAAACAAAATATGGGATACTAGTTTATTTATATTTAAGTGCACTTTAGTAAACTGAAAGTACCTAACTCATAAGCAGCATTATATTAATTATTTATGATATCTTTGGTTTCTGATCTCTGTCATGCTGGTGTTTGTGTTCATAATTTGAAAGATATTGGCCATCATTAAAAAAAAAAAAAGGATATTATTCTAATGTTTTGTTTCGATTGTCTTCTTAGCTACTTTTCAATAGTTTCAACGTTTTTTAATAGTTATTTTTCTCCATATAAAAATATGGAGAAAAGTAACTATTATAAAAATATTGTGCTCATGGTACCGACTTCGACAAGTTATATCACATTTTTGAGTGTTGACGTTTTTTGTTGACTATATATTTTCGTTTGCAAATAAATTATATAACCCATTTCAAAAGCTCCTGCGTCTGTTCTCCAGAAACATCGTCGTAGAATAATGAAACGATGCGGCAAATGGACTTGGCAGGACACTATCCTGATGTCATAAACGTCAGCAGTAAACATAAACCTAGTGTCTCTAGCTACTGACTATTAATTATAAATTAATGGAATATATGGAAGAGCTAGTTTCGTTGAGGATCTAATCCAAATTGGTGTCTATACGGGAAAGAAAATTGTATTGCGTAATTAAATAATTGTATTTTTATGCACATATCTTTAAATCTATTTATTTATTTAATGTTACGTTTTATGTAGGATTACTATTATATGGCAGGCAATGACTTAATAACAAAAAGAAAGAGATAGATAGTTTTTATGGCACTACTTAAATATTTTTGTTATTGTAAATTCTTCATCATCAATGCGCAAGCAACTTGTACGGAAAGTGAAATAGAATGATTACAGCACCATTTGTTAAAGATCACTAGGTATATTATACTATGTAAGCTAAGAAAGTAAGCTAAAATGATGAATGGTAATGTATGAATGGACTGTATAACAAGCATTTTTTTTTTTGTAACTGGAAATAGTAAAATATTATTCTGAAATCAGACTTTAATGACCTTAAAATAGAGATCGTTACTACTAGTTGCTGTACCTAGTATTGTAATTAGTTATTAGTATTTTATTTTAATGTCAATTCTATAACAATGTTTACCCAAAAGAGAAATCTGTTAATTTCATAATCATAAACTCTATATCAACTTTAAAGTGTAGTATAATATGTATTTCAACATTGAAAATACACTCAAAATACTCACTTTCAAAATTGAGGCTGGGAAATGTGATTAATGTCTCTATTTCCCTTAATGAGCCGTGAGATTGTGGGTAAATGTTGATTCACGAATGTAGAGAAAAGAAAAAAAAATAGCTAGGATGTTAACTGGCTCTCAAGGACAACTGCCTGAACGCAATGTGTGTTTGGTTTGTGACAGTTCTGTTTTAAAAACTTGACGGTGGTACCTAGCCAGGCGGGTACTAGCACCTTCTATTCCATCATTTACCTAATGTGATGGTGGGATACGTTAAGAGCTTAAGTTGAGTTGACGGTCGACGCTCATTCCAGCAGACTATGAAATACTTGATCTTGTATAGCCCTGATTTTCGCTAGAATGACAAAGATGCATCAGAATTCATTATTTGCGAGAACGCCAAAATTTTCTTTACTGAAATAACATTTTACAAAGTATCAAACTGTATCCACAAAGCCTTGGGCTTTCCGTAATCCAAATAAATCCATACTGAGTGTAACTCCACTCCGTACGTTTATCCCGTCTTAAGAAAAACGATATATTTTCTCTCTCAAATATTGATGCTGCATTTTCAACGTGAGTGAACTTAAGATAATTGCTAAATTGAAAATTTGCAAAATGTATGACTAATAGTTAATGTTGATAAGGTGTAAAAGCAGACAATTAAATTGATTTAAAGTTTAAAGAAACTTTCGAAAATGGTGTCATTAGTTGCACCATAATCATTCCATACATGTAGACAACAAATTTTAATGCACGTAGACAACGTACAAGTATATACTTTTAACGTACCATCCGGATCTACGTACAATCTTCAAACTTGAAAACCTGCCTTTACACACTTTGTGTGCCGTACTCGTAAAACCTATGTTTCTGCCCCAAAATTCATACTAAATATCCCTTAGCTTTTCAAGAGAATTTCATTGTGTTAGCCACTAAAGTAGGGCTGCTTTTATCGCTGAAGTTGATTCCCGTCGCTGAAGTTTATCTTGGATCCACAATGGCTATTCAATCGCGACCACTAGCACCCATTGAATGTCAAGGGATGGGTATGGTGTGAGCGGAAGGGATATCGATAAATTATCACTTTCAATAGTTACGACACATTTAATAAAAATTCACTTTTGCTAGATTTAATACCATTGGTTGTGTGATCTTTTGTGTTTTAAACTTTTTTTGACACTGTACATATCAGCTTCTCCAATTGACAATTTGGGGAAAGATAAATTGAAAAGGCGGGCGTGCTGAAGAATAACATGCTTGTTACGTAACATATGGGAGTGCGCCCATATTGCTAGAGTTAATAATTTCTTTCGGTTAGCACAAGAGACAGACAAGATCTAACGCCCAAACTTCAGTAGGTACATAATGAAAAGGCTGGAAAAACTGGTGATTGGTTGAGGTGAGATGTTATTTAATTATTTTATACCAATATAATCCCGTATTTACCTTAAGTAAGTGGACCTAGATAAATTCAAAGGTATCCATACTATTAATATAAAAACGGTTGTAACTCTGACAGCCAATTTCTCCGACTCCCCGTTACCTAATCATGCGCAAACGGCAGATTTATACTCACCAAAGTTAACTAGAAGATACTTTTTTATACAATAAATACACAGTTATCATATCAAGTTCAAGTTACATCTCACACATATCACAATATCAAGTTACATCTTGCGTTACGGAAGTAGCGCGGAGTGTTTTGCCACGACTGTAGCCATATTATATTAGAAGCTATTTCGTTGCAATAAAATCTACATTCGATTGTTCATGCGCTTTACCAATGCAGTGGGTAAGATGCAAATATTATGTGGCTACGAGATACGCTAACAAAAGTCAGACATAACGGAATTCCAAATTAGAATTAAGTTCTCCGTACAGTTTGAGGTATAACGTGAAAAAAATGTGCGGCCGGTTGAAACCGCTGGCTGCCGTTTGCATAATCTGGATTTACTTTTATCATATCGACATACAGTGGACATCACTTTTACATTATTTTCTTTATCCTGTACCTATTGTATGCGGACAATAGCGTCCCATTATAGACTTCTTATTTCTAATGATATTTCGTAAAGTGACGCGTTACAGATTTCCTAAAATAATGGTTGTTGAAGATTTTATATTTTTGATATTTTTTCATGAACATTTCTGTATGCATGGTGACAGATGTTAACCTGCATCAATCCTCTTACTGCAGAGGTATCCAGCAGTGGATTTCCTATGGCCGAGATGATGATGAATCCTCTTATTTAATCATCACTTAACATCAGGTGAGATAGTGGTCAAACGCTTGCCTATTCCCAATAAAAAAAAAAAAAAAAATTTATTAAGACAAGCAATTAATTAAAAGGCAATAGTAATTCAAATGTAATCATAAATATACTTGGTATCTGCTAAAATAACAATTTACATTTTGATTGCATTGCGGTAGATATTAGATATGTATAGCCATTATAATTATACTCCTAGTAGAATTGCAAAACTAGCAAAAACGACAAATCAACAAAAATCTATGAACATTGTGTTTAGTAGAATTGATACCCTGGTTGTTGTCTTAGCTTATCAGCTCAGCATCAAATTTCTAGTATCATATTGACTTATTACTTTTTAAATCACTTTAAGTTACGTGTCGGTCACTATTTCGTGTGACGATGTGATAGAAGATACTGGATTTCATATGCTGATTTGTATTAAGATAATAGTTGCCAGAGTGTCATGTGTTAACACTCAATTACATCAACACAATAGCTAACTTTTCCAGTATTTTAAGTGTCTAGCCTCCGTGACATGCGATCTCATTACGATATAAGCCATCACTGCAAGTTCAAGGCCGAACCGGGGTTCGTTCTCACTACCATTGAATGGAAACCGATTCTCGCTAACTCAGCGCGATATGCAATACAATGCAATCGTTGCAGCTTTTTGAAGTATTTACTCTTCAAAGCAGTACTGAACGCAGCAAACACGACGACATCCATTCTTGTGACCACAAACAGACTTTTGTCACACCGTAATAGAGAAGAAAAGCAGAACTAGAGTAATGTAAAAAACTTTTAAGATTATAAATTATGTTTATTCGCTGAATATATTCTTCTCAAGTGAAATATTTTAAAGCGAAATGGTAGAGTTTAAACTGTATTAGGAGCTTTATAGTTATTGTTTTGTGTGGCTTTTGAATGAAAATATCCTCATGCGATAAGCTTTAAACTAAAGTAGATAACTATAATATGAAAATGTAGAAAAAATTGAGGTTTAAATAACTTTTCCTTAAAAATAAGAGCTTAGAGTTGCGTAGTATTATTTAATAATAACTGCGCCCCGCGGTTTTACCCGCGCAGTGATGATCATAATGATGATGAAAAGTAGCCTATGTGTTAATCCAGGGTCTAAAGTATCTCCATACCATTCCATACCAATTTCATCGAAATTGGTGTAGCCGTTTGAGCGTGAAGAGGTAACAAACATACACACATAGACACAAACTTTCGCATTTATAATATTATTAGAAAGGATTAGTATTCTAAAGGAAAGCGACAGCAGGTCTCGAATTATGCCAAATGTAAGCCGTCAAACAGATACGTAAGCTACAAAGTCATTAGCTAGTAACGCAATTTACCTGAAAATCCCTTCCGCAAAAATTACGGTCGGAATTAGACTGACGCGTGCGAGGGATGTAAGGGTACTGTAACTAAAGAATGTACACTACGGTGTAAAGAAATCCATTTATAAGCAAGTCTCGCGCGGTCTTGGTGGCGATAATAACCTCGCCTCAGTGGCTTTACGTTGCATTTGACTCGTTTCACGCTCGGCTCGCAATCACTTCGCAAATATTATGTCGGGTGCATGCATGCAACGTCATTCCCAAAGAAATAATTTAAATATCGAACGGTTCAGAATAAAAATTAGGTAGGTTTATGATATGGTGAATGATTGAGGGAGCGGCTTATATTGTAGGGACTGGTGCCTACTGGCCTCCGTAAACAAAACAGTTCTTAAACAACGGTTTTGCTCCCGCATGTGAATAATACATATATTAGGAGAAGATGTAAACTTAAAAGTATAGGTTTTCTGCCTTGCAAAACGAGCAATATATCTTAATATATTGTGCTAGTATTTGGCCAACTCTTATTTATGTAACACTAGTAGCGCCCCGCGGTATGACCCGCGTGGATTACGGTTTTCCCGCTACCTCAACTATCCCACTATACCTTTTCCAGGACAAAAGTAGCCTATGTGTTAATCCAGGGTATAAACTATCTCCATACTAAATTTCATCCAAATCCGTGTAGCCGTTTAAGCGTGAAGAAGTAACAAACATACACACAAACTTTCGCATTTATAATATTAGTAGGATTATTTAGTCGGCGATTAACAATTTCTTAAAAATATTTTAAGAAAGAACTTCTTTGATATCTGTATGTAATTGCAGATATCTAGCTCATTATAGTGCATTGGTGTATAAATGACTTTCACTGCAACGGCCACTGGATAAGCGTGACATTACTACTATCTATACATCATTTAAAAAAAATAGCCTTGATAGACCAGGGGTAGTCATTATAGGTCGTCAAGCATACGGTGGCTGAATGTAGACTTTCTGTTGTCTATTACAGAATTTACATAGTATGGTGGGGTACCTACTTTACAGTGCCCTCCTGGCGAGCTAGCTACCATCCTCAAATTTGATCCTCAAGCTGTTACATAGCAGACACTGTATTCAGGAAGCTTTATTTTTTATTGGATAAGGTGACGGAACAAGCCTTTTGCATCTGCCCACAGGATGTTAAGTGGTAGTCTCTGCCTATAGACAGATACAATTCATAGACTGCAGTACGCCCGTCACCCTGAGACATAAAGTTGGCAAATATCATGGGCCTCTAATTTCACCGGAAACCACCCTTCAAACCGGAACACAGTACTGCGAACACTACTGCTTGGTGGTAGAAAAATATATGGTGGCAGTATTACCGAAATCTCACTTGAACGCCAGAGGGGGCTGAATACAGCCAAATGGATAATTCAGTAATTAAAGTAATTTCATGTTTATCTGCATTCCGCATCGTCACTGACCTTCAATTATTCAATTACATAAAAATTATTAATTTTATGATTTTATTGATATAAATAATTATTGTATTTCTTTTTTTTTCTGCTCTAGTTAAACGTCAAATATTACCATAAATATTTGCACGCTGGTGTCCAGCAAAATGTTGTAGATCTATTGTACAATAATTAAGCCACCTCTATGTACCAACATTTTATGCAAATAAAATATTCTATTCTATTCAAGTTGGATACCTACTAGTCAAAATCTATAAGTTAGAAAGAAACCAGTCATACTCCTATTAGTTGCAATGTTTTGCAAGTATTATCATGTTGTCGAATCTAAAAATAGTCGCATAGTCGTAAAATAGTACAAATGAAACGTAAAATATCATAAACGCCTTGATCCAATACGTTTTCAATGACTAAATACATTATATTATGGGTTTATTATGCACGTGCTTTGAAATTAGGTTTCACGTCCGCATGACAGATGTCGGGTGATTGACAGATTTCTGATTGCAAATACAGCTCAAACTAACCGAATTTAATTTGGCTTTAATTTTCTAGAAACAGAAGCAAATGAGCTATTGACATTTGCAATAATTGAAATAGGTATGAGTGTTTGTGCCTTTCCGATGAAAAGCAAAATATTATTTTTTTCCTAAAATATAATTATTTAATATAATATATATGTAGCATTTACTATGGGAACTCTCCTTTGCCAAAATTCACAATGGATAAATTAATAAGAATATTATAGCATCTAGTTATACAAAATAAAAAAAATTCTTCCAAATTTCCTCCGAATTTCTACAAATACTAATATAAGCGCAGAAAACAATATCCTAAAACTGTAAACAGTATTACAATGTTAAATTTATCTCTTTATAAAGTATCATTAAAATAAAGTAACTTAATAAAAATGTTGCATTTCTTATAGTCATTTCCCACGGTCTCACATCGTTTAGTAGCGAATAAAGCTCTGAAATAAGTACGATTATAATTTTTAGAGCGATAAAACGTCGTAGGAATCCTACATTGTCGAGTAATATCCTCGTCTGTTGGACTGTAACATAACGACCGCTAAAGTCGTAAAACTACGGGATACGAATTGTGGGAAACAGTACTACTCGTAGAAGAGTTTGATCACCATAGATATGCCGCACAGAAAACACATTTAATTTGAAGACCGTCACCGAGAAACATGTGTTACTGTTGCCTTCGGCGAAAGCTGAAGCTAAACTATAAATGTTACCACTTCTCTTATTAAATATCTTATAGGCGGCTGACCTTCACTACTGAAGTACTTCCAATACCTATTACTTAATGAAAAAACATACCTTGATTTAAGATGCAATAAATGTATAAAATGTAACAAATCTGTTACTTACCCATTATTCAGACTTATCTTATGTCGCTGTAGTTGATGATGATGCTGAGTGATGATAATGATATATCGCTACCTAGGTCTTATTGTGGTACCTAGCTCAGATAAGTCTGAGCTGTGTACTTAGCACAATTTTATCAAAACAAAATGTATTTAATGGTATTACGAAGAAAAGACTAATACTTCCATTTATACCTTTCATTTGGATTGTTTATTACATTTATTTTCACATCCACTATCACGCATACAATATTCCGTTGAAATCCTTTATCTAAAATGTACCATGAGAACTGTTGTGAGTCGCCCTAATCAGTCATTGATACACACAGTTATACTATAATTTCTCTGTGTTGACACATATGACTGCACTAGAGTGAAACAGTCAGTATCAAAAAAGTAAAAGACAAAACATCTTTTGAAGGGGCAGGTCATATTCACAGCACTTGCAGGTCCGACAGTTTCAGCAGCAAGTACTTTAACCGTGATCTGATCTTTAGCTAATTTTGGTTGATTTCTTGTCTTTTCGCCATTCTGCATCTGTTTAAATCCATGACAGGAACAGATGCGATGATTCGATCTAATGCGAGTTTTATTACATCGATAATCTGGACAAGTGTCCTCGGCAGCCAAATACAGGAGAAAAAAACTTGGAACATTCATCCAATGGGAAAAAACGATATGGCAAAACCCGTTACTACCACCCGTACCATTTTTGCTAATCAGTTCCCGTTCTTCTTCAAAACAAAAGTCGTTCTTTATCTACAGATAGTTACGAAGAAGATACGAAGAAGTAAATAGTGCAATACTTTAATTTACTCGGCTCCTCCGTGGATACAGATATTTTCGACCAATCTAATTAAAACAAACACACTATTACGGCTCCGTGATATATTGTATTTTCTGTATGTAATTGAAATCTTTTAAAAACTCCCTGTAGTTACGTAGCTACCAAAATTGGCTTGCCGACTATAATGCTCTCCCAAGTTTAGCGGGCAAAATGACGGCTTTATAGACTGGATCCGCTTACTGATTGAAATATAGGTACTTGAATTTGGTGATTCGCAATAGTGCATGGAACTTAAAAAAAAATTTTCACCATGTTTTTGGAAATGAAGAGGTTAGTCAAATATGAGCTTGTAATATCCCCCTGTTCAAAATGATACAATCCATACGTTCTAACAAGTTTGTTTATTCAGCTTTGTCTTGAGAGTTACTTTTCCGTTTCGGATCTCATTATGTAAAAGAAAACAGACTTAAATTGTATCGTTTGGGACGTAGGCGGAATACTTAGTTGGTAATTTTGGGTTGAAAAGCCTTCCAATAAAATACATTAACCTTTCAGAAGTTTTTTTTAAAATATTATAAGCTTACGCATTCATTCAAACTGGTAAATAACCAGTGATACTTAAAAGTTAAATCACAATTTATGTCTTATTACCACAAAAAAATAGAAACGTCTGAAAAAAAGTTATTGATTAATATATACCAACTCCTATATATAAAAAATATGTATAGACTATATCAAAATGTTGTTAAGGGCTCAGTGTATTTTAAAAATTGGTGTGTGTGATTTAATTAAGTGTGATTTATTTATAGCTGATTATATTGTGATATATTTCGAATATTTTAAATTGAAACACGGTTTACCTACATGTGTTTACGTTAAATAAGTTTAAATTTTTTTTTTTTCAGTACCGTGTTTCAATTTAAAATATTCGAAATGCTGCTCCAAGTTGATTCGACTGAGTTTGATCATTATTATGTCCGATAGTGATATTTTGTTTTGCATCAAATAGTCTCGAATTGTTTTACTTAGAACAAATAGCTAATGATTTAACGTTTTCTATGTATGAACGAGGAAGTGGAACTCACTGCCTGAGTCTGTGTACTCAATAGGTACCTAACTCCGGAGTCTTCAAGTCGCGAGTGAATAGGTTCCTTATAAGTCGTCGTCGCTTAACATCAGGTGAGACAGTTGTCAAGCGCAAGCTTATTAGCAAAAAAATATATTTTTGCTTATTCACCTCCTTTCTTCTTCTTTTTCTTTCACATTTTTTTTTTAAATATTATTACACTCATTTTCCCGCACTAGGATTCCCTGTGTCGCGGGAGGCATGGACATACACAATGACAGCACACAAACCTCCAAGACACGGGACAAACATCTACACTCATCGCACAAATGTTTGCCCCTGCCGAGATTCGAACCCGGAGTCCCAAAGACACAATAGTCATGTCTCTGACACTAACCATTGCGCCACGGCGACCGTCAAATTCCCGCGTTAAGTGGGGTCGGCTGTTCTAATATTCAAATATTTATAAAACAAAGGAAGTCTTGAAATTGCTCATTCAATTTTGATTATTTTTTAATTCATCCGTCACTATGCTGCCTATTTGACATTGCACATAAAGGGATTCAACGTTATCAATAATTTAGCGGACAAAAAGTTAACGCCTTATTTAACACGTGGTTGTTTAACGTTAACCTTCCATCTATCTATAAAAACAGTAGTGCTCGAATCAATCTCTTCGGATTTTTCGGAGCCTATTCAATGCAAACAAACAAACAAGCAAACAATCAAATCTTTTCTCTTTATAATAATGGTATAGATAATATAGAAATAGAATAAATATAAAAAATAACATAATATAAGCAATTCTACGAAGCAATTGCTAAAACACCGTGTCCAACTGTCCATCCATGCGCATGTGGGCAGCCAAATTACTATATGATTCTTTAAACTTTATTAGATATAGAATTCTAATTACACGCGCATGAATCAGCCAGGTAGCGTAAATTAATTACATCATAACACCCCACGATCACGTAAGCTCATGATTAATGAATATGGAACTCGGTGTAATTCCGATTCAAATATAAATGAGTGACGCTGAGCCTAATCACTAACCAAATTAATGTTATATTTATGATTGACTAGCTGCGCCTCACGGTTTCGGCTTCAGTTATCCCACGGGGACCGTATTTTTTTTTATTAATTGATAGTAGTACCCTATGTACTATTTATTTTTATATATTATAAGTTTGCGTTTGACAACTGTCTCACCTGATGTTAAGTGATGACGTTGTCTAGGATTTAGCACGTAAACCTAGAAGGTTTCACTCGCGATCTGAAGACTCATATACATATCGGGAAACACAGACTCGGGGAACGAGTTCTATTCTTTGGTAGTACGCATTAAGAAAGCGGAAGCAATTTCAGACAATCTGTCTGTTTCAATTCACATTACGGACACAACCGTCAAAAACGTCTGCCCCCAAGCGTCTGTGTTCGGGTGATGGGCGATGAGCAAGTTTTTCACTCAGTAGAGACACTACAGGTTTCCCCGACATCGGCCGGAGCGTGCCTAAACGCTCTATTTAATAGATTTTGTTTTAAATATCATCGTGTTTTTTCAAGATGCGCATTAGAATTAAAGTATCATATTTTATTGTACTTACGGTTTGCTTTTTTTGTATTAATGCCCATAGATATAACACACATAAAATATACATAGATCTCGTACTATCTGGATCTTATTTGTAGAGCTATTCCATCATACATTATATTCGTGTAACTCTTATTATTAACTAGCTGCGCCCTGCGGTTGTACCCGCGTGGTGATGAAAAACGGTGTTGATGGTGATGATGAAAATTAGCCTATATGTGTTATTCAAGGGTATGATTTCAAACAGAAATACTAATCATCACATTTTCTGGTTTACCTAAGATACAGTTCAAGCGCATATTTTGTCGTAGGTACGAGAATTTTTGGTTAATTTAAAATGAGGTAACTAGAAAATATTTTTTAACTAATATAGTAGGAAATAAAATCAAATTTAGTTCATTCATAATTAACCTTCATGAATAGTTCTCGTGGTATTTATGATTTAAGTTTATTTGACATGTAGGACTTTCAACAAAACAAGCTGAACATTAAAAAAAATTTTTTACCAAAAAAATGGAACCGACTTCAACACTCAAAAGTATGAAATAACTTGTTGAAGGCAGTTCCATTTTTTTGGTAAGATTTTTTCACTCTTTTTAGTGACCTTTGTTACTCATGGGATCAATTGTCATTGTGGTGTAGATATGTTAAACGATGTCTTCACCCGCTACTATTATATCGTGTAGGTATAAGCACGCCAATTTTCAGTTTTTGACTTGTAACTCAAAAAGTGCTCGTCCGATTTTGATGAAATTTAAATGGGATCACACGGGAAGCACCAGCTTTCAAAGAAGGATCAAAATCGGTTAACCCAGCCGGAATTTATGCGGTAACAAACACAAATAAAATAAAAAAACTTACGGGTCGCATTGAGAAAGTCCTCCTTTTTTGAAGTCGTTTAAATATGGTCTTTCTTCTTAAATTTATTTATTGGCTAAGGTATATGCTACTTGATTTTGAAAAGATATATTCTATAATAAACGACAAAAATATGTTTTCTTAAGTTAGAGAAAAAATGTATGCATTTGTGCGGCTTCAATCCGAGCTAAAGACAAAATACCATTAGCTGATGATTCTAAAGAAATGAGAAACAAACTACTCACTTTGAATCTTAATGTTGTTGCTGAAACTGGAAGACTGCTTTCACGAAGTGAAAATGAATCTTTACGATTTTACAAGTAGCATTTCAAAAGCATTATTTAAATAATAGGTCAGTTCAGCCATAGGAAATCCACTGCTGGACTTATGCCTCCCCCATATAGGGAGGATTTGCCAATACTCGCTACGCTTGGTAGGCGGGTTGGCGACCGCAGTATGATTTCCGATTCACAGAAGGCACTGCTGCCCACCTTCTGGTACGTGGTCCCTAAGCCGACTCTTACGGCACCCACGGGAAGAGATGGTGGAGTACTATTCTAGGCCGGTACCACCACGGCACCAAATTATAGGTGCTTTAACTAAATTTCAAATTGGATATTCCAGTTGCAGGCCAATCGGGTCATGTACATGAGCTCAAAATGCCATCTTACAAGCATACACGTGCGAGCACAAATTACTTAGTATGCCAATAAGGTTAATACGACGCACTAATGTTTGCCATGCGATAATAATTGACTAATGATTATACTAGGCAAAAACATAACACCATACTACCTGTTTAATTGCTATTAGATTTCAACACAAACTGATTCGTACATTTAAAAAAATGTTACCGTTAAATGGAACTTTAACACTCAAAAGTGTGAAATAACTTGTCGAAGTTGGTACCTTTCACTTATTGGAGTGGGCCGGCACTTTTCAGTTGTTGGAGTGTAACCCAAAAACCGCTGGACCAATTTTTATAAAATTTAAATGGGACGGAAAGCACCAGCTTTCAAATAAAAAAAGAATCATCATAATCTCCTCAAGTTCACCCTGTCGAAAGTTCTGAGGTAACCAACATTTAAAAAAACATGCGGGTCGAATTGATAACCTCCTCCTTTTTTGAAGTCGGTTAAAATGATATTTATACTAGTGAAGCTGAACTCAAACATTCAAGATGTATATATTAAATAGATGGACGTTAGTATTTAATTTTGTTTATCACAAGAACACGTTTTGCATCTTGACTTTTGGGCGGTTTTGACAAAAATACTTATTTGTATGAATTTAACTTTGAGTAAAGTATAACATCAGGTGAGACAGTGGTCAAATGCAAACGCAAACATAAATAAAAAAAAGTTTCGTTATAAAATTACAGAAATTTTTATATTACTTTATAAGTTTCACTAAATAGGCCCTTGTACTCACCTGATTATAGTACAATCTCAGAGGGAAGTAAGGATTGGCTTTCAGCTTTTTCTAGTTAACAGAAAAGCATTGCAACGGCTTATGTAAATAAGAAAGTAATACACTAAAGTCGACAAGAAGCTCGACGCTTCCAAGCATTAAACATTCTTGGAGATTCGGAAGCTTCCTTTTAAGATTATGTCGTTGCAAAATGAAATTGGAGAATCGAGAAGTCTGTTATTAAGTCTTTTATAAAATTCAATTAACAGTTCGTTCCGTAACTTTTGACTTTTTATGAACATTAGGTACTTATTGTGGTATGTAATCTTCCTATAAATAATCTAATAATAAATAGTAATCAGAACTAATCATCATCTCAGCCACAGAACATCTACTACTGGACATAGTAGACATAAATGCTTCTACCCTGGTCTAGGTGCTAAGAATCACAAATGTTATTATATAGCATACATAAATAACGGTTGATACTATAGTACTCTATATAATATAGTATAAGCCGTTCGTTCGAACAATCAACCAATCGACTGATCAATCGACCGTTATTTCAATTTTTGTCCCTGATGGTAACTTATCACTTAAGTGATTACTTTGAAACATTCAAATATATTCAGCAGTGTTTAAACACTGCTGAATATAATTGAAAGTTTTCGCAGATCAATCACCAGGACATCAGGTCAATAATATGAAAGCGTACGCTTTCATATTATTGATCTGATGTGAAAATTAAACTTGGTGTCGGGATATTTACCATGTATATAATACATATTGTGCCCTGTATATAAAAATAAAAATATTAAGATTATGATCACCTGACATGGTAAAGATCGTACCAGGAAATTGGAACACCAATTTAGAATCATGGATATCAACATAGGAGGCATACGCGCTACGACGAAATAATGATGAATATTTCTATGTAAACTGTGCAGCATGTTTTACTATGTTTTACTAATACAACTATCTGTAAATATTTATGTCGTAGAAGGTAAATAAGAACATTTGAGAATTCTGCAAAGCAGCATACTTTGAGTCACTGGGACGTGGCTGAATGATTTAAGAGTGCGCAAAGTTCAATTAACTCAACCCAACGACCACAGGCAGCGCCGTGTATTCGCTGATTGGAATTTAGAGCATTTGGCGGCTGATCCTGCTTTTCGAAAAAAGTCTTCTTTAGTGAAGAGGCTCATTTCAGGGTAAGGGCTTAACAAACAAAATTTCCGGATTTGAAGGGACGAAAATCCATGCGAGTTGCTGCACTTACTGTGATGATAACAAATCCAAACAATATTTTTTTAAGTCTAGGATAGATGGTACGGCTCTCGCAAACATATTATGGTTCTAACAAGAAGGCGCCACTTGCCATACAGAACGGGGATCATTAAATTTAGTGAATGAGAAGTTCGAGGACTTCGTCATCTCGCGTGGTGGCTACGTCAACTGGCCACCGAGATCGCGTGACTTAACACCGCTCGATGACTTTCTGTAGGACTACGTGAAATCTAGTCTATGCAGACAAACCACACTACAATTTTATTGCTGCCCTAAAGACCAACATAACTCGTGTTTTTCGTGAAATTGAGCCCCATTTATGGGAAGATGTCTTCCAAAATTGGTCCACCAGAATACAACATCTATAGCGGAGTCGCGGCGGCCACTTGGCTAAATTATTTTCTATACATATTGTATTCGAATATCCTTTCAAATATAATAAAAATTGTATTTTTATGTTTACAAATCAAAATATAATAAAAATTGTGGTAATCTCACTCAAACAGGCTGTTTTATTTCATTCAAAGTCCGAGCGCTCTAATGAAAAACCCTTTACAACAATAATGTAAGTACGATAAAAACGGCTCAAATTAATAACAAAAGCGGTTAACCCTTAAGTCAAAGAGAAACTTATAATGAGAATCGTCGTGTAACTTTTAGACATTTGAATGCTTAATCTCTCTAACCAACGATCTCTGGTAGGAAAATTTCATGGCGCGTGGTAGTGGGCTTAAATGTTCAATCTCGGCAAAGGCCACCTGCGCCACAATTTATTGCTTATTTTACACCGGCCTGGCGACTTGCCACTCGCTACTCGCTATAAGTGGTAATATTTACCCCGGTCACTGAAGTTGACCGTGAATATAAAGCACGAAAGGGTTAATTCATGGTTTGATCAAATGTATGCGAGTGCGACGAAAAGCGCGACATGTTTTGGAAGAGCAAAATCGCGTGCTTTTTCGTGGCGTGTACTGTATGTATTTTAGCTGTGTTTGTGTTGTTTGCATATTTGGCCACCATATTTATTTATACTTTATAGATCTAGCGTTTAACCACTATCTCACTTGATGGTCGGCGACGGTATGGTCGAAAATGGAATCACGCTAGATCTAGATTGTTAGGTAATATATTGAATTGATTTCAATTTGTCGCTAGATTACATATAAGGATATATTAAATACACCTTTTGATCACTGTGCGCAAATCATTTGTTATAAAAGTACCAATGATCTATAATTAAGAAACCGAGGAAAGGTCGAACAGATACGAGAATACTAGTCGTAGGTGTCGGTATCTTAAATGGTGGTTGTTTTTTTCACTTACATTTATTACTAAAAAACAAAAACGAAGTTGACTAGAAAATTGACAATCATTTTCCCGACATACGTAATATAGTTAGTATCAACACTAATAGATGTAATGTACTGATACTGTTGTCATGTCGTGATGTGACATAATGTGAATTTGTTTAGTTAGCGAATGTAATTCGAATTGCGAAGAGCTTTGCGATTATAACAACGACATTCAATTTTTTGTACAACACAATGCAGATAATGAAAATGGGTATACTTCAAGCCATAATACATACATACATAACTATAGCTAGGTACCTAATACTAGCATACAGTGATAGAATTTAGCTGTAAGCAGCCAGCCGTTATGACAAACAAATTATCAGCAAAAGCGATATAATTTATGGTTCTCCAACAGTTGGTCATAAATAATAACCTGCTTGGGAAGCAATCTTGCCAAGGGGCGTCTAAAAACATTGGACTAGGGTTCGCTCGGGACCTTCATTATATGCCCATATATTTACTTGGCCGTTATTAAATCTTCATACGTTTTTATATTTATTTTGGTTATTAAATCTGACGTGGTTTTGACATATTATTATGAATATATAAAATACGGGAATTACTCACGTAGTAAGTTAGAGGGTTCCGACTATAGTTTCGATCACATTATTATTATGGAGGTCTTTTTCAAGGAGAGTACAGAGTGCTCGCGGACGTGCTCGCGGTTCCTCTTGTTCTCTCTCACAGCCATGGGGCGTCCACTGCTGGACATATGCCTCCCCCATATAGCGGGGGGGGGGGGGGGGGGGGGAGATTTGCCAATACTCGCCATGCTTGGCAGGCGGGTTGGCGAGCGCAGTATGATTTTCAATCCTCAGAAGGCGTTGCTGCCCACCTTCCCGACTCTTACGGCACCCACGGGAAGAGATGGGGGAATACTATTCTAGGCAGGTACCACCACGGCACCTCACGGTACTGTTCCTCTTGTACTGTAGTCGGAACCCTCTGATTTACTACGTAATTCTCGTGTTTTATAATTATACTCATACGGTTGATATTACCTATTGACTGTGAAACCTAACCATCGTATGTGATCTCTGATAGAAGCCGAAAATGTCCAAAATATGCCCGTATAGTTTTGTCAGTTATTTTAAATGAAATAAAATGTTTAATTCCAATGTTATTAAATATCTGTTTAGTCAGAAGAGACAACAATTCTCTGATATCAGATGAATAATAATAATAAAATAACGTAGATAAACAAACATTAACAGTTCCAGAGATATTGACATTGCTCCAGACACGAGTTGTTTGTATTTGCTGTGCCTTAGACGCAAACGGAACAGATCCCCGGAGACGTATCCATCAGCTTGATGAGCGAGCTCTTGAAGGTAGCCGATTGATCGACAAACGGTATATCTTACGAAATAATACCTCTGTAAAGGATAACAATTAAATAATTACCTAGATATGCGACAAAGCACTTGAGGGTGCGGTTTGTTCATATCATGGCTTTGAAAAATACCATTAACGACTAAATAAAAAACTGCGGAGCTAGTTTATAAGTACAATAGACTAATAGACTATTCAATCAAATCATGATACAAATGGTCTATGTTGATTATTATACTCGAAACATTGTAATTATTTATATGTTTATTTAGGCTTAACAATTACACTATGCTAATGTATGCTACATTTCTTTACCTTAGAATCTATAACAGTGTAGTTAGTACAACATGCAAGTCTAATTAGGGGGCGTCCATAAATTACGTAAAGTACTTTTAGTGATTTTTCGACCCCCCCTCGCCCCTTGGTGAGATGTCGTGAGATTTTGCTGGACTCCCTCCCCCCACCCATAATCTCTCGTGAGACTTTTGAAAATGCATATATATTTATTTTTATTTATTTATTTATTCTTAATACAAAACATTCAAGTACATTGGCAGACACTGCCCAAAAACCAAAGTTAGGTTTGTCTGGACAGAGCAGTTCTCTAAAACATTAACCTATTACCTACTTCAGACAACAACATTATTACGTTATAGATAAGTGCTGTCGCTATGAAACATAGCGACAGCACTTATCTATAACGATATAGTACTTATTACAAATGTTATTGTTGGAGAATTAATAATAATAATAATATAGGTAATAATATTGTTGTCTCTTAAACGTATGTCGTTTTAAACACAAATAAAATATTTTCGGCATGATTAACATTATTTAATGACTATTTCACTCATAAATAACAAGTTAAAAAGATAATGTAAGTCATAACGTTTAAATGAAAGTCATCGAGTCGTAAATAAGCAATTATCGAAAAATGAAAACTGTATTCACGCGGAAAATGAATCCGCCCTCGGAAATTGAAACTGTTACTGTGAAAGGAATACAATTAATCGTGTCATTTATTTACATTAAATGGTCTAGCATATGCTGCGAGGTTTAATTACTGATCATAATATATTTTTTTACAATAGGCAGGCGGTATACATTAGATCCGTGTGCCGTGGTGGTACCGGCCTAGAATAGTACTCCCCCATCTCTTCCCGCGGGTGCCGTAAGAGTCGGCTAAGGGATAACGTACCAGGAGGTGGGCAGCAGCGCCTTCTGAGGATCGGAAATCATACTGCGCTCGCTAACCCGCCTGCCAATCGTGGCGAGTATTGGCAAATCCCCCCTATATGGGGGAGGCATACGTCCAACAGTGGACGCACATAGCTGAGAAAAGAAAAAAGAAAAAAATACATTAGATCACCTGATGCTAATTAATAATGCGGTCTACATTGGTTCACACCTGTCGAGAAGATTAAGGTGCTGTTAATTCAGTATTATTATATAATACTCACGTATATATTCATAGAACATTCGAATTAAAGAGTTTCGTTTCAATTTATGCTTTTTAATACGGTTATTGTTTACGTAACTAATTAACAAGCGAATGGAACACTATACCTATTTCGACCAGACAACCCAGTTTTATGCGCATTTAATTCTTTTTTTCTTTTTGACTACGAAGTCTCCCTTTATGTCATACGAGCCGCGCCCGGCGGTTTTACCCGCGTGGGATACGTATTTCCCGCTACTATACTTTTTCGGGATAAAAGTAGCCAGTAGAAAAAAGTATTTAGCGTTTTTTTCTTTCAGATCCCCGCACTAGGAATCCCTGTGTCGCGGGAGGCATGCACACACACAATCTCATCACACAAACACCTGAGAACCGGGACACACATCTACACTCATCGCACAAATGTTTTCCCCTGCCGGGATTCGAACCCAGGGTCCCGGAGACACAGTAGTCCTGTCACTGACACTAACCACTGCGCCACGGCGACCGACGTTTATAATTGAAGTACGGAAGGAATCAAAATATGTAGCTCCACAGTGCACTTTCCGAGCTGCATCCCCGATATGTTATCTAAATCTAAGTCTCATCCCAGAATGAGAAGAAGATAACACATTATTTATTCAAGACACACATCATATAAATACAAATAACTTTGTTAGACATACATTTGCGAACCCATTGACCCCGAACTTGTTTGCACTGTGTTTCGGGACACAATGGCTTCTCCTATAATAATTGCAACTTAAGTACGCCAAATATATATTCGGTTCAATAAATATATATCGCCATAGCTCGACGAACTGATGGCCGTTGGGGTCGAAAGGTTCTCGAGTGGAGACCACGGACTGGCAAGCGCAGCATAGGACGGCCACCGACCTGGTGGACAGACGACCTGACTAAGATCGCAGGCAAGGGCTGGATGCGGGCCGCTTCCAACAGGTCCTTGTGGAAATCAATGGGGGAGGCCTATGTCCAGCAGTGGACGTCCTATGGCTGAGATGATGATGATGATGATGATGAAGTACGCCAAAGTATACAATAAAAGTCACTTAATCAGTATTAAACATGGATTAACTGAATACATAATAATATGATCAGGCGCATATTTAATACGTAGATGTGGCTGTGTAGTGTGTGTGTGTGTTTGTGTAGGTGTATGTGTGTTTTTTTAGTATGTCTATGAGTTGTGTATGTATTGCGTGTGTATATGCGTGAGTGTGTAAGTACATGCGTCAGCGTTCTTAACTAAATAGAAAATTCCATCAAATCATTTTTTCGACACCCTCATAATCAAGCTTTTCTAGCCATGTCCCCATCGCGGTTCGCCTGGTACGATACTGTACTAGTAGTAGTAGTAGTACTAGGCGAACCGCGACCGCGTCCGCGAGCGCCCCGTATTCTCCTTGAAGAAGACTGTAGTCGGAACCCTCTGACTTATTACGTGAGTGATTCCGTGTTTTATACATTCATAAGATGATCTTAATCTGTCTATTATTTACTTGTGTAGTCCGCTGCATTAAGATGCCACTAAAAATACTCCCTTTGTGTTTTTCCGGTAGATTTTGTTAATCAAGTCTCCCATATTTTATCCAGTACCTACTAGATTAGAATTCACCTCGAAAGCGAAAGCAGTTATCAAACAGTAATTAAAAAGAAGATAATAAGGACGCTTTTTTAGAACCCTTGAAGCTTTGTAAAAGGTAATTTTCGGGATAAGGAAGAATTTAAGGTAAAACAATTTGGTTTTATTAAACTTGCTGGAAAAAAATAATTCCCATTTCATTATGTGTACAAGATAAAGCTTGTGGCCATAATGTTGATACTTATTATTCTTATTAAGTATTATAATTGAAGTATCCTACTTCGTTTTTTTAGGTATGGTGAGATACAATGAGCTAAAGGTTAGAAAAGCGCTGAAGTGGATACTGATGTGTCTTGTGTGTTCCCGGTAGGTTTGTATGGCAACGGCATCTGCCGGCAGCTTGCAGCAGCGCACGCACCAGCCTCCTACAAGAGGTGCTGTTAATACACTTGCACTGCCTACTCTAAGGCCTTAAACGCACTAGCAGTTGGCCGCGATGATGCCGGCGTGCCGTCGCGGCGCAGTATATACGGTCCGCCGCAACTTTAGAGTAAAAAGGTTTTTAAATAACTCAGCAGTCGCACTTTACGTTAAGTAATCTAAGAAATTAATCACGTTTTGTACTCTCTATTTAGCTTCTCAGAACGTGCGAAAAAATTCGAAATTGTAAGCATTTTGTTTCTTTTATTAAATTACCACAGACGGTGTCACCCACCAACAGTCCTCACCCACCGAAAATGAAATTCAGCGCATTTTGGTACATTTTTGAAAGTAGACTTTTGTTACAATTAGACGATTAGACGTTGTTAAAATACACGGTAGTTATATGGTAATTGCCCTATAGGTTATTATATCTAAATATAATTATATATTATATTTTTTGTAAAAGTTTCAAAGTAAAAGCACAATCTACGGAGCGCCAGCTATGTTGCCTTGTTTTCAATACATTATTAAGTAAGGATGTGTCTTGCCAACCATTAAACTTTACAATTTAAGCTGTACTGTCCACTAGAAAAGACTTTATTAAATATTTATAGATGATATATTAAAATTAAAAAATGAATTATTAATATTAAATTTTTAATCATATATTATGTATCATGAGTGCTATTGCGAGTCACGAAAAGAAATCAACAGGATAAAAACTAAGCTACCCATCCATAATATCCTATTTAATCGATTCAAATAAGCGTCTGCTATCAATACAAATATCAAAATAGAATTTACATCAGAATTGGCCCATGGTACAATATGATGTAGCTTGATAGCGTTCAATGTGATCAATCTCTACGTGTTCTTCAATGTATAATGGTTTATTGCATTAACATCATGCTAGACGGAACTTCTTTTCAAATTAATTAATTATAATCAAATTTTTGAAGAATGTCCCACTACTACGTACTCTCGAATTTTATCTTTCAAAAACTTGAACTCACGTTCATAATTACTTTATACTGTTTATGTACGGGTAGAACGTGAACTTACGTGTCGATATCACGATCGACAATTCTTTCGGATTCCGGAAGCCTTCATCAAGATCTTGAGTGCGGTGCGTTCGTCGTAACGACCCGTCTCGCGCTGCCACTGTGTCGATCGTGATATCGACTACGCGTATGTGCCACGTTATACCCGCAGAAACAGTATAAAAAATTTAACGGTAATGTTATATATGTATATATATATGATCAAATCAAAATCAAAAACATGACACGTTTCCAAATGTCATGTTTCACGATTGGCTCGAAGGGAGCAAACTGATCGTGACGTGAATGAAAATTTACGATGATGTACATTGGTGGGATTCGAGGAAAATCTGAATATTTTTCCAGGTTCTTCCTGTGCAATTGATATTATTATATGATTTTTTTTTGCTGGAGACTGTTTTTTAATTTAGCCATTAATTACAAATAAAAATATATTAAAATTTCATCAGGTGCCTGGCATGATTATTATCTCAGAGTCAATTTTATCAGTCTTATCACTAAGCGTATTTCATTTATTTTTCGCATTTCATTCATGAATGGTACTTATTGTCATCTTCTTATTCTTCGCCAATAAATAGGCATAACCGTCTAGTCTGAGCATTCTGTACTGAGTTATTCCATAGCTTTTCCCTGCAGCTGTTTTGTCATTTTGAACATTTTGCCATTTTGACAGATCGATTTAAAAAATCTATGTAAATATCTTTTAGTCATATTTTTAATATTACGTAATTTAAAAAACAAAACTCAAGACGATCAAAGACATCACTGGTTACATATGTATGTATATAATCCATTATTCCCTATCCACAGGCGTAGCTACAATCAGCTTCTGACCAACGTTTGTCGTTATATATTTTATAGGTCAACTGCAGGACTTATAGCTAACTCCCGTAACAATTCCGTAACTAAATATTGTGTTTTTTTTAAATATTAGCTTGCGTTTGACCACTGTTTCACCTGATGTTAAGTGAAGACGCGGTCTTATCTCTAGCTGGCAAGCCTGACTTGTGATTTATACCTGTCACTCATATAAATATTCAAAACCAACATCAGTATATTCTTAACGATGTCGTCCAAGCTCGAAAAGACCTCACTGTGTTTCACTTATTAAATTAAAATTTAACTAAGTATTAACATAAAGCAACGTCGCCACGTGTCGCTTACACGCTGATGTTTAATTATAAATAAAATGCCAGTTACAGACACTATTGTCTACAGACAGCTTAGGGAGGCCCTTGATTTGTACAGCGTAATGATGTGCTCTGCCTCTAGAAAGATTCCACGATGTTTTTTAATAGTTTTTTTATTGTAAAATGTACCTGTCACACAAGATAAACAGATAAACAGATAAACATTTTGTTAAAATGTAATTGTTAATGGCCAATAGATAACATTGTAAACATTATAATCTGGATATATACTATGTTTTTATTTCTACCATTCCTCACAAATTCCCGAGAAAAAATATGACAACTGTACCTGATCCCAGTCCATCCCCGACACTGGTAGTTTAACTTGAATCTTGATGGTAGTCATCGAGTTCGGCGCTCGACATAATGTAATATCGCGTAGACTTATACAGCTCGATCGTATACATATTGTGACTGAACCACCGAGATCGCTAGTATATAGACAACAAAGAGAAGGCGAGGGGTGTGCTAGCAACCTGTCATAAGTCTTAGGCTGTGTCCAGACCTGACGAATGCGCCGTACGCGCGCCGTTCGCGCACCGTTCGCACACTTCGCGCGCATTTGTTGTTTGGGCGCCCGGAACATGAAATGCGCGCGAACGGCGCATTCGTCAGATCTGGACACGCCCTTAAGCGACATGCCATATTGTGTTTCCGAATTCATCTTATCTGAGTGTCTGCAAATCACGATAGAACAGGCAGACGTGAAGTATTCTGGATGGTATCATCGCTTAAGGTCAAGTAGTAGTCAAACGTCCCCATACCATATAAAATACTAATAACAAAAACTTTAGCGTGAGAATCAAACTAACAAAATGTTGATTTGTATTAGAAGTACAATAATTATACATTATTTACCCATTACATAAAATAAAACAAAACATTGTCGCTTTATAAAGGAGCACGATAATTAAATATGATTTATATTAATATATGTAATAATTTACAATTATCGATATACCCAACATTCATAAAAACGACGACGCACATCCCTTCACATTTAGTGGGGGCGATTGAATAGCCATTGTACGTCTGCGATAAATTTCAGCGATGGGAATCGACTTGAGCAAGGAAAGAAGAGCGCCCTTTAATGGATAACAACAATGGTATACACTTGAGAGAGTTGGAATAGCCGATATGAAAACGGGAATAAAGGAACGTATACAATGGTTGATCTTTTATAACCCTCTATCTATGCGATTATAACGTCTGGAAATAATGCGTAATTCATCAGAAAAAAATGACAAAACCAGCACTTGCTTCCATATTCAATATTATATTTATTTAACTAATAATTTTTTTTTTATTTTTTTTTATCTCAGCCATGTGCGTCCACTGCTGGACATATGCCTCCCCCATGTAGGGGGGATTTGCCAATACTCGCCACGCTTGGCAGGCGGGTTGGCGAGCGCAGTATGATTTCCGATCCTCAGAAGGCGCTGCTGCCCACCTCCTGGTACGTTATCCCTTAGCCGACTCTTACGGCACCCACGGGAAGAGATGGGGGAGTACTATTCTAGGCCGGTACCACCACGGTCTAACTAATAATATACTTACTTAATATAAACATTTATATAAATTAACAACTTCCGTGATAATAGTGCCGTGGTGAATAATTGATGTAGCGGGAACCGTAATCCACGCGGGTGAAACCGCGGGGCGCTACTAGTAAATAAGCAAAAATATACATGAGTAAGCATAAAAGGTTCCTGTGAAAAAAGCAAATGATTCTAATTATGTAAACTACACAAATAATACTAGACTATATAACAAACGAAAAAAGCTTACATTATACAAGTAATGGCAAACATATATCTGAGTAAAGCTCATCTAAGCTGATCCACATAATCTCGATTGAAAATGGATTTCAGCTACAGAGCAGTAATATATTATATATATCCATTTACAGACGAAGGAACATCAAGTAATGCTGCTTCAATATGCGATAATCTGTTATTCTGGGATAAAGCATCATGTTTAAATCGAATTTGTTTTGTGTCATATATTTTATTTGACTCGTTTAGATGTTTTCTGGCATCTTCAAGTCACGAGTGAACAGGTATCTTTTAGGCAGGCGTGAATCATCATAGACCGCATCATCACTTAACATCAGGTGAGATAGTGGTCAAACGCCTGCCTATTGTGAATAAAAAAAAAAAAAAACTTGATGAAAGGTGGTTTTTCTATAGCATAGCAAATAATCAGCCCATTTCAGCCAACCTCCAATTTGGTACATATTTTTTCTGTGTTTTTATTTTTTGTCTAATTATTGCATATTAGCTGATAGCCGTTCACGGTTTCGATCGCGTGGCATACAAAATATTATCTGTGTTTGTTACTTCCTCAAAAGATGAATTCCCAGAACACTGCACTGACACTCGTACGACAAGTAGGTACCCATTTGTTTCAGCTGTATGAATGTCAATTTGTATAATTTAAAAAAATGAAACCGACTTCAAGACTCAAAAGTGTCTAAGTATTTGAGTTTAAATATAAATGTTGAAGTCGGTGATAGTCCATGATAATTCAAAAGTGACATTTATCAAAATATTGTACACGTAGTACCAACTTCGACAAGTTATTTCACACTTTTGAGTATAGAAGTAGGCTCCATTATTTAGTAAATTTTTTTTCACCCTTTTCAGTGACCTTTGCTACTCACGGGATCAATCGTCATTGTGTATATTCACCGATTTCTTCACTCTCCAGAAGGAAGTCACCCAAATACACGTAAAAACGTAAAAACCGGTGACCGGACACCGTAAAACACTTTTTAGTGATTGGAGTGTAATTCGAAAACCGCTTGACGGAATTTAATTAAATTTAATTTAATTAAATAAAAGCACCAGTTTTCAAATACAAAACAATAATTGAAATCGGTCGAAATTTCTGGGGTAACATACATAAAAAAATCATACGGATCGAAATAAGAACCTCCTCTTTTTAAAAAAAAGTACAGGCTGAAGAGTACTCTAAGGTGATGAATATTGTAATAAAAATAAAAAAATATTTAAAAGCCAAACTCGGGCAACTTGCCGTGCGTTTTAAGTCTTACTTAATAATTACACCCTCGAACGCGATTATTTAGTTGTGCATTACAAGTAGCCATAACAGCTAATCAAACATGGATCAGTACATAGAACACTAGATCAGAAGATGATAAAAGGTGTTCTGAAAAAGAATAACCTGGTTGCCGTTATACACTTATTCAAAAAGGATTTCGTAAAAGTATATTAATTGCATGAAACCCGTTAGTCTTATGTGAGTCTTAGCTTAAAGTGGAAACTCATCGCATCAGTCATTTATTCATTTTTGATAATATTTTATTACATAATACATTTAGTAACATACATAAAATTACCTGTTCTTTAAATTCTGTCCTTAGTTAAAAAAATAGTTATAAATATAACACCACATTGAAAAATTTGTTTAGTTGAAAAATAAGGTGCAATTTTAAATAATTGTAATATTTGGGCACTAGGTCCATAATAATTTACTTTTTTGACTTTTCCAGTGTAATGACCATTGTTATAAGGCCAATAAAGTCTCTTATTCTTATTCTAATAAAATAGTCGCCTATCTGAATCACAAAATGTGTTTACCGGTTCGAGCAAGTTAATTGGCTAGACCAGCCTTGTCAGTATTGTCCCGAAATTGTATTAAAATAAATCTCTCCGTTGTTTCAAATTAAACCTGAACATGTCAGAAAAACGTTTAATTCAATATAACATATCAAGAAATTGTAGTAAATAGATTCATTACGTAACATTGCAGGGTTACGCAAATTTTACATTAATAATTTTTATTTATTTATTTTTATATAATGAGCCACTTGTATTATCTCATCGAAAATTTGATGACATAAATTGGTCCCTCCATAGAGCATTTTCCACTTGTTAGGGTTCGATGGATTGTAAAGGATGTCTTTCAATTTCACTTCATCCGCTTTCTTTCATTCGGATATATTTTAACAGATAAAAATATAGTCGTTATAAATATTTTGTATATTTAACCTACTAATTAATATGTCTTTACATATAATTATGTTCTCAAATAATACCCTGATAGAAATAAAGGTCTATAATTAGCTCAGCGATTCAATAGACCAAGGCAAAGTAACATTCTACGAGCGACAACGCTAAGAGAAACATAAAAAAATTATGCGATTGACACTTCAATGCGATATATCACGTTATCAACGAGAACGAATATTCATCGTTAGCGCTTAAAGAAAGAGAATCGCTAGAAAGCGATGCATCTTGTCTAGGCCCTCTGGTTTGCTATCTAGTAGGGTGATACGGCTTTTAGTGAATGTTGTCGATACATAATGCTTGAAACCAATATTATCATAATAACCAATATTAAAATATGCTACCCTAGGTAGTGGTTACATATTACGTTTGGGGTCGAGAGATTGGGTCCGTAGGGACCGGAAGCTCATCAGAATTGCCAAAACTTATTAGAGCGTTTGAACAATGCGACGCTTGATTAAAGTGCTGGCACATATTTGGCTCCACGAATCAGTATTGCAATTCAACGTAGCATTAACGCTGCTAGCATTCTGGCCTAGATAAATCAACCCGAAAGCATTCTAGGCACACTGCCAACTGGTAGCGGGTTAAAGTATTTTTTATGTAATGTTATTGTAGTAGCTGCCGTATTATTATTTTATTTTAATATATATATTAAATAATATTAAATATTAATATATATGTATATAAAGGCATCGAACGGATTAAAAAATATATTTATTATTAATATTAAGATAAGCAAAATCTTTGCTATAAACTTAAGTTGACCTAAAATAAACAAAAACAAGTTAAGTAAAATTCTACAAGACATAGGTATGTCACACGGCAGACCACATTTTATGTAGGTGGTTGGTTTAAGCAGCAACTCAGACAGACGGACAGTTTTGGTTTGCGTTTTCTGAAAGTCGCAATGCCACGTCACGAGAAATGGTTTACGGTTAGCTAGCTTTTTATTGTTTTCTTGTTCAGTGGGCATCGGAAACAGATCATTGGAGATGGGTCTCAGATGAAATGAACTATAAATTTCAAAGATACACACTTTTTTCCACACATTTATCTCTATTCTGTGCCATATTTATTAGGTATTTATGTGCGCGTGATAATCTGTGTAAAATCAATGATAGGAAAATCAAAATAAGGTACCTCTTTGTTAAATGTGTAAGATTTGATTGGACTATTATGGCAATGTCAGTGACGCGATTGGTGCTCAGCGCCCGGGTAGCGTGAGGGGTGCGGGAGGGGCTCTCGAGCACAGCCTGCCGCAGCGCCGCGCCGCCTAGTCCGTTCATACATACACATTGCACACCGACCATGCAACGCACAAATTATATACATATGTCTAAAGATAGCAACGCTCGCTCGCTCGCCATGCCGCACACCTTGTCTTTTATTTTACTCGTATATACGTTCACCGATTTCTTTCCCAGTTTTAGACCGATTCTAAAAAATCTTTTTGGTTTGATAGAGAGTACTTTTGGGGTGGTCCCATTTAAATTTCATCAAAATCGGACAAGGTAATTTTGAGTCACACCCTCATCTGATCAAACTGAAGAGTGTTACGTCTACTTGGACGACTTCTTAATTGCTGGTGAAAAAATCGGTGAACAATAAAAAATATTTTTACCAAAAAAATGGAACAGACTTCAACTCTCAAAAATGTGAAATAACTTGTTGAATTCGGTACCATCATCATCATCATCATCATCATCTCAGCCATAGGACATCCACTGCTGGACATAGGTCTGCTGGTCATATGGCTCCCCCATTGATTTTCACAAGGACATACATTTTTTTATGACAACAGACTATATATAAAATAAACGGAAATAAAATTCGAATGTAAAAATTTTAGAGTCCAACAACGTTTTAGGTTGTGGAGTAAAGTATGGACACGCTTTTACTGCGTCAGACCTCCGTGGCGTTCTGCGTAGCAATGTACGAGCCGTATCGCGTGATCACGTAAATGTCAACTATAATCACCTTTGTCAAAGAACCGGTAATAATTTTACTCCGTCACTTTTACAGCTTTCTTATGCCCTGTGACTGACCGATGACTATATACACTATCTCAACTTTTCATTGTCAGGAACCAAATATAATAATGTAACAATGAATCGTTTAATAATAGTAGTTGATAAAACCTTTTCATAATGAGGGTTCTTACACACTACACACTCAGCTACTAAAACTACTCTAGGTTCTACAGACTCGTGTAATGCTATAAAACTCGCCTACGGCTCGTATTTTTAACTTACACTCGTGTTTTAAGACTAAATTATGTGCAGTTTCATACTCTTCTTTATCTAATCTCATAAAAATTAGATAATGAAATTTACGTATTACGTAATTACAGAATAAGTTTGCATTTTTTTTAAAAGTATGTACATAACTTTAATTCGATTACCTCAGTATCGAAGAATCTAAATCGAATAGAGCACTCTGGTTTCATCAGGAAAAAAATTCTATTTGTATGTCTATATGCCTACATTCAGAACATGTAACCTATGTAATGAGATATAAGTTACATTACAATACGCATTAATTATTATGTATTTAAACTTATTCAAAGAAATACGAAATACTGATTTGAAACACGGCCTAATGAGGACACAATAGGTATAGGTTCTACTGAAGGTACTCAATCTTGAATTAAAATTCTAATATATACGTGGCATTAACGTTGTTTGATTTCTATACAGACATATTTTTACATATATGTGAAAAGAGAGTATGTTTTTACACGTTTAGCGCCAAAACCCATTTGGGATCACGCATGCGTGTTACTCCACGTCCACAGATTATGTAGAAAAACTGCATTGCAAACTCCTTGGTCAAGCTGAAGTTGTATCTTAATGGTAAAAAAGTCACGTTGTGATACAGTTGTTCATAAAACAGCGGTATCATAATGTAATTTTTTTAATTTATTTCAATGGCTTATCTGTAAAGACTGTCATTTAAAATTTTGTTTTGATTTTCTAATCTTTATATATCAGTATGAGATTAGATAAAATGAGTTAAAACTCAAACCATAGCCAAGATGAGAATTTCTTAGATAAGTGCATATTGTATAAATGAGACTAACACACAACAAAGCCAAGTTAATTACTGCAATATATTCTATATCAATGAGATTTCTAGGAAGAATATTTTTGGACACAAAAAATTGTTATTTATTTAAGATTGAAGCATTCTTAGTTCTTCGAAAAAAGGATCTGGTCTATTTTGAATATAAGCTTGACAAAAATCGTTTCCAACTGCGACTTAAACAATATTAGAAACACTTACTGTTTATATCTCATACTTGGACATTAGATATGCAAATATTTAATCACAGCAATTACACTACGTGCAAATGGGAGCCGTTATACAGGGGCTGCTTTCACAGGGATAACGATTCGCTTAAAGGACTTGCTGAAACAGCATTGAAATCATCAAGCGTACCCTTTTGAGGATATTTCAAATAATTTAATTTAAGACTACTATCGTTATGTATATAAGATACACAATATATTTTTAAAACAAATTTAAAACTAAAATGGACTGAAAATGAAATTGCCGTTTTCTAAAGAAAAAATACACTAAATTTATGGTGTAAGATTTCGTTTTAAGAATTTAATAAAATTCCTCTCCTGGACGACACATTGCTTTTAAACAGTTTGAAGCAAAGGCATGAAAGTTCTTTGAACCAGATGGTAGAAGTGTACAGACAAAGACAATGTGAGATAAATACTTTGATAAAATAAACATACATGAATCTTAATAAAAATAAACGTTATTATTTTGAATACACAGCGACAATTTAATATATTGTTAAGCCACGTCGCTTTGCCAACAAATGTTAAAACTATACTTATAAAAATTTACCAAATAAATACGTTAATATAATAAGTCATGAAAAGCACAAAACAAGAACATCTCTTTATACATACCTGATGGAGGTAAACCAAAAAGTAACGTTAGACAAATAACCGTTTTTGTTTCACTTTACGCCAGAAAGTCTAAACGCCACATCTGGGAAACCCTCGTCACGTGACCCATTCCACAATTTACCAACTTTTTATTATTTTCTTGTTCAGTGGGCATAGAAAACAGACCGTTTCAAATGGGTCACCCATTTGAACTAGAAACTCGAACAAACCGTTATGGATCTATATTCATGTGGAACTAAACCAATACTGACATAGGATAACCATACAAAGAATTCAAATGAAAAGTGAAAGCTTTTATAGAAAGGTTAGAAGTAAACAAAATATAATACCAAACCACTGTGCTGCGGAAACACCCCTTTCCTCAAATGTTGGTATTAAAAATTGGACTACCGTAAGAGAAAAGATAAGATCCCAATTAATTCACTTGGATGATTTATAAAATAACCTTTCACCTCACCTCTACAAGCTAATATAAAACATAAAAAATGTCTTCACCGCATATAGAAAAGCAGTAATCGTATCATTTTGTTGGCCATTATCGCAAATTGCCAAACTGTATGTGTACGCATTTCTGACGTAGCCATATATATATAATATACTTAGAGACCGGTAGAGCTCATAAGCCTAATTAGATATGTGCCTTTACTCGAGATTCTTGGCCTATACCTATTATTTTCAAGAAATGTTACAGAATCACAAGTTACGATCAATCTACGAAAAGGTTACTCGTTTTACGAACACTTTAGCCTCCCTAGTTTATTGCCCGATGTATTGCGCTAGAAATATCGTGTGAACAAAATATATTGAAGTTGACACCAATAATGTGCCCATTTTTATGTTTGTAATGGTCTTGAGAATCGGTTCATTTAACTTGAGTAAATTGGCTGTAAATCTTTATCGTTTATTACGTGTACATATAGTTTATTTACGTGTTACCTACGTGGCAAATAAATACGTATTTGTCCACGTAAGTGACACGTAAATAAAACTTGATATATCATTATGTTTGTGAATAAATAGGGACAGTATGCCTCATGGGATTTAATTCTTAAAGAAATACATACTTTATAAACCTTTTTTATACGTAACAGTGGCAGTATACATTATTGATTTAATTTTACCAAATACAACGTAACTTACAAACACTCACGCTCCAGGTGAACCTTACCTGTCTGAGGAAAAGGAAATAAATTGTAAATTATTTTAATTCGACATATTTTTCTTTTTCAACAAATACGTTGTCAAATTATTATCGATTAATTAATTAAGTTTTTTTTTTCACATTTTGGTAATACATCAGTCAATATATCAATTGTGAAATCTGTTTGCTCTTTATTTAATTAGCTAATGTCATTGGTGTCTTGTTATTCGTTAGTTGTTATTAAATAAATATTAATAATGAGTAAATTATGTGTTGATTGATCATTTGAACACTATCTCAGTCTCACCACACGGATCATTAGATCAGAGTTTGGAATCACCTATCAATATTGAATAGTTCTCACGGCTTCAGTACGTCACTAAACCCTTGGTGATGGATTTTCATGAGGTTGGTAGTCCAGGCGATCAAAAAAAACGGGTTGCACTCCGGAGTGCCGGAAGAGGAGAATACTTGCATGTATGTGGTAAAATACAATATTCATTTATTGCACTATCGTACACAAACATGACAATCGATATTTAAGTTTATTGATTTTATGTACCTACACATTAAACACTAGTAAGGGCGATAGAGCATACAATAGGATGAAGTCAAAATCAACATGTTAGACGGGCGAGAATGGTAAACGCGGTCTGCTTCAATACGGTCGTATTAAACCTACCAACAAACGAAAATATTCCATAATCGTAACACATTTAAGTTTAAATTTCTCTACGCTCCCTCCGTTTTACGAATTCAATGACATCACGCGCCTGACGCGAGGTGTCCTGACGCGTGTTTAACATTTCCCCATAAAAAAATGCACAAAAAATTTACGACTACCTATGCTGTTAGTTTAATAATGATGTAACCCTTACTGATATAATATAAAAACCCGATGAATAAATAGGTTAATCGACCGTTGGACCATCGACACTCACAACGCAAAGCTACGATTGCTTTGAAATTGTATGTCCTGTTTCATGTATATATTATTTAAGTACATATTATGTGTAATTTTGTACTACTTTAACTACCTCTGTTGGTCTAAGTATAACAACTGGTTTACATATTTTACTTTAGAAAATATGATCATGCATCGTTAATAAATGAAAGTATAGATATATACTATTTTGTACTATTGGATCGATATTATCTTACACGTGTTACTACAAAAATATCGTTTTACCTCGTACCGGCGTGCGGTATCACTTCAAGACTCACCACGTCATTGCCTCATATATCTCCTGTCAACTCGCTGTAGCGCGAGAAATGAATCTTTTGCGCGGTTGACAGAGTGGAAGGCCAATTGTTCTGCTCTACGGGAAAGGTTAGTATTGAGTGGCATAGCTCTATCAAAGGAGACTATATCACAATTGAATAAAATATTTGTGACGTTTTCATTCAGCAATACAACAATGCGTACATTTTCGAGTAAATTCTTGTAGCCATATCTGAGATGCCAATGTATTCCACTAAACTAATAATGATGGTATGTTTGTTACTCAATCACGCCAGAACGGCTGAACGGATCTGGATGAAATTTGGCTCTCATGTTTAGTATTTTCTGTTCCTTAATTACACACAATTCTAATAATATACACAATCAGACTATCTGCTGTTTCCCACTGAATTACATTTCCATTTACTGCTTTTTGATTATATGCATATTTATTAACTCGTACATAGCATTTAAGCATTATCTCACTTGTTTGCATATGACGTTGTAACGAACAGTTGAATGTTGCTAAACCGCTATTAACTAGTTTTAAGGTAACAAAAAAACTCAGGTGGAACGTTACGCGGAACGGTACTATTTTTCATTTGTATTGCTGGCGTTCATCAATTTATAAAACGTTATCACGTCAAAAACTAGTTGTATCATCAGCCAGGATATGAAATGCGAACCATAAGCCATTTACTTAGAAATAGAATAGCCATCAATAAATGTAAAGTAGAAACGCAGTAACGTATGAAATTGTAAGATCCACAATATACCAAACCAATACCATAGATAGCACAATACTCTCCGACAACCAGGTCATTCCATAGAATATATAGCAGCTAATTTGGTCCCCAGTGCACGCCTCCGCTTCTACGATCAGCTAAATGTTCCACTCTCCTTAATGCATCGTTGGTATTGCATCCTCGTAGTGCTATTGGAGGTTCAGCTTTATTGTTCACAAGATTATTTTTAAACTAGCGGTCCGCCACGGCTTTGCACAGGTAAAACAATTTAAAATTAATAATTATAAGTATCCCTAATTTATTTGAAAATAGAATATAGCCTATGTTACCCGAAAATAGTGTAGCTTCCCAAACAGTGAAAGCATGGTCCATGGTGATGCATGGATGCTGAAAGAGGCAGAATAGATAGGTTTATAATACAATTAAACGAAGAGTCGATCACAGAATCTGGCAGCAGCTACGATGCTAGCAGTACATCGTATAGTGATTGTGATCCACTGGCAATCCACGTGGATTACTCATATATATAATAAACAATAAAAACTGAATTGGTTTGTCTTGTTTTTTTTTACTGGATTATATCGAGCATATAATTATCTAAAGGGTAGGTGAAAAGATAAATTCAAAGATATCAAATTAAGAGTTCTTACAACTAATAAATTTAAACTATGAAATTGATATGCTGCTTAAGGGAATCATGGAAGCGAAATATGCCTAATATATAATACCAATTTAGCCATTATAACCGTAGGTAAAATAACTGTGAACAGACTGTAAAGTGAATACACAGAGATTAACATAAAAACTCTTTCTTTTTAGCAATCGTATAAAACGTGCTACATTTTTTTGATGCTACATAGCGATAATGCTACATAGCATTTAACTGGGACCCAACGGAAGACCAGCGCTGGTTTAAAATCTAGCATATGCTGAGTTGGGGACCAATTTATGACATACACTTTATCTTTCTTTTTGTTATTTTTCTTATTGCGTTTTCATCACCTGTGTGTCATAAATAAATGTATTTTCTTCTTCTTCTTCTTAGATAATTTCGTAAATTTGTTGCATAAAAACTTTTTAGCTAACTCTTGACCTCTTTAAACTTTTAATAAAGAAACTTTATATTTTGTAGTACTTGTTGGCGTTACCAGGTACAAAATAAGGTAGAGGCAGGTGCCTCACGACTGGCTGCAGCAGGTGGTCACCGGCCGCGGGAATATTGCCTTTATTTTAATAAATACTCTTTTTTATAGCTCTTTGAAAATATTCTTTGTTTTAATGTCGCTGTGGGTCAAGTGCTTTTAGAACGCTTAGTTTTTTGTTCCAGGTACGTGTATATTTTTCACGAGATGCGTAAAGGTAAAAAACGTACACTGAAAAAAATGTCATGGAGCAAGGTAATTGCATAATGCATGTGCAAATTTCCTAAAATAAGCATTACAAAAAATGTATGCCTTCCTAACGCACCTTACTTTAAGAAGGTTTACGTTTACGTTTTCGCTATTACGTTACGGTTCTGTTATCCACCGTTTGTATAGTTTTAATATTTGAATATTGCTATTTCTGTATTTTTGTGAATTGTAGTACACAATCGTAATATATCGTATAATAATAATATTGATGTAAAACTATAAACAATATATATAACATTGAAAAGGTAGAATTATCAGTATATAAAACAATTAATTATGAAATCTTTAAACACATGAAAACGAGTTGACAGAAAGGAAATTTATAGAAATATATATTATACAAGCCATTTTCATACTTATCGCTATTGTTGTTAACATCATTATGACCCAGCTAGTACTTAAGTAATCACACTAATACGAGTATTATAAGGACGAAAGTTTGTCTGTCGTTTGTCAATCCTTCAAGCGTAACGGCTGAACGGCTTCGCATGAAATTTGAAATGGAGATAGTTTATACCCTGGAATAATAGGCTGCCTGTGTTACCGTCACAGAAAACTCAAGCCGTCGCCACGTCAGTGGGGATCGAACCAGCGTCGAAAGCCAACGCTCCCACCGTAGAGCTATCATCGCTTCTGTACCTACTTTACTCCACAACCAGCATATTACATACCAAAAATATTGACTGGTCCCGTCGGATGACGAGAAGACACAAAAATTGTCAATACCGCGTAACACCGCGGGATTCAGCAAGTATATAATATTATTTTTTTGTATTTTGATTCTTTAACTTATTCATCACAACCTCATCAATTCAATGAAATATCTTAACTGAGATACCTAATTAGTGTCAACAATTATAAGTATTACTAAATTTAAGTTTATGAAACATATTTTAAACTGTACTCGCTTACTCTTATAAGTTTATTAGACAGACATTAAATTGAAAGTTTTCAAAGGCAAAGAAATATATTTTATTCACTTAAAAACTTCGCAGACACATTTAAGAGCCTAATCATTAGAATACGCAACTTATTTCCAGCGCCTATTTGTATTCGACACCGAATATACTTTATGCTAAACTGCAACAAACATATTACTTGCACTGGCTCGTTACAACAAACTTTAGAACAATATATTCATGATAAAACAATAGTAAGATACAAATATTATTTGCTTATGTTTAATGGATCACCAAATTTAATAACTGAGCACCAAATTTAGTAAGTGGTCACCAAATCTTGACCACCATTTAATTGCAAATAATTACACCATTTTTACCTCATATAATAATGAACAGGGATAAATCTAATCTAATCTTATTAAGAAGACTATCGACACACAGCTTAACTTAGGTATACAGTATTGAATATGAAAAGAGTCATTAATAGTATAGTATAGTATAGCCTTAATGAGTCATTAATAAGTCTCCACAAATAAAGATTATCTGTTTAACAAAAATCCCACACAATATTTTAACATTCTCAATCCAAAATTTACACTAAAGAATTAGAAAAATTTAATTTTTGCACACAATAACACATTTTTATTTTAATCATTGCCCATTTTCACCTGCGTTGAGCCAAAGAAGGTTTGGCTAAGTTTGGCCTTGATCGATGAAAGGCTAGATGTGAAAATATCGATATCTAAGTTGCTCTGCTTGTCATAGTCGTTAAAAGTTTTGCACGTTCGGTATATATATGTATTTTGGCGGTAGTTTGTGGTAAAAGGAGGGAGATAAAGTAGAGGAATATTACGGAAAGATCGGCTGGGTGTATATATGCCAATTTGGCTTAATACTGCAAGACAATCAATGGTAGATGTAATGATTTTTGTAAGAACCAGCACATCAGCAATATACACAGTGTAATAAGGCATCTCTAAATACCAATCCAATTTCTGGGGTATTGCTTTTTAACCGACTATAAAAAGAGGAGCAGGTTCTCAGTTGAACTGTTTTTTTTTGTTTTTATGTTTGTTACCTCAGAACTTTCGACTGGCTGAACCGATTTTGATGATTCTTTTTTATTTGAAAGCTGGTGCTTCCCGTGTAGTCCCATTTGAATTTCATCAAAATTACTCAAGCGGTTTTTAAGTTACACTCCAATTACTGAAAAGTATTACGTCTATCTGGATGACTTCCTTATTGAGGGTGAAGAAATCGGTAACATACACAATGCCAATTGATCCCGTGAATAGCAAAGGTCACTGAAAAGGGTGAAAAACTTCGGTAAGTTATTTCACACTTTTGTGTGTTGAAGTCGGTGCCATTTGTCGGTATTTTTTTTTTGCGTAAATTTTTCAACCATGATGTTGCTTACTGTCACATTATGGTTGTTTCATGAGAAATAGTCAAACAATAACCTTATAAACAATAATTAAAAGTTTATAGAAAATGGATTCTTATGAATAATTTATTTCGTAATATAATCTGTTTCATACCGTCACCTTTACCGCCACGTCACTCAAAATCATGACTAATGAATCCGAAAACAAAACCATCACATTTAATAAAGGTTCCGTGTTTACCTTACGGTGCGGCGGCGCCATGAGGTCATTGACTTGAAATCCTATAGTCATACATTAATAAACCATCATACCAACTGTAATTAAATGTATGTCAGGAGGCAGGGAAAATATTTAAAAAAATATAAACACACGAATCAGAATTTAAAATAAGAGCATCGGAATATTAGCTTACAAATATATTGTGAATGTTTAAGCAGTTTCTAGCTTGAAAACGTACGTCTTGGAACACTGTGTGTTACCATTAATAACTTACGAAACTGAAACGTGGTCTCGTTAGCAGGTTTGAAGTCACACAACGAGCTATGGAGGGGGCTATGTTCGGGGTTTCTCTACGCGATCGAATCAGAAATTAGGAGATCCGTAAAAGACCCAAAGTCACCGACGTAGCCCAGCGGATTAGCAAGTTGAAGTGGCAGTGGGCGGGGCACATAACTCAAAGAAGAATGTGTTTTCTATGAGCAGTATTTTAACCACATTACACTAACACACTGTCACTGAACACTACACTAATTCGAATGATTTGTTTTTTTGAACCTTCTCACTAGATCGGTCTGGTCCTTGACCAGACCGATCTAGCATAACTGCCTCAACAGTTAACATATATAATAATAATAATCATAAATAAATTCAAATTCAAATATTTGGAGCAAGTTAATTTTCGTAGATATAAATGTAGACTGTTTGATCGTACCTGGGTAACGCTGGCATATTTTATTTTTTAATTATTTTAACCTTTTCCTTAAGGTACTTGCATTACCGCATTCTATTATATATGTAGATGAACAATGTAATCCACAATGGTCGTAATATATTACCTGAATGTAACTCGAGGAATTTCTTTAATATTACAGCGCATGCATCAGAAGATAAATTCTTGCACGTTCTCTACTGGTAATACAATTTACAAATGTTTGCAAATTCTGAATACCATGTACTAGTTTATGAGGTTATAACGTTAAGTTGAGGTAGTTGCTTGAGCTTGAGCTTCCGGTGAAGGTAACACCGTTATCAAATCCCCAGCATGGTGGTAGGGTACTTTCGAGTACCCGCATGGCTAGCTACCACCCTCAAGTTTGAAAAACTGTCACCAAGCACATAGTGTGTTCAGGCAGCAGTCCTTGAGAGTCAGTGAGTATTGTTGGTCTAGCGTGATAACATTTTCGACCACATCGTCACTGACCATCAAGTGAGATAGTGGTCAAACGGTAAGGTTCTATACAGTATAAAAAAAGTTACATTATGTTTATTTTATTTCTTAAACTCAGTAGCTAACACAATTTATCAAACGCATTCTCTCTGCGGCCGCACCACAGTAAATTCTAGCTGAAAAATAACATTCAGGAGTTTAGATTTTGTATTCAGACGCGTAAAACTAAAAATAATTCCACTGAAAGTCGTGAAAATAGGGTAAATAAACGTTACGATTCCAAAACGTATTGTACTATTACTCTCTTTCTTAAAATTATTATCTGATATGTATTTTTTACAAGTAGGTAATATAAAAGCACGCACATATATAAAATGCCCTCAAAATGATATAAGACAGAAGACAAAAAATTCAAACTTAGAATTATTGTATTTCAGAAAAGAATTAGAATCTGTAATTTAATTCTTAATTAAAAGTTTATTCTTTGTTAAAAGTAAATCTGTCGATGTCTGAAAAAAAATTGCATAGTGTGTGACGTCACACCAGGGGGGGAGGGAGTCTCACAAATGTGAACACCTGTGAAATCCTTGTTACAGGTGGGGGAGGGGTCAAAAAGTCATGAAATTCGTGAGACGTAATTTATGGATGGCTCCTAATCACTAATACACTAATCTATGAAACGATCAATCCTTATAACAATAAATTTATTTACATAAAACATTAATTTGAAACACAATATTAGGGTGGAGTTCACCAAAATATAAACGTCTGATTAACAATTTAACCGTTGGTCAAATAGTTTTTAACATACAGTTGAACGATGGTTATTTGATAATCGGACGTTCACATTTTGGTGAACAGGACCCAAAGGCGGATCAATATCTTCCTAACAGAATAATCGTCAATTCAAACGACCCAGTCTAGGCTCGTTAAGTTTACATTCGCTTGTTCGGGGACAAGCAAACAAAGACCACGCTGATTACGCCACTCAATACGGATCCAATTCCCGTGTTTAAATCACTATTCAAAGCAGAAAATCAAATTGGTGCAATTGCCAAATCGCCTAAATCAGTGTTTAGAATAGGATAACGCGGCGACGTTTAAAAGTAAATTGTTCACAATACTATTATCAAAGGACTATCACTTACCTACTTATTACAAAATTCACAAATATCTTAATGATGAATGGGATGAATATTACAACAATCTCAATTTAATCTACAAAGGACGGTCTGCAATATATTTTCTATAAATACCGAATGAAATTCACTGTCTTTAGTACAGTGTATTGGGAAGAGATCGCTTCTTAGCGATAAGACCGCCAATGGTGCTACGTATTTTGAATTTCTCAATGTGTTATTTTACAAATATTATTATAATTAATGTACTTGTAGGTACTATAAAATTAAAAAAAGACATGTGGGAAGCATAATGTTCAGCAGTGGATGTTCTATGGTTCAGATGATTATTAAGATGATGATGATGCCATAAAAATGAGCATTCTTTCTTTTGTTATCAAATCAATCGCGGAATAATATTTACTAATTTATTTTTACCCCGACGTTTCGACCAAGTTGCATTGGTCGTGGTCACGAGAGGACTGAATTACTAAATGTTTTTCTCGCGATCAAGCCCCGATTGATTTATTAACAATGTGTTCGAATCGCGAAATTCTAAAAATTACAATTCTTTCCTTTGTCTTTCAAATTATATTAAATGTTATTTATTGGAAGAAATGGCAAAGATCTTGTTTAGCTTGTAATAGCCGTTAGCTAGTATAAAATAATACAACCAACAATAAAATGCGCAACCGCTTGTGGCAGTTTACGTATGCGATCTCAAACGATCAACTCTTTATTTTGATCGATTTCAATGAGCATGATGTTGATTTAGACTGGCAATTAATATATCTACACTTTAGTATAAGTAATGATCTATGACTAAAAGTTTGTTTACAAACAAAAATCAGAACCAGTATAACAAGACCCCCGGCCGAAATCGTTCTTTTTTCGAAATTTTATCATAACAAATGAAAAATGTATCGCGGTGGGTCTAGATTTTGATTTTATCTTTATCCTTGGGTGTTATAGATATAATAAAACACAACAAAACATTAAAAATCGCATCTTAATATATTAAATACAAGGACAGAAGTAAGCACCAAAAGATATTTGAATGAGTGACCTTATTCAGGTCGGTCCCCAACTCCGCCATTTTTAAAGTGACCTTAATAAGGTCGCTCGCCCAAATGAAAGGAAGTCATAGTTATATTCATCGGTATATAGAATACAAGTCAAATAAAATTAATAATATTACATATACCTACCAAAGCAACGGAATATAATACTAGTTACTATCAGCAATGACATAAAATATGTGATAATATTAAATAGAAATATAATAAAATATCACATAAAACCATTGAAACGTCCATCCTCCGATGGACACAATAAGCCGTTAGTCCCGGTCATTATTTCAAAGTAACCATTTCTTTATGCCATTATGGCCAACATTTTGAGAGGAATGCCAGCCAGCAGGGAACAAATTGGGCTGAATATGCTATGATGTATATTCAAAAACATGCCCCACTCTAATACAATAATATCATTTGATCAGACTTTATATTATATATTATATTTGCTGGCCGGTTGGCGCAGTTGGTAGCACTCTGCCTTCTGAGCCGCTGGTCCCGGGTTCGATTCCCGGACAGGTCAAACATTTGTGTGTATGAACATGTCTGTTTGACCTGTGTCTGGGTGTATATATGTATATAAATATATATATATTAGTCATCAGGTTACCATAGTACAGGCTCTGCCTAGTGTGGGACCTGAAGACCTTGTGTGAATGTTAATAAATAAATAAATAAAATATTATCAACTTCGGTTACTTCATAATTTGATGAAACAACTGTCAAAAAATATACCAAGTGATCGTAATAAAAGATGAATCAGCAGAAACGAAACCAACAGTACATATTTAAAATTCTTTTTTTTTTTACATATTATAAGTTTGCGTTTGACAACTGTCTCACCTGATGTTAAGCGATGACGTGATCTAGGATTTAGCACGCAAACCTAGAAGGTATTCACTCTCGACTTGAAGACTCCAGGATTGTACATATCGGGAAACACAGACTCGGGCAACGAGTTCCATTCCTTGGCAGTACGCATTAAGAAAGTGGAAGCATAACGCTTCATAACCACTCCTCTTAAACATTTTTATTCCAGACCGATATCTAAATAGTGCATGACTATACACACACACAAGATAAATTAGATTGTTTTTATCAATGTTGCAAGCTTTCATTATTCATAATATCTATTTTCCCTGAAACGGGCGTCCGGGGACGTTAAAACGGTGTATATTGTAGATAATTAATTTGAATTACGCAGATTTCGGTGTTGTCGTAAACAAAGGATCGGATATAAAACGTATTTGAATGTTTCCGACGACTGTAGCTCACGCTTTATGGCTTCGAAATGGATCGTTTGTTTGCCGCCTGTTTGTTTAACACAGACACGGACGTGCTCAAGAAATATTTAGCCTTTTAAAAAATAATAGGATTTACATGCTAATAAATTATCAGAAATTGGTTAACAAAACAAATTTTCCAGTGCGATGGTTGAGACATCGGATAATCGAAATGAAATAAATTAAAAGATGAAAGAAAAAGGTCAGGTCATGAGAACTGTAAATACACGTATTCGTCCGTGTGGACCTTTTTTATACAGATGGCAGAGAGTACTAGGTGAACCGCGACCACGTCCGCGAGCGTCCCGTATTCTCCTTGAAAAAGACCATCGAATGTGGTAGAAACTATAGTCGGAACCCTCTGACTTACTACGTGATTAATTCCCGTGTTTTATACATTCATAATTTGTTTATTCTTAATTCATTATTCGTATTCGTAATATTCTTATTGGTAACAAAGACACTAAGAAAAAACAGCAACGTCTATGGGTTAAGAGACAGATTTTTAATAGGCACAGGCTCTGTCTCCGTTGATGAATAACAATACCAGAAAGAACTTTTTAAAACTTCAATTCGTCTACTGGTAGGCTAGTTACAAGTCACTGCGACTTTAACTACCATATAAACCAGGCTGTGAAACACATGCTACTGCGGTGTGAGGCTACAGAAAGTTTTAAAGTCACAAAAGGACTGCGTCGGGCTTATTTTTAAATGTCTTTTGTACAACCACATATGCCAATGGAGCAGCATTTCCAACGTCCCAAGGCCCTGCTCTAATAAGGAATTAGGTCGGCTCGGGTAGATACTGACGGGGGGAATGCACAAAACACAGAACAGAAAAAATAATTATAGTTCCCGTGAAATAGTTGAGGTAGCGAAAAAACTGTAATCCACGCGGATGAAACCGCGGGGCGCTACTAGTGTAACATAAAATTAATTTACATTAGAATCTGTGCCGTGGTGGTACCGGCCTAGAATAGTACTCCCCCATCTCTTCCCGCGGGTGCCGTAAGAGTCGGCTAAGGGATAACGTACCAGGAGGTGGGCAGCAGCGCCTTCTGAGGATCGGAAATCATACTGCGCTCGCCAACCCGCCTGCCAAGCGTGGCGAGTATTGGCAAATCCCCCCTATATGGGGGAGGCATACGTCCAACAGTGGACGCACATAGCTGAGAAAAAAAAAAAAAAGACGATCTGTGCACTTGTGACTAATTAAATATTTTATCACTAGACTGTAAGTATAATAATATTATATAACACTCCGTAGATTCGCATAGGTACGAAAATAGACAAACGTCTCCTTACCCTTCATACGCAAGGAACTGAAGATTTGCCTAGCTACCTACTTCGGCAGGCTTTTGATGATGTCATGATTTTTCTCCTCATTTTATACAATTCAATATGTTATATCATTATGAAACATAATCCGAAAAATGTCGGCAGCTATTAATTACTAATAATTTCTTACTCATTTTTTTTCCATCTTGATTATTTTTAAGTATAATACTGTTTCCCTCCGTGAATAAGTACATATTTGAAGAAGCTTTGCTTATTTGAATTTATGATTTGATTTCATACGTTCAGTGGTGAAGTGACGGGTAAAGACATTAAATGTAATTACAATTTGCTCCGTGTACTAACATAAGAGAATATAGGAGAATTGAAATCATCAACTTTGTTTAGCTCTACATTCTGTATCTTTTGTTTATAAAATTGGCCTCTTTTCATATATATTAGTAAATATCTACTTGAAATTGGGGACAGGAGCACACAGTAATATATAAATTAAGGAGGCAATTCTAAATGGACGTGTTCAATACCTGAAGACTAAGCAAACAGTTTGTTAAGTCGCCAATCAGCTCATTAACTCGCACTAGTACAAATTTTCGGTAAAGGATTTTCAGGTAATCAATTCAGGTAGTTCCCGGTGAGAGAGAGATTAAATGGAAATAAAAGCTCATAAATATTCTACCATGCATGGTAGATAATGAAATCATAACAAATTATAATATTTTTTATATTTATGTTCAAGTTACTTCATGGTGTTTGCATGAATTCACCTAAATGCACGTTTGTCGATTGATTTTGTATATATTTGCAAGAAATCATAATACAAATACAAATTTTTCTTTATTGCAAAATTTTAAGGTTACAAAATATGGTGTACCCTGCCTTTTGTTTTAATTAAAAATAATTGTGTTACAAAAGGCAGTATATAACTAACAATATAGTTTTACGTCTCAAACAAATATATTATTGCGAGATGAATATAACAATTAAAACGAAATTAAACATCCAAGAGAGAAATAATAGAAAAAATAATTAAACACGTTCCGGAAAAAGTTGTCAAAATTCATGACAAGCATTCGGACCTCCCATAATACAATTAGTGCGAATTGTTTTTATGGCAGAATTGTTGGTTTTAGGCTTTCCTGCTTTTTAATATTTGAGAGAGTGGACTGGCTGGCAGCAGTTTTAATGTAAATGATGGCATTATTAAGAAAAATAATATGTTGATTGGTTTGCTAAATATTTTGTAATAAATTTCACAGTTTCAGTTCTTTGATGTTTGACGTTCTAGATGACAGAACGAGAATAAGAACTCGTCAAATAAATAGTTCCGTCCATGATTTAAAAAAACAACTTTTCTATAAACAATTTCTTAATGCGTACTGCCAAGGAATGGAACTCGTTGCCCGAGTCTGTGTTTTCCGATATGTACAATCCTGGAGTCTTCAAGTCGCGAGTGAATAGGTAACTTCTAGGTTTGCGTGCTAAATCCTAGACAACGTCATCACTTAACATCAGGTGAGACAGTTGTCAAACGCAAACTTATAATATGTAAAAAAAAAAAAACATCATAAAGTATTATCAGAAATCTTCATCTACTAATGAAGATGCATGTAAATATATTCTAATAAAATACAAATAATCTTGCTCATTATAAAAGTTATTTATTCAAATATATAATAACCGATGTACGTCATGCAATATTGTAGTTTTGATAAGTAAAATGAAATGAGACAAAATGAATACTGAGGTATGGTTTTAGCCTCGTTGCTTTGAATTGTGTATCAATTGCTATTATTAATTATGAACAAAACTATATATAATATGGGAAGGGAGGGGCTACTTCCAGTACGCGTCTTATGGCTGAGATAGTGATAAGTAAAGCTGTTGTAAAGCTATTTAATTAGATACATGTGAGAGATCTTAGCTAGATAATGCGCAATATAGAATAGTACGCAAATAAACACATTTTCAAATACATTATTATATTCTATACTAAGAGTTCCAAAATTAAAAGTTTGCCATATTCGACAGCATACCTAACTGTTATTATAATTGATAATGAAACTTGGTATATTTAAATAGATCTGTGATTCCTGTAATAACTATGTCCGTAAGTTCATACCACTGGACTTACAGGAGATGTAGCTATTCTATATTTACTAACTTTCCCTTTGACCAATGTCTTACCTGATGTTGAGTGTCGACGCGGTCTAGGATGGATTTACTAATTGTATTTTTAGTTGGAAACCACGGGCTGGCGATTGATGGGGAATAACACTTTAGGTTAAGCTAGATGGAACCAACCGTTCCATGCGCAAATCTGAATTGTATCTATGTCTGACAGGGGTTCAAAAGGCATGGTAGGACGTTGGTTATGGTTGTTGTTCAGGATGACAGGCGTTAGAACACATCGAGGCTCTCGGGCGGCCTGGAGACTCCGATATTGAGCTGACCATTAGGATATTCACCACCGCTAGCGTGGATTATTTCTATCACAGAGGGAAACGCCTGTATCCAACTCGTGGGTACATGGCGCTAAGTATATCACAATTATTGGCAACATAATAAGTTGGCAAAATACTTAGACTTTACGAGTGTGTTAAGAGTTCACCTTAGATAATCAAGAATCTACATTATTTATTACAGATTATATAAGCTCCACCGTAATATATCATCAAATTTACAGTTGAAGGGCAGAGAGTTGGTGCAAGCGCGATCTAATCTACGTGATTTATTTTTGTGATCCATCTTTTTTTTGTTATTGGACATTATCGCCGACCGCGTATTGCGACGGACTGAAATATCGCGGCCATTTTGAAGTATCATCATTATTCTGTAAGTTCGATGATATGAACTCACGGACATGGCTATTATAGGAATACTTAGGTATGCTTTCGAATATGACAAACTTTTATTATTCAAAATTTATAGAATGAAATTTAAAAAAATATTTAATTGCAATGTGAGTACGTCACATAGTACTAATTACTTTTTATAAAATTAGTAGTAATTTGTTACAAAAGTAAATGTTTATCGTAATCATACAATATTTATTCAATCGTTATTATAATATTTACTTAAATAATTATTACATTAATCAAAGCAACGCGGTAAAAATTGCAACATTATATGTAATTGTATACATTTTTCTTTTTCTTTTCTCAGCTATGTGCGTCCACTGTTGGACGTATGCCTCCCCCATATAGGGGGGATTTGCCAATACTCGCCACGCTTGGCAGGCGGGTTGGCGAGCGCAGTATGATTTCCGATCCTCAGAAGACGCATATTATATTATATTGTATACATATTGTATATAAAAATAACTTATATAAAGCCAAATTTTTTTAAATGTTTTAATTCAAAAGCGTTGAATCTGTCTTGTACATTTAGAACTTTAGCCTTTCTGTGCCAAATATTATTGATATGTTCGAATGGTGTCAGTAAATAGGCATATCCTTACAAAGTCATGTAACGTTGCATGTGTACGTATGGTGTGTAATAACGAGTGCACTCTTGATATATCGCAAGCAATCTTAGGCTGTTTGCAACGGAGGACGCATTTATAAAGATAGCAATACTTTTAAAAAGCGAACTTAAGTTATTTCATTACATTATCGGCAAGAGCGAAATCTCCTGTGACAGGTATTTTTTACTTAAAAGGAGATTTCATCCATGTGAATACAATGTATTTTTGTGAACGCAATAAAAACATTTTATTATTTATTTATTATATGCATATTTTTTCTTCTTCTGTTTAAAATAATTAAATATTAAATATTTAAGTATTTTGGCCTCAAAAAGATCGCAACATAGGTACTGTTAAACTTCAGCGCAATATTTTAATGGTAAGAACTTTTTGAGTCTCTTGATAGGATGGTGATTAATGATGATAATATAATTGTAGTATATTGATTGAAGCTTTCACACTTTAGAAGGTAAGTACTTGAAACTATTCCAACTGTACATTATACTACAATCACAAAACTACGCTGGTGCTTGGGTTAAGCAACCCAAAAGATGACAGGCAAGTTTGGAGATTTCAAATAGCCTATGTCTAATTAAATAAGCAGGAATATACGTAAGAAGTTTGTGGGCGTGCGTATTGAAATTGTGAATGGAATATTTTTAGGTTATTATAACTATTATAGTAATATTCCATCCGCAACTTGCAGTCTCTTTTAGTTAGCAATGGACATACTTATTATGTTCATTGCTGAATGATACTTTAAGGATGCGTCAGCATTATATTTCGCACAATCAGATGTTAATTTAGATGTTATCCACATGTATGTATATTGTAGCTTATATTTAGTATACTATTGGCTTAGTTAATTTTTTATTTTGATACACTTGCGTTTGACTACTATTAATTTATTGATATTACTTTTACTTCGAGGTTAAGTTTTAATATATTAATACATTTTTAAGTATTGTAAGGTTGCGTAAGTTGCTGTTTGATCCATTTGCTTAATTTTACTAGTACCCAGTTCAAAAGTGTGACTGCAAAGTTTACTTTTCAAAAATATTTGCAAATCTTTCCAGATTTTTAAGTAGAGTTCTTGCAATATGAAGGTAAGACACTTTTTAAAACGAGAGACCATATAATAATAATATTATCACAATACAAAGTCTGCAATAACGCGAGCACTAGGTAACAAAGCAAACTCTTCCTCTCTAGCCAAATGTGCTCTCTTATTGGATAGGAAACCTTAAATATTATGTAAAATACTTAATATCTTCAGATATTTATGTCTAAGCTTCATTCTAAACCGACTTCAAAAAGGAGGTTACTCAATTCGATCGTATATATGTTGTTTTTTATGTGTGTTCGCGGATAACTTCGTCGTTTATGAACCGATTTTTATGATTTTTCTTTTTTTTTGATAGAGTATACTTTCGGAGTGGTTCCATTTAATTTTATCAAAATCGGACAAGCGGTTTTTGAGTTATACTCCAATAACTGAAAAGTGCTACGCGTATCTCGACGATATTATTGTCGCGGTTGAAGACATCGCGGAACACACAATGACAATTGATTCCGTGAGTAGCAAAGGTCACTGAGAAGGGTGAAAAAAATATTTTTTAACAAAAAATGCAACCGACTTCAACACTCAAAAGTGTGAAATAACTTGTCGAAGTCGGTACCATGAGCACAATATTGTGATGATAGTTACTTTTGTGAACTATCATGGTACCGACTTCAACAAGTTATTTCACACTTTTGAGTGTTGTAGTCGTTTGCATTTTTTGTTAATTTTTTTTTTATTATTAACTTAAAATACAATATTCCCCAGATCTTTTCCCAGAAATAGCTTTGTTATTTCCTGCGTCATACAAAAATCTTATTACGTTTTTTTTTTCATATAAAATTACGTTAAGCAGTTTTCATTTTATTATTGCGGAAAGAGACGGAGTTTCAGTAAACATAATTATGTTCATTATTCATCATAATATTATTTCTTTACCCCAGGGATTTGAAGATCTGGTATTTTAGAAAAAAATGATTCGTAAATATGAGTGTATATGGTTGTGTCAGTGGTGTTTGAGATTTAATTCTAAGTCATTTTGACTTGATTATACGGGTAATTTATATTAGATTTTGGTATTCGTTGAATCCGACGTTAAAATAGATATTCCTGTCTGCTGCTTGCTATTTATAGCTAATTCATTGGCGTTGCCAGACGGGTATTATGCCCGGATTACATTATTCCAGTCCAGCGATCGAATACAGCGCTGGATTGCTTACTGGAAAAATATAAACCAGCACTGGAATGCACCGAATCCAGTTAGCATTCCAGTCCAGTAACTGGATTGGCGGTCTACATTTGAATCCAGTGCCATTCCAGTGCTGAGACAGTAAACACGTATTGGTTGTTTTTGCGGATTACTGCGGTGAAGAAAGAATTAACTGGAATAGTGTAGATGTTACAGATCCAGTCCAGCACTGGACTGGATTCTATATGGATCACTGGACTGGAATAATGTAAACCGGGCATTAATATGAGCACAGTTGGTCGAAATGATTTTTATTCAACTTTACTATCGAACAATGTAACCACTTTTCAGAATCGTACGATAGATGGCGCGTCATACAGCAGCTATTTTGAGTCACTATTAGGTGATGCTATCCGGATATCCGAATTATCCGGATATCCGTTGAATTTAATATCCGAATATCATTAGAATTACATGAGCTGGTCGCCGCGCCCGTCAAACCTCTCTTGGACTGTAGCGTGCGCACAAAAAGGAAAAAGACAAGGAACCGAATCGAAATCAGTTTTTTAATAAAATTAGAATATCTTAATCTAATTTTAAAAGTTAATTGGAGGAGCAATGGGTTTCTTCCAAATTAAACGATATAATACATTCACTTTCGACTAGCAATTACTTGCCTTCTCTCAATTCATCATCATTTCAGCCATAGGACGTCAACTGCTGACGAATGCCTCCCTTATTGATTGTCACAAGGACCGGATGGAAGCAGCCCGCATCCAGCACTACTTACCTGCGGTCTTAGTCGGGTCGTCTGTCCAATTTGTGGGTGGCCATCTTATGCTGCGCTTGCCAGTCCGTGGTCTCTATTTGAGAACCTTTCGACACCAATTTTTCTGTCAATTATGAATAGTAAATTGATTATAGACACAGCATGAGAATATACTGGCAAAACAGTTCCGGTCCAGTAAAAGGGTAACTGGTAAAGCAACGTAAGATCCTCTCAGACCAATATAATATAGCCTAATTTATCATATGGTTTTATGTTAGTATGCAAAATAATCAGTCAAAATAATCTACCCATTGTACATTGAATAAAGTTAATTTTAGGGAAATTAGACCTTTGATACAGATTTAATTATAGGTTACAAAGTAGGCGTTAGCGTTGCGATAGAACTGTTGACACCAACCGAAATTGAAAAAATAAATCTTTTGAGAGCAAAAAACCTCTACCAAACTCTATCTTTATAGATATATACATAGTTTTGTTGCTCTCCGATTAGATCCGATTAGAGCTAATTAAATTTACAGCCTGCGATAAAATATGATAGCAAAATATTTTCGGATTTAAAAACATATAAGACTTCCGTGAATCATCATCAAATTGTGAAACATCGTCAAATCATAGTGTACGGGTGCAGCCACTCTCGTGTATTTCGATTCATGTACATTTGATTAAATATGAGGTTTGTTCCGTGTTTGCTATTCCAATCCATGAAAATAGTAACTGTGCCGGCTCTCGTTTGTTTCCAGCCAGCGTTGTACGTGAGAGATAATAAAAAATTTAGTAGGCTGAGGGACGGAAATTTATAACACGCAAAACACGCATCGTCTGCGTGCCTTGCTACACTGATTTACAAAGCCATAGAAACTAGTGCACGTGATGGCACCCTTATCACACGCAGACCCCCGCACTAGGATTCCCTGTGTCACAAACACCCAAGACCCAAGCAAACATTTACACTCATCGCACAAATGTTTGCCTCTGCCGGGATTCGAACCCAGGGTCCAGGAGAAACAGAAGTCATGGCAATGACCACTGCGCCACCGTGACCGTCTATGACCGAAATGTTTATAACCGCTTACCTCTGAAAATAAGCGATGCTCCCTCAAGAGCTTCCCTTAAAGTTCAACTTAAAATACGTCTTTTAGAACAGTGATTCTATTCACGAAATAACATATTTAGGTGAATTTGTTTCTAATAATAATTTTACATTGTTTAAATTATATTCGATTTTTGTATCAAACTTAAGATGCAATTTTCTTTCAATTTATTAAATTAAGTTTTTAGTGCTTTATTTCTTACGTTTTTTGACCTTTAACATTATTGCTTTTATGCTATAAACAAAATGTGACTATGACAATCATAACAAAACACACGAGACACGGTAGATCGCTTAAGTACCAATATAGGGAACATATCGTGTGACGCCTTTTCGATAAAGCCGCTGATTTATGATGAACGCGGGATAACAAATCTCTTCAATATGTCATTTGGCGACGCGGTAATGCGTTATGCGTATGTCACATAGTGTATATGTTTTCCTAACAGAAAAAAAATACTGTCGGAGTACCTAAGCGTGTCATAGATGTCAACAAGAACAAAGTATCTTTAAAAATAGAATTGATTAATCCTAGACAGGAGGAACGCTATGAAGATACGATAAGATACAAAAGTATACCTATAAAGGAAGTTTAAATAAAAGTATATGAATTTTTGATTGGAAATTCTCGTGAGTTTGACACATTATTATATATATGTGGTATCCGGCTTTACTCACGTTTATAGTCGAAGTTTCGACCTAGGTTTCGAGCATGTCCGATGCTCATCCTCAGGTGAGTTTACGCTGCCAGATCGCGGCGACCACTGATGGTCGTGGTCGCCGCGATCTGGCAGCGTAAACTCACCTCAATAAAGTATATGAATATAAAGGAAACTGTACCTACTATCCTATTAATTATACTGTGGTAATTATTACGCTTCAATATCATATTCTATGTCTGACTGCTCCAAATTTACTCTGTTTATTTTAAGCAATTTTACCTACCCTATATGTTAACTGTATTTATTTAAGTGAGGAAAGGGAGTGGGTTGAAAATAAGCGCTGCGTGGTAGGTACCGAGTAATAGATACCTACCCGTAGCATAGAGCTAAACTTGCTCCTTTTATGCAAGAACGTACGATTATTTGTCATGTACCTATTTGTTTACTTGTGATGTAATTATTTTACTTAGGTATAGAAGTTTGTGCATACTAACTTTTCTTTCTTTCTTCCTCTATATATCAAGCCTATTATTCGTTGTACGCAATAGTAAAAAGAATCAAAATGTGCAATGTGTCTTATTCTAATTTAATAACGTACTAACATACTAATTCATCCACATACGAAGCGATGATAGCTCAGCGGGGGTGCGTCAGCTGTCTAACTGACGGACTCTGGTTCGATACCCGACAACAACTTCTTGGGACCTGAAGACCTTGTGTGAATGTTAATAAATAAAAAAAAAAAAAAAAAAACTTGAGCTTTCGGTGAAGGTAACACCGTTATTTTATTTTTTCAAATTGCCAGCCTGGTGGTAAGGTACTTTTGAGTACCCGCCTGGCTAGCTATCACGCGTGATAATATTTACGACCACATCGTCACTGAAAAATAAAAAACCAAAAACTTGGTTTTTTGAATATTTCACATAAATTTTGAGGTCATGTGAAAAAAGTGTATATATATACAAAAGATTTAGATCTCTTTATTACCTACAACTTTGCCATTTAATTTTTTCCATAAGACATTTAGTTTTGCCGGAAATCGAGAAAACCCGTTTTTTACCCTTAAAAACTCACCCCCATCCCCTTCCCGACCTCAGATCGCCCGTAAATTATTTTTCCTTTCATTTTTATAATATTATCCTCCTTTTCTAATGGGTTTTATCCTACTATTATTTTTTTTGTTTTAATAATTATCGTCCCTGGTCTATATAGCTAGTGGACTTAACTACGATTAGATAATTATTACAAAGGCTTTCGGTTGTACACACTATGGTGGGTTTTGGGATTATGTTTATGTCTAAAATTATACACAGGCATAACGATGTAAAAAAAACCTAATGATAAAAATTGTACAATATATTTTTGGTTAAGCAACGCGTTACATTTAGGCGGACATTTTCTATGATAGGGTACTCCCTATCGTAGCAAAATGGCCGACTTAATAGTCTTGCTTAGTGCTTAGTGCACAGTAGTGCCTGAAGCACTATGAATGATATGTGACCATGAATAAGTTGTTGTTGCAATGCAGGACTAACTGTATCTTAATACAAAACCATTGGGAACTCATCCACTGTTTAAACAAACCATTATTTATCTGTGTCACAATTGTACTATAGCGAACGTAAGTACTGTGTTCAACTGTTTCACGCTACGATACGGTAGCGTTACGACTGCGATGGAAACTCCTGCTGCGGCTATTAGTAACGATAAAAGTAGTCACACAATAAGTAGTCACGTAAACGATAATTCCTTGTTTTAGACACTTTTTGTGACCAATAATACTGCCGTAAACATCTGCTTTTTTATGCTCCAGAAAACTGTTAGGGAGTGTCTAGACCTGAAGAAAGCACAGCTTTCGCGACGTACGCGCGCCGTTCGCGGGCATTTGTTGCTCGGGCACCCAGAACAACAAATTGCGAGCTGCGCATTCGTCAGGTCTAAACACTCTCTAGCGAGCATTGCAACATAAGCATAAAAATAAAATGATAGTTTAAATTCACGACGTGGCGCATGTCATTCGACACAGTTATAATTATATAATCGCTTTTTATAGCAACAAAAAACAAATGTGCGTCAGACAAATACAGCCCCAACACGAAATTCTAAATAGTACCTACGTTCGTGTCCAATTCGAATCCAACCCAACCACCGCCGTAAAGTCACGTCTTCGCGTTGCTGTGAATGATGGAGCAATATACATATTTCATTTCTTTTTTATTTTAGTCGGTAGCGATAACGCCACCCTCGTGACATGCATTTATATTATGACGTGACGTGATACGGCTTAGTTTCACGTGATGTTAGTTTTGTCAATCGATCGAACGCCTGGCCGAATTATTCTCATGATCTCGAATGATCAATTTATTGACTGCTTGTAATCTTTACTTATTTCCACTTAATGAGGTTAAAATACTGCTCATAGAGAACACGAGTGTCTCCCCTTTGAATAGAGACAGTAAGAAAAGCGCAAATGGACACATTCTTAGTACAGTAAATTTAGCAAGATAGACTTAAATTACTTATTAGCTTTTTAGGCTAGATCGTAAGATCCTTATGTGTAAACTGTTAAATATTGTAATAGTAATAAAAATACCACAATTTACTCTTTAGATTGTGACTTATTGTGTTAATATAGGTATAAATAAATTTAAACTTGTTACGGAGGTTACTTAGAGTTTTTGGTACTATTGGTAGCAACGCTGGTTGCTAATCTTGCTCTTTGTTAATTTGTACAGCTTTGTTTAACTAACACATCTAGAAAAGGCAATACATACTCCATCGTTTCTTTGCAAAAAAGGAAAAGCCATTCTCGGGTTAACAAAATAAGTCAAAAATGAATTCGGGCTACCAACTACTTGTCATCGACATAGCGTCATCATTTCTGCTTATGTGGCGTTATAACTGATGAAGTCATTTCGAAGCACTTCATGATATTATTTTAATATGAATAGCTAATACTCGTTATTTGAAGAATACTAGATCAAGGTAGTTTAAAATTGTTTAAAAAGAAGGAATGGAAAAACGTTTTCATTACGATGTTGCTTGAATAAGGATTTTCCGTTGTATGTCTAAGCCTGTCAAGAATGTCAAGAAGTGAGTTGTTGTTGTTGTTGATGTTACGTTAAATATTTTTTTGTGTAATATTTAGTTATTATTTTTATAATTAGTAATGCAAACTCTTTTATAGGGGATAAGCAAGAAGGCCTGTACTTTTCCTACAATAATACATGATTATTAAACAGGTTAAGAACACATGAAGCGGAGTCGTGTATAATTATAATTTGAATAGGAACTACTAAAAGTATTTCATTTTGGGCTTTTTCAAAATTCTGAAGCCATTTTAAATAGCCGGTTTCGATTACTTTGTCAGTATAACAGTTGGTTTGTTAATGTCTGACCTTTAAGCAGACTGAAAACTCCAACATTGGGCTAATAAGAGCTTTTACGCTGGTCTATATTGGACTATGGCAAATGTTAATCTGTGTGCTAAGAACATCGTTGTCCCATCGGCATATATTTGCCTTATTTATACTATTTGCTTTACCAAATATCAAAAAATTACAATACAATAAAAAGTACTACGAGTCAAGTTATTGTTGAAAACGAAATTCTCCAGATAAGCTTGCTTAGTTAATATTCTACCATAGTGAGACAGATTGTAAGGTGTACAGTTACAATATGATTCTTATATATATACATAATAATTAACAAAAATAATATAACAATATTCATTACACCGTAATTGTACAACAAAAATATGTTCAAAATATAAAAAGCTGTATTCTAATAATATGTATAAAGTATAGTCTATATAATTATATAACCAAGAGAATATCCTATCCTATCCTACTAATATTATTAATGAGAAAGTTTGTGTGTATATGTGTATGTGTGTATGCTTGCAACTTCTTCACGCTTAAACGGCTACATCGATTTTGATGAAATTTAGTATGAAGATAGTTAAAATCTTGGATTATCACATAGGCTACTTTTATTTCGGAAAATGTATAGATCCCGTAGGACAATTTGAGGTAGGTAGCGGGATAACCGTAATCCACGCGGGTGTAACCGCGGGGCGCTACTAGTGAGGAATAACTATTAAAGTGAAGTCATATTCGTAAAAATTGACTAATATAAATTTGTATCACCAAATAAACGTAGTTCAAACAGTGGAGATAAGTATTTCATACGTGTCACACGCAGGATAACAGTTTACACATAGCCTCCAGTAACCACGCTACCAGCGTCTCAAAGCGCCCTTTGTTCTCTTCCCCCCGGAAATATAATGCTCGTCATGCCCATACAATTTTGTTTACACATCCTAGTCTTGCGAGTGACTGTATTTGTTTTGGGATTATTTGGTTCAACGTAAATAGAATAAGATTTTATCACATGAGGCGTAGCTTGAATACGTAATTAGTATTTAATTATGGTTGGGAAATCTGATTGAAGTAAAATCAAGTAATTTTTTAGAAAAGCAAAATTTGTATGGTAATTTTTGTATTTCATATGACAGTTAAATAATTACTTATATTTTTACATGTGAAATTTCCTTTGCAATAAGGTAAAGTTAAACAATATGGACGCAATATGAAAACATATGGACAGACGATTTGACTTAGATCGCAGGTGTAAGGGCTGGATGCGGTCCGCTTTCATCTGGTCCTTGTGGAAATCAATGTAGGGGGCATATGCCCAGCAATGAACGTCCTAAAACTGAGATAAAGATAACGATGATGATGATGTAAAAAAAAAATCGTAACTAAAAGATTATATCCTAAAAACACAAATTACAACAACATTAGAAAAAGTTTCTATTTTTATCGCACTCATAGTCCCGCACTTGAATTCCCTGGGTCGCGTGGGCATGGACACACACAATCACAGCACACAAACATACAAGACCTGAAACAAACACCTGCATTCATCGTATAAATGTTTGCCCCTGCAGAGATTCGAACCCAGGTTCCCGGAGATACAGAAGTCTTTTAAATAACGGGTTTTCTTTTCTTCAAAATAGTTTTGAGAAAAAGAAAACCTTAAGTTCACTTTCCACAAAATACCTACGGTGTTTACCTCTAAGCGCATAACTTTAATGTTCCTTGAAACCTACGATCATTGCGCTGGCGTTACGAGTGAATAAAGGAGGTCGTTATAAATTCTCATGCAGCTTTAACAGCCACTACTGCTCAGAATGCAGCGTCTTCAGTTGTGAAACTGAATAAATGAATCGCTGAGCATTCAGTATATGTATATACCAGCACAGAGTTACCGGTGCTATTTAGTGGATACTTAAACAGTATATTTATTAAGCCTGCAGAACATCTGACCAATTTGTACAATGGTTATTGTTAACACAATTTGAAACACAAGTAACTTTCAAGTGATGTCTTATTGATGGTATTATCAATTAGCATAATATCAGAAAGCTTTTCCATGTATACTTGACTCATTAGAGTCATACAATCGCAATTCTACCGATCGTTTTTGCCATTGATTTCCAAAATGTGGAACGAGTTTCCTCCCTCGGTGTTCCCGAGTGGCTACAATATGGGACTCTTCAAAAGGGGAGTAACAGAGTCTTAAAAATGAATTCAAATGTCTTGTATGGGTGACGATCATCGCTTATCAGGCGGCTCAAAAGGCGGAAAAAATCATTGTTACATATCGCTACAATGACGTTATCTAAATACATTAATTATAAACCATGAGATTATTAGTTTATGAGTAGATTTGTATAGACATACTTAGATAATAATAGTGCAAGGAAAAAATTTGCCGCAGCGGAAAGGTGCCTCTGCAGTTATTAGACTTGTGATATATTTTATTCCAGCTTTGTATGTATTATATCTCTTACTCCGACACCCACCCCGTGCTATATAAAAATAAAATTCCCAGAAATTTTACCCCAATAACATATAAAACCATCACGTTTCCTCATAAAATCAAATTATCTATAAAATGATCCACGTTTTTACGGCGAAAAACATGAGCTATCAATAAAACATCGACAGGCATCGCTACTATCGCACTACCGATCACTTTATTTTTTGGAAATCATCACAGCGTTTATTCGAAATAAGTTCCGTTGGTATAGAATGCGGTAGTGTACATTTATCGCAGGCTACTTATTTATTGACCTTGTCTACTTTTAATTCAACAAACATTCCTCTATTACATACCTATTAATCATTAGTTGATCAGGCAAAAATAAAAGATTCAGCTTTTATTAAATTAATGCGAGATATTTGCCGTTAATCTGTAATGTAATAGAATAATAATCAAAAAACTTGAGAGGTGTCAAGGGACACCCGGATGGAACGAAGTTCCTTTCGATTAATTAGTGAAGGAATTGTAATAAAATTTTATTCTTTTTGTTATAATATATTTTTTTTATTATTAACAAATATAATGTAATATAACCTTAATCAGTAGGCTTAATTTTCGTAATAATTGGCTTTCTATAAAAGAGAGAGAGAGAGAGAGAGAGAGGCAGACAGAGAAACATGCGCACGCCGCACGGCTTACAATAGCAAAAAGAGTCGTGACAAGTTTTCGTAACAATTTTTTCCGTCTAGCCCCCTTTCACAACGCGCGATAAGGAACTTCGTTCCAATAACAATATATAAATATGGTTATATCGTTTGTAATGCATAATATTTAAAATACGCAAGTTTATGAGTTTGTCTGTATGGATGTATGCGTGTATGTTTGTTATTATTTCTAGCTGAAACGGCTGGACGATGAAACATCCGATGAAATTTGGTTTGTAGATACTTCAGGTCCCGGAATAAAACATAGGTGACTTTTCATCATCATCAGCATTCAACACTACGCGGGTAAAACCGCGGAGCTAGTTGCGCCCCGCGGTTTTACCCGCGCGTGAAATGTAATTTGTAATGTAAATTGTATTTCTTATCTCTCTTTTGAACTGATATATGTAAGTATTAGAGAATTGTATGTATTACATTATATTGTCAGGGATGTTTCTTTTTGAACGTCAGCTACGTCTAAAAAAACATGACGTATTTAATAAAAACTATCGCGATTTTTTTTGTCTACCATTATTATCTAAGAACTAGCTTCAGTCTTAGACAGTTCTTAAGCAATAATTATTAATAGACACGTCAGTCTTAAATTTTAGACATAGTCTAACGAAAACAATCCAGTAAGGGCCATCTATACGCTTTTTCACGAATTTTAATGAATGAAAGGGTTTGGATAAATTAATATGCCTTAAAGTATCAGTTAAGTATTTTTTACATCGCCACTTAATAACGATTTCCCACACAGTAATTTGTGAAATGGACTGACTTAAAACCACGTTAAAGTTGTATAATACTTCCTATTATTTTTAAGATAAGTATTTAATTAGTAGGCAGAGGGCGCGGAGTCAACACGAACTTGCGTGCTACATAGCACTTCTTAACCCGGAGCTATAGTGCCCTGCTCAAGGAGAGAGCTTGAATACTTATTCACTACTTAAGTTATTCAAGATACAAGTAAAACAATGAACTCTAAATAAATTATGAACTACCGATGTGTGAAGCATACATTAAATAAACACACATAAGCTTTATCAATCAAACGATGGAATATTATTCTCCTCTAATTTATTTTTCAGAACTAATCAAAACTTTTATTGCAGCAGAGCCTATATGTGTCTTTATGTGTAAAATAATAAAAAAATGTAATTTTTAGACTTTGTGATTCAAACGCATCAGTACTACCCGTACATACATAAACTAATATTATAGCGAGGTCAAGTTTGTGAGTTTTTGTGGATGTAGGGAGTAATCTCTGGATCTACTGTACATCCCGCCTCTTGAAATGCCCATACCAAGGCAATATTTTCACTGGTACCTACTACTTTCAAGCTTCCTCTGATATACAAAACCTGGTGAAAATATGTGTGTATGTTGGTCACATCTTCGCTCAAACGGCTACTACGATTTATATGAAATTTGGTATAGAGATTGGTTAGGCCTTGGAGTACCACATAATTTTATCCGAGGAAAAAGTTTAGTTCCCGTGGAATAATTGAAGTAGCGGGAAAATCGTACGTCAATTACAACCACGCGGCTGAAACCGCGCGGCGCTACTAGTATCTAATAACATTGTTACAAAAATTGCATATTTATGTAAAAAGCTACATTTAAACTAATGGTTTGGGTAGAAATCTCCCGCTTATCTATTATAGATCGTTATAAAGACAAAAATGACAATATTCATTAATAATTCATTTTTATTCAATATTCATTCATATATATCAGACTTTATATATGCTCATTAAGCTGTAACGTCTATAAATGATGATTTAAGACCGTTGACAAAGTTCGTTCTACACCACGTACGACCTTTACAAAGTAAAACGGCTATAATATGGGCTTAATGAGGCCTTTTATAAACAGTTCACGTCCGTTTGAGGCCTAAGTTATCGCATGTAAAATACGCGCGTTAAAAATTAGCGAAAATTTCTGCAATTTCGTGACAAAAATTAGATTAGCTGCTCCGGCTTTGTAAAGAAAGAAAATATATTTATTGTACACAACAACATCATACATGAAAAGAATTACGTAACTACAGCTTTACAGATTTATTAAGTTTGTATTACATTATAGAAGGTAAAAACAAAATATTATGTTGTGTACAAAAGGTGCAGGTTCAGCATAATGCTATGAAGACTAGCTTCACAGCGCTGATTTTCAACCTGCGCTTTCCTCATACTTAAAATATTCTTATGTATAATGTAGGTAGTGCTTGTATTTCTCACATTAAATAATTATTAGGTACACTGTACTTATGTCCATTATAACTCCTCAATCCTATGTTAAGTATAAAGCTAGGTGTAGTTATTATATTTCCATAAAGTCTTTTGTTTGCTGAAGTTAAGAATAATATATAATCCTTTTATTGTGTTTATAGGTAGGTACACGATACTTCGCAGCGTTCAGAATGGGGTTTCATCATCATCATCATCTTAGCCATAGGACGTCCACACCTGGACATAAGCCTCCCCTAGTGATTTCCACTAGGATCGGATTGAAGCGGTTCACGTCCACGCCTGCAGCGCTTACCTTCGATCTTAGTTAGGTCATCTATCCACCCTGTCGGTGGCCATCCTATGCTGCGCTTGCCAGTCTATGGTCTCCATTAAACCACCTTTCAACTCCAACGGCCATCAGTTCTTCGAGCAAATAGGCCGCGTATGATCGCTTCTGCAAACACTCCTCTTTGAGAGGAAGCCTCGTATCTGCGTACGCGCCACGACGTGATGAGAACGAATTGAGCTGATCGTAAGTACTACACAATACCTAATCCTGCATAATTTAAGTGCATTTCTTCACTTCAAATAAAAAAATAAACTAAAAATTATTATAGTAGTAGTATAGTATGTCAATTGGTACCGATTCTGTTAATGCAAAACTAGCTAAACTAAACTAAAATTTACACGTACTGTCACACAATGAATATTGCTGACCTAGAGGCTAACCCCGACGAAATTTGCAAAGCTATGTTAGCAATATGTTTTCCCATAAAACCTCGTTCTTTTCTGTCTTCTATTTGCTTCTAAAGCTGTCTTGCAGCCAGATTAGTTTCAGTAACAAGTGAAGAGGGGGTTCCCTTGTGTTTGGTGTAAAATAATAAATATTTTAAAAAAAAATTGTGTGTGTGTACAAGTTGATTTTTTTAAAACAACTCGATATGGGACGTGTTTTTTTTAACGAACTGTCCTTAAATAGAACGCGTGTGTATTGTTCTCTTCTTGAAAAACAAACACACATTCTACAGGTATTTGCGATCGTGGCGACTGCGCGCCACCGGATACATTCGGATATGCCACGGATACGTATGGGGGTGTTCGGATATTTGTAGGAAATTATGAACGGCGATGGATTCTAAAGTGTACTGCTATGCCATTTTAGAAGGGAAATAACCTCATATGCTACTGAAATTTAACGCCAGTATTTCTCATTTCCTTTTGCTAGTCATTATATGGTAATACTGTACCGCAACTCTTGGAACTGTATTGGTAAAATAAGTCATCAGTTCAGTTCCGTAAGTCATTTCTGGTAACAGTGATGACTTACGGAACTGAAACGTGGTATCTAACTATGACCTTCTGAGCAGGTTCAGAGTCGCACAACGAGTTGTGTAGAGGGGTTTCTCTACGCGATCGAATCATAAATGAGGAGATTCGTAGAAGAAAGAAAATCACAGGCAAGAGCTGGATGCGGGCCGATTCCAACCGGTCCTCGTTGAAATCAATGGGGGAGGCATATGTCCAGCAGTGGATGTCCTATGGCTGAGACAATGCTAGTATTTAATTAGGGATTGTGTAAGTTGTAAGGATTTGATACAATTTCAATAAGCAGCTACTATATCTACTACTAGCGGCCCGCCCCGTCCTCGGATGGGTGGATATAGGTACATATTTAATAAATATTTAGGATGTAATGATATTACACACACTTAGCAGAACTTCCATACAAAGAACACTCGATCTACAAGACAAACAAAATTAAACGTATATAGGAAGCCGACCGCGCGAAGGTAACTTGCAAGGAATCGCGTACCACGTCGGCGTGTATTTCCTATTTGATATTGTTTTAAAATTGACTATTTCTTTTGAATACAATGCTAGATTTGTATTACTCAAAAAGCACGGATACTGCAACAGCCCTGATCATAAATATACTTATTCTGATAAGGATTAATAGAAAGGCACAAGTAACGACTAATGATTTGTGCCTGAATTTCTATCAAGTGTTTTAGTACAAAAAGTGATTGTAGTGATCTAATTTTAGAAGTTATTTTCAAATGATTTATTTATAAGAGCCGATGCTATGTATAGTATATATTATATTAAATATATTGTTGAATAGCTTTTTGTGTATATTGTCAGGTTCTGTAGTATTTTAAAAACATTTTTTTCTTTTGCTATCGAATTTCATGGCAGCGTATACAAAATAAGGAATTCATTTGCCTTTTTTCCACCTTGAGTACAATTATTGAAGTTTTACTAGAGATCCTTCCGGTATTTCAGTTAATTAGTAAGTGCATATACTGGTCAGGGATAATGTACAATTTTAACTGTGTAAGAATTGTTCAAATATGTCTAAAAGGTTTTAATTTTATTCGTTACAAACATTAAAAAATACACCTAATACATAATAAACCATTCTTCTTTATAAAGTTATTATGTGTGTGAAGTGTATAAATGATGGTCTCCTGTTGCATAAATTAACAAACGAAATAAGCAAATTAATTCTAATTCTAATAATCGTCAATATTAATGCAAGTAAGCGGAGGCATAATATCAATTCAGTAAACAAATATCTGCAAAGTAAAATAAAATCTGATTTGAGAAGCATAAAATATCTCGAAACGAATTTTATTTCACTTTTAAATATAGGTAAATCTGTTCCTGTTGCGTGAGCCGAGTCGAAGCTGGAGTTCGTTAACGAAATTAAAAATGGAACACGTGGAAACAGATGTTTGCAGTTAATTGGAGTAGTGGATATGTTGAAACCCATTCTTTTTTTAAAATTGTATGACACGTATAGTTCATTGCTTTATGATAACAACTTACCTATTGGTACCGATTCTATTATTAAAATCACTAAACTAAACTAGCTCACCAAAATTTATGTTTTTAGTTTAGAGTTTTCACTAGGCTATTCTGTTATCTTAACGATTTAAATTTAGTGACATTTTTGATAAAATTAAACACCAAGTGCAATGCAATGCTCAGTGCTGCCGGTATTAGAAGTTTTGCCCGATTATCGGACAATTTGTACAAACAACGAAACATGATTTGGTGCCATTCTGTGACATGTTGCCACAAAATTAAGCCAAAACACTATTAAACTAATAAATTAGTTTTTTTCCCGCTTCAAATTAAATAAGAACTAAATTTTATTTTTAATTGCCATATTTTAAATAAAGACTAAATTTACTTTGAAGTCTTTAATCTTGTGATAAATATGATGTTAGTCAGCCACAGCAGAATAGCAAAACAAGTCTAACACTAAATTGAGTAACTAAAACTACTTTAGTGATGTCTAATTAAATTTAAGGATAATGATAGGTTGAATAGGTAGAGATCCACAGAGAATATATCTATCTGCTTATAGATCCGTACAAATATTCATACTTTTCAATTTAATATTAATTATAATACTGTAGTGAGCTCTGTTATGGTTTTTGTAATACATTTTTATGTTAGGGCGAGGTAACATTGAAAGCGTTTTAAGCAATCGCTCCAGAGGCAGGTGCGTCACGTGATCGATGTCGTCATAACTCATTGCTCGTCAAATAAAACGTGAATTGTCTCAACGTTTCACAAATTTGTACGAAATGATATCAGGAGTTAGTGCTTTTCTTTTTTTTATTAAAACGAGTGTTGATTTTGTTGTTATTATTTTCAGTGCCACGGACATAATTATTGAGTGGGAATCCGAAATGGAATTAACCGAAATATACCTAACAATCTGCTATAGGTAAGCCGCTAAATTTATGTGTACCTAATAAATACAAAATAATTGTGTTTATCGTAGTGTATATTGAACAAAATATGAAGCAACAATGCGTTGTATTATATTTCTCGCCATAATCTCTAAATGGTATTTAATTAAAGGAAACAATAGTCACAAGTTTAAAATTGGTTGTACTTATTTGTTACCACATAATCCGATTTGATTTACTTGACACGCGTTAAATTGGCCCTAAAACCGGGCCCTACTGTTCAGTTCCATTCCGACTCTGCGTCAAAGCGAATCATTGTCAAAATAATATCTTTATCGCCGTGCGATTTATAACACCCTCTGCCAGCTCCTGACAAAAATCCTACAACTTTCTAAATTGCTCAATTTTCGCTGCAGATATTTTTGTTTTCCTAATTGCGGAAGTTTAAACACAAATTGTTCATCGAATAAGAGAGCGCATGTTTGTTTTTTATTCATCATCTTCATCATCTCAGCCATAGGACGTCCACTGCTGGACATAGGCCTGCCCCATTGATTTCCACAAGGACCGGTTGGAAGCGGCCCGCATCCAGCCCTTGCCTGCGATCTTATCAAATCAATCACTTTATTTGCATGAATATGAGTACATTATGATAGTCAGGTTAGTCAGGTCCTTAGTCAGGTTCTCTGTCCGTATTTTTATTATTATTATCTAAATACGTAGCGACCAAAAACAATCATGCTCTACTCGCTCACATGTAGAAGTTTTGGTAGTGTAATATGTATGTATGTATACGTAACTTTGAGTCATTTATCTGAGTACCTGTATATTAACCATTTGAAAATGTGTCTCTGCATGTGTTAGTTGAACATCAAATATATATGTATATATATATATAAATATCTGACTGACAGAATTTTAAATATTTTTTCCCTATAAAGTAAAAAGAGTTTTATTTATATTATTTATTATGCACCACTATCTTACGGAACTAAGTAAACTATTCTAAACGTACCGACTGAGTTTATTTCTAAGTGCAATAGTTTAAAGCTTTTAAAATTTATGATCATCATTCTGGCTATAGGTACTATAGAAAAACTGAAGTACCTTCATAAATATCACTCACCTTTAAGAGCCAGCCTTTAGTTTGCAGGGTATTCAGCTATGAGAGTATATTAATGCTCCGTTCAGTTGCTACAGGTCGTTGGGCTAATGTTTGATTTATGATAGATATTTTTAGATATTTACCTTTGATATTTTGTAGCATGGAGGTCGAATGGGTGAGTGGGAAGAACTTTACTATAAGCCAGGTGTTTTGACCTTAGGGCAGCTATTCGAATGTCTATCTTTGGAATTTGTATATAAGTTAGCCATTTTGTTATACTAATTTCCCAGCGGGTTTCAACTAAGATGAGATATGTACAATCCTGGAGTCTTCAAGTCGCGAGTGAATAGGTACCTTCTAGGTTTGCGTGCTAAATCCTAGACAACGTCATCACTTAACATCAGGAGACAGTTGTCAAACGCAAACTTATAATATGTAAAAAAAAAAAAAAAGTTTATTCTTGATTGATATTAGTGTCTGCTGTTGACTTACTGTAGTATCAGTATTGTATTTGTATTCGATTACATGGCGTAGTGTTGTGAGCGGCGTTAGAAAATGTATTATTCGTGTTGAATGTATGTTACTGCGTTTTTGAACGAAGCATATATAAAGTTGAAAAGCAAAACATTTTCGATGTGAAATATATATAATATTGAAAATAGTAAGAACAGTATCCGAGATGATCGCTTAATTAATCGTTATACTATTTCATTAAAAAATACTTTTTGTTCAAGACGGATTACTTACATCTTAGTAAACAAAAGTTTATCTGGAAAATATTATAAGTCTCAAAAGTTAAGTGATACAATCGTATGTACTTTATTATTCTATTCGACTTCCTCCTATATTATTAATTCAAGCTTTATTTAATCATATCAAAATGTCAATACTTATTTAAAATAAACATTGACATTTTTATTAAAAAAATGTGAATGCCCCCTCTCCGCTCTTCAATAATGTAAAATAAAATGTCAGTTAAAAGTTGACCAGTCCTTAACATCCGGTAATCATCTATAATCTGACCCGTGCTCTCGATTACCAGATACGATCGAACCAATTACACGGTAAATGAGGCCGCTCTTTGATCTGCTATTCACTTTGCGGTTTAGTCGTGAAATACGAAATATATTTGCCAAGATAGAATATCTAACTATGTATGCGAATATAATATTAACTTTTGTCGATTTCTTGTCGATTTATCTTTTAATTCAATGCTACTTCAAACACTGTACATACTCGTATATGTTTTTATTTAATATTGCAATATTTGTTTTCACGATGGGAATTGAAATCTAGCTAAAGTGAAAGTTCACTGTTATGACGGTTACATCATGATGGTTGTCTAAACAAGGCAGGTTTTAATATAATGTCAACGATAAAATATTAGCTGAACAAAGACAGATTTTTAAAACCATTTGAACTCGATAATACTGGCTGTGACCTGCAGTGAAAAGTAGCTGTAGCATAAACAACTTGCGTCAACATGTTCACAATACATCATCATTCAAAGCTTACAGCACGGATTTATCGGTATTTCCCCCGATATTTAATTCCAACGATACATTTCATTTTAACTTCCCCATTCTATCTAAGGTCGACCAGATGGACGGCAACGCGTTACTCATTCATAGTAAACATCCCAACTTGTCGACCGAAGTATTTTGATTCCACGTTCATAGTGTCTCAATTGCCTAAGTCTGTGTTTTCAATTAAGAATAATATTAGTGTGTACAAGTCACGCGTAAATAGATTTATTTTTAGCAAAAATGATCCATCGTATACCGTCATGACTTAACACCTGAAACACTTTCATGAAAATAAAAATAAAAGTAACGTATCTGTAATTGACTTCAAACTATTACTTCTCTGTGTCACAGGTGTACGACAGTTAAATATAAATACAAATTATATTTGATTTCAGAAACTAAAGTATATTCATTTATAATAATACATTTATTTGTCTGATGGCTACTGATTTTGAAAATAAGTCATAAGCTTAGCTCTAATTTAATTTGAGCAAAGAAAAGGCCAAAGATCATTAATCATAACTAATTTTAATATCTAAATCAGTCGTAATCCCTTAAGCCTTCAACATCAGAACCCCAGCAAAATTAATTGTACAAAAGAAAATGGCAATTTATTGGCATTATATTGGAATTGAAAAATTGAAGAAGGGATCTACTTTACAATAATTAGACGTGGATGTATGGGATCGTTTATGCTAGAAGTATACAAGTAAGTTTTAAAATGAAATTTTACTACAATATTGAACTCACTGTGGGTGTGTTTTTTGTTGTTTTTAAGTACCAATAGTTAATAATAGTTTTAGTAGTTCCAATAAGTATTCAATTCAATTGTTCCTTAATCAATGTTGTTGCAAATTCATGAATGATGTGACGTGATTTTTGGGCTTAACAGATGCTGGGACCAATCTCGATGTGTTTTGATTAAAATATTACAAATATGTACATTACGAATGACTGGCACTTTTAAAGAATATTACTCATAATATTTCATACCTTTTGATTTCCTTTATTCTTGTGTAAGATACAATTCAAGCGCATCTGTCATAGACTCGAGATGTTTTGATAAAGAAAAAATACTTATGGCCGATCAAAAAGATATTTCTCGATAATAAATGAAATAATATCAAATTTTGTTCAATCTGAATTTATCTATATAAGAACTGTTGTCATATGTGGTATTTTTGTGAAGATTATTTGTCAGGTAGCATTTCAACTCAATCAGCTAATTAAATAGACTGAACATTGCCTATCTGACCAACGGTTACGCCTTAATAACTGTTTATATTTTCAAGGTATATTTGGGCACTATCAGATTATAAAGACAAGATACATTAAAGCCGATGATGGTTATTTTAGTCTAATGTATGTTTTGTAGCGTGCAAATATTTAAATGTGGTTTGTTTTTTTAGTTTTTCAGTAAAAAAAATAATAGGTACATTTGTTGCTGCTGACTATACCAAGCACATCTGATAGGTTTTTGTGAAATTTATGTCTGTGTAGACAACTTCAGCCATTATGGTTTTATTCAAGTATAAAAGATATTAAGTAATAACCTTACACAAGTTACCCATATAAAATAATTACAGAACATTTTATCAGAAATAGTTAGAATTTAAGTTACCTTAAACATTCTCTGCAAAGTCTGCGTTTGAAGTGTGTCCGATGCAGCATTTATACAGTAACTTACAATTTGTTTTAAACTTAAGGCTACCACCTCCCCAGGGCGCACATATATTTTTTTGTTTAATTCAACCAATTTAGAGGAATCTTGCTTCGCTCTCCAAAACACAAATTTTGAATTAGACTTAGTGAATTGAAAGTAGATTAATATTTGCTTGTTATTTTTTGTTTACGAAGTAAAGTTAACTGGAACTGAATGTTCAGTTGCTCAGTTACATAAACGGCTCAGTTTTATAGTGTGTATATGTACAACACTACTCGTATAATAATTTGGAAACAAGAACGCATGTTGAATATTCAATATTCGAGTAACATATTTGTTTTTTCTCTGTTTTTTCACCTTGGCCTGGAGTTTAGTTGGTGTATTTTTTTATTACAAATGCAATGGTTGTTTTGCCAATTTTTATCGGTGCTTACACAACATTTTAGTTAATGGTTGTAATGATTTTTTTTGGGTTAGTTGATTCAGAAAAGATTTTGAAAGATAAAGTAGCAGTACTGGTATATATTAATTTATGATTTTAAAGATATAGCATGAGCTTTTATAAAAGTAATGCTTATTGATATTTATGCTACATTTATGCGTAATTTATGCTACAGATTTTCACAAAGTCGAATTTCAATGTCTGGTTTGTCGTTTTAAACAAATCTCTCAAGACCACAGTTACCACTATTTATCAGAAACACAGACCATAATTATGGTTGAGTTCATAATAAATAGCACTGATAAATATTATTTATCAGTGCCATTTAATATGAACTCAAATCATACATATTTTTATAAATTAATATGTGTAACAAAAAACAGACTCTGAAATTTCACAGTGTGTTTTTTGTACGTCTAGGATACATTGATGCTTAGGTTCCAATTTTTTTTGGAACGTAAATTTCGTCTTCTAATGTGATATGAACCCGCGACTTCAGAATACCTCCTGTCGCTTTGCAATCTAAGGGATGTTTCTCTTAAATTTGAACGTAAGTTCCGCCTAGCATGATGTTATTGCAATAAATCATAAAACTCCTATATTAATTTAAACTCCTAATACTGCTGCTAAAATTAAATTAAAAGAATAAAAATGTGATAATAGAAAACCATAACAATGCTGCCTTACACAGTTTGCTTTTCCATCTAAGCTTCACAAAGCAACAAGTACAAGTAACCAACACAAAGCGACTTCAGGCTGAATGGTGTGTGTTCAATAGCCGTCGCGTTTGTTTGTTTGTGACAACGGAAACACGGCAAGGATGTGATTCTCATACCACTGTATAGGTGTACAGATGAACACGCGGTTGTGGTGACGTTAAAACTGTTTCACAATTGGTATTCATAAGTTTACGAGGAAACTCTTTTAAATTTAAAGTAACTAATAAATTGAAACACTGGTCTCGGTATACCTAACTAAACTAACTAACCACTAAAAATCGTGTAAAAGTAAAAAAATAAATAAACGTTATTCTATCCGTACAATTATTAGGTGTATTTATTTATCATATCATTTAAGATATTAATATATCTGTTGTAATATTGTTGTAAACTTTCATGGCTTTCATGGCTTATCCCGTGTTAAACAATATTTTTATCTGTAGTAATGTCTGAAATTAAGATAATATTTTTTTATAGATACTAAATCCGTCAGTCTGCTAGACGATGCTCCCACCGTTGAGCTATCATCGTTTCAAATAAATTCTGTTGTTTTAAAACTAATCAGTTAAATACATTTTTAACCAATCTCAAAAAAAGAGTACGTTCTCAATTAACTGAATTTTTCGTGTTTGTTGTCTCTGAATTTTCGACTGGGTGAACCGATTTTGATGATATTTTTCTTATTTTAAATCATTTTATTTAGTGGTTTTGGAGTTACACTCCAATAACTAAAAGTGTGACGTCTATCTGGATGACTTCTTGAGAGTCAAGAAATCAGTGAACATACACAATGACAATTGATCCCGTAAGTAGTAAAGGTCACTGAAAAGTGGTAATTTTTTTTTGCCAAAAAATGGCACCGTCTTCAACATTCAAAAGTGTGAAATAACTTCTCTAAATCTTTACCATGCCTAAATTATTTCTAGTTACTTTTGAACCATCTGGTACCATAGGTACCAGAATGAGAAGGTACCATGAATGCACCAGGCAAGCGACAGTGCGAGAGGAATGGCGACGAATTGTGAAGCTCGCCACCACCCCTGTCATGACGACCACGACCACTCTGCCAAGAGTGTAACGACAAAGAAGAGGTACCATAGGTTATCTGTAAAGTACATATCCCACTAATATTATAAGGGCGAAAGTATGTATGTGTGTTGTTACTCCTTCACGCTCAAACGGCTCCACTGATTTCGATGAAATTTGATATGGAGATAGGTTAGACCTTAGAATAACGCATAGGCTACTTTTCTCCCAGAAAAAATATAGGTCCCGTGGGATAATTCAGGTAGCGGGGAAACCGTAATCCACGCAGGTGAAGAATTGGTGCGCTTCTAGTTTGTAATAATGTAAATCAACACTCGCCAGGATTTGTCCCACCCTTTCTGCCTGTAAACACCCGCCAGCCTCTGTAATGTCATCGGCACCAGTTAAGCCCTTAAGAGACGTAATTTACTTCGCGGTTGACAAGAAAATGAAATTAATAATACAACATTAACAGAAATAACTTTGCTTTACTTCTCAAAATGTAAATGAGTTGGTAAAGTTGATAATATCTTCATTGTGTTTTCATAAGCTATTAGTAGTGATACTGTTGTTCAATTAAACTAACTAAAACTGTGTTAAATAATATCGTTTTTGTACAGTTACGATAGAGTCCAAATTCGTTAGATACTTATGAATGCGAATACTAAAATTAGCTCTTTTTGGTAAAATAATTAAGTATAACGTGTTACAACACGTTATTTGGTACCGCTTAAAACGGCCCGTGTTTGAATTAAACTCGCCTAATATTAGAGACACCGTGGTAAGGAGTACCTGGTTCCAATTTCAATTATAGCGTAAATATTTTAAGAACTATTTAAATTGTAAGCTAAAATGCTAGCTAATTTGAGTTATCATCATGATCACCATTAGACGTCTTCTGCTGGACATAAGCCTCCCCATTTGAGCGATTATCAGAAATACAGCCATTGTATTTTTATTTTAAAAAATAGACCCTGAGTCGTTCATAGGTTACATTTGCATCCCAGAAGATCCATTTTTTCGGGATAAAATGAAGCCTATTTATTCATCTATGTTATTATATACCTATATTCTAATTATCATTCAAATCTATCGATCCGACAAAGTTGGAGGAGGTAGCAAACGTATATACAAAGTTTCGCATTTACGAGTGTAATATTAGTGTGATATATCTGCTTCTGTCTTGTGCTACTCATGCAGAATACCTATGACTGCTTTTTGTTAGTAGTACTTATTTTACACTGTATAGATCTAGCGTTTGACCAATATCTCACATGATGGTCAGTGACGATATGGTCGAAGATGTTATCACGCTAGACCTAGAATGCTCACTGGCAGCAAGGACTGCCATGCTGCCTGAACACACTATGTGTTAGGTGACAGTTTTTTCAGATTTGAGAGTGGTAGCTAGCCAGGCAGGTACTCGAAAGTACCCACCATGTTGGGAATTTGATAACCTTCACAGAAAGCTCAAGCCGTTGTTGGGGATCGAACCAGTGTGCGTCAGTTTGATAGCCGACGCTTCCCCCGCTGAGCTACTATTGATTAGTGCGGTAAACGGTGCTAGATTATTGTTATCGAAAGCAGTTCGATCAACACACCCCGCGGCGAGCGCACAATCAACGCACAGGTATCGGACCGGATGGAGGCGGCCCGCATCCACCCTCTTCCTGCAATCTTGGTGATGTTGTCTCTCCATTTTGTCGGTGGAGGTCCTACGCTGCGCCTGCCAGTCCGGGGTCTCCACTGGAGAACCTTTCGGCCCTAGCTGTACTATTACTTTAATAGCAACATCTCTTTATATGTAATTCCTAATCCTTCCCATCATGATGTACATATTTAATTTTAAGTATCATACTGTTTTTATAGAATAAGTTTCAGTTTTGTTTCAATTATGTTTTTACTAGTTATAGCGTTATATGTGAAGAAAATAGGTAAACACAGCTAGGTTTAATTTCTTTTCTAAGGGGTGGGCGCTGTGAGTTGAAACACAGGCAGTGAGCCTAGTTCGGCGACAGATAGCTAAAATTTAATATGTGCATAACTCTAGCCATTTAAGATGATGTAAGTGCGCAATTTTATCTGAAACAATCTTTTTATTATTATTAATTACATGTATTGAATATCAATTAAACAACCAAAAAACATATATGACAACGGCCTTAATTACTCGTCTACTTACAATTTACAAAAAACTATTTAAACTAAATGAAAAAAAAACTTACTGCCTTAGCCAATCCCACTAATATTATAAATGTGAATGTGGATGGATGGATGTTTGTTACTCAATAACGCCTGAACGTCTGAACGGACCCGGATGAAATTTGGCACAGAGATAGGTTATAGTCTGGAATAGCACATAGGCTACTTTTTATGCTGGTAAAATGTATGATTCTCGTGGAATAATTGATCTAGCGGGAGAACCGTAATCCACGCGGGTGAAACCACCGGGTTTTTCTAGTATATTTTAATCATTACTAATTATTATTATTCTCACAGATTATATTAGCAGTTGCTTATCGTGGCGGCATCAGTAATGTCCGCATTCGTAGAACTATATAATAATATGCAGAATGAAAATTTGGCAGCGTACCAACAAAGGCATCAATTAAGTTTAATTAGCGTTATATATGATTTCAGATCTGTTGCTAAAATACGACTGTATTGTTAGCAGATAAATAAAAAGACACAAAAAAACAAAGCGCAATTGTTCATATATTAAAATAAAATAAGATTAACGAATTACAATATGTAGAAATTGCAATCCATGGACGAGGCCTTCACCTGAGAGGGGTTCCTAAATAAACCTAAATGTTTAATTATTTTTTTAATTATATCTATTATTTATAAGGAAATATAAGGCTTTTTTATTTAATTTAATTTATTTATTATAGGTGTAAAGATCTTATATATCCCTATGTTATACCTAGCTATAACACAGGGAATCCTAGTACAGCTAATCCTTTAGTACTGGAGGTTTTCTCTTCATCTTTATTAATAAATACAAAATCAAAAAATTCTTATCTACTTGGGAAGAATGTGTATGCATGTATATATAAGTTTAATAAATGATTTATGATTATAGATTATGATTATAATCACGAAAATCAGTTCAGTCACTTATTTCTTGTCATTTGCAAGAGAGTGTTTTAAATGTTGTATGTATTGCTTCCGGGCTGTACCTGAGTAACTCAGAAGACGCCGCGAAGGAGAGTTCTACGCTCTTGTCGCCGCTCGGACCTGAACCACTGAAGATGTCAACCGCAGTGATCGACGAAACGTCTGGAACACAAGTTTCACTTAGACCACGGCCAAACAGCCCGGAAGCAATACATACAACATGCAACGCCGGCCGGTACTCGAAAGTACCCACCATGTTGGGAATTTGATAACCTTCACAGAAAGCTCAAGCCGTTGTTGGGGATCGAACCAGTGTGCGTCAGTTTGATAGCCGACGCTTCCCCCGCTGAGCTACTATTGATTAGTGCGGTAAACGGTGCTAGATTATTGTTATCGAAAGCAGTTCGATCAACACACCCCGCGGCGAGCGCACAATCAACGCACAGGTATCGGACCGGATGGAGGCGGCCCGCATCCACCCTCTTCCTGCAATCTTGGTGATGTTGTCTCTCCATTTTGTCGGTGGAGGTCCTACGCTGCGCCTGCCAGTCCGGGGTCTCCACTGGAGAACCTTTCGGCCCTAGCTGTACTATTACTTTAATAGCAACATCTCTTTATATGTAATTCCTAATCCTTCCCATCATGATGTACATATTTAATTTTAAGTATCATACTGTTTTTATAGAATAAGTTTCAGTTTTGTTTCAATTATGTTTTTACTAGTTATAGCGTTATATGTGAAGAAAATAGGTAAACACAGCTAGGTTTAATTTCTTTTCTAAGGGGTGGGCGCTGTGAGTTGAAACACAGGCAGTGAGCCTAGTTCGGCGACAGATAGCTAAAATTTAATATGTGCATAACTCTAGCCATTTAAGATGATGTAAGTGCGCAATTTTATCTGAAACAATCTTTTTATTATTATTAATTACATGTATTGAATATCAATTAAACAACCAAAAAACATATATGACAACGGCCTTAATTACTCGTCTACTTACAATTTACAAAAAACTATTTAAACTAAATGAAAAAAAAACTTACTGCCTTAGCCAATCCCACTAATATTATAAATGTGAATGTGGATGGATGGATGTTTGTTACTCAATAACGCCTGAACGTCTGAACGGACCCGGATGAAATTTGGCACAGAGATAGGTTATAGTCTGGAATAGCACATAGGCTACTTTTTATGCTGGTAAAATGTATGATTCTCGTGGAATAATTGATCTAGCGGGAGAACCGTAATCCACGCGGGTGAAACCACCGGGTTTTTCTAGTATATTTTAATCATTACTAATTATTATTATTCTCACAGATTATATTAGCAGTTGCTTATCGTGGCGGCATCAGTAATGTCCGCATTCGTAGAACTATATAATAATATGCAGAATGAAAATTTGGCAGCGTACCAACAAAGGCATCAATTAAGTTTAATTAGCGTTATATATGATTTCAGATCTGTTGCTAAAATACGACTGTATTGTTAGCAGATAAATAAAAAGACACAAAAAAACAAAGCGCAATTGTTCATATATTAAAATAAAATAAGATTAACGAATTACAATATGTAGAAATTGCAATCCATGGACGAGGCCTTCACCTGAGAGGGGTTCCTAAATAAACCTAAATGTTTAATTATTTTTTTAATTATATCTATTATTTATAAGGAAATATAAGGCTTTTTTATTTAATTTAATTTATTTATTATAGGTGTAAAGATCTTATATATCCCTATGTTATACCTAGCTATAACACAGGGAATCCTAGTACAGCTAATCCTTTAGTACTGGAGGTTTTCTCTTCATCTTTATTAATAAATACAAAATCAAAAAATTCTTATCTACTTGGGAAGAATGTGTATGCATGTATATATAAGTTTAATAAATGATTTATGATTATAGATTATGATTATAATCACGAAAATCAGTTCAGTCACTTATTTCTTGTCATTTGCAAGAGAGTGTTTTAAATGTTGTATGTATTGCTTCCGGGCTGTAACTGAGTAACTCAGAAGACGCCGCGAAGGAGAGTTCTACGCTCTTGTCGCCGCTCGGACCTGAACCACTGAAGATGTCAACCGCAGTGATCGACGAAACGTCTGGAACACAAGTTTCACTTAGACCACGGCCAAACAGCCCGGAAGCAATACATACAACATGCAACGCCGGCCGTGAAAGCCTTAGAGTTTACAGCGTTATAAATGTTTCTCATTAAAGTAAGTTGGTTCGTATAGTTTTTAAACTACGTAGTTCTATTATGTATATTATTATAAAGAGGAAAAGTTTCATGGTTCGCTTGTTTGCATTGAATAGGGTCTAAAACTACTGAACCGATTTGAAAATTTCTTTCAGTGTTGGGAAGCTACGCTATCCCCAAGTGACATAGGTTATATATTATATTTTTTTAAAGGCACCTTGTTAATTTAATTTTAATTTTTTTTACCCGCGCGAAGCCGGGGCGGACAGCTAGTCGTGAAATAATTTTGTTTTAACTTTTTGGATATCCATCGAGTGATTGGTAGATTTACTGTACTCGGTAAAGCCATTTTAAGATAGTATCCGAATTACATTTTGTCTGCCTGTGTTATCTCATTTCTCTAATTATTTTAATGACATTATCTGTGAAATCGGTCCATTTAATCATAAAAATACCATAAAAACTAGACAGAAGAGTGAGCTGAGTCTGCAGCGGAAGTATGTAATTTCCCGCCCTTGCGGCTTCATGACGCCGGTGAAGTCGACGCATCGCATCTGAAACGACCTCCATCTATTGTTTCACAAATTTATATATTTATTTTAAGCCTTGCTTTTTATAGGAGCCTGTGATGGTTAAGTGTCATGGAATTATGCCAATTGTCAGCCATTGACGAGATAATATTGAAAATATATTCACTATATATTGTCTGCATGTGTTATGTACTTTGAAACTTGTTTGCCTTCACCGAAAACTCAAACTGTTGGTGGGGATCGAACCATTGACCGTCAGCTTGACAGCCGACGCTCCCACCGCTTTATCATCGTTTCGAAAAGTAAATACAATGACCGGTGTCCGCTGTATCCGACATAATATTAAAACTGCATAATTGTAATTGTTTGTACCGGAGGATCGTAATATAAAACCCTGGTATAAATGCTAGAATATCCTTTATTTTGAGTCATAAAAAACCGGCCATTCACTTGATATATGTTCGCCCAACTGCTGTAGTCACAGCAATGAAACAGAAATTTTAAACCATTCCAACACCGCAAAAACGGCAATATAGCATAAGTCACATTTTCCATAAGTGAAATCAGTACATAAAAACTAATTTGTTTTCCTGCTTAATTACAATACTAAGAAAGTGACTTATTTAAGACAATGTCATGCCTGTGAACGTCACTATTTATGATTATTTGAGGAGAGACTTAAGAGCACATTGAAGATGGACTTACAAAAGTGTATTTGTGAGAAGGTATTTTCACGGTCGGATCTTGCATATCGACATGTCTTATTATGTCAATTAAGAGCTGGTAAGTTTTTTTCACCACACTGGCTGTCAATCGCTAGATTTACTCATCTGACAAGAAAATTTTGTTTTATTCATAACTGAGTAAAATGTTTTGAATATTCGAGAACGCCCCTGACAAAGCTAATGTCAACTTTCACTCCGTTATCAATTGGCTTGCTATTTTAACTTATTTTAAAAAATCAGAGCATTATTTAATTACTGTATATGTTATATAGCTATTTATTAGTTCTTTAGTTCATTCAACGTAAATTTTAAAAATCTTACTTATTTCAACATGGCACACAACTTATGTACCTACCTCATGTATTTATTTAAAATTAAAACCGCATATATACACGAATCACCCTTATGAATAAAATGCAAGTCAAATAATTATATAAAAACGTCAAACAAAAAAATATAAACTGAGAAATGTCAACTAAGAATTATTACAAATCCTCACGCGTGCAGATTGCTGACAGCCGGACAACATATACAATCAATCATCGCTCGGCGTGATAATACTCTGTTTATTGAGATACTACTGTGTTTATAACTACCATGGCTACGTGTTGTATGACGATTTTGAATTTGCAATTACGTATAACATGTTCATTTAGTGCGAATATTTTTCGATAATACATCTTCATGACCGATTAATGAAATGTCACTTATTATTTTCTCAATTAATGTTCTACACAGTACATGTGTACTGTACTGTACCGTACTGTACATACAGTACATGGTACATGTACTGTGTACTGTACCATGCTTTTTCACTTAAAGTATTTATATGAATAAAAACTTACCAAACCTTTATAATATATAGTCCGATATCTAAATGTAGTATGAGAACGCTTTGCGTAATGAAATATTTTAAACTCCACTTATATGTTACAGCGAGTCAATCCTCTCATTATTTTACCTATTTCAGCAAAATAACTTAAATAAACAATTATACCGCTCTCGTATGATGAGCTCGCATGTTTAATTAGTCATATCCATCGAACTTATATACTCCTCTATAGAAGCCTAGTCAACGCGCGACATATACGCCATTTAAACGAAGCTATTTATAGCTTCCTTTGGTACATTATCATTGCGTGGCGAGTCAAGTCAACTGATACACATATCGAATTTGTAGTTTACGTCTGTAAGATGGTGCTGTAGGTAAAACACTTTCTATAGAGTATAAGTTCGATGGTCGTATCATTTATCCATACCATAATCAAGAGAGTAAATACATATAGTAAATCAGCAGGACAGGTTATCAGTGGAAATTTAACCTGTTACGTTTCGTGTGTAAGTGTGGTTATGCCGTTCAAAGAGTTAAAAAAAACACACAACCAGTCTAGAAAGCTTGGTTACAACACACACACATCTAGAGGATTTTGCTAGCAAGAATCACGACTCAAACTTATTAAGGTAACAACCTTTAGGGTTAACTATATAGTTATAGTTTCATATCCATAAAGTAGAAAAAGTATTTCTATTAGCATCTTATATATTACTAGGGGTCCGCTCGCCTTCGCACTGGTAAAATATTTCAAAGTTAAAAATTATATAAATCCCTAATTTAAAAAAATATAACATAGCTGTTACTCAGGGTGAGCGGTCATCGAGGAAATTAAAAACAAAAAATAATGTTGCAAAAAATTTGCATCATTGTAAGCAATATCAGCAACATAGCTACAAAGAAGTTATCTTCAATAATAAAAAGAAATTTTTTATTTCCTCTTAATTATGCAGATTAACAAATTAACCATTGTACTAAATATCAGGCAGTAAAATCAGTTCCTCTGATTCAATTTAAAAAAGAAATATTTTCGTAGAAAACTAGATGTTTTTCTTTTATGATAGGTACTTTATGTATATATAGTTTTACTATAAATAACTTAATAACGCTCAACTTCTTCAAGGAAATTTCCAAGAGACTGGTTGACGTCTCAGGAGACCAAAGAGCTGGCAGCTTCCTCGCTCAACGTATTAGCCTAGCAATACAAAGAGGGAACGCTGCCAGCATCTTGGGTACAATGCCGCAGGGGCCTGTTTAAGATTTAATCCAAGTCCATCCTTCCACAAGGACTGGTACATTCTTAGATCCGAATACTCTCCGACTTGCAGTTTGTCTCCGCCTCGGGGTCCCGGTATGCGCCCCACATAGATGCCCCTGCTGAAATGACGTCGACCCGCTAGGACACCACGGACTCTCCTGCCAGAGAAGTGCAGGCCGCTTCTCGAGACATGCCGCCCTCAACGACATCCTCCGCCGGTCTCTTGCATCCGTAAACGTGCCAGCCCTTCTGGAGCCAAGTGTCGTTTTCAGAAACGACGGCAAGAGACCGGACGGTATGTCTCTCATACCGTGGGCCATGGGTCGGATACTGGTATGGGATGCGACTTGTGTAGACACACTAGCCCCTTCACATGTCCACCGAACCTCCACGAGGCCAGGAACGGCGGCAGAATCGGCCGAAAAGGCAAAAGTAGCTAAATACAGCGGTCTCGGCGCGGAATACAATTTTGTTCCTTTCGGTGTCGAGACCCTTGGCCCGTGGGGTCCTAGCGCGCTCAACTTCTTCAAGGAAATCTCCAAGAGACTGGTTGACGTCTCAGGAGACCGAAGAGCTGGCAGCTTCTTCGCTCAACGTATTAGCCTAGCAATACAAAGAGGAAACGCTGCCAGCATCTTGGGTACAATGCCGCAGGGGCCCGTTTTAGTTTTATTTTAGTTTTTATTAAATGTTTAAGGTTTTTATTTTAAGTTAGATTATTTTATTGCTATTCTAAATTATTTTTAAATTATGTTAATGATTTAATTTAGTTTTTATTAAATCTTTATGGTTTTTATTTTAAGTTACGTTATTTTATTGCTATTCTAAATTATTTTTAAATTATTTTAATGTTACCTTGTTAATGTTGTGAATGTATGGAATAAATATAGTACGATAAAGTTTTGAACTATAAATGTATTCTTCTTTGAAATAATGAACCATTTCTTTCAACTACTTAACCTTTATTTAGAACTCCAACAATCATACGTATTAAGTACTGTTTCGGGCCTTTAGCGTAATAATAACAAGAAAACGTTTTTAAAAGACAGTATAATGGCTTCCCTGTTGGTTGTGCCGCAAATTGAATGGCGACCTCCGTTGTCTGGTTGCAGTCCCCTGTGGCGCTATGTCTTATAGAGTAGGAGAAATACAGCCGGGAGAGTTTACCCGTATAATTTGTACAAGTTTGTATTTTAATTTGTGTGTACAGTTAGTTAACTCGAGACCTGTGGCATAATATACTTTTTACGAATATAAGGAGAAGTTATCATGGCCTGTTTTTTTTTACATATTATAAGTTTGCGTTTGACAACTGTCTCACCTGATGTTAAGTTATGACGTTGTCTAGAATTTAGCACGCCAACCTAGAAGGTACCTCACTCGCATTAAGATTAAAAGACAGACTGTACTGTCCTGGACAGACGACCTGACTAAGATCGCAGGCAAGGGCTGGATGCGGGCCGCTTCCAATAGGTCCTTGTCGAAATCAATAGGGGAGGCCTATGTCCAGCAGTGGACGTCTTATGGCTGAGAAGATGATGATGATGATGATGAAGATTACAAGATTGAGATAAGATTGCCTTCGCCTTGGAACCGTGCCTTCCTATTCAGCTCAATACAATCCTACTACTGAGATATTGGCCATCCTTCATATCGTTACCATATTAAACAGTTGAGTGACGTACATATTGCACGTACAAACTATCAGTTCTCTGTGTCACAGGTGCACTAGTTATGCGAAAGTTTGTACTGACAAAAAAGATAAAGAAGTCACCGCACTTGAAACTAAGTCATGAGACCAGTTTTATAAAAGTAGGAGCGTGATAAATGCTTTTATTAATAGGGAAAAATCCCTTTAATTCAATTAATTTGCTGATTCGGCGGCTGCTAATAATTTTTTTTATTAAAATGTACGCCACTACAAAAAAACACGTCGAAAAATATAACATAAGTCTCTACAGTAAATAAAAAAGCGACATTTAAAATAGATAAAGAGTACCATTTTTATTCGGTAACAAACCTCGAGTAGGCTTTAAGAACGCTAGGTAGAACTTCACGTTTGTAATAGTAACTTTTGTACCCCGATGTGGCCTTTTCCGAATGTCAGCTTGAGGCCTCTATAAACTTATTTTTTATAATCTGCGGTTAGAGATTGCTCACATACTGTATTCGGACTGTTGACGGCTCCTCACTACGACAATAATTCACACGCTTACATCATAGTTTAAGTCAATTGGAACGGTAAATATTAAAAGAACTAGTGTGGGGTTGACAGCTGCGGAGTAACCAAAGCTTCGATCAAGAAAAGCTAATTATCAACACGTAATACAAAGTTGCGATTGTATGATTATGATTTATTGACTGATATTAACTGTGATAACGCCCTTACAATACTCAAAAGCCAGTATAACAGCGTGCATAGATTATTCATGACCAATAGTATTGTTACGTACAAATTGAAAAATAATAATATTTAGTATTTTCGACGTCCCAATGGGAAAACGATATTGTTCTTGAAGCAAAACAAATGCCACAAACAAACATCTAATAATCTGTAAATTTATATCACCAGGGCTACAGACGATATTTAAAATGGCCGCGATATTTGAGTTGAATATATTAAACGGTCAAATGATTATGTCCAATAACACGAAATAGGCGGAACATAAAAATAAATCACGTAGATAAGGTCGCACGTCCACTTACCGCTATTCATGTGGAGGGTTCATTATACATAACGCTTCAGCATGTACATTTTTAGTTTGCCAATTTAAATAGATGCTATGAATAAGCCAAATATATTCGCACTGTTGGAAAGCATTTTACAAAATTCAATGAAACAAAAATAATGTTGTTTCAGGCAAAACAACTAATTTGTTAATAAACTTATATTAATATTAGTAGACACTTATAGTACTTCTTAACTGGCCAACACCCTAACGAAATTTTATCTATTGGAGAATCTAGTTTATCGGCCATTATGGTGTTAGGGTTGGGTTGGGTATAATAATGTTGCTGATATTGTTTTTGTATCAAAATCACATTGGGAAATATGGTTTAACTTTTTTACTCTTATTCCATGTTTAAATCGGTAGGTATTAGATGTTGTTTCACTTATAACTTTATAATCATCATAACGTTATTCTTATTCTTATCATGAACAATGAGAGAGATCGAGGCCTACATACCTACATTCCCAATTTTATTGAAATCTATAAAGTCGGCACCTCTTCTCATACTCTTAGTATACTTCATATATATTCACCCGCGTGGACTACAATTCTCGCTACCTCAATTATCCCACGGGATATTATAGTTCCTTTATACCATATATAAATTCGACTATGTTTTATTCCAGGTCATAAGCTATGTTTATTCCAAATTTCAAGCAAATCCGGCTCCATAGTTAATAAGGTCAAAATGTAATTTAAAAACATACTGTATACATTATTTCTATCTATGTTATGTCTACATTTTAATTAAAAAACATTATCTTATCTTAATATTAATAGCTCGGTATATAGATTTGTGAACCCTTCTGCACCACATACCTAAGTTACTTCACACAGTTGTGTGATGAGTTCTGATTCTGTTCTAAATCAAGTTGTTTACAATTGAACTTCAGCGTCAACTATTAGTCAACTACCGCAAACATTAAGCTCTATAGAACATAATGATTCGTAATTTAGTTGTAATTTAACCGAATGATTACTCTCCACGGTATTAGAATCAGATTGTTACACAATAATATTTTGCTGGCTGAAAGCGCGTTTTAATTCCAATTAGATCAATCATCTGCGCATTTCTCCAATCTTATAGTGCTGCCCATAGCCACTGGAAACTATTATACTTGAAATATGGAGTATATAAGGAGCAGTTAAAAGCAGTTCAGCTAAAAAACCGCCAGAGATCGTGAAAGCTTCCCTTGATGATGGCTAAGGTAGTTTTCCAAAACTATTTCAGATGAGTAAGCCGTTTCAAATCTAATTTGTTTTATATGCATGTTGACACGTGTGACGTGCTCCAGTTTATCTTAGGCCATCTTGCACCAACTAAATTATCAGAGATGGCAAAAGTGGTGATTAAATCGGAGATCAGGCGAAATCTCAAATATTGTTTTTTTGTGCAAGACGGGCTTAGAGTATTTATATTTTCTAAAGAAAAATCGCTTAATATTATATATAGCAGGATTTATTTAAAATATCCAAATTCACAGTGTACGGAATTGTAACACTGTATTTCTTAAAAAAATAACAACATTTTTTTTTCTTCAGTCTGCATCACACGACAAACGTTCTTATAAAACGGTGTGGTAATACGATTAAAAATCCTATTAAACAGCTTATTGCGCGCTTGTTCGCCTGCCTCGTAAAAGGTGACACATTGAACGCGCTATGAACATCGTTTTAATTTTCTTATTATTGTGAATGAAATTGCCAAGCCTGAGCGTTGTTTACTTGCTTATTTATACTACTTTGAACTATGTCGTTTGGGAATATGGTTGAATATTGAATAGGTTTTATTTTCTAACGGGAGTTTTTACAGTTAGAGATTAAGCCGTACCCTTAGATGGGTTTATATGAGGGTATTCAAGTGTTATTATTATTAAAATCATAATGATCCTAATCACACGTCGGTCGTACTACCGACTATAATAATATACATACAAACGTGCGTTGTCGTTTTTTTGCAAGTTATGGAGGAAATTAGAAAGTATTAAAAAAAAATTAAGCTTGGTATGGGAGAAACAAATTTTTTTAATTAGGATATTATTAGAGATATTTTGTCAGTAAAATAGACATACCGGTATTTTTATTTATATTTTTAGCCAAGTTACCATGTGCTATATACTCCTATTATTTTTTTAGTGGAACCATCCGCAGCCTCTATAGAACTTCTTGTATAGGCATCGCGCAAGGAAGTGTATCCTTCCCGACCTACATAGACCTGGATTTAGTTATGCCATTGTATATGGCGGCTGATAACGGCTTGATAGGTTTGAATAAAATTCATTATGTAGCTAGTTAGATCCCGGATCAACACATAGGCTAATTTCATCATCATCATCACCACGCGGGTAAAACCGCGAGACGCAGCTAGTACTTTATATATCTACAATACATAATGAGCAGTTAAAAGCAGTTCAGCTAAAAAAACCGTCAGAGATCGTGAAAGCTTCCTTTGAAGATGGCTAAGGTAGTTTTCCAAAACTATTTCAGATGAGTAAGCCGTTTCAAATCTAATTTGTTCTATATAGCATTTGACCACTATTTCACTTAATGGTCAATGACGATGTGGTCAAAGATATATTGATCAAAGATATACCAGTGTCATGAGAATATTTAACCTTACGAGTAAATGCGGTCTAAATTATATAATTTAAATTGCGCCATGTGATGCTTTTGCCCTAAAATGGCACAATTTACTACGCTTATCAGTTAATGTATTAGATTTTTTTTTCTGTTTTATGAAATATAAAATTACACACCAAGGCCTGAAAACGAAGGTGTTCGAACAGTGTGTGTTACCATACCAGTAATGACTTACGGAACTGAAACGTGGTCTATGTGTCTTCTAGGCAGGCTCAAGATAACGAGCAAGAACAAGGTAACTACGAGCTATGGAGAGGACTATGCTCGGGGTTCTATGCGATCGAATCAGAAATGAGGAGATCCGTAGAAGAACGAAAGTCACCGACATAGCCCAGTGGATTGGCAAGTTGAGGTGGCAGTGGGCAGGACACATAGCTAGAAGAACGATGGCCGTTGGGGTAGAAAGGTTCTCAAATGGAGACCACGGACTGGCAAGCGCAGCATAGGACGGTCACCGTCAAGGTGGACAAACGACCTGAATAAGTCAAGGACGCGGACAAAGACGGATCAATTACTATGTACTGTAGGTACAAAGCGTTCCATACTCCATTTGAAAAGGACTACGCATGTGGTCGAAACTATAGTCGGAAGTATTTGACTTGCTACGTGAGTTATTCCCGTGGTTTATAATTGTATTCGTACTGTGTCAAAACTACTTCGGTTTTAATAACGAGATAAAAAGCCGCACATAATGAGAGTATTAACAAAAAGTCCATTTAGACCTTTGTCCCTTTGTAGTTTACGTAAAAGTCTCATACGTAAACTAAGAGGGACAAAGTTATTACTAAACAAAGACAACTTTTTAGTCATATTAACAACTAATGACTCCTACTAGGAGTGATTTATAAGTTCTACTTACTATGGCATCGTGATTACCACATATCTTGTGGCCTTAAACGAAGAATAAAATATACGTTTGTGTATTATAAAATCAATAATGTTTTAGGTTAGTAATAAGGTTGTCTTTATCGGTAACCGTCCTTCTCTGCGCTTTCTATGTCGGTTCTCTGTCCAGAAACATTTATGATGACATAGCTTTATCTCAATAAATAAACAACACAACCTTTTGATGGACTGTGTGTAATTAATTCATACAGTATAGAAACATTTCAATGTCTAAATTAATTGTAGGAAACGGTAATTAACCTCAATCCTAACAACATTTCAATTAGTTCTGAAACGTATCAACATCAGGTTTATGATGTGATTGGAATCGTGAATTGGGCACGATTGGGTATTAATCATTTCTGAGCTCGTTTACGGAACATGGACTAAAGAGATGATAAACGAAATGTAATTTTAAATTAGTAATAGAAACATATACTTTTCATTTAGTAATTTAATTTTATGCATAAACTTAATTTTTAAGTATATTTGTTTAAGCACCATACGTTTTATTAAAGGAGGATGGGAGACTTCCATACATTTGCAGCCTAGAAGTAAGAAATCGCGTTCATGAATGAAACTTATACGTATCGATAGAGCAATAAATACATTGTATATTCAATCATTTTCCTAGAAGTTGGGAGTAAAAAGTTATCATGGAAAATCATCTGTGTCAGTATGCTAACTACACGTTCATATGCGAACCATTCAATGGATCACTATCCATCTGTAGCATCGTAGACAGAGAAAGCAATATTGCATGAATCGCGCTACAGATAAAGATTACAAATTATTTTCTGGAATAAACTAGACATGGGTGTGTTTATGAACGCAGTCCGGGTCTACAGAGCAGCTGACTACAGATTATAGAGTAACAATAACAATTAATTTCAGAGCGTAAGTATTCGCACGCAACAAACATAATGAGAAGTATAGGGTGCGTTCGAAAACTACAAACACCACATAAATAAATAAAACAAAAGTACTTCTGATTCCCAACTTTATAAATAATGCAAATTATTCACTTCGGTCACGGAATCCACAAGAATATAATCTAAATTTTCATATATAAAGAATACATGAACGGGTTGTCATTTCGTTTTTCGGGAGCAAGGCTGGTTATGCCATTCTCCTTTCGGGTAGTTATAGTTAAATTAAGTCTCCAATTATTTGGTGCTAAAACTACCCGCGATTGCCCAGTAATTGAATAAAACTCGTATAATATTAGTGACAGCGTTGTATGGAGTTACACGAATTTGAATTTAAGCGTAAATAGAATACGAGATATTTACTTTTGAAGAATTTTAGCTAGTTACGCGTTATTAAAAGAGTTTGAGCCCTTGTTGTAATTTTGTTCCATTTAGAAATAATTGTATTTTGCTTATCTTGTATCATTTTTGATACACAAAAAAAGCATGTCACTCAAACCCCACAGACCAGTTATTTACCAAAAAGAAAAAACGTTTAGGCGGCGAGATGAAAGAATAATATTTTCACGACAAGATCGAGTAAATATTTGGAAGATTTTGTATTTGTCCTATTTAACTTAACTTGGCCGCAATAGAAAATTATTTGAAGAGAAGCGAAGTAATAATGGAATGTCTGAGATAGTGTCCTAAGATGTGCCTTTGTTTTAAAACGATACCTATGTTTATGTAATCATGACTTTTTCATGTAATCCCATACTGAGATAAACATAATTAACATTATATTATACGAATAAAAATCTATGAAAACTTTCTTTATGAAACTACCTTAATTATTTATTTAATTTTTTTTAGTTCAGTAATAGCTTGCATCGCCAAAAAATACGTTATATATCGTACGATAGTAATTGCTTCGGTCAATTTTATTATCAGACTAGTAGGCTGGTAGTAAAATCGCTTAATTTAACCATAAAAACATAATAAAGTTCTAATACATTAGTTGCTAAAGTCCAAATTACTCTATTTTCAATGAATTCACGTACTCTTACGTAAGATGTCATGTAAATTTAATTGGCCGATGGCTTTTTAAAAATAAAATACTAATAAGTAACTTATTACAATACGCTGTAGTATTGCATATTGTATTACAAACATATTTGAGCAATCCACTGGCTATTGTTAGCCTATAGATAACTCAAATGCTCTGACCCGCTACCAGTTTGCAGCATGCCCAGAATGCTAGCAGCATTGCCACGTTGAATTGCAATGCTGATCCGTTGAGCCAAATATGTGGCAGCATTTTGGTCACGCGTCTCATCGATCTAACGCTCCTATAAGTTTTGCAAAATCCGTTGAGCTCTGGGTCCCCACGGACAAAATGTCACGACCGCAAACGGTTCAAATATGTAACCACTACCAAGGTTAGCATATTTTTGCCGCTTCAATAATTGCTCCGCTGAATAAGCCGCGCCGTAAAAACTAGTTTGTACATTGTCACCATGCTGACTTATGTAACGACGTATAATTAGTCTTGCCCTATTGTTTTTAGTGGCAAAGGCCATCAGTTGGTTGAAAGTTTCGTAAGTATTCAAAATTATTTAGATTTAACTACGGTTTCATTTACATCGAGTTTGTATCCCGACCAGTTCCGTGACCTTCTGAGTCACTTTTTAATACAGAGAGCATGCACTCTCAGCCGCGTCCCCGCATGCAGAAGTATTCGATATTATTTAGATTTAACTATGCATGTGCAGTAATTAAGTCTAAGTAATGCCAAAGGCTATGACGTTGTATTTCCAGAAGTTGCAGCTTAATTTAATTTCGAACCATAACTACAATAATAATATTCCAGTAATATACCCACAAGGAAACTGATGGTGATGACACTGATGTGGATATAATAATATTACACAGCTATTATCAGGGCGCCAAGTCTACTAATTTCATGTTCATATTCAGTCCAGTGCGAGGCCGACTCGATGCCATTGAGATAACGTCAACAATTTTGTCGGTTTTATACGAAATTGACAAGTTGGATCCTAACAGACTACGAAAAATCACGTACTACGACACTGAATCTACAATTGATTCAATATGGACTAATCAAAAATAGCGGACTACCAAAGCTGTCAAAATCGCCCATTTTGAGCCCATCATATTGCCACAATGAATAGTAGACTTAGGCCCTTGACGATATAGTTGCAAATTATAAGAGTTATTTAGTCATCATTACCAATAAGCTACGATAAGCTTGAAAGATCTTTTATCTGTCCTTTCTACGTCTCAAAACGATCCCTTAATATTAAATATTGTTTTTAAATCTTTAGATGCTTTTATGACCAAAACACAATAGTTCCCAAGACACAGGGATATTTTATCGGACGAACTAAGCATGTTTATGTTTTCCTTGTAAAGCTTAATGGCAAATCAAAGGAGGACCTAATCCGATAAAAAGAGAGTAAACATCGAAGTACATAAAATACATTGATATAAAGAGTACAAAAACAGAGTAAGGTAGATAAAAAACTGCTCTACCGGATCAACTGCTACTAAAAAGGATTTATGTGTACATATAATAAACAAACAGCCGTATATTTCTGAATATGTGTTTTCTTAACAAAATACTCTTATGGGAGCAAGGAGAATTTATTTATTTCGATGAGTCGAAGATATTATCTCAAATACTGCTGTCAGAACACACTATGTGTTCGGTAACAGTTTTTCAAACTTGAGCGTGTTAACTAGTCTGGCAGGTACTCGAAAGTACCCTACCACCACGCTGTGAATGTGATAACGGTGTTACCTTCACCTGAACATCAAGTCGTGGTTAAGGATCGAACCAGCGTCTGTCAGTTTGACAGCCGACGCTCACATCGCTTATAAAGTTTGCTTATGATAGAGAAACGAACGTGTGGGCGCACGTATTTAATTCACTGCATCTAAAACCCTGTCATTGTCAGGGAATTCCTTCTTTGTTATTATTATTTTTGCGGTCAGAGGTCGTTGAGGCCAAATTATTGTACTCCCGGATAAATGTATTCACAGCAATTTATCAAAAGACGACCACTCGCCAGAACATTTTGCGGATTAATTTCGGTTTCAAATTATCTTCAGTCTGCTTTGTTGTATTTATGTATGGAAATATTTACCCGATGATATTCGGGGAAATTATTAAATTTCCCCTCGCAATAATGGTTTATTAAAAATTTTCTTGTGGAAATCAATGGAGGAGGTCTATCTAGGTCTAACAGTGGACATCCTATGGCTGAGATGATGATGATGAAAAAATTTCGATTTTTATTAGCATAACTTTGTTGGTGTTCTATACAATTTCGGAAAAAATAATATTTCAACATGTTTATTTAATGATTAAACTTAAAGACAACTATTTATTTCTTATAATATTTGCTTGCATTCTTTCATATTAGAGTTTACATATTTTATGTTATTTATAGGTATGATGTCTAGTGCTGACACTTTTATAGTTGTGTGTGGTACATTGTTTTGGTTTTTAGATTTATAAATTAACATTGGCGCAGATGCAGATGCTAATACAGGTTAATGCCCAGAGTAGGTGTATGATCCATCATATTTGGCCATATTTATTATGGAAATAATTGTATTATATTTGCAACCAAATATTATGTTCAGTACTTGTAAATTGTGTGCTTGTAAAGATTTAATTAGACACCAATATAGAAATAGCTCGATTTTCTAATTGTACAAATAGTTTAATTTGAAGAAACCTCTTTGAACTGGCTACAACAAATTATAGTAACCATACATTAACATCAGTACCTTTATTAGGTTTAAGTGTTTTTGGCAAAAATCATACGGAGAATTTTTTTATTTATTTATTTTATCATTCACACAAGGTCTTCAGGTCCCAAACTAGGCAGAGTACTATGGTTACCTGATGACTGATATATATACTTATATACGTATACACACCCAGAATTGTCATATATATATTTGATAACCCCATTAGCCTTGGGCAAAAAATGAGTAAAGTTTAAAAAAATAAGTGAACGTTTGGCGATAAATCAAAATTTATTTAGATATGATTCTCAATAACGCTAACAAAACTATACATATATTAAGGTATTACACATATTCTCAAAACTATCAATGTCAGTTTTATTTTCAATTACTATCAAAGGAGGACTTAACCAAACAGTGCAGTGTGCTGATCACAAAACCTATGGAGGTCTATTGATCCTTGTTGTTTATCGAAAAAAAAATGTCACCAGAAATTATACGATATTTCTATCGCTCTTAGAATGTAACCGAATATACTATGTAAGGAATCAATTCTGTCTGGTTACGGTTAAACAACGCGTGTGTATAACAAAGACATCTTCAACCTTATAAAAAAAATGATTTTTCAACTTCAAATCATTCACAACCAAGTGTGACGGCGTCATTCTAATCTTATGCAAACATTCGTAAAAGAAGCTTTATGTGTCAAAATATATTCTCAAGATATCTGTTACGAAGGCGTCGTATTCAAACAATACAGTCAAATATAGCGGCAAAATATATACGTTTTCCAGAATGCCAACCTCGTCACAAGCCACGATAGAATAGGAGATGTGACAGTTGGATCGTGAAGACAGTGACGCGACTCCACACATTCTTGATTTTGTGTGGCATCTCAAATGCTTGGCTTACTCGTATATCATTTTCAAGATATGTGGTTACTGAAAAAATTTAATATGATGGCAGACGCGGTCACGCCGCAGGGGAAGTGAGGAACCGGTATTGAGGCTTTACTTAAGACCGCCCGACATCCTGCACACTCCTAAAGAGCGTGCGTAAATGCAATTACAGCCCGGAAAAAAGGATTAACAAATTTTGTAAAAATTTTTTTAACTGTGCACACGTCTAAATTTCTTTTGTTTCTTTCTACTTTTTTATCCACCCATGCCAGTTCAATGTCGACAATTTCAGGCTGGGCGTGAGCTTCTAACTAGTTTATTGACTGTTGTTTTAACATAACCGAAATGGAAGGCTCGTTAGCCTTTGAAACATGAAATATACTATCGCGAGTTTCTTCCATAATTGTAATGTAACAAACCGACTAGGACTCATTCTCTCACTCACTCACTCACACACGTGAGTCCTAGTCGGTTTGTTACATTACAATTATGAAATATACTGTCTTCCATTCTTATGTACGCAGTGAAAGTAGCCATAACTAGATTAACGGTTTAGATAGTATCGGTGAACACCGCTTTGAATTCTAGTACGAATTGTCAAGTTACATTATGATCTCAGCAACCCCTCGCAAATTATGGTTAATATACAAACATACACACGAGCAGTAGCACTCTATGTGAGAGTTCGCCCAGGGAAGTACAGCCACCATTGATATTCCTAATGCTACGTAGATTTATTATAAAATATTATTATGTACCTACATAGGTCATTAATCCTTTCGGAGGGCGCTGGTAGGGGCTGTAATACAGTTTATAACTACCACAGACATCAACGGTCTATATGTATATATTATCCTTGTGTGCATACCTAGTTTAAGATTACTAATATGTATATGTAAACCTTTATTAAAGTCAATAAAGTTTTTATTATTATTATTTATTATTATATTATTATCTATTTCTCCCGCCAGGCAGTAGTGTTCGCACCAATGTGATCCAGTTTGAAGGGTATGATTTCCGATGAAATTACAGGCACATGACACTCACCAACTTTATGTGTCAAGGTGACGCGCGCAGTGCAGTTCTATACGAATTGAATATGTCTATTAGCAGAGGTGTGGGCCTTTCCCATGTTCCGTCACCTTATCCCATAAAAAAGTACGCTGATGCAATCAAACTACCGTTGAGACTTTTGCCTAGCCTTTGCTTTGCTCAGGCTATATGGTTAGACGACATTTTTTAAGAAACCCCAGCACCGAAAATAGCTGTTAGAAATAAACACCAACGTATCACGAATTCAATTTCAGTTTCATAAGTGGTTGTCGCATCCCATGGGCCTTGATATGGTTGCCACGTCGTGTAGCTTCATTCATTCTATTTAAATAACTAATTATTGAAATAATTATCATATCATATTTCATGGCTGCGAATACTTGAAATACTCTGTAGTTATTTTTTGCGCAGATAATTGATCAAAACCAAGAGATTTAACTATATTTCTTAAATGTCAATTTTGTTCCCTAAATTTTGCTCTATTATTTTTCTATTTTAAATCAGACAGATAAGAAAAGACAGTTGGCCAATTTCAAAAACCTAATTTATATTTTATTAACAGATTTCATGCAAATCCGTTCGGCTGTTTCTGCGTGAAGGAGTAGCAAACATGCAAACGACAGACGAACTTTCGCCTTTATCAAATTAGTGTGATTCAAACTAGATAGAGCTTTGCTTGAATAGGTATATATAGATTTTAATATTATTATAAAGTTCAGAAACATTGTTCAGCTTAGCGTTAGCGAAAGTTTTATAATTAGACAATAGGTTTTATAATTTAAGCAATAGGTGTATATTCAGCACTGCGTTGCAAGAAAAACTGCGCTGCAGATGTTTACGCAGGCTTAGTTTTCAGCATAGACTTTGCTTGAACTTGCATGTTACTAGAGTACAACAGTTTGAGCGAGTATATCATACAAACACAACGAGAATATTATGCAAAGAACAGTTTATCCATTTACTGATTTTCTATGGCAACATACACCTAATTTTTTTAAATAATGAAAATAAATCAAAGCGCTTTAAATATACGTTACTTTTTAATAAAACAGGTTCAGTAGGTATACAGCTATACGTAATGGAATTGAAGTTGGTAATAAGAATTGTATGTTTCTATTTTTGTTTTTATATGCGAGAGCATTATAGTTGGTGATAAATATTCAAGTATTATTCTTACGTCGTTTAGTAGTGGCGTGTTCAGCCCGAGTAAATAACTGCGCTAGAACACGCAACTTCGTGTAGCCTAGCGCGAAATCTACAAAAATAGACCTACATATGTTTTCTAAATGACCTACGTATGTTTTCTAAGGGGTAAAATGTACAAATAAATATGACATCAAACTTCTTATAACCAGCAAACAATAAAGGAGTTTCCACGAATATCTATCTCAATGTTAAAATTAGATAGGGTCAAACTGAAAGTTCTTAGAACTGGGTACTGAATGGGCAAACAATATAGTAAAAAACTAATTAATAAAATTTCAAAAATGGATCTCTTGCAAATATTATTGAGTATGACGTACCTATGTCATTCATTTGTCATTTGTTTTACGATTTGGCGGCAAATTGAAAATATACTATGTCACGTCAGCATGAATTTAACTCGAGATAATTTTAGTGCAATGATTTATTATGAATGATTCTGTGACCACGTACATGTTTGCCATCGATAACACGATACTAGCATTAACCTTTCGTTAATTTACAAAACGAGTGAATATGTGATAATTGTAAGCAATGATTACGTAGTTTTCAATAAGAGTCGACTTCCAACTTACTTATCCGTGAAAAAAAAAGTCTCAACTATTCTTAAAAACAAAGAAAAAAATTTAATCAACTTTAATGAGTTTTTTTCTTGAAACTGTAAAAAAAACTTCAGAGTTAACGTATGCCGAAAAAAACGTGTATTTCGACACTCTCAAGAGAATCTAAATAAATAGGGTATTTTCAGTTGAACTAGAACTATTTATTTTGGCAAGTAATACCATTTTATACTTCAAGTATACATGTGTAATTAAATCATAAAAACAGGGTATTTATGCAAGGAATGGCGGCGGTCTAAATTTTGAATTGAGTTAACTATGTCATGTGGGGCATCTTATAAAAGGTCTTCATTGGCACAAGTAAAACAGATTTTAATTTTTTTTTTTTTCTTACAACATTCACACAAATATAGTTGGTCTTCAGGTCCCAAACTAGGCAGAGCCTGTACTATGGTAATCTGATGACTGATACATATACTTATATACATATACACACCCAGACAAAGGTCAAACCGACATGTTCATGCACACAAATGTTTGACCTGTCCGGGAATCGAACCCGGGACCAGCGGCTCAGAAGGCAGAGTGCTACCAACTGCGCCAACCGACCAGTCAAATTATTTTTATGATGCTTGTTCCAGATTTCGATTTAGGATGAAGAAACAAAATACTATTTTTCAAATATGTACTATGTGTATGTATATTTAAATCACTAATGACAGAGTTATGAGGCACCAAACATAAATAAAATACAAAAGAATTGTGAACTTCTTCTATTTGTTAAGTTGGTTGAAAATACAGTCAGCTTTATTTTCTGCTACATAAAAACGATTCTATAAAGGAGCGCCACGACCTGTAGCACCGCTTTGTAGCTCAACACTTCACGAATCATTTATTTAGCTGAAGATGCTGCATTCTGAGTTATAGTGGCTGTAAGCAAGATGAGAATTTATGATAGAAGTATCTCTTTTATTCAGTCATATTGCATGAACGAAAATCAGTTTTATGATATATTAAAGATATGCGCTCACGAAGTACCAGTTGATGGAGTAACATAACTATATATGTATTCACCAATTAGGAGAGAAGTCTACAGCTTATGCAGAACTTTACGTATACCATAGCGTAATATGAAGTTTCTCAGGCAGTAATAGTTTTGTAAACTCTAAGGCTTCAACGGCCGGCGTTGCATGTTGTATGTATTGCTTCCGGGCTGTTTGGCCATGGTCTAAGTGAAACTTGTGTTCCAGACGTTTCGTCGATCACTGCGGTCGACATCTTCAGTGGTTCAAGTCCGAGCGGCGACAAGAGAAGACGCGTTCGGTAACAGAGAAGACGCTGCGAAGGCGTATATTAGTAATATTCTTAAGGGCTAAAGAGGGTCCGATGACATTACAGGGACTTGAAGGTGTTAACAGGCAGGAGGGGGAAAATGCTGATGCGCGCAAATGTTAAGGCCTCCAAATCATACATTTTTTCACTTTAATAATAAAAACCACCCTGTTTATTGACCTCTACATTGATGAATCAATAGATTTAAGACTGTTCAAATGTCACAAAAAACAAAAAGATATGAAATCATTTGAATAAAAATATTAATAGAAAAAAGCTAGATACAAAGTAAAACATAAAAAGGAAGATAGTAAAATTATGGTCGCCAACATAAAATGTTTTTGAAAATGTAACTCTTAAATAGAATGTAATGTGGATATTTGTTATATAAGTATAAGCTTTTACAGTTCACGTTGGTTAGAAGTTTGCGTTCGTCGCATCTAATACTGAGCTGCCTGAACAAGCCCGTATAAATGTGATAAAGTTATAACGAGTGTGAGTTTTAAATGTGAATACATATTCACATATATAATATTCACATATATATATAAAATTAATTTTGCACGTTGTCTTTACGACTGTATATAACAGTTATGGCATTTGTCTTGTAATGCGATAGCGCAACCTTTGTTCATGTATACCGTTGTTCATTTCAAAAATAAATAGATAAATATGAATTCTAGATCTGTTATCCTACTAATATTATAAATGCAAATGTTTGTGTGAATGTGTGTATGTTTGTTCCCTCCTCACACTCAAACGACTTCACCCATTTTGATGAAGGTTTTTTTTTTTTTTTTTTTTACTAAACATAATAATAAAACTAGGGTACAATCAGTGCTCATCCGAAAAAATAGTGAACACAGCTTTCATTTATGGCATTCCAATTCAAAAAAGTAAGTAAGAAAGACACAAAAAAAGAAGAAAAATAAGTTAAAAGTATTTAAAAGTTATGTTAATTGGAATGTCAACTTACAATTTGAATGACTTTTGTCATAATAGACGCTAAAGAATCATTAAAAATATCTAGATAGTAGTTAGATTGGTATGCAAATAGCTTATACCCTGGATTAACATGGCTTATTTTCATCATCACCATCATCACAGTTTTCATCACCACACGGGTATAACCGCGGGGCCCAGCTAGTAAATAATAAAAGAGGCGTGATGACCACCACTGGACACACTCAGAAGCACTAGTCGCGTTTCATTGTAACTAAATAAAGGTCTGAAATGTTGGGTCAACTCATTTTGGTGACTCGTGGTATCTTTGGTTCATTGTAGCTAGATAGATTTATCGAAATTTATTGTTTGCAACAGGTAAAGTTTTCATAAAAACATATTATTAAATATGGTATAATGGCTTTCACAAACCTCTTAAGCTACAAATAAAACTAATTAAGCAAATAAACAGACACATTTTTGAGTTTGTTGTTAATTTAACTCTTCACAGAATAATTACCCTTTTTACCTGAAGGTGTTCCAACCCTTATTCCAAGGTTATCAACTTACATAAATATCTACGAAAACATTCAAGCAATTAAAACTTTAGTAACTCGAGCAGTAAATGCCAAAATCCAATTAAGGGGAGACACGTTGTAGCGCTAACGTAAACAAATTAAAAGCGACGCTTAAAAGAAAAATATTTTTTGAGAACAATACCGCTTATTGTGTTTACCAGGTGGTATGTTCTTATAATAATAATAGTAAAGACTTATTTGAAACATGCTTGCTTTTATGACTTTAAAAGAAACGGTATTAAGATCCGGTAAAAAAGCAATAAAAAATGATATGTTTCTAATAAAGTAGACACAGCGCATGTCTCCTCGGTCATACCTTGGATGTGTGACCACTAGTGTCATACTCAACGGAGCACTTCTATGATGGCCAAGCCGCATAGGCCAGTGTGGTGGAATAAGGCCTGCTCTCATCTCTGAATCCCCTCACAGAATCCTCTATGGGAATGGGAACTTATTGATTATATTTACACGATACTACACAAACCCTTAATCTATTCTTTACTAATCATATACAAAAATGATACCTACAAGGACTTCTACATAGTAGAAGTACCTATCTAGCGTTTGACCACTATCTCCATTGATCGTCAGTGATGATGTGGTTGACGATGTTATCACGCTAGTCCTAGAATGCTCACTGACTCTCAAGGACTGCTGCTTGACCATACTATGTGTTTTGGTTATGTGTTACAGTTTTTCAAACTTGAGGGTCTGAGAGTTGAGCTAGCCAGGCGGGTTCTCGAAAGTCACCACCATGCTGGGAATTTGATAACGGCGTTTCATTCACCGGAAGCTCAAACTGTTGTTGGGAATCGAACCAGTGTCCGTCAGTTTGACAGCCGACGCTCTCCCCGCTGAGCTATCATCGCTTCAAAGTATGCGTCTATCGAGAAAAAAAATGTATTTTTTGCATTGATCAAACAATTATTGATCGGGATATGGTAGACCAAAGAAGATAGTAAGTCTTTCGTTCTTCTTAAATCAAAGTTAAACAGAAACATGCGATATATCGTATATAACTTAAGTTCTCAATGTTCGTTCTGCAATGATAGACAAATAAATATAAGTAAATACTTCTTGTTATTGTTACGACTTCAACCTATCTGTGCTACTTCTTTGTCTTATTATTTTTTTATATACGAAAACCCAATATCGAGCAAATGCGGATAATCCTTTACAAAGTAGTTTCAATATAAGGTTTTATCTTTCTTACGAGTATATGACAGTTTTACTTGCCATTAAGCGATGGACGATCGTCAGAGAATAACGCTAAAACGGAATAGCGATTTCATCTCTGTTCTACTCGTATTACTTAATGATGTTTTGATTCTTTTAGATATATCAATGAAAGGTCTCTTTTATTGTCATAAATATAAGATTCGTATTTTTGTTGATTCTGAGAAATAGTAAATTTATTCCTTATCACAAATATGTTTTTAATAAGAATTTTTAAATTCTATTTTCGTCGTCGTCTCAAGGTAAATTATATTTTTATATTCAATATTTAGATTCGTAATTGTTTTAACATATTGAGTTTTGTGTACAATTTGCTATACATGCCCTTATGCTGCAGTAAATTAAAAGATTTATTAGCCCTGTTGCCGCGATCCAAAAGTTTCGATATCCTTATTGGGAATCCCTAATATAAAATGATAGGAGTAACCAAATGAATAGGCTTAAACAATAGGAGGTCGTCTTAGGTACTCACAGGTGGACTATTATTTTAATAAAAAAAAATACAATGAGAAACGTTAAAATATTCAATGTCGGTAGAGTTGGAGCCGACTGCGCCTTTAAGCCGCGGCCGTGCGCGCGGGCGGCGGCTTTTTATTTTCTATTAGTATTTAATAATAATAATAATATGGGACAACATTCACACAAGGTCTTCAGGTCCCAAACTAGGCAGAGCCTGTACTATGGTAACCTGATGACTGATATATATACTTAAATACATACTTATATATATACTTATTATTTATACATATACACACCCAGACACAGGTCAAACAGACATGTTCATACACACAAATGTTTGACCTGTCCGGGAATCGAACCCGGGACCAGCGGCTCAGAAGGCAGAGTGCTACCAACTGCGCCAACCGGCCAGTCATTTGGTTTAGTAGTAGGACTACCTATGATTCTGATGAAATGTCCAATTAAAATGTTTGATTTGTTTGTATAAGGAATAACACAAAGGTATGGATACCAAAAAAAGTCAGAACTTTTTTTTGGCATTACAATCAATTTATGAAATGTAAAAAGTAGTTTTTAGCACATGCGATATAATATATTCCATGGCTACTTTTTCACGCCTTGGTAATGTTAGTTAAAATTTCAATTGAAATTTCGTAAGAATCTCCAAATTTTCTTGTAAAAAATATTATAGTGACTATTACTCAAGTATAATGTAGCATTCTGATAAAGAGAGAATTTTCAGTTTTGCTTAATGAGTTTATCCGTAATAACCATAAATAATACAAATCCTTCATGTTTACAATATTATTTTAAGAGTATGCAATAGTAAAAAGGATACGTTAACAGCTATCATTTTTATGATAGGTGTGCTCTCTCGAGTGACATTTCAATTTGCTAACCAGTAACTCAGTCTGTCACAGGTTTTCTCATGCGTGATTCAATGTCATAGAGAAACACACTTTCTATGGACCGTTGTACTCTGGCTTGTTCCAATTTTGTGTCGTTAAAACACTTTTCATGATATCTTGTAAGTCGGATTGTCACACTGATTTTTTCACTCAACTTACGTTGGGTCACTGAAAATACTTCACAACTATCACTTACTTCTACTCTGCCGAACTAACCGAGCGTGAATCAGCCAATTAGCGACATTCAATCTATATGGACATTCAACTACACAAATACGCGGTAGATCAAAGGCTGATGCTATTTACTGTTTCATTGGTTCTGAATAAACGATAATCTGCTAACCGATGATTACCGTAGACCTGTGTCCGGTGATCTATCAAATTTGGGTTCAATTCAATGGAACAAGAGGATAAGCATTAAAGTTTCGATTACTATTACGCAATAGAGTTAGCAGAGAAGTAGCTTAGATTATAAAATAAACTATATAATATGTATATCAATACATGCATACTTATATACATATCTCGATCGAATAATCATTCCAGCGATATGTGCTTGTGTTGGTTGCCACATTTTACAACAAAATTATTATTAACATAATTAATAATGCATATCTTTCCCTAAAAGTAACGTATTTAACAAATAAAATAAACAGTTGGCAGCAATGCTTGTGTGCCACAGTATGGGTATTTATTAAGAAACGCAGCCAGTGTTGCTTATTTATTAGCCATACACCCATATATCGTGTCTAAAAAAATAAAAAGATTGAGTGATACACAATACGGCCTGTTTCTTAAAAATGGCCTAAAACTAATTATGTTCGTTTCAATCTAAAGCCAAACAATAATACCAAATAAAAAATAATGTAGTTACTCGTAAATGCACTAAACTGAATTCGGATTATATAGAAATGTGTAATTCCTGCCAGATAGCTTTCAGTTCCGTTCATTTTCTGCTCAATTTCCCATAAATTTCACCCTTACAATAAATCTCGCTGTAGACAGTTAAAGAACCTGCGATGACGGTGTAAGGCCCTGGGAGCTCCTCGGTTAGGCTGATCGACCGGAGACATACCGCTCAATTTGCATATAAATTGAACCCCAAGTTACATAATAACTTGTCTACAATCTGTGTCTTAAAGTATGCAGGAGGAAGAAGCGATGATAGCTCAGCGGGGGGAGCGTCACCTGTCAAACTGACGGACACTGGTTCGATCCCCAACAACAGCTTGAGCTTCCGGTGAAGGTAACACCGTTATCAAATTCCCAGCATGGTGGTAGGGTACTTTTGAATACCCGCCTCGCTAGCTACCACCCTCAAGTTTGGAAAACTGTCACCAAATACATAGTGAGTTCAGGCAGCAGTCCTTGAGAGCCAGTGAGCATTCTAGGTCTAGCGTTATAACATCTTCGATCACACCCTCACTGACCATCAAGTGGTATAGTGGTCAAACGCTAGATCTAAACAGTATAAAAAAATAAGAATTACAAAAGTACGCTAAACTATGTTGGTGAATCATATTGAGCTTCAGCAAATGTACATAGCCGGCGAGTCGATCCTACTACCAAGGCTGAAGTTAAATTGAGTAACTTGGGCAGCACATCAATATACACACTCGAATCCCAATTACTCATGTTGATGATTGATTGGGAAACTGAACTTGCTTGCAGTTGGGTGAGAAAAACTCGAATCAATAAAATAAGACACAGTTTACGGAGAGTACAGAGTTATTAGAAATGTTTACAACTCTTAATTGCTTTACACTGTTTTTTACGGGTATAACGTGGTACTTACGCGTAGTCGATCACGATCGACAATTGTTTCGGCTTCTTCCAGAAGCCTTCATCAGGACCTTGAGTGCGGTGCGTTAGTCGTAACGTCCCGTCTCGCACTGATGAAGGCTGGTGAGGATGCCAGGGAGGAGCCAGGAAGGCGATGGTTGTAAAAAAATAACTGTTTACACTCCAGGAGTGTCGGCAGAAGTGGAAACGAGAAAGTAATAGATGATGATGAAAAGTAGCCTATGTGTTATTCCGGGACCTGAAGTATCTACTTACTAAATTTCATCTAAATCAGATCAGCCGTTCTGATGTGATAGAGTAAAAAACATCCAGCGACACTTTGAGATGTATAATATTATAGTGGGACACCATAGAAGTAACATGATAGCGTTTTTTTTTTGAAACAATGAAATCTTTCCTCTTTATAATAATCGTTGTTTTGATAACCGAACTCAATAATACTTTTGATTAAACAACAAATTTAACAACATTTAACAACTTTAACAAATAAAACTACCAACTAACGAATATGTTCTTTATTCGTAACACATTTATGTTTAAATTTCAACGGTGGTCTACTCTCCCTCCGTCTTACGAATAAGATGACGTCACGTCCTGATGTTCTGACGTTCTGACGCAAGGTGTCCTTACGCGATGTTATCATTTTTTTCCCATACAAAAGTGCAACACGCCGCTAAAGAAGTTTTCACTTCAAAAACTATAAATATAAATTGTAGTGAGCCAAAGCACATAGCGTTACGGCGATAGCAGTGCATATTTTGGTGTCCATTCTCGACGAACGCGCGAGCTGTGAACGATACTTAGCGAATGTGCAGAAATATGTTTTTCGCGAAGACTTCGCGGCAAAATTACGGCGTGAATTCACTCCGTGAATCACACAGGAGTCTGGAGCCCGCATGAGAATGTAAAACTTGTTTTATGCTATGTAAATATTTCAAACAAAAGACAAAACCGTGATCTTTTTTTTTGAATAGTTGATTGACTAAAACAAAATGAGTAAGTCATAACATAACTGATTACAGTCAACGTGGCAGCATCTATTACATAGATCAAAATATTATGTGATCTAAATACATTTTCAGTTTTAATTTAAATATGTAGCAATTAACCTAAAAGCTCTGAGTCAAAGTTGTGTTTTCAACATTGCGCTGTATCTGAACAACTTTCCGGTTGGAGAGTAGCTCACGAGCTTCCCTTTTCAAGTTGACTAACAACTAGAGATGTTCTCTCAGAGCTTTTGGCTGACCTCAATTCGAAGTGAAAATTAGCATTGTTTTTTTTGTTTTAGTTTTGTTTAGTTAGTTGTAGTGTGATGTAGTTTGACGATTGTGTCTCGATGTGTTATTTAACTTTTTTTAATGGGTTCAATGCCTTTATTAAAATAATATGCTAATTACAATACTACAGCTACTACACAATCCACTAGCTATTTCAGCCTAGAGATAAATGATTCAACCCGCTACCAGCTGTCAGCGTGCCCAGAATGCTAGCAGCATTGTCACATTTAATTGCAATGCTGATCAAAATACTGGCATATATTTGGCTCAACGGATTAGCATTGTTATTAAACTATTTGATATACTACTCGTCTTTTTTAATAATCATAAAAACAATAGTTGTATGCTGCGCCTAACCTATCCTGGTTAAATTTATTGTTGGTTTGTTACTTAGGCATGTATAATGGTGGTTCGAATTTATACCATCGTTTTTACATCTGTGGTAATGTTGTTCTTAGCGCCATCTAGCTTTAATTGTATGAACTATTAATAGGACTGATAGATCAACATTACAGTTAATATCGTATCGAGCGACGGCACCATACTCTTATTCTAAGAGTTTTATGGATAACAACATGCTAGGCGAAACTTACGCTCAAGTTAATGGAAGGAAAAAATTCGACTACCAGTGGGACTTGAACCCACGACTACAGAATACCGTCCTGTTTTTTTGTCCAAGTAAGCTATGGTAGCACTCCACTGGCCTACCTACTACTGGCATACCTTTCTTTTAACATCTTCCGCCAATCCGCCCCCAGCCGAGACCGCTTCGGCGTTAACCCCTTACAGATTTTTGATAATAATATGAATACGAAATGTCTTATTACAATTTCAGTCTCACCTACAGCTAACAATTAATTTGAATCTCTGAATTTGAAACATATTTTGAATCACCGAGAGTTTGATCTCATGATATAAATATGTCAGATTGCCATGTACAGTTGAAACTAATAGCACGGTAGGACAAGTCTCAGGAAGCGAAAAATAATTCTTTTTGTACACACTTGCTTGTAAAGCGAGCGATTCGTTGTTTTTAATCGACTTAAAAAAGGAGGTTACTCAATTCGACCATATATATATATACATATAATATATATGTATACATATTATGTGTGTTCGCGAATAACTCCGTCGTTTATGTATAGATTATGATGATTCTTGTTTTTGTTCGATAGAGTATACTTCCGTGGTGGTCCCATTTAAATTTTATCAAAGTCGGACAAGCTGTTTTTGAGTTACACTCCAATAACTGAAAAGTGCTACTCATACCTCGACGATATTATTGTTGCGGATGAAGACATCGGAGAACATACACAGTGACAATTGATCCCGTGAGTAGTAAAAGTAACTGCACAAAAAAATACCATAAAATTGAACCGACTTCAACACTAAAAAGTGTGAAATAACTTGTCGAAGTCGGTACCATGAACACAATATTGTGATGATAGTTACGTTTGTGAACTATCATGGTTGGTTAAATAGTACTAAATGTATCCCTAAAATGTTAAATACCTAGTATATATATATAGTATATATACTATATATACTACCTATGTAGTACCTTACTCTAAGTTATATGCATGTAAACATAGCATTCTAAATTTAATAATCAAACGTTACAAACAATATATATTTGTTTGTTCCTCGCAAATATGTCGAATAACGTGGTAAGAAACTCGTGAGCTGTGCTTAGTCGGCTAAATTACGCCCTCGTCTGAGGCTTCTACTGCAACCCACAGCCTCTTGTGTAATGAGCGTCTTAGTTCATTTGTTTTAAATGAACTGGAGCATGATAATGGACTAATAAAAAACTATCACTAACCGCAATTATCCATTTTAATGAATTCAAGAGGATACATAGGATAAAGATAGTATAGCTTTTATATAATAATTACTGTTTCTAAAAAATTAACTAGGTAATTAAAATCTGTCAGTAAAATAAAATAACGTTGTTACGTAACTAATAAATTCATGTTTCGTCATAATTATATGACACTAACTGCGCCCCGCGATTCCATTCGCGTGGTGATGATGCAAAGTAATCCAGTAACACCATTTTCGTAACTTTCTGAGTAACTTTTTAATAGAGAGCTTTGCTTGCGTGCTTTGTCGAGCACGTGCAGAGTTGCTCTCTATTAAAAATTACTCAGAAAGTTACGAAACTGGTCGGGATACCAACTCCAGTCTAAAAATAGGTAAGTTTATTCGTAGTTTCAACTAAGTAATATTATCTGTAATAACACGGTTTTTTGTCCCTGAGCGCAATAATAACGTGTAAACACCCGAAAAAGTCTACTCGTTAGCCGTCACACTAAATGGTAAGCCCCCTTCCTTTGCCAGGCATAGTCCTGGGGCACCGCATGTGTTAAAGTAAAAGACTGAATAGCTACTAAGATGGAGTCATACCGGCTGGCACCAGGAATTCATTCAAGATCATTTGTCTATACTCTCTCAAAGGAAGTCACAAACTTACATACATGGTAAAAGTTACGTTTAATCAGCAAATGCGACTTTCCGTTTACGAACACTCGGTTACCCTTATTTATTGGTCGATATATTTTGTTTGAAATATCGTATGAACGATAAATTTGATAGCGATACTTGTAATGTGTCCATTTTTGTATATATATAACCACGGTAATTTTATGTATCCAGTATTGTAACTCAGTCCTGTCCTTGAAACGATTACCTACAGCCACGCGGTACGTACGCACATGGTAGGGCTGCCCGCGTACCTACAGTATTTTAATTTCATTTACCTACTTGACTTTCTTTCGAGTTTTGTGATTGTAAATATTATATTTATTATTTATAAAATTGAAAGTCGTTGTGAATAAAATAGGAAGTGTTCAATAAAAAGACATTTTGTTTTTTTTATTAGTAGATTTAATTTAAAAATACATTATTATAAATTAGGGACTGTGAAATATTTGCGCCTCGACTGTGACTTACGAAAAACCTCACTTTACAAAGCAAGAACACACAGATCACACGCCTATTGTTTACAAAACCATCACACCGTTTGTTCGTCACTGTGGCGCAATCGCGACTGGCTGCACGCTGAGTGCACATCGAAATCGAGGCGCGTAGGTATAACTCGCGTTTCAACCGTTTCTATAAAGACAGAATACTGGATAGATAATATATTACCGTGATATAACGGTCCCGTAACGTAAAAGGAGTACTGGACCCTCTCAGCACTTGGCTCTCAAGCTGATATTAAACTGTTCACGCCGGTAAACATGAAAGAAGTTAGTGAAGAATTTTCTATGCTGCATGTTTTCAGTAAATAAAATTGTCTTTGTCCTGGCAAGACTTACAACTACGAGATGCTTTGGTACTTCACGTTTTATACGTATTTGTATATTATACGTGTTTGATACGTATTTAGATACTTACAAGTGTCAGTAGCTTCTCCGTAAACGGATAAATATAATATTATTAAAATAAATCAAGAAAATACCACCATTAAAATCAATTTACTGCATTCCTGCAAGCGCTTCAAAGATCGTCAATAGCGTTGACAATATTACTACATCGGTGTAATATGTAATATGTATGTAATAGTACGCAGAAACTACGTATGTGGTAATAATAGCTTACTAGCTATCACCACAAACGCCGCCAAGTTTTAGGTTAGGTTTCCGCCTATTGTTTTGTGCTGAATACAAGCGTTAGAAGTTGCGCGACTACGTGAACTGAGGCGTCGGTTTTGTGTTAAACACACAATTCTGTTATTATACTTTACTGCTTTCAGGAATATGTATTGTGGATACAATTGAAAAGATATTAATTAGCTCTTATACAGGTGTCCTTAGGAAAACACTAAGTGGTTTGCGCTATGATAGCGCGAACCATTTAGCTAGGTAGTAAACTGTTAAACTAGAAGTTAGCGAGCAATGTCGTACATGATACTTGCAGCTGCACAATTTATATCGCACATTCGGATCTTAAATTAAAACTGTATAACAATGAACGGACGTTCATTTTGCTATAATGATATTTTAAGATTATTTTTAACAAATACCAACAACATACAACAAATACCTAAACTTGCCTTACCCAAAGTGAATTTAGGGAAGATAATTAACTGCACAGTATGAGTATACGCGGGCATCATTTTAGTATTATAATGATCACTGTTATTAGCGTTGTTTTTTGTTACTTCAATTATATTGATTTCTCAAAGGTTTGAGCGTTATGTGTATATCGGAAAGCGTATTAAATTTACAAATTTTCAATCAAAAAAATGTTCTATGCCATAAGGTATACTTGTTGCACGTATATTATGTTCATCTCTAAAAATATTACCGTCACAGTTAAAATAAATAGTTTTTATTAAAACCACAAGCTCGGTTATACCTGGTGCCTTCAGCGCTCACTGGAATTAAAAAAATATGAACAAAATAGTCTGAAAGAAATTAAGAAATTGTACTAAAATAAATTATGTACCTACGTATTCTCACAGACATAATTTCCTTGGCACATACATTATCCTTTATCCTTTAACCTAGGTAGTGGTTACATATTTTTTCTAGGGTCGAGACATTGGGCCCGTGGGAACCAGGAGCTCATCGGATTTTCCAAAATTTATCTGAGCGTTTGATCGATGCGATGCGTGACCAAAATGCTGGCACATATTTGGCTCAACGAATCAGCACTGCAATTCAGCGTGGCAATGCTGCTAGCATTCTGGGCACGCTGCCGGCCGGTAGCGGGTTAGAACATTTGAGTTATCTATAGGCTACCAATAGCTAGTGAATTGCTCAAATGTTATTGTAGTAGCTGCAGTATTGTAATTAGTTATTGGTATTTTATTTTAATAAAGGCATTTATCCTTTAGAATGGTTCGTAAATGTTTACAATGAATCCCGCTTCATCCAAACAACTTTTTATATCTGAGAACGTAAAGAAAGTTGGCTTTCACATAGGTATTGCTTCTAAGAGTGTTAGCTTTGCGAGTTTATTTTTATGAAGGTCTGAGAATTTTACGATACGATTATGGACAGATGATATTGAAAGGGGAAAAAAAAGTAGTGTTTTCGTCGGAATAAGCCCAAACTTTTTGACGTGTTGAAAAGGCTTCGGCAATATTTTCAATAAATAGGATGCAGCCGTAATTCTCCTGTATTTATTTTCAATGTTTTACACACATTGACTTTGGACTATATAGAGGACGGCTAACAAATATAACAAAACTTTTTAGTTTTACCACCTGAACACTGACGAAATTTTGCACTTCTTAATTAACGGACTATGTTACACAGTCATCATATACATGCACGTGTTACGTAGTTGGAATAAAAGCTCACACGTTGATATGCAATTCGTTTATAATCACTTCTTCAAAAAATTACACAACAATATCACACATTTAGATGCACTTAAGTATCGCATTGGCTAAACCTAGAGAGTGACCTAGAGTCACACGATTTAACTGGACGGCTTTCGATGATCACAGATTACTTAGAGAAACCTACGGCTGTCGATGATCGAATGGCTCTAGCCTCAACTCGAATAAACTCGTCGGTTATGATGAAGTAGAGAAACGGAAGGTTGCCAGTCAACAGAATGAATTGCCAATAGGGCAACTCATTATCTTATCCAAATAATGTGGTAGCTCATAAGTTAAGTTGCCTGTAGTCTTAAATAGGAAAGTAATGTAACACACTTTTGTATGATCTAGCGACAAGTCCCTGAAGTAACGAAGAAACACATAAAACAGATACTTGAACTTTTTAAAAACTATCAATCCATTGGTCCATCGCCGTTATGAGAGCTAGGATTGTTAAGTTCGTTTTATATACTCTTTTTGTATTTTTATTTTTATTTGTATATTCTCTTTGAATATTTCGATAGAATTGACCAATGCAACTTGGTCGAAACATTGAGGTAAATAAATTACCACATGTTTTTTACGCGAACAAGTCCTAAATAAATTATTAAAAACGAACAAAATATTCCGTAGAATTATTCATCTTAGGTGCGCTACAAGCAATATTGCAAGATTAAAAATTATGAGAAGTTAGGATTTAATTTCAGCTCTTCAGTAATCGCCATCATTGTCTTATAAATCAAAAATATAATAAAAATTGCTATAATATATAAAAATAGCCTTTTAAAAATACAAGTATTATGAAACACAAATGAAAATATGTGTCTTTCTTCAAGGTATTTATTAGAAGATGTTTACCTAAGTTATAACACTTATCTACATATAACTACAAACGTAAATAATGACAGAAGACAAGGCATTTGCCTTGTCCTGTTTCAAGTAATTTAAGGTAATATATAAAGGACCAAATACTGTAAGGTTTACAAGCAAATTTATAGGCTTTATACGACTCTCCTGGGAAATGTGATTCAAGACCTCCATATGACTGCAGGGCGTTAATTAACGAGGACAATCTAATCTCCAAAATTTATTCGCACATCGTTAATTTTCTGGTTTGTTGTTATTTTGTGTTTTAGATTATAGTTTATTTTTAAGAATGACATGTTATCTATCATAGTATAGATGTAATTGTTAAAAAGTCACAGTAATCAGGTAAGATACTTTCTGATTGTCGACTTATTAGCTCAAACTTTTATAGCATGTTGTATTTTTCAGCACCTACCTTGAGTCCTATTAAGATTAAATACGTAGAAGTGAGCAAAAAGTTTATATAATATATATATAACATGGCGGATAATAATGCGCCAAACGCCAAAACGCGGTCAATATGTTATCACGGTATTATCATTATATAGCCATAGCCTAACATTAACATTTCCTATTCTAATAATGCAATTCTAGCTATGGACAGCCTAAATCCTGCAGTGGCATCCCATGGCTGGTATCAGCTTTATTCTAGAGAGAAGCAAACTCGGAATCCCTGGGAAGTATTACTGTTTGTTTGAGTCTGAAAACTATCGTGAGTTTCTTTTTTATTTTTATAATTTTCCAGTGTTTACCACGTGAGTCCTAGTCGGTTTGTTACATTACAATTATTACTGTTTGGTTGATCTGTATATCATGATTATTTTTTGAATGTAAAATGAACTACCTTAATATATTTATAATATACTCACAGAATTGTATAAAGTTTTAAGTTATAACTGTTTGTTAGCCAAGGTCATGGTTGTTTTTTTTTTTTTTACATATTATAAGTTTGCGTTTGACAACTGTCTCACCTGATGTTAAGTGATGATGAAAAAGAAACTAAAATTATATTACTTATTTCGCTAACAACTCCCCTCCTTACGTGTAGTATAATATAGGGTATAACACTTTTTTGACAAAACTTTGCGTGGGACATATAAAAAAATAAAACCCGCTCGATAACATAACGTATAAGATAACAATACGTTCTCTTAATTTGAATGGTATTCAAGCTATACTGCATATTTTAAGAGCCATTATTTGCACAAAAACGCGCTTTCCTTCCATAATTATTTTATCATGTCACTATTTTCAGCACGTACAATTAGCATACGGGGTGTATATCCGCAGTGATAGAGAACAATATTGGACGGTTGTGCAGCAAAGTTTGTTCTGCCATGTTCAACACTGACCGGCATTATAAAGGCTGAGAGCTTCATGCTAAAACATTTATGGCTATTATGAACACTGCAGTCGGAATGAGAGAAAAATATTTACTATCGTGAATCTTGAAATAAAATCAACAAGGGCACCAAGCCAGTTTACTATATTTGCCTATTGAAAATTTTGCGTCGGCCACCTATACAATTATAACAGTCTAGAATTTCCATTAGCGATAAAAGCATAAGCACTTAAATTTCGTTAGCGCTCAAACTAATCCAATTCAATATAAAAACTTTAAAACTATTTACCTGCAAAGTAATTTAAAATGTCTTAAGTTGTTATTATAAAATGAAATCAATTCTTTTTTTTTTTACTTATGAGCTTACGTTTGACCACTGTCTCACCTGATGTTAAGTGACGACGAGGTCTAACGTCGTTACAACGTAATTATATCTACGTCTATATTAAACAGATCAGTCAGGTTTATAAATCTTCTTCTGCTTGTTGCCCTTATGCCACACTAGGTGGCGTCATCACAACATGTTTTTCTCTCCCATTCAATTCTATCATGAGTCATCTCAATACTCATACCTCATCTAAACAAATCACCTTCCTTATAAATTATACCTTACCTTGATACCTTCTTTGGCCTTCCTCTACCTTTAAATCCAGCTATGTTCATGTTAGGTACTCTTTTCAATACCTCGTTTGCTGCCCAACATTCAGAGCCATACATTACGACATGTCTTATAAATTATGTCCTTGAGTTTCATGGGCATTCGAAGATAGCATAGTTGCATAGTTATGGTCACCAAGAGTGTCTCCATTTCATGTAACCTGCATATCCTGTACCTAAAGATATATAAATTTAATATTTGTGATAATCACACAGATTCCATCCACAGATCCAGCCATTTTTTCATCCTGCCAATCTAAACATATATATAATATATATTAAAAAAATGGCAGTTGCCTTTATTAAAATAAAACACTAATAACTGATTACAATACTGCAGCTACTACAATAACATTTGAGCAATCCGCTAGCTATTGGTAGCCTATAGATAACTCAAATGTTCTAACTCGCTACCGGCCGGCAGCGTGCCCAGAATGCTAGCAGCATTGCCACGTTGAATTGAACAGGTACCTTTTAGGCTTGTGTGCTACATCTAAGACCGCGTTATCACTATACATCATGTCAGACGGTGGTCAAACGCAAGATTTAAAAAAAATACCATTATTAAGCAGTGTTGTTCACTTCCATTAAATCTACGCACATCTTTTTACATCTAGTGGGGCCGATCTAACAGCCATTGTATGTCCGTGATAAGTTTCAACGATGGGAATCGACTTGAACGATGAAAGAAGGACGCCCCTTAATGGCCTACACAATGGCATACACTCGAGGGATCTGAGATAGGAAATATGAAAGTGGGGCTTTTATTTACTGACTCTTTTACCCTTTTTATAATAAAGGACGCATCATACAAATATTCGTGCACACAATTATCTAGCAAGTTATTATAAATTATATCGAAGTTAATAATTCGTATAAAATGAAAGTCAGTGACTTAGATGTGTAAATTAGCAAATTGAATGGGTAGTAGGCAGAAACACGTAAAGCAGAGCTGATGCCGATAAGGCTAAAAATGAAGACCAGGCTCGCTATTCCCACACGCCACTTCAGCACTGGACGTAGACAGTCAACCATAATATAAAACCTGTTCAAGAAGCGGTTCTTAAATGCAGACATTCTAGATCTGACGTAATTCCACCTTTGCCCACATCGTCACTAGGAACCAAGCTAGTGGTTGAACAAAGATAGTAATAAAAATTGGTACAAAAACTACATTCATCAAGATCAGAACACTAAAACAATTACTAATTAGCGTTTTTGGCTCAGCAGCGGTTGTTATAATTTAGATTTACCGCAAAAAACCCGTGTGCAAATATTTGGAAAATTATGATTAATAAAACTGATAATATTTAAGTGGTTACTTTTAAGACAGGGATATTATTATACTCAGCAAACCATAATTATTCATTATGGTACAGATTGTACAGAGTTTGTAATAAAAAAATTATTATTTTTTGACAAAAATTGAGACAATCGCCTTCAATCGCCCTAACTCGTTTACTTGGTTGGCATTTTTTAAATTTATTTTAATTTAAAAACCATACTACTGGACCGATTTTAATGAAATGTATATGATGAAACCACCTTTGAGGCATGACAAGGCCAAACAACTAAAATAATCATCAATATCCATTCAAGATTGGCCGAATGATAGCTTAACATACATAGTTAGTTAGTTGATTGAGAACCTCCTGCTTTTATGAAGTCGGCTGAAAATACACTTAGGCAAAAACACTTGATCATTTTAGACCAATTTAGACTTGTACTCAACCTATGTTTCGTTTACATATGAGTTAACCAAACGTAGTTTTTACTACTAAGACTACTATGTACTATGATCATCACCGAGTTAAATCAACTTGGGTAGTAAATCAAATTAAAAAAACTAAGTAACTTCCGAGATATATGTTTGAGTAAATACCCATTATGCGTCTATTATCCTTACCAAAACTATCAAAAATAATTGATAAACTTATATTATATTTTATATTTATTATATTATTTATATATTTTAACTAAGAACCATCTCGATCAGGTCGGCTTTGAAACAAAAAAAGAATCAAAACCGATCCATAAACAAACACACATACAAACATCTATACTCATCGCACAAATGTTTGCCCCTGCCGAGATTCAATAGGTTGTTGTTAGATACAGGATATCTTGTTTGCTTTAAACCGAACTTCATGTAAAAAATAAAACTACTGCCAACAGAAACTTAAAGATATTATAATTTCCTTTCACAGTGTTCATTAAATATTACGGTAAGGTGGAAAACGGTATATAAATATTAAACAGGGGCTGTAAAGGCAAGCGCCCACTAAATTGCTTTTATTGGATCGAAGCACAAAAACTAATGGCGATGTAGAGCGCGCGCTGCTCACGATACAGAAAATTGAGAAAGTTGCGTTCCTTTTTTCGTAGTATCGGTGAGTTGTGAAAAAGATAAATTAGGACCTGAGAAGAAATAAGTACATAGCCCGGTTTTTATCCCAAAAAAAGTATGATTTCTGTGGGATAACTGAGGTGGCCACAAAACTGTAGTCCATGCGGGTGAAGCCGCGGGGAGCAAGAAGTATTTTTATTCATTAAAAATGATTCTCCTTTTAGCTGTCACATAAGCGTTTCTGATGATTAAAAGGACTTGAGAGATGAGAACCTGAGTGGCAGGTTTACAGCCCAACAGCATTCTCACGCCTATTGGACAAGAGCAACAAGCGGAAGGGACGGTTTGACTAGTCCACCATGAGAACCCATCCAAAATGTTACCAAATTTGTAGTTTACTTAGTTGATCAGTAAAATGTACATAGAAACTTTACATAAACTTTTAATAACATCATACAATCTATATATATAAAAATGAAACCCGTTTTCCGTTGTCACGACATAACATGAAAACGGCTTGACCGATTTAGATAAAATTTGGTATAAAGATACATGGGACTTTGGAGAAGGACATAGGCTACTTTTTGTCCTAGAAGAAGTATGGTTCCCGTGGGATAACTGAGTCAGCGGGAAAAACGTAGTGCACGCGGGTGAAACCGCGGGGCGCAGCTAGTAACATAATAATTTTGCTTATGTCACTGAATTCACTTAAGTTATCTAAAACTATTTCTTGATTTCATTTATCGCTAATCAACATTTTTTCTGGAAAATAAATATACCACACTTGACAGAAATTCATGAAGGTCAATTCTATATAAACAAAATTTGATTTCATTTGCTAAGTAGTGAAAAATGATCGAATTTTTCCATTACCTGAAACTCTCGCGGTCAGAACAAATGCGTTTGAACTGTTTGTTACGCCAGAAAAAATAATTAAACTCTATATAATGTGGATAGTAATATTTTCTGACCCAAAGGTCATCTATAAAGTTTATTTTGTAATATTTGTATTCAACACGCATTAGATTTCTTTTGCCCGTCGGCCTGTAAATACCCGCAAGCCTTTGCAAGGTCATCGGTACCTCTTAATTTCGTAGTGTATTTGATTTCATTGGTGCGTTCTTACAAAAACAAAGATACTCCGAAAGTGTATATTACCTATATAAAAGAATTATCGGGCATGAGTAGAGCATTATATACATATAATATATTTTACATAATAAGGCCTCTGTCTACCCTAACTCCCGTCACATCTTCTTTCTTGCTTCGATCCGATATACTTTTTCCTTTTTTACATTCATAAGCGTGTTTATGCATTCTCACGTGTAAGTATTTATTTTGGATTTTACTAACACAGTTTTAATTATTTACACTTAAACTCTCATTAAAACATGACTTAAATGGTACAATCCGAACCTTCCTTGAGTAAAGGTGGCTTCTAGGAATTCACAAATTCCGTTTCTTAAGGTAGTATTTAATAAAATAACTTGACTGTCGTATTATATTTTCGCCAAATCCGGCTCGCAAAGTGGCACTTTTATTTACAGCTTAGGCTCTTCGTGCTTTTACTGAATTTGCATATATATTGCTCGATGTTCGCAGGGATTTACACTTTGGACCATTACGGGGTATTGTGGTAGGAAGATATGTTAAAATGTCGTCTGCCTTCAAAATGATTATTGGAAAATACTTTACATAACAGGTACCATGCAAGCACTAATAAGAGTCTAATTAGGCTGATTATAACTCAGCGTGTGGGAGAGCCTGCTCCCCTTGCAAGTACATAGTTTATTTCAAGAATTATTTCTGAGAAATATATTGTTTGTAAAGAGAGTCCAAGATAATATGTCAAAACTACCCACTCGCAGACGATGATGCTATACTGCCGTGTATGCGTATAGATATTGTTTTGTTCATTCAAACTAAACGAAATCATTAACCTGAGAGCTATGTACATAATATAGAGCTGCCCTACCAAGGAGTATTGTTTGATATTATAGCACAAGAACTGGAAGCGGACTGAATCAATACGCCAGTATTCATTGTGTACACTTGCATGATAATGTCATTAGAAAAAAATTATTTAAATTTGTCTAGTTTAAGCCTGCATTAAATCATACAAAACTACGTTAGGCGTTTAGATCCAGATTGCTCTATAAACTCAATATATAATTATGTTTATTATCACGTATCTATCATTCTTTATTTTATATAAGATACACACACCTCTACAAGAGAATCGTTCAATCAATAATAATGAAGCACCAGTCTGTTACGTTAATTTAAAATGTTTTTTCCCTTCATCTGCCGGAGTGAGAATATCAATCAAGGTACGCTTTAAAGAGCTGTTTCGAGCTGCTTGTTAAACTGCAGCTGGAAAGGATCGCATTAAGAGTAAAGTAACCCAATTGTGTAGCTTATTGTACTTAGTGTGCGGAAGTCACGGTGTTTTAGATTTTTTACCATCCTTATGTCGTGGTTATATAGTAACTTAATTGATGCTTAGTTTTTATGTGGATTTACGACTTAGAACATACCTTACAATTGCTACCGTTTTAAAATCTTCAAATTAGACATAGTAAGTATTAGATGCATATTCATATTTTCTTCTTGATCAGTGCTGACACAAAATTGTATTCAAACAAAACTCACCTTCATTACAAAATAAACCTCAAGGTATGAGAGGGTAAAGTTCTATTTTGTATAAAAAATAACAGATATTGTGATATTTTTAGTAAGTTAATATGACAAAGTTAACAGATTTTACATTAACATGAGCCACAAAGCTTAAAATCATCTAAAATTTGCAAACATGAGTTGATCCTTTGATAAGAATTATCTACTTATTAGGTTTCAGTGGGTTGTAAGGAATGCCATTCAATTTTGCTTTGTAATTATGTTTACTTTTTGCTGAGAATTATATACGGTGTATTGAAAGAAAATAATTATTGGAAAAAATAACTTTGAAGTTTTATTAGCATTATTATAAATAAAATAAAATATGTAAAAATACATCTAGATTAGTGATTCTTTTGTATCAAAATAACTAAAAGGGTGTAAAATAAGATATGATTTTATACGGTTGTAATAAAATACACGATATTTGGCCTTTTTTTAAAATGTGGGTATTTTAAGACAAAAATGATTCGTCACCGCGAAATCTGTTTTTCTGTATGTATCTATTTGCAATGCTTTAGAACGACATTTTTTTGGTATATAAAGCAAACCATACGAACAGCACAATACAAAATTATTTCAAAGCTTAACGCAGTATTAGATCAAAGGACTACATAAGCACAATAGCCAACGATTATATTTTTACAAAATAATGTAACCCTACCGTGTATGTTCCGTGGGTTTTTCAATCTCAAAATAGACTAATAGCACTTTTAGTGGCAATGGCAAAACTTTCATAGGTCAAAACAAATATTTTAAAGTATTTCATTCAAAACAAAAAAAGCAATAAAAAAGACGTGTGGCACTCGGGGACTGCCGCGGTAAAGCTATTGCACAGCATCTTTTATTAACTTATGCAATTAATATATTAATAACTTATGCAGTAACGCCGATACAACCAATGCCACCTAGAGGCGAGTTGCTGAACTAAACAGACAAGCGTGATATTTCAAAAAAGTCATTAAAAGTTCTGCGCACTATTCATCGATAGATGGCAAAACTAAAAAGTATCACCGCTGTGCTGCTCGGAGTGGGGGGTGTTAGGTTATTTTCGTTACGGAATTTCTGAATTCGGTCTCCATACTCAAGGCCCGCGATAGAAGCTATGCAATAGCTTAAAAAGTTACTGAAAAAAATATTCAGGTAGCGAGGTAAGGTTCCATGGAGCCCCGGTTTATCTCATAAATCGAATGTGAAGAGACGTGTTAGATACGTAAATGCACTCTTTCTGGCCGTGATGTTACCTATTTAGGGAATTGGTACTTTATGTTCTGTGTTTTATTTGAAGATATATCGGAGTAAGAAAACTAGGTCTATTTCATGGTACCATTATTTGTAAGTGATAAAATGAAATAGCGTGCTTACAGTGTTTTGTTTCGGGAGCTGCTTTTTGCTTACAATCTATTTATTTATTGCTAATCAAGTCTTCGTGTATTTGAAGAACTGATAGCATTGAAGTTGAAATGTACACGAATAGGACGATGGACTGGCAAGCGCAGCATAAGACGGCCACCGACAAGGTGGACAGACGACAAAACTAAGACCACAGTTAATGGCTGGATGCGGGCCGCTTCCAACCGAACCTTCTGGAGATCAATGGGGAAGGTCAATGCCCAGCAGTTGGCGTCACATCATATCAAAATGATACAATTATGACGTATAAAGAGAAACTGGTGAAAATAGCCGGTAGCGTCAATAAAAAGTGATTATCGTATTTATTGATTAATTACATTTATTGCAGATTAAAATCCATATTTATATCACACAATTCAAAGACACATTTTAAAGTACCTTTATTTAAAACATAATTTTCTTAAAGTATAGTATAGCATTCTAGGTCTAGCTTGATAACACCTTCGACCACATCGTCACCGACCATCAAGTGAGATAGTGGTCTAACGCTAGATCTATACAGTATAAAAAAATAGTAATACGGCAAGATATATTGTATACAGCATATTTACATACACTTGTAAACAGCACAATTCTCGTCGGGGCGAGTTTTTATTTAGATCACCTGTACTTTGATACAATTAAATATCAGAATAGTCGCCTATAACCAAACTTGAAAAAAAACTGATTGAAGCATCCCCAATTTTCAGTTCACAAATGGGAGTTTTATTCAAAACGATACATTTGCCAAATGAAGCGTAAAAATATTTACGGCGGCTGAGATAAAATGAAAAGATCGACATTTTGTTGGTATTAAATATATGTTTTATTGCAGGACACGAGAGAAATATTTGAATTGGGTTTTCAATATTTCTCTCACTTCTTTTTGGGCATTCCGTCCGTTTCTGTTGCTTACTTTTATAGCCCTCTTTGAGAGTTGCTTGGAGAGTTGTTTGTAGGAATAACCACTTTGAGATATTAAAAATGTATAAGCGTTTTGCGGAATAAAAATACATTATACGTTCATTCTTTATGCTATAATATAACGTTCAAAGTAATAAAAAATATTTATTTCCAAAAAGTAAATTACAATATATATTAAAGGTTACATTCACAATTTTCACAATTTATTTTCACAATTTATTTTCACATAACTTCTATGATGTAGCCAATTATATGTTATCTGTGAATAAATCACACAATTTGCGACTTAGCAACATAAACACACAGAATCACAAATACAAACACAATTAAGGCCTTGTTTACACAAGAACACACAAGAAAGCACTTTTTATTTAGACATTGTTTATAAGAATCTAAAAAAACAAAACCCTGATCTCCACACTAGGATACCCTGCGCTGTGAAGATCAGTTATAAGTAATATATTTTGTTCTTTTGTGTTCGGACGAAATGATAATAACATTTCGAAAAGCTGTCAGTGAAAGCAGTACGTTCTGCCTGATGATATTATTTTATAACAAGCTGCCACAATGTATTCTAAACGTAAATATAATGACATATTCAAACACAGGTTTAACAATTTTTCATCGACAACACATATTATTCGATAGTAATATAATAAGTAATCTTCGAGTCTGCTTTAAATATGGTCAACACTTATCTGTAATAGTATAATATAATATTTGGGCTAAGTGTATAGCCAATATGGTAATTCAATTATAGAAACCTATAATTTTTAAACAGGGTTCTATCCCTTTGTGACCGTAATTATATCTGTTCAAACGTTTTAATCGCACCTACAGAACCCTCCCATTTTAGTGGTATTCCCTTGCCTGAACCTTTTCTCATTAGAACTGTTTCCCAGCAAAAGGGTGGTCAAAGTGTATCCTTATTTGAAAAGATTGATTTTAAGGCACTCGTTGTTTTTTATGTTACACTATCGATGTAGCCTGGTGTCGCTCAGATGGAATTTAGATTTTATAGGTGATAATTATGACTTTAATCATAACTCATATAATATAATCGCTGTTACATAATATTCTATTATGCGATGTGAAAAGACGGCAAATTTGAACAGGTTTCTGATTGGGTTAATCTTAACTTGGTTGAGAATAACCCTTTTAAGTCAGATTTGCGAGTTACCTGCAAAAAAATCCATGTGTTCCCAGCTCTTCCTTTTCAAAACATTCCATTCAAGGTCTCAAAGAACATAAGTGATCTGGGTGTAGACATTCCTGCAAATATGCAATTTCGTGAGCATTATAGCATATAAAACCGAGCTCATATCCAAAAAAATTGGTATACCTACTATTAACCAAGCACAGTGGTACTTCACATCAAAGCAAAGACTTTTGCTAGACAAAGCGCCAGTACAGCCTCTCGCTTTCACCTTTGTAACAGTGCACCCAAGTTTCAACTTGAGCCTCTGGACGCATTGGAGCTTATTGCTATCAGAATCGTCAACAATGGATGTGGCCTCTGCCTCCCCCTACCGGAAAGAGGCGTGAATAGATATGTATATAGACAATATTTTCCCCGAACTATTTTAAATTCAAAATCAGTTACGCCTTTCCCTGCTGCTAATGAATTGACGAATTCAAGAGCTTATTTAAAAACTAATTATTATTTAATGACATTTTCTTTGTGCAATTTGGGTTAAATAAATAATCAGACGTATTCGAATGGCTCGATTCAGAACTCAAGTCAAGAAATGAGACAATTGCTTTATCAGTTCGCTTTTACAACACAATGGTACAGCAGTGTTTTTGTTGTTAGTTGTCATGACAACATCCCGCAAACCTAATCAGCTGTTACGATCGTCTTCGCAGCTCTTTGTTGCTCGTCGACCTTTTGTATACATTATTGGAACCCCTTTCTGGCTTTGTGAATTGTCTCTAAATAATTCAATGTCAGGCCATCTCATCTGAAGGGTTGAGGGCTGTGATTGGCTGCTGAAGCAGAAATGTTTTCTGGAGGGTCGTTCGTGAAAATTGAAGAGTGTAATCGATCCATTCTTAATAAGGGAAATTTTAGCTCTTGATTTCTTTTCTGGACTTTTATTATTTGCCATAAGTAATTGTGTCAGGCAGCGTATGATTTACACTATACGGACGATTATAAACACTTTGTGTTTTAAGTGAATGTGTGTTTATATACACACCCGCACAGCTTCCTCGCTTCTCGAGTATAGATAGTACGAGTTCTGAAAGGATAGTCAAAGCGTATAATATTGCGTCGTTCTATGGTTGTTCATTGTACATATTTCCAATATGCTTATTTTCACTCGTAACTTTTTTTAATATGAATAATTTCGAGTTGAAGACGAAAACTCAGTTAAGATTTCATTTTATGCAATAACATAAATAACGCAGATTTCCCGAACTAATTAATTTATAGATAGCCGCACCTCCCAGGAGTACGATAAAGTATGAATTTATAATAATTAATGACCCTAGTGTAATTAATTGATATAAATTGTCTCTCTGTGGAATGGCCGGGTTCTACTGATGTGCCCGTCTTTAATGCTGGAAGTTATATAAATCGCTCAAAATTTAATGGATGCTGGATAGTCAGTTTAATGCGCTTTAGAATATACATTTTAAATGTTCATTACCAATACACAAAAAAAGTCTCTACAGACTTGTTTTTGACATTTTAAAATAATGGTAGCAAAAAATTATATACACTTAAATAAAAAATAATATTAAGGTACCCGAAAGAAAGAATAACTATGGTATTGTTACATTTATTGTTTGTCATTTGAGATGATTCTGTTAAACAATTGAATTAAAATCTATTAATTAATGTTTTATATGAAGCATCATTCTATCTCTTAATAAAATGTTGTTATCAAATACTACCTTTATTCATTGCCATGATGTTGAACTATCATTGAGACGAGGCTTCGTGCTTGTGTTACATTTATCTCGTTAATTATTGCAATTCAGCGTGGCAATGCTGCTAGCATTCTGGGCACGCTGCCGGCCAGTAGCGAGTTAGAACATTTGAGTTATGTATAGGCTACCAATAGCTAGTGGATTGCTCAAATGTTATTGTAGTAGCTGCAGTATTGTAATTAGTTATTAGTGTTTTATTTTAATAAAGGCATTTGCTCTCGTTAACTTGCTACATAACAACTTGATGTACTCAAGTAGCCCGCGTAGCTACTGTGCTGGTGCTGTATTCAGCGACAAGTGATCAATCACTTATAATTAGCGGAATATTGTAAATATGACGTCTTATTTAATTGTGTTTTGTGTATGAGTGTTGAATATGCAATCATAAAAATGCTTTCTATTAACTCATTATTACACATTTTATTTATGTACCATTTTAAGAAGTGACTTTTTATACATCATAGGTAGAAAACAAGCAGGTGGGCCGCCTGATAGTAAGCGATTACTGTCGACTATGGATATCTTTAATACTGGGGGCATTACGAGACCCTTTTTAAGTCATTAGCAAATTGCGTAATATGTTCGTAGAATTTTTCGGTCACTCAGGTAGAACTATGCCATAGTTTTTTGCATTTTATGTGAATGTAATAACCACTGCTTGAGAAAGAGGTCAATCGTGGAATCCACGTCAGATGGGCCGCATTCATGAAACTTTGTGATATTTTATTGTCCAAAGCTCCACAATGCTTGAAAACGAAGGTCTTCGTCCATTATTTGCCACCAGTAATGACTTACGAGACTGAAACGTAGTCTCTGACTATGGGCCTTATGAGCAGGCTCAGAGTCACACAATGAGCTGTGGAGACAGCTATGCTCGTGGTTTCTCTATGCAATTTAATCAGAAATGAGGAAGTCCGTAGAAGAACGAAACTCACATCAGTGGATCAGGAAGTTGAAGTGTCAGTGAGCATGGCTCATAGATGGAAGAACTGACGGCTATTGGGTAAATTATCTTATCATTATTTGTAAAAAATGCAGTGCATAGTTTTTGGAAGCTTAAATTTTTATACAAGCTTCCAAAAACTATGCACATTTAGAGTTGTTAGGAAATTTGCATGTGAGGCCCACTATGTGTCTACTTGTCCTCCCTTCCATCAGTTTGTGCTACTAGTGGTCCATAGAGACACTGGAAAAACACACACAATAATAGATGTGTATTTTTTCGCTTCAGCCCCTAATTATGCATATTAAAATCACTGCTATTAGAATAATATTATTAGAAGATTATGCAAGAAACGTCCTAAAAAGACCATTTGTTACAAACACAAAATCTAAATTAAGTACGAAATGAAATGCGTATAAATATCTCCTCAGCCGCACTCAACGCTACTTAAGTGGGCGTGTGAATAAATCACTTCGTGGTCTGTTTGAACATTTGGAAGCCTTTTAGTTACGTAATTCGAGCACCTTCATAACTTCTACCGGCTTTTTCATGTTTCAAGCTGCTTTTTTTTATGTAAAACACTTAATTTTTAGTACTTTGTTAGAAGTTAGAAAGTTATTTATTTTCCGCAAAAGACATACAAAACTTAACCTTAAAATTAAAGCACATAAAACAAGTTGGTTACAAAATACTTTGTGTTAATATTATTAAAACTCACGTTCATAATTACTATACACTGTTTCTACGGGTATAGCGTGGTACTTAGTTTTCGCGTGGTCGATATCACGATCGATAAATTGTTTCGACTTCTTCCGGAAGCCTTCATCGGGAACTTGAGTGCGGTGCGTTTGTCGTAATGTCCTGTCTCGCACTGCTTGTTACTTTGTGTTTATTATTCACCTAATCTTACTTATTAAGTAATCTAGAAGTAACACTTATAATAGTTAGAATTCTAGGCCAGTCAGGATAAAAAAGAATGAAAGATTTAAGGGGAGGTTTGTAATCTCAAAAATCAAATCTAATATGAGTTACATGTATATGAATGTTGAAGAAGTATGGTAGTGATATTCGGAGCAAAGTTAGGCAATAACGCGAAGTAGGGTATGAGGGGGCGACAGGGGCGGGATGTGTGGTGGAAGGAGTACTGACTTAAAGTTAAGAGGATTATATAACCTGTACTTGTGCATACATAAAGAAAAACCTTTTCTACCTTTGAATATGGTCTGATTTCGTTTTTATTTCATATATTCTACACATTACTTACTAAACTTATTGCTCTATTTTTTCCAGTGTTTTATATGGTTTTACAGTAACAAGCATCACAACCAGTCAATTTCGCGTTGTCATTGTGTTTATTAAAAGTCAATATTATACAAAAACCATGTTAAAGAATAGAAAATATATTTAAAAGTAAGTTAGTAGAAAGTACAGTTAAAAGTACATTTTGTACTAAAATACATCATACTCATGCAATTGTAACCTTAATTAATTTTTGTTACAATTTATTGAGGGAAAAGAGGTAAGCTTAGAAACATAAATTCTATCAAAAAAATTACTATATATTAATATCACGAGTAGCAACTCTCTATATCGATTGCATAGGGGGTTGGGGATAGATGCTGAGACAACAATACGTTTGCTTAATATCTACAACGCGAAAGCAGTGTTTGGTACAGAATCCTTTTTAAGCGTTCTATAACCCAACACCGAAATAAAAAATAAAATAATCTCTTAATGCATTCCTAAATTGTTCGATATATCTACATGCATGATGATGATGCACCTATCACACACGCAAGGAAATTATTTTGAGAACTTTTCTGATAAAAGGAAACAACTCATCGATTTTTATTTAACTAAGTAACGAGGGTTTAATGGCCACAATTGAATAACATAACATTAACATATAAAATACCACGTTAAATTATGCAATGTCAGACATCTACACACACATACACACCTTTACAAATGCATACACAATCATAGCCTTACAAAAAATGTATGATGTATATGTAGTGACCGTAGAGGGTCAGAGTGACCCAGTTACCAAAAAATGTAACCGACTTCAACACTCAAAAGTGTGAAATAACTTGTCGAAGTCCGTACCATGAGCACAATTTTGTGATGATAGTTACTTTTGTGATGATAGTTACTTTTGTGAATTATCATGGTAACGACTTCGACAAGCTATATCACACTTTTGAGTGTAGAAGTCGGTTCCATTTTTGCTAATAAAATTTATTTTCACCCTTTTCAGTGACCTGCTACTCACGGGATCAATTATTGACATTGCGTATGTTCACCGATTTCTCCAACCGCAACTCTATAGTTGTAGTAGATGTGTAGTAAATGACATTATTGTCATCTACGTGTGCTTTTCAGTTATTGGACTGCAACTCAAAAACTGCGTGACTGATTTTGATGAAATTTAAACGGGACCACCACGGAAGTATACTCTATCAAACAAAATAATCATCAAAATCGGTTCATAAGCAACGGAGTTATCCACGAACACACATAAAAAAAATATACGGTCGAATTGAGTCCTTCTTTTTTTGAAGTCGTTTAAAAAGGAGACACGATTTGCTTCAGCGTGATCAATCCATGAAAGATGACATGTAAGTGTTGTACGGCTATGAAATTAATTAATTAGTAAACTGGGAACTACATCGTCAGCAAGGAAAGTTGTGTAATTAGCTGAGCTCCGGCCAGCAGAGGTCCAGATTGTGCGGTTGCTGAGTTGCCACTGAGCCAAATTAGGCAACGCTTGGAAAGCTTAGCTTAATCACGTTCTTTGTGCACTTGCGTGCTGGAGTTCTTAATTCACAGGACGTGTTTTGATTTTTTCGTAGTGTAAAACATAGATTCAAATATTTACATATTACTATGCGTCCATGTGACTATATGGGAAAATTGGTAGGTTCATGTACGTGGTACATTTTATAAGCATACAATCATGTAAAATATGTCTTAGCTCGTACGGTATGTATAAAAGTTTATTTGTAAAGATTTTGGACTTATTATAGCATACGTAATTAAATGGTCATAACTCTAATTTGACTTGAGAAATGAGCTTTAGTGGATAGTATACATATTTTATGAAGTAAAATAAAAAAATACCACAAACATCCAAATATATCTTTTTGCTTAGCACATTCTCCATAGTCTTCGAACAGTGTGTGTTACCAGTGATGACTTACGGATCTGAAACGTGGTCCCTGACTATGGGCCTTCTGAACAGGCTCAGAGTCGCACAACGAGCTATGGAGAGGGCTATGCTCGGAGTTTCTCTACGCGATCGAATCAGAAATGAGGAGATCCGTAGAAGAACAAAAGTCACCGACATAGCCCAGCGGATTAGCAAGTTGAAGTGGCAGTGGGCAGGGCACATAGCTCGAAGAGCCGATGCCGTTGGGGTCGAAAGGTTCTCGAGTGGAGACCACGGACTGGCAAGCGCAGCATAGGACGGCCACCAACCAGGTGGACAGACGACCTGACTAAGATCGCAGGCAAGGGCTGGATGCGGGCCGCTTCCAACCGGTCCTTGTGGAAATCAATGGGGGAGGCCTATGTCCAGCAGTGGACGTCCTATGGCCGAGATGATGATGATGATGATGATTCTCCATAATTCACTCTCAGGCTCTATATATATCAGTAAATAAATAATAAAAACAAAACAATAAGAGAATAAGAATAAGAATAACTTTATTTCAGCGGTCACAAAGGTATTAACATAAAAACAATCTTAACGTTAGAACTAATCTAGTTGGTAACACTAGTGGCTTCGATTCTGGCCTCCACACTAGAATTCCCTGTGTTGTGGAGAACAGTTCCACACAAACATAAATAATAGCGCGGTAGGTTGCGTTACAAGTGGTGTATTACAGTGTAGTACAATGTCTAAAGATAATAGGTATGTTTTAATATTTATTTATTTTCAAACTTACATCTATCATTACAGGTGTTACATCTAATGCGATAGTGTAGCAATTCACTATATGAGGGTGGCGTCCCCAAAAAGCTCTATAATTTTTTGTTAATGTTTTCGCGGCAGTCGATAATCATCTTTATATCCAGTTGGAGAATGCGGAGCCAAAACGAAGAACAACTAAAATATAACTATTATAACCTTGATTGTATTAATTATATGGATTAGTTTGTGTTTCCACAAAAAAATTTGTACGTGGATGACATTTATGATAATTTTTAATGTTGTGTATAATGCAGAGTGTGGCATTCGAAAAGTTTAATACTGTTACGTAAGTGGACAAGTCATTATGGATAATTCATTATCGTTTAGTGATGGAATGTCGCGATTAGAATGATTGAATGCCGGGTTTATCCTTATAAAGAGGCTTTTAGTGTAAATTGATGTTTCAAATTAATATTAGTTATTAGAATTATTTATAAATGATTGACGGATTCTAGGAACATAAATTTAACCGTATATTCCGGTAATGGAAATACGTATTTCAAAACTAACGATTGTTAATCGATGATTTAATAATGATAAAACCAACTTTGATAACATCTTTGGACATTTTGTATCATACTTATATAATACTAGCTGACCCGGCCACGCGTTGCTGTGGCCATGTGGCGCCATCTATTGATTACTTACTCAACCCAGTCGAAAGGTATCGACATCTGTTAGAATCATTTGGAGTTAACAGATAATTGTGACTGTCAAATAATAACAGACAAATAAAATTGCGACTATAATTTAAGATTTAAACTATCCTATCTCTCAAGTTGGATCGAACTGCATATGGTGTGCGAATTTTATTGTAATCGGTTAAGTGGTTTAGGAGTCCATTGAGGACAAACATTGTGACACGAGATTTATATATATTAGATATATGCAGTATAGTATCAATAGATGATTATAACAGCAAATACTGTGATTCAATTCAATAGATAAAATTCTATGTATCAGATAACAGCTGACCCGGCAACCGGCTATTTAATAAGTGATCGGGGTAGAAGCATGAAAGAATACTTTACAAGTTAATAATATTAAAACTCACGTTCATGATTACTTTACACTGTTTTTTACGGGTATAACGTGGTACTTACGCGTAGTCGATGTCACGATCGACAATTGTTTGTCACACGGTCTACCGTAAGCCTACGCACACAGACCGATACTTAAGAGCTGACTCACACCACCACCCCTCGCACCTGGCTTCTGTGCCGAGAACACTCATAAACAGAGCTCTGAAGCTCTGTGATCCTCAAAACGTGGATGCAGAACTGGCACACGTGAAGTCAGTGCTCGAGTCGAATGGATACGGATGGAAACAGAGCAATCGGATTGCACAAACCTCTGCAAAGGACCCGGTAGTGTCAGCAAACAGGGCACCAACATACCTGCCGTTTATAAAAGGGGTGACGGATAGAATCGGACACTTGTTACGCCGCAAATTCTGCATCAGGACGATATTCCGCCCCCCCTCAAAAGTTAGACAATTCCTGCGTTCGCCAAAGGATAAAGTACCACTTGAAAGTCCAGGTGTATACATTATACCGTGTGACTGTGGGAAAAGCTATATTGGCGAAACAAAAAGAAATGTCTCTGTGAGACTCGGTGAACACATACGTGCCATGAAGAATACCGACAGCAACAGTTCCGCCGTGGCAGAGCATGCCCTGACTTCCGGTACGACGCACTACATACGTTTTGATAAAGCCCGGATTTTGGCAAAGGAAAAGCTTTTTGTGCCGCGCAAAATCCGTGAGGCCATAGAAATCAGTCGTCGACCGAACTTCAATAGAGATAGAGGGTGGGCACTGTCGCATAGTTGGAAAACTTGTCTCCATGGTACAGTAAAAAGCGTGTCGGAGGAGTGCAGAGACATAGTCAGCTACGCGTGTCACACGGCCAGGATCCAGTCCGAAGAAAGCAGCAGCGATGAAGACGGATCCCTACACATAGATGTGATGACGCAACCGTCACCCCCTCACCCGCCTCCACAGCCCGCGGCGTCCTGTCGAGCATCACGCGCTGCCGCCCGCAGTGCGAGACGGGACGTTACGACTAACGCACCGCACTCAAGATCCTGATGAAGGCTTCCGGAAGAAGCCGAAACAATTGTCGATCGTGACATCGACTACGCGTAAGTACCACGTTATACCCGTAAAAAACAGTGTAAAGTACTTTACAAGTTATTCTCATACCTACAAGAAATACAAAAACTCAATTTTTTTACACACACACGCCCACGCACTGACATACCCTGTGTCGTGGGTGGTATAGACACACACAATCACAATACACAAACATCCAAGACCCAAGAACAAAGATCTCTGCTCATTACAGAAATATTTGCCTCAGCCGGGATTCGAACCCGGGGTCGCGGTTCCAAAGTCAGTGTCGCTGATCACTGAGCCACGACGACCATCATAAAAAACATTAAAATTGGTTGAGCCGTTTCGGAGGAGAAGTAGTTTAACCACAAACTCGTGACATGAGATTTAGCAGCACGATGCAGATCGTAATGTGTACAATTCAATTTAAAAACGAACTAGAACTCGCTCGAAAAAAGTTTTTAGGATTTTAAGAAGAATAATGACTGGACTTTTGATAGACACAAGATAATAACTTAAGTAAATATTAAGACAAAACAGCAAAATAAAATTAAAGTTGACATTAATATTAACCTAAGAACTAAAACATACTATACAAATGTACATACCTTCTAAATTTTAATGTAACAATCCGCTATCGGTGGGCCGAAGCCGGAAAGTTCCCAAAATCTTGACATCATTGCCGCGTTGAATAGACCTACGTCTATTCGTGATAGATTTGTTTCACTGATTGATACTGGTCATACTATACAAGAAAAATGTTATGCTCATGCCCTGATGAAATCATATAAAATTCCTAAAGTGCGTTTTCCGTTTAAAACGAATAGTAACTACGTCACCACTTCTCGTTCACAAATCGTTATATCCAATATTCACAGGCCATAGTAAAGTCAAAATACAGGTGACGGTCTCTGTGGAGTCCTAGCGATTGATCCCTCAGCTTCCGAGAGTGTCTCACCTCACTCTCTGGAGAGCGGATATCAATCAAACGAGGCTTTGGTTCTGCTCGTTAAACTGAGGCTAGAAGGGATCTAATACTGAGTGCTGCCATAGTGTAGTACAATGTGTTGGGATCACAAGTAGTGATTCTGGTTTGTAAGCTCTTTGAGGGCTCACATCTAAATATGAATATTGTAATATAGAGATTTTTTGAAGTGAAAACTTCTTTAGCGGCGTTGTGCACTTTTAGATGGGAAAAATGTTAAACTCGCATCAGGACACATGACCTAAACGAAAATTCGTAAGACGGAGAGAGTGTAGACCGCTGCGGCGTAGGAGAGGAAGTAATATCTCCTCTCTTTCTATCGTGTGATGAAAATGTGTGCCTGCTCCTGCTGTTTTGTTTAATGAATAAATATATTATTATGTCAAGGATTCATCAAAAATTTTACACTTTTTTGAATTAAAATTTTGTTTAACTTTGCTTCCTGAAGTCTTAACACCGCGTCTGTGAAACCCCTTCACCCTATTCGTTTTACGCTTGACCCACGTTTTATTATTTTCGTGCTCTGTGCGCATCAAAAGCAAACCGTTTGAAACTAAAACCCAAAAAGACTGAAATAGACCTACAATCACATGAAAATAAGTAAGTCCTGACGGAGGTTTACTTTGAAAAGATTAAAACGGTCTGCAACAGCTATAGGAAAGGGCAAAAGTAAACAGAGTGTAATACGAAATCGCCGTGCGGCAAAATCCGTCCCTCTCCTCAAATATTGATATTAAAAACAAGGCCTACCTACAAGCTAAAAAGATAACACCTCAACAATCATACTGGGAACAATTCCGAAGGTTTGCTTGTTTAATCTTCCAAGGTAGCTGAGTAGAGCTTAGGAATACGGGATTTCTGTTTATAGCTTTTGAAGCGATGATAGCTCAGCGGCAGGAACGTCGGCTGTCAAACTGACGGACACTGGTTCAATCCCCTACAACTAGGTAACACCATTATCAAATCCCCAGCATGATTGTAAGGGTACTTTCGGGTACCCACCTAGCTAGCTACCACCCTCAAGTTTGAAAAACTGTCACCAACACACATAGTGTGTTCAGGCAGCAGTCCTTGAGAGTGTGTATTCTAGGTCTAGCGTGATAGCATCTTCGACCACATCGTCACTGACCATCAAGTGAGAGAGTAATAATACGAGTAATAATATTAAATATTTATTGTCCACAAACTACATCAATCACTGTTTTACAATATTGCACTAACAATTCAATATAGGTACATGTACTAATTTAACATAAGACCTATGTGAAGATCTCAACTGACCTAGGTATAGTATATAATTTAAAAGTTAAAATAAAATGTTTTCATAAAATGTGCATATATATTTATCATTGACAGCTGTACTAGGGCATGCTTGTGTTACAGCTGTCATAGTGGTCAAACGGTCTATACAGTATAAAAAAATTACTTGATTTTATTTTTTTGTATCAAGCAAAAAATAATTTGTTCATTAGCTACTACGATAAATTAAATACTGACCTCTATATTATGCTGACATCTGTCAAATAAAACCAAAATAAAACAATCGTCTAATTAAATAAGTGTTTTTAATTTACTCGAAATCTTTGGCCGTCACTTGTTTCCAAAGATGTCTCAAAGGATACCTGTTACGATCAATCTGCGAAAAGGCTTTGCGGCTTACGAGCACAGTGACACTCTCGTGTTTATTATCCAATGTATTTTGTTTAATTGCCTGTAAATCTCGTTCTGTGTTTGTTTGTCCACATTAGTAAGCACGAAATGTAACTTAGTGGAGCATGTGATGTATTGTTGTTGACTGTTACTACTATTGACTGTTTGTCCACAAACTTTGAACCTAGTTATTTTTTATTCACTATAGACAAGCATTTGACCACTATCTTACCTGATGCTAAGTGATGGTGCGGTCTAGTACTATAGTTGTAATAATATTGTAATATTATAATATAAATTCGACCGGCCGGTTGGCGCAGTTGGTAGCACTCTGCCTTCTGAGCCGCTGGTCCCGGGTTCGATTCCCGGACAGGTAAAACATTTGTGTGTATGAACATGTCTGTTTGACCTGTGTCTGGGTGTGTATATGTATATAAGTATATATATACGTGTGTATTTAAGTATATATATCAGTCATCAAGTTACCATAGTACAGGCTCTGCCTAGTTTGGGACTTGAAGACCTTGTGTGAATGTTGTCCCATATAATATAATAAATATTTTATTGCAGAGCACAGAAAAACTTTAATGTAGGTTACATCGAGTTTAGTCGACATGACTTTGATGGGAAATTACATTTGAAGAATTCACGCGCTTTCACACACACCATTCGTTCCAATTTTCTTGTTAGTATGTACTAAATTAATCTCGGAACAGCTAAATCCTTACATACGAACGTATGCAGTGTGAGCCCAAAATGAAACGCACCCTAAGTCTGTTTCCACTCAGTGCTATAACTGAATGAAAACAGACTTAGAGAAGCATACAAAAACCTTTACATTTATAATATTACTAGTGGCCCTTTCCGGAAGGGTAAATATAGGTATTTAATTATTTTTTTAATGTGCCCGTGTGTTTTATTTCATGTGTATTCGAGGAACGCATGTAATCCCTTAGACCTGTTTTATATATTTTAAATTATTTTTTTTATCCTTAAAAGAACTAATTAACTTTACTTAATAATTTCATTTTCCTCTTCCATTTTGGTTTTAGTTCAATTTCAGATAGACGGCGCGGGCTAGGTGAACATCTATCATGAATACGACAGAGTTTTCTAACGACTCAAATGAAACTACGTTCATCTACGGTCAATGAGGTTCCGTATTCAAAAAGACCTTATTTGTGCTAACGTGGGCGTGAACTAGTAAGTAAAGTTCTGAATTCTGCATTTGCAGTATAATCAAGAGTTTGTTGATAGCGTGATTATTATTTCGTTTCGTTTTAAACGCGTTTTTACAATTTTGTAATTTTGACTTAACTAGTAGGTACTTACTACTACCCAAAAAGTATATTTATACATTTACATTCAAATGTACTTTACCATATCAGGGTTTGAGCACTATCAATCAATCAATGCATACAAATACGAGGCTTCTACGTCGTAGCGCTACGCGTCGTAGCGCTACGGAACCCCACCGTAGCACCGTAGCGAGCTACGGCTATAATTCAATAACCGTTCTTGTCGAACATTATTTATGCGACAGAAATAACGTATCTGACCACAACTCAGTTACTCAACTCCGCTTGTAGTAGTTAGATATGTTTTAATAAACTTGTTTGGTTCGTGCTTCGTCCGAATCACCGTCTAACTACTCTTACGACGGTCGCCGTGGCGCAGTGGTCAGTGACATGTCTGCTGTGTTTTCGGGATCCTGGGTTCGAACCCCGGCAGGGGTAAAAATGTAAGCGATGAGTGTAGATGTTTGTCCTGGATCTTGGGTGTTTGTATGCTGTGATTGTGTGTTCACGCCTCCCGCGTCACAGGGAATCCTAGGGCGGTTTGAGCGTGATAAAAAAATTCTAATCTACTCAATTTAATTTGGTCTTCTAGTAGATTAATTACGTTAAGGAGTTTCTGGGCAGTTGTGACTGTTCACCTTTCCTAATAAAAGATTATTGGAAATCCTTTAACGGGAAAACCGTAATCCACGCAGGTGAAATCGCGGGGCGCTACTAGTCCATTATAAATTATGGAGTTCTTTCTTTTAGGTTGAAAATTAATTCAGAATGAAGTGAAACAGTGAAATATACATGTAACGAAGCACTATTTAAGAAGTTACACAAGCAGTGTACACACTATTCAGAACAGGTCTTAACGTAATTTATTGACTCGTTTACTTAACGTTAAGTACTTAGGCTTAGTTATTTATAGGCACTTTCGTCGAGCCTGTTTTGTTGTTTATATAGAATAAACTCTGGGACGTATTAAATATTAGTTGTATTATACAAAAATATTACCTAGTTAATCGATATACGTAATTTTGAATATTCAAACAGTATATATATTGCTGGGCTATTTTAGGGACACAGTTAGCATTTTTTTGTTTTTTATTTTATTTATTTGTTAACAAACAAACATTTTAAAAATATGCTTTAATCTCCAACTTTAACTCCAACATGACTGCAGTTTATTTTATTTCAGATCAAACATACATATTGTACAATCAAACAACAATTTTGTTATTAAAATTTACGTGGTTTTAACGCATTATGAATGTATAAAACACGGGAATTACTCACGTAGTAAGTCATAGGGTTCCAACTATAGTTTCAACCACATTCGGTTGTCTTTTTCAAGGAGGATACGGGGCGTTTACGGACGCGGTCATATTACGTGAGTTATTCCCGTGTTTTATACAAACAACAAATTCACCGGCGTGCTGTTCAGGAAATCCCTTGTTGGGATGGGCGCGGTGGGCGCGGGCGCGGTTTCGTGGTGAATTAGTAGCCCACGGAGCCCTGTGCTTGGTATCTTGTTGCTAACAACAGAGAAAATTCTGCCAAGCATTTAGTAGTATAACTTTCGGCGTTGATGCTTCTTTGGTTCCGTGACACCAAGTAGCCAGTCAAATTGACAAAGCTCGTGATCAAATTCTTCCCATCACTTCACTTTTGCAGGCGTTGATTCAATTTGAGACACCGGTTGACATAATATCGACTGTTGCGATAATAGCTGAAGTTTGCTAATAATATAATAAGAAAACAATACATTTTCAATAAATAGCAGTCTTTGGGGGAGTCATGTGGACCAAACGATACCAGCATCTACTTATACCACCTCAGTAAGACTTACCTGATAACATTAAGAAAACTTTGACTTGAATTTCTTCGACCCGAAACCTAGTCGTAAAAGCTTTTTAAGTTATTTCGGTAACATGGTAAACTTGTTTGTCCCTTTTTGTGATACATTACGCACACTAAAAGGTACAAGAAAAAGAAGAACTGCTTTTGTGAATTAAAGAAATATGTATTATGAAAAAGTAAAATTCATATACAAGTACATAATATTAATATAACACTGCTAATAATATATAATAAATTCTTGGTAAAACATATTTACTTGTTTTAATTGAGAGTGGATATTTTTTTTAAAGTACTGCATATTTTGAATAGTTTTATAAATTTTCATCATCGTTATGCTAGCAGGTTGTCTGTTCATCTTTCTCCATTACTGAACCTTTCGACACTAGTGGTTATCAGTTCTCCTAGCTATGTACCCTATCCACTGCCACTTCAACTTACTAATCCGCTCGACTTTGTCCGGTGACTTTCTTTCTTCTACGGATCTCCTTAATTCTGTCGCATAGAGAAACCCTATTAGCATAGCCCTCTCTATAGCTCGTTGTGAGAATTTGAGCCTGTTCACAAGGCTCATTTCAATTTTACTTTTTACTAATTCAGTGAATCGTAATAGTTCAATTTTTCGCGGAGGTAAAAAAGGCTAATGTGCCGTTTTTATTTCACTATATCACTTTGTGCAACTACTTTCATGGTCTGAAACTCTGATGTAACAGAAAACATAGTTGGTTAGTTTTGTACTAATTTGTAAGTTGTTTATGTTATTTGTACTAATGTTGTTTGGTAGATGCCTTGTACTTTCTTAGCCAGAGACTACCTAAGGTTTAACTCAATGATTACTTTACCGAAGTCCCTTTCCCAAAATGTATTCTACTTTTACTTTGTTACTACCATCGTTATTGGTTATATGATTTGATGCTGGCAAAATAAGTTTGTCCGTGGTAGGGGGGATAGGGGGGATATGAATAAGTTATTTTTTTAAAGTTTATAATAAATGAAATGAAGGATGGAAATATAAGTGAATTGAATTGTTTAAAACTTGTTACATCTTCTTCTCAGCAATTGGACATCCACTGCTGGACATATGCCTCCCCCATATAGAGGGGATTTGCCAATTCTCGCCACGCTTGGCAGGCGGGTTGGCGAGCGCAGTATGATTTTGGATCCTCAGAAGGCGCTGCTGCCCACCTTCTGGTACCTGGTCCCTTAGCCGACTCTTACGGCACGGGGAGGTGGGTGCCGTCCAATTGCTGAGAAGAAGATGTAACAAGTTGTAAACAATTCAATTCACTTATATTTCCAGCTTTCATTTCATTTATTAGAAACTTTTGAAAAATAACTTATTGCAACAGTTCGATTTGCCCAATGCAGTCTACCAGAATTTACAAAATACGTGAATGTAAAAACCGGTAGAAACTTTGAAAATGTCATGGCAAACTGGAGTCTGAGTTACGAGCCCCAGGTAGTTACTGCAAGCACCAGAAGGATATAGTTACTGTCAAGGTATATTTCAGATTTTAATATAAGCGACCTAGAGTTTTCATTTATATTTATGACAAAGTTTAATTAACAATAATATAATAAAAAGAAAAAAAGGGATTGTAAATGTAAACATATTCCAAATTTGAATTTATCAGTTCTCGTTTGACTTAAACAAAAGAAACTCAAATCATTTCTGCGGACACACAAGTCAAAGGTTAACAGTCCAACACTGCAACAGGTTGGGACTCAACCCTCGAATGGATTAAAATTTATTCAACTGTCATTTATTCCGTCAGCCCTGTTGACTGCCATATGAATATGTATTAAGGCCTTTTATTTACGAAAGACCGCTATAGAGTAACTATATAAGGCGATTGGAATATAGAAAACGAATAAATTCAGTTATAAGCAAGTAATCCTTTATAAACATATTTAATAGGTACATACATTTACGTAGTTTACTATATTTAACTTTAAAGCATTGAAAATACAAGACTTAAAACTTAAATAAATGTTAAAACCAAAATCTAAAAATATTTAATATCAAATATAAAAAAAAAATATCAAAAACATTCAAAAGTTTATTGTTTCAAAATAATACAAGGATCGCTTTAGAAACATACACAAGAAATAATGTTCATATTTGCTTATTTTACTTGTATACTATAAGAAATGACATACAGAACCCACACTAAACAAAGTTCTTATTATATTAGTCCAATGGTGGGAGGAAAAGTTCACAGAATGCTGGCAGCATTAAAGTTGATTGTTGTTTGATGTTTGTATATGTAGCGGCATCAGCTCACTGCTGGAACGTTGAAAAGTATCGGCCAGAATCCACTGCAATGTGCGATAAGCATTCATGAATAGGGTAGTGTTCAGTTCAAGGGAAAATTTCCACTACTCAAGGGTATTTGATGAGATGTTAAGACTCTTATCCTAAAATATCAACCGGTACTCGACACGAAAAATGGTACAAGTGCTCACCCTTTTTTAACCAACTTCAAAAAAGGAGGAAGTTCCCAATTTGACCAGTATGTTTTCTTAAAATGTTTTTCACCTCTGAACGAACCACGAACTTTCGAATGCATGAACCGATTTTGAAGATTGTTTCTGTTCTACAGCGCCACCTGTGACGTGGAACTGATAACAAGAGACATAAAAAATAACGAAGTGTTTAACTCACGCCGTAAATCCGGTTCAATATTTACAGTAAATTTTTGACAATACATCTTCAAACTAAATTTTTATGGCGTCTACATCTAACGACAGATAAAACTTAATAATTGAAAAATGTAATTCCATTTTATTAAATAAGGGGATCGATCCATTGGCTTACTATATACGGTCAAGTTTGAAATTACCTGTTAATGAACAGAATATGCTTTAACACTACAGGACGTGTTTCTCATAACATATTTTTTTGTTAGTGCATGCGAATTGCATGTTTATACAAACAAGGTTTGGAAGCATTTATCATAACAATCTCATTTTCCTGGAACGGCCGCCTGGTGACGTAGAAATGGTGTATATTGCAGATAATTTATTTAAATTACGTGGATTTACGTTTTGTCGTAAACAAAGGATCGGCTATAAAACCAATTTGGAATGTTTTTGCCGACTGTTGCTTACTCTTTATGGCTTTGGAATGAATCGTTCGTTTGTCGCCTGTTTGTGTAACGATACAGTTGTACGCGTTTGAAGAAATATGAAATATTGAAATAAAATTTGATAGGTTCAGTAACATTTTTATTATTATACTAGTCGGCCTGACAAACATTTTTCTGCCATATAAATTACGAGATACGAGATTATTTTTTCGTTTGATAGAGTACACTTCCGTGGTGGTCCCATTTAAATTTCACCAAAATCGTACAAGCTGTTTTTGAGTTACACTCCAATAACTGAAAAGTGCTACTCATACCTCGACGATATTACAGTTTTGGCTGAAGACATCGATGCACATACACAAAAACAATTGATCTCATGAGTAGGAAAAGTGTGAAATAACTTATCAAAATCGGTAACACAATATTTTGACAATGGTTACTTTTGCACTATTATGGTACCGACTTCACACACATTTTTGAGTGTTGGAGGCGGTTCCATATCTGTTTGTTTAAGATAAAACGTCAACAGATTATATTATACTAGCTACGCCCCGCGGTTGTACCCGCGTGGTGATGAAAAACAGTGATGATGGTGATAATAAAAATAAGCCTAAGTGTTAATCCAGGATAACCTATCTTTATACCAAATTTCATCGAAATCGTTGAGCGTGGTTTGAGCGTCAAGAGGTAACAAACATACACACATCCACACATACACATTTACACACATACACTAAAACTTTCGTACTAATAATATTAGTTGGAAGTAGGAGTCGAAGAGACACAACACTTCCATTAAATTACTCCGTCAATCAACGAAGGTAACATTTTTGGGTAATTGTTAATACAAATATACTAAAATCACGATAATGAATCGTAATAAAATAAAGCCTTAATTTTATGTTGCACAAAGTTACTTATCCATAATAATCGTGCAACGAGATTTTTTATATAATAATAGATTGTTGACAGTACAACACTTGCTGGTCTTTTAATTGAGGAATCACGATTCTGATACCAAAATATGTGTATTTTACGCTTATTGTTTTACTTTAGCATTGTATTATTACAATGCACACTGCGTCGTGCGGTAAAACTTATACTATATTAATATAAGATAGACTTTTTAACTAAAAGCAAAACTGAATTTTAAGGTAACCTACGTGCTTTTTCTTATGTTGTTAGTTGGCATCATAATACAGATAAAACCAATAAAAATCAAGAAGTAATATGGTATCATTTATTAATTTTCCTACATCAAGTTCCTATCGATTTCCCATCAATGTTTCCATAAAAAGCTTTAACAAAGGTTTCTGTCCCGGCGGATAACATTGATCCTAATATTGTTATAGAACTGCGAGATGGTCTGACATTGAAATATTTAGAGAAATATCGTCTTCATCAAGACCCTAAGGGCGTTTCCAGTTTAAAAAAAAAATATGTATAACATTAATTTCACTAAAATACACATTGTGGTAAATAATATACATTAACACACTTCGATTTTTAAGCTTTTATTGTTCTCTCGTAGGGTTAATTACTAGAATGGATGCTGGCCTAGAAGAATTCATCTGTATTTCAAGCAAATAAAATTCAAACGACGAAAACAAAGTTTTTAATTGCCAGAAGAAACTTTTCTCCTTTTTCTTCACTTTCACTAGTGCACCTAGGAGAAAACATCAACAGTTTATATTATTATTATTACTAGTTTACCAAATTATTATTATCTATCCCGCGTAGTCAGTTCTGAGAGCTAATCTATTTCTCCATCTCTTGTCACAAGTGGATCTATGCGGTTGACACACAATTATATTCGTATTACTTCTGCACCAACTTGACATGTGATCGTCTTGTACTGATAGTTCTGAAAAATGATACTCATATTTTGTTAGCTTATGAGTACACAGATGAAGACGATGTTAGTTGCAGTAAGAATGTTCAACTTAGAAATAATACCATACGAGAAATACGAAAGGAAATCGTCACAGAAACACAGGTGTATGAAAAAGTCAATCAAATCCTTTTTAGAATTCAAACTATAGCGAGTTTCGTCCATCTTTTTAATCTTAGAACTAGCTAGGAATGACGTGATATTGAGCGTGCATACATCACAATCTGTATATAAACGCCATGAGGTAGATTCGTCAAATGATCGATGTCATCATAACTCTCTGCCCGTCATATAAAACGTGACTTATATATGATATAATATATATCATATATAAGTCACCATAATCCCAATAAGAGATATTATTTCACCGATATGTTATCGGAATGAAATAAATTATACTGCTCTTTTTATAGCATACATGAGAGTCATATCACCCTCTGAATAGAATCTTCTAATCTATACTGATATTATAAAGGGGAAAGATTTGATTGTTTGTTTGTTTGCATTGGATAGGGTCCGAAAGTATCATACAAATTTGAAAAATTATTTCTTTGTTGGGAAGCTACACTATCCCCGGGTGACATAGGCTATATAAATATAATATCTTTAAAAAATTAAAACTTCTTATAATTTTTAACTAGTAAAATTATATTTTCATCAGCAAACGCTTTTTCTTTCTAATTGACAAAGTGTAAAAACAAATGACTTCACGAATAGCAGAAGCTTGTTTGTGATGCTCAGAAGAGCATCACAAGCTTCTGCTAAGCTTCAAGCTAAGCTAAGCTCAGAATAGCAAGGCAAAAATTTATAAGTATTCTTGATTCATCCGTGGCACATTGTACATACGTTTATGAATCATTTGAACATGTCTGCCTGTCTTCCTGTTATTTTTGTAGCCCCGCTGCCTTTTAGTATTTTTAATATTAATGTTCATTTTTTGTTTTCTATGATTTAAGAGGTAAGAGAGATATTATTTTCCTATCAGAGATGAGTGAAATGCAACATTTAACGCTATTTATTTTCGTGATTAGGTGTAAGCCAGTCTTCTCTCTTGAGCAGAAAACTTGGTAATCTCTGTTCGTGGCTTAAAATTAAGTCAAAGTGTTAATTGGACGGGTGGTGGAGTGTAGTAGCAGGTAGCTTGTTTGTTGCATGTTTTGAAAAGAACTATTATCATTTTTTTACTTATTAATCAAATTTCTTTTTTCATTTGTTGCTTTTCTTAATGCATCTTTTCAATACTCCCTTTAGTTTAAATATTTTTTATGTTAATACTTCAGTTTCTGTACCCTACTGTATTGTATATCTTTAAATCAAATACGTTTCATAATTGTTATGTTTAGCTCCTCGCTCAAGTTTCACAATCTTCTGAAGTAGTTAATTATTCATATAACTAAAAGCCAGACCATTATTCTAACTAATTTTAGTTAGTGACCAACGGTGTTATAAAACCTAAATCTTCTTAAAGACGCTGTAGTTTCTCATGATTAACGTGACAGGTATGTACACCTCGAGGTGCAATTAAGCTTCTCGAAGTTAACGAGGTAGATGCACAATAAAACTGGCTCTGCTTAACTTACAAAGTTCTATGTGTACTTTAATGTTTCTATGGCTGCATTCAATGACTATGAAACTTGGCTGCATTGTTTACTTTGCAGTTCTGCATTGCTGAGACTACATTATAAGATATTAGGTATATTTTACAGTACAGTTTTCGTACTCTATTCGAAGTCTTTCCTATTTGTTTATTTTGCACCAAAAATCGAATAAATACTCGTCTCAAAAATACTCTAAAATGATGTGTTTTAGCAGTTGATTGTTACAGAGATTGTTTATAACATAAAACAATGTTTTTGTGTACATGAGACTCCGTTACTTAAAAAAAGTCCTAACTCCTAATCTGTTCCGCTAAAATCCTATAATATTATAAATGCGAAAGTTTGTGAGTATGGATGTATGGATGTTTGTTCCCCTTTCACGCAAAAACTAATGAACCGATTTTGATGAAATTTAGAACACAGATAGTTTATAACGTGGATTAACACATAGGCTTATTCTCATCATCACTATCATCTCCGTTTTTCATCACCAGGCGGGTAAAACGGACTTGGATTAAATTCAGTATGTAGATATTTCAGGTCCGGGAATAGCACGTAGGCTACTTTTCATCATTATCATAATCATCATCAATCATCACCACGCGGGTGAAACCGCGGGGCGCAGCTAGTAGATAATAAACATACAACGTTTGTCAGATGTAAAATTAGAATTAAAGAAGACGATAAAGTTCTTTTAAAATTTAATTATAATAAATAATTGATAATATGTGTTGATAAATTGTGACGTACTATGATAAAATTAGCTATACGAGAACAAAACCCAGAACTAGTTGATTTGTAAAAGAACGAAACCTGGACGCTGTTAAATTAAAACCAATTTTAAGATATCGATGTGTAAGTTACTTGGTTGTTTTAAACAAAAATAACGTCTTCACTTCAGAAGATCTGAGTAACGTTGTATTTGAGTCTTACCATTAAAAGGCAATGCTGGAATTGTTCTTAGTACCATCACGCAATCTGCGCGCTGTAGTAAATATAATTTTATTCTTTCGTTAAGAGTTCTTTAAACAGTCAGACATGTTTCAATGAATTGACGAGTGAAGAAAGTCAGGCAGCGATATCAGCAAGTAGAATGACAATCCATGACATTTGTCAGTCGTCTATCCTCCCGGGAAAGGGATAATGAAGTTTCTAATTTTGATAATTTTGAAACCAGTTTTGTTTCACATTTACGTACTTTGACGAGTGCAGAAAGCTAAAAAGGTATACGATTATATCAGCGAGTAGAAATCCATGACACCTGTCGTCTACCCTTCCAAAAAGGTCATGAAGTTTGTAATTGTAATAATTTAGAGACTTTTGTTTCAGACTTGTAAAAACCACTTGTGTTCCTGCGTGTACAATAAATAAGTAATCCTATTAATATTATAAATGCGAAAGTTTATGTTTATGTGTGTATGTTTGCATGGTAGTTACTTTTTCACGCTCAATCGGCTACACCAATTTCGATGGAATTTGTTATGGAGATAATTTAAGCCCTGGATTAACACACGGGTGACTTTTATCCCGGGAAAGTATAGTTCCCGTGGAATAATTGAGGTAGCGGGCAAACCATAATCCACGCGGGTAAAACCGTGAAGCTCAGCTAGTTATTTATACAACAGGTTTATCAACTTACCACAAAGCTCTTTACTCGTTCACAGTGTGAATTTCCTGGAACACCGCTCAATATAAATGCAAATTCAGTAAGAGAACGAAGAGCCTAAAGCTCTGTATAAAAGTGCCTCTTTACGAACCGGACTTGGCCGAATTTTAATAAAACACTCAAAGTATCCCATAAAAAAGTAACTTTAAATAAGGCAACCTTTGAAGTTAACGACTTCTTTTTAAAGAAGCTTTTATAATATTTCACTTACTTTTTGTTTGAAAATTATTTACATTATACAAACCAATTATTTTTAGCTTATGTTTTTGTGAAGTGTCTGAATTATTTTTACCTGAAAACTAATAATTCAAACATTTTAAGTGATACAAATTTGCTGAGTCTAGCCACAACAAAGTTTTATAAAATAACTGGACCGGTAATCTAGAGATTAGGATAAGGGTTCGGGTCCCCGGTAAGGTAATATTTTTTTAGCAAACCTATTTTTTTACATTTAACAGATCTACCGTTTAACCACTATCTTACTTGATGATCAGTGACAATGTAATCGAAGATGTCACGCTGGACCTAAAGTTATCACTGGCTCTCAAGGACTGCTGAACAAAGTATGTGTTTGGTGACAGTTTAAACTTGAGGATGGTAGCTAGTCAGGCGGTTACTCGAAAATAACCTAACACCATGCTGGAAATTTGGTAACGGATCTGGAATCTGTTACCTTCACCGGAAGACCAAACCGGGGATCGAAACAGCGTCCGTTAGTTTAACAGCCTGCGCTTATACAGCTGAGCAATCATCGATAAAAACTTGAGATGGCTTTAAATGAGGCAAGCGAAAGATAACATAAAATTTAAATTAAACGCTTGTATATCTTTATTTCGAATAAAATACCCTCCAAGAAATATTCAAGGCTTCAGCGCTCTATTGCGCTCGCTTTATGACTGAGTAAAGAAGGTACACTATAAATTCTCATCCACTTTTAATAGACACTAGTATCCAGAATGCTGAGTATTCAGCAGTGAGCGGAATAAGCAATTCTCTCTTGAGCATAGAGTTGCAATATACGGCGATCCATGTTTGTACCTCATATTTTTAATTCAAAACTCACTAAAGTAGATTTATTTTTACAGTGCACTTTATTAAATATTATGTGGTTTTAAAAAATGATACTCTTATGGTAATAGTTTTGTCCCAAAAAAAATGAAAACTCCAAGCGATAATTTTTATACGGTAGATTTTTCATTTCATACCAAATATTTCATATGCCCTTTTAAGCCAACTTCCAAAAAGGTTTTATCAATTCTGATGATTATAAATTATTCTTGCCAATGCTGCAACAGAGAGGCTATTAGCTACTTCTGCCGGCACGCCCGGAGTGCAACCGGTTCTTTTTTAAATTTATATCTTGTTTGACGTAGTAGTATAACGTGTTTGTAATACAGTCTCGGAGATATTATTATCTTCATTATGTTTTATGTAAATATGAGTAACGTCACGTTCCGTACCGTCCATAAGTTACAACTCGTGCATTTCGTGTCACAAGTTTCCTCATCTAGTTAATTAACATCCGGAACACAAGTTGAATGTATACTTGTTGTAACTTCTGCGTAATGTTTGGGTTCATTCAGCAGCATATTTCGTTTTGAATGTCCTTATGTCTAGCGTTAGCTAACTTAACATTTAATAATACTGCTTAAAACGTTATCTAAAATATTTTTTTTAAACAACTTTTCATTTTATTTTGCTATAATCATTTTTACATTATAGTTATATAAAAATCAAGTCGTGGCTTAGGTATCAGCGGCACTTTAGAACTGCGACGCCGGGTTTGAATCCCGGCTGCGGCAAACGTATCTGTGATGTCCGTAAATGTTTGTTATCTGGTCTTGGACGTTTGTGTATTGTGATTGTGTGTGTCTATCCCTCCCACGACAAAGGGTATTCTAGTGCGGGGTGTGAGTGTGAAAGTGAATGCGTTTGTACAGTGAATGAATTTATGTTATCAGCATTTTCATGTAAAGCATACTCAGCTGGATCTTTAATAAATACCTGCCATGCACTAGAGCTACAGCAGTATTTATTTTATAAATACCATAGGGGATCATAGAGAAATAATAGAATAAATAGATATTGGGACCTAATTTGCTTGTTTGAACATTATGAAATCATATTAATTTCTTTTAACTTTATATAGCTGAATCAAGCGTTTGACTTTTATCTTACTTGATGGCCAGTGATGTTTGAGGGTGGAATCACGGTAGACCTAGATAGTTAATTGGCTCTCTATTGACTATTATGACTATTATGAGTAAATAAAAAACGTATGAAACCTTTTTTATTTACTCATAATAGTCATACCTAGATTATTACGCGCTAAACTAGCTTATTTAAATAATATAAATATTAGGCAAATAAAAATAGAGAACCAATAAAGAGTTATCGAGCCGGGTTACCCTTAAATTTAATTTTTCTTAAAACCTAAAAAAAATCTCTAGGGCACTCTAATGAAAGTAGGGAGCATCAGTTTGTAAGTTTTATAGTACTAAATGACTGGTCCTTCAATTATCGACCATTGAGAAGATTATCGAGCAGGAAATTGGGAGAGTATGTAAGTTACATTTCAATATCTTAAGTAGGTATATGTTATGGAAGAATAAGAAAGATGAAACATTTAAAATGTAAGAGCTTACTCAAGTACCGCGAGGAAGATCAAAGTCAAAGGTTGTAGAAAACTTTGCAGTATATCTTTTTTTAGGATTTGTAATTATAATATATTTTTTAGATCCATTGCCACCTTAGTACACATTTGTTATTGCTTCACTTCTTTATTCGAACAGCTTTCTGTTTGGGTAGAGCCGGACCTACTCCAGTATTCTATCTTTCAAATATTTGCACGACCCTTGGTAAAACATTATTCTTTCATCTTGGCATGTGTACGTTTCTTCTTTATGAGAAACATGTGGTCGGCAGGGTTTGACAAAAGCTTTTCTTTTATTTGTTCAAAAATGAACGGTACATAATTTATAATATAATGATAAAAACGCATTCTAAGACTTCTTTTGACAATAGTTAATTACTATAGAAAGTATAATTACAAAAATATTAGTTTAAATTCGAAAATATATTCGATGATTTACTCGTTATTTTAAAAATAACCTCCTCTTGTTTTTATCCTTATCCATTAATAGGTGGGATCACCACAACGTGCTTTTCTCTTCTTCTCTATTCTATCGCTAATCAGTGATACTGAGAGAGAGAGTGCTCAAACCTTTCATAAACATATTATTCTTTACGCAATCCTTACATGCCTTCTTCGACCTTCCTCTACCTCTATATCCATCCACATTCATGTTAGTGATTCGTTTTTCATACAAAAAGCAATGGCGATACACACATTAACCAAACAGTAAAATTGGCATATTGAATAATAACTTCTATCTTTGAGGTTCTCATCATCATGAGGTTCATATTTAAATTGCACTCATATTTAATTTTAAAATAAATTTAAAAAGAAATACAATTTCTTACGTAAATATACGAGTATAATATCGAATGTATTACATACATAAAAAAATAATTTTCATAAAATTAATATTTATTATAATGCTGCTGCTGCAAGTAAACCACAGACTGGTTCAACCACTACGGTTTACATTATTTGAAGGGTATATAATATATATATATATAGGACGTATACAACGGCACTATGATAAGAATAGCGTCGGGCTTTTGTCATTATTTCATATCAGCCTAAGAAGTCCTATAAAACCTAACAGCCTGATGCGGGATGACGAAAAGAGGAATGACGGGACTACACTTATTCTTTAGAAGGTGGGACGGCCATTGGTGAGGGATGCCACATGCGTAGATTGGAGAATACATAAAACATGGCGATTCTACATAGCAATGCTGCCAGAAAATTTTTTTTTTTTTTTTTCACTAATTAATCTTGTGTTTAAATGTGTTTTAAGTATGCATTTTATCAAAACTAATATAAAAATATTAATCATGTTACTTACATACTCGTGGTAATTTTTGAATACTAGGAGCAGTTGGTTGCAAAATATGTCCCGTAAGATAAATAAAACAATGAAATAATCTGAAACCACAACGCGCAAAACGCGGGGTTTCGTCAAACTTTAATCATAAAAAAGTTTTCCGAGGAATTGAGAGTATTTACTGAAGTTCGGAACTTGTGTAGAGTCTCATACTAGTATAAGAGATAAATTAGAAAACAAAAAGAACGATTTTATTAATGCTGGCTATCGAAAGTATATTTTGATGATGTATTGCTCACAAAGGACATTGATAACTCATGTTTGACAGATAGATTAGTTTATTAAATGATTTTTGTTAATACTTTACAAACACGATAGCAAAACAGTTACTCTTATTAGCTTAATCAATAATTTCTTAGTAACCAATGTTATTTTAAATCGTGGGGGGATCATTGGTACCTAAACTAGGATTAACTTGTGGTATGGCCTTTCAATATTCTCCTCCCGAGTCCAGGTATTTACGAACAATTATACTAATTTATAAGTGTGCTTAGAATTTCAACTTGAAATACAAAAAACAATACACATAGGTATAATAGCACATAGGTAGGCGTTGACTATAATAATACATAATCGATATTTACAACTAACAGTAGCCTATTTAAATTTAATTAAAGATTAAGCAGAACTTGAGCCGAGTGATTCAAAATAAGTAACAAATACGACGCGAAATAAAATAAACCATATTAAAACATATCATCTTTCTTTCCTCAGCCATGTGCGTCCACTGCTGGACGTATGCCTCCCCCATATAGGGGGGATTTGCCAATACTCGCCACGCTTGGCACGCGGGTTGGCGAGCGCAGTATGATTTCCGATCCTCAGAAGGCGCTGCTGCCCACCTCCTGGTACGTTATCCCTTAGCCGACTCTTACGGCACCCACGGGAAGAGATGGGGGAGTACTATTCTAGGCCGGTACCACCACGGCCAACATATCATCATACTTAAATAACTAAAAACGTCTCCAAAACGTGCTTCTCCTACTGTTTGCAGATACTACACATACATACAGATGCAAGTCACTGTAGCACTTGCGAAAGTACCTATGATACATTTAATATAAAATATCGGCAAATAAACTTTTGTACGTCGTAACTCAGTGATTAAAAATCCTTCCTGCTAAAATTATAAATGGGAAAGTTTCTATATGTGTATTTTTGTTACTTCTTCACGCTCAAACGCTTGGGCGCCTCACACAAACGCCTCAAATTAGGGAACACTGTTTTCCCGGAAAATGTAAAACGGAGTTCGATCCGTCTAATGAATTATTTCCTGCGCTAGCCATCTCTCCCCTGCTGGTTGACGCGATATTCCCGAAGCGTACAATATTGATATTTTCCTTAAAACCATTGTCATAGCGAACATCTAAGCTTGGCTACATCAAAAAAGATTTTTATCTTGTAAATATTTGAGTAAGATTATTTGAGGGGACTGGATTTAATGGCGTAACGAATTATTTGTTGATACAGAAGGATTGCGTTTCGAGTAGATACAACAAAAGCGGTGGGCTTTTTGGCATGTCTTAGATTTTAGACCGCCGCAACACAATTACTAAATATAATAATAATTCGTTACGCCATTAAATCCAGTCTCCACAAATAATCTTACTCAAATATTTACAAAATAAATGTTTTTTCTGATGTAGCCAAGATTAAAAAGGACTGATGTTATAATACGATTAGCGCCATTACATTTTTTTTTATTGAAATACACCGATGCTTGTAGATTAACAAAGAAGCGTTTACAGCTTTCAGCCAAGACAGACAGTAAACTATTAGACTATTTTACAAATTGTGGGTTAAAAAATAAATACAATAATAAACAAATTTAGTAAATTTGGAAAAAATAATTTCAGGTTGGTTTCTACAGCAATCAGGGCATGGAGCAGGTTTGAGCCGTGGGCCGTAGGATTCAATTGTAATGTTTGTGTCCGTACTACATTAGGCACACTGAATAAATGCCTTGGAGCGGCCAACACGTGCAAACAACGTTGTCGATCTGGTACAAAAAATTAGCAACGTGACAGAGTGGTGGGGTTATCGAGCTTGCCATTCAACAGCAGAAAGTAGAGCACTTATATAACGCATATTTTCGTTTTAACTCCAGATAATTTATGCCAACCATGCCTGCTAAAATATAGCTTTTTATAAATATCGTCCAATTTGTTTTTTTATCTTTTCAATCATAACTTTGTATTTATCCTCGTATGGGTCCCAAACTATTGAGATATATTAAGGCTTCACAGGGCTTTGCAAGCCGGAACGACCTTTGTTGTTGTGCCGGCGGCACAAGGGCCGCGGCATCTGCGGCCTGTACCGTTCAGCAGTTACTGATTGCTGAGCTTACGGAATGGCTGTGTGTTTTTGTTAGATCAGCGTTTTTATACATAAAATTTCACAGTTGACTGCATTGTTGGACTTTATTTAAGTGATATTACACTACGTTATGAAAGCCCGCGGGCAACATAGCTGAGCTAGCGACCATGAAGTTCTGGCATGCCCCGCTGAAGGGCGCGATCGGGCGCTACCCGCCGGCAAGATTATCGCAAAACAAGCGCGGCGACCTAACCCGCCGAGCAAAGCCGGCGGGCCGAAGGGTTTAGTATATAGAAGGGAAGCGTTGGAAACAAATGTTTGCTTTTACCATTCGTCTTTGATCTTTTTTTTTTCAAAGTAAACTTTGAAATGTGGGTAATTTTCCTCATTGCTGAGCTGGAAATGGTTAAAAAAATTGCTATGGAATATGTTAAATAAATTGTTTATATTAGGTTGAAATTTGTGTTACCTTCTCTTTGAATCACTTAACAGTTGCTCATAGTCACAGATTTTCAATTAACTCAGTGATTTGTACCTGCAATATTCGGAATCCACATAAATCATTTCCATGATCTAAATGGATACCAACAAACAAACACAATCACACTCCTACCCCTGCACTAGGGTAACTTATATCGCCATAGGTAGGCACACAAACAATCACAATACACAAGCACTTCATAAATGATGAGCAATAGGTGGTATGGCACTTATAAAATGAAAATACTAAATTTAGATCTTTTTTATCAAATTACGGGTTGTAAGGTCAAAAGAGTCGTCGCGTTATTTGTTAACGACTAAAGCTCCAATCTATATCTAATATTTCACGAGTTGTATTCAGTCTCAAGTAAACTAAATACAAATCGTCTAATATTAGAGATAGCTTTGTGAGAAGTTAAACAAATTTGAATATTCGCGTAAATAAAATATCAACTTAAGGGAATTTCAGTTACTTTTAGTAATAACAAGTCTTTGACTCTCATTCTTATTCTGTTAAGTTACAATTTAAGTAAATACTCTCATAAGAGTTGTCACCAAATGTATATTAACTGCGTCTGCGTATTAGCTGCGTCTCGCGGTTTTACCCACGTGGTGGTGATTGATGACGACGATGATGAAAAGTAGCCAATGTGTTATTCTGGGACCTGAAATAACTACATGCGAAATTTCATCCAAATCCGTCAAGCCATTCAGGCGTGATTAAGTAACAAACATCCATCCATCCATCTATCCAAACTTTTACATATATAATATTAGTGGGATGGGATAACTTTGTCAAATTGTTTGTAAGTAAGATATATCAAGAGCGAGCGCGCAGAAATAACGAAACTTATAAACAAATTAAATTCCTAATTAAATTTCATGTAATCGGTGATCCCTTGTTTTATTTTATTTCTCACTTGAAACGTTATTAAATATCCATCTTATCACATCTTCAGCACCCTCAAGGTTAAATAGAAAATCCAAATTAAAAATATTGTGTTAAAAGAATACTCAGTTTAATTATTATTAGACTTTCGCGATTCGAACACATTGATATTTTAAGAACAATCCTTCTTAATAATTTAATACTTAATGATTTTCACACGATTAAGTCCCGACTGATTTATTAACCAGCTGCGACCCGCGGATTTACCCGCGTTGTGATGAGTGATGATGATGACAAGTAGCCCATGTGTTATTCTGGCACCTGAAGTATCTACATATCAAATTTCATCCAAATCTGTCTAGTCGTTCGAGCGTGAAGAAGTTACAGCCATACACACAAATTTTCGTCTGTTATAATTAGTAGGTAATAATATTAGTAGGATCCTCATTGTTTAGTTCTACCATGGAAAGACATTTAAAAAGACTCACTCTCACTCACTTAACTCGTTATTTTCCAGATTTTTTTTTTTGGATTAAGTTACGGAACAAGCAAAAGGCCCACAGGACATTGTGCGAACACTACTGCCTGGAGGTAGAAAGAGATATAGTGGCAAGACTTCCCCGGGCGAACTTCCACTACTCTTGCTATGAAATTGTTTCAAGATTAAGTAGTGTCTTATATTAAAATTGTATCCGACTTATTGCTTTGACTGAGTTATAACTTAATACAATTACTGAAATAACGTTTTTCGACTATAAAATGTTTTATTTTTACGCGTGTTACAAAGTCAATAAGATACATTAAAATATATTATTTTTTAAGACTTTTGTTAAAACGGACATTCTATGAAATTTGGTAAGGAGATAGATTAGACCCTGAAATAACACATAGGCTATTTTTATCCCGGAAAAAGTATAGTTCCCGTGGAATAATTGAAAAAGCGGAAAAATTGTAACAACGCGGGTGAAACTGCGGCGCGCTACTAGTAATGTATACGATGGAGTACTTAATAAGGCAAGTATTTATTTAACTAGGTGTTAACTACGGAGCCACTGGCTGGTCATTAATCATTTAGAGAGTGCCTTAATTTGATACAATTATAGCATCTACTAATGATATCGCAAATCCATATCCACGTCGGCGTGGTCTAATGAACACGTAGTTAATATTAATTTCTATCATAGAGTAGTATATTGCTAATGTGTTACTAATATCATGATGTTTTGTCGACTCGCAATAGTGCCCCAGATACAACAAAACAAAAGAATATCTGTGTAATCAATTGGTTGTAGTGCATAGCAGAGAACAATACATCTTTTCGTTTGCCCAAAGTCAATTAAAATGCACCTATTAAATACTAGATTATTGAGTATGGGCGTATTTGCAATAGCTTGTTTAATATTAAGCTTGGTCTAAGTCACAACTGATTCCATGTATCATGAAATATTTATTAATGCTTGAATGTTACAAATATTTTATTGATATATTTAGTTTTCTCGTAATATAAAAATAATTAAGAATAACAATAAAATAATCTAACTTAAAATAAAAACCTTAAACATTTAATAAAAACTAAATTAAATCTAAAACGGGCCCCTGCGGCATTGTACCCAAGATGCTGGCAGCGTTTCCTCTTTGTATTGCTAGGCTAATACGTTGAGCGAGGAAGCTGCCAGCTCTTCGGTCTCCTGAGACGTCAACCAGTCTCTTGGAGATTTCCTTGTAGAAGTTGAGCGCGCTAGGACCCCACGGGCCAAGGGTCTCGACACCGAAAGGAATAAAATTGTATTCCGCGCCGAGACCGCTGTATTTAACTACTTTTGCCTTTTCGGCCGATTCTGCCGCCGTTCCTGGCCTCGTGGAGGTTTGGTGGACATGTGAAGGGGCTAGTGTGTCTACACAAGTCGCATCCCATACCAGTATCCGACCCGAAATTGTATCACGAAACTTTAAAAAAAAAATTTATTTGCTGAAACCAATAAAAATAAGTTGGAGCCACAGAGTCACTAACGAGAAAGTATTGAGACTTGTGCATCAGTCCCAAGAACTAACGGTCATCGTAAAGAGAAGAAAAGTACGTTTTCTTGGCCAAGTTCTCATACACAATCGGTACCGCCTCCTTCAAACCATAGTTATGCAGAAAGTGGAAGAGAAACGACACGTTGGACGCAGAAGGAAGACGTGGCTCAGGAACGTCCGAGAGTGGACAAGCATCGCCAGAGGAGAACACTTATTTTCTTTACACTGTTTTTAACGGGTATAACGTGGTACTTACGCGTAGTCGATATCACGATCGACAATTGTTTCGGCTTCTTCCGGAAGCCTTCATCAGGATCTTGAGTGCGGTGCGTTAGTCGTAACGTCCCGTCTCGTCGTCAGTGCGAGACGGGACGTTACGACTAAGTACCACGTTATACCCGTTAAAAACAGTGTAAAGTAGTCATGAGCGTGAGTTTTAATATCACTTATTTTCTTTGGCCATAAATCGGCAAAAAAAATGCGAAGCTGACAGCCAACCTTCAATAGTAAAGTGGCACCGAAAGAAGAAGAAGACTGAAACCGGAAACGTATTTATTTTAGTTTAAGGATGAATTCTATTTATAAGGTATTTGCCTGATAACGGACGGACGCACGGCTCGAGCTTCCCGCGAAGTCAATCATCAACATCATCTTCATCTCAGCTATAGGACGTCCACTGCTGGACATAGCCTCCATTGATTACCACAAGGACCTGTTGGAAGCGGCGAAGTCAATATCGTTATCAAGATCTTAGCATGGTGATAGTGATAGGGTACTTTTGAGTACCTTATTAGCCCCTCCACATGGGGGGGGGGGGGGGGGGGGCTCAATCGCCAATACTCGCTACGCTTGGCATGCGGGTTGGCGAGCATTGTCTGATTTTGATCCTCAGAAGATGCTCCTGCCCACCCTCCGGTAGCAATTTTAACGAGCTACTATTAGTATATATTTCTAAAACAGTCAATCTCCAAGAGATATATCTAAATTGATTAGATTTTTCTGTTCATGTCGTAGCGTCAATACCCATTCAATTTATTACCAAGCGGATAATAAGGTGGCCTCATTTCCCACGAAGAAATCCTACAATTTTGTAAACTGCTTAAATCTGAATACGGATGATTTGATTTTGGCAATCAGCAGAATTGGAACATGAGACAAAGAGTTTCCTTAAAATATGAAGGAGATCTCATATTATCTACCTGACATATTTTTGTTTCATATTATTTTCTACTTGTATACTATATTGAATATAATTTAGAAAATATACTAGAAAAACACAAATTCTACAACATATCTATAAGTTGTATGACTTACCTTCCTTCGATTCACCGTGATGAATAAAATCATCATCATCATCATCTCAGCCATAGGATGTCCACTGCTGGACACATGCCTCCCCCATATAGGGAGGATTTGCCAATACTCGCCACGCTTGGCAGACGGGTTGGCGAGCGCAGTATGATTTCCGATCCTCAGAAGGCGCTGCTGCCCACCTTCTGGTACGTGATCCCTTAGGCGACTCTTACGGCACCCAGGGGAAGAAATGGGGGAGTACTATTCTAGGCCGGTACCACCACGGCACATGGTGAAGATGAATAAAATACGCCACACTATTTACAAAACAACCTTTCGATAGACCACCACGGAAATTGTGATATTTGCATAAGAGTGACATTTGCATTTCGTTCAAAGGATTTTTTGTGAGACCATTTTTTTTTTTAATTTGGCATGTTTTCAGTTTGGGGTGGATTATCTACAAAAACCTGTTGAAAACCTCCAAAAATGTATGTACGAGATCCATAGCCTGGGTGTTATACCGCCACATGTTTTTTTAATACTGTATAGATATTTGACCACTATTTCACATTATATAAATGTGACCTATTTTCTATGATGCCCGTAAATTACTTTCATTAATAATGTATTTTTAAATATGTATATTAATCTAATGCATTAATGTAACCACAGTGCATTTCGAAAGTAGTTCAAATAAGTTATTAAAACTGCTAAAAGATGGCCAGCTTCTAGTTGTCAGGTAATCCGCGATAATCTGACCCGCGCTCTTGATAAGCAAGTATGATAGTTTATTCAGAACCAATTCCAAATTCAAAACCAAAAGTAAGTGGGGCTGGTCTTTGATCTATCATTCGCTCTACCGCTAATACATTTCATGTATAGTATCGGCAATCTTTGCCAAACTGGAATATTAAACCTGCAGTATTCGTATATTATTGCTGCTAACTTTTTAGTGGTTTAAATAACTATGAAGCTGTAGGAAGCAAAAGGCATAATATCTCAATTCGTTTATATTTTTTATGTTTGCAACCTAATTAGGTGTCGCAGCATGTGACGACTCCATCATGGAATAATATGCCTTATAAACAAACCTCAGACCTCTCGTTTGTATACTAATTAACCAAAAAGAAAATCGCTTATGAAGGAGAAATACCTTTTAATAGTTTTTAAACTAAGTCATTATTATTTATACAGATCCCACAAATAATACTTGTACAATTTTGTTCATAATCATTTTATTTAAAGAAAAATTTTTGACCCACGAAATAGATCAAAGTCAACCCAAAGTAGTAATAGAAGTCCACTAACTTGGGAATTAGATGCTGTTGTCAAAACAAGGTTACTTATAATACAACTTTATTTATTTACACTAATTGAATAGTTTATTTTCTTGCAGCTCTAGCTGGTTCATGTTCACATTTGACTTCAAACTCTGTACCTACAACAACCTTTATGTAACCATAAATCGTAAGCCATCGTTAAATGTACAAACATATAATATTATTATGTAACCGCTGATTTGTCCAAAATGCATCTGCCACTCAACTAAAATAGAGCATGCTGCAATTATTTCATTTATGTATTAGATTTACCCAAGTTTTTGAAACCTTAGATTTGATTAAGTCGAAGCTTATTCACCCTTATATAATCCAATATACCAAAATATCACAATATATATAAAAAATTAAGAACAGTTATAGCACTCTATGTGAGAATACGTTTGGGGAAGGAAGTAGTGCCATCACATCTACTCGTATTTCTACCGCCAGGCAGTAGTGTTCGCATTTGTGTTATGGTTCGTAGGGTATGGTCTCGGGTGAAATTACAGGCACATGTGACTTACCAACTTTATGTCTCAAAGTGACGGACGCAGTGCAGTTTACGGATTGTATCTGTCTATAGGCAGAGGTTACCACTTAACATCCTGTAGGCTTTTGCTTGTTCCATCACCTTATCCCATATTACCTACCCTATAATTTTAATTGATATATAAACTATTTGTTTTTACATATCTGTATTTATTTATAAATGAACTCTAAAATTCCTACTTACTACACCTTCTGTTTAATCAAAGACAAAGACATGAGGGCTGGTACATGTCACGGATAGATTATGCTGTTTTCTAGACGTGTGTATTTTCCTGTACACATTTGTGTATTTACGATAACAACATTTATATTTTTCTCTTTAGGCATTGTCTGAAAACCAGTATCGGATGCCGTGGCATCCCACATTAACACTGAGGCAAAACCTCTTTTCTTTAAATTAAATAATCAAACATATTATAATAATTATTTACTACTATAATAATAATTATTAATAATATGTATAATAATTATGTACTAGTTTTATTTTTGCGCAAATAAACGATTTCATTTCATTTCCCATAAAAAAGATGGGACCAACATACCTAAAAAATCGACCCTCTATACTTATTTTTTCCTTTCAGAGATACGGCCGTGTTGAACGCTATTGCTGATTACCCTTATTTTCGTATATAACGTTATATTATTATAATTAAAAAAAATATAGTTAGTTTTATTTTAAATGATAAATTAAAAATTTCATTTGAAGCGATTCTTGAAACGTAAATAAATAATACTAATAATCCTCCTAGAAATGTTAAAAATAAAATGTAAGAAAATCAATAACTTTTAATTAACATTCCTATAGTTAAGCATAATAAAATAGTTTGTATTAAAATTATAAGTCCAATAGATAATGGATGATTTAGTAATATTATAATAATTGATATAAAAATTATTAATATTGATATAAATATTTTATGAGGAATGGAATGGAATGAGGATTAAATATGAGGAAACAGAAAACAATAATTTAAGCTGGAGCTAGTGTATGGAACACTAAACCAAATAAATACAAATATTGAAGTAACATTACTTTTAGCAGAATGTACACTAATTCATCATGTCAGCCATAACACATCCACTGGTACAGGACTGAGAGACCAATCCCATTTCACAGGCTACATCAATTGTATAATGACAGATACTGAAAATATATAACGAGTATAATCTAATACTTATATGGTAGGAAATTTATTTCACTTTGAAAATACCCCACCATCTCTTGTAAAGGTAAACATGATGATCACACCGCATTAGGTCGCTCATCTAATCACGCCAACGACAGCGAGTGTGAGTTATAGGGGCAGTGGGTCCCAATGACCTGACAATAATGAGCAGGGTCGGCGGTTACTGAAATCATAATGCTAGTTTTATAATCCAATAACAAGGGCCGGTTGGCTACTTCCAAGATATTATGTGAAAAGCAGAATCATATTTGCGTCCCTCTGCGTGCTCTTCTGTATATAATAATGTTCATTAAATTCACCATCTGAGGCGGCACTCCAATAGGAGGAAGCTCTTTATTTTCATAATGATTTTTTTTCTTTATTAAAATAAAAGAATACTATTGACAATACAGCTACTACAAAAACATTTGAGCAATCCAGTGGCTATTGTCAGTCTATAGATAACTCAAATGCTCTAGCCCGCTACCAGTTGGCAGCGTACCCGAGATGCTAACAGCATTGATGAATTGCAATGCTGATCCGTTGAGCCAAATATGTGCCAGCATTTTGGTCACGTGTCACATGGAACAAACGCTCTGATAAGTTTTGGAAAATCAGATGAGCTCCCGGTCTCCACGGACCCAATGTCTCGACCCGAAACGGTTCAAATATGTAACTACTATTTAGGTTAGCATATTTTTGAATGAATTTACTATTGACGTTTATCAATGAATTTAATTTGATTTACCTGTAGGCGTTGTGAATATGTTTCACTGAATTTAGAAACCAAATATTATCTTTATACATTATTTTATTCACCAGTATTAAAATTCTCGACAGTCAAAAGCGAATGAAACAGGGATGTTTTTAATATAAATATTACCAACCGATTTAGAAAATCGCCTTTAAGCTTCGCTTGAATTCAATTTGAACATAATTTATGAAGGTGAAGGTAAAACATGGTTTACTTGATTGCCTGAAGTAGTTTCAATCTCTTAACCTTTACTTTACATCAGAACGACATAATAATAAGACAACTGCGGTTGAGTGGTCATTGACCTATTAATATTTGATATACTAATTTTAATATAATATATGAAGCTCAGTTTTGGTTTGTAGGACAGTACGTCTAAGTGACAAGTCTGAGTGAGTCCCTTAACAGATCTTATCGTTACAAGGTCAGAAACTATCTTCCCTTACGTTTAACCGTGTATCTTCTTATAGCTAACGATTCATTTCGATGTAGTTTATGTATTGTAATAAAACCTTTTGCTCAAATACACTGTTACTGTGCGCGCTTCTAAAGTAATTGTTTTAATTATAATAACAACGTATTAAACAATGTAGTGGAAACAAATAATTCCATCGCAGAATCGGTCTTTATCGGAGTGGAAATCCAATATAAAATAAAACATTGATTGTTTTAAAAGCCGCAAACACCAATAAGAGACATTGTGTGTATTGGGAACTCCGAAATAGCTTCAGCGGTACAATTTACACACATTGTGCAGGAATGGCTGAAAAGTGTGGGTTAAAAAGTAAAAGATAGATATTTTATTGTCTATCGCCATATAAACAATATTTCGTGTAATGTCCGTAAAAATTAAAATATGTTTTAAGATATTAATACATCTCTAAAAAAACACAATGTCAAACCTAACACTTTATAAGAAGTACTTAAGAATTTTTTTATAAGAACTGTTATGTTAGTAGGTACTTTATATTATGTTTTTTTAATCAGTTAGATCCAATTTAATCAACATTGGCAAGTATAAAAGTATGTCTTAAAAGGTGTCAACTTATAAAATAATTATTTTATGCGCCCACGTATCTGTGAAAGTACATAAAACATATCTGTTCTCAAAAGCAGATAATTGGTAATCCAAGTTATTTTTAACATTTCTTGCAAAGCCTGCATTTGGATTTCATTCAAAGCAGCGTTTGTAAAGGGTTATTATATTATATATCTTTTTGTTATTTTTATCTTATGAGCTTCCACCTCATCCGGAACGGAAACATTATACTGTAACAAGTGTATTTTTGTTTTTGTTTGTTTATGTAGAAAGTCGTCGTTTGCCTTCCTTAACAGGCACAAGTTTTAAAGTAGACTTAGTGATTATTAAGAAGATTAACCTTTGCTTGTTGTTTTTTGTTTACAAGGCAAAGTTACCAGAAACTTGATAATTAAAAAAAGCTGGAAAGAGTATAATCATAATGTTTACTCATTAATCTAGTCTTACACGCCCCTAATGGTAGTGGTGGGGCGAGCGGCAGGCTCAGTAAGCCAGACAGAACCGAAGCGCGCACACTTTTTACTCGGGCACTCGCCGGCATCGGACGTCGACGCAATGACGTAGCAATTGGAAGGGGTTACCGACGTTACGTCACCGGCACGGTTGGCTTGGACGAGTCATTCTACTTCGGGACATCGTACTGAGCGGACGTGCCTTATTTAGTCCACTGTTGGACACTTCTACCTGAGTACTCGGAGACATCAGACGTGGCTTAGGAAATCTATGTGAATTGTTATCGTGTTTGGTGATATCGCGTTTTGTTATTTAATTTCAATGAAAAATGTTGATAGGTCGCTTTGTATTTTCTGTTTAAAAATTGAATACACTTCTGATCGTCAAGACTCTATACATCAATTTAGGGTTACAGACGCACGTGAAGAGTTACGATTTTAGTGTATACAAAATTTAAATTTTATCACTGCTTTTAGTAAACTTTAAATGATGGTTTTACGACAAAGGCTTTTGTTTTCGGCCACAGTAGGTCAAGAAAATAAGTCTGACATGTTCCTCATTCCTCAGAAGAGTAAAAAAGTTTTTTAGTGTCATGGTAAGAAATCTCTTTAGAGTTTGGTTTGTGGCAATACTGTAATATTTACTGAAAAAAATTCTTAAAAATAACAAAAAAATCAGACATCCATTCAGCCAAGCATAAATTCAGTGTCAAGTTCAGCTCTGTAGAGGTACCTGCATATTTACCGTTAAGGAGAAAATTTGGTCCTAGTGTTGCTGCTCTCTTTTAATTAGAAAGTATCGAATACTGGTCAGAATTTGAAATGAAAATCAAAAAATCAAAAGACTCACAGTTAACGGTAACTTGTGTTGTAATGTAGGCGTAACTGATGTTTAAACGTACGATAAAACTTGAATAAAACTTATTTGAAATAAACACAGATTAAGAAACATAATATAATTCACAACCTGTATTAATGCAAGCTATATTACCTAGGTTTATATATTACAGCACGTAACATTCAGATACTCATAACGCTATCCTACATATACTAAGGTCAAGAAGTGCTCAAGTTGACAAACCTATTTTTATACGGGCTGATTGCTCCCCACGACCCTTTGTGAGGGTAACTCTTATATAGGTATAAGGGGCTTTGGACATTTCTGTCCCAAGACTTTGCCTTGAACGATTTCCAATCATATTTATGAAATTACGCATTATAATTGAAGAACATTCATACTATAACGTATTTATCCTCAAAGCGCTCAAGAAATTTTATGATTATTTATAGATTCAGGCGTAACTTTGCGGAAAACCATAACAAAAAGATTTTAATAAAGAATATTTAGTGTTAATTCCGTAACCTTAAATTATTCAAGGCTATAACGCAGTGTGCACCTCCCTCCCTCCCGTATAAATTGCATGCAAGAAATTGAAACTACAAATGCACAATAACAAATGTGTACAAATGCAAACATACGTAACCGGAACTTCTTCGACACGTGTTTCGCCTCTGTACGAGGAATCCTCAAGAGCTGTTGACTTGTTGACCGCCAGAACGAAAATGATGTTGTGGCGTACTAATTATATACTTCATATTCTCTTTGCGACAGACCTTCATGCGCCGCTCCAAGCGAAAACCGCGCTCACTTGTTTACTGTCTGTATAGTTTGATTGTACATGTCGATTGGTTTCTATGGTTACTAATATAACTTTATGTAGATTGTTTTGCATTTTCTGTTCCAATTTCTAATTAATATATCGGCGTGTAGCGCTAAAGCCAAGGCGTGGTCAGGATGGCATCCCGGTATTATGTCAGGATGGTATAACGGTAACATAGCATAGCAGTAATAGTAACACACATTAACATTTCCTATTCTAATAACGTCCTTCATAAAGGAGTGAACTCCGAAGCCCTGGGACTTGTTTCGCCCACGTGTTTCTATACATAAAGACATCAACAAATTAATTATAAGTATTCTGCCCCAGAATAACATATTGCCTTCATCGTACACCCAATTCCAATTAAAGCCATGTAATATAATTTGCGGTGGACAAAGAAATAAAAATGTATACCCTAGTAATTACTATACATAATTTTAATTTAAATTTCAAGTTGAAGACGAATTGGTAAATTTTATTAAATTTTGATTGTGATTGTTTTATAAAGAAATTATATCTCATAATATGGCACAAAATAAAAGTTTATGTTTCATTTATTACATACTAATTGACTCGTTTGCTGCTTCGCTAGCATGGCAAACGTTTTCGCTTCCGAAGATGAATTCTGAAAGTATCAGCATAAGAACTCATTTGTTTCGGCTGTGTATATGCAACACAATTATCAGTCAGTTAGTGAATGATATTACTGAATGCTTATTTAAGTTACATTTGAAACAACACTTGTGGGTATGTCCGACTAAGTTTTACATTACGTCACCATACACAAAAGTCGGAAACTACGCTACATTCCGCTACCGACTCAAATATAGAAGAAATGAAATATAATATTCCATCGCTCAGAACGGCAGCGATGTGATAATAAGGTAGCAGCGGCGAGAAAAACCCATTTATTTGTGTGCACGTGCGCGCCATACCGAACTTTATCCAGTTGTGATAACAGCGAGATTCGTTCTGGAAATATCCATGACTTGTAAGATTTGAATAGCTCAAATTAAAGACAGGTCATAAACAAAGCGAAGGTTTAATGTATTTTTGGCAAATATTACTGCCTGGTCTTTGCGTCGTGTCTCAGTAATGGGCTGAAGGGGAACGTAAAACTTCAGTACTTTGTTATGATGGTAGCTTTGTAAAGCTACCATTGAGATATTTTAACGTAGCTTAACCTTAAGGTATATACCCTGATTTTAAGCGTTTAGTTGTAATGGGTTAGAATTCCAAAAATTAAATCCTTTAAATTTTTTAACGTAAGGCCGTTGCCAGCCTATAGAAAACTCTAATGCTCTAGCCCGCTACCGGTTGGCAGCGTGCTCAGATTGCTAGTACCATTATCAGTTTCATGAAAATGTTATGATCTATAATGCTCAAAACATTTTTAAGTTAATATACAGGCTGGAATTGTATGACCCCACCCGAGAGAAAGTACCTACTCTAAATAGTTGGAAAATAAAACATTCTATATTTAAAAAAAACTTCATTATCTTTCAAGTACTCGCTCACCTCCCTCGGGAATTGAGCCGGCTATTCGTAAAATAACCTGTTTTTATGGCATCAATTGATAGGGGCAATCATAAGAATCTAATCTTTTTTTTTAATATCACACTCAGACCGATAATCTCCCCAACAAACATAATTAATTAAACGAAAGGAAAACCATAAAATCCGTAAAAGCTTAACCTAAACCATGGAGTCTTAGTCTATACAGTCTTATAAAATAATAATAATAATAATGCTGCCTAGTAGTGCAGGTAGATGTCGCCCTATAATATATAAATTAAATAGCCAATATATGTTATCTCCAGTATGAAATACATATTATTTAAATCACTTCAAACCACCAGCAGTACTTACGGTCAGCATCCAGCCACCACTCGTGCATTCAGCACAAAATTTAATTTACCTCGGCGGCCATGCCCCGTAAAATATTTTGTCAGCTAAATTTGATTCATGTAATTTGTATGTATACGATACACTATTTAGACGTTAATAACATTAAAATAAGGGTAAAAACGCTTTGTTTGTGAAATACGAGCAGAGTCACACAATAGGTACTTGTATAAAGCCAACGTCCACAGCCATGGTTATGGCTACTAAACCGTTTCAAGCTGAGTTAGCTAATTTATTACATAACAGGTCAGGTAGAAGGACTTTATGAAATTTAGGATTTATATTTATTTAAACTCTAATTTAAATGACCGTACCGGTTAGTATTGTAGATAAATGATCAAGCAAATCAATTATCAACAGTAAATAATTTAAATATTGTAACCTGCAAAAATGGTAAGATGTTTAACGAAGTTAAAATTTAATGTCAAGGTAATGTTAATTAAGATATTGTTCATATTGATGCCTTTCGACCCTCACCCATTTCACGTGCAAAATTATTTATTTGAGCAATATTCACTCGTGTCAATCTAACAATTAAGCTATTATTTTTAAGAACATTTTTGGTCATGGTATTGTGTAATAGTTAAATTATAGCCCTACTTAGATTCCAATTCCAGCCTATATGAAACCCAACACCGACAGTATAAGCGGTGAGAGGTTTTTCACATACTCTGAATGTTGCCGACTCCTGGCCACAAAACAGTTTTCAATTCAGACTTTTCAGTTAAGTCGAGGTGTATACTATTTTGTAGTATAATTAGTATGAGAATAACATTTGCGGCATATATCAAAATACATAGTATAATTGGCACATGTATACCTGATGCAGCAATATAACCAATATGCTTCAAGATATTAAAAAAGCCACTCCATACACAGTCCATACAAATTCATACACGAATTATTGGTTTATACAATACTAGCTGCGCCCCGCGGTTTTACCCGCGTGGTGATGATTGATGATGATGATGAAAAGTAGCCTATGTTTTATTGCAGGACCTGAAGTATCTACATACTAAATTTCATGCAAAACCGTCCAGCCGTTTGAGAGTGGTTGAGCAACAAACATCCATCCATCCATCGTAACTTTCACATTTATAATATTATATAGTGGGATTGTTACCGTATTATGTATCAATATTTGACTTCAGATTTATATTTCTAAAACGTATGTTGCATGATATTAAATATAAGTGTAATAATAAATAAAAATATTTTTGATACTGTTATATTTTTAATTTATTTAAAAAAAAAATTTCAATAGGTGGCAAGCCAGCAGACGGGCCGCCTGATGTTAAGCGATCACCATTGCCTATGGATATCTGTCATAGTCATGTCCTAAAAAGGATTGACAACGTTTTGCAATGCCCCCATTGCAAAACGTTGTCAATCCTTTTTAGGACTATGTTAACTCTCTCTATGTTATTCAACTCATGTAAACGGAAATACCCAGCGTGTCTCACGAGTGATTGATACTATGTGAATGGCTTGACAAAACTTTTAGTGGCAGTAATATAGCAAACAAAGGTCAAAGTATCTTCCATATACTCGGCTGAATTGCCACCCGAGACTGGATGTCACGTCAGGTATCGTAAAGTCGCGGCTTTATTTCACAAATCCAGGACAAATTGGCGAGGAAATGACGCAGAAACATTGCCCTGTTACCGAATTTAGGATAGATATCTATATCATACGAGGAAAAAATGTAGTTCTCGTATTCGGCTCAATTTATGAAGCCATTTGTGAGTAGTAACGAGGGTCGTTGAAGTTTCTACAAGTTTTACTGCTTTCTAGACACTGTGGAAGCATTATGGTCATGGTCACCCAAGTTTTTAGAAATATTTTACCATGATATTTTTTTCTAGCGTTTAATTCAGAATGTGGTGCAATTGTTATGCTATGTTAGTAATTAAAACTAAGAGAATCACGATTTTCACATCGTGAAAAAGTTTCTTTAGGTATAATGTTGCATAGGTCACCTTACATGCTAAAGTTTGTGCTCCAATTGTAATATAGGTACCTACATCGTCGACTTTAAAAAATAAATTTAAATGTACGAATTATTGCAGTTTATATTGTTGTACTTATGCTACGACTTTTTACAATTAAAATCTTAAATTCTTACTTTCTTACTACTAAACATTGTTTAACTTCTGAATAGTAGTTTAGTGCTTTGTTCTTCTAAAAGTTCTTTCAAAATCAAACTGTCATTTAAGTGATAAAGACAAAACACTGAATAACTTTTCAGAGGTTATGCAACGTTCATTATAGTAAGGGGGTTAAAGTTTAGTACCAGCTTCAAACTACAGAAGGAATACACCTCCTATCTACATAGTCCTATAAAACGGTGTGATAATACAATAAAAAACCTATTTAACAGCTTATTGCGCGGTTGTTCGCCTGCCTCGTTGAAGGTGAAATATTGAATGCGCGATGAACATCGTTTTAATTTCCTTATTATTGTAGAAAAAATTCCCGAGCTGGAGCATCGCTGTCTTGCCAATACTATTTGAACTCTGTTCTATAGTAATATGGTTGAATATTGTAATGGTATTTTTCGTCGGTCGTTACAATAAAAGAGCAAGCATTGTCCTTTATACGGGTTTACATATGAAGGTGTTTAAGTTTCTGATTATAAACTTAAAGAACTACTAAATTATACTTACTTGATAATATCTGAGTCATTCTCAGGTAAAATGCACTGCTAAATGGTCATTGTTTACACATCTAAGTACACAATAATAGAGTAAATGTAATTGAACTATCTGAAGTAATTAATAAGGTCACCGTTCGAAAGGTTGCCATGGGGTTATATGATGCCATAGTGTTTCTCAAGACTAGACTTAGAATATGAACTATTTATGAGCACCATAAAAAGCATGAATGTAGTTAATCAACGCACATAGTTTAATGATTTAAATGTATGAACAAAATCCATAGATCATAAAATCGTGTACGTACATGACGTGTTCTTCTGCTTGTAATATTTTAATCAGCTAGAGCAGGTTATTAAAAATTGTTCGCCTGCTACCCCGGGCAGGGCAAATAGCTCGAAGAATCGATGGCCGTTGGGGTCGAAAGGTTCTCTAATAGAGTTCACAGACAAGCAAGCGCAGCGTTGGACGTCCACCAACTAGGTAGAGACGACCAGACCAAGATGCGGCTAGATGCGGGCAGCTGCCAACAGTCCCTGTGGAGATCGACGGGCAAGGCTTATGTCCAGCAGTGAATGCCTGAAGGCTGAGAGAATGTACATAATGTTTTTAATAAATACGAGTTCTAATAATCAGTATCTGAGAACGTTAATACATTTAATTATCCTCGGATCTGAGCAACATTTCAAAGGATTCGTAATACATATCAATATCAGGCTATAGAATAATTAGAATGGTGAATTGGGTACGATCGGAAGTTAATCATTTCTAAGCTCGAAAAAGGGGCTTCCGTACTAAAGAGAAATTGTAGCTTATGAATTGAATATCAGTCACATATCAGAATTGAGACAGATATGAATATATTTTTAAATTTAGTACTGCCGACGTAAGAAATTAGTTATTTCTTTATTTAAAAAAAAAAGAAAAGAAATCTTAGAAAAAGCATACTATACGATCGAAGAATAGTTGGATGATAAAAGTATACTTATGAATCAATGTACTTAAACTAAACAACTTTATAAGTTTACGACGCAATCTGTACATTATATTATATTAGACTAGCTGCGTCCCGTGGTTTTACCCGCGTAGTGGTAATTGATGATAATGATTATGATAAAAAGTAGCCTGTGTTATTCCCGGACCTGAAGTATCTCTACATACCAAATTTCATCCAAATCCGTCAAGTTGTTCTGGCGTGATTGAGTAACAAATATCCATCCATCCATCCATCCATCCAAACTTTCATATTTATAATAATATTATAAGCGGGATTACTACATTTATCAAGTTGAAATATTTTTATAATGATTATTTTTTGTAATGATGAATTCAATTGACATGAAATATATTATATAGTTACCTAACCACTAATTTATTCATTCGTATCTTATTTTTAAATAATTTGTAACTTAATTTATTAATTTGCACATCCAATAATCCAATATTAAGTAAAGCGAACATAATATTGTACATTGTAACAAACCCTTCTTGAACTCATGTATTAAGCAAATAAATTATATAAATTTTAATTAGTACATTGATGTATATAAAATCATTTTAAAAGTATACTGAAAAAACTGTTGGCACTAATACGAGTTATCGAATGATTCATATACCAACATAAAACTTTCTAGTAAACTATTGTAAACGAAATAATCGCTATTTATACATTTCACACTTTTTGAGAGTCAGAAAAGTAATGAACATTTAATACATTTTCTATAGCTATGAAAATAAAATAATATATAGATATAACAGTAGAAAACAGGCCTCAGGCTTCCTCCAAGACCGTGGTAAAAGTTGACTTCAATGTAAATAGCAAATGTTTTGATGCTCTCGTTTATCAGCAAACATCTAAGTTGTCCGTTAATATTGCACCTACCCCGTGACGCAGACATAACTGACGTCACTATCAAATGCTATTGATATTAATAGCTTGATGGATTTCAAAGCAGATTAGTGAGTAAATCGGTGTGATTTCTCGGGGGGTTACGCAGGACCTCTATTAAATTTGACGGCTTTTGTTCTCGGTCTCATTAATAATACAATATCATGGATCTATTTGGAATTTTGGTGACATCGTCCCGGGAATGATTTTCTTGAAAATGTAATAACAATATGACGCTTCCTAATTTTATTTTGATTTGTAGTTAGCGCTGTTTAGAAAAAATGTATTTAGCTTGGTTGTGACGACCAATCATAAAATGTCATTTAGATTTCATTGGAAAATCGATGTCATGAAAATCAGTGTGCTACAAGAGCCAGAATTCAAGCTGTATCAAGCTGGTCTATCAAGATCGTAAAAAAGTAAAGTAAATCACAGTTTTATTTTGAATTATTTATTTATTGATAATGATATAATAATACAAAAATGAAAAAATTACATTTCATATCAGTATTGTATTCTAATTAGGTACCTATTATTAAATAAGTAGAGATGCAAAAGAACCAACGCTTGCAAAGATAGTAAGAATAATCTCTCAGAAATGACTTCAAATTAGAAGGAAACAAAAAAATAGGAAAATGCAGACTCTTACTAGATCTAACTTGAGTAGATGTAATTGGAGAGTTCTGAACCAGCGAATGCAGATGAAGTTTTCAACAAAAACACTTATTGTCAGAAAAAAACTATTAGATACCTAAGATATGCCTATCGAACTTAGGTATTTAGCAAAAAAACAAACATACTGTCTTTATTATTTTATTAAACTCTCATAAACAATAATTTTCCAGATCTGTATTAAGTAAAATGCTTATGCGAAATATTACACAATCAAAATGATGTTATTAGTAAATGATTATTCGATATCATACACATATTCATCAATACCATCACCAGTGAAATCAATCGCTTTAAGTTACGTCTATTTAAAACAGGGGTAAGGAATGATCCATTCATTATGGATGGTACTTAATCTTCATAGAATATTCTAGAAAGCTATTGAGAATTCAAACCCCTTGCTCTTTTAAATTGCATTGGTAATGAACATGATTCCATTCATATTATTTATTCTGAAATGCAACATATTGCCATGCTTGCAGATAAGAAATATTATTATATAAAATAAGAATTATAGCCTTAGAAGAAATTATAATTTTGTAGATGTTATACATAATAGTAGTGATTCGCTTATTCAACTGAACTAAACTAAAATGTTGGAAAACTACCTCAGTTCTTATACAGTTACGATAAAGTCTAAATCAGTATGAGATTTAACAATAACATCACTAAAATTAAATGTATTTATTAAATTTGCGGTAGTTTTAGCGAAGTTAAGTCGCCACATATTTGGTGCCTACTAGAACTACCAGAAATTGGCCAGAAATGGAGTTAAACTCGTCTAATATTAGTGAGAGCGTTGTATGGAGTTATACCATAGTGTGCAAATTGACATATTTTAGTTGTACTATTTGTACCAAATTAAGGAACAGTAAACATATTTGTATCTGAAAAATTTGTATTTAATACGAATTTCAATTTTAGCGTAAAAAGAATACGAGCTATTTCAATTTGCAGAGTTTTAGTGAATTTTAGCTAGTTAGTGTGATTATGAAAATACTGTTTATCGTTTTTAGTTTTTAGTACTTTTCTATGAATAATCTAAAATATATAAATCTTGTGTTACAGGATTCACTTTTGCATGAACAAATATCGTAACTATTTAACTGTCGATTACAGATGTAAAGTAATTTAATTGAGGTGTCGTGTCACTCTCAAATTCGATAATTAAGGTGTAGACGGTTTAGACGTTTTTTTTTAAAATTATAAACACTACGTCTATTCAAAGTTGATATCAACTACATTGATGTGTTGCTCAAGCTTTGAGTTAAAATAATCCAATTGTTTAAACGAAACCACAGGCAAAAGACATTTATCATTGAAGTTCAGCACATTAATCTGTTTTTTCTAAAAACTAAGTACAACAACAACAATTAACCATCTGCTTTAGATTTGGAACTCAGCGCAAAGTTGAGGGACATTACCATTACAATGGCTTACAATTTGTTAAATAGAAACGAAAAGTGGATACAACGTTTTACATATTACAGTTTCAATTCAAAAGTCTGGGATTGTTTGGTCCAAAATTCGATACATTTGCGGTAAACCAGTTAATCTACACATGCCACATTTGCTGTTTTTCTTTTTGGAACAGGCAGAGACTAATACTTTCCACTTCTTTTGGTCTACGTTTTTGTGACCAATTTGTATAGGCTTCACCAACTTGGTTATTCTCACACCCTTAAATTTGTTTCATCATGTTTTTCACAGCCTTTATTTTCACCATTTACTTTTTGTAAGTACATTGAATAATGTAAAAATTTAATTCTATATCTTCTACCTTCTTTACTTTTATCTACATCTTTCTTTGTTTTTATAGATTGAAAATGAAATGTTGATTCAAATGCTAGATATTAGTTATTAGTATTTTCCCAATTATTAATACGTAAAGTGTAATAAAATTCACTAAAATTCTAATGAAATAAATAGCTCGTATAGTAATTACGCTAAAATTCAAATTCGTATAACTCCATACAACGCTATCTCTAATAAATAACATAAGAGGAGTTTTATTCAATTGCTTGACTTATTTTACCTAAAATACTAATTTTAGTGTTGTTATTAATAAGTGTCATACTAATATGGTACACACACGTATTAATTACACTAGCACGCACTAGCTTGCTAAACATTGTATAGTATCATGTTTTTGTATTCTAGGAGAAAATGTACACTAGTTTTTTACAAAAAAAAATGTTAATTGATCAATAAAGAAATTTTAAAATGAAAAATGAAATGAGTATTAATTACATATAAAGGCCAATTAGCATGGTCCTTATTTATATATCTTCGTAGTAGGTATTTATTTTAAAACAATTCAAGCTTAACTTTATGAAAGTAACGACTATTTATTTTCCAAATTACTTTATTCATCGATATAATTTTCATAAGATCAACAGTATCGATTTACATCTAGTTTTTGACATATCAACTCAACAAATAAAGTTTAGTGAGCAGTAACATAACACACTACTACTATACATAAAAATACTTTCTTCATAGTACAAAAATTCATATATCAACGAACCCTCGTTAATGTACGTACTGCTGAAAAATAGTACTGAAATAGTTTGCAATTTATTTGACATGTTCCATTAAGTTACACTGTTTTTAAACTGCCTGGAAGCCAGACATGTGAAAGAAGCGTGGCGAGGCTTTTTAGAGAGCAAACCCATCTATGTAATCGTTTCGTTTTAAGCCAAGTTTTCTAGCTTTCAGTTGAATTGAGTGTATAGGCGACTAACCACTGCGACAGGTGTGTCTTTTGCCTAACAACACGCACCGTGCTATCCTTGACATATGCCATGTAAAGTTTTTTTTTTCTTCACATTCAGACCCCCGCACTAGGATTCCCTGTATCGCGGGAGGCATGGACACACACAATCACAGCACAAACATCCAAGGCCCGTGACAAACATCTACACTCATCGCACAAATGTTTGCCTCTGCCGGGATTCGAACCCAGGGTCCCGGAGACACAGTAGACAGGTCACTGACACTAACCACTGCGCCACGGCGACCGTAATTTTTTACCAGTTTTAAGTAATTATATAGTTTCTTATAACCGAAACATTGGTAATTATCACTACTTTTAAATTGCATTTGATACATCAACCTCGAAACGTAATGTGACATTGCCCCGTCAATCCCAGCACAGTGGTAGGGTACTTTCGAGTACCCGCCTGGCTAACAACAACCCTCAAATTTGAAAAAAACTATCACCAAACATATAATGTGTTCAGGCAGCAGTCCTTGAGAGCCAGTAAGAATTCTAGCAGTCTAGCGTGATAACATCTCCGACCACATCGTCACTGACTATCAAATAAAGATATTGGTCAAACCTTACAACTATACAGTATAAAAGAAAATACTTTGAGTTATATTAGGACGATCATTTGATTTATACAAATAAAATATTTTTTGTGTTCCCCTGAAAGATGATTTTTCTTCTTGTAACACCACAGCTAATCTAATTTACTATTAATTAAATTATACGTATACAATATTACTATATCCTGGGAAATTCATTGGTACACAAACTAGAAGTGACCCGGTGTGAGTGTAGTAGGTATAGCGCACCAACGCCCAATGCCCAATCAACTACCTAACTAAACAGATCAAACAATATCCTTATTTACTGTTTCGTCGGATCTGAATAAACGATTGTATTTGCTAATCCAGAGTTCGGCTCAGATTATCGAGGATTACCGGACCGTGATCATTGGCTGGTGCTCTATCAACTACAAAATATGTCGTTCTGGTTCGATTCACTTGCAAGCATTGTTTGTTGGTTTAATGTTGCCCATAAATAAGCCTGTTTTACGAAAATGACATACGGCAATATATATATGGGAATAAAAAACTTGTTTACTTATATTAGTTAGCGTTATTGCATCTAAATATCACAGTAAAACATAAATATTACTTAAGGCGAAGCTTTCCCGATAGTTTAGGCAAACTCTGTATAACTAAGCTAGGAATGTATGGGAGAGGGCACAGCGATCAAGCATAGATCTGACGTTGACAGTGGTCACTAGACTACTAGTCTCAGTATATAGTCACTTATCTATATTTTGATTATTTGTTAAGTTATCTTAACAAAAAATAGAAAATATAATGTGTCACTTAACCTCAAGGGAAAGTATGGTCAAACGCAAGCGTACATTACTATATAAAATATATAATATTAAATCATTCGTGCAAATGATTAATCGTAAATTTGTAGAAAATTAAACTGTTAATTGAAATGTATCTTACGGAGTGGATTTAAAGTGGTGTTTAAGACGCTTTCAGTGTTCGTGACTGCTACCACAAACGCCGCCAAGTTTAAGGTTAGTGTTTTTGTTTCACATCCAAAGTTTTGTGCTGAAGATAAACGTTGAAAGTTAAGCTATAACGTGGACTGGAACGTCCGTTTTGCATTTAATGAACGATTCTGCCCTTACAATTTCAGCATTTAAATAGGAAGTATTAGCTTTCAAATTTAAAGCTTACATTGTAACTAATGAAACTTCCATGGTTACATGGAATAATAAATTTAAACGTAGAAATACATATTATTATTATGTAATTCTTCGTATGTGGAGTAGATTTGAATCTGATATCTCAGAATTGTTCTAAGAGTCATCTTATCATCTTAAAATGATAAATATGGTATTACTTTTTTTGGATATGTTTAAAGTACTGTTGATTAAAATTGGAGTTCATTTCCATCGCGCGTAAAGCTACCTGCAGTTCCTTATCAATACGTATATAATATGATGAAGCATTAAATGCTATCATTGTAATAATGACGTAGCCAAGAGGTAGGCCTTTTGTATAAGTGTTTTTTTTTATAAAGGCATATTCATATAGGCTTGTGTAACAATTTATTTGTAAAAAACAATAAACGACAGCTTTATTGCACTTCAAAAACCAAAATCAATTTGTTTTGTCAGTTCGGACGCGTCGCAACCCTAGACGCTACACATACACTACTACTACACATATACGCGTGAAAAATTTGACATCTGCGTAGCGTTTGTGTAATAGATAGTTAAAACGCGGCCCGGATACTATCCCGGATAGTATCCGGGATGTGATGTTGCTATATTTTGTTTGTATTGGAGGCCAAGACTCACTTTGGGTCGCTGCGCCAGCGGAGTAAGTAGGATATGACTGTACTTAAATTTGACAGGCATTTGAGGTCTTAACGCCGCGGCCGACTTCGCTACGAAATTATTATTAATTCGTATTGATTGCTTAGTTAGAGGTTACGCGTAGTCATTTTAGGTTTTAGTCACAGTCATGTTTCGTAACACCTACTTGTCACTTGTTACGTAACAGGTCAAATCGTAGACTCATGTTTGTACAAGTTATAAACCTATGCCATTACAAGGACAAATAAAATGGTTCTACTATTACTAAAGCTTGAAGTCTACGCAAACAAAAATAGCCTCTAACTGTATTATATTAAATTTGATAATGCAAGAATAGATAACTTCTTGCTAGATAGTAGTGGTCGGTAACTGATGACGGCAAAGCTGTGGGCAAAGTCACGCATTATAATGATAATATGAAATAATGAGGGGAATATTTCTGTGGATACAAATTTCTCAGGTTGTATCAGAGATCTGATTAGAGAGTATATCTATGACGCATAAGGAGTTGGGAAACTTTGTTTTGTCTTTTTGTTCATACATACTGATCGTATTATCATGTAAGGGAACATACGTTGACATTTTTGACTGGACGGTATTTTTCGGCCTCTTGTAGTACTTGGTACAAGTAGCCGTTTTCTGTTATTCAAAACTTCAAACGAGAATTTGCCTTGCATGTCAAAAACTGATATTTATATGAGCTCATAGTGTTTATAACATCACCCAGACTCATTTCTTGCTTCTACGAAATATCTCCTCAGCAAATATTGATAAATTAATTAATTAGTTGGATGATCCGATAACAACCAGTATTTAACTAATATTGTTAACCGACTCAGCCCCAATCAAAAAGTATTAACAGTAAGCGGCACCAAATCTCACCCGAGATATTTTCGTAATAAACTGAAGCTGTGGTTCAAGTTAAGCAATATCGAAACCCATAAAATTACCTCACTTAATCTACTTGAGATGGTATTATGTAGATGTAGTAACTAGCTTTACTCACGTTTATTGTCGAATTTTCGACCTAGGTTTCTAGGGCGCTACCAGATTTGGCAGCGTAAACTCACCTGAGGATGGGCAGGACGTCCTATGGCTGAGATGATGATGACAATGAAAGCCGGATACTACATCTATATAATAATGTCTCACGAGAATTTAAAATCAAAAACTACTTGAGATGATTTGCGTAACAACTATCACGTTTTTATTTTAAATAGATAGATAAAACATTGGTTTGTTTTTCCAAGACGTACTACAATTATTTAGTACACAGTACATTAGACATAAACAGTAATTGTTGGAGTACTAATAAACAGGGTATATTACAAAATCTAAGTAAAAACCTAAAACTTAAAATACCCGTGTGTTGTAGTATAGCACATTGTCTTTTTCAATTAAGCTCGGAAACATAAAAGATGGTTACAAACCGAATGTAAAAAATTTCGAGTAAACTGATATATTCTTACCGAATTCCGTTTCCCCCAGATCGGGAACTAGGACGGTTCTATAAAAGCGAGTGTGGACCGGACGTCGTTTTGAATTTTAAATTAAAAGGGTACCTCAGCGATAAGATAAGGACACTTTAATCCAAAAAGAGGTAACTCTAATTTGAACTGTTACTATGATCAAATCCGATTGAGCGAGGACTTAATTCAGTTGCTTTGATTCTCATTGTTCTTACTACGGACATTTCTTCATTTGTTTAGAAAATATATACTATATATAGAATATATTATATTCTATCATATCACAGAACTGTAAATGCCAATAGGTACATACTTTTTAGCTTAAAGTGCCTACTATTATTAGTACCCGTATGCTACTATTGCCGTGTGGTACTATAAATACCCTGCGGACTGTAAAAGTATGACATCCAGCTGAGGCAGTCATCATTAATCCTACTAATATTATAAATGCGAAAGTTTGTTTATGTGTGTATGTTTGATGAGATTTTTTAAACCTTGGATTTAGGAATAGGCTACTTTTATCCCGGAAAAGTATAGTTCCCGTGGGATAATTGAGGTAGCAGGAAAACCGTAATCCACGCAGGTGAAACTGCAGGCACTACTAGTATTTTGAAATTTTTGATTGTGTTTGTTTTACATAACATTATTGACTGCATTTTACAGTTTAAGTGCGTTTGAAATAGCGACTGATAAACTGATAACTAAACGATATATTTACCCAAAATATATGTATAAGTATTGCAAAAGACATTATTTGTACAAATCTCTACAAATGTCTACTATAAACTTCATTCCCAAACCTCCCTGCCGAAATAAATCGTGAGTGATATTCTTTCAAACTTTTTTACGATTAAGACTTTCATCGTCGTATGATCGTCAAACACAAACTGTTAACATTTGTACCTATTCAAACAGTGCTTATCACTTTAGAATGCAGTAAATTTTATTCCCGTGTGATAACAACTTTTACTTCCACATTTTACAAACTCCTATTCTTCTCTCGCCACTTCTCCAGCACCTGAAAATGAATGTTATGTATATTAAGTTATGTGCTTAAATTTTAAAATTTCGGAGGTTTTCTATAAAAGTTTTCTTTTTCACGTTTTCATGCAAGTTCTATAACACTATGTTATAGAACATACTACTACGTACTGGCTAGCAGCATAAAATTATGATCAGAAAATTATTTTTTTCTTTTTTTATTCACAATAGGCAGGCGTTTGACGACTATCTCACCTGATGATATATATACAGCTTGCACAAACGTATGGTTTGTAACAAACTTTTATTTTATTTTTATCGCTTGCTTATCCCGATCAATTGATTTTAAGGACCTTTTCTTGACTATAATGTACCAAGTCACGCAAAATAATCCTACTAGCAAAAAGACAGAACTGTATGTAAAAAATGATTATTACTCAATTGAAAAATATGTTTTAACACGTTAAGTTAAAATTTGGCACAAAGCTAGATCGTAGTATTTATATATTATGTTATTAGCGGTCTGCCCCTGCTTCGCACGGTTAAAAAATTTCAAAATTAATAAATAAGGAACGCTAACTTTTCGAAAATATAACGTCACCCGGGGATAGTGTAGATTTCCAACAGTGAAAGAATTTTTCTAATCGGTTTAGTAGTTTCGAAGCCTATTCAATGCAAACAAACATACAAAAACATTTTTCCTCTTTATTAATATAATTAAAGATATATACAATATATAATACAGTATGTATATACCTACTATACAACAAGTTTTTAAGTTGAAAAAAAACTAGTCATTAATGGAACGTTTTATAACAATCCTCATGTTAAACAATGTCTCTCAGGACATTAAGTGAACATATTTCCCTGATGTCGGCCGGTCACCTTCAAAGTGAAACCATAATGACAAAGTTACTTCAGAGACCGTGGGACTCAGTAGGTACCATAACAATTTACTTTTTCCATTACAACGTTATATCAAATTGGTACGTTAGCTCGAGGAAGACCTATTTATTTCAAATTGTTTCTACGATAAATGATTTTTGAATGAGGTACATTTGATAGTAGATGACATATTATGTGAGCAATCCTACTAATGTTATAAATGCGAAAGTTTGTATGATGTTTATTATTCAATCACGCACAAACGGCTGGACGGATATTGATGTTATTTGGTATCTAGATACTTCAGGTCCCGGAATAACGTATACTTAGCTAAGCTACTTTACATCATCATTAGCAATAATAACCACTCGGGTAAAACCGCTGGGCGCAGCAACATTATTAGTTTACAATCTGAGATACATAACTAATGCCAAGACCAGAGCAATGTGGTCTAATTGTGGTAAAAATATTAATAGAAGAAGCGTAAGAATGTACTCGTATAATAATAGGAAGCCAGTATCGTAGCAAATATAAAAATGTGTGTCTCCGCCATTCCCAATGGCAATAAGGCAATGTATAAAAAAAATATTAAAAATTTTGAAATAATACGACTATCTTCCGCCGGTAACCCGGAGTGCCCGCCATTGTTTTTGACAAATAATTTCAACTAAATCATTTGTTCGCTGCAGTGGAGAGGTTGGACAGATTTAATCGTATATAAAAAAAAAATGCGTTAGAGTAACGTGCTCCCTCGTCCCCGCCACCTTCTGTTTCCCCATAGGACGGTCGCGTACGACGACGTTGCTGGACTTTATAATAAGCGTTAAAAACACGTAAATACGCTTGTAATGTTTTGATCCTGTCTTACTATTACCATAAGGGAACTATAATGCTCACCAGATAAGTATGTTATAAGATTGTGTGATAGATGTAATTGAATGTATTTATATCGTTTCTATTCACAATAGAATAAAATTGAAATAAATTGAAATTGAAGTATAATGTGCACCAAAAAATGAACACCAAATTTAGTAGCTGAGCACCAAATTTAATAAGTGGTCACCAATTTCGCAGAGTCATGTGGTCTAAGGCGGAGTCATGTAGTGTAGATACGACGACGAGTGAAGCCAAGAGGAGTGTTAGGTTTCTTGTGACCGCACAACGCGCGAGCCTAGCCCATAAAACTGGTGTAAAATGCAAAATGTGTGTGTGTTTGGTGGCCGTTATACAATAAACTGGTGATCTAATTTTGGTGCTCACTTACTATTTTTGGTGCTCAAAAGTATGTTTTTGTGCTATATTTTACTATATTTGGTGATCGGTTAAACATAAGCCTTACCGTAATGAAGTACCAGTAAGCAAGAGCTTTAGTCTGAAGTCTATCAATGCTCACTCGTATATACATATATTGCTATATGAGAGTTGTATGTCATTTTAAAAAAAACCCACCTCAGATTCCTTAACAAAATTCATTTCTTATGAGTCATATTTCGAAAGGGCCTTCGACTGTTTCTTTCTATTTACCTTCACAAAAGGTTTTCATGTAAGCATTATTTTTGAGACATAAAATATCCCAGGCTTGAACTTAATCTGGTGCTTGTAACAAAGAAAGGCCTGACTTAGGATTGAGATCTACCTTACTCAATCATGATTAACTTTTTACGGAACTTGTTTTTGTTCCTTGCTTAAGGTAGCTGGAATTATAATACCTTCGTTCATCTTTTATGATTTGAGAAACAATGTTTTAAGTAAACTAAACTATCAGTTGATGGTTGAAGTGAAATCACTTAAGATCAAGAAAATCAATAGATAGATAGAGATAGACAGATAAAGCTTTATTGTATCACAAACACACTTGTACATAATATTACAGTACTTACAAACTTAATAATTAATAAAGTGAGTAAATGGGTGGCCTTATCGCTGAAAGCGATTTCTACCAGGCAACCGTGAATGAATTGTATTGTAGAACTAATAATTACGGGCAGGTTTTTTATTCTTACACTTATTCATCATCATCATCATCTCAGCCATAAGACGTCCACTGCAGAACATCGGCCTCCTCAATTTACTGAGAAGTTTTGCCAATACTCACCACGCTTGGATAGAAAATCAGTATGATTTTCTAGCGTGGTCCTCAGAAGGCACTGCTACTACCACCCACCTTCTGGTAACGTGATCCCTTAGCCGACTCTTACAGCCCCCATCAGAAGAGAGTACTATTCTAGGCCGGTACCACCACGGCACACATATTAGTCAGTTTGAAATACAAATATCGTCCAAGTCACATTTATTACTATTTCAATCGATTGGTACAAATGAACTCTATAAATACACGAAAGAATCACGCGCTATCACTTGTAAGTCGTGAGTTATATTCTACGCAGTGCCCCCCTGCCTCCACCCTGGTCGGCCCCGATAATAAATTTAGGTCTTATCAGCTAGATGCCTATATTATACGCTAAATAATGACATCGAATTCATATTTCGAAGACTTATAGTTTTGTAATTTTTAAGACGATATGAACATTTTCGTTACGGTCCATTTTCCTGATCTGGTACCTGTACGTATTGGTGTGATATTAAAGACGTTTCACGTCAAAAACGCTCAGTATCCTGAGGCGATCATTGCTTCAAAACAATACTTTCTCAATGACGATGATGACGCTGTATGTCATCATCGAATAAATGATCTTCAGTGGAATGCAACAAAACTAATATCGATGCTCCTCTAACAATTTATAATATTATTTTCTGAGTAGTAGCGAAACATGACGTTCCCAAACTCGAAGATGTCCGACAAATTCCAGTTCCGCGAACTGGACAAGTTTCAATCAAATTTGTCGGGTTCGAACTTACTTGGAATAGTTCGCTTTATTTGAGTTACTTTGATTTAATTTTAACAAGTTTGAGTTGAAAGGAATGTTTTGTAATGGCGGTATTATTTACAGATTGCTTTTTAAACATGTTTATATTTTCAACATAAACAGGCGAGCGACTGATAGCGTAATTATACTCTAAACTATTAAAGCAACTAAAAAGGAGGACGTCCTCTAATTTTCGTGTATTATAGTCATCTTTAGCAAAGCCAGGAATTGTGCCCTAACAGATGAAAAAGTTTGGGTCATTGTTGCTAAAACACCGGTCAACAACATTCCAGCGCTGGAAAGCCGTACGGGTGCAGACACCTAACATTATATAGAATGCGGTGTATACTAACTATTACCATATTTTTGTGACGGCCATGGCATCGCCATAGAAACAAATAAATGTCACGTCAAATAATCAGTCAGTTCAAAACAACGTATAAAGAAATTCGACGGTTCGGCTAATAGCTCGGTGCCGTAACGGATAGAGCTCTGCCTGCGATACCGCTAGCCCCGGCGAGTTCAATCCCCAATACCGCCGATGCACTTTTTGAGCGTTTTTGGGGTTCGGTGGAAGGTTCTGCACACAGGAAGAACATTATTCGTGAATGGGAAGAATATAGAAAATTTTAGAGAAACAAATAAATGAAGATTCTAGAGAACAAATTTAATGACTATAATAAATGAAGATTCTAGAAAGATTCAAGGAAAGGCGATTCGAAATTAAGGGGTATATAAGGAGCTCCGGACGCCGCCGTATGCCGCATAACATTATGTACGGTTTAACACACAAGCGATATATATTTAGTAAATTACGATCATTTTTATTATTATTTGAGAGCTGGTGCTTCTCACGTTGTTCTATGTCAAATTGATTAACATCTGACCGGTATTTTCGGAGTTATATTTTAATACATATTTAATTGTCTTCTATGGCATTGATAATGTTCATCTAATTTCGGTCATAATAAGCTAAGTAATTCATATTACTTCTTTTTTCATTAAACACTTCATCCCGTACTTATTTGTTCTACTATATATTTCATTCAAGATTGCCTAGTAAAAATGGCTTTCAGCGACAAGGCCGCCTATTATCTCACTAAGTTAATTTTAAGTTTGTAAGTACCGTATTAAATGTGTTTGTGATACAATTTGAGAAATCTTCATAAAAAACATTATAATTTAAATAAAAATCATTTCATATTTACTTATGAGACACCAGTAACTAATATCAAAACATAAAGAGATTAATAACACAGTAACAAATATTTGAGCGCATAAATAAAGTTACGAGCGTACTTCCGACGTTTTTTGGACGCCCCTTGGGAAGATTGCTTCCCAAGCAAGTATTATTTATGACCAATTGCAGAACGAAATATTATATCATTTTACTGATTTTTAGATTTTTATGACAGTTAGTTGCTTGCTGGTAAGTTATACATTTTTTAATATACTCTATATTAAAAAATGTTCTCACCAGCATTGAAAAAAATTTTAGAATATAGTTTGTTTTGCGGTTTCGTCCGCATGGATTACAGTTTTCCCGCTACTTTAATTATCCCACAGAAACTATATTGTTTACGAGATGAAAGTAGCCTATGTCTTTTACCAGGGTCTAACTTATCCTCATACTACATTTCATTGAAATAGGTGCAGCCGTTTGAGCGTGAAGGAGTAAAAGAGGTTTTAGAATTGTTGGCGTTTATCCTACGGTAACAGAAATTATTTTCGGCATGAAAAGTAGCCTATGTGTTTAAACTATCTAGAGTCTAAACTATCTCCATACCATATTTTATCGAAATCGGTGCAACCTTTGCATTGTTATCAAATACGTGCAGCATTGTTAACAAACGTAAACAATGTGAGCATTAGAGACAACAAATGTAAGTAGTAATTTTTAAAGTATTTTGGAGAAAGCAATGTGTTGAAACCTGCATATTTTAGGGGATTATGTAAGTTGACTGGTCTTTGGAATTAGCAAAACTTCTGATGGGGCTTATCAACCATAAATGGATGGCAATCATAAAGTGTATTCAGGCAGTTATTATTTCACAACTTCTAAATATAGCGTGATTTCCCTTTCAACCATATTGTCACCGACCATCATTTAATATATAGGCTAAACGGGACTATAAACTGAAAACAAAAAGCATGAAAACAACCCTCAAACAAATACTGACGGATCTGAAATAGCTCTAGAGCAGGGATTCGAAAATAAATAACAAATCTCTGTTAACTTGTACGAGGTACATATAAAACGTTGATTGATCTACTGATACACCGATGGTGCCATTAATCCTGACATTTCTGACCAACTTCCCGTCTGACAAATCTCGGGACATTACTCGTAACACCCATGTTATGTAGCCGATGCACGTTGTGGCTGCGAGGGTCGGCTTTTCCTCAATTAGCTTTATGTGTGTTCGTCACGGAATTGACGGGAAAACAGCCTTTATGTTGCGTTTTTAAACTCAGCTAAGAGACTGATGGCTAGCGATCATAATCAAGTTCCCCCTGTTGAAAAGCGGGCCTTCATCACATTGTATATTGTATTATGACATAATAATATCATGAACCTAGTTTTCTAGGATTATGTGAGATGTAAAGTAAAAACTACAGTGTGTATAAAAGTGTGATTTTTTTAAATGGCAGATGCCTGTAATAAAATAAAACACTAATAACTAATTACAATACTGCAGCTACTACAATAACATTTGAGCAATCCACTAGCTATTGGTAGCTCAAAAATAACTCAAATGTGGTATTTACGCGTAGTCGATATCACGATCGACAATTGTTTCGGCTTCTTCCGGAAACCTTCATCAGGATCGTGAGTGCGGTGCGTTAGTCGTAACGTCCCGTCTCGCACTGCGGGCGGCAGCGCGTGATGCTCGACAGGACGCCGTGGGCTGTGGAGGCGGGTGAGGGGGTGACGGTTGCGTTATCACATCTATGTGTCCGTCTTCATCGCTGCTGCTTTCTTCGGACAGGATCCTGGCCGTGTGACACGCGTGGCTAACTATGTCTCTGCACTCCTCCGATACACTTTCTACTGTACCATGGAGACAAGTTTTCCAACTATGCGACAGTGCCCACCCTCTATCTCTATTGAAGTTCGGTCGACGACTGATTTCTATGGCCTCACGGATTTTGCGCGGCACAAAAAAAGGGGAATGCTTGTCGAAACAATTGTCGATCGTGATATCGACTACGCGTAAGTACCACGTTATATCCGTAAAAAACAGTGTAAAGGAATTATGAATGTGAGTTTTAATATTATTATAACTCAAACGCTCTAACCCGCTACCGGGTGGCAGCGTACCCAGAATGCTAGCAGCATTACTACGTTGAATTGCAATGCTGATTCGTTTCGCCAAATATGCGCCAGCATTTTGGTCACGCGTCGCATCGATCAAACGCTCTAATAAATTTAGAAAAATCCGATGAGCTCAATTTAAAAGTGTGTAAGTGCATGTTTATGTAGTATGTGTACTTAAGGTTATGTATGTGAGTGTGTATGTGCAATAAATTATAGTAATGTACATTTTATGTTTAAGGTAAATGTTGCTTCCATTTCATCATAGTCTAATAGCTTAAGTCATTTCACGTATTTGAATTTACAAGCAAAAATCAATGTTCAATGGATAAATCGTTACGTCTGTATAACGTTCTGTTATATAAGAATGGTCCAAATAAATGGTCAAATATTTTAGTCATTAACTGTTTGGAGCTTATATTTACACAACATTTTTATGTCATGTATATGCATACATTTATGAACACAACTGGTCGCTGAGTGAACAAATATTTCTATTGATGCATCAAAAACTATACTTGAATTTACAAAGGAATGCAATCCGGCTACTTCTGATTTCAGTATAAGTTTCATTGATCAGTCAACTGTGTTATACTACGTAGTACAACGTATTCATTATCAATAGGATAGAACGCAAAAATCGAATGCTTGTGTTGTACTACTATAAAGATCTTTTGGGAGTTGAGGACTACAATTTTCCAGTATCTTAGAATTGCTAAATATTCACATTAAACTCTTTTCTATACGGTACGCCTTTGGGCGTGGGGTCATACACGTCCATTAACCCGGCCTCTGGAGGAGTAGAGTCACCTTCTCTACTCTTCACTTGGGCGATTCCTGTCTGGCGCGTCCACGTCGCGGGGGTGGGCATCGTACATTTCAGTAAGCCGGAGTGTATAGATGGCGAAGTTCAGCAGGGACCCAGTTTTGCAGGGTATAACGCGGAGCCCGTGCCCAGGGTTACGGGTGAAGACCTCAACGGTGGGGGAGAGCGGAGACAATAACTGTCGGTACGGTCTTCCCAGCGGAGGAGGCGAGCCACAGGGGCGTAGTACCTGGATCCTAGTGGAGGGCAGCGGTAGCCACTAGTACTGTAGTGAGGCGCAAGAACCATATGTTCCGAATCGGTTCACGAACAGAATTCTACAGACACTGAGTCTGTAGTACCGCGATGTAGAAAGCAACGGGATACTACTACATTATATTCCCACGAGAGTTGAATGATGAAAATGCAAGACAATAGAGACGTACGTTTGCCTGACAATCCGCGTAGCGACCGGCGCTTTGAGTTTTCCGGGACTCAAAGTGTGAAATGTGCTACCGGCCGAGGGTGTGTAGGCAACCAGGCATCCCCCGGAAAACATGCGACTGGAAGAAAACTTGTCAAATTACGCAAAAACACCCGTATAGGCACATGGAACGTACGAGGACTCCTTGATGAGAGTAAATTACACATCTTAGACTGCGAGCTCCAGCGATGTGACTCCATTATTACCGGTCTAAGCGAAACTCACTGGAAAAGTAGTGGCCACCGAGATTTAGATAAGCACACCATCTATTATTCAGGAGATGATTCCAGTAGCTACGCTGGAGTGGCCATTGCAATTCCCAAACAATGGACTAAAGCGGTGTTAGGTTATAACCCAGTCAGCAACAGAATCATAACAATGAAGCTCGATGCATCTCCCACCCCGCTGAATATTATACAGGTGTATGCACCCACCAGCGCAGCGAAAGATGAAGAAGTAGAAAGTTTCTACAATAACATTGAATCTTCAATTGCAACAATACCAAATCGAGAATTGCTGATCATGCTTGGCGATTTTAATGCAAAAGTGGGTGACACACGAATGGATGTGGGTTTGCGAAATATTGTAGGCAATTATGGTCTCGGCAAAAGGAATACTCGAGGGGAGAGATTGCTACAATTCGCAGCTGACAACAATTTCACCATTATGAATACAGTATTTCAACAACATAACAGACGACTGTATACCTGGACGTCCCCTGATGGAAAACACCGGAATCAGATTGACTATATACTTATAAGATCCAGATGGCGAAGTTCAATTATGAACGCACATACATTGCCCGGAGCTGACTGTCAATCTGACCATCAACTTCTCGTATGCAATCTAAAACTTAAGCTACGTAACTCCATTCCTCGTAAAGCTAATAAAAAGCTTGAAGTGGTCAACCAAATGGCATTTATAAACCAACTGTCAGCCGATAGCAACACATGGAGGTCAGGAGCACTATGTGATAACCCTGATGCACTCTGGCAATCCGCAAAAGAGCAAATTAAGAAGGCTGTATGCTCAACACAACCTACTCGCATTACAGGTAAACACCAACATTGGATGTCAGACCACACCTGGCGCCTAGTAGAGCGTCGCCGTGAAATGAAGGCCAAGGGGACATCTGTCAGGGAGCTGAATTTGATGAGTAGACAGATTCAATCTTCTTCTCGCAGAGATCGTAATGACCATCTCAAAAACATCTGTCTGGAGTTAGAGAGGAATGCGGAGCGTCACGAAACCAAAGACTTATTTAAGAAGATTCGTACTATAACTCGTCAATTCAAATCCAAAACGTGGGCTATTGAAAATCCAGGTGGAGTGACAGTAACGGAAATAAAGGATATTGTGGGCGTGTGGAAAGAATATTGCGAGCAACTTTTCGCCGATAGCAGCATAACACCATCGTGCAGCACTGATACCCTCACACAAACTGCACCTAATGTTATAGAACCATCTATTATGAAAAGCGAAGTGAGAGCCGCAATCAACCACCTGAAAATAAACAAAGCTGTAGGAGCTGACGACATCCCCATAGAAATCTTCAAAGCAATGGGTGAATACGGAGTTGATATGCTACATGCCATTTGCAATTGCGTCTGGGAGACAGGAAAGTGGCCTCAAGATTGGGCACACTCTGTGTTTATACCACTGCACAAGAAGGGATCAACAAAGAAATGTAGCAACTACAGACTCATAGCTTTAATTTCACACGCCAGCAAAGTACTCCTTCAAATCATCAACACCAGACTGCAAGCTTTTCTGAACCCTGAAATAGCTATGGAGCAAGCCGGATTTGTCAAAGGTCGAGGGACAAGGGAGCAGATTTTAATTCTCCGGCAGATAATCGAGAAGTCTAGAGAGTTTAACATCCCACTCTATATCTGTTTTGTCGACTTTCACAAGGCCTTCGACACAGTGAAATGGCACAAGCCATGGGACGTGCTTATGCAAATGGGAGTGCCTAATCACCTAGTATGGCTCATACGTCGACTCTATGAGGACGGAACTGCGACAGTTCGGATCGACGACGTCGACTCGAAAAAATTTCACACACATGCAGGTGTTCGGCAGGGCTGCATACTTTCTCCACTCCTGTTTAATATATATACTGAATGTATTATGAGAATCGTCTTAGAGCAATGGGACAAGGGCATTTCAGTGGGAGGTCGAAAGACATCCAACTTAAGATACGCTGACGACACTACTCTTCTCTCTCAAACAAAAGAAGAAATGGAACACCTGTTGACGCGTTTGGAGACAACGAGCCTCTCCTTCGGACTTGCGATCAATAGACATAAAATCAAGATGATGATGGTGGACCGAGCTGAACTAAACCAACCTAATATCTCCACGATTGGCAACTGTGAGGTTGTTCAATCCTACGTGTACCTCGGATCCACCATCACGAATACTGGCGGTTGTGAGGACGAGATTCGAAGGAGATGTGCTATTACAAGATCTGCTGTTGATAAGCTTAAAAGAGTCTGGTGCAACCGAAATATCACCAAAGCCACGAAAGTCCGTCTGATGAGAAGTTTAGTATTCTCTATATTTCTCTATGGCGCAGAAACATGGACGGTTCGCCTCAAAGACCGACGCAAAATCGATGCACTTGAAATGTGGTGTTGGCGGCGACTGTTGCGTATCCCTTGGACTGCATTTCGGACCAATATTTCCATCTTGGAGGAACTGAAAATAAAGGAGAGATTATCGTCGACCGTGCAAATACGAATCCTCAAATACTTCGGACACATCGTTCGAAACAACCACTCCATGGAACGACTCGTGGTCCAGGGGCCAGTAGAAGGCAAACGGTCTCGCGGTCGATCACCCACGCGTTGGACAGACCTTATAAAAGCTGCAACACAAACCTCCATAGTCCAAAGCACCCGAGACGCTGAAGACCGCAACAAGTGGAGACGCATCGCAAGGGCTACGTTGTCTAGTTGAAAGGCATAGTCTTCAACCACGACCACTCTGTCAAGAATGAACGACTGAGGAGGAGATACGGTATATACCGTGACCTAACTCTCCTACCACTTTATTTACGATCTGAACGAACCGGCGCAAGCGCAGCAGAACTTCATCAGCCGTTGAGGTGACAAGGAAATGACAAAGTGAGATACTCTTGGTTCTCGGCATTTAATGAATTTAATTTTAAAACGTACATGGTACACACGGAGAATCTCGTCACCGCGATTCAGAAAGTTAATTGCTCATTGGAAAGCGCCATCTACAATTTATGCGACGAACTAACTTCACCATGATCTACATGTAGTTTTATTCCTACGCAATCCGTGTCCATTTAGTCCTTGATAGTTTGACTGTTACTACTGTTAATTTGTAACAGTTAAGGAGACCCGGATATTAAGTAACTTTGTCATTTAATACCCAAGTTTTATCGTTTTGTAAATGACAATGGTTTTTATATTACAGTTTTATATTCAGTTTTATTCCCACTAAGCGATGTGCGACCGTCTGGAATTATTTTAATACTAGTAGCGCCCTGCGGTTGTACCCGCGTGGTGATGAAAAACGGTGATGATGGTGATGTTGAATATAAGCCTATGTATTAATCCAGGGTATAAGCTATCTCCATACCAAATTTCATCGAAATCAGTGTAGCCGTTTGAGCGGGAAGAGGTAAGAAACATACCCACATACACACAAACTTTTGCATTTATAATATTAGTAGGATAGGATTATAAAGGCAAGTATTTGGTGTTTGGTTGGTATATAATACATTCACAATACAATTCGGGTATCTATACTAACCAATCACCGGTTGGGAAGTAATGACTGTCAAAACTGGCAATCCCATTTACAATGACAGTTTTGACAACGAATGTTATTTATCAAGAATATAATTAAAATTGAAATTTGAGAATGTCTGTCGACTAAATCAATTAAATTTGACGAAAATACCTGTGTTATATGTATGTATTGTGGTCTTTGTGTCTTCATTTAGCGAACCGCGACCGCGACCGCGAGCGCCCCGTATTCTCATTGAAAGATACCAAGGAATGTAGTTGACACTATAGGTGGAACACTCTGACTTACTACGTGAGTAACTCCCGTGTTTTATACATTCGTAATGTGTCAAAACCACGTCAGTTTTAGTGTCAAAATATGTATTGCGGTATTGCGATGGTGAAAAGATTGATACAAAACCACAATGTTGTTTTCCACAATTTTACAAAACCAGCATATTTTGTGTGCCAATTCAGCATTTTTATTCTAAACTTCTCAATATTCAAAGCGCCTCGGGTAATACGTTGCATGCACCCGACATATTTGCGAAGTGAGTGCGAGTGGAGCGTGAAACGAGTCGAATACAACGTAAAGCCACTGAGGCTGCTCGTTATCGGCGCCGAGACCGCGCGAGACTTGAAATAGTCTACACCGTAGTGTAATAATATTTCATTTTGTTGCAGGTGCAACAAAACTGCTGTGCGAGTATCGATTGTCGTCTTGATAAAATTCGACAGTAAGTGCTTGTTCAGACACTGCGACATCCGCGCAATTTGAAAATCTCCATAGTAATAGAACCACGCGGATGCCGCACGATTCGCGTGAGCGCCATGTCTGAACAAGCACTTACTGTCGAATTTTATCGAGTCGACGATCGATACTCGCACTGCTGGATCGGCTTTGAAGCATGCTACTGTTTCGCTTACAAACTACAGTTATTTTTCGTTTAGACAAGGATAAGCCCTCTGTGTGAATCATCATGCAGATATAGAACTGCGCCTCGCGGTTTCACCCGCGTGGAATACCGAAAAAAGCCTACGTTATTTTCTAGACTATTAAATCTGTGCTAAATTTCATTCAGATCCATTTGCTTTTTCTTTTGTGGTTAAACAACAAATATCCAAATATATAAACTTCCACAATGGTTATATTAGGAGGGTAGTATGAATATAATTGACGCACGTATAGGATATTATATTAGCCATTATTGATTAGACATATTCGTGAGTTTGAAACATTGTCGTTTACATAATATATGATTAAGCTTTACACTCATTAAAAGTAGAGTGATTCGACCTCGGTGTAGGCTAGGTATGTCCGATGCCAGATCAGGGCAATTACTTTGACTGTAAATATGAGTAAAGCTTAAAAAAATATTTAAATAATATTATTAAGGTGTGTTCCGCAATGTATATTATTATCTACTCATATGAGGAGGAAATTATACGTTTGATGGTAAGCGTTGCCCTCCAACGACCAAATCTTTTGTCATGGAGCACTTGGTCTGAGAATGCTAGTTGTTTCATAGCAAAACATCTCACAGCTTAGATAATTATTTACCTACCGAATCGACTTCAATTGTTTCTTTTTTTCACTACTTAATATTGTTAGTCTAGATCTATAAGCATGTATTTACTAGCACGGTGTGACAAAATTCTATTTGTGCCGACCTGAATGGATTTTGCTCTATTTGATGTTCGCTGTTATTGAAATACTCATTTGTCGAAAGACTTTATAAATGAACTGTTACGATTGTTCTAAGGGTCTGAGTTTTTAGGTTGAAACAATAGAAATGGAAGTCAATATTAGACGGAAAGATAGAAAACTCTCGAGTTCTAGCTATGAATAGATAATGACGGGATTAAACGTGTGACTGATTTTGGAAATATATCTCGTCAGCCGTGTACAATTGATTGTATAGAATAGCCTTATTTACAATGTTAGATTTTAAGCTACTGACTTAAAATGTGTCAACGATGAACTATATTGAGGCGTTTTGATGAAGACCATTGTGTGCAATCGTCGTTGTTAGGCAGCTATCACCCATAGGTTGTGCAAAATATCGTTAGGAATAGAGAGTCGTTAAAGAGACACTATTGTCCACACACAATAGTGGTTAAACGATAAATAAAATATTAAAGTGATGTCCATTGTATGTATATCGATACCACGAGTGATTTTATTTTTCAATTTACTTTATTATACAATTCAATTTAAAGTGCGGCCGAAGAGGAAAAGCTTTTGACAGCTTTATATTTTTATGCCTATTAAACAGTTTAATTTAATATTCTGTTAGTCGAGAATTCAAAGATTTTACGATTGACTAAAACAACAACGTATAAAAACAACAACGATAATAAAGATTAATTTTAATTGTTTTCAACCAACTTAACTTACGATTCGAGTGTTGTAAGTTCTACAGTAGAGTAACAGGACAACGCTCGAGCGGTTCCGTAGAATTCAGACCCACATCTTCAAGGAGCGCTACGAGTAGTACCGACGGCTTCTACCCACGCGCTGTGCTTGGGTAAAAAACATTTGAATGTGTGCTACTCCTGTTACCCAGGTATTTCTATTTTTAACAAGGTTTTTTTTGTATATTCTTTTATTTTTAAAGGTATATGAAGTATAAATATCTTATGTTTTTTTATGCACTTAATATTATACGTATTGACTTAATTGTATACCTTAATTTGTAATTTTGAACCATCTGCCGTAATACTTATGTTGGTAAAACGAATTAAATTAAATTAATTAAACCATACGAACATTAACAGTACATTATATATTTTTTTATTGTGTACTGACATGCATATGGGTGCATGTTTATATTTTTTTCCGAAAATTGGCAATGACCCAACAACAAATAGGTAAATTAAAGTAATATTTTCAATATTACTTTAATTTACTAATATTTCTAATATTAGTTGTATTGATAAGTCATAATATAGCTTAAAAGACATAAGTTATCTTTAATATATATATATATATAACTAAAAGTAAAATCTATCGATATATCTGTTACTAAAGCCTATTCCCAATCCTTAGATTTTAATAGGTACTAGAGGTAGCGATTGAATGGCCTTCGTGCGTCTACGATAAACTTCAGGGATGGGAATCAATTACAGCGATAAAAGATCGCCATACCAAGTGGTATACACAATGGCGTACTCCTGATAGCTTGAAATACATTGCGTGCGTGAGTAAGGAAACATTTTTGATGTTAGGTAGTCGAGCCGGTATAAGAAAGAAACTTGTCACTGTGATGAAATTCTTAATAAATATCGGCTTTACCTAAAATATGATTGGGAAGTGCAATTTTAATTATTGCTAACATCTCAAATCTTAAATTTATTAATATATTTATAATTATATAATTATTATAATAATTTTAGATTAATTATATATTTATAATATATAATATATTTATTATTTCATTAAGTGAAATACTGGTCAAACTCGTCAAATTATTGCCGAGAATTGTTTACTAGAGAATAATATCCTGAAATTGTAATGGCACAATTGGTGTCCTGATCAGTGATTTATTCTAGATAATCGTTTGGTTAGAGGTAGGAAAATCTTACACTAGGTCGTTAAAAAAGCCTGGCTTTTATACGAAATAACTTGTGCCTCAGTGTGTTATTTAAAGACATACTTTACTCATGTTACTGGTTAACAAAACAAACCACGCTAATTTATGTGGGCACTGTGTAAACCGCACCAAACACAAAGTCGCATCTATCAGATGATTCAATATTTTGGAGAAGCTATAGGACTTTGATGGAACTCTTGCCGAGCCCGCGCTACTTGTGATCCGGCCCAAATTGCCTTTAAAATGTTTATAGTATCGTAAGAGCCTGTTTCACCGGGAAAATAATAGGTAGAGTGTGGCGACGTAAAATAAGACAGCTTTAAATCACTGATTATGTTTACGCATTGATCTTTGCATGGATGTCAGATGAAATAAATGATTCATAGATGAATCATCTATGTCCAGCAGTGGACGTCCTATGGCTGAGATGATGATGATGATGATGATTGATCTTTGCATGTCTAGACGTAATTAGTTTGTTTGTTCATTTGTTTTATTCGTACAGCTGGACTAATGCCTGATCCCGATCCTAAAAATTATTCGATCTATTTCTTCTTTATACAACCATAATATAAGCCACCATATTTTAGTAGTTCCAGTGTATCGCCTTTTTTTCTTTTCTTATGCGTTATAAATCTGGCGTTTGACCGCTTTCTCAATTGATGTTTAGTGACGATGTGGTCGAAGATGTAATCTTTTTAGACCTAGAATTTCTTCTAGCTCTCAAGGCCCTCACACATTCAGAGCTATTCTAATCTAACTTAAAGTACAAATTCCACGAATACCGCACCAAATTTTATTATAAGCCGCAAACGTTTGAGTATGTATCCTCTGATGCATGCGCTGCCAGGAGTGCACCGCAATATTGAAGAAATTCCTCAAATAACCTGCAGGTAATGTATTACGACCGTCGTGCATTATATTCAGCTTAGGAACTGTGTCAAAGGTATGTACGTTGTTTCATACCAAACAACAAACATAAATATAAATAAATCATGTGCATAATTATGTATGTATATTAGGTGTCAGTTTAAGATAAGAGTTGCGTTTGTGATATGGAAAAACTATATGGTTTAAAAGTTTTAAATGTATCTGGTCAGTTTAATATGGCACTGACTGTCTCACCTGATTGTAAGTGATGACGTAGTCTAAGACGTAGAACAGAAGCATAAAAGGTACCCAGAGGCGCATTATTAGCAGACTCCTGGATGTACCTTTGAAGAAACACAGAGTCCTGAAACGTTTTCCACTTCTTGGAAGTAAGCACCATGAAAGTGGAGCCGTGTGAAGGTACCTACCATAAAGCGAGGTCATATTTATGTTCGTCTTGTAGTGCCCCGTGGTTTCACCCGCGTGGATAACGGTTTTCCTGTTACCTCAATTATCCCACGGGAACTATACTTTTTCTGAGATAAAAGTAGCCTATGTGTTAATCCAGGGCTTAAACGATCTCCATACCAAATTTCATCGAAATCGATCTAGCCGTCTGAGCGTGAAGAAGTAACAAACATACACACATACACACAAACTTTCGCATTTATAATATTAGTAGGATAATAATAGCATTATATATTTCTTTCAGTGGCTGATCTATAATAACTACCAATATTTTTTCAACGGTTACACGTCGTCAATTAGAACATTTTAGGTAAGTGAAGTCTTGACTTGTTTCGATTGAAATAACTCCTTATATTAATTACCTTCTTTGTTAAATATAATTATATTTGTAAGGATACAATATTTTTAATTAGCAACATAATTAAAATTTTGATGGAAATATTAACACCTTAATCATATAATATATATCACCTATATATTATCACATTTATTATAAAGGTCCTAACATTTATACACTTTTGTATGAATGTGTCAAATAAATTGTTATTTTACCTATTACTAGCTGACCCGGGTAACTTCGTACCAGCTAACAGTCGATTATAATACTATGCGATATTCAGTCGATATTTATACTAACGTCACTCAATTGTTTTGCCTTTCCGGAACCCCTCCACTAACACTTAAACTTTATGGTATGGTATTAAAATTCAAATTGACTTTTAAGTATTATTACGAATCTTTTGTATGGGAATATAGAAAAGTGTTGTTTTTAGATTTACAGGCAATTTTTGAAATTTTGCTGTCCGTAAGAACCATCCTCGTAAATCAAGGAATATTATAAAAAAGAATTAGCGAAATCGATTCAGCTGTTCTTGAGTATTGCGCCTAGCAACACATTTAGCGATTAATTTTGATAATATAGAAGATACATTATGATAAGGGATAATTTTAATCTACAATATTATATACGCCTACATTTTAATAAGTAAATATTATATTATATATTTATTGTAATTAAAGCTCTGTCATTATCAACTAAACTACTATATTATGTTCTGATACTGACAAAACAAGCAGCTTTATTCATTTTGCGGTTTTGCGGGAGTCGCATAAATTGCTTTACGTGAAACTTTAAGCTCCTGAAAAGTTTTATGCTGGTGTTTTGGTTTATACACCGAGTTGGAAAAGGAAGATTTTATAGACAACTTAAAGGCTTGTATGAAGCTTTTTGGATTAGTTATTTATGCTCTTTGTATGAATCTGAGCTCAATTAAGGCTAAATTCATACAAAGAGCATAAATACTTCTCTGTTGTCTCTGGCTGTTTCTCTAGACATCTTAAAAGCCTTTCACAGGGTCTGGCACGATAGTCTTATAAGCAAGCTTCCTTCATACGGCTTGCCCACTGCATTATATGATTGGATATCAGACTTTTTGGGGAACAGAACATTACGAGTAGTCATTGATGGGTGCTCGTCGGATCAATTGGATATTAATGCTGGTGTTCCTCAGGGGTCCATGCTCTCCCCAACGCTGTTTCTACTGCACATAAATGAGCAGCTCAATCCCATCATTCATATTATATATCATTATCTTATGATAATAATATATCTTATACTCTTGATTAACACACTACAGGTTTATTTTCATAATCACCATCATAACCGTCTTTCATCACCACGCGGGTAGAACGGATTAGGATGAAAATTGGTATGTACATACTTCTGGTCCCGGAATAACACAGAGGCTGCTTTTCATCATCATCAACCATCACCTCGCGGGTATAACCGCGGGGCGCAGCTAGTAGTTAATATATTAATAAATTTTAAAACATGTGTCATTCAGTAAGACAAGCCTTAAGTTTACGTTTAACAGAAAGTTATTTCTTTCTTTCATCTTATTAGGTAAAAATATCCTGATAATAAAAAAAACCTTAGGCTAACACTTAGGTAATCATAATTGATTACGAGCGTCACCACACGTAGGCTGAGGTCGGTGCAGAAGGCTGATGGAACCGGAAATGAGCTCCGTAGAGGTTCTAGTGCGGATATTGGATCCTCCTTGATCTAGGCCATTCGCTGCGACATTCTATGAAATGAGGATTCATGAAGGAAATAGAACACTGATTTGTATGTTTTAATCGCTATACAATTGTAATTATACTAAAATATGATTTTATTATTTATAATTTTGTGTACCTACGTTTTGCATCAAATAAAGAATTTTTATTTATTTGAATTTGATTTGAATTGAATTTGACAACAGTTGCATTTAACAACTAACCTTTAACAAAATATAATTTTTTTACAGTGGTGAAGCAAAATTATGAAGTACCAATTGTGTCTTAAAAAGATAGCATATTCTAAAAGACGAAAGAACTGACTTTTACTACTTAATTGTAGAACATTTTAGATATTATCTTGTAATTAAAGAGATATATACTAAATCGATTTTGATAAAATTTGTACGGGTCCAATCCGAAAAATAAATAATTAATAGAGTTTTTGAAATCGGTTAGTAAAATGATGGAGTTATGATCGAAAATATGCAAAAAAGGATTACCACTTCCTCTTTTTTTGAAGTTAGTAAAAAGACAAAAGTAAAAATATTTAAAATTTGAGCGCTTCCTAAAAGAGTTCATTTAAGTAAAAATATTATTATTATTATTTATTACTGTTAAATTGTTCTTCAAGTTTCGGTCAAGCGCAGGAACAAAGGCACTCAACAACGATGCACTACCTACCTGTTTGGGCTGGACATTCAGGCAACAATATATTGATTTCTAATAAACCATTTCATAAATCAAAAGCACCTTGCACTACCACCCACAATCCTTGTGCTTATTAATGATACCAACTTTAAAAAAATACATTTATTCGCAGATATAACTATTGAGCGAGGAAGAAGCATGCAAAATACCAGGTCTCGATCGTTTTAGGCGCAGGACTTCAACTGCTGGATATGGGCCTCCCCGATCTTACCGACCAGTTGGGAGCAGCCAGACTGGGAAGACAGGAGACTGTCTCCAGACTCTTCTTGTGACCATTATCAGGTAATCCTACACCCTTGTCAGTGGACGTCACCTTGCGTTTGTCAATTGATATAGTCTCCACCAGAGAAAGTTTTACTCTAGAATCTAGGACAAAAATGTATCCTCTGTCCAGGACTTAGAGTCTGATTACCGACAGGACGTTGTTCAGTTCTACGTGATGAATCCTTACTAACATTTGTTTCTTCATCAAAATCCCAACCCATCCCGCTATTATGAAGGTGAAAGTTTGTGTGTGTATACGTGTGTATATGTTACTTACACGCTCAGGCTGAATCGGCTACAGCGATTTCGATAAAATTCGGTATGACGATAGGCTAGACCCTGGAGTAACACATAGGCTACTTTTATCCCGGAAAAAGTATAGTTCCCAAGTGACCATTGAAGTAGCGGCAAAACCGTAATCCACGCGGGTGAAACCGCGGGGCGCTACTAGTGTACTACAAAGGTTACTCTCGTTCTATTTCAAATCTCTTTTTTATATAACATTGCAGAGAAACTTCAAGAATAGTTTCTCCAGTATTTAATAGTGTAAATTTAAGTGCGTTGATTTTTAACAAGGATAGCATTCTAGGTCTAGCGTGATAACATCTTCGACCACATCGTTCCTGACCATCAAGTGAGAGAGTGGTCACAAGCTAGATCTATAAAGAATAACAAAAAAAAATCTGAATAGACTAAAACACCCTGTAACTTCAACACCATTTAACCGTTGAATAGAAAAAGCACGTCCTCACAGAATTTCCGTCGCCATGACGACACAGACAAAGAAACAAACACGAAGCTATTGAATACACACAATTCAACCTGAAGTTTCTTTGTATAGGTTACTTGTACTTGTTGCTTTGTGAAGCTTGGATGGAAAATAAATCCAATGTCTGGAATGGATTATGGTATTGACACGTTTTCAATGACATTTTTATATTATTGAAATATTTTTCTGACATAAATTTGCTGTCGTCTAATTGAAATATAAGAAAACTGTGAACTGAATCTCATAAATATTATATTCTGTTTCTTTAAATTTTAGTAATATTATGCAGATTTAAAGACTGCCACGGAATTTTTCGAATGGTTTTCTCATTATTAAATACAAACTGCATGCATGTTTATTACCAAAACAACTTCTCTTTGGGTCAGAACAATAAAAAATCAGAAACAGGTACCAGTCACAAATAGATGATCGAATTAAAATCTAAGCTAACACGACCCATTTCTTTCAAAAGTGAAAGTGCACCCGTGATTACGCCTCTTGTAACCCTGTAGGCCTCTATTTATCTATACGCTGCCCCCTTTGTGATCTAACCCTCTCGTTTCATTTGTCCATTTCACGCCTATTAACAACCGGAGAAGAAAATGAGATTTATGTGGGGAAGAATTATAGTGTCATTGCATTTTATTGTGCTCGGGAAGTTCATAAACTATCTTCTAAAAATAATACATATCCCATAAAATACTAAAAATAAACAGGAAATTACGTCTTACAATGATGATTCTGCTATTTACAGATAATATGTCTATCTGTGTTTTGTACTGGTATTGAAAGTGTCACCAACATATTTGCAAATAGTTGTTGCGTCGTATCGTAGACCTTTACAGGCTCCGTAGCGGTGTAGTCGTAGAAATGTGGCACTGAAATATATTTATCCGCCCTGTCAAACTCGACGTCAGGAACGCAGTAGAAAACTGTCACAGTACAATTTTAACAGTTTGGCCTCTCGCTACAATTTCGTTTTTCTGAGTCATATCAACGGTAAAATGACTGTGAGTTATAGCAGACAAATATAAAGTGTACAATTTGATTTCATATTATTCTAAGATTTATTCTCTATATTAAACAAGTCTCATAGTATTTATTAATAACTTGATATTTGACTGGATACCAATGTATGAGTGTTAGTATTGATTTAGACATGTTGATTTTGATTCTTAAATTCGTAAAACTGATGTTTATGCGGATAAGGAACATTGCAAGTTTAAGAGGATATCTTGATTATTTTTGATCGCAATTTACTGTGAGTCGCCAATTTCACAATTCACGTGCGTTTCATTTACAATTAAGCAAAACAATTACCTTGAATACTTTGTTGCAAGTTTTAGTGGAATGAATATGAATCTTTGTTCCGTATCGTGTGGTAAAGAAGTAATTTTTACCTATTGATTATTGAAACAACATAAATTATGTAAATGTTATAGATTACATTAATGTTTGTTATGTGTTATTTTGACTGTGACCCAGAAACAGGCTATTCATCATTTCCTCGCATGAGCCGACTCAAGTGCATTTAAACAATAGCTGCAATTTGGGTAAATAAAACGACGTAACCATCCTACGCTCTCCGTTGTTTGTACTGGAACAGTACTTTTGTATTTTTTAACCTTAAAATTTTTGTTATTGATACCTTCATAACACTCTAAAAATATAGTAGCTATAGTAGCGTTATTTGGCATATGTCTCATTTATTTTGATACTTATTCAATTTTTTTTTATTTTAAATTAAGTTTAGGCATTGATTCAATATATCAAACGTAGAAAGTTACTATATGAAATAGAGTAAAGGTATATACTTTATTTCGTATATACAGGCTCAAATGTTAATCTTGAACGACGTTTTGGTGAGAGCATTTTGCTAAAATTCCAACTAGCCTTAAGTCTTAGTCTTAAGTCGTTGTACTCATATACACTTTTCTTTCATCTAGGTACTAATTTTGCTTCATACATTAATTGCCTTTGTTTTACTATTTAAGATTACTTCACAACGGTTACTCACATTTTAAATAAAATCGTGTCTATAACACAATAATAAAGAAATGATATTTTTTTATGTATTTTCTTTTCTTTTCGGGGTTTCTATACTCGAATGAGGAGATCCGTAGAAGAACAAAAGTCACCGACATTGCCCAGCGAATCAGCAAGTTGAAGTGGGCAGGGCATATAGCTCGAAAAATCAATGGCCGTTGGGGTCGAAAGGGTTTCGTCGGACTGGCAAGCGCAGCATAGGACGGCCACCGACCAGCTGGACAGCGACCTAACTAAAATCGCAGGCAACGGCTGGATGCGGGAGGTTTCCAACCGATTCTTGTAGAAATCAATCCAATCCAGGGAGGCCTATGTCCAGTGGACGACCTTTGGCTGAAATGATGATGATGATGATGATTTTATTTTCTTACAGGGGGTGCAAGTGCCTTGCCAATCCTTGCACCCTGCTGCCGGCGCCTATGCTTACCTTATCTACTGTTGACGTTATAGGCGATTATCATATCTATGTTCAATTAAGTCACATAGTAATTCAATTAAAATAATCAATGAAACCATTTCTTTACGTAAAACATTTGTCAATTTTCGCAATAAATAAATAACCTATTTATATGTATTTGTATTAATTATTTTACAAAGGTTCGCTTATAAATATCAGTAGCTAAATAATACTAAAAATAAAATTTTTATTCAAGATTTTACCTTCAACGAATCATTTTTGCCATATACCTGCAAAATGTGGGATGAGCTTATCGTAGTCTAAAAAAGGATTGGCAGCGTTATGCTCCCAGTGTTAAAGACATCCATAGACGATGGTGATTGCTTAACATTAGGCCGCCCGCCTGCCTGATTGCCACCTATTTCATTGAAAAAAATATATATTTCAAGGCTCTAGCGCAAACTTCATCTTCGAATTCAATCAACGAATCAAATATTAATAGCAACCTTTACTTTTGTGTTTCATATCGTCAGCATCACGAGCGCGTATACGAATTTATGGTCAATTTCTGATACAAATTCTCTAAATTTCTAGTTTTTCTTTTTACCTGACAAAGTTACTTTTTATCTTGTGTTGAAGAATTTCAACTATAAATGCAGCAGGTTAAGGTAAGGTAAAGTGAAGTGGTAATGTGGTGGATAGTGACCCGCTGTAAATCGAGTGAGGCTACCCATAATTTCTGTACTGACCTGCGTAGTTTTTCTCGGGTAAATATTCGACTGCGATGGATTACAAAAATTAGAACGAACGTTAGTGCGATTAAACCAACAGGTATTCATAGTCTATGAGTTCGCTCCAAAATTGCCTACGTCATATAACATCATGATTATTTAATCATGATAAGCATGATTAAATAACCGACCCGACCGTGAGTGCATTTGCATGTCTCACGGTCGGAAAAGTAGTGCTGCGAAAACATCAAAACGTTACTACGTCACATGACGTAGGAATAGGTATAGTGACTATCTCTGACATCTTTTCCGACATGCATTTTACTGTGATCTCATTATATGACATCACGATAAAATGCATGTCGGAAATATTATGCCATATTATGACGTACACAATTTTGGAGCGGGCTCACGGACTACTATGCTTTATTGATAACACAGGTACGTACTGTTACGTTAAGGTAGAATTATTATAAGCCATTTTGTTGAAAAGACCGATGACTTGTGTTTATTAGGCAAAAGTTGTATTTAATATACACTTTTACTTATAATATTAAAGCATAATAGCATAACTAACTTGGGCAGCCTGACGACCGTGCATTCCTGCCAGAGCCCTTCGATATAAATACATAAAGGCTGGCTGATGACTGAGGGCCAGCAATACTTTTTTTTGGTTTTTATGAATCACTGAAGGTTTGAGAACCTCAGAAAACTTCACTGCACCTTTTGTGTAGCGGATTATCTTGTTGAAGATTTACGCTTAGAGAAGAACAAAGGATAATTAACCTATGACTGATTTAAGCGGTGTGTCGATTTTAAAAAAAAACTACCTTAGGACGCTGTCTTAATGGTACCAGAAAACTAGGTATTCCAAAAGCGCTATACTCAGTATACTTAACAATACATACTTTTTAATCCTTTGTGATGTTTTTCAGTGTTGCTACATAAACGGATCTCCACAAAACACTCTAGTGCCGGGAGTGGTGGACCGCGCTGAAATCCGTGGTGTTTTCGTGGCTGGAGACGACTTCAAGTCGGGCCAGACCAAGTTCAAGTCGGTGCTTGTTGACTTCTTGATACAGGCCGGTTTGTACAATTGAATTTCTTTCATTCACTTCAGACATTAAAGGCAGGATCAAGCAAAGATAGCCTAGCGGTGGCAGCGTCGGCTGTAAAACTGACAGACGCTGGTCCGATCCCGCGATAGTATCACTTGAACGAGAGTATCACTCAACCACGACAACTTCTGTCCCCTGCTCAACCGGGGAAATTATTCTGATAAATTTTGTAGTAGTGTAAAGAAGTACCTACGTATAAGAAACTAGCTGAACTTGCAAACGTTTTTCTTGCATATATATTACTAGCTGTGCCCCGCGGTTTTACCCGCATCGTGATGATTGATAGTGAAAATAATGATGACAAAAAGTAGCCTATGTGTTATTCCGGGACCTGAAGTTTAGTATCTACGTGCCAAATTCCATCCAAATCCGTCCAGTTGTTTGATCGTGACAAAGTAACAAACATCCATATATCCATACAAACGTTTATAATAATAAGTAGGGTTAAAATGTCAAAGTAACATATTTGATTTAAATTCATCATCATCATCATCTCGGCCTTGAGACTTCCACTGCTTTACGTAAGCCTCCCCCATTGATTTCCACAAAGACTGGTTGGGATCGGCCCGCATCATTTAAATTACTTTACGTCAATTTTACTTCGTATAATTCGTACGAAATCTTTACTTCCCCTTGAAGTTTCCCAACGAGCTGTGTTAAAAGTTAGCACTGGTGGACCATTTTTATTTCCCACGACTGCTTTGTATAAATCTTGTGATGTTCTTACAGTTCGTCAGCTTTTTATACTTAGGACTATTCTTAGACAGCACTCATGTTTAAGTTTGGATTCCCTATCAGGAATAAAACGAAGGATGTATAATGTTTGTACTCAACCAGAGCGAATCAAAACAAATTTTGTACAACGTTTTACTCAATTTCTAGGCCCATTTCTCTAGGCCAACAAATTCCTCAACATTTACCCCTTAACAAAAGGTGAAGTAAAATTAAAAGTCACAACTTGGCTGAAATCACTTAGCTACGATAAAACTGAGGAGCTTTTGAAAGTAATATCTTAGGTCGATATGATGGTATTCTGCACAGATAGAGACACAACTGACACCCTCTCAGATACACACATGCACTTTCAGTAAACACACAGAAAGGATCCTTCCCATCATGATGTACATATCTAATTAATTTAAGTATGTATCATACTGTCTCTATAGATGCTATGTTTTTACTAGTTATAGCGTTATATGTGAAGAAAATAGGTAAACACGGCTAGTTTTAATTTCTTTTCTAAGGGGTGGGCGCTGTAAGTTGAAACACAGGCAGTGAGCCAAGTACGGCGACAGATACCCAAAATTTAATATGTGCATAACTCTAGCCATTTATGATGTAAGTGCGCAATTTTATCCGAAATAAACTTTTTACTATTTATTTAATTTAATTACCGAGGCTACAATTTTCGGGTAATTGTTAATAGTAATATTTTAAATTTAAAAATTAATGGAAATAAAATATTGCCTACATTTTAAGTTGGACAAAGTTATATATCTGTGCTAAATTTCATTAAAATCAATCCAGTAGCTTCGGAAATTAGCCCAAACAAACATTGTGACACGAGATTTTTATATTATGTATAGATAAACAGAATATAACCTATTCACCTTGTTCTGTGGACGCATGTACAACCAACCAAAGCTTATTTCCCGCACACGAGTTGGTATGCCGCAACCGTACGCACGTAACAAATCTTATTGCTTCACCCACACGCATTGTCACTATGAAATACGCATAACAACGCCTCGGGAATATTCCCGTGTATTTTATATACGTGTATATTTGGCAAACGTGAAAAGTTATGTTTTATTTCGAGAATATGGCAAGAGATCCACGGCGGTAGGCAAGGATAGATATTCATAACTATTCACTGACATTACAGGGACTTAACTAGGTCGCCGCTTATATGTATAAATCAATAGGTTAAACTTAGGTGGCAGAGTCACTAGCGTCCATAAACTATTCATATAGTTGATATTTTATTTTGTTTTTTTTTATTTACGAACATTACCTACACTCCACAGACTCCAGGGTCCGTGCCATTTTTTAACTTAAAACTTAATTTATTAACACATTTACAAAACAGAAGACAATTTTATACACTTACAGAAGCACATTACATACAATAATATAATACACATGGTTGTTGAGTCTGATTTGCGTATGCATCTAGAACAGAACTTAGTCCGCAAACAGCACCCGTTCACGAGTTGACCCGCGTGCCAGCCATCGCCTTCCTCAACCGTATTTGTGGGAAGATGGCGACCTGACACATGATGCTACCGTTTGCCAACACCTTTTTGTGAGCATGACTGCTCCGTTTGCACCTTTGCACACACAAATGTAACATTCTTAAACATATTAAATTTTTTTAACAAAAAATGCAACCGACTTCAACACTCAAAAATGTGAAATAACTTGTTGAAGTCGGTACCATGATAGTTCACACAAAAGTAACTATCATCACAATATTGTGCTCATTGTACCGACTTCGACAAGCTATCTCACACTTTTGAGTGTTGAAGTCGGTTGCATTTTTTGTTAAAAAATTTTTTTTTTACCCTTTTTTAGTGACCTTTTTTAACCTCCTTTTTTTTGAAGTCGGTTAATAAAATATATAACATTTAATATTATATTCGCACTCTCCTAATACATTAATAAGTTGGTTAGTTTTACAGTTAAAATCCATTAACCATATAGTATATTTTTTGGATATTTTTTTTAATCTCCTACAGTAAGTTTTGACAGAGCCTCCACCACCACGCTATAGCTTATGTTCATGACCTCTAGATGGTAGCCATCAAATTGTATGGATACATTTATATAATTTTTCGTCTAAGATAAGATGTACGTTACGCCCACGAACAATTAATCCTGATGTGTCCGGGCAGCTGCTGCCTTCCTATCGGACAAATGAGAGCGCATTATTTGTAACAGCCGCGGTAAGTGCACGCTCTACATCTGTGAGGATCGACGTTTCCTTAATTAATTTTATGGGTGCTCATCACTGAAGTGACGAGAAAACAGACCCTCAGGAGAGTTATGTGAGTTGTGATTGAATAATGATTTATAGGTTTACCACCATCATCACTATCTTGGATCAGCGAAGTCGTGGCAGAAATACTAATAGTAAGAAAATGCTCATATGCATCCGCTATTTACCTGAAATGAGTTGTGTGATATATTGGACTTGGTAAAAAATACTTCTAAAACAGTAAGTGCTTATGCTTCATCTCTGCCGCTATCACTGGTATCGCGAAAGTGTTTATTAGCAGATAACATACAAATTTCGTACATTTTTAAAATAATTCTAGAGATCTAGAGTTTAACATCTTACCTGATAGTCTAGGTCGATGTCGTCGAAGATGCAATAATGTTGGACCTAGAATGCTTACAGGCTCTCAAGAATGCTCCTGAACGCACTATGGGTTTGGTGATAGTTTTCAAACTTTAGGAAGTTATTGTAATTTTTAGACTTTCGCGACTCGAACACATTGTTATTAAATCAAACGGGGTTTAATCAATCTCAATCAATCAATCAATCAATCTCATCAATCAAAAATCATTTAGGAAGTTAGCTAGCAAGGCAAATATTTGAAAGTATCCTACCACTACCCTGAAAATTTAATAACGGTATTGATTTCACCGAAATCTCAGGGATCCGGGGTGCGAATCAGCGTCCAACAACTTAATAGCCGACGCACTGTTAAGCTGTAGCCGTTTTAAAATGCCACTAAATGCCAACTTTGTTAAATAAGTTGCAGATAATATGATTTTGGAAGAAATAGAACTTACTTATACAAGTTTATAGTGAAAAAATATCGTTATACCCTTATGACACTTAGCAGCATATTTCGTTTCGTAATGTATCAAGAGATTGCCTTAAAGAAATAACGCTTTGTTAGGACGTTTAACAGCTGTGCAAGTTTCTATAATACTTTCAGAAAAGCACGTTTAGAACATAAGTGTGAACTTGTGGAGTGTGAAGAAAAACCGTCGCACTACGAGCAACAATTCGCGGATTGCCGCCGCACGCCGTGAAGTTTATTTGACTTTTACGCGCCCCTCGAAGCAGTTTACGAGCTGCTTTGTACACTACTAGTACGAGATACGGCTTATGAAATACATACCCTCATCTGTTATTTACCTATGACACCGACTATCCTAATAATATTATAAATGCGAAAGTTTGTGTGTATGTGTTTATGCTTGTTACTTCTTCACGCTCAAACGGCTACACCGATTTCGATGAAATTTGGTATGGAGATAGTTTTACCCTGGACTAACACATAGGCTACTACGCTATTTTATCCCGGAAAAGTATAGTTCCCGTAGGGTCATTAAAAAATTAAATTAAAAAAAAAAAAAAAAAACTTATCTACTGAAAACTGTGTCATGTTCATTAGAGGTTGCTTAGAGTTTTTAAACGTTCAGATTGAAACGCGAGTAGGGCAAGTGACAGAGAAGCGTTGCGCGGGCTACTCTATGCGAGAGACAAGGATGCAGAGATTTTTAATAATGATTGGATTATTTAACAGTGAAGGTACGGGGCTTAGCACGGCAACCCATGTGAAATTTATCCATCTACTTATTATCTAACATTTAAGCCTCCTCATTATTAAATAATACATGAGGGTATATATTTCTTAATCCGTATCTTAGACCATACGCTGTAACATATACAACTGGTGCTTATTACACACTAGACTATTGTCTGTTACTTCAAAAATGCTTCCTAGTATATTTTAGGCTTGTATGTTGACGATTACGATTGGTCTATATTCTAAACTTAAATTCATCCATTGATTTTTTTACTAAACTGAAAGTGACGATGCAATATTTTTAAGCTATTGCATAGCTTCTATCGCGGGCCTTGAGCATGGAGAACGAATCCAGAAATTCCATAACGAAAATAACCTAACACCCCCCCCCCCCTTTAGTTTTACCATCTATCGATGAAAAGCAGAACTTTTTCGCTGAACTTTAGTTCAGCAACTCGCCTCTAGGTGGCATTGGTTGTATCGGCGTTACTGCATAAGTTATTAATATATTCATTGCATCAGCTGATAAAAAATGCTATGCAATAGCTTTACTGCGGCAGTCCCCGAGTGCCACACGTCTTTTTTTACTACCATGACTATGTAGCCTAATGAAATACGAGCCTACCGGGTAGTCGTTGCAGTAACTATCTTTATTGGATTACGATCCCGAAACCAATTGTGCATCAACCCGCTCATGGATGGGTAGAAAAATGGTTGTTGTAAACAAATGCATCGTTTTTATCACGATATGTCAACCTTATAGACTTCAGACATCAAGTTTAAATAAAACTTTGTTAACGTTTACCATTAATGTTTTAATAGAGCGACCAACAAACTTATTCGGATTGAACAATGTTGAGACTAGTTTTCTGTAACAATGTGATTTTGTAAAATTGATCAGGAAACATATTTTAGCGTTTCACATGTGCATCTCGTTGCAATACTCCTTAGAATTAAATTATTAGATATAACTCATTCAGTTATTAATTTAGTTACATAACGAGTTCATATTTCAAGTATTACTGCGATAAAATATTAATATTCATTATACATCTTGTCTCTTTGAACCGAGGTCAAAGGTATTTGATCAAAAGTGAAGCTGAGGTTAAACAAAATTATATTTAGGTGTTTCAATGTATGTGAATAGACTCGAGGTCTAATTATAAATTATCATAAATTAGATTCATAACTCTTAAATATTTTATCATATATCTCGAAAAGTTGCCAAATCGTCCAAATTCTTATTATATAATGTTAATAGTTAGCAAAATCATACAATTATTTAGTTCAATTCAATATCACAATGCTTGAGTTCAACACTACTTAGAATCATTAGACTTCAATTGCGCCTATTCAGGGCGGAGGTAACAAAAGCCTCATTCAGGGTCTAAATGGTACTTAATCCTCATAGGATATTCTAGAATCTTAATGAGATTTATAGTGCTCTTTAAAATTGCATTCATTGCATACATCAACGCGGCATTCAAAGTTTATAAGGTGTTTCTGAAGATTTTATATACAATTATATTGTATCCTAAAATAACATTTTATAAATCGAACAGTAGTACACACATTCGTTAGTAGTAGGTATGTTTGACTGTCAGCGCTAAAACAGCAGATTGAATTGGAATGAAGTGTAGTACTTTGTTATTTCCTCATTCCAAAGACCCTGGAATGCCATAGGATACCTTAATTTATAAAAAAATATACTGTAGCATAACAAGATTTATCCTGAGGTAACGAGAAAATAGTAGTTCACACAGTAGACACTAAAGGGCGCATCATTTATTGAATATACATTTTTATATGTTAACTACTAGCTGCGCCCCACGGTTTTGTCCGCGTGGTGATGATTGATGATGATTATGATGATGGTGAAGATGAAAAGTAGTATATGTGTTATTCCGAGTCTTGAAGTATCTCCTTACCAAATTTCATCCAAATCCGTTTCACCCGCGTGGTGAAGAAAACCGGTGATGCTGGTGATGATGAAAATAATATTATGTGGTAATCAATAGTATAAACTATTTGTGTTGCAAATTTTATCAAAATCCATTCAGTAGTTTTTGCGTGAAAGTGTAACAAACATACATCTATACATATCCATACTCACAAATTTTCGCATTTATAATATAAGTAGGAAGGATTTTAGCAAACGCTACATATGAGAAAAGTTGAATAATGTTTGCATTCCTCTTCTTGGTTCTTATTTATTTCAGTGTTGAATGCTCCCAATTGTATAATAAAAGAAACAGAAAAGAAATGTGGTTAAGAAATCATTTGGATAATATTGGTATAAGAAAACAACGAAATGAATATGAGGTGTTTCAAATATAATAGAGGTAAGTAATCAACATTATAATTAAAACCAAAATTGGATTTATTCAATTATTACTTGTGCTATATCAATTGTAATAACAGTATAACATATACAATTTTTGGTATAATACCTAAGTATATCCGAAGTCGGCCTTGTGACATCCGATGCAAGGTACCTAATGCTTTAAAGTGGTCGCATCCCGCCGGTATAAAAAATATTGGATGAGTTAAACCAACTTTATTTTTCTATAAGATTACTGGTTTTAGTCAACATAAACTTCATTTGAGAAATTTATTGTAAACTCACAAATGTAAAGAAGTAGCGAAGTTGCTACTTCAATAAACCCGAACACTAGATGTTCCAAATGAAACTAATATAATTGCAATCGTAAAATGTAATATTCTAGTTTCACTAATTGCAGCCTTGGAAGTAAGACCCTTACATATTGATGGAGATCAAGTTTTATGTTCCAAGCCAGAGTTATCGTTACACGCATCCCAAGATTAGATTTGTAAGCTGCCGGGAATCTTGTGCCTACTACTGAGATGAAGGCATTATAGTGAAATTGGTGCGATTCAATTTTTAAGATGCAGATTAAAACGATTATGAAATTGATATATTTTATTAACATTTCACATTGTTCAAATTTAAATTATTTATTATTATATTTGAATTATTTTATTGAATAAACTCACTAAGTTCCAATGGATATCGATTACTATTTTGAAAGCTTTGCGTTTGCAAAATAACTTTGCCAATGTTTCCAAAAGTGGCCAAAGTGGCTTCTTTTGCCAAAGTGGTACTAAAAGTGACGCGATCAAAAGCAGAGATCAGACTGCAACAATCTGATCTGCAAGATAAAGAATGACAGTTTTTGAAATGGTCACAAAGCATTTTAAATAAAATACAACTAAAGCAACAATGTAACAATATAATATCATCTTACAGCAACTACGTCATTAAAATGTGTTTCCTCAGAAGCCCTGCTTGCGCAAGTTAGTATGTTAATTTATTATTGAAGTATCCTAAAAGTGACGGCAGGTAGCCATCAATCCCCGTCGTTAATCCCGGGCGTCACGACCCACAGTCGCTTTGATCCACACGCGGCGCTCCGCAGGCTGTCACTAGCCGAGCGACGGATTGCCGTGCGGGTAAACAGCTATTATATCAACTTTATGGCGGTTGATACATTTAAATAATGGTGATTCACTATCAGACGCCGTAGACGTAATGTCTTTATATAATCGGTTGTTTCATCAAAAACGCTTTAGGGTGGAGATCACCAAAAATTAAACGTCTGATTATCAATTAACCGTCGGTTAACTGTACGGTAAAAACTGTTTGACCGACGACGGTTAAATTGATAATCGGACGTTTTAAATTTTGGTGAACTCCACACTTAGAGAGTGTAACCAGGAACTATATATAAATTGATTCGCTTTTTCCATTCATCCATTCATTACCTCCCTTAAAAAATGAGAAGGTTTCTTTATTTTTATGTGTGTTCAACGATAACTTCACTTCACTTCACTTAAGGGTGAAAAAAATAAAACATTTACCAAAAAATGCAACCGACCCAAAGCAAAACCTATTTCCGTTGGATATTTATATCTTCCAATTGGCGTTGATTACTTCACAAATTATAAATGAGGTGATATAAAATAAAAAAAAGAGAATTTTGAACCGTAATTGCCGACTGAAAACACGCAGCTTACATTTCCTAAGATACAATTTAAGTTCGTTTTATTTTACGGAATTAGATCAAAGGCAGATAAAGTTATTCATGAGAGCAAGTTGAATAAACAAACTTGAGTGGATGTAACGAGGATTCCGTTTTAGGGGCGGGAGAAGCCGAGATCCTGGGGTAATTGCAGTTAATTATTTAGCTGACAGTGATGAATGTTGAGACGTGTCATTGAGGAATATTAGTCTGTGTAGTTTCGCATACTCTATACCGGTGTCATGTAAATTAATTTTTAATTTATGTTTCACACCTTTTGATTAAGTATAGCAGTAGGCCTTTTGTTAAAACTTCAAGTACAAGCTTCAAATAATAACTATAAGAATATACTTTTTTATATTTTCTTACACTTGTTAACGTGGAGGCCGTGAATATGACACTTATACTATACATATATGGCGTAGAAACATGAACATTCACATCAAATACAACAAATAAGTTAGAGGCCCTTAGAATGTGGATTTTCCGGCGTATCTTGAAAATCTTATGGCTTGATCGAAGCGCTATTGTGTAAGTAATAAATAGTTTTGAAAAGTTTAAAAAGAAAATGCGAAATTTAGGTGTCCGTAAATATGCAAGTTAAAGAGAATAAAAAATATTAAAAAATTCAATTTCTGGGCCATTAATAATTAAACTTCATATAAAGAGCTTACCATTTTTTTTAAATGACATAGCCTATATTTAAGCTTTAATGAATATGACGTGCATAATTCGAATAAAAGAAAACATAAAGTCTCCCCTACCCCACCATTCTAGCTCCGTCTAATTAAACTTGTTTAATTAAACCTCGAATACACCATTATGACAATAAACTTAATTATGTGGATGTTAAGTACAAATGCTGAAAATACGGACTGCTTTTTGTTTAACTTTATGCGTAATCACAATGTGTTTTAATTGTTGTTAGTTAACAATATAAGGAGCAATAAATATTGTTTTATTACAATAAATTTTATTTGTCACTTAATTATATTTGTACCTAAACTTGAGTACTCGATAAAGCACACAGTTTTCTCTTTAAATAAAAAAAAATGCTAGGAATGCCTATTTACGTGATGGAACTTGATCTAACTAGATTAATTGCAACAAGACGTAATGAACCATAATTCTTCGGGCAGCAGCTAACGTTCTGTATTACAAACCACGTTCTTTAGTAGTTTTTTCATGCTTTACAGGTCTAACGTTTGACCACTGTCTCACTTGATGGTCAGTGACGACCACACTTCGACCACATGGTCGAAGATGTTATCACGCTAGACCTAGGATGCTTACTGGCTCTCAAAAACTGCTGCCTGAACACACTATATGTTTGTTGACAGATTTTCAAACTTGAGGGTGACAGCTATCCAGGCCACACCACCACGCTAGGAATTTGTTAATGGTATTATCTTTACCAGAAGCTAGCAAGCAGTTGGTGGGGATCGAAGCAGCGTCGATCAGTTTGACAGGCGACGCTTCCCACCGCTGAGCTATGATCGCTTCGAATGTTGCTATTTAGTTTCACGAATATTTATGCGTAGATTCAAAATTACAGGGTTTTATATGGATGGTGATGTGATTGATACTTAAATTGAATTAATATTGGATTTTCAATAACGTTATAATAAATCATCTAGTTTAAGTATAATTTTGTATTACGACAAAATAAATTACAAACGGTAAAAAAAGCATGAGTAGAAACGATTGGTTTTTTTCGTTTAGTTGATTATCATTAAACGATTGATAACGATAACATACCAGAAGTACAAAAAAAGTTTTTTTTTTACGGAGGTTAGGATGCGCGAATATGCAAGACATGGTCAAGCCATTTTTGAATTAGAATTATTAGTTTAACACTTCGAGCATTTACCTCCCACTGCTTTAAGATTCAACGGGGTAATGCTGCTAGCATTTTATGTAGCGGCATAGCATTATAGCTATCGTCAGGCTGGCAATAGCTAGTGGATTTTTATTTTATTTTTATTTATTATTTAATATTTACACAAGGTTTTCAGGTCCCAAACTAGGCAGAGCCTGTGCTATGGTAACCTGATGACTGATATATATACTTATATACATATACACACCCAGACACAGGTCAAACAGACATGTTCATGCACACAAATGTTTGACCTGTCCGGGAATCGAACCCGGGACCAGCGGCTCAGAAGGCAGAGTGATACCAACTGCGCCAACCGGCCAGGTTGCTTGAGGTCATTGGTTGCTCTACAATGTTTTTTTAGTGGTATGGTAATTAATTTTCAGTATTTTATTTCAATAGATATTTGATAGTGAATGTGAATATACAGGAATTGCGTACTTAGGCCATAGTTTTCTTTAAGATTTTAACATATCAGTTTGCGTAACCACCACTTTTCTTTATAACCGTGTCTTATATATCTCTGTCAAACTCAGACATACAAATTTACAATTACAAATACAAACAATACATGTCCAAGAAGTAAACTATTTTGTGGGCGAGAGCACCCAGGGGCGCATATTATAAAACGCACGTCTTATGAAAAGTAATTTTTAGAACTATACAAATCATCGGCTAGCACTTAACGTTTTTAATTTTAAGCCTTTCATAAATGTCTTAGGTCTGAGGGTAACAATAAAGAATGCAACCAATTTGATAGTATATTCTTAGCTCTGAAATCAGATACAAACTATATAGCTGTGTTTCGCAGTTTTGCTCGCGTGGAGCGCGTTTGATCAATGTCGGTCCAGAACTCTGCAAAAATATTTTTATACCATCCAGGCCGTGCGAGCCGAAGCATCTGCTTCGAACCTTAAAAAGTCTATGCAAAATGTTACTCGTAGATTGATCGGTTACATCACAGATAAAAAATAATCATACTCCCATTTGCAATATTATAGAAATCTTTTTACGGTAAAAAGTAGACGATGACATCGCAAATAAATTGGAGTGTAAAAAGTTTTCTTGCATGGAACTACGCCTATGTGCGTTTTATATAGAAATCGGTTTCATAAAAACGGAAGTTATTTATTGTCCCTTCAATAATGTTGTCATAAAACTATTTCCATATAAGCGCCCGTAAGGCGGATAAAAAGGTTCTTTTATTACATGAAGGGTCTTGTAGACAAAAGAACAATATGAATGTATGGTCGGTGATGGAGGTCATAAAAGTGATCGTGGGTACTTCAGGCTTTTTCATTCACGGACTATGTCACAATGAAAGCCTTCATTATTGGAGAAAGAAAAACCCTTTTGCCTTTTCTTTACTACTGATACCCCTCAAGGGCCAAGCCTATGAAGGCAAACTTAGAATGCTGATGCAAATGAAGAATATTAGTTACAATCTGTGTTTCCTCAGGTTCATTAAGCTGGCTGGATCAAGGGTCAAATACAATGCAACTGAGGCTGGTGGCACGTATAGTCAAAATCTGCAGCCCCACTACTGGTAGTTAGGACTATGCTCCGGTGCTGATTGCAAAGTAGCTTCAGCGAACTATTTTTTTCAATACGCAATATTGTCAAAAATGGTATACATAAAAAGTGAATTGATAAATAAATAATAAAGTAAAAATGATTTTAGGTACACAATATTTTGTGTTCATTCCACAATTTTAAACTACCAGGCTATCATGCAGTGTGGATACTAGTTCCTCCTTCCCGCGTAAATTGCATGCAGGAAGTATACAGCACGATATACACATCCAATCGTACGTAACCGGAACCTCTTCGACACCATGTTTCGCCTCTGCACGGGGAATTCTCAGGAGCTGTTGACTCAGTGAACGGCGGGACAAGAGCGTCAACCTCGTGATAGTCTGAAATAATATAAAGTTGCGGAGTTAATACTTAAACATATTAGTCCATGCTAAAACATATTGTCTAGTTTATATCATTTTGATATGGATATCAGCAAAGTAAAGCCTTAATATATAAACTCTAGAATGATAATAAAGACTCGAGCTCTATTATTATTGAAAAGATAATCTGTTAACTATGCAGATCAATGCGTCCAAAATAGGAGAATCGGAAAGCACAAACTTTTTGGGAATCAAACTGCATAGAGGTCTTACGTGAAATTTTCACATACCTTTGTATGTGGGAAACTAGGAGAGGCAAGCTTTGCTTTGAGGCGGTTGTCGACATTCTTGCCCAGGGAATTGTACGACCGTGCTATTTTGCTACCGTGCATTCTCTCCTGCAGTACAGACACAGACTGCGTTTTCCAGCTCCAGAAACAAACCGTCCGTGCTGTGACACGATTACCACTAGATACGTCCGTAAGACCGTATTTTAAATCACTGAAAATTCTCTTCCTACCAGGGATAGTAATATACCAAGTAGCAATATACGTGTGAGTAAACATGGACTTAAACCCAAATATTGATTATACATATCAGTGTAACACCAGACGTAGTGGAAAGTTGGCGTGAATCGACCACTCATTAAGTCAGAGCAGTCAACACATAGTTTAGGCCCCTCAGTGTACAACCTGATAATGTTGTCGATACCTCCAGTATGGCAGTGTTTGAGTCGAAGTTGAAATACTGGCTAATCGACGAAGCTTTTTACAGCTATGCGCAATTTATACCTAAAATTCCGCAAATATAAAGTTACTAAATCTTGTTATTTTACTATTAATTTACCTAAATATAATAGGTATTAGGTATTATGACATAATTTTTTTTTTCTTTATTTATTAATGTACTTGAATGACATTGACATTAATATTTGTTATATGTGTTAGACTAGATGATTTTATTTAATGTGAATCCTATTTTAGACGTGTATGGAATGAATACCAATAAATTATATGAAATTGAGTATTGTAAAAGATTAATAAAATATAATTGATTATTATTTTAAAAAGAGTTGTATAGTAATGATGCTCATTCTGAATTATTGATAGTGGAGAAACACAAGTAAAACTTTATTTACAAAAAAATAAAAACAAAGATTAACGACATCAGTGAAAATCCCTAATCGCAATCCCTATGGATTCCCTAAAGGATTATATCTGATTGATGTAGAGTTCATTGTGACATGTGGGTAGGTACAATCCTAAATCAAGATTGATTTATTGGAACGATACATAATGGTCGCAGGATTGTTAAAAAAATTACGACACCTGATTTTGCAAAACGGACATTTTTATTCATTTTTGATAGTCAGCATTAACAAAAAATTTCGGGCAGGTAAATCCTTTTGTTTACTTATTGTAAGCTTGCATTTGACAAATGTCTCACCTTATATTAAGTGATGACGCTGTCTGAGATAGATAGAGCACGCAGGTCTAGATGGTACCTATTCACTCGTGACTTGAAGACTCCAGAATTGTACCTACTTACTTACACGATTGTACAGGATTCTTTAAGCAAGTAGTATATGAAGCACAAATCCGAAGGGTTTATTAATTTATGTATTACTTGACCATTGTATTGAATTGTGAGATAATACAGTTTGTTGTTTATTTTGTTCTTGCGTAGTAATATTTAATTTACGCCCGTACTGTTGCGAAAGTTTCTAAGAAACTTTATTGAGCATTTGCGTTATGTATTTAATGTTAGAGTATATAAGTGTTTTATGAATGTTTTTATTAATAGGTGTAATCTAATAACCTAGTAATCGCAGATGTGTTACAATCATATATCTAGGCACAGGATTCCTTCGATGCAGTATTGTACAAATACCTAACTTTATTTGACATAAATTTTTGGTACATAATACATTTCTGAACCCATTGACCCCGAACTAGTTTCCACTGTGTTTCTTCTATAATAATTACATCAGTCTATCTTCATATTCATCACTCTTTTAGTAATATATGATTAAATTCTCCTCATAACATGACCATATCTGGCCAAATGATAGCTTTTTAATTGTTCAATCACCAGTGCTACTTTATAGCTTCCTCTTACAATAATTATTAATTTCCAATCGTTTTATAATACACGCTTTTCGAATTATAAAAGTGATTAATCAAATTTTAACGTAATTTCATGCGACTGTCCGCTTATTTTGGAGTTAGTTTTGTACGTATATGAAGCATACTCCCTACTTGTAGTAGGTAATGGCCGAAAATAATTAGACATTCAGTTTTGCAAACAAAGTAGGCTATGTTAAACACTGACCTGCATCACGAAAGTCTGGGAGCTTCATGTTTTACGCTGAAACATTTATGGCTGTTATAAACACTGCAGTCATTTCATTTTGTGGGGCAATGTGGATAGACTAGGAGCTGGAGTCATGACATTCAGCTTTAGCTTATTTAAATGCGTATACGATTCAACACACTAATACAAGTGCTTATATAGATACATTTCATCTACTTACGATAAGAACAACTAAAATTTCAGTTAGCTTTTGCTGTTTTTAACCGACTTCAAAAAAAGGACAACGAACGGAAGTCAAAACTGTGAAATAACTTGTCGAAGTCGGTACCATGAGCACAATATTGTTATGATAGTTACTTTCGTGAACTATCATGGTCGGTACCATAACAGCCCTAACAGCCATCGATTCCTCAAGCCATGTGCCTGGCCCACTCCCATTTCAACTTGCTTATCCGCTGGGCTATATCAGTGACTTTTGTTCTTCTACCTCCTCATTTCTCTACCTCTTCTATTTCCTCATTTCTGAACTGATCGCGTAGAGAGTTTTGAACTATTACCTAGTGATAATATATGAATGTTGGCTGCGCCACATTACACCCTTCACTAATTATCGATTAGTATATTGACGTAGTAGTGATGTCCCATCCCTAATTCACCCCCCTGCCTCGCTCCCGCTTTTCTTATTTCCGTCATTATTACATCGGTGTTTGAGGTCCTGCGCACACGTCGTGGCCGTCGCGAAAATCATACAAATTTTATACTCCCGCACGCCGCGCTGCCCAGCAGCACAACGACAAACCCGCAACCCGCGTATATCTAATGTGCTTGTGACAATTAGACATTAAGTGTTATCAACAGTGCACGAACAATCAAATTTTTAAACGCAACGATATGTTCATTTTTATGGGTTTTGGAACTACAAGAAGGTGCCATCGAGCTACGAGACTCCTGTGAGTACCTATCCATATTTCTATTCATTATCCCCATTACTACGTCAATTCTCCATCCCGCAGAAAATACAGTCCTCTAATTTCAATATGTTTTCTACTAGCTGACCGCGCCACCATTTTGTTACCTACCAACTTTTACACCGCCGCATCGCCGCACAAACAAATGTAAATAAATATTATATGTACAAGATAGATAATATTAACATTTATATATTTTCCACATAGTAGTTAGTCTGAACGGGTGACAATAACAGAATTCATTTAATAATTGGCTACATGGATGCACATGCTTATACTTAACTAAAATAATTATTTTTGTCAATGTTTTCAACCGCAAATATAAAACAAATCAAGCTGGACTGCTTTCCAGGCAACTTTGGTTGCCTGGAAGAAATCGCTTTAAGCGATAAGGCCGCCCTTTGTACCACTGTATCTATATTTGTTTGTTTGTTTTCTTTATGTGTGTAGTTTTGAAATAGTGTGCAAATAAAGAGTTTTCTATCTATCTGGACGGGCGTATCCATAGTTTCTGCTACGTGTTTATTACAATGCATTTATATCGTGGCAAGAGTAATGTTTGATAAAAAAACATTTAACAAAAAGTGGAACCGACGCTCAAAAGTATGAAATAACTTGTTGAAGTCGCTACCATGTAGTTCAAAAGTATCTAACTATTATCAAAATATTGTGAACGTGGTACCGGCTTCGACAAGTTATTTCATACTTTTGAGCGTTGAAGTCGATTTCATTTTTTGGTAAATGTTTTCTTTTTATTTTTCACCCTACTCAGTGACCTTTGCTACTCACAGGTCAATTGTCATTGTGTATGTTCACCAATTTCTCTACCCGCAACTATTATATCATCGACGTATGCGTAGCACTTTTCAGTTATTGAAGCGTAACTCGAAAGCAGCTTGACCGATTTTAATGAAATTTAAATTGTACCACACAGGAAGCACCAGCTCTTAAATAAAAAAGAACCATTAAAGTCGGTTCTCCTAGTCGAAAGTTATAAGGTAACAAACATTAAAAATAAACGTACGGGTCAAATTGAGAACCTCTTCCTTTTTTTGAAGTCGGTTAAAACAGCCGTAGACTAAGTTCGTATCGCCACACGCCAGTTTCAACGGAACACCCCGGGGCTGATTACAACTGGCTGATTGGAATTACGTGAATACAATTGAACTTTTCATACCCTCTTGATTGCGGAAACGTGACCCAATATTAGCAGGGCCCAATTTAAAATATAAAATTCAATGTTTATATACGGCGACTTATGAAAGGAAGCTTTATGTTGTATTTTTCCCATAAACACGAGTTCTCATTAATTCTGAACATTATATGATATTATCTTACATATGAAAATGAATGTCTGTATGTCCTATTGAGAATCGTAAACTATGCATTTAATCTTGTGATAATTTTTAGCAAATTTGTTGTTCATGAGCTAAATAAGGTTTCGGAGTTAATATGACCTATTTTTGATAGATGGCGCCATTTTTATAACTGTTTCTATAAATTATGTAACATAATATAGTTATAGAGCTTGCAAATGCGCATGCGCAATTGTTAAATTGAGATAATCTGATTTCACAAGGATAATTCATAATCTTATTTATTTTAACTTATTCAGTATTCCCAGGAATAAAGTCTGCATGCCTCTCCACAGAAGCACATTATTTGGTAGCAGCGTAATTGGTATGGCCCCGAGATTGTACAATCGTTTCCCAAAATCTATATTAGAATGCGAAAACCTTATTTATTTAAGAAGAGCCTTTTTACTTATCTATGTAAAAAATTTACTATTCAGTAAATGAATTTCTATATGATCGCTTCTTGTAGTTTTAAAATAATTTAGGTATAGGTATTTTGTTGTTTGACATTTAGATTAAGATTGGACTATTCTGATGATCTGATTAAAACTATCTCAATTATTATAAAATTTAATTTATCTTGTAATGGTATCTTGAAATTGTAAACTAATATGTCAATAGTATATATGAGATGTACAACGTACATTTATTACTAATAGTTTGCATACCAGTAATGGTGAAATAAAGAGAACATAAGCAACGTTACTAACACTACCAACTGATAACTAACATCTATATTTGCAAATAAACTTATTTGATTTGATTTGATTTAATTCTTACAAAATATCATGACTTGTTAAAGTATATTTTCTGAAAATCTCTTGGTTGTCGCAAATAACAGGAATTTACACAAAGTTTTGTCAAATTTGTCGTACGAATCACACCGAATCAGGAACAAAATTATATCGACGTATTCGTAAACTATTCATTTAAGTTCAAATTCTCATTTGTAAACCAGTGAATTAATTATTCTAATAATTAACAATATTGATACCGAGCATTATACAAAATGAAATGGAGGTCTGTCGTTTATTCAAATGTACCTTAACTAATTGGGTTTGTAATCGTTGCTGTATATTTATTCCCGCTAGGTTAATAGCTATGGAAATACGGCATTCATTGCATATCGTGTTTGGTGAACATTTAGTAAGTATTTTAAGCTATAATTTGTACTAGTAATGCCCCACGGTTTCACCCGCATGGATTGCGGTTTTTACGCTACCTCAATTATCCCACGGGAACTATACTTTTTCCAGGATAAAAGTAGCCTAAGTGTTAATCCAGGGCTTAAACTATATCCATACCAAATTTCTTCGGAATAGGTGTAGTTGTTTGAGCGTGCATAACAAACATACACTCAAACTTTCGCATTTATAATATTAGTAAGATTAATTTGATTTACAGATAAACGGTGGAAGAATTGTACCCTAGTACGATTTTTTATTGGGCAATGACCGAAAGAGTCTACCACTCACTCATATTTCCTATATATAGCCGTGAAGCACAATAATTCAGGATTAGGTATAGGAAAATTTGGGGTTAGCTATACTGATATTATAAAGAGTAAAGATTTGATTGTTTGTTTGCATTGAATATAGGCTCCGAAAATATTAAACCGATTTGAATTCTTAAGCTGTTGGGAAGTTCCATTAATTTTTTTTTAAACATTTTAACTTTGAAAATGTTTACCAGTGCGAAGCCAGGGCGGACTGTCTCGGCCATACTCTATAGATAATGCATTGTATAACTTCTTTTTTGCGGTGGTTAAAAGGTTAATTTGTATCTGAGTTTTGCATGATTATTATTAGGTCCTTGCTTACAACAGCAAACGACTACTTTTATCCTCGAAAACTATAGTGACCATGGGATAATTGAAGAAGCGGGAAAACCGTAATCTACGCGGGTGAAACACAATAACATACAAAGTTGTTTAACTCGAGGAAATTGTAAACAAGATGTACGGAGTAGCGCAACGGTATACCTATAAGTCGTGCATGACAAATGTTTTTATTTTTTTATTTTACATATTATAAGTTTGCGTTTGACAACTGTCTCACCTGATGTTAAGTGATGACGTTGTCTAGGATTTAGCACGCAAACCTAGAAGGTACCTATTCACTCGCAACTTGAAGACTCCAGGATTGTACATATCGGGAAACACAAACTCGGGCAACGAGTTCCATTCCTTGCGTTAATTAATGCGTACTGCGCATTAAGAAAGTGGTAGCATAACGCTTCATGCGTATAGGTGGTATATCTACCATATAGCGATGGCAAATTGCCGTACGTCGAGTCGACCGATGATAGAAAGGGGATGGTGGAATCAGATTGTGTAATTCCAGTGCACATTCTCCGAAATGCATATAAATGTATATTCATGCTGGCACATATTTGGCTCAACGAATCAGCATGCAAATCAACGTGGCATTGGTGCTAGCATTCTGGGCACGCAACTGGTAGCGGGTTAGAGCATTTGAGTTATCTGTATGCTGCCAATTAGCTAGTGGATTGCTCAAATGTTATTGTAGTAGCTGCAGTATTGTAATGAGTTATTAATATTTTATTTTAATTAAAGCTTCTACCCAATAAAAGAAATTTAAATTCATTCATATTAGATTTTTTGTAGTGTAGAACTAAATCAATTGTACTAAAATCCTAAGAGCACCGCACACAAGTAATTTATTTTCCAACTATTATCAATAAAATTAGTCAAAACTAAGTAACTCCACTAAGCCTTTTAATCTGGCAATTACCCAAGCCTAATCTAAACTACTGCTAACACGAACTCTAAAATATTAGGAATTCCTTTCACATTTCACTAAATATTACGGTAAGCTTAAAACGTTGTATAAATATTAAACGGGGGATGTACTACCCACACAGCCAATCAATTTGTTTTATTAGATCGAAGTGTAGAAATTTAGGTGGCGCAGAGTACGTGGTTATGAAATAGAAAATATAGAAAAAGGATTCTATAACGTAGTAGCCTACGTTTTATTTAATTTTATTTATAAAAAAACTACTATATCCTGGCACCTAGGCATTTTAGCCATTACAGTTTCTCAAGAAAAGGTATAATAAATATTTTAGAGCCTGCGGTTAAAATACAGAACCATATGACAAAATACATCAGTAATCAATATTTTACAGAAAGATGTCATCTCGACTGAACCTTATAATCTTGATTGAAAATAGATTGAGCTATTAATGGATTAGTAGTAATGGATTATATTATCCACCAGTAGCGCCCCGCGGTTTTACCCGCGTGGTGAAGTAAAACGGTGGTGATGATGATGATAAAAATAAGCCTATGTGTTAATCCAGGCTATATGCTTTCTCCATACCAAATTTCATCAAAATCGGTGTAACCGATTGAGCGCGAAGTGGTAACAAACATATACATATACACAATTACACACATACACACAAACTTTCGCATTTATAATATTAGTAGGATTCACAAACCCGAATACTGCGTCATGCTCGACCGACATGCAATAATCTGATGTTATTTTGGGATGAAGCGACGTGCGATAATGCTGAAATTCAATGATGTTTTACTAAAGATGACGTATATTATATTATTCATACTGCGCGGTGCTCAGATTTTGTTCCCTTACGACATAAACATGCTTACTGCGACAGATAATACGGTACAAATAATATAGAAAAGGATAGCTATATGTTTAGACTTGCACTTGAAATACGCGACATAATGAAAATTACTACAATTGACTTAATTTTGCCGCCTCAGTTTCCGCGCGCTTGTGCGACATCTACCTCATATAAACATATAATATCATTGCTGAAATTGAATTTATTGTACATAGGCAGCCTATGTAAAATAAATTTAATTTCAGCATTATCCCAAGGAAAAATCTAAAAACAAACCAGATAGCCGCTATCTCGTTTATTTTTATATTTTTCTTTTGCATGATTGATAAGAAGAGGTTTTTATAAAACTATGCACTATGAACTATTTTAACTTTCAACATGAATTAGAACAACTAGAGGTACCGTAAATATATTTGGCAATTACCCCTTGCATTGTTTGAAATTGGAAACGGAAGTGTAATAGTAGAAATACTTCTCTTACTGAACGTAATATGTCTTATATTCGATGGATCAAGCTAAAGATAAGGATCAATCAAGCGAAAGCTTACATGACGGCCAAATTCAATGGGTACCTAATAGCTATAAGATTGTTATTATGCACTATACTAAATTAAAATTGTAGGGTAGTATTTTTACCATAGGCTAAACGATTCCCAACAGAACTGAACAATTAATATCGATGAATTCGGTGTCAGATCGAGATAGTTGTAGCCATTGTGCGGTTGGAGTACCTGTGGAATGCCTGACGAACTTCCATCACACTGACCGATGCAATTTCAAACAAGTTCATTTAATTAAAAGTTGTCGATTGTGTTGAACGAATTCCATTTCCATTATTTCGATTCCGAATTTGATTATATACACTCGATCCTCTTGTGTGTATTTTTGTTTATGATATAAATGTATATATTACAATACTTTTTCATTCCTTTATATAAAAATAATTAATAATGATATTGAATAAAAAAAAATATTGGAACTTACTTCAACACTCAAAAGTATGAAATAAGATTTTTTTTTTCACCCTTGTCAGTGACCCTTGCTACCCACGGGATCAATTGTCATTGTGTATGTTCACCGATTTTTCCACCCGCAACTATAATATCATCGACGTATGCGTAGCACTTTTCAGTTATTGGAGTGTAACTTAAAAACCGCTCCAACGATTTTACTGAAATTGAAATGGGACCACACGGGAAGCACCATCTTTCAAATAAAAAAATAACGATCAAAATCGGTTCACCCATTCAAAAGTTAGGTAGTAACAAACAAAAAAAACATACGGTTCGAATTGAGAATCTCCTCCTTTTTTGAAGTCGGCTAAAAAAACAGGTGCGCCGCACCACCGTGTCAACGAGCCATGCCGGGAACAAGCTGATAATGCGATAATTGCAGTTTGACAACTCTCGTGATTCATTGTATAGAGTTGGCAACTTGGGTAATATCGTTGTTTGCATAAGTAACATTAACTCGTCTGTATTGATTGGGTTGTGATACAGCTTTCAGATTGTTTTTCTTGGGCAACACAGATAAAGGCAATGAATTCCACTCTTTAGCGAAACACACCATGAATAATGGAAGCGAAACGCTTAATGCGATTAATGTGGGATCTCAACTAAGTAAGGGTGTCGCATTTGTAGATGAAACGTGGAGGGAGGAGGGGAGGGGGTGTAATTATTTAGCTAGGCATACTGTCTGAAATGTTTCCGATTAATTGACGGCTTTGCTACGTCTCCCAAGACTGATTTTTCTTAAAAAGAGCGTGAAAGGTGTCAAATTAACAGGAAAGTGATGCTGTTGTGTTATTTTCGAAGATGACCATACAAGTAGGTAGGTGATTTATGACCTTTTAGTTTTTTTTCTTTTTTTCTCTTAATTTCGCGCATAATCAATAATATTATTTTTCATTATTGATTGTCCTCGCGTTGTAATCACTATCATTTTAAAGTCAATTAGCTTCACCCCGTGGATTTACGCGCGTGGTGAAGATTGATAATGATAATAAAAAGTAGCCTATGTGTTATTCCGGGACCTGAAGTATCTACATCAAAAGTATCTACAAATTTCATCGAAATCGGTCTAGCTGTTTGAGCGTGAAGAAGTAAAAAACATACACACAAACTTTCGCCTTTATAATATTTTCGTTCACTCATTCATTCATTCTTCGCAGCCATAGGACGTCCACTGCTGGACATATCCCTCTCCATATAGGGGAGATTTATCAATACTCGCCACGCTTGGCAGGCGGGTTGGCGAGCGCAGTATGGTTTCCTATATTCAGATGGCTGCCCACCTTCTGGTACTCGATCCCTTAGCCGACTCTTACGGCACCCACGGGAAGAGATGTGAAAGTACTATTCTAGGCCGGTACCACTACAGCACCGGTACTACTACGGCACATTATTTATAATATTAGTAGGATATCATTGGAATGAATGTGGCGTCACGCTAGACCATAACCTGTAACTAAAATAATAAATATAAAGTGAAGACATGAAATTAGCTCAAACGTGAAACAGATGGTAAGATTTAGGAATGTGCACGAATTACGAAGATAAAAAGCTTGCGAATGTTCAAACAGCTCGAAGTGATTTATAAACTCGCCGTCGTAAGTAGCGTTGAGTGCGACTGAGGAGTTATTTGTTCGCATTTCATTTTTCGCTTAATTAGATATTTGGGTTTTTAAGGAATTGGCACAATAAGACAATTCGTAGTAAAATATAACATCAGCTTGCAATAATTTTACGCATACAAAGCAAAATTAGGAGCGAATAACAAATACTATAAATACAACCAGTGGGACTTTAAATTTATAGACTGATGTTCACTTTTATAACTAAAAAGTGGTACCTCTACATTTTTACTTCTTAAAGGCCCAAAAACAACACAACAAGCAAGATATTAAGATGCCATCATCATCATCGTCTCAGCCATATTATGAAGTCTACTGCTTTTCTGTAAAGTGCTGCAAAATTGTCAGGGCTGTCTGCTTATTCTTAAACTCAGTTTCAATGTCAATCCAATTCTAATCCGAATCATTTCCAACTTCATTCAATGTCATTTTGTATTTAAGTCAAATTCAATCGAACTTGATTCCAATCGTGCACTAGTGTTGCGTTCAAGAGTATCAATCTGCGCGAAGTCAATCGAAATCACAATTTTGGTCGAAATCGAGTGACAAGAGTAAGCTCGCTGATTTCATAATACCAACGTGCTATACAAGAAATATTTTTAAACGTTTAATCAAAACTACATTAATTTTGTTTGTAGTTTGGGAAAGACAAGGCTATTGTTAGAATAATTTCAAAGACTCGATGTCTTGCGCTTTATTTCAACTTGTCTACCAACTGTCGTAGGTATGGAGTAAAACTTTAATTGAAAGTCCAATAACACCTTACGCGATAAGCCCCGTATTGCTTAAATGCCGGCTGAAGTTTTTGTGTATTGTTGGTAAATTCCGCCTAGCATGTTGAGAATGCAATAAATCATAAAACTCTTAAAAGGAACTTGATCACAAATATTCATTCAAGCTTAGTTGATTATTTGTAGGCCATGGCTTAGGCATGCTCGAGCACAACGTGAGAGCTCAACATCCTGAAGAACTGCGTCGACAATTGAATCTCATTTCCTCGCTTACCGCCTATCACCGAGGGAACAGCAGGCGGTGCGGCCATGTTTTTTTTTACAATAGTGTGATAAACTGCAAATTTTCTCACTTCACTGCAACCGATTTAACGTTATCCAACAATCGGAACACGTAAAATCTGAAAGCGAGGAAAGTACTTTGACGGAACCCAAATGAAACCTCAATAAATTATAAGAGCCGTTTCTGACATTTATTGATTTTGTCCTAATTAATAAGATTATAAAAAGTCATTTTTAAATGTTTCGTTATACCTACTTATATTAGACTATGTCATTGTACGACGGTGAGTTTAAAAAAAAAACCGTTTTTAGGAGCATAGCCTGAGGTGATAATATAATGATAATTGAACCTTTTGTGTAGAGTCGACGTGGACGTCGCGTCGGAACCTCGTAAAAGTTTGTGGCACCCTTTTGTTCTCGTAGCTATCGTTATTTTCTAGAGCCTTATACACGGTAAATAACGACTGAAAAATCTTCTAAACATCGGCAATTTTAAACCTAAAGATACTTATATCTATATAACTTTTGAATGGCTGCAAGAGCGTCGGAGCGTCGGCTGTCAAACTGACGGACGCTGGTTCGATCCCAACCAAATTGACCACCTTGAGCTTTCGGTGAAGGTAACACCGTTATCGAATTCCCAGCGTGGTGGTAGGCTACTTCCATGCTGGGTATAGATCTAACGTTTGACCACTATCTCACTTGATGGTCAATGACAATGTGGTCGAAGATGCTATTACGCTAAACCTAGAATATTTAATGGCTCTCGAAGACTGCCGCTTGAACACACTGGTGTTCGGGGACAGTTTTTTAAACTTGATAGTGGTAGCTAGCCAGGCGGGTACTCGAAAGTACCCTACCACCATGGGGAGAATTTAATAACAGTGTTACCTTCACCGGAAGCACATGCACTTGGTCAGGATCAAACCGTCAGTTTAGACCTCCGACGCTCCCACCGCTGAGCTATCATCGCTTCAGTTGATAAAAGGTTCAGTGCATCTTCTAGCTCATCCCAGAGCCACGATACTACAATGTTATTTGTGTCATAATATTTTTATAAGTGGTTTATATTCAGTAGAATTTGCAAATTAGAGCTCTCAAATAAGGTCTCTGTGTGATTTTGCCGAAACATACACCAGAAGAATGAGGATTACTAAATAAGTAAGTAAAGTACCAAAAATTGGCTCTGACATTATTGAACAAAATAAAACGAACTATATTTTTCATGTGATGGTTATGTATAAACATAAAGGCAATGTATCATATTTCAACGTTGAACATCTTGAAAACAAGCATTTTTTGTAATACCACTCATAATGCTGAGGACAAAAGTAAAACCACCATTCGAGCAAATGAACCGGACATTCCATACAATTGGCCGACTATTGTTTTTCCTCCTAGTCGGAGTTGTGGTGCTTAATGAAGACAATGTGATACCTACTTCAGAGATATTTAATTAGTAAAGCATTTATTCGGCGACTCGCAAGAGTGGCTGTAGTACAGTTCATAATATAAAAGGAAACCGTGACTGACTGATCCATCACAGACCTTAAATCATTGAACATTTTGGGCAGAAATTTCTTGTTTATAAAAATGTATCGTTTTAATTGAAATTATTGTTGCTAATATCGTGATTATTAATTACCTCTTGATACCTCTTGGCGGCCAACAGAAGTAGCTGGAGACAAGCCGTGAACGCTACCCCAAAGACAGCCATGATGATTTTATCATTAAAAAATACAAGTGACATAATGATCGGCCTTTTAACACTTCTCTTAAACTTTCACCTAAATGCCGAAAACTTAAGATTTCTAATAAAAACACAAGTCCATATTGCCAGATCAACAGATTTGACACATACTATACTTGTCTCATAATACAAGATCACTTGCTATAGAATTATGAACTGTACTTTTAAGGCAGATTTTAAGGCAAACATAACAACAACAGTTAAGTTTTTTTTAGTAGTTATTTGAACTTAAACGTAAATTCAAACAAATAAACGACAAAGAACAAACGCATTCACACTCGCACCCCTGCACTAGGATACCTTGTATCGCGGGGCGCATGGACACATACGCAATCACAGTACACAAACAAGATCCGAGACTAACATCTAAGCTCATCACAGAAATGTTTGCCCTAGCTGGGATTTGAACCCGGGGTCGCGGTTCCAAAGTTAGTGTCGCTTATCACTGAGCCATGACGACCGTAAATAAGTCATATTTATTTTATTAAAATTAATAGCTCTGATATGAACAATACTCATAAAAATTATCCACTTCAAATTTCTTCCTTCAGTAATGTCTATACTTTTCTAATGTAAAACCTCACGCACACAGAAACATTAATTACTACCGACAATAATTATTAACCAATAAGAAATTGTAGCTGAAATTATTCTTTTGTTACAAATAAATGGATTACACTATTCATTTCTAACAAACGAACGTGAAGAAAACATTTCTGTATCTGCAGCCAATCACAACCCTCAACACTTCGGACGAGATGGCCATTGAATTATTTACAGAGATACTTCACAAAGCCAAAAAGGGGTTCCATTAATGTATACAAAAGGTCGACGAGCAACAAAGAGCTGCGAAGACGATCGTAACAGCTGATTAGGTTCGCGGGATGTTGTCATGACAACTAACAACAAACCACTGTACTATTGTATTGCAAAAGTGAACTGATAAGGTGCTCGACTTATTTCTTGAATGGAGCACTGAAGCAAGTGCTCCGAATTTATTTACACTTATTTATTTTTGAATTAATGAAATTCAGTGATGACTTACGGAATTGAAACGTGGTCTCTGACTATGGGCGTTCTGAACAAGCTACACAACGAGCTATGAAGAGGGCTATGCTCAGGGTTTCACTACGCGATCGAATCAGAATCTAAAAAAAGAAAGACGTTTATTTTTCATTCTACTGAGTATTTAAGCGAAATTCTATAAATAAAACATAATTGCAACCTTCGATTTCTTAATTTGTAATCTTTGCGGACGGAATTATAATTTAATAAAGTAAAAATTTGCATTAAGGCGACATTTGATGTGGCTTGGCCGTATTAGTCACAGATATTTTGTTCGTTAATATTAGAAGTTAAGTTGTAGAAACCACTAGCTCATTCACTAATAAAGATGCTTTTGCTACCTTTCTGCACACTAATAAATTTAACAAATATAAATATGTTTATTTCTACGTAACACAATTTAACTACTGGGTTCCAGGATTTTGACCGTTGAAACCCATTATAATGTACATGGTAAATATCCCAATACTAACTTCTGTGTGGTAATAATTGTCAAATATATCCAAAATAAGTATAATCACTATAGAAAAGCCGGAAATCCCCAAACCGGGTGATAAGATTGCCTAAAAGAGTGTTCGTACGGCACTTTACCCTCGATTTGTGAAGAAAATCCACGATTCTACGAGACCTCACGTCGGTACCTGACTTGGGTGTTGATAGTTTGGCCGTATAGTTGTATATAGTTGTGTAGTATGCTGTACCTATATAGTATATTTACCTACACATGTTAGCTTTATTATTCGTACTATGAACATTCGCAGGTTATTTTCAAGTTGTATGTTATACGAAAAAGTAGTTTCGGGTTGTTTTAAAGCTATTAAAAAAGACATTGCCATTATTAGAGATATAATAATAGCAATGTCTTCTATAAACGATTTGAGAGGGTGCCCAGTCTTAGTATGAAATGTAGTATGTACTTTGCATTCAAATTTATTATTACGAATCATAAATTACCAAGCCCAAGGCCTAGACACGCGGCAGCGTGTCAAGCCAAGTTCAAGCAAAGGAACTGGCTTTATATACACATCTAGTAATTATTTCATGAGAGCAAAGCCAAAGTTTGCACGCTTTGAACAGCATTTTATAAACGAATTGCCAAATTACTACCGAGTTCTAGTAATAAATTAGTAGTTCGAGAGTTATCCCAATATTGGGTTAAAGGACCGAGCCTTGTTTTATCAAAGATAATTTTGTTATCGTGTTGTTCATAGTCAAGGTCAACGATCTGCTTATTTTGGAATGTTATTGCCTGCATGTACGGTAAGATGTTATCTTTTTTTTGGTAAAGTTTTTATAATAAATATTGGACATGAAATATGGGAGTTTTCGCACCTTGTGCAACAATATAGTAGTTCAGTTTCACGATTTGCTTAATCTTTGTAGGTGTGGAGATTGGTACGCTTAAACATTTCCAAAATAAAAGTAGACCTCATTTACAATGACAGCTACTTATCCTAATCAGCACAATTCTTTCCCACTGCTGAGACACGGGCCTTGTTCTTATAGAGGAGTGTTGGCCATGATTGAACACGCAAGGCAAATCATGTTGGCGTATTTTATATGATCACTATCGTTACGTATAGGAACATCATAATGTATATACTTCTACAGACGTTGGTGACATTGGAAACCTAAGGAGTATAATAATGAACCTGTTCAAATCAGCCAGATAGATCATTTTATTATACTGTATACATCTAGCGTTTGACCACTATCTCACTTGATAGTCAGTGACAATGTGGTCGAAAATGCGACCAAGTATTAGACCTAAAATGTTTATATATATTAAATACCAGGAAATATTCCCGTAGGGTGGTAATATTTCACGACGACGCATGCGTGTGAATGAAACAATAAGATTTAGGCCTAATACGTGCGTACGGCTGCCGAATATGAATACGTGTCTAAAATAAGCTTTAACTAGAAAATAAATACTTGACGATGACCCAACCCGTGGCTTTCAATAGTCAGATTTTTTCTGTCTATTTATATCCGCTTTTTTTATTATTCTACTTTTTTTCAAAAGTAATTTTCACAGTTTTTCAGGCAAGCACACAATTCAACCGAACCCCCGTATTGTAAAAGCCATCTCTGGAACTACTACACAAGCTATTCAAATCATTTCCCGGTCGAGCGTCGAGGGGTCAGAGATTACCATCCTGGGCTCCAACAGGTTATGACATTCAGACCTCAAGTAAATTAAAATTCAAACATCTGTCGCTTGCCCCGCGAACCGTGTTAGCTGCCTCGTGAATATGGCTTTGTCTCGTTAAATTGAAAAATGGTTCTGTATGATTTATTTGTAGCAAACTTTCGCATGTGAAAATCATAGTTCACGCATATTTAACCTTGTGACCGCGGGTTTAGAGAGTAGAATTAAAATTGCAAAATAAATGCCTCATTTTATTTATCTCTGTGTATTAAAAAACGTTATACATTATTAAGTTCGCAAATAATATGATGCACATGACGCAGTAATATGACTAGCAAAAGTTATTAACTAGTCTATTTATTATTAAGTTTGTAATTAAAACTGACGTGGTTTTGATACATTATCCATGTACGAAACACGGGAATTACTCACGTAATAAGTCAGTTCCGACTAATATAGTAGGCGAACCGCGAGAGCCTCGTATTCTCCTTGAAAAAGACCACCGAATGTGCTTGAAACTATTATAGTCGTATATTATAGTATATATTAAGTCTCTTGTTTTTGAGTGTTGTATATGCTTAGTTTGCTTGCTGGGTCTTGATTTGGCACTTGGTATTTGGTATATATATATACACAGTATATTACATAATATACTGTATATATATATATATATATATATACAGTATATTATGTATATATCTACAATAGAAGAGCAGTAGGTCTATGTGAGAGCTTTCAGCGATTAGGATATATATATATATATCCTAATCGATAATCCTAATCGAATAGATTATATATATATATATATATTAATTGTGTAAACAAATGTAATATTATTTTCATTCTTCAAAATAAGAATATAATATCGTTTCGATCTTCAATCGATAACTGAGTTTTAGGCAAACCGTTACGAATAATGCCGTTAGAAATAATAGCAGCCGTATCTAGAATTCAATTTCAGTTTTCTTAAGTGGTTTCCTAATCCCACGAGACTTGATTGGACCGTCCGCGTCCGTCGTTCAATTTATAATCAATGAAAGGTTGGCTTTCAAAACAATATTTCGTTCATAATTTGTGTGCTATATATATTTCTTATGCTATGTATTATTTATACTTATTCTTTTTTATGAAAGTATTTCGCTTTCATTATAATTTTCTGTAAAATGTTAATGTTGTTCGTTGGAACTGTCATCAATGTGTATTGTTAATTAGGTACTAAAATGTTGTATTTTGTTATATTGTGATTTTTTATGGAACCTAGTTTAATATTTCAAAAAATATTGTAATTATATTTACATACACTTTTCGACTGCGAAAATAGAATTTTCTTATTATTTTAATAAAATAATGATTTTAATGACATTTCGTAAAAAGGCTGCATTGAGATAAAGAGGACAGAAAAACACGAAATTACAGTTTCAGTATAAAAAACGGAGATCGTTGGAGGGTTGGGTAGATTCATATTCCCAAATTGCAGCTATTATGTAAATGCACTTGAGTCGACACATGCGAGAAAACGATGAGCCACGGGGCTTTAAGTCACAGTAAAAAATAGGCAGAAGAACCAAAAATGTTATTAAAACTCACATTGATAATTACTTTATGCTGTTTCTACGGGTATGACGTGGCACTTACGTTTAGTCGATATCAAGATCAATAATGTTTCAGCTTCATTCGGAAGCCTTCATAGAGATCTTACACTCAGTGCGAGACGGGGCGTTAATATTAAAAATAGGTTCATAATCGACGAAGTTATACGCGAAAACAGATATAAAAATAAATATACGGTCGATATGAGATACCTCCTCTTTTTTTAAAGTCAGTAAATAAGTAAGATTACAAACTAACGGATCCACTAAAGTTAAAAATAGAAACTTTCTTTGAAAACTCTAACGAGCAGACAGAAAATGTTTTCATAGAAGTTCCTATTCTTTCGAAGTCCGAATGAAAGAAGCTTGGTGTAGCACTTAAAAAGTTTGAAGTATCTAGATCTTAGTTGCTCCCTTATTTCTAGACCAAATGGGTATAATTGGAGGAGGCTTTCACCTAATCTAGGGTTCTTTCATAGAAGTAGAAGTTACAATGGTAAAAATTTGTTTTTTTTAATAGAATAACCAACCAAATTGTTCACCAAAATAACGTAAACATGTATGTAAAAAGTAAAAGATAACGGCGTTTTTTTTTTATTTGCTCCTAGACCACAGTTGGAGGAAAGAAAAAATCAATGAAAAGATTCAGTAATGACAAATGAATCCGTAGTATTCATTAGGTGACCGGTATCAAAAATGCACCCTTACAGGAGTGTATTTAATGGCCAATTTATTTACATTGGTCTCAATGCGTCGGATCTCACTATTCTTAAACTATGCTATGCTCGTTAAACGTACAGATCGTTATTGATGTACCCACTTAAAGAGATTCATCATCATACTCATCTCAGCCATAAGACGTCCACTTATGGACATAAGCCTCCCCTCATTAATTTCCACAAGGACCGAAGGACGATCGAGCTATGTGCCCTATCCACTGCCACTTCAACTTGCCAATCCGCTGGGCTATGTGGGTGCCTTTTGTTCTTCTACAGATCTCCTCATTTCTAATTCTATCGCGTAGAAAAACCCCGAGCTTAAAGTGATTATTTCCTGTAAACTTTGATATATCTTTGAAGTATGGTAAAATATTCTGAACATTATTTTAAATTGAATACTCTGTACTCTATGAAATCCAAATGCAAAGTCACACAGCACCTTATATATTTTTATAATAAAGCAGTTACTGAGTGATATTGTGGATATAGTGTAATACTACCTTAAATCGCATAGTCACTATGGTCACAGAGGTCTAACCCCTGAAAAGTTTTGAGCTGGTGTTTAACTGCCGTTTATCTGCCGAGACGAAAAACAACAACCAAAAAGCAACCTGGGTGGAATGTGTAAAACTTTGCGAGACATATTTAATAATTGAAGTCAGTGACTAGAGTGGCGTAAAGCAATTTATGCTACTTTCTCAAAACCACAAACTTAATAAAGCCGCCGATAACGTCATACTTTTTACGATAGAAAATATAAGCTTATTGTCTCATAATATATTTTTTATAACTTTTTATACAAAAGCGTTATTTTCATAACTAAGAACATAATATTCGTTTTTTTAATAAAACGAATATTATGTTCTAACTTATGTATATTAGATAATTATCACAAAAAAGCTTTAATATAAAATTCTTAGGAGCTTAAGTATATGAAAAAACAGTAGTTTCTTTATTGACGACCATCCGTATACAAACGTGACTATTTATAGGAAGACATTATCTTAACATTGTATGCAATTGCCTATGTGTAATTATTTACCAGGAATAACGTTATAACTTAATATCATCTACTTATGATTGTTCATATTATTTATTTGTGCCGTTTTTATTACTAATAAGCAACTACGAATAGCGTACGTAGCTACGTATTATAAATACAATTTAGTTTAGTGCTCGTTAGTCTAAAATAAATGGAAAAATAAATAAGATTCGTTAAAGTTCTTACACACAAAAGCTTTCAAGTCTATTTTTCTTCAATTATGATTCAGAATTTGAACAAAAAGCGAATTACACAGCATATAACCAAGAGTGCACTCATAGACTTGACGTAAGCACCTCATTAGTGGGATTGACATCATAGGAAACTAATCTGTGTTATTAAGGAAACTAAACCTTAATGCTTTATGCATAAGGTTGCAGTTATTGTTGAGTTAAATAAATAATATTCTAGTTTTTACACCCCCGCCCATGCGAGTGATAGTAAGCAGACGCACTTTAAAATAGTTGCACAAGTATTGCACCAAATAACATTTCATTTCTAATACAGTAACTTTAACATTAAGCCAATTCTTTCTGGATAAATCTAGCTTAGATTTTTAAGAAGTCAAAACTTCTTTAGCGGCTTTGTGCACTTTTGTATGGGGAAAAAATGTAAAACTCGCGTCAGATCGTCAGAACGTCAGGACGTGACGTCACCGAATTCGTAAGACGGAGGGAGAGTAGACCGACGTTGAAATTTAAACTTAAATGTGTTCCGAATAAGGAATATTTTTGTTTGTTGGTAGGTATAATCCGACCTTTTTGTAGCAGACCGCACTCACCTCGCTCGCCCCTTTAACTTGTTGATATTGACTTCATCCTATTGTATGCTCTATAGCGGGGACTTTAGTGTTTAATGTTAGTGGTTAATTTTTTGTACAATAGTGCATTATATGAATATTGTGTTTTACCACTTAAATGCAAGTTTTCACTTCTGCCGGCACTCCCAGAGTGCAACCCGTTTATTTATTTTTTAAAAAGGTATGTTATGCCTGCGTTTGACCAATGTTTCAACTATTCACTCGTGACTTGAAGACTCCAGGATGGTACGTATCGGTAAAGAGAGATTTTATGGCAGTATTTAAATAATAATAATAGATACATGTTTGAGCTGAAAGTAATGAAATGAAAGACAAGAAAGAAAGAAAGAAAGAAAGCAAAACATATTTATTTACGATTATTGTAAAAAAGTAGTACACAAAAGATAATATATTACTTAACTTATATATATATATAGTAACCATTTAGATAGGCTTAAACAATGATCCAATCAATTCATCAAAAATTATGGTATACACATTTTTACATTGTATTATTTGAAACAAGTTTTATAAAACATTCTGATTTATAAATAATAATTTACTCTAAGAATTGTTCATAGTTTATATTAACACATTAAGTATTCCTTTATATATTTTGTGAAGCGGAGTTTCTAAGTGTAACGCTCGCTGAATCTCGTTCATATTTGTCGTTACTTTCCGGTCTATCCTTTTATAAAAATGCTTTCAAATATATTTTCTTTGCTGTTTAGTTCTTCAGTTAAGACTCCCAAAAAAGGTTGTTATATAGTCATTACTAACTGCGCCCCGTGGTTTCACCCGCGTGATTCCAGAAAATCCATCGTTAATAAATATAATATATTTACTGTGATATTTCGATACCGCTTTTATAAAAATGTACTCCGTTTGCTTCCCATTTTTCTCCGCCATGTGTGTCCACTGCTGGACGTATGCCTCCCCCATATAGGGGGGATTTGCCAATACTCGCCACGCTTGGCAGGCGGGTTGGCGAGTGCAGTATGATTTACGATCCTCAGAAGGCGCTGCTGCCCACCTCCTGGTACGTTATCCCATAGCCGACTCTTACGGCACCCACGGGAAGAGATGGGGGAGTACTATTCTAGGCCGGTACCACCACGGCCCCGGCTTCCCATAAATATACCGAAAGGTGGACAGCCGCGCCTTCTGTCAACAATATCAATGCTGACTAGCCTGCAAAGTGGTTTTCAAATGTACATTTCCAACATTTTGAACTGCGGGACCCGAATGTAGAAAGACAATGTTTTAATCTTCCTGCTGCTTTGAAGAACATTATCTGAATGTACCGATCTCTAATCGTGCAGTATTCACCGTATTGATCCAACCCTACAAAACTTCGTAACCTGAAAATGTTTCCGAACATTATCTTAATTAACTCTTCCACTTCTATATCCAGTTTCTTTTAGATAAGATTTCCCGTTTAAAAAACCTAATTATCAAAAAAATACTTTTACAAAAGGGTATAATGACTCATTAATATGCGTACTTATACCCTTTTGTAAAATATTTATTAAGGGATAAGAGGTTTGTTAAAACTTTTCCACAGAATGGAGAAATTGAAGTTAAAAGTACTTTTTTGAACCTAGCTGGAGAAATTAATTTAGATTGCATTAGCATTGGCAGCTTAAAAAGAAGTCATTATGTAATTTTGAATACCTTTAATATAAATTACACTATCAAAAAGTGAAATTTAAACCAAAGATCAAATCTAAAAATTTGGTCTTATTTTTTTTTTTTCAAATTTACGGTTTAATTATTCCTTGTAACTAGAATATGGGTCCATGAAAGCCGCTTCCAACTGGTCCTTGTGAAGATCAATAGGTCTATGTCCAACAGTGGATATCCTACGGCTAAAAAGGTACGACTTATCTATGAAAGCACCTGCTTTAATTGTGAAATGAATTACTTATTTTTTATTTTAAATACTGATTGATTAGACCACCAACATGGCTACTGATCTACAATGATATATATCTTGCAAGAAATAATAACGATTATTTTATTTATTATTCTACATGTTAATCGAAATCGTTACACATTGAGGTGTTTCGATTTTTTTCTTGTGGTGGAAAATTAATTTTATCTTCAGGTCATTGAATGCGCTGACGGATGATTCTGGACCTATTCCTATTTAGAAAGTTTGGTTTGAACTATGACCTAAGAGTAGCAAAACCTCTTAAACTAACCTTGAACGAGGTAAAGATATTAAAACTTTAGACTAACTTTTTATTATTAGATTATTAAAACTCACGTTCATAATTACTTTATGCTATTTCTACGAGTATGCGTGCGAGACGGGATGTTACGACGAATGCACCACACCTAAGATCCTGATGAAGGCTTCCAGAAGAAGCCGAAATAATTATTGTCTTGATAGTACGCGTGAGTGCCACGTTATATCCGTAGAAATAGTATAACGTAAAGATACTCATTGCAGGTGAAAAAAACTTTTTCATAACATTTTATTTATATCTTATTTTAGTTCCATAGAATAAATACTTCCTTTTAAATAAATACGAGAGTGTACATTAAGTGATCTACCGCGTTCCTTTCGTGACCAGCGCTGGATAGCCGTGTAATTACGTCCACGAAGGAAAAGGTTCGCATATTTAACTTCGTAAATCATTTACCCGATGTCACCGGGTCTGAGAGCTTGCTAAGTTGTTTACATAATTTCAAAATCATTGTTCAGTAGAAATTACTTGAAAACTAAGCAAAAACATTCCCTAGTACAAAATACATATTAAATTGATGACATATAGTGGCATAAATCCAATTTTGTCAGTCTATAATAGTTATGGAATTGTTTTTATTTTTCTAGGTCTAGACCATCCAAGATTTGAAAAAAATAATTTTTCATATTTCTTGCATTTCAATGTGCGTAAAATAATATTATTAAGGAGCAATTTACAACAAATACTAGAATAAAATATATTAAATATCAAATACGTCCGAGCTGCTCAAAGGTGGTATTATTGAGAACCTTACCACGGAATATACAGCGTCATAGCGCTCAAACGCAGCCAACTAATAACAAGAAACATATGTAAAAATAAAAATATTCAGGCACCAACGGAAAGAAGAAAGAAAGAAGCAACATTTATTAAATACACTCACAACACACATTAGACATGAGATGCATACAAAAACAAATAGAATAATAATTATGTTGCGAGTGCTATGAATATGGACCCCGCCCCGACTCAGCATAAGACTAAGGCAAAAGCTTCAGTCACTGATTTTACAACAGCTGTTACAGAACGATCGGAGACATTATTTCATTTATTTGAAAATGTGCTATATTTTTTTTTGCTTTAATTATCTAAAAATATTTTGCTGGCAACTGCAGCGGATATAATAATAAATCGTATGCAGACCCTCACTTTATTTCGTGAAGTTATTAGTATATAACATCAAAATAAACGTCCATCATCTTTTGATTCAAAAATAAACAACAATAATCCCTTAAACGGTATCGTGATCGTCCAACATTCTCCTAAAATTAATCTTATTGGAATTAAATCCAAGTAACTCAAACGAAACGAACTGTTTCAAGAAAGTTCGAAACCAAATAAATTCAACTGAAACTTGTCTTCCCCTCGAAACTGAAATAGTTCGGAAATCCTCAAGTTTGTGAATATTCCGGGGCTCTATACTACTTAGTAGGTATGTTGGAGTAGTAAATAAATAAAATAATTGTTTTAAAAGTCAATTAACACCACGTAACTTCTCAAGACGCTACAGCCAAGGACGTTCACTGCTGGACATAGACCGCATCCGTTAATTTCCGTAAGGCCCGGATGGAAGCAGCCCGCATCCAGCCCTTGTGGGCACGAAACACCTATTGGATGAACAATTGCTTACCTTGAAAAATTCACCACCATTTTATTGATTACCAAAAAAATGTTGCGTTATCTATTGCCGTTCCTGATTACATTTAAGAAATAAAATAAACGAAAATCAAACTTGAAAAATTATCGTACAAAATACTTAATTATTGGTAAATTCCAATAATATTTGTGTTCGTGCGCACGCAGGCTTACAATGATATCGCTTGCAGTAATAGTTATAATAGTTAGTAGTATTTATTGTTCCGCCCCATTCTATTTTTAAAAATAACGCTCGGACTTATTCTTCGTCTTCTCAGTCGCCCCGCGCTAGCCCTCGCCATTCGGTTTGTGTGCGAAAAGCTTCGCACACAAACACTTCGCACTTTTCATGAACATAATGACACAGTATTTCTGTTTGTAGCAAGTATTGTGTCCATGTTTTAATGCAGGATATTAAAAAACTTTAATTTGTTATAACTTTGTCATTGTCAAGTAAAAAAAAATGACTATATAATTGCATCTTACTAATAATAATTGCGTTATAATATATATTTAATGCAACGTAATTATTTCTCTGGTAAATAAAATTATTGTGTAATGCAGAAATACGTTCAATAATACCACATTTGTTTCGTTAGTGTTTCGATAACAATAACGTTTTTGAAACAAAAAATATTCCTTACAAATAAAAAAAAAATTACGTATGTACTATTTTTTGAAAAACTGGACATCACGTCACACGATTTAATAATTTCTGGCTAGTGTGTTAATCAGTCTGAAATAATATTATATTATAATTAAATACCTATTATAATAGTCTTCAAGTCGCGAGTGAATAAGTACCTTCTAAGTTTGCGTGCTACACCTTAGACCGCGTCGTTACTTAACATCAGGTGAGACAGCGGTCAAACGTAAGCTTATAAACCTTAAAAAGAAAAATACAGCTGATTGTATTTGAGTATTGAGTTTTTTAATGAGTGTCAACGTTATAGTAGTAATGTGATTTTAGCTATGCAGCGAGTTAACGACATTTGACGGATGTTATTTAATGCTAACAAGTTTCTTTAATAATTAAAGCACACGGAAACCAGGTACATCTTTCTCTTCGGTGTCATACTGACACATTTCCTTTGCTTCGTCCACTTGCTCTGACCTTTCATTGAACAGTCTGCTTGTTTTATTATTCACTAACTACGCCCCGCGGTTTTACCCGTCTGGACTAAAATTTTCCCGCTACCTCAATCTCTCTATCCCACGAAAATTATATTTTATCCAGGATAAAATGTGTGTAGCCTATATGTGTTATACCAGGGTATAAGCTATCTTGATTCCGAATTTCATGCACATCTGTTAAGCAGTTTCAGAGTGAAGCAGTAACAAAAATAAAAACGACAGACAAACTTACGCTTTTATAACATTCGTGTGATATAACCTTCAACAATTGTTCTACAGGTATTCTCACTATGCAAGTATCGACTGTGAGATATTTTATTGTGACGCATTTTCACCTTACAATATCCATCAATAAAGTTCTTTTTAAGCGTACACATTAAAACGCAACTATGTCAAATTCAAGTCTTCCCTCCGCTCTCTGAAGTCCCTGAAGTGACTTCTTTTTCGGAGGTGATCCGCCGACACTAGGGGAATATTTTGTTATCTTTGTTTGTTATCTTGTTTGTTTTTCCTGCGACAAATTGTTTATATTATTACATATTTTATTATTTCACTAGTTTGGTAGATTATAAACGTTTGTTATTTAGGTTTAGTTAAAAATGGATGAGGGATTTGCACTCACATCGATCGATAATTAAATTTAAATAATAACCGATATTTGTATTAATATTAGTAATTATTTTTTTATACAAATTGACAGCCGACGCTCCTCCCGCTGAGCTATCATCGCTTCAAAATACGTTGACGATAAGGTTAACTGAATATAAATGAAAAATATAGAATTCCTGACCAACTGGCGAGTTACAGAGATAAGTCACGGGTTGGAACTATTTATATCTGTCTTAATAATCATGACTTATACCTTTTTCAAAACAACTGCAATCTGGAGAGAATAACTGTTGTATTACAATGTCTCTTGTTTAAATACTAAACATAATATGTATAAATATATTTTTTATCATATCTCCACTATGCCGTTAGTTCGTACAATAATAAAAATAAAAACAGGGCTGGCCATGAATACGTAAATAGTTATGTCATCCTATCAGCGTAGCTCGTAACACGTCTCTCACAGCTGTGACGACGATGAGGTCAGCACGTGACGTCATGAGGTACATGTAACTCATATTGCAATTATTGCTTCACTTTGGTAGTGTTAAATAGCTTTAACAGCTCATATCACAACCGGATGTGCGGCCGCACACGTTTGGTGTCAAGTCAGGAAACCTAATCAGGAATTCAGATTCGGAATTCTATAAGACTACCGCAAACTTCCGGTTTTTGTATTAGGTATTTTATACTACGTTAGTTTTTTTTTCGTTCGCAAGAAATAAGAACATGTGCGCCTTATTGAATATTTTATATGTAAGTAGAGCATTTAGGTATCCGATTCTCAATTCCTAATCAAGAAACCGAACGTATGCGGCCGCCCTAAGTTCTGTATGATAGATACTATGTGTATTTTTTCTTAAAGTACTAATAAACAACATTAATATGTCAACCAACTATTTTTATAGTATTTTTTTTCACACTTTTGTTTGACCACTATCTCATTTGATGGTCAGTGACGATATGATCGAAGATCTTCTCACACTTGACCTAGAATGCTTACTGGCTCTCAAGGACTGCTGCCTGAACACACTATATGCTTGGTGACCGTTTTTCAGGCTTTAAGGGTGATAGCTAGCCAGGCGGGTACTCGAAAGTACCTTACCACCATTTGTTGCGAATTTGATAGAGGATTTGCTACCTTCACCGGAAGCTCAAGCTGTTGAAGGGGATCAAATCAGCGTCCGTTAGTTTGACAGCCGACACTCCCACTGCTGAGCTATAATCGTTTCACATCAATTAATTACAGCCAGCATTTGTCTTCAAGTAAACTTTACCATAATTTCACTATGTGATTACAATTTGCAGACAAAGTTAAAAGTTTTGTAGACAAGTAAAAAAAAATATCAAAAACCAAACCATATACATAATGATTACATGATTGCACGATTGGCAAGCGCGAAAATGACTAGTAATATAAATTATATTTTTCAAAGATACATTAGTTTTTTTCTGAACTTCCAACAAAACGTCAAAAAGAAAACTTTCACCTCTAAAACTTGGATAAAGAAATGAAACATTCAATTGCAGGTGCCTAAGAAGTGGCGAGAGAGAAACGGGACTTTGTGAAATGTAAAAGTAAAAGTTGTTATCGCACGGGAAGAAAATTTACTGCTTTTTCTGCAGTGATAGGTAAGTACTGTTTGAAAAGGTTTATTTTAACATTTCGTGGACGACGATCCAGCAGTGGTATAAGAGTTGTTAAGTTGTAAAACGGTTTTAAAGTCACCGCAATTGGAATAAAAATTTTGAAACGGTGAAGCGGATCGCAACTTTCTTCTTCTTCTTTCTCAGCCATGTGCGTCCACTGCTGGACATACGCCTCCCCCATATAGGGGGGATTTGCCAATACTCGCCACGCTTGGCAGGCGGGTTGGCGACCGCAGTATGATTTCCAATCCTCAGAAGGCGCTGCTGCCCACCTTCTGGTACGTGATCCCTTAGCCGACTCTTACGGCACCCGCAGGAAGAGATGGGGGAGTACTATTCTAGGCCGGTACCACCACGGATCGCAACTTTATTTTATTTCAATGCAAACTAAATTAAATTGTATAGTGTGTGGTTTAACCACTTTTTCATACTCAATTAGACATTAAAATAAAGTGTTAAAAGGTCAAATTCAAATGTTTGTTGTTGCTCATAGAGCCCTGCATATACTGGACGACAAATCTTTAAGCCGAGGCGTGTAAGAACACGGCATTGAGCTCCAATAACTGAAAAGTGTCACGTCTACTTGGACGACTTCCTAATTGCGGGTGAAGAAATCAGTGAACATACATACAATTGATCAAACTAGGTCACTGAAAATAATAAAAAAATACGAGATATGGAACCGACTTCAACACTCAAAAGTCTGAAATAACTTGTCGAAGTCATACCATGCTCACAGTATTTTGATAATAGTTACTATCTATCATACTAACTATCATGGTGCCGACATGAACACGTTATTTCACACTTTTGGGTGTTGAATGCGTTTCCATTTATTGTTATTTTTTTATTTATTTGTGTTATGGGTGGCTCAGTGATCACTTGATTACTGACACTGACTTAAGATCCGCAATTCTGGGTTTGAATCCAGAACCTCAATTAGGAATATTTCTAATGCGAGCATAGAAATTCGTTCCCGGGTCTTGGGTGTTTGAGCATTATGATTGTATGCCCATATGATACCTCCCGTGACACAAGAAATTCTACTGCAAGGGTATTTGTCTGAATATGTTCGCTTGTTTGTTTGACTTGCGTTTTCCACAAGCCTAATGTAACCGATATATTTAACTTTATTATATCAAACTACGCAAATATTTCCATTTGACCTGATCCTAAGCTATTTATCACGCTTAAACAATATCTCTCTCTATCATGAACCAATTAATATCTTCCTAATAAACCCATAATCCATTTAGACGGCCCCAAATACCCTCGTTACTTACGTCCAGCCTTTTGGAGCAGAGACAAACGTACAGAGACGCAAATTATATCACTCAGTATAGATCTTGTTTCCACGATTATGTTACAAGACTGTGTTTTTTTTAAATATATTGTAAAATCAAAATCATTATGTAAACGCTATCACTAATAATAGACGAATTTATATTGATTGCTAGTAATTTTAGCCGCTGCTAAATAACGTGAAGACTTATTTTAGTTTAGCCGTTCATAAGCCTCATACCTATTTTTAACTTGCTACGCCCCGCGGTTTCACCCACGTGGATTACGGTTTTCTCACTACCTCAATTATTTCACGGGAAATATACTTTTTCCAGAATAAAAATAGCCTACGTATTATTTCAGGGTCTTAACCTATCTCCATACCAAATGTTGTCTATTCCAACTATTATATTGTTATATATCTGAATATCTCAGTACCATACGATTACGTAGGTATATGTAAATATCACTAGCGTTCTATCTTTGCATTGCCTCGCCCGAAGCACACTTCAAAAAGGTGCAGAATGGGAAAACATGATACTTTCACATTAAAGAACACCTTACTGCTTAAAAACCTTTGATCCAATTTCAACTTTCACGTCATGTGTTTAAAGCTCTGGTTAGATCATAACGGTTCTCATATAAGATGTTTTGCATAATGCTGGTGTGGGTTTTAAAAGCTCACTTTCTGGTGACAATGTTTACATACTTACCACGATCTTCTGTAGTGTGAGAATGACCTCAATAACTACAGCTGTTACACTGTAAACTACACTACAAATTTACTAAAATTCTTCAAAATAAAATAGGTCGTATTGTATTTAAGCTTAAATTAAAATTAGTATAACTCCTTACAACGCTCTCACTAATATTAGACGAGTTTTATTCCATTGTTGGCGAATTGCGGGTAGTTTTAGTAGGAACCAAATAAGCGGCGACATAAGTTTTTTTAAAACTACTCGCAAATTTAATAAATACATTTAATTTTAGTGATGAATTGATGATGTTATTGAGAAGTCTCATACATATTTAAAAAAAAATAAAAAAATTAGACTTTATCGTAACCATGTAGGAACTGATTTAATTTTCCAATATGTTAGTTTAGTTCAGTTGAGTAAGCGAATCGCTACTAATTTCTATACGGGTATGGTAAATCCCATCCGACTAATATTTTATAGTAAGGCGAAAGTTTGTGTGAATGTGTATATGTTTGTTACTCTTTCAAGCTCAAACGGCTGCACCGATTTCGATGAAATTTGGTATGTAGATAGTTTAGACCCTGGAGTAACACATAGGCTACTTTTATCCCGGAAAAGTATAGTTCCCGTGGGATAATTGAAATAGAGGGAAAACCATAACGCTCGCAGGTGAAATCGCAGGCAATCGCAGTTGTGTTACCTATAGCCGAGGATGGGGTATCCAACCAGCGACCATCAGGTTTAACGCTGACATTCAAAATCTCCAGGCTGTCATCGTTTTACACTCCTCACACTACATATTATGGAAAAAGCTAACTTAGCTTATTACAAAACATTAATCTAAGTGGTTTGCGCCATGATAGCGCTTGGCGCTTCTATAAGAAAACATGTATCGTTAAACTACTTAAGAATTTATTTATTTTACCTAAGATACATTTTGCCTTTAGCAATAAAATGTGTAATAGAATCGGGTATTTAAAACAAAAGTCACGCTTGAGTTCAGTTATGTTACCACATAACCTCTACCATTTGTCTTCAGCACAAAACATCGGGTGCAAAACAAAAACAGTAACTTGGCGGCGTTTGTGGTGACAAGCCCCGAATAATGAGTGCATTTGAAATCCTGCTTTATTCAGACGTCATAAGTATACTTCTACGGTGACAAAAATAATCAGATGCGATTACATTCCCAACATGTTTTCATAAAATTTAAGCCACTTACAATGTAAGTATTACATGAATCATTTTATGTTTGTATATCACTTAGGTACTTTATGTTTGAAAGAAAAGAAAGAAAGAAAGAAACCACATTTATTCAAGAAAACTGTTAGTATATAACGACGAAATAACCTAAAATTCAGATGAAAGGATCCGGAAGAACTTGAAACAATATTCCATTGTAATATCGGCTACGCGTAAGTGTCACGCTAAGCCAATAAACATATTAAACAATCCTTTTAATATTATAAATGCGAAAGTGATGAGCATGGATGTATGCATGTTACTCTTTCACGCCTAAACGGCTGGATGGATTTAGGTGAAATTTGGTATAGACATAGCTTATCCCCTGGATTAACGGTTCAAAATCGAACACAATTACAGAGTCTGTCACGCCATACCTAATAATCAATCATTAGCTCTCCGGCCGCCCGCACGGGTAACGGTCGTATTTTCGCGCGCTTTTTGTGGACTTTCACTAGGTACTATCTTTTGCGAAGTTTTTATCATTATATCGAAAAACCCAAGGAGACAAAGTCAAAATACCCAGAAAGGAAGCTGGACACGGATTTTCAAAGTCAGGTTTGTCGACCATCGCAACAGATCAGAATAAGTTGCATCCACTGTTTAACAAAGTCAAAGGTGTTGCAAGTGTAAAAGAATGTAAAGCTACAAATAAAGTCGCTTACTTTTCCTTTCCAATCACTGGGACTGAAGAGGAAAAGTAAGCGCTACGCTCCAAATGCTTTGCCGACTTCCAAAGTGCCATTATAATGGAATAATAATGTAACTTTATTGATAAAACTAAGTTTCATTCATTTATAATTGCTTTTTCATTTTTGTAATTAACCCCCTAGTAATTCTATAAATTTAAAGATTTTTTACTTATTGGTAAAAATGTAAACTTTCCAACTGGTAGTTTTACTTTTTTGTAACAGAGAGCCACGCACTGTAAATTTAATAAAGACATCGCGTGGTCGTTGCGCACCGCATGGCCTGCTAGTAAAAATAAACAGTGAGGCCGCCAGCCGCCCGTATGGCCTGCTAAAATCGTCATAGATTTTTCACCGTAGCCTACACGTTTAGGCAAAGTTGCGGCTACCAGCACACCGCACGGCCTGCTGCACTGAAAAAGTCTATATATGGGTGGCGGTGAGAGTGTATAAGTTTATACACTCTCACCGCCACCCATATATAGACTTTTAAACAAAAAAAAGTAAGAAAACATTTATTAGTAGTATACAATAAAATATATTAAACGTAACATATGAAAGGGAGGGTGCACACTGCATAATAGGAATGGCATTTTTAAAGTCACAGAATCAACACTAAATATTGTGTTATTTAATATTTATTTATTTATTTAAAAACATTTACACGAGATCGTCAGGTCCCAAACTTGGCAGAGCATGTACTATGGTAACCTGATGACTGATATATATACTTATACATATACACACCCAGACACAGGTCAAACAGACATGTTTATGCACACAAATGTTTGACCTCTCCGGGAATCGAACCCGGGACCAGCGGCTTAGAAGGCAGAGTGCTACCAACTACGCCAACCGGCCAGTCAAATATCTTTTTGGTATAGATTTTCTCAAAGTATCGCCTGAATATATAAATATATAGGTATCTGAGAAAAGTAAAGCAAAAAATCTTCATTAATTTGATGAAGACAAAGAACTCAATTAGTTGGTGTAGGTAACTCTTCCGGTATCTCCACAGTTTCCTTCGCTATCCACCGCCACAGGGGACGGCGTCAGACAAGGGAGGTCGCCATTCTGTTTGCGGTCACGATCAACGAGGAGATGTAGTTTTGTAGTTTCCTGCTTGTTTAATGGTTATGTTAGTGTAACGCTCAGGGACGGCGAACCTATTTTGGGTAAGATAATTATGCTGTTTCATAGGGTTGTTATTTCGAAAAAATTACGCGTAAGTATTACAAGGATACAGAATAAAATTGTATAATCGGATTTTATGTGATAATTTAATAAAATAAATAAAAAAAAATAAAAAATCCTTTTATTTCCTACTAATACCTATTACATAGTTTTTAGATTTACATAGTGTTTTATTTATTAACATACTCATTTACTTAATTTAATTTTTTAACAAAGCATAACTATTTTTTTTTAAATATATATATCGATATCTGCAGGAACCCCATATAGGGTAAAGGCCTCCTCCAAAGATGCCCATTTGTCTCTGTCCTGTGCGGTCTGCTTCCAGTCTGGGCCGGCTGTCCTTGCACCTTGATAATTCTTTAATATTAATAATATTAACTTTATTATTTATATATATATATGTCGACGTGGACTTGGTATAGGCAATACTGGGTACTAATTGTATCAGCTATAAACTATTGCTAAGTAGAGATAGTGTGATCTACCTAGGAACTAAACAAGTAATATTGTAATGAAACATAACAGCTATGTAGTTGACTTGCTTTAATAATTATTGCAATGAAGCTTGGAGGGTAGGTATAGCTACGTCTGTTCGCAAGGGACTACCACTATGAGAAGAACAGACAAGAAACTCATAGGGCTTGATTCCTTTAAATAGCCACTCCTTAACACTATCACATTGTACAATAACTTTACTTCTAGAAATGCTTACGCAAATAAATACTTTAAAGGCTAATTTTCATCACTATTCCTAATGAATTTACTTAGACTCGAATATCCTTTGAAAATAACGGCAAGGGCGATTTTACTTGGAATCTAGGGGGAAATTAGACAAGGGTTCGCACTCACTTGTCCTCTAGTCAAAAATCCACAGCAGACTGAATCTGAATTATGCTTTTCGGAGCACGCCTGCCGCCATCATTAAGTTGTTCCTCAAAATGGCGGCAGGAGGCGCTGGTGTGTTTTTCACGATGTAAAATTTACTATAAATAGCCCCGTCATGAATTCCAAATCAAATATTAATTATGAAAACGTTATTACAAATAAATTACGATAAGCTAAAACATCAAAAGCATTTAACAATAGTAAAATGTACTTACATCGAAGTACTCGCAAAGACTTGAATCAAATGAAGTCACAAATATGAATAACGATAACATTAAGTTAAGATTATTCATTACAATCCTACTCAGAAATTATAATAATATTTTAGTGTACAACATTCATACTAAAAACACTAGAATAGAAGGTTTACGGATTAATTAAACATTAATGGACGGTGTGGCGCCGACATATATTTTAATATTAATTATTAATATTAAATATTAAATTAAATATTATTTATTATTAATGTTAATTATTAAACATTAGATTTTAGTTTTAATATTTATTTAAAATTTAGGAGTAGAGTTTTACTGTTAACTTTCAAATGAAAAGTAAACAATAGTCAATATTTCATTTATACTGTACTATATTTATTTAATAAACGTACTAACACCTAGTACTACATTAAATTGAAGCTTTATTACTAATCAAACCTCATGGTAAGCATCACGTTCGAAGGTCTCAACTGAGTTTCCCAAAAGGTGGGCCTTAAAATGAACATAGAGAAGACGAAAATTATGTCAGACGCCCATGTTGCGCCCGCGCCAGTATCAATCGGGAACTCTATTTCGAAGTTGTTGACCATTACGTCCACTTAGGACAAACAGTCAAACAACTTGTAAGAGGCCACTCTTCAAATAGAAATCAGCTGGGCAGAAACGGGCGGAAACTCCGCGACGTCGTCCAAAGTACCGCAATGCCTGAAAACGAAGATCTTAGAACAGTGTGTTTTACCAGTTATGACTTACAGAATTGAAACGTGGTCTCTGACTATGGGCCTTCTCAGCAGGCTCAGAGTTGCACAGCGAGCTATGTAGAGGGCTATGCTCGGGTTTCTCGCGATGGAATCAGAAATGAGGAGATCCATAAAATGAAATTCACCGATATAGCCTAGCAGATTAGTAAGTTGAAGTGACAGTGGGCAGGGCACATAGCTCAAAGAACTGATGGCCGTTGGAGATTATGATACTTGATATGTACTCCATTACTTAACAGCAATAACAAATAAAATTTACTCCAGAAGTCATGATGTTTAATAACACATCGCGAAACATAAATCGAAATGAACGATGCGCATTTCAGTTTGAATTCCGCTCAAGTAGATAGAAGTTTTGGTAAGGCATCCCCAGCTGTTCGTAAATTTGAAATGGCAAACTCCGAACTGCTCACATCAACCAGAAAGTTTACTTATGCTTATTCACAGACATGTAAGCACTTTTACATTAGTTAAGTTAAAGAAAATAATTTATTAATTATTTGGCAGTAATCACCATAAGAGGTACTTGTGGTGCCGCAAGGTGTCTGATTCTTAAGTATATACATGCGTGATAACATCTTCGGCCACATCGTCACTGACCATCAAGTGAGATAGTGGTCAAACGCTAGATCTATACAGTAGTTCAATGTAGAGTTAACAATTCAGTAATGCTTAAAATATCTTTCTAGTATATCGGTTACACTAGTGTCTTTATATATATTCTGTTCGCTGAGATTGTTTAATGGGGAGATCAGGGATTGCACGACATGGGCACATAATGAGTATAAGGCTCTATTTATTATAGCTTCATTTCACCTGATACACAAAAATATATGTCAAAGTATATTTAAACTACGTTGTCGCATGGGGCGAAATAATTTTTTTTTAATAAAGCTAAAGCTTCATTTCTTTTTAAATAAATAGTACATAGAATACGATTTAAAATATGTAATTAATTAATAATGGCATATTTATTTAAGGGAAAGGGGTTATTCTCATCGTATGTATGTGTTTTTTTTTTATTTCTTCGTATGTTGTGGCGTTAATTTAGTTAACCTTTTGGCAAATTAATCTGAATTAAATAAATCTGATCTGAAGAATAGTACTCCCCCATCTCTTCCCGCGGGTGCCGTTAGAGTCGGCTAAGGGATCACGTACCAGAAGGTGGGCAGCAGCGCATTCTGAAGATAGGAAACCATATTTCGCTCGCCAACCCGCCTGCCAAGCGTGGCGAGTATTGGTAAATCCAACCTATATGGGGAGGCCTATGTCCAGCAGTAGACGTCATATTGCTGCGATGAATGAATGAATGAAATCTGAATTTTAGTTATATCAAACTTATATACTTTCATATTACCCATGAAAAATATTTACCTATACAGACTCTTAAAACATATTTTTTTTCGCAATCATCGCATGAACTACGTATGCATAATTATACTTACACGGTATATAGTAAATCTATGTAATTACATAACGGGGGATATTTCGATACAAATCCACTAACTGTTAGCCGTGAATATCCAACCAATATGTGCCAGCGTATTTGTGTGTCCTATTTTTATTCTTGACCCAAGTCGCAAGACACAGGTTATATTCTAGTTAGTATCGAGTAGGATGTGCAATTTATATGCAAATCGAGCGGTATGCCTCCGGTCGATCAGCCTAACCGAAGAGCTTCCAGGGCCTTACACCGTCATCGCAGGTTCTTTAACTGTCTACAGCGAGATTTATGTAAGGGTGAAATTTATGGGGTATTGAGCAGAAAATGAACGGACCCGGATGTTAATGAGATCTGACAAGAATTATACGAAGCTGCATAAAATGGTTTTAGTGCCTCTTTACGAGCGTATGCATGAACAATCATTAAAAGTTTAGCTACCCTTTTTAAAAATGATTAAACGAGAGTATTAAAACTCTTACTCAAAAAGACCTGGACGCAAACAATGATTCATCGTTTAAACTTAAAGTAATTAGTGGTATATATAAAGCACCTCAGTAGATAAGAAATGGCAACCTCCATCGTGACCTGAAAGTGAATCCTATCACCTCGATTAAAAAACCTAAATTTTACGAACCTTAAAATTACCATCATGTGAAACAAAATAATTTGAGCTATTTTAGAGATAAAAAAAGTGTAACATGATGTAGCGTATGAGTGCTTGAATTGCACTCATACGCTATCTATGTTACTGTAACACACACACAAGTGCAGTGAAAAGATCCTTAATTGAGATGACAGAATTAGGTGCTATTGTGCTCACTCATAATTTACTCTTACTTAGCAGTAACACAGGTATGCCCTAGCACAGCTGTCAATGATTAATATATGCACATTTTATGATTTTATTTTAACTTTTAAATTATATAATATACCTAGTGCAGTTAAGATCTTCACATAGGTCTTATGTTAAACTAGTACATGTACCTATATTGAATTGTTAGTGCTATAAAAAAAAAGAAACATTTGATTACGTTCAAATTATTTGAAGAAAAAATATTGGCTACTAGTGGGACTTGAACTCAGGACTACAGAATACCGTCCTGTTGATTTGTTCATCTAAGCTATAGTAGCACTCCACTAGCCGTGCTACACACACAACACTAGTAGACGAGTTTTTTCCTTTAAATAATGTAAGTAAGTTTCGCCTAACATGCTGTTGATGAAGTAAACCACAAAACTCTTCAAATTATTTATTAGCCTAAAATCTATATTATCTATAAAATATTTTTTAAAAAATATATAAATCTAAATTATCTATATTATAGTTTTCGTATGGTACCTAAAAATAAGTGAAATAATACTTAACAGAAAATTAAGGCTTATCCTTGTTCCTAGCAAATTGAATTCAAATAATGTTGCCAGTCGATAACACACCGGACACCGGTCACGCACCGGTAATTATCTACAATCTGAGCCGAGCTTTCGATTGGCAGATATGATTGATTATTCAGGACCGATGAAACATTCAATGAATTTAACTGTTGATCTAATATTTAAATAGATCGACAGTAGATCGAGAGTTAGTTAAATTAACTACACAAATATTATTTATTCGGAATCGGCTTAGAAATTGTTCCGGAAACTCCCTTTTCTAAGTTACCTGCATACATATTTTTGTTTACAGTCTTAATATAATTTTATAGATTTGTAACAAGGTTTTCAGGTAGTTACGGAAAAGTTTTATTAAAATCCAACCTTGATACTTTATTGCCTAAGTGGTTCATTTAAATTCGGTAATAACGGCGCATGCTTTTGATATCCTGTTCTAAGTATTATTTCTAGTTGTATAGGTACCTTTATTAACTGTAAAAGCCTATTGACCAAGCCGAATGCTGTAAAACATGCTCATGATACACATTTCACTCGTTTATCAAAAATTGAAATGTAGTGGAAAACTATTTAAAATCGTATCTAAATATTATTAGTCTTCATAGTTTTATCAATATTGATCTTTACAAAATTGTTTTTATTTATGTTTGAAAATATTTTGTCCGTTGTCGGAAATTGCGGATATAATTGGGATGAAATAAATTAAAATTGTGGGTAAACAAAATCTTCCACAAATTTGGATTGTGGCGTTCGAGTTAATTGATTGTAACCAATGCCTTGTAAATCGTATTCACCGAAGTGATAAATGGACTCCAAATTGGCATTTGAGTATTCTTCATATCATCATAATCGTATCAGCTATAGGATGTTCACTGCTGATCCTATAGGTCTTTCCCATTGGAGATCGGTGGGAAGCAGCCCGCATCCAGTCTCTTCCGGCGATCTTGGTTATGTCTTTTTCTTTTTACGTTTTCGAACTTTGAGTATTTTTTCAAGAATCATTTGCTTTTATGGAATTTCAATTTTACTCTTATTATCACAGAGGCACTATATTTCTCTGTGCTTATTATGTGCCAAGGACCTACTATTATGTCCCTTCTCCATCGGTTCACATCAATGCTAGGGATAAATGTGGTAATTCGACCACACACGAATTTTATCACGTCGGAGCCCGTGATAAGTGTTCTCTGCGGAGAAAAACTGGGAAATTCAATCGATATCGATTGCTAACGGACAGATAGCATTGAACAATCTCGGACTGGGATGTTTTATAAAAAAGGCGCTTGTCAATAATACGTTGTTATCGATGAAATAGGTATGTATATCGTTTTATCGCCGTTCTGACTTTATTATTATGGTTATATATTAGGAAAAAGTTGTTTAGCTATGGAATCAATAACTTGATTAGGGGGTTGCCATTAGAATTATTTTTAGTGGTAAGTAGGTACTATATATAATTATTTTGGGGGATTACTATGCAGCTATAGGTTTTTTTCTCACATGAAAACAAACTACAACAAATTTAAATAGCGAAGATATTGTCCGATACTTGCATGCATAGCTAGTGTTGCATAAGTCATATTAGCCCCACACTAGGATACCTTGGGTTGTGGAAGTCGATTGGGCGGGTCTGGGTTTATAATATTTGTCATTATTGTGTATATATATATATGTACATTATAGTCATTAAAGGTGTACACACGATGTCTGGCGTAACATCCCTTCATCTAGATATTACCGAACTCTCAGTAGCTTACAAATCTAATCATGTCTCGGGCGTTACGATAACTACGCTTCGAAGCGACGGGGCTCAACCTCTATCTATCTACAAGGGTTTCACTTACAAGTTCGCAATTAGGAAAGCTCTAGAATGTTCCATTTTACGATTGCAATCATAATTCCGGTTGAACAGTACATGGGGGTAAATAGCAGTGTAGGTCTATCTAGAAGCTAACGCTGTATCATATCAATAAAATTTTCACTCTTATAAAAAATAATCATAATTAATTATTAAGGCGATAATCTGCCGAGACATCAACCTTGTGCTTATCGAGCAACAATAATTGTGGTGAAATATGAAAGGCTGACAGCAACAGCAGTGATGAGGGGTACAACAGGGTGCACCCAAGCATAAAGACGCTGAAACACAAAAGGCAGATGAGTCAGTCAAAGTGTTTGGCGATGGGAGAACCTGAAACATGATTTGTTTCTGATATAGCTTACATGCGGGCGCGATCTGTTATGCATGTTTGAAAAAGTTGATTGCGTGTTTGCTTGTAAATCGAGTCATCCTACACGTCGCGATAAAATCACAGTGTGTGGGAAATCAGAGTAGGCCATTTTCCAAACGTCCATTGCATACTCTGATATATTGTTCAGCCATCTTCTTCTTCTTCACAGCTATTGGTCATCAACTGCTGGACATATGCCTCCCCAATATAGGGGGGTTTTGCCAATTCTCGCCACGCTTGCTCGCACGCCAAAATTTTCTCGAATGGAGTCCACGGACAAGGTGGACCTGACTAAGATCGCAGGTAATGGCTGGATGCAGGCTGCTTCCACCCAGTCCTTGTGGAAATCAATAGGGGAAGCGTATATCTCTGTCATCATCAGCCATAGTACATCCACAGATGTCCTATGGCTGATGATGACAAAGACAAAACGAGTGTTGATTGTTAAATGTTTTTATTCATGAAAATATACAAGTAGAAAACGTATTTTCTTTATGAATATCGGAATTGAGTGCAAACTTTTTTCAGACTTGTGGACCAAGGCTGGAAGTGTTACATCTATCGTACTTTCTGGCTCGTATCTACTTTACAGGCTTTACAAATTGCCACCCATTGGTATGGTAATGTGCTCCGACTTTGCGCTGAATTTCAAATGTAAAGCAGATGCCTAATTGCTGCTATTATTATCTTTACCCAAGTACATGCAAAACTGATTAGTGCTCTTAACTTTATGAATATTGCGGCTTGTAACTGTGGCTTTACTTACATGGCAGACTCATTTCAAATCCTAAATCCGAAATTTGGCAAACTAAAGACTTGGAAGTTTTATTTTTACTAAAAAATTTTTGACGTGATAACGTTTTATAAATTGATGATCCGCGTAACGTTCCACCTGAGTTTTGTATTAATTAAAATAATCAGTCAAAGTCAAAGTCAAAGCCAAAGTCAAAGTCAAAGTCAAAGTCAAAGTCAAAGTCAAAGTCAAAGTCAAAGTCAAAGTCAAAGTCAAAGTCAAAGTCAAAGTCAAAGTCAAAGTCAAAGTCAAAGTCAAAGTCAAAGTCAAAGTCAAAGTCAAAGTCAAAGTCAAAGTCAAAGTCAAAGTCAAAGTCAAAGTCAAAGTCAAAGTCAAAGTCAAAGTCAAAGTCAAAGTCAAAGTCAAAGTCAAAGTCAAAGTCAAAGTCAAAGTCAAAGTCAAAGTCAAAGTCAAAGTCAAAGTCAAAGTCAAAGTCAAAGTCAAAGTCAAAGTCAAAGTCAAAGTCAAAGTCAAAGTCAAAGTCAAAGTCAAAGTCAAAGTCAAAGTCAAAGTCAAAGTCAAAGTCAAAGTCAAAGTCAAAGTCAAAGTCAAAGTCAAAGTCAAAGTCAAAGTCAAAGTCAAAGTCAAAGTCAAAGTCAAAGTCAAAGTCAAAGTCAAAGTCAAAGTCAAAGTCAAAGTCAAGTCAAAGTCAAAGTCAAAGTCAAAGTCAAAGTCAAAGTCAAAGTCAAAGTCAAAGTCAAAGTCAAAGTCAAAGTCAAAGTCAAAGTCAAAGTCAAAGTCAAAGTCAAAGTCAAAGTCAAAGTCAAAGTCAAAGTCAAAGTCAAAGTCAAAGTCAAAGTCAAAGTCAAAGTCAAAGTCAAAGTCAAAGTCAAAGTCAAAGTCAAAGTCAAAGTCAAAGTCAAAGTCAAAGTCAAAGTCAAAGTCAAAGTCAAAGTCAAAGTCAAAGTCAAAGTCAAAGTCAAAGTCAAAGTCAAAGTCAAAGTCAAAGTCAAAGTCAAAGTCAAAGTCAAAGTCAAAGTCAAAGTCAAAGTCAAAGTCAAAGTCAAAGTCAAAGTCAAAGTCAAAGTCAAAGTCAAAGTCAAAGTCAAAGTCAAAGTCAAAGTCAAAGTCAAAGTCAAAGTCAAAGTCAAAGTCAAAGTCAAAGTCAAAGTCAAAGTCAAAGTCAAAGTCAAAGTCAAAGTCAAAGTCAAAGTCAAAGTCAGTCAAAGTCAAAGTCAAAGTCAAAGTCAAAGTCAAAGTCAAAGTCAAAGTCAAAGTCAAAGTCAAAGTCAAAGTCAAAGTCAAAGTCAAAGTCAAAGTCAAAGTCAAAGTCAAAGTCAAAGTCAAAGTCAAAGTCAAAGTCAAAGTCAAAGTCAAAGTCAAAGTCAAAGTCAAAGTCAAAGTCAAAGTCAAAGTCAAAGTCAAAGTCAAAGTCAAAGTCAAAGTCAAAGTCAAAGTCAAAGTCAAAGTCAAAGTCAAAGTCAAAGTCAAAGTCAAAGTCAAAGTCAAAGTCAAAGTCAAAGTCAAAGTCAAAGTCAAAGTCAAAGTCAAAGTCAAAGTCAAAGTCAAAGTCAAAGTCAAAGTCAAAGTCAAAGTCAAAGTCAAAGTCAAAGTCAAAGTCAAAGTCAAAGTCAAAGTCAAAGTCAAAGTCAAAGTCAAAGTCAAAGTCAAAGTCAAAGTCAAAGTCAAAGTCAAAGTCAAAGTCAAAGTCAAAGTCAAAGTCAAGGTCAGGTCAGGTCAGACAACGAATTTTTTTTTTAACAAAAAAATTGGTTGTCTGTAAAGTCGGTTTACGGACGATAGATTTACGTGATAACGTCATAATCATTTATGACTTTGTCTTTGACTTCGACTTCGACTTCGACTTCGACTTCGACTTCGACTTCGACTTCGACTTCGACTTCGACTTCGACTTCGACTTCGACTTCGACTTCGACTTCGACTTCGACTTCGACTTCGACTTCGACTTCGACTTCGACTTCGACTTCGACTTCGACTTCGACTTTGATTATTTTATGTAATACAAAACTCAGGTGGAACGTTACGCGGAACGTTACTATTTTTCATGAGTGTTGGTGGTATTCATCAATGTATAAAACGTTATCACGTCAAAATGGAACCGACTTCAACACTCAAAAGTGTGAAATAACTTGTTAAAGACGGTACCATGATAGTTCACAAAAGTAACTATCATCATAATACTGTGCTCATCCGCCAACACACATAAAAAAACACATAATATACGGACGAATTGAGTAACCTCCTTTTTTTGAAGTCGGTTAAAAATGTACCATTGTCACTATTTTTATAAGTGTTTTATTAAACATATTATTTGTTCGTAGTAAAGAAGAAAAATAAGAAGAATATATAAGTAAGAAAAATAAACATCTGAGTTTAAGTGTTATTTATGTGGCGCTAGTAATGAGTTAGATTATTTTACTTAGCGCATATCACAGCTTGATTGTATCAAATACTGTATCAAAGCTGTTTCACCCGCATTGTGATCCACTAATGGAGTGTTACTATAGCTTAGATGGCAAAGCAACAGGGCGGTATTCTGTAGTCGTGGGTTTGATTCCCACTAGTAGCCGAATTTTTTTCTCCAAATAATTTGAACGTATTATATACACAACACTTATTATTTAAGTGTTAAAACCGCAAAATATTTTCTTCTCGCGATTCCTGTCTCGCAAAATTATCACTTACTGCGTATTAAATTAATAAGAATTTTATATGGGTTATCGAAAAGTTAACCGCCTAAATGTATGAACTTTCAGTGATCATATTTATGGTTTAGTGTATGCCTCATTTAAGATCTCCTAAGTGATTTCCAGCATTTCGTGAACGAAATTTAAAATATGAATTTTTATATGTTAAACTAAGTTTTTGCATAAAATGTCCGATTTAATGAAAAAATATTTTAGGAAACAATATTGGATGTCATGATATTTATAAATTACATTTTTTTTAAACATGCCTAATATTCGCAATTTCAATCAAGAGAATAAATGGTACTCTAATAGAATTCGTGAATTTCCAATACCATTCAAAAGAGTAAAGACTTGTAATCTCATTAGCTTCCTAGAATATTCTATGAAGATAAAGTGCCATTCATAATTATTCAGGCTTTTGTTAGCTCCGTTCTGAATAAATTAGGCCAATAGCTATTGATTTCACTTGAAGTGTGTCCGATTAATATTGGCATTTACATAATAACAGGTGCTGATGACATTTCAGAGGCTCGCGGGTGTTTACAGACAGAGAGGGAGGGACAAATCAAGGCGCGTGTACAAATATGTGCTCTACAGCTGATGAACTACGGGCTCTTTCTTCGACAAGTTATTTTACACTTTTCAGTGTTGAAGTCGGCTCCATTTTTTTGGTACTTTTTTTTCACCCTTTTTTTTTACAGGTAACATTTTAAGACGTACTAATTTATTCATTTTTAAAAATAGTATAACATAAATTTATCTTAAATATGAAAAAAATAACACAATTATAGTAATCATTAATAATTGTAGATTGATTGAACACAAATACTGGTGGAAGTGTAAATAATTTATAAAGAATCCCTTTTTATTCTGTTCATAAACATTTTTCAGAAAAGAATACACTTTCGTTTAAATTTTCAGAAGACAGCCCCGATTACTCAACAGATTAAAACAGGATTTGCATTTAGCTGTTTTCTAGTTAAAAGGAAAGCGTTGCAGCGCCTAACCTAAAAACAAAAGAAAATTAAGAATGGCAACATTGGTTGTTGTACAAGCGATGTACCCTTAGAGTAGGTACCTATATATAGTCTGTACACGTAAAATAGGTACATACTCTAAGTTTCTGTTTACTGAATAATCATACTATCGATATAAACGCGAATGAATATATGTATTATTATATTAATTAGTTAAAATATTTGTTACTCTTTCACGCCCAAATGGCTGGATGGATTTGTATTAAATTTAGTACGGAGATAGCTTATAACTTAGCTTAACAGATAGGCTTTATTTTCGTCATCACTATCACCACGCGGGTTTAACTGCGGGGCGCAGCTAGTGATAAAAACAAAGAGTATACGTATCTTGTTTTTATGTATATTATACCAAGCAACTTCGTACTGCTCAAAGGATGACATGTTCTATATAAGATTTATATTGAAGTAATAGGTTCCTTCATTACTTTTTATTAAAAAAAACGTCATAGCCCTTAGGTTACCAACATTACTGCATAAACTTGTTTGTCCCATGGCCATTAGGCATTCGGAAATGTTTATAGTAAGTTATGCTCGGTTCAAGTAATACAACTAACTAAAGTAACCTGCGCTGCGATTCATACCCAACCTCACACCGGCCGGCAGCTTGCCGCTCGTAACTCAAACTATAAGTGGTAATATTTACCCCCGTCACCAATGTTGATGGTGAATATTAGGAACGATTGATGAGGGTTAAGGTATAAATTGTTTTGATTAAGGTTAAGGAGATTTTTTTTCTGGCGGATAATAATTATAGTCTTATTATATAACTTATTTATAAAGTATTATGATAAAATAAAATATGGTGGGGGATGAATTGCCTATTGCCAACAAAAAGAAAACTTTTACTTTTTGTTTGATACATTAAATTGTTTTTTTATTAGAATCGAAACAGCACAGAGTACATACAACAATAGAATATAGAATATAATGTATGTACCTACATAGAGGTCGAACAACAGTTTATTCGCACTCTATGTACATATTCTTACAATTCACACTAACGTATCTCGGAAACAATTTAAAGAAAAGTTTGTGCATGGGTAATGTCATGCTATCCACCGACCAGGTGGCAAGACAACCTGACTAAGATCGCAGGCAAGGGCTGGGTGCGGGCTGCTTCCAACCCCTTTGTGGAAATCAATGAGGGAGGCCTGTCCAGCAGTGGACGTGCTGAGATGATGATGATAATGAATGTTATGCTTAATATCTTTATTTATTTTAGTGTTTGTGAAAACGCAGCGTGAAGTTTGGTCGCCACGGTACTAATCACTTAAGCAAAACACAACTTTTGAATCATACAATGTACAAAACTCTCTTTTAATGTTCTATTTGTTCCATTTCTTATTCAGCATGTAGCACTGATTTATTATCAAAAAAACGATATTCGCAGTGATTAAAATTAAACTTTTACGTTACCTTATAAATACGCGCCTTCTGAGGATTTGAACTCATACTGCACTCGTCAACCCGCCTGCCAAGCGTGGCGAGTATTGGCAAATACCCTCTTTAGAGGGGAGGATATGTCCAGCAGTGGACATCCTATGGCCGAGATGATGATGATGATAAATACGCGTGACTCATCCGTTTACTTACCGCGTTATATATTAGAATTCAATAAAGCATCGGTAGCCGTCGGTATTGCCTTCATCCATGTAACGAAAATAGAGGTGAACATTTACCCGATAAAAGTTAATATATAACATACGGAAAGGCTCACCTAATTTATGGTAGAACAGTAACTCCAACACCACCACTTCAACTCAACTTTTCTTAACCTTTAACGTTTAAGGTTGAAATTCCTCAACATGAGAGATAACGTAGCTTGCAAAAAATAAAAAGGAAACTTGAAGCTCTTGCCAAATTTGTGTCAGACATTGACCTTAAATTCGAATACGCAGTTCTCATGATACCGATGAAATGGAAGCAAATAGTGAAGTAAAGTATTAATATTTAATTTATAACCGTAATACCGAGAGTACACGTACTCAAGCAAAACAAATACTTTTATAATAAGATTCTGATGTACCTTTCAAGTTTTTAAGAGATAAATATACCTACGCTTATAAGATCACATAGATGGCAGACTATTATCCTCCAAAAATAAGAATGATTTATACCACATTTTTAAAAAAAAAAAAACTTATTTTTTTCTAAAAGCTTAGCTTTGTTTACACGAAGTAATAAGTAAAGTAAATAAATCTTGGTAAATAAGGCATATTTATCACCGTTAGCTACGTCAGTCAACTATGCAGTCAATAACATACATTTTGCATTATTTATGTTATGTAAGCATATGTGTCTGACTCCAGTAAATTGTTGGAAATTAACTACTTAATTGTATTAGGAAATAGCCTGTAATGATAGATGTAACGATAATGAGCGATGTGGAGCACGCGTCATCAACACCGCCTTGCGTGTTATAGAACACTTCGGTATTCGGACCGAGCACACCGCTACTGCGTGCAAAGTGAGCACTTGAATATTTATTACGAACTGATATAATTTTATGTACAATATAACATATTATAAGTGACAAATAATGGATTTAAAACTACACTATTTATTGAAGATATTGTAAACTTAAAGAACAAATATGTAATAATTCCAAAAATAATATTAATTAACCTCTACCATTATACCGGATTACACTGGATAAAATTCACAAAAGGCTGGCAGCCTTGCCACTTTGAATAGGAATGCTTAATCTTTGATCATTGTTTATGTATTTTTTTTGAGAGATTTTTTTTTAATTTGGGACAGTATTATTTATATTAATATGCATTGTGTATCTTGTATATTCATATTACAAAAAATTGTAAAATTTAAGTAAAGTAATAATTATACAAAAAATCTTTAACATAAATCCGGGAAAATAATGAGACAAAAATGAAAACTCAACTAATTTTTAGGATAAACAAGTGTCAATATAATCGACAACAAATTTAAGAGTTTTATGGTTATTGTATTAACATAATGCTAGTCAGAACTTACGATTATTAACGTTGAAGTTAATAATTCGGCTACTAGTGAACCCGCGACTACAGAATACCGTTCTGTCGCTTTGCTTTTTAGGCTAGTAGCACTTCACTAGCCCAGCTCCAAATTTATTTCATATCGTTCCTTATTTAAATCTCAGGGGCTGTCTTAGCGCCATCTACCTTTAATTCCATGTACCATTAATAGTACACATAGACCAACATTTCAGTTTATAACGTATCAAGCGAAAACACCATACCCTGATTCTAAAAGTTTTATTGTATTAACTTCATGCTAGGCGAAACTTACCCTCAGTAGTAAAAAGTAAAGCAAACCAATAGGAATATCCTATAGTCATGGGTTCAATTCTAACTAGTAGCATTTTTCCTTTCAAAAATTTGTACGTGATATTAACTTTGTTATCCTCCTTAAATAAGGTTGCTTTCATCCCAAGCGCTCTTCAAATACTCAGCATCATGCGCTTTTGTGATGAAACTTTTGAAACTATTTGATGATAATAATAACTTATCATCACAATACCATTTGTTAACTAAAAAGCACTTCTGCAGTGGAGTAAGTACCAAATTAAATACATCCATTATCAAAAAGAAATATTTGTAGAATTAGTTATGTAAATTTTTTTATGATTCAACAAACAAAAAATGTCTCATCAAAGTTCCAATATATTATTATAATGCTACTGTAGATAAATATGGGATAATTTCCATGCCCGCTTTTATATCGTCGGGTAATTTGTCAACCAGCTGGGAGCTTCGTAAGGAACGCCCACTGTTCTTCTGCTGCTATTTCCTGAATTATTATGTTTTTATTCTTTCTGTATAAGTAGCTACTAATCTGGGTAATATGATTAGTATTCTTCATAAATTGTTGTTATTAAAATTTGTTAGAATTTTTTTTTAAAGTAAATGAAATTTTTTTTGTAATTAAATGATTTATTGTACTTAATGCACATCGCTTAAACATTAATAATCAATATTCATATAATGAGAAACTGGTAGTTCGCGATGAAATACATCGATATCTTAACTAGGTATAACCTTTTTTTTTAAATTATTATTAGTTTTCGCTTGGCCACTGTCTTGATCTTAAATGACAAAGCGGTCAAAGATGGAGCACGGAAACCATATATGTATCTATTCACTCATGACTTGAAGACTCCAGGAGGACCTTTCGGGAAACACAGACTCAGGCAACGAGTTCCACTCCCTGGCAGTACGCAGTAATAGTAGAACAGTAGGTAGGTATAGTAATTTATTAAATTTGAATATGGTGAAATCATTTGATATAATTTAATGTGCATGCGCGTTTATAACACAAGTAGATGTAGAAAGTTTTTGTAAAAAAAATATGTTTGATAGTAGCAATACAGAGTAAATAAAAGCATAAAAAGTTTTCACAAATTTTTTTAAAAATTATTTAGTCAAAGTGTACTTATTTAACAAAGAGTTTCAGTGAATGAGATTATCTCTCTGGATTACTTAAAAATGTGTAAACAAACTACATTTGCAATATGAATGACAGTCAAAATTATATTTAATAACTTGAACATTACAAGATGTGGTATTGTTCAAGTTTTGTGTAACCGCTATATTATGTGGCTAAGTCTTGATATCGCGAAGGTTATTAAGCGCTGTACGCGGAGGCGCTCAGTTCTTTGAAACAAAACTCATAACTTAGCGACAACTGCGGCTTGGGAACAGACTGTGCTCACAAAGACAATTACAAGTTCGTCGCTCATTTACTCGAACCTACCTACTTAACTATCGCTATTCGATCGCTTAAGTATCGCATTACAACAGTAGGAAAGTCTTATCACTATTATTACTTAAAGTACGACAATAATGACAATTCTAAACACTTTAATTAAAAACTTCATAAAAATAATAAAACCCGCTTAATTGGAATTAAATTCTGTTACCGTACCAACGGAAAAAATATCAGTACAATATTCAACCATATTCCTGCACTAGATGGTTTCAAATAGTAGTAGCAAGTAAGCAATGCTCAGGCTTGGTAATTTCATCCACAATAATAAGGATGTCCATCGCGCGTTCAATGTGTCAATTTTTACTAGGCGGACGAACCAGTGATCACCCAACCTAGTTACTTAGCCTAGTTAAACCCCCCCCCCCCCCCCCCCTAGTTACTTGTTAAACGTATTACCACGCCGCGAGCCTTTCACAGGATTATAGGTAGTTGAAACAGGTGCTAAACAAAATTTCATATAACTTTTATTCCATCATCCCCTTTCTATCATCGGTCGACTTGACGAACGGCAATTCGCCATCGCTATATAGTAGATATACTACCTATACGTACGAAGCGTTTTGCTTCCACTTTCTTAATGCGTACTGCCAAGGAATGGAACTCGTTGCCCGAGTCTGTTTCCCGATATGTACAATCCTGGAGTCTTCAAGTCGCGAGTGAATGGGTACCTTCTAGGTTTGCGTGCTAAATCCTAGACAACGTCATCACTTAACATCAGGTGAGACAGTTGTCAAACGCAAACTTATATGTAAAAAAAAAATTCAAAAAAATTACGTATTAGGTTTCTTAATATATACTACAATGACAACATAGTACATTTATATAAAAAAAACAGAGTACCTGACGGTGAGGGATGATTGGTTGTGTGGGTTGTTTGGCTGTCAGCAGTCGGTACGCGTGAGCTATCCATGTTACCAAGGTATATATATATATACCTAATGCCAGTATACCTACGTACGATTAAAATATTGTAAAATGCCCTCATAAATAGATATGCACAGAGACATTATTTTTTATGGGGCTAGTCATCAGTCAATAATTATTTTGTCTTTTTTTAAATACTGTATAGATCTACCGTTTGACCACTATCTCTATTGATGGTCAGTGATGATGTGGTCACAAATATGTTATCACGCTTACGAATACACTGTGTGTTTGGTGACAGTTTTTCACACTTGAGGGTGGTAGGCGGGTACTCGAAAGTACCCTACCACCATTCTGGGAATTTGATAACGGTTTTACCTTCAGCGGATTAACCACGTCGTCTAGCTTTAACTTTTGTGGCAATGCTGTAGAGTTAATGTGGCCCGCATAAAACTCTTCTTAGGTTCGAGGCAGCGATGAAAGGAGTTATAAAAAATTGAATATTAGCATAAAGAGAATAAAACTTCCTCATTTTAAAGATTTTTATAGAGTTTTAGATAATTTGAATGACTAATAGAATCGCGACCAATGTCTCACTAAAATTATATCATAATACTATGACGCTCTTAGATTTCGTGTTGTTTTATTCCATAGCAGTTTTTTCTATTTTTTTATTTCCTTTAATTGACGTTAAGTCCCGAGATGTATCAGAAAATAGGGTTGTCCATCCTTCGTTTATCTGTTACGGAGCGATTGGCAGCGACGGGTTGATTCAGAGATAAAACTGAAGCGACGTTCGAACGAAAAGCCGTTATAAAGCTTAAAATTTGTTGTAACTTAGTTTACACTGCTGTGGGCTTCCTGTTACGGAGCTTGCGTGCGAGTCAATCAAACGTCGATGGAACGCGTGCAAACGCAAAACGTGCAAATCACTGGAAATCACTAGTTTAGTTTCCCACTAAGACTCGCATACAGAGTTACGTATACATTACGTTAAGACCGACTTTGAAAATGATTTATTACGTAATCCTTGAATTAGGAGGGTCCGAGCAGTGTCGGGGTGTGCGGGGTGAGGGAATGTCGCGAGTGTCGGGAGATCACCGAGTGTCGCGATACTACAGAACTTAGACAATTACGCTAATTGATGGTGGTCCTTTCATCTTTTTTCGATTCTTGCGTCAACTCTTTGTAAGTCACTAATGACTTAGGTGACGTATTATCAAGCTAAAAAAAGGTTTAATTCTGAGTAAAAAAAAGGTTTAATTCTGAGTAAAAAAAACATTACATTTTCATTCAATCTATGATATTCATACCATATACCTACCTAACAAAAATTATTTATGTACATATTATACAAATTGTATTCGATCAAAGTTCATTAATTATTATTATTACCTGTGTCTGGGTGTGTATATGTATATAAGTGTATATATAAGTATATATCAGTCATCAGGTCATCAGGCTCTGCCTAGTTTGGGACCTGAAGATTGTGTGAATGTGGTCCCATTATTAAAAAATGTAAATAAGTCCTAGTCACAATATCATACAAAAGTGACTACTTTTACCAATACAGCAAAATAAAAATAGTTTTCAGTTTTTTTAAATTAACATATACTTTTATCCTTATATCCAAATATGATATTAATACGACCTTTCTAGACTAGAAGCTCTATTATTTGATCAAAATCCAATAATCAATAGCAAAATACCCGGACAAAATGGTGTAATATTTCCATGAAAAGTCTGGAAAAGTGATCAGGCGACAAAAGCATAGTACACAATAGCGGCGCCGCACGCCGCTGTCTATTCCCGTCTCTGTAGTTATTTCCGTCCGCGTTGCGAGCCCTAGGTAAGGACAAGGACAAACCACATTACTAAAACACCCTGTACCGTCCTACTATCAAGTAGTTTATATACACTCTAGGTAGTTTAATTTTACAAAATAAAAAAATTACTCCTAACCATACATTAAAGCAGTATTTTATATTCATATGTGTTCAATTGATTATGCCGTTTACAAATACTAACAAAATAAAGCAGGTCTTTGCAGCTGATTACATAATATTACTGGATATAATCATTATTTGAGTTAATAAAACGTTAAGATACGATAAAAGGAAGCAAAAATAGATCATCGCTTGTAGCATTAAATTTATTTAAGGTTAAGTTGTGTTTGCCGTGGTGGTACCGGTCTAGAATAGTACTCCCCCATTTCTTCCCGTGGGTGCCGTAAGAGTCTGCTAAGGGATCATGTACCAGAAGGTGGGCAGCAGCGCCTTCTGAGGATAGGAAATCATACTGCGCTCACCAACCCGCCTGCCAAGCGTGTGTGCGAGTGGCAAATCCCCCTACATGCGGAGGCATATGTCCAGCAGTGGACGACCTATTGCTGTTATAAATGAAAAATGAAAAGTTGTGTAAGATTGTTCGTTTATATTACAAATCAACTTCACTCCATCTCGTATCTTCCATCTAAACCCGTATTTATATAGCTTTAGATATCTATGGAACTATAATATATCGCTTATGTCTGCGCGCTATCTCGCCGCTCACTCCACCATACTACTCACCGTAACCACCTACTTTACGGTTATTGTGAATAGTTAGACGCTCGCACCATCGTTATGTGACGATAGCCCTAATGTGGTGTTGGTGTCGAGATACAACATTGTTAAGCATATTATAATATTATATTCTATGCATTAAGTATATTTTAATTTAAAGAGTACAAAATTGTATTAATAATTGTGTCATGAACAAGATTTGAATACACTACACTGGCTTAATCAATTGCTTTGACTACGTCCCGAAAAGCCGTCATCTGGATCTTCAATGCGATGAGTTACCGCCGGCGCCACCGCGGCGGCCAGCGTTTACACTGTAAACTACACAGTGTTGTGACCCCATCAGCTTTTGGCGTATTTGCACGGTAGCGTATAACAAGTAATTGTAGTCAGTTGTGACTGTCGCATTAAGAAATACAGCTGTGACTAAAAAAATTTCGGACCATTTGATGTTCAAGATATCACGAAGACATTTTTTAAGGCATCTGTCAAAAAAAGGCCAAAGAAAATAAGTAAAAAAATACCCCGTTGTACTCCGCAAGTGCCAGCAGAAGTAAAAAATTGAACATTATTGATGATGATATTGAAAAGTAGCCTATGTGTTACTCCGGGACCTGAAGTATTTATATACCGAACATACAAATCCAAAAAATTACATTTTTATGAAAGTATTTTGATAATGTGTTGGCGGACGGACGTGCGATGTTCCGGAAAGGAGACGTTTTTGTCAGAAAGACGTGACATGTATAAATGCTTTGTCTCAAAAAAACAGCCAAACAGTTGTACCATAACATTAACTGTCATTAAAAATAATAATGATAATAATGTCTTACAATTATAATGGCAATGAGCAAGCCAAAGTGTACTAAAGTCAATTAGTCGGATTTTCAAGAAAACGCAAATCTCGAATATAAATTTTAAGTAATTTTATAGAAGAACAAGTTTCGAGCAAGTTCTCGTCATACTTTTGTGCCTTACTTTGAAAAGGAACTTGGCTTCTTGCAAAGTTATGAAAATCATGTTTCATTTATATTATAATTATAGACATTGTTAAATATATTTTAATATTTAATTAAATAAAAGTGTTCTACTTTCTGTCAAGTGCATTAGTAATAACCAAATTCAAATGTTAATTAATTTTGTTTAATTATTTTTTTAAATATGGTTCTGTACCAAGACGAACGATATTCATTATTTTCAGGTTTTGGATTTCTTTTGTTTGGTTTGGTAAGGTAATTAAAACAATATTTATTTGGCGTGTGCTTCTCTTGTTCCACTAAACTAAACTGATATTCCGGAAAATAAGATATGTAAGATACGTTCTTATGTGGTAACGATAGAGTCCAAATTAGTTGTGACACTTATCAATAACAACACTAAAATTAAATCACTTTATTAAAACTGCGGGTAGTTTTACGTAAAATAAGTCGCCATTTCTTTGGTGCCTACTCGTACTAAAACTACCCGCACTTAGCTATCAATTGAATAGAACTCTACTAATATTAGAGATAGCAATGAATATATCCAAAGACTATTTTATAATGAAGAATTTCAGTGAATTTAACTAGTTCGAGTGATTAACAGAATTAGGGCCTTTGTGTTTTTAAATAAAGCACATGCAGTAGTTTTGGGAATGCGTTAGTGACGTAGAGAATGTAATATCATAATATTAATGGATGAGTACCAATTTTCATGTGATTCACGATGCCATTTTTTTTTTATCCAACCGCATATGTGCGGTGTTCCAGCGCGCTAATGTTGGTTAGTAAAAAAAACTCCAAAATTAAGCATTAATAAGTAGCAGAATTAATATTATTTTAAACAATTAATCTAAGAGAGTAATTATTTCTTCTGCTGCAGTTTTGTCACTTACTCGTGCGTTTAATTTGTGCTTTTAAGAATTCATTATATTAAAGTAAGCTATGGCTTTGATTCGGGAGAGATTTAAAAACAAACAAAAAATTACCAAAAAATGGAACCGACTTTAACACTTAAAAGTGTTAAATAACTTATTAAAGTCATTACCACGATAGTCCATAAATAACTATTATTAAAATATTGTGCGCATGGTACTGACTTCGATAAGTTATTTTACACTTTTGAGTGTTGAAGTCGGATATATTTTTTGGGTTTGAAATTCTTTTTCATCCTTTTCAGTGACCTTTGCTACTTATGAAGCTATCAAGTAGACGTAACACTTTTCAGATATTGAAGTCTTTCTCAAAAACCGCTTCACCAATGTTGATGAATTTTAAACGGGACTACACAAAAAGTATCAGCTTTCAAATAAAAAAAGAGTCATCAAAATCGGTTCACCCGGTCGAAAGATCTAAGGTAACAAACATTTAAAGAATGCGGGTCGAATTGAGAACCTCCCTTTTTTGGAGTCGGTTAATGATAATAATTTATTAATATAATCAATAATGTTCAAATATTTGAAGGAAAAAAATCGGCTGCTAGTGGGACTTGAACCCACGACTACAGAATACCGTCCTGTCACTTTGTCCAACTAAGCTATAGCAGCCCATACCACTAAGGCCGAATTTCTTCCTTCCTTATTAACATCTGCGGGGATGTTATTAGCGCAATCTACCTTTAATTGTATGAACAATTAATTAATAGGACTGATAGACCAACATTACAGTTGATATCGTATCAAACGAAGGCACCCTACCCTTATTTTAAGAGTTTTTATTGTTTATAGCGTTGTTATTAGGGTTCAAGTCCCACTAGCAGCCGAATTTTTTCCTTCAAATATTTGAACATAAGTTCTACCTAGCATGTTGTTAATGCGATACACAATAAAAACTCATAATCAATAATAATTACACGATTAAGTAAATTATGTAGGCTATGTAGTATTTAATGATACATGCATACATATAGCATTAATACCCAGCTTTCTGATATTGAGCTTTGTGACATCAGCACGCTAAAGCAATTGGGTCGCTTTGCCTCGGGGGTAAACGCAGACAAACGGACAACGAGGGAATCATATTACCCGCAGCGCTGAATGACGATTCTGATGACACGGTTATAATATTATATCTGCAAGTGAACTGATGATCCTCTAATCAGTCTCAATTAGTCGACGATCAATCAATCTCCATCTAGGTACAACCACAGAGTTTAAGCCATATCTACTCAGGTACCAGGCTACTTTGCATGCGTCCAAATTTCTCTTAACCACTTTTATAATAAGCATTTTTATACTTTATACTATAGGTATAATATAATATGCGTTTGACTCTAACCCAACTTTTATCTCTTTTTCCTTGGATACAAAAAACCTAATTAATATTAAAATAAAAATGTCTGTCTGTTACCTTTTCACGTCTTAACCACCGAACGAATTTTGATCAATGTGATGAAAAAGTCAAAAGGTCAGGTGATAATAAACGCAAAAAAAAATAATATATTAAATACTAGACCTGCATGCTCCATCTTAGACGCGTCAACACTTAACATCAGGTAAGACAGTGGTGAAAACATATATTAAAAATAATAAAAAATACTACTTTTTTATACCTATTGCTAAATTAAAGAAAACATGCTATCCGCCTAATTATTTTTCGTTGTATACCAACGTATTTTTGTTAAGTAATATAAATATCCGAGTTCATGTGAAATAACAGGAAAAATAAGAAGCCAACTTCGTCTCTTGAATTTCACTTCGTAACAAAACAATCTGAAGATGGAAACTCCGAGTCTCTGAGAGTACTCACTGTTAGAAAGCTCGGAGCGACTTGTCTTGTTTAATTTGTTTCTTCGTTGTTTTCATCAGTCGCTGCAGCCTTTTAAAATAACTAGCTAGCACTAAGCTTATTGCGAATGAGTAATTTTCATATCCGAGATTATGTTTTAATCCAAAGAGTTCTTAGACTAACGTGAAAAGCATATTCGAATGTATGTTGTTAATAGTCTTATGTTTACAATTAATATAGTTTAAGAGTTTACTAAAAAAGATTTTAACAAATAATGGAACCGACTTCAACACTCAAAAAGTGTGAAATAATTTGTCGATGTCGGTATACGTCGAAACGAGTCACCTCCGTTTTTGAAGTCGTCTAAAAATAGACTTAACTACAAATTGACAAACCTTCGACATTTTAATCTAATAATCTACTACCAAACTAATAGTTGGTAAAGTTAGTAAACCAAAGTTCGGCATTGCCACGTTGAATTGCAATGCTCATTATTTGAGCATGATAAAGACCATTTTGGTTACGTGTAGCTTAAACTTGACGCTCTGATATCTCCTTTAATAGCAGATTGTTTTAAAATCTGTTCTTTTGCTACAAAAGTTAGGAAGACATAGTCAGATCAAATCATGCCATACTACATCCATGATAAAAATACACGTAGGTATTATTACATATCTCTAAGATTATAACTGTGTCTGTACCTATTATGTATCTAATATTAATGAGAATCGCGCAAAAAAAACTCTTTATGCGGCATTAAGTCCTCATCTGATCTTCGTTTCCTGGAAGTTTGATGTATATTTATAAATCCCTGAACCCAGTATCATAAATATCACAGGCGTCGCTATGGCTATGACACACTTAAGAAAATAATTTTAAAAAAAAAGAATTTCCTGAAAACCTCAACGTTTTCAGAAAATTCTTTTTATACTCTGATCTGTGTATCCCCATGCGTACAATCCTGGAGTCTTCAAGTCATGAGTGAATTACCTACGTACCTTACGTACGAGAGTTTAGGCCCGGTCATCACTTAAAATAATGTAAAACAGTGGTTAAAAGCAAGCTTATAATATTTAAAAAAAAAACTAAGCGTTAAAATACGTCGGCCGTCCTTATTCTATGCAATTTAAGGTAAGTCGTAATACTTCTCTACTTCATACTAATTAAAAATTATACAAAAACGCGAAAGTTTGTATGTGTGGATATTTATTACTCTTTTACTCGTTCACGTACGTTAAACAGTTGTGCTGGATGGATTTTGATAAAATTAGGTACAGAGATAGCTTATGCCCTGAATTAACTAATTACTATTACTAAAAGTAATTAAACATTATTTTCATTATCACCATCATCACTGTTTTTCATCACCACGCGGGTAAAGTTACGGGATGCAGCTAGTCAACCATAAAACAACCGATGATCAGTCCCAATAACGAAATATCTTCAATATTATTTGATATTACGTAGTGCAACGCTTTTAGTATTTTTTTATATGAGAATAAAAATCTTAGCAATAGATTCACATTCACAATGAAATGAAAAAAATTTCGATCTTTCGACTAGCTGCGCTCGGTGGTTTCACCTCCATGGACTACGGTTTTCCCGCTTCCTCAATTACCCCATGGGAATTATACTTTTTGGGATGAAAAGGAGCTTATGTCTTATGTCATGGTATATCATCATTCCGAATTTCATGCAAACTCGTTCAGCCGTTTCAGCGTAAAGGAGTATTGTATGCTTACAAACGAGAAACAAACTTTCGCGCATTTCTTTTTTGCACCATTAAAATGCTACATTATTCCTGAGAAGCATATGCTATGTTTAAAATTAAAATTAGGGCCCTACTAAAACTTCAAAAATCTAATCGTGCGAAACCAGGGTGGGCCGCTAGTATACTTATCGCTATGACAATAACCTAGATTATCTGTAAAGCAGAGATGGTGTATGAACAAACTCTATCGCAAAAGTACGTCAGTTCTTTGAATTTGCTTTAATAAATAAAAGGTTGAAGTATCCATTAAACAGAACAACGACCTGGAGCACCGTGCTGTAGTTCTCGACTCCAGGAATAATTTACCAAGTTTCACAGCTGAAGACAGCATTCTGGATGGATGGATAGTGGCTATAAAAACTGAATGAGAATTTATGATGTACCTCTTTTATTCAGTCGTAAAAGGAGCGCAATCATTATACGTTTCAAAGGAACATTAAAGTTATGCGCTTAGAGATGAAAGTCGTCAGTCTGTACTTCGTGAACGGTGCGCTTAGTGAAATGCTATAGAAGTATTATTTTTGTATTATCCGGCCTTACTCACGTTTATAGTTGAAATTTCGTGTTCGCCGCGATCTAACAGCGTAAACTCACCTTTGGATGGCCATCGGACATGCCCGAAATCTAGGTCGAAATTTCGACTAGAAACGTGAGTAGCCGGATCATACATATTATAGTCATAGTCATAGTGGTAGTCACTTTATTAATAACATTTCGTTACAGGTCCAATTAAAATACAATATGCATTAAGGTAAAATACAATATACAATTATTCTTAATTAGTCATTCTTAAAATTCAAAATAAATATAAAACAATACAATTCAATAAGTCAATTAATTATTTGTATAAGAATCATAGAATATTTAATATATATTATAATAATGTGTCAAACTCACGGGAATTTCCAATAAAAAAAGTTATACAAGATTATTTTGTTTGATATAAAGAAGTACATGTTTTGATATTACAATCAAAATATGTACTTCTTTGTATAGTTATTAGTTTTAATCAACATCAAAATTTAATATAGACATCAAAAACACACCTTTTATCGTCAATAAAGCTAAAATCTTCGACTCTAACGCCAGGTTCCCACATAAATAGTCATACCAGCAATAACTGGCAAGAATCCCGGGGCTATTCTTTTGAAATAAGTCTTACAATTGATTCATTAGCGTATATAATTATATTTTTTGGTTGCCTAGAAGAAATCGCTTTAAGCGATAAGGCCGCCCTTTGTATCACTGTATTTATATTTGTTTGTTTGTTTTCTTTATGTGTGTGGTTTTGAAATAGTGTGCAAATAAAGAGTTTTCTATCTATCTATATACGCTGATGAAACGCGTTATCTTTTGAGTACGTTATACTTTTTTATGGAATAATGTGACGGAACGAGCAAAAAGCCGACAGGATGTTAAGTAGTAACCTCTTTCTATAGACAGATACAATTCGTATAGACAGCATTGCGCCCGTCCGTCATTCTGAGTCACGCTGAAGTTCGTAGATAAGTCTCGAGTACCTGTATTTTCACGGGAAACCATACATATCCTTCAAATCAGAATACAGTAATGTGAACACTACTGGTAGTAGAAATAAAAAAAATGTGGCAGTGCGTCTCCAGCCGAACACTTATATAGAGTTACTAACTAACTATTCTGTTCACGACTCAAATGATACAATCTTAAGTATGTTTACGTTAATCCAATTAGATCAGAAAGGAATAAAGTTACTCGCCGGGCAAAGAAACTTGTATTGGCATGACAAAGATTACATTTCTACGGCGGAGAGATCAAAGGGCGCTTTGAAAAACTACAAGAGTTATTACTGGACTGAAACATTGTGTTTAAATAATAGTAAGGCTGCGTATGATACGAAATAAGTTTCATGTAGAATTATATAGCTCACTTAAATTTGTTCGGCAATATTTATGGTTATTAATATTATTTAAAGATAAGAGCTTTCCTCAAATACTTCAATGTTATATTTAGTTTATCTAATCAAGTTTTCAATAACTCAACTCAACGTTTCTAATATGTCTTGAAATACTGTACTGTTTGGGAAATACATTTTATTTATTTATTTATACATAACAGATAAGATTTTTATTTAAATGAAAATATTTGAAAGAACACGAGTTGATTGGGAGTTTTGGAGTTTCTGATTTTTAAATCTTGGTCACCGGAAACTTCAGTTGTTTTAACCAGTTTCATCATATTTTTAGGAAATTAATAAGAAACATGTAATAGGTAGAAGCCAGCTGGCGTGGTATAGGATTCAGTTACGGTAGAGGTAAAATTGAGAATATCATAACTTATACTTTACTATGTAAAAGTTGCAAATAGAAGTCAACGCATTAATTTGTATATCGTACTACTTTACACAAAATATAATCGTTTTTTAATTTGTTATGTAAATCAATGTATTTATTATTTAATATCGTTGATTTGATGTTACACATTGTTTTAAGTTACTAAATTTCTTATGTTTATTTCTTCTTAAATACTGAAAATGAGATTATGATTACCATATCCGTAAGTTATATCAACGGAGTCACAGTCATAATACGATACTTCATACATCAATGGGTGCGATATTTCAGTTCTTTGCAGTACGCGGTCGGACGATAATGTCTAATAAACACGAAATAGGCGAAACATAAAAATAAATCACGTAGATACGATCGCACATGCACCTCCTCTGTGATGTTCGTATAAAAGGGTTAATTATATTTTATTGAAAAGAGTACATAACCGGTTATAATGATTAAAGTAGTATATAATTATATATATAGTGAAGTAGTTCAATTTACCATTGGATGACGCAAAATTCAAATACACATTATTTGACACTTTCCGCTTGATTACGCGACTATTGGGTGTGTACTTAGAGTGGTGAATGCTCGAAGATTTTATATGGGGACTTTATTGCAATTTTTAAAACTCTTTACTAAGTAAAAATATGTGTTACTTTCCAGAACTCTGGTACACCACGAATGGAGAAAAGTTGGTGCAGAGAAATACAACCGGAATTGCGTGTCAACCGCACACATTTGCTCGAGAGACGGAGAGATCGATCAGCTCTCAGAATACACCTAGGTGCACCTACGCGAGGTGTATCAATAATCCCACTATTCTACTAATATTATAAATGCGAAAGTTTGTGTGTATGTGTGTACGTGTGTATGTATGTATGTGCCATATATATGTGTGTATGTTTGTTACTTCTTCACGCTCAAACAGCTATACTAATTTCGATGAAATTTGGTATGGAGATAGTTTAAACCCTGGATGAACACATATACTACTTTTATAACGGAAAAAGTATAGATCCCATGGGATAACTGAGGTAGCGGGCGAAGCGTAATCTACGCGGGTGAAACCGCGGGGCGCTACAGGTATATCAATAAATAAGAAAAAGTTTCCTTCATTTAGCCCTATTCGTTCTTACTTTCAATTTGTTATTGAGCCTAGGCCTTTATTACAGATTCTAATAACTATAACAATACTATAGCCACTACAATAACACTTAGCAATCTTCTAGGTATTGTCAGCCTATAGAAAACTTAAATGCTCTAAACCGCTACTGGTTATCAGCGTTTCCAGAATGCTAGCAGCATTGCCACGTTGGATTGCAATGCTGATTCGTTGAGCCAAATAGGTGCCAGAATTTCGGTCACCCGTCGCACCGATCAAACACTCTGACAAGTTTTGGAATAACCGATGATCTCTCGGTATAATATTTTAATAAGTATATGCCGTTAAACTGATATATGTGAGCAGGTTTATAAAGGTAAAGCTTTTTTATATACCATTATAACTACCCGAAAGATTTACTAGCCACCCATTCAAATAGATGTTATATAAACAATACTTCATCAAGCTTTTCTATGAACATGACCTTATATAATTTGACTTGTAGTAGGCAGGGCACATAGCTCGAAAAACGGATGGTCGTTGGGGTTGAAAGTTTCTCGAATGGAGACCACGGACTGGTAAGCTCATCATAGGATGGCCACCAACAAGGTGCGGACAGAGAACCTGGCTAAGATCGCAGGTAAGGGCTGGATGCAGTACGCTTCCTTCCTTGTAGAAATCAATAGGGGCGACCCAATGATATTTTATGTTTATATGAAGTAGATGTCGCACAAGCGTGCGGAAACTGAGGCGGCAAAATTAAGTCAATTGTAGCAATTTTCATTGCGACGCGTATTTCAAGCGCAAGTCTAAACATATAGCTATCCTTTTCTATATTATTTGTACCGTATTATATGTCGCAGTAAGCATGTTTATGTCGTATAAGAACAAAATCTGAGCACCGCGCAGTATGAATGCACGTCATCTTTAGTAAAACATCATTGGGCGCGACCTATGTCCAGCAGTAGACGTTCTATGAGGTGCTGATGATGATGACCTTATGACTTAATTTATTACTTTTTACCGTACGTATCTATCGATACGTGTAGATAAAAAGACTGGCGATCTATTCTTGTCATCGAGTCGTAAGATGTTTACAAAATTGTTGCAAAAAATTAAATAAATAGCAATGGCACCTACGATCGAAATATTAATTCACAGTCAGAACTCTAATATTAAAAAAGCCAAAAAGCCAACGGCAAACAATTCTGCGTAAAAACAACCATTCCACTAATTGTATTATGGGAGGTTGTAACGCCTCTCATGAAATTTGCCGACTTTTTCAGTATCTGTTGTTTAATATCTTTTGTATGTTAAATTTCAATTGTTATTTTTGTGTAGCGAAGATAAAATTAGCGACAAAAATATTTTGTACAGTATTAAAAAGTCGGATTTCATCAACGCACTTATTATATTAGAGGAAAATGAATATCTATGAGACATGGATTAGCAATATAGATAATATCCATATTATTGAGATTTGTGTGACTGAGTGACTCATATCTACTATGGCAGAAGAGCTACTGTTTTCGTGCAGTTTTTGAGTCATATATAATACTAGTTGCACGCCTCGGCTCTTGCGGGTAGATATAGGTATTTAATAAATATTTTTAATACCATAAAAATCAGCACACTCTTAGCAGCCTTTTTTACTCCAACTACCACTGTTTTTATTTTTCAGATGAATATAATAATATAGCCAATGACACTCACAAATAACGTGGCCTTTTGATAAAAGAAAATCGATTCTATAGAACAATACCCCTTTTTCACAAACTTACAAACTACCTCTTTATAATATTATTAAACATAGACGATTACGCATTTATCGATCCTATGGCTTGATCATGGAATGGCTCTGCAGGAATTTAGTTTTTTTTTTATTGGTAAAAGAAAATCGATTCTGTAGATCAATACCTCTTTTTCACAAACTTACAAACTACCTATTTATAATATTATTAAAGATAGATTGCGTATTTATCGATCCTATGGCTTGATCGTGGAATGGCTCTGCAGGAATTTAGTTTCGGGTTCCACCTATGAGTTATTGATAGAAAACGTAAGATCTAGGGATACATACCATTGACGTACTTATGCCTGTGTAAACGAATGTATGCTTTACGCTGTGTACTTATTACATAAACGTCTTCAAGAAATAATATTTAATTTCATTATGAATTCTTGTTTCATCAAACATTAACGTTTTCACACTAGTAAATTTTTGTGGTCGCAAATATTATATATATCTATCATAATATATAAGTATATATATGCCCATAGCCTATTTGACAACGTATCAATTTTAAATCATTGTTTAACATGCCTTATGCACGTACATTACTGTGTCGTAACATAAACATTCGACAAATTAATGATTTATTTCGAAGTCATAAAGGCAACAGCGACCGCGCCGGATACATTTCAAACACGTTTTATAGCCGATCCGTTTTTACGATAACACGCAAATCCGAGTGATTTAAGTTAATTAACTGTAATATACACCGTTTTACATCCTCAATCACCAATAAATCATGTTTCATTTTATGCAATAGGTTTTAAACAAGCAGACGGGCCACCTGATGGTAAGCTATCACCGTCGCCTAAGGATATCTGTAAGACTAGTGACATAAGGGTATGTCGCCAAACCCTTTTAATACTCCTGTCGCGTTTCTCTTGAGATATAGCCCGGAGGAAGCGAGTGTGATCCCCAAGTGGCGGGTAATAAAAACACACTAGCTCAGCTACAGAAAATTTATTGCAGCTGAGTTCAAATTCGAGCTGGTCGTGGATTGACGATTTAGTGCGTTCTATGATCAAGAATCTGACCGGGAAACTCTCCTTTAAAAGAATTCCACATGAATATGAAGCATATAAGCAAGTAAGCATTTATTATGTTTCAATAAATGCTTACTTATTATTAATTAGTATTGATTATTTTGTAACTATAATAAATGTTCTTTGGCATCTAGTACGCACTTACGAATAATATATAATAAAATAACAATATCAATTATACAAATGATTCTCACACCGTGTTTCAATATAAAGATAGCATTGTATGTTTTCGTTGAAACATGGTGGGAGAATTGAGAAGAAGCCGCAAGAAAATCAGAGCCATTTTCTGACAATAAATCCCGTTAACTGGGTCAGTTAACATCTCGTTAACAGTTGTCACGGTTTTTTCTCCAAACGATCATTACTTCAAAATTGTAATCTTAGCATATCTTGCGCAGTGCCGAAGATGTTGTAAGCGCTATTAGATGTGGTACGGCTTACGTTTTATATAAATCGATTTTTTTGTTAAAATATTGTGTGTGTTTACTAATGTCATACAAATATGGTTAGATGTCCACAGTTTCATCCGTATTGTAAATAAAATGTTTGTTTGCGTAGATATAAACCGCGTAATTCATTAAACGTTAAGAGTCGATATCGCCTTGAGTATAGGTATTGGAAATATTGTCCTTGTGGAAATCAATGGGGGAGGCCTATGTCCAGCACTGGACGTCCTATGGCTGAGATGATGATGATAGGTATTATTTCAGAATGTTAAGGACAAAAGAAATAATGTGTAAAACGTAAATTTGTTAAGGTTCTGTATTGCCAGATGTCAATTACCCTGAATTTTCTGCGGGTGGAGCAGACACATCTGTCTACCCTCTTTCTTTCACGTTTGTTGCGTTTAACGGTTTTACCACTGTCACTATCACAATTTATTAGTTTACTTTTAGTTTTTTTAGTTACTCAAAAAAATTTTCATCCTGACACACATGACTCACGGTATCCGCACGCGTATTCATTTTGGAATTTACAGTTTTTGCAGAGATGAACCTCTTGATTTCATGTTATCGACAGTTAAAAACCATCTCTTTCCAAAATTTGTCTACTTGGCGATTTCTTTTTTTTTATCACACTTAGCCCCCACACTATGATTCCATGTGTTGCGGGAGGCATGGACACATGGCCGGGGACAAACATCTATACTCAGTCCACAAATGTTTGCCGCTGCCGGGATTCGAACCCAGGGTCCGGGAGACACAGAAGTCATGTATCTGACACTGCAATGAGCACTACACCACGGCGACCCTGATTGCCACTCTTACCACTCATTAGTATTAAGGTATTAAACAAAACAACATTTTTCTTCATTTTTTTAAACGTTATAAGCTAACGGTTGACCGCTGTTACACCTGATGGTAAGTGACGACGTCGTCTAAGGTGTAAAAAGGTGTAAGGTGTATTAACATGCTCAGTGTAGTGAGAATTAAAAATAATACAGACTCTGATAAAGTAAGAGTTTTATCTATAATTGGTCGAACATAATTCTAAATTGTGAAACCAGACCCAATGGGTTATACCCGATTCCAAAATATGATGAGCAATGGCCAGTTTTTGAACATCGTCGATATTTTTCACGGCCGTATCTACTCCTTTATTCGACAAGCAAACCTTCCATTTTGTCTGTCCAATATAAATACGACTCACCACTTCCACAATCTACCTTATAAATGCCTGGTTTTTTTAAAGGAAAGCTGTCTTTAGGCGAACGCAACATCAGGGCAATCTTTTCGAAGGGTGTGAAAATGCTATTTATGGAGTGTGAACGTAAAATGTTGGAGACCTTATTTGTCCCTTCAAATAAGGCAAAATGCCGGTTGCCTCTTGACCTTGCATTGCTGGAGCCTTTTCGTCTTTTCACGCTTTGGATATCTGGCTCTCACTTTATACCCATTCCTCTGTAAGACTTCTTGAATATGTTGCATGCTGCCGACAACTGACGCGGAATATTTAACAAATAAAACAAACAAATGTATTTTATTTGCTTTTCAATGGTAAATATCCCATAATAAAAATGTTAATTCTTGTATTAGTGACAATGTGAGTTTGAAATAATTCAGTTTCAGTTTCAGTTGCAATCATTTATTGCATCATATATGTATTTAGGATCTTAAAATATTATAACAGTTCACATATGACCCTGGTGGGTATGGCAATATGGGTGAGAGCCGACCAATTATATCTTAGTGAGTCTATAATTATTATATCTAAACTAGTTGCCATAATTATTCTTGAATAATTCGTCGAGATCATAATAACAATTTTTTTATAAAAACATTTTTAAATTATTTAATTTTTCGAAATGTTTATTTAATTGGCACAAGTATGTATTACTAGATTAATAAGTTATTCAAATCTGGATCAGTTATATTATTGACAAACTTGACGAGTCAAGGATCAAGGTCAAGGATTTATGTATACCACGATATGTATTCAACCTACTCGTAAAAAGAATATATTTATAACTAGTAAAGCCCCGCAGTTTCACCCGCGTTGATTACGGCTTTCCCATTACTCTTTCACTGTTACTCAATTATCCCCTGGGAATTATACTGTTTTCGGGATAAAAGTAGCCTATGTGTTAATCCAGGGCTTAAACTATCTCCATACAAGATTTCATCGAAATCGGTATAGCCGTTTGAGCGTGAATAATGAACAAACATACACACGTATACACTTACACACAAACTTTCACATTTATAATATTAGTAGGATTCTTTAATATTTAGACTAGTTCAGTTCTCGTTATGACTTATACAATTTAAATTCAAATCATTTCTGCGGACACACGAGTCAAGGATTAACAATCCAACGCTGCAACAGGTTGGGACTCAACCCTCAAAGGGATTAAAATTTATTCATCTGTCGTTTGTTCGCGAGTTGGTGTGGTCTGCCACATGAATATTATGTATAAGTTTCATATTACAAATCTGGCCATAAAGCTTACCATTAGTTTTATAATGCAGGTGCGATTTAACCAGCAAATTTTTTTTTTTCTGAAAACATCTGTCTTCTGTTGTATAATGGGGACCATTATGAGCATGTCTTCAACCGAAATTACTTTCTACTGACTGGGTGAGGCTTGTGAGTTAAATAATTTAAAAAGAAACAAACGAAACGTCGAGGTAAATAAATTACTAATTGTTTTTCTCGCGATTAAGCCCCGTTTGATTTAATAACAATGTGTTCGAATCGCGAAAGTCTAAAATTTACAAATGTGACAGTCATTGTTAGGAGAAAGACACAAAATTATTGTTAATATGACATTAATTGCACAATATTTATTTTAATGGTAAATAATTAAATTTACACCATGTACCATATTTAATAAAACTTCTCTATAACTACTATGGTCGCATTTTGAATCTTTGAGGTAAGTGAAAATCCGATACATTTATGTATATAGGAATCAGTAGTATTGTTCAGTTGATAGGAAAAATAATCAAACAATAAAGAGAAATGAACTTCTGAAAAGTGACGCCGAATCTATAAACTTTAATAAAAGTTTAATTTTACAACTACATTTTAAAACAGTTTGAGTTTACACGCGGAAATAAATGCGGTTCCCGAACTCAGTTTCATTTATCAAGACATAGGTACCATGTACGGAAAGGTTCACTGGGACATAAGTGAGAGTTCTCAACAATGATGACTATATTATATCATAGTTTTTTTATATATACTGTATAGATCTAGCGTTTGACCATCCCACTTCATGGTCAGTGTCGATGTGGTCAAAGATGTTATCACGCTAGACCTAGAATGCTCACTGGCTCTAAAGGACTGCTGCCTGCACGCACTATGTGCTTGGTGACAGTTTTTCAAACTTGAGAGTTGTAGCTGTAAATATGCAAATGTGTAATGTAAATGCATGTGAATTCACTATATATAATAATTTAGTATAATGATATAACAACAAAATAAAGCATAAAACCATAAATTATTATTATATATAGGACATTGGGTGTGATTTAATAAATTGAGTTCTTAGTTTTACAACACAAGCTGAGAGTTGGTCTGAGATCAATCATTGAAGGTTCGGTATACTTAAATGGAAAAGTTTTTCAACAAAGAGTTTTGATTTATTCCTAACGAAAATATTTTCGTATTTGGGTAAACTTTAGTGACTGTTACATGCGAAGAGTTTTGAATATTTATTATTGTTAAGATGTGTCTAACGTTTAACTAAAGTTGTCAAAAAAATTAAAATTGTTAATACCCATGCTTTACAATTTTTTACACTCAGGTTTAGAAGAACCCTCAAGATTATAGATAACTTCAGAGTTTGTTAAATGCTGCCAGACTATGTTGGATTCAATCGTTGACCTCTTACTAAATCTTACTAAACTCTAATAGTAGTAATTTTAATTAGCAACATTTTTTTCCATTTCAACCAGTTTTCTGCCTTACAGAAGCTGATGAGAAGAATGTTTTACTTAATCTCTTACCTTCCACCCATCTCTTTCATATTAATTACTCAATATATTAAAAATATTTTTCATGCCACGTTACAACGATAAATCCAAATGTTTCCATCTGAGTCCCAAGAGGTCTGAAGTTACTTTGTCATTTCGATTCCATTTCGGAAGTGATCGTCCGACATCCGGGTAATGTATTGTTATATAACTGTCGGTTAATATCCGACAACAATGTCTCGTAGGATATAATGCAGAATAAGTCTGCAAATGGTGACTTGTATTTTGTCACTCTCACAAATCTGCTAACAATAAGATTTCGTTCTGAGTTATAATGTCAATCTCATCTCAGTCTCATACCTGAACGACCCTTGTCGTCAAGTTTGTCTAATATAAGTCTTAATAGTACGAGATACGGCATAAGAAATATATTCTCTCATCTGTTGTTGAGTTGTGACTTTGATTATATGTTAATTAATATGTAGATTGATACATTGCACATGGGTTGCATAGCCAAATCCCGTACCTACACTGTTTAATAATATTAACATTGATATTAAGCAGTGTTATTTTCCTTGATTTATTTTTAAATTAAAGCTTATTTTATTTCCAGCCAACAGTATGAGGTTGGCTATTAAAAACTGTGTCATGTTCATGTATGCTTCGATTTTTTAAAAGTTAAGATTGAAGTGCGAGTATGGAGAGTGACAGAAGCGTTGCGCGCGCTACTCCATGTGAGAGAGAAGGAAGTAGACAGATTTTTTATAATTGTTAGGTTATTTGACAGTATAGGCACAGTCTTAGCTCGGCAACCCATGTGCACTTTATCCCTCTACATATCATATAACATTTAAGCCTTCTCATAATTAAATAACAAATGAGGGACATCATTCTTAAGCCGTATCTTAGACCATAAGGAATTTAAATGACACAACAAATTTTTCTCTGTTTTTAAAAAGGTATTTATTTAAGTTTATAGATATTTATTTTTATATAATTATTTTTGTTTATTCATTAAACGAATTTGCTGAAATGCGTCTCAAAGAATATTTATTCATCTCGTAGAATTGTATAATATGTTTTTTATTTTATTATTAATCCTTACGTTCTTATTTATGTAGGTATTATAAGCTTATTATTGTAATTAAGACTTGCCCAGTGTAACGACCATTGTTATAAGACCAATAAAGTTTCTTATTCTTATTTATTTGTGTTAGCTTTGTGTGTTAACCTACACACTTCCAGTATTTTGAAACGAAACAAAATGTTCACTCGTTAACAAATATTATTAATTGTATTATTTTGACTGTGGCAGTAAACTCTTGTAAGGATTTTCTTGTACCGTCTAAAGCGCGTAATGTTAGTATTGACATTGTTAGTATTTATTTCTATTATTTTGTGAATATGGACTAAGTTGGCTAAATAAAAAAATAAAAAATATTATTAATCATTGCTAGTCATAAACAAAGGTGACGGTCGCTAGACACCTCCCGGCTGTAAATGGTCGGTCGTCTTACCCCACTTAAGTGCGGCAATGATATCAATCAAACGAGGATCTGTGGAGTAATTCAGTGTTGCTCGTTAAACTGAGGCTGAAAGTGATGGAACACTAAGTAGTGCCATTATGTAGGGTAAAGCTCTGGAGTTACAACAAAGCATTTGAAACAGATAAGTTGATAATGTATCTGTCTTAAATATGATATTCTAGATCTGACGTGGTTCAACTTTTTACCACACACATGTGAAGTATGTCAAACGATAGATCTTTATACAATATAAATAAAAAATCATATACTATATATACATATACATAATACTGAATGAGAAATAGAAAAAGACATGTTGTTCAGACCTCGTGTAACACAATTAGTGCAGAATCTTTTTTAACATTGTGGTGTTATAATTGTAGTTGATATAAATGTGAGAAAATGCGGGTAGAGAACTCTTTCAGATCACACATCTGGGAGTTTTATATAAGTTTATTAGTAGTAATAATATAATTATATAAATAGTAACTCACATATATACTAGACATTTTGATAAGATAAATAAGGATGGAGTTCATCAAAATTTAAAACGTTCGATTATCAATTAACCGTCGGTCAAACAGTTTTTACCATACAGTTAAACTGTTTGACCGACGGTTTAATTGATAATCGGACGTTTAAATTTTGGTGAACTCCATCCTAAATCTAGATTATCTATAGTTCAAGCATTTGTCCATTTTAAGATAATGAATGTAAAGGTTAATTAAACTGTTAACATACTATTGTGTACTTTTCGAGAATAATCAAAACATAAAATTTTTTTGACGTGATAACGTTTTATAAATTGATGAATGCCAAAATGAAAAATAGTAACGTTCCGTGTAGCGTTCCGTTTCCGTTTCCGTCAAAAGTCAAAAGTCAAAAGTCAAAAGTCAAAAGTCAAAAGTCAAAAGTCAGAAGTCAGAAGTCAGAAGTCAGAAGTCAGAAGTCAGAAGTCAGAAGTCGAAGTCATAAATGATTATGACGTTATCACGTAAATCTATCGTCCGTAAACCGACTTTTTCTATTATCGAATGAGCAAGCAAGTGAGAGTGGATAGAGAATGTAAAAATCTTTCAACAAATAAGTACTAATAGCACATTTGTATGTCAGACAATATTTCTGAATAACATATAAATATTGTTCAATATTTCACCAGAATAACGGTCGGAGCGTATTCGAATTTTCCGCTTACTTTTAAAATACGATAAATTTGTCATCCCTAAGCGAGATTTGGTATCCAACTAAAACACGGTCATGTTGGCATTCAGCCAGTTTTGTTGTTGTTGACAATTTGTCAATGAAAGTAGAATTTTATTGTAAACTAATGTAAACTATAGGCTGCTCATGTTCCCTACGTTTTGTTTAGTTCTTCACATATAATCATTTAAAGTAAATTTATGTACCAAAAATGGAACCGACTTCAACACTTACAGGTATAAAATAACCTTGTTGAAGTCGGTACCATGATAGTTCACAATAGTTACTATGGTCACAATGTTGTGCCCATTCGGTGTGCCCCAGTCGGTTCCATTTTTTGGT